>JAPVLO010000035.1:1313125-2626250 GCA_027257055.1 Cephalopachus bancanus
ATAAATAATGCACTCTGAAGTCACTATTACTAATGGTATGATCTTGGGCTAATTTACTCGACCTCTCTAGACCTCAATTTCCTGATCAATGGGAAAAATAACATCCACCTAATAGGACTGCTCTAGTTCCAAACAAAAGGGATGTATGGCACTTAAAACAGTACTCAATAAATTATATCATAGCTATTTTATTATCGCTGCTCTCTCTCATATAGTGAAAGAACGTCTTATGTTGCTCCTTCCCTCGTCTATTCCTTATTTTCCCTCAAGTACTTTGGTTCTTTTAAGTCTTATAAGACATCTAGGAAATACTGTAAAACCATAATATTCAATAGGAATCAATACACGTCAGTAAGAGATCAATCCCAAATTAAGATCATGTTTAGTGCCAAGATGCCAAAAAATGTATACACATCTTAAAAGAGATGTTATCTATGTATTACTTTTTGAAGCTGAATTGAAGTGGTAGCAATGTGTAGTATGACGCTTGCTCAAAAGATGGTATTAATCAGATGAATGCTAGCATCACCATGCAACAGGCAGGACAAAGAAAATGGTGGAAGCACAGCTGTCCTTTGAGGAGTTCAAGACCATTTTGAAGTGGTATTTGAAATTTGAGAACTTTGAGGAAGTACAACGACAATGGAGGAGTGAGTATGCAAGAGAACCTCCAAGACACCTAACAAATGCGTGCATTTTGTGGTAAATCTGAGACTCATGGCATTGTGTGTGATGTGCACAAGGGAAGATCCAGGAAGCCTCCCACAGCAACAAGTGCTGCAGTAGTTCGCCACAATCACAAGTGTCTGGACCTGATAACCATTTTGAGCACCTCTTGTAATTGCAGAAGCCAAACATGACTTTTATTCATCTTTTGCTATCAGTATATATTGACTATTACAATTTTAATAGTTTTTTTCCCTTTCTTAAAGTGCGCATACTTTTTTTTGGCACCCTCTGTATAAAGATGGCAGAATTATAACTCTTTTTAACACAGATTATTAGAAATAGAGCTAAATGAAAATGAACTTCATACATTTTTTTAAAAAGCTCTAAACATGAACTGAGATACAAAGATATTGTAGTGTTTTCATTTAAGTCATAAAGAATTAATGACTTTAAAACTTATTCTAAAGTCATCTAAGCCTTCTTTTAAACATAACTATACAAAGATATTCCTTTTCTAAGTCCTTCAAGCTAGATGCAGTAGTACACCTAGCTAAATCTTTATACTTTATTCCAACTTAAGAGATGGTAATTTTCCATTATATTTAACAAACATATAGTCATATATATATAATGACTTAGAAATTACTGAAAAATCGTCTTTCAGAGAACTTTCTTGATACCACATGACCAAATCAGAATTTTCAAGCAAACTTCAAACTCATTTGTTAATCAAAAGGTAACTTAAGAATTCTTAGCCCAAATAGAAGATTAAGACCCAGTCCATATGCACTGTAATAAGAATTTAATTTTAAAAAGATCAAGGTCTAAAATAAGAATTTTGTTTAAAAAACAAAAAACCAAAAACTAAGATACAGCAAACTGTATTTCAATTCAAGACAGTCCGCAGTTGCCGGTGTGTTTATTGTCCTTTAAGAAACATGACTAGCGAAATCATTCCGATTTGGAGAAGATTCAGACTTCTGTGCATGAGTAAGAAAGAAGCAGATTTCCTTTCAAACCCACCAATGCAAAACACCACATCTTTAGTAACTGCTAACTACAACTAACTTCTTTTTAAAATAAGTAAAAGATAATGTGTGGTTACTTGGCTAGACAGTAAAAGAAAGCAAAACACAGGCTGAATATCCCGTATCTGAAATGCTTGAGACCAGAGTGTTTCTGATTTTTTCCTACTGTGGGATATTTGCATTTGCACCTACTGGTTAAGCATCTCTAATCCAAGTATCTGAAATATTCCTATGAACATTTCCTTGAGTGACATGACAATGCTCAAAAAAGTTTTGAATTTTGGAGAAATTCCAGTTTCTGGATTAGTGATACTCAACCTGTATTTATAAAATATTTAAATATTAAATATCATTTATTTATAAAAGATTCATGTCCCCTAGATTTCCAAATGTCCATTCTGATAGCCAAAGCAGTGGTTAGAAGACAAAAACAGAGTTCAGAATGGCATCGCAGAAATGACTTAAGTTCCTTAAGAGCAGGGAATACATCATCTTTACACCAGTACCACACCTAAGCAACTTAAACATCTGACTAAAATAAAAATCAAAGTATGGAAAAATAAGAAGGAAAGACTAGTGAGAATTTCTATATGAGAAAGTAATCTAATAATTCATAATTATAAACCTTCACAACATAAAACTATTTCTCTAGGTTAAAAACAAACAAACAACAACAACAAAAAACCCTAGTACAGGGCTATGGGACATGTATACGTAACCAAATCATCACTATCTACTAATAACACTAATTCACCATGACTGGGCATCGTGCCATCAATATTTATAACAAGCCAAATCAAAAATCAAAGGTTAACCTGTTGAGATTTGTTCCCTCTCCTTTTTGGTCCCACTATTTAATGAATACATTCACTGCACTTCAAAGCTGCTTCATTTGTGTGTATATGTATTAATATTACCTTAATTGACATTGTCTTTTTCTCTTAAAGAGCAGACTAAATGAATAAATAGCCCTAATTCAGCATTTCTCAAAAAACAAACAAACAAAAAAATGCTAATTCCATGCCATGTGCTAGACAAAGCAAAATAAATAGATATTAGGGACATAGGGAAACCAGGGAAAAGGGTGGAGGGAGACTGTCAAATAAGAAAAATACTGAGTAAAAGTTTTAAGCTTAAAAGTTTTAAAAGGCTTCTGCAAGACTTCTCAGAATGTCAGTAAATATTGTGCCTTGTGAATATCAAAGGGTGGAATGCAGATCATTCTGCCAAACTGATGTCTTCTTAGATCTTTGCAAATACTCCCCACAATTAGTCTTTGAATAGATGGGTTCATATGTAAATCAACTGTTATCTAAAGATAATGAAAATAAACACATCTATAAATATCACTAGTAATTCTTTTCAAAACCTAACCACATTCACAGTGTTTTTTATTATTGTACTTTTTAAAAATAATATTTTCCATCCACAATTGACTGAACCTGTAAATACAGAGAGCTAACTATAAATGAAAGTATTCCAGTTTTATTTACCAAACAAAATGCTTTATTTTATCTTATTTATCTTCCATTTTTGTCAAATGAAAAAGCAACAGTGAAGAGGCAGACACTAAAAACACTAAGTGGTAACAACGTAAAGTCAGATGTAACCACTGGAAATAGTCACATGTAACAATGACCAACTTCCTGGCTTATACTGCAAGAAAGAACACCTGTGTCTTTGTTTCATTCATTCAACAAGTATTTTACTGAGCACCCATGATGTGCCAAGAACTGCGCTCAGTACCTACAGGCTTCTTTAAAAGTACGGAACACAGCTCCGGCCCTCTAAGAGCTTACAATCTATTACTTGTTGGAAAAATAAAGCAAATAAGAAACTTTAAAACAAAACACATCAATAACTAAGTGCCAAAGTAAGTGAAACAGTAAGAGTTATGGGTAGATTACTTAGAAGTTTCTTTAATAATCTGAAGGGGAGGTATACATTGGCAAAGTTATTTCTGAGAACCTCTTGGAGAAAGCAGGACTTGAAATGGTAGAACTTAGGTAAGCAAAGGAAAGTTCACAGTGACTGTGAGCTAGGGGCAGGAGGGCGAGAACAGCATAAGCTTGAAGTCGTGAACTAATATAATCCCTTAAGATAGTATAAAAGGACCAGCCTGGGTTCAGATTAGGGAATTTGAAGACATGCAGCTTTGAATCATGCTTACACTTGTACTATGAGAGATTTTTGAAAGTTAAGCTGTAAAGTTTAGATAACATGTTATAGGCACAGCAAAATACTGAACATTCTCGGGCAAGGAGATAACACACTGAAATCTACAATTTTTTTCTGCAGAGGGGCCACCCTTGAAGCAAGAAAACCAACTCAAAAACTGTTGAGTATCCTAGGCGTGGGAGTATGACGACTTGGGCTCAGATGTCAGCAGGAAGAGAAATAAGATCTGTTAGAGCCTGCACTACTCAATATAAGAACGAGAAAATTAAAGTCATCTGTAAAAACCAATTATTCATTTATGTTTGTTGACCAAAGACCCCAACCACAAAAATGTAGTGAATAAATAGAACTAGGGAGGCATTACTAACATAATTTTTTATTCTTTTATTTCCACATCAACCCATAAAATCTCATTTAATCTACTCTTCTTGTCAAAAGAGTCATAGGCTGTTAGAGGTGAAAGGGACCATAAGTCTCTTATTCTACTCTTCTCATTAAAACAGGAAAATTACGACTCAATAAAGGAAGAAAAAAGAGGACTCTCTAGGGCAAAGGCAAAATCAGTAATAAAGATGGCAGGACTTGAATGTCCTTTGTGTAGAAAAGACAATAAAATAAAACGTTGAAAACATATTTACTATTAGACATGGAGGAAGAAGAAAGCCTCGCACATAATTATATTTTGATGGAAATCTCTAAAAGACATTTTTGAGTTTTGCCACCAAACAGGAAAAATTATTTATCTGTGCTAACATGGTTAATGTCCCTTCCAGCTATAAGATCCTATAACTCTAAAAGTAGAAGGGTGACTTTCCCATGAAGTTATGTAGAGTAAGAAAAAAGCAAATTTAGCCTACAGGATAACTGAGATAAACTTGAAGTAAATATAATTAAATTCAATTCGATAGTTTCCATTTATTACTACTAAAAGATTCAGTCTAAATTGTAAAAAGGGCATTCTAGGTTGCCTCATGAATTAAAAAAAAAAAAATTGAACACACCATTTTTTTAAGCTAAATAACTTGTTGCATTCGAAACATTACAAACCCTGACTTCCCTAGACCGTTATGCTGCCCAGTCTACATGTTATTTTTACAAACCAGTTTTAAAATTTCATATCATATATTTGGTAACATTCCAAAGACCACAATCATTTGGCAAGTAAGACTGCCACCAATTTTAGTCTTCAAGCTGGTCTCAGTATGAGATCTTCATGCAAACTAGTCAATACATGAAGGTTTCATAACCTTTCATACCAAATTCTAAATAATTTTTGTGAATTAACTTTTTAAAATTGGATGGCAGAACCCTACCAACTGTCACAACTGTGAATGATACAGGCATCCTGTTTCTTCTCAATTATCTTCTGACCACTTCTGCTCATTAGTACTTCTGAGTGGCAGAAAAAAATGATGCAGAAAAAAAAGGATCAATTTTGCTATTTATCATCAACTTTTATTTTTAAGGCAATGTTTAGAGCTTTGAAATAGATTTCTGAATTATTTGATAATTCAAATTATCCATGCTATTCCAGTCTGTTGTAAAGCTAAAATAAGAATTAGTTTTACCAAGTTTTGGGCCCTATATTTGTTATTGGGTAGTGGGGGGGTGGGGGAGAAAGAAGGGAACCAACTAATTCTGAAAACAATTAATTCTGAGAATAACAATGGAGATTCTCTTGGGACCTTCAAAGCGTCCTTCACTCTTAGTAACACTCATTCATTATCTTAGCAGGAATCATCAGAAGGAGAATGAATTCTAAACATCTAAATAATCATGTATACTTAAAGGCACATGGCACATACTGGCCTAGGAAAAAAATAGAAGAAAACTATAAGGCAAAAATCAGAGTATTTGAAGGGATGTGTACCAAGCAGCATGTAAACGTACTAGGAAGATGGTCACTGATACAGCTAAGGAGAAAGGGCCATTAAGCAAACTGTGACCAGTTTATTGCCAATAAGAACATGAAAGTATTTTTAAAAAATAAAATCTTTTTTTTTTTTTTTTAAGACTACATATGACTAGCTGGTATCTTGGTTTTGGTAGTGCAATAGCACCATTACAGCAAGGGTAAGCAGGTCAAGCCCTTGCAAAACTTACCTTGATTGGCCCAATGGAAACAGAAGGCCCCAGAAAAGAGAGAAGCATCTGGCAGTAGCAAATTGTTTTATTTTATCTTTCTGTGGAAAGAAACTAATTTTAAATAAGAACCAGAGCATTTAAAGAATAAATATTTTTAAAGCTCATTATCTAGTTAGAGCAGCTCTACCAAGAAAACAAGAAGAGCTCCTTGCTGCTTAGAGATGAAAAGAAACAGAAGAGGAATCAGAATTGTTTCTCCATCACCTAGGGAGTTTTAAAATTTGTGTTATTCTAGAGCAACAGAATAAAAGACTTTTATTTAAAGAACCCCTGCAGGTAGAATCTTTTGGGGCTGGTGCCTTTGAATAAAGAGTTTTATACAAAATTAAGGGCAACATTCCAAATAAAAAAAAGAAGGAAATCACTTGACATTAAGCCCTTCTACTCTTAAGGTTAAATAAAAAAGAGAGACACATAGCAAGCTCCTTTTTCCACTGCAATTTTACCAATAACTTTAAACATCAAAGCTTAAACAATTATCAAAGTAAACAGTACTAGTTAGCAAAAGATCACATAAAATTCGCTTTCCAAAATAAGTTAGCCTAAATTTTTGATGACTTATCAAGATATTCAAATTGAAATAACCCAGCCAACTAAGGATCTGTTAATCATAAAACTTAACATCCAACACAAAATTTATGGTAGTGAACCTGTTACCTTTCTCGGATGCTTCTCTAGAAACTCAGTTTTACTGAAATCACTGAATCAGCATTAAAACCTTTTGATTCAAATCACTCCCACAAAATGTCCACTTACAATTTATGCTACAGATGGAAGGGACAGCTCATAAGCAGGAGTGCAGAAGCAATACTCATTAAAAAAAATAATGACATGGAAAATGAACTACCTATTTGGCACTGTTCTACGAAGAGTCAGAATTATAGAGCAGTAACTGCCTACCCCCAACCGTCCACCCCACACACAGAGGAAGATATTTCAGGAATAAAATTCACTGAGCAAAAGGCCTAAGCAACTGCTATATTTAGATTCTATGCATTTACATGGTCCACTAAAATAAGTTATATTGCCACATCAGATAATATTACTTTTAGAACATTAGCTTCAACTGGCATTGAATTAAATAGTCATTAAATTAAGTAGCTTAGATGTACACTGATTTTAAATAATAATTTTAAAATGTTTAGTTTTGTTGAGGTAGTCAGCAAGTTTTTAAGACAGAGGACTTTTTTTATTACATTCAAATTTTGGTTACAGTCATGATTCAACATTTGGCTTATTTGAAATGGTTTGGGCATAAATAAATCCTTAAACAGCTACAAGTACCGACCTAGGTTTTGAAATTCCGACAAACCTTGAAGCAGAAACAAAGAAATAAATGCAAAATAAAACAAAAACATTCTTACTTGTCCCATTGGTGGCCCTCCCATAGGGGGCATCATTTGCGGCATCATTCCATGAGGTACAGGAGGCATATTCGCTCTCTGACCCATAGGGTGCATTCCCATTGGGGCATAATGCATGCCAGGGTGCCCCATCTGAAAAACAGTGAAAATTTTAAAATGAGCAAGTAACACTAAATGCTTCTTAAAAGACTCAAAAAGTAAGTTACCTGGAGTGGCATATTAGGCTAATGTTCGATTATATTACTGGGTTAGTTTACACCTTCTTGTTTTAAACAAAATGCACTATACTAGTATTTAAAACGAGCTTGCAAATTCTGAAACATAATAGAAAAAATTAAGACCATTACTGGACAGCTGGATAATAGTTTTTCTTTTAAGCACTGATTTAATTGCCTTGCTAGTTTGAAGGATATCTAATGAATGCTAATTTTAAAACTTATGGTGAAAACGATTCTGTCTTATGTCACACAGATATAAAACATAGCCAGCTATTGTTATTTTATAACGCTTCTTATTTTCCAAGCTAATCCAGGCAAGGGCTGGTCTTACAAAACACAAACACAATGGGTACCCAGGGACATTTCACTCTTAAGTTAGTATCTCCTAATATAATCTTTAAGACAGATAAAATTCCTTCTGTCAAAAACATATTTTCAAAGACTGAGGTTCTGACACTCACGGACGCTAAATGCCAAACAACTAATTCATCCATTTTAACGCACTTTTAAGAGACAACTACTTTCTTTACCTATGTGTCCATTGTTCCGGGTTTTGAAACCAGGCAATTATCTTCTGCCAATTCTCCCAACAGTCGTCCCATCAGAACACCACTGATACTAATGAAAACAAAATTCTGGCTGCCACTTTTAAAGTCTTAAAGAATCAAGTCTCGACTGCCCCCTCCCTGCTAAATCGGGCCTACGGCTCCAAGAAGCTCACCCCGCCCAGGAACCAGCACCTTCACCGCGCATCCGTCTAGGCCAAGCCCACTGGGAACTTCCAAAATCCCACAGCCTTCTCTTTGTGCATTTCTACCCTCCGTTTCTCTCCTCGGAACACATTCCACCATCTCGAGTTCTTCCTTCGTACACTCTCATCTTCTTCTCCTTTTGGAGAAAGCTTCCTGTCTCTCTGACTCCGATTTTCATTGTGCCGCTTTCCCCCTGCCCCACTGATCCCTTACCGAGGGCCGTCTCCTCAGGAAGCCGTCAGCAGAGACCCAAGAGCCGGAGCAGAGGCTTGAGCCGGACAATCTCCGCTCCCCGTCCCCAGGACCCCGCGAGGGAGGTTGGCTCTCCATTTCACTCACCATGAGGCCTCCACGCTCAGCTCCCGTCCCCGGCCTCATCGTCGGGCTCAGACTGCTCCGCCGGCGGCCACTGCCGCTGCACATACCAACAAGAAGCGATTTGAGTGGCTGGCGCCCGCTGGGGCTAAAGGTTAAAGGCTGCCCTGCGCTACGGGGCGGGATCAGCGAGGCCAACAGGCTGACAGGCTTCCCCACTGTCCAATCAGAGTGCGCCGTCGACACGCAGCTCTGCGGCGATTCGCCTCCAGCCTCAGCCTCACACGGCGTCGCCTGCATGGAGGGGGGGGAGGAGGACGGAGGAAGTTTCTGCGCCGAGTCCTCTGTCTGGAAAACTCCACAAACTTCCCCAGGGGAAGGGGAGATAACCGTGTCCCAACTTCCCGAACTTAGACCGCCTCACCCTCTAGCGGGATGGAGCAACGGGGGGGGGCGGGCTTGTCATCTTCACCCTCCCCGCCCGAGTTGCATACGCCCCACAAACCTGAGGCCGTCGGGGGTAAGGTGGGGTGGGGGTGGGGACAGCAACTTCTAGCGTTAGCGGTGGCTAGGACCGGATGTGCGCGCGCGGGGCTCGAGTCAGGAGAGGCGGAACTGGTGAAGGCGGGAGGAGGGGTTGGGAGGAGAGGGTTCGAGCGCCGTACGCACCAGGTGGGGAGTGCGCGCCGGAGCGGGGGGCGGGACGGGGAAGGAGGCGTATCGAGCAGCGTGGAGGGAAGTTGTGCTAGGAGCGGGGAGAACCACGCTGAAGGGGCGTAGGGATGAGCGGTTAAAGTAAAGCGAGAGCGCCAGGCAGTGAGCTGCCCTGAACGAGAGAGGCTGGAAGAGAGTGTGAGCATAGAGAAGAAAGGGAAATGCAAATAGGTTCGGAAATGTGTATCTAAAGGCAAAGGCGGGCGCTAGGACCCGGTGTCTAAGAGATCTGGCTTTGAAGCTGCCGGGGCGCGCGCCTGCCTGGAGGTGACGCGGCGGTGGCGGAGGTCTCTGGCCAGAACAAAGCGCTGCAGGGAGAGGAGACTCGGTTACCTTCGGTCTCGGCTCACCTCTCCCTGCGCGCTTTCCTGCTCCCCCTTCCGCCTGCAGCCCCGGGATTGGACTTTGGTCTAGAGTCATCCAACCTTTTCCTGGGTCCCGCAGCTTCTTCACCTGCCGCCCACCCTCACTCTCCCGGTCCACCCCTGCGCGCCGGGGCCTAGTGGTGGAGGCCAGGGTGACACCTGGCCGCTGATTGGCTGTTGCGGGCGCGGGGCGGGGCGGGTGGAAGAGGCTAGTTCTCTGCTGGTTTCACCGTCTTTCCCGCCATGTCGTTTGTGGAGAGTGGGTGGCGCTCGGCTTCGCGGCGCCGCCGCCCCGGCACGCCTGCCCCTTTCGCCCGCCCGGTGTATTCTTCCGTCGCTCAGGGGAACAGTCGGGGTGAAGGCGAAGTCGACGAAGAAGAGGGATGTGACCAAGTGGCCCGCGACTTGCGGGCGGAGTTCTCCGCTGGGGCGTCCTCGGAGCGCAGAACGGGCTCGCTGATCCCGCCGGACGGCGACGGGTCGCCGGTCCTGCCCGATAAACGCAATGGCTTCTTTCCGGCGGCCGCGGGGAGCCGAGCCCAGGGTCGGCGGTGGCCAGTCCAGGTCCTCTCTATTCTCTGTTCGCTGCTCTTCGCCATCCTTCTGGCCTTCCTCCTCGCCATCGCCTACCTGATCGTTAAAGGTACTGAAGCCGAGGCCTTGAAAGTCTGTCCCGAGTAAAGTTGAGCCGAGACGTGATCGTCTTCATCAGTCTCCCTTTCCCTCGCCCTCCCGAAAGCGCGCGAGTTGGCAGCCGCTTTCACCCAGATCCTTCATTTGCATCTTTTCTTTGCTCTTCCCCCATTGTCTTTTTTCTAGGTTGGAGGATTCCGAGGCATGATCGGGAGACCCATTTTTAGAAAGGATCTTTTGATTAAATGAGTACTCGAAGAAATATCTTCAAGTCCATGAACATGGGGGGAGGGGTGAAATATTGGCACTGTTAAACCGAATGCATAAAACACCCACCATTAAAATGAGATGGTGAAAAGTAAGTGTAATTAAAATAGGCTATGTATGTTCAAAGGCTTTGATCCACAAATAAAGATGTGCTCTCCACGGATTCCTCTAGATACTCAGGGCTCCTGAAGGACAGGGACTTTCAGCACGTAGCCTAAAATTTCTACTTTTACAGGTAAAATTATTAGCCTCCTTTAGCTTCAAGTGTGTATTCAGTTGTAGTATACAAAGTTCTATTCTTTATCCAATTTTATTTTTTCTGTTTGAAGTTGAAATATTGGCCGGATGAAAGTAACTTCCAAGGCTTATAAAAATGAATTACATGGTTGGCTATTATATATGTCACTGGAAATAATAAGAGGAGTTTAAGTCTCACTTCTCACTGGTGTGTGACCTCAGCCAAGTTACTGAAAAAGAAAAAAGAAAAGAACTTAGTTTGTTGTATGAAAAGCACCCAACATATTGTCACTCAAGTGTTAGCTTTGTACTTCACTAAATAAAATTGAATCTATTTAATTCCAGTTTTTATTTTCCCTCACTGCTTCCCAGCCTTTATTGGGCTGCAGATGGCATCTAACACTTTACCATACTTGATTTTCATGCAGAAGACAGATTGGCAAGTTATCTCTTCATAAAATGGTATTGGGTGTACACTGTTAATCTTAAGTGGCCGCAAATGTTTCGTTTTTCTGTCACTCCCATTCCCCCTTTTTTTCACTGCAACACTGATAGTTTTGTAGGTTAGCGGTTCCCAACTTTTTTGGCATCAGGAAGACAGTTGTTCCATGGATGGGGTTGGGGGGTGGATTCAAGCACATTACATTTGTTGTGCACTTCGTTATTATTACATTTATATATATATATATGTATACACACAAATATATAAAGTGAAATAATTATACAATCCACTATAATGCAGAATCAATGGGAGCTCTGAGCTTGTTTTCCTGCAACTAGACAGTCCCGTTTGAGGGTGATGGGAGACAGTGACACCCAAACTGTTGCTTATGTTCAGACTACTCCATAATCTCATTTTGATTGCTGTCGCTGCAGAAAACCCTGTTTAGGATGTTGGAAATGGAAGCAGGCTTTTCATTGCTTATCAGACAGGAGGTGGAGCTCAGGCTGTAATGCCAGGGATGGGGAGTGGCTGTAAATACAGATGAAGTTTCACTAGCCCACTCTTCAACCTGCTGTGCTGCCTGGTTCCTAACAGGCCACCGAGGTTCTTGACCCTCGGGGTTCGTGACCCCTGTTGTAGGTAGTTTATTTCTCTGGCTGGAGACATTGCCTTTGTATTAAAAAGTCACAAAACCCATGATGAGTGGAAGTCCATTGTAGAAAACATTGAGCTTATTGAAGAATGCAGAAACTTAAAACAAAATTTGGTATGCCTTTTAAACTGTATTACATAAAGTGTCTTTATAACAACCCTAAGGAATAAATGTTACTCTCAATTTATCTATGATAAATGGCTGTTAACTCCTACAGAGGTCTTACTTTCCTGTTGAAGGTCACATAGCCAGTAAATTGAATCACAATTTGGACCAGTTCTTTCTGACTCTAGAGCACTTTCTTGTGTCTTTCTAGCCCTTGAATTATTTTTCAATTGATAAAATAATCTTACTTTTCTATCTAAGTTCCTCTTTGTATTTACAGAGTTGCATGCTGAGAATTTGAAAAATGAAGATGATATTGACACTGGGCTATTAGGTATGGACTTAATTGTCATTTGATTTGATTTTGAGCTCACTTGTTTTTCCAGATCATGTATCTATGTAAAATTTGGGATAAGATACTTAATATATTCCCATATACAGTTGATTCAGTCTTATGTTTTTCATTTGTGTATGTTTGTAGTAAAAAAAAATTGTAGTAAATATATAGTTCATATATATGTGGAATGTGTGTATATATACATATGTATGTATGTATTGTATATTTGCTGTAATTTTTTTTTTTGAGTCGGTGCCTCTGTCACCTAGGCTGGAGTGCAGTGGCACACTCACGGCTACCACAGCCTCAATCTGTTGGGCTCATTTGATCGTTCTGCTTCAACCTTCCAAGTAGCTGGAACCACAGGCATGTGCCACCACACCTGGCTGATTTTTTTGATTTATTGTAGAGACAAGGTCTCACCATGTTGCTCAGGCTGGTCTCGAAGCCCTGAGTTCAGGCAATCCTCTCATCTCCACCTCCCAAGGAGATAGGATTACAGACATGAGCCACCGCACTTGGCTATTTGCTATAATTTTTTTATGAGCACACACAGTGTGCATACACACACTGGTTGTACGTTTTGAACACTACTGCATGTGACTCAGATCCAGAGAATACTTAACATTATCTAATTACCTTCTAGAAGAGGCTTCCCACAACTCTTCTCAGGAATTTAAAAACAAAATTTCTCACTTAACAAAGGTAAATTACATCCTAGACTTCAGGAGAAATATAAGTTCAAGTCTCTTTATAAGCAACTTCTTAAAAAAAAAAAACAACATATATATATGAAGCATTGACCATACTTGTGCAGGGAATGACTTAGGAGACCTGAGTTTCTACAGAGTTTCTATAGAATGCTGTAGTATACAGGTTTTTCAGTGAAAAAGGTTATTCTGTATTTATGTCTCTTCACCAAAATGATTTTGAAGAATTCAAAACTGCCTGTCTGGCATATTTTACTCTATTTGCTAAAATTTATTTGGTTTGATCACTGTAAATTTGATTAAATGAATCGAAGAATTCATTTTTTGTTTTTTGGGTTTTTTTTTTTGTTTTGTTTTGTGTTTTGAGTCGGAATCTCACTCTGTCACCCAGGCTGGAATGCAGTGCCTCCCTCACGGCCACCACAGCTTCTACCTGCTGGGCTCACTCAGGCAGTCCTTCTGCCTCAGCCTTCCAAGTAACGGGAACAAACAATTCATTTGATGTGGTCACTCTAGATAGGTGGTTGAAATACTATCATTCATGTCATCCCCTCCCTTAGTCTTTGCTAAACTCTTTAACCTGCTTCACGGCTAATGCCCTTATAGGGTGTCCGGGTTTGACAGAAGGTGAAACCTGAAACCTTTATCTTTAAATTACAAAGAAGTTCTTGCTATGTATCTCTTGGAAACTTTTGTTTGTGTTCTACTTCTTGCAGAGAAAATGAGTACTTTTTAATTACTCATTTTATCAGTGTACATTGTTACACTGTTTTTATCTCTGGTAAATAGCCATGATTATTAGACTTTTCATAGTATGTATTGATCTGGCATCTCGATACAATATAATCAATTTTATGCAATAGGCTTAAACTCTGACCTATTGTTACTTAATAGTTGGTCTGATTTCACTTTTTTTTTTTTTTTGAGTTGGAGTCTCACTCTATCGCCCAGACTGGAGTGCAGTGGCTGCTCCCTGCCACCGCAGCCTCTACCTGCTGGGCTCCAGTGATCCTTCCGCCTCAGCCTTCCAATTAGCTGGAACTACAGGCACGTGCTACTACGCCCAGCTTATTTTTGATTTATTGTAGAGATGAGGTCTTGCCAAGTTACCCAGGTGGGTCTTGAACCCGTGGGCTCAGGCAACCCACTCACCTCAGCCTCCCAAAGTGGCGGGATTACAGGCTGAGCCACCAAGCCCGGCTATGATTTCACATTTTTGGAATAAAACGAGTGTCAGTTGTTACCTGAAGGAATAGCTTGCTCAATATCAAAAGGAATATGATAAGTTTTTGTCATTGCCCTGCTTCCTCTTCCACTTCAAGTTAAATAATCAAGTTAAATATACCTAAATAATTGCCTTTAGGTATACTTGGTAGATAGTTAATACTGCGACAGCAAATAGGAAGATTTCTTTATATATTTATCAATCACATGGATAGAGAATAGCTTTCTCTGAGGATTCTGTATCAGAGAGCTGGGCCAATAAGATTAAGCTCTCTTAAAGTTGAAGTGATTGTGGTAACACCTGCCCTTTGTTCTAAACTGGAATTCTCTCCTGATTGCAAACAAATACAAGGTAGCCTCTTTACAGAATGTTTTGAATTGACTATTGGCCTAAGGTAATAGATGGTTGAAAAGATTAGGTCAATTCTCTCAAGCTTGATTTCCATAAAATCAACACTGATTTGATTAATTTAGATATTAAAGATTGACTTATTAGCTTACCCTTGAGGAAATGCCTATGAAATTATATATATACTTACCTTTCTATTGGTAAGAAAGTTTTTGCATGAAGAAATAGTGCAGAATCTTTAATGAGAAACTGTTGTTGATCATTCAGTTCAGAGAAAGTGGCATATAACCTTTTATCAGATAATGATGATTTTATTATGTTTCATTGTATTTATTTTGTCTTGTTTACTAGGAACCTCATAGCCAAATATGTTTGATTGCTTTAACTATTACCTTTTGTTTGTTAGCATAATTAATATTGCCCATACATGCTGTTAATAAACCAGTAACTCATGTTTAAATTTTATTGCAGACTGCCACAATTTTTTGAATGTAAGCAGATTGGTTTGTAGGCAAAAAATTGTGAGCCCAGTAACTATCATGAAAGAGCTCTCTTTCTAGACAGAATGATAAAAAATTTTGCATACTGCAAAATTTTTATTGCAATTTAATGCTAGCTCAGGACTGGCATAGCACTCAGTAAGAGCCGTTTATAACTGCAATTCTCATTCTGGTGTGAGTAAGACTCACCTGGGACTTTGTTTTTTAAAAAGTACCTATAGATTTTGTTTTATCCATCATGATTTCATGATATAGAATATTAGAAACATAGTAAAAATTTCCAAGAGAAAAGGTGTGTTGAAGCCATTCTCTTAGACATAAATTGAAAAAAATTCAGTTTTATCCTTACAGTGAAAATTGACTAAAACCCTGAAATTGAACTTTTTATTCAGTATGTGAACTTTCTGATTTGATCCCACAATCTATTAGGGAAATGATACAGTGCTATCTGCAACTGGATGGGGTGACTCAAATATTTTACGTCTAGCTTTATGTAGAAATTCACAAATATGTTATCTTATTCTGCAGCACAGTCTTTGTAAAATTGTAAGTATTATCTATTCATATTATCAAAATAACAATGTCTAAGGCAAAAAAAAGAGAAAGACAAATGGCAAAAAGGACTGGAATGATACAGCCAAAATATTTGTTTATCTGGGTTTTGGAATGAGTAGGTTGCTTTTAATTTTATTATTTCTGTGTTCTACATTATATGTGTAACTTGAGACAAGAAAAACTTTGTTTAAGAAAAGCACAAATTTAAGTTTAGACAATGCTACATGTCCAACAGTGAACAATAACATTATTGCATTTTTACACTATGCCAAAAATTTTTTTTTTTACCTGTTATTTCATCTAATATTCTCAACTATCCTGTGTCGGTGTTATTTTCTTCTGAACAAAAACTTCAGGTATTTTCATGCCATAAAAGTATATAGTCTAAACAGTGTAGCGAGCCAAAAAAAAATAGGTTATTAGCAAGAATTATCCATGTGCAGGTAAATTATTAGTCATTATAGATCTCTTCCTAACACATAAAAGCAGTAATAAGAACCAGACATTAGGTTCTCTAAATCTCAAGAAATTGGTTTGTCATTGTGTTGTACTCCCTGCTGTCTTTTTATTCTATGAATTATAAAGGAAATATAAAAAGTCTATTGGGCCTAGATGGTTAATAGTGATGACTATTTTCCCTATTATACTGAAAATTACAAGCTTCAGAGGAGACTATAGGTTTAACAAGATTGACTGTGAGTTGTTTAAAGCCGAGTAATGGGTATATGGGAGTTCATCTTGCTCTTCTCTTAACTTTTTATGTGTTTGAAATTAGCTGTAATAAAGTTTTTTTTTTAATTTTCCATATGACTAATGGTACTAGGGTTAGAACTACAAGTGTTTATTTTTCAAATTCCAATAGCTTCATCTGTGGAAATATCCTTCCTCAACTGTTCCAGAAGGAAGAGGAATGGAGTTGCTACATGCCAGGTTGCAGGTGGGCAGGCAGTTAGGTGAAGACCTTAACTAACGTAGCTACTATAGCGACTGTGGACCCACTGGGTTCATACTGTACTGGCAGGAGAAGAGACACCACTCTCCTGTGCTCCTGCATTTGTGTCTTGACATGTAGAGACACAGAGCTCTAGGGATTTGAAGGTGAGCTATCTGTAGAATGTGTAGTTTGAAGAGGAGGCCAAATTATTTAAAATACCTATATGTGCGTACATTAGGAAACTATAGAATCTGATAATATTGCGAACATTTGTGGTTACATAAACACTTTAAAATTGTTGGTTAGCTTTATGTATACATTTAGGCTTTTATTAGTAGCTAGCTGGTAATAGTTTTTACAACTTTGAAAATTATCTAAGTACTGTCATGTGGCACATGACATTTTGGTTAACAGTAGATTGCCTATAAGATCATGGTTCCATAAGATTGTATAGATCTGGAAAATTCTATCGTCTAGTGATACTGTAGCACATCCTAACTTTGTAGCACAATTCATTACTCGTATGTGATGATGCTGGTGTAAACCAACCTATTGTCCTGCCAGTCATATAAAAGTATAGCATACACATTTATGTACAGTATGCAGTATTTGATAATAAACAACTATGTGACTAGTTTATGTATTAACTATACTTTTTATTGTTATTTCAGAGTGTATTTCTCCTACTTAATGTTAACTGTAAAACAACTTCCAACAGGTCCTTCAGTAAATATACCAGAAAAAGGCGTTGTTATCATAGCAGGTGACAACCCCTGAAGACCTATCAGTAGGAAAAGATGTAGAGTTGAAAGACAGGGATAGTGATGATCCTGATCCTGTATCAGCCTAGGCTAATGTGTGCATTTGTGTTTAGGTTGTAACAGAAAAAATAAAAAAATTAAATATGGACAGAAGCTCATAAAATAAAGGGGTATAAATAAAACATTTTTGTTCAGCTGTACAATATGCTTTTGTTTTATGCTAAATGTTATTACAAAAGTGTCAAAAAGTTTATTTTAAGTTTATAAAGTTACAGTAAGCTAAGATTACTTTATTATTGAAGAAAAAACTATTTTAAAAGTAAATTTAATGTAGCCTAAGTATACAGTGTTTATAAAGTCTATATTTGTGGACAGTAGTGTCCTAGGCCTTCATCTTCACTCACCCATTCACTGTCTCACCCAGAGTCCAGTCCTTCAAGCTCCATTTATGGTAAGTGCCCTCTACAAGTATACCTTTTTGTTTCTTAATCTTTTATACTTTTTTTTACTATACTTTTTTCTGTTTAGATACAGATACACAAGTATTTATCATTGTGTTACAGTTACCTACAGTATTCAGTACAGTAATGATGCTGCACAGATTTGTGGTCTAGGTGCAACAGGATATGTATATACGCATATGGTATGTAGTAGGCTATACCAGCTAGGTTTGTGTAAGTACACTCTATGATGCTCAGACAGCAATGGAATTGCCTAATAATGCATTTCTCAGAAGGTATCCCTGTCAATACTGTATTACATTTTCATTTTTAATTTTATAAAAATAGATGAGTCGGCCAGGTGTGATGGCTTAAGCCTGTAATCCCAGCACTTTGGGAGACCTAGGTGAGAGGATTGCCTGATCCCATGTGTTTGAGACCAGCCTGGGCACCTTGGTGAGACCTCATCTCTACAATAAATCAAGAAAAACTAGCCGGGTGTGATGGTGCATGCCTGTAGTTCCAGCTACTTGGAAAGCTGAGGCAGAAGGATCACTTGAGCCCAGCAGGTCGAGGTTGCAGTGGCCGTGAGCCTGCCACTACACTACAGCCTGGGTGACAAAGTGAAAAAAAAAAAATTAGTTACATAAGTAAAAAAAGAAATTAGTTACATAAGTAATATAGTATCACTAGCAAAAATTCCAACAGTTAAAGCAGACCTTTTCACCAGTCTGCCTGTGGATCTTTTCACATCTTTTTCTGTTCATTTATATTTATATGGTCATTTGAAATACATGGTTTTTGTCACTGTTGTAGACAAAATATAAAGTTGAACAGGGAATCAGAATTATCAGTGTGGAGTCACATTTGGTCCATTTGTTTACTGATGGCAGGAAGAAGTTTTATGAAACATGTGTAATTGAGCACTTCACAGTTCTTTAATAAGAAACCTTTCTCCAGTATAGGTACATAGCAGTTTTCTTTCTGATATTTTCTCCTTTTGTATAATATGTGCAAATTAGTACCTATATATCTGATTTCATAAAACTTCTTGAAAGTTGCCTCATCCCTATAAATGTGAAACTGTTAAAATGAATATGTTTAGAACATATAATAGTCTCTTTTGCTGGAAGGTGTTATAGAAATACAGTAAGTTGCCAGTATATTTTTAGAAAAATGAACAGACTTGGCAGTTTATGCCTGTAATCCTAGTATTTTGGGAGTCTAAGACAGGAGGATTGCTTGAGCTCAGGAGTTGATACCAGCATGGGCAACATAATGAGACTCCATCTTTACAAAAAAACTAAAAACTTAGCCAGGAGTGGTGGTGCATGCCTCTAGTGCCAGCAACTCAGGAGGCTGAGGAGGGAGAATAGCTAGAACCCAGGAATTTGAGGCTGCATGAGCCATGATTATGCCACTGTACTTCAGTCTGGGTGGCAGAGTGAGATACTAACTCAAAAAAGAGAAGTAACTATATCCTGAAACCAAAATAACTTACTTTGAAAAATAAGCCAAAACAAGTATAGGGGGACCCCAAATTATCCTTTGGGGTTGAGCCCCTTGTAGTATAGGCTTCCCCTGCTAGGTAAGTGTTCTAGGAACCCATTGGCATCTGTACCAGCTAACGTTGTGAAGGGCTGCATTCAGTTTCTGTGAAATTTTTTTTTTAATGGAGATTCTTTCAGTGGGTTTGCCAATTTCATGATGGGTGATTTATGAGCTCACCTGCCTACATTGTGTTGAGTGTTCCAACAGTTTTTGAGCCAAAATGACATGACACCCATGCCCCATCCTCCCTATTCACCTGATCTCACCTCAAACGACTTATTTTTGTTTACTGGGATGAAAAAAATCCTTAAAGGGAAATGTTTTGCTGATGTGGAAGAAAAACGAAAAACAGCAGAAGTACTAAAAGGCATCAAAATTGATGAGTTCAAAAAACTGTTTTGGGCAATGGAAAAAGTGTCTCAATGGGTGTGTTGCATCAAAAGAAGAGTACACTGAAGATGACTGAAGTTTAAACATGTAAGAATAAATATATAGTTTTTAAAAAATAAATTCTGTTTTTGTGGGGGTCTCCCCTCATATGTCCTTAGATAAAGGAATATAAAATTCCATCAAAGGGATTTGAATAGGAAGTCCCTACACCCCCTCATTTTGGCTTTGGATGGAAACATTGAGTGAGGTTTCATTTGGTGGAAAAGATAAATTTCCATGATTTCATCAACTGGTGAAAATGGACTTGCAGAAAACAAAGAAGGATGTGTGCTTTTAAAGGCCTACATCCTTTGACAGGAGTTCTTCCTCTGGAAATTTGTAACAAATATCCTCTTCTACTGTACACTGAAATACAAGAATGTTCCTTGTAGCATCGTTCGTAATAGTGAAAAATGAATTTAAAAAATATCCTACAGAACTGTGGCTATGTGTACTGATATGAAAGGTCTCCAACATAGAATATTTGAAAAGAGCAAAGTGCAGAACAGTTTTTCTGGAGAGAATCCCCTTTTTTGGAAAATAAGCTTAGAAAATTCACATGCATTTTATATATTACTAGCTCCATCTATGTGCTTATGTTATCTAGATATGTATAATTTTTGTAAAGATACACAAAAAACTCTTAGCATGTTGCTTTTAGGAGTGAAATTGGTGATTTGGGGAAAGAGGAATTTCATTTTTATGTGCTTTCACTTTTTTTTGTTTTTAAAAGCAGGATTTATTGAGAGGGCAGAAAAGCTCTTAGAGTGGGATGGGACCTGAGGGATAGCCCTCATTTTTATATTTTTAAAATTATTCTTACTAACATGGGCTTACAAAACATTGTTTATCAAAATTTTAGCTTGAGGATTCTGAAGATAATGACTTGGGAGTTATCAATTTCTGTGGCTTTTCTGCTTATTCATAAATTAATTGAGTAATTTTCAGAATTATGAACACTTCTAGACCACAATATTGCAGTGTACTTTTCTTAGCTTTTATCATATGACCTGACTTGTCTTCAATGCAGTTTTTGATTAGTTTAATACTCTGGTATTAAGTTTGACAGGTACCCTATTAAAGGACCCAAGTGAAAATGTCTGATTAACTTTGGAAAGCCTTGTATTTGGTTATTTTAAAATATTGCTTTGTATTTTTCCCCACCTTTTTCTGTATCTTGAATTTTCATCATTCCATACCAGTCCCCAGACACAGATACTCTATTTTTCTTGAGTTCATTATCATCTTTGTTCTGAAGTATACTTATTATGTTAAATTGGAGTATGCTTGACAATTATTTTCTCCCTGCTTTAGAAGTACTTGTCTGAGTTATAGCAAATGACAGCTATGTAGCAATATAGCAACCCATTAATTATAGTTGTACACTAAATCTTCTAATTTCTGTTTTGGCCCATCTTGCTGGGTTGTGGGAATGTTGTATCTTAGTCTACTGAGGTTCTGTTAATCTAATCCCAGGTTGGGTTAAGGTTCTAGAGGCTGATGCTGTGCTAGGATATTGGAATGGAGGTGCAGACTAATCCCCAAGAAAGTTGCTCAAGTGAGTTGAAACATCTTTTATTCTGATTAAGATGGCCTTTCATATGTAGCAACTTGCAGCCACATGATCATCTGCCTTTTCTAGGCCCCACTTACGAAAGAAGTATCTGCAGGCTTGGCCCTTGTAGCCATCTGCAAAGATACTGTACACAGTTGTATTCCCTGTGTGGTTTTGTGTGAGATCTTCTAGATGCTTTGCTAGGAAGCCCAACAGCACTACTTCCTCCCCCTATACACCCACAACATGCTTTATTCAAACCCGAGAGATATTTCTAAATCCCTCTTTCTCTCTGTTACACATTTTTTTTTTTTTTGAGTTGGAGTCTCACTCTGTTGCTCAGGCTGGAGTGCAGTGGCATTCTCACGGCCACCACAGCCTCAACCCGCTAGGCTCAGGCGATCCTTCCACCTCAGCCTTCCAAGTAGCTAGAGCCACAGACGCGTGCCACCACTCCCAGCTAATTTTTAAAAATTTTTTTATTGCAGAGGTGAGGTCTTGCTAAGTTGCCCAGGCTAGTCTTGAATCCGTGGGCTCAGGCAATACTCTTGCCTCCACCTCCCAGAGTGCTGGGATTTCGGGTGTGAGCCACTGCGCCCGGCTATTCTACATATTTTATTCGTACCCCAATCAACTCATCTTTACTGTCCAATTTGTTTATCTGCACACCTACCCCTAATTGTAAGCTAGTTCTCGTAGTTACTTTGTAACATGTGAATAGAAAAAAAGGCTATTTCTCTTTTTTTGCTTTGCCACATCCCTCTTCTGGGGCAATGAACATGGAGGCCATTATCTCTTTAAAAGTGGGGGAAGGGAAAGGAAACCCATCAGAAACGGTTTAGGATAATCTTTCAAAAATGCCACACTTTTTTTTTAATGCTTAATTGCTCTGAGTTTGTACTTTAGCAGTTTTTTCAGTCTGTTGCTGTACTGCACAACAGTCTAGTGGACATATTTTGTGCTTTTTTAAATAAAAGCTGGATGGATCATTTTGTGTAGTCAAGAGATTTGAAAATTCATGTCATCCTCTAGTGTTCTCACTTTCCCTGTGTATCCAAGGCATGGAAGATACACACTTCAGAAACCTGTCTTAAAGAGGCAGTGTAAAAGTGCTTCCACAAAAGTTCTGATATAACATCCGTATTGCCTGACTAGAAATTGTTTTGTAAGTTTAATATTTTGAATAAGGGAAACAGTCATATGAGTCAAATTAAAAAAGCACAAGTAAGCGCAACTGAAAAGTCTTCCCCCTCACAACTGCTTATGTTCTGTCCCAACAAAGAACCAACATTAAATTCTTAGAATATCCTTCCAGAAATTTTTAAATATATAAGTAAAATATATATACACTTCTCCATATATACAACATATGCATATCTGTAGGTGTATAATACATAATTCCCCCCCTTTTTATATGTGTAGTGCTGTTCTGAGCAGTGTATTTACAAGACCTTTCCAAATCTGTTACATAAAGAGCTTACTTGTTCATTTTTGCAGCTGTGTAATATTTCATTGTATGGATGTACGTAGCCAATCCTATACCTTCATTAATCATTTAGGTTGTTTCCAATCTCTATTATTAGAAAGCAACAAAATAATCTTGTACCTATATCATTTTATGTAGGTTTGTATATCTTTAGGACAATATGTAGCAGTAAAATTACTGAATTAAATGATGTATACATGCATCATTTTCACAGATACTGCCAAATTTCTCTCCATAGAAGTTATAACAACTTACTTCCCTCAGCAGCCATGCATGAAGAGTTTCTGTTCATAGCCTCAGGATCAGAGAATGCTATCAAACACTTGTATTTTTATCAGTTGATGATGAAAAATGATACCTAATTTCTCTGATTATTGATACTGAATTAAGCACTTTTCCATATGTTAAGCATCCATTCATAGTTTCTTTTCTTCCTATTTTTATATTGAAGTTTTAGATTGCTAGTCTTTTTCTTGCCAGTTTCTAGAAATTTTGTTACAGAAAATTTTTCATGCTGTAAGTTGCAGATATATACTATATTTTTTAAATTTGTCATTTGATTTTTGTCATGCATATTTAGTTGTGTGTGTGTATACCTATATACAGCCATCCTTCAGTATCCATGAAGGATTGGTGTCAGGAACCCCATGGATACTAAAATCTGTGGATGCTCAAGTTTCTTATATGAAATAGGGTAGTATTTGCATATAACCCATGCACATTCTCACATATACTCTCATCTCTGTTATACCTAATACAGTGTAAATAGTTGTATTTTTTAATGGTAGTATTTTTAAATGTTGTATTGTTACTTTTATTGTGTTTTACTTCCCCAAATATTTTCTATTTGAGGTTGGTTGAATCACAGATGCAGAATCCATGAATATGAAGGACTGACTATATACAGTTGAAATTATGGATCTCTTATGGTTTATGAATTTTGTATCATGGTTAGAAAGATCTTTCTGTCTCCAAGCTATAAATAACTTTGCCAATGATTCCTTCTATGATTTAATTTTTATATTTAGATCGTCAGGTACATTTTGGGGTAGCCTGGCATAGGGTATGTAGGTGGTCACCCTGTTGACCACCTTTTCCTTTTCATAGGCGGTCACCCCATTGAATCAGTAACATTTTCTATTACTCTATTTGGGCCTCCTTCTAAACTTTCATTCTTTGGTCTATTCAAATATCAGTACAAACTGTTTTAAGCATTCAGGTCCTACAATATATTTCAGTATCTGGTAGGACTAGTTTCTCTAATATCGCTTATTATATCATATGAATGTTGAGATTAGCTTTTATTCTTCCAAGAATAAAATATTCACATTTTCAGTCAGTTCTGATATTAGCTTCCTAAAGAGGTAACAGCTAACTGGGCACGGTAGCTGACCACTGTAATCCCAGCACTTAGGGAGTCTAAGGCAGGGGGGTTGCTTGAGCCTAGGAGTCTGAGCCTAGACAACATAGCAAGACCTCATCTCTACGAAAAAAGAATCAAAATATTAGCTGAGCATGGTACCATGCACCTGTAGTCCCAGTTAAACAGGAGTATCACTTGAGCCCAGGTGTTTGCATGATTGTGCCACTCACTGTACTCCAACTTGGGTGAGTGAGACTCAGACTAAAAAAAAAAAAAGTAACATCTTTATTCAAAATAGTTATCACAACATATAGTTATCTCATTAATTTGTTTACATGTTTATTATCTTTCTGTCCTGCTAGAATTACTTCATGAAGACAGCATTTTTTTTGTTTTATTCACCCCTATCCACATCACCCAATGTAGTAACCAACACATAGTAAGTAGCCCCTCAGTATATATATGGATGAATATATATGGATGAATAATTGAATTTATTAATAAAAGAATTTTGAAAACATCAAAATCAAAAGAATTTTGAAAACATCTTATTAAAAGGAATTGGCCACTTAAATATCAGTATATTCTGTCTTACTTTAACTATGACCACGGAGTTAGACTGTAAACAAGAGCAAGTCATTATTATTTTAATATTCTTACTAGGTTTTGAATATTATTTAAAATCTTCAAATTAACTTCTTCCTTTGTCTTTTCACTTTGTTTATCCCCCCCACCCCAGCCCTTCCCCCCTTCCTGGAGTCCATTTTAATACCAGGTTTTTTACTTGATTTATGTGAGAAAATACAGGTCCTAACTCAGTAACTAGGATCCCAACAAATTTGTAAATCAGGAGTCAACTTTTGTTCATATACTGAACAAGGTTAAGGAATCAGATTTATAATGTTTATGGAGAAACTGTAAAGAGGAGATGGTATGGAATGAAAGGAATCACATTACTAACAAAAGAGAAAGGTATGATTCATGAAATTAAATGAAAAATGTCAAGACATCTTAAGAGTGAAATGTCATTTTTTTACAGTTGAATTTTATAAAACTGAAGATGTTATCTGTTTTAAGTTGAATTTGCCCTTTTCCCACATATTGAATTATAATTTAATTAAAATAGTCAATGATATGACTTCTAATTGTGCTTTAGTAATTTATACTTCTACATTGGTTAGCTTACACTAAGCTCAAATATCTTATAATATCGGGTCAATATACTTCAGAAGATCAGAAATACACATGATCTTAACGTGCGAATATTGGTTTGATTTAAATTGTTTTGGTGTTAAATAATTTAAGTTTTCCCCCTCTCTTTTTTCATTAAGGATTCTGGACTCTACTTATAATATCCCTAACTGCCGGATTCTCCTGTTGCAGCTTTTCTTGGACTGTGACTTATTTTGATTCTTTTGAACCAGGAATGTTTCCTCCTACTCCTTTTTCACCTGCCAGATTCAAGTAAGTATTCCTGTTTCTTGTTTAAACCCATTTCAACTCTTGAAAATACCAAAAGACATAGATGCAAGAGGCTGCTTATTTGTGAGATATGTTGAGGTTCCAATCTTTAAAACACAAATAACACAAGGTTTTTCAACTTGGGCTCAGCCTTTAGATATATGGAGAATAATATCTTAAACTCCGTATCTAGAAAATGCAATGTTTTTTTAAGAAATGAAATTTAAGGATTATCTAAGAACTGGTAAACTTTGATGAGTATTTGTCCTTTTGGGATGGTATTTGATTTAAAACAGTTATGAAGGCACAGTTAATACCAACAATTTGGAAATTTTGCTAGATTGATATATACAGATTAGAGTTATAACAACATAATAATTGAATTAGACTTTTCTTCAGGATTTAAACTGTAATAGTTAGGAAGGATTTATGGCACCCAATTTATATGTCTAGACTAGATTAGATGTTTTTTATAGTGGAACAGTATTAACTTTTTTTGGACTGTATTTTTTGTGGTTCAAAGAATTATAGAAAATTCAGCACACAGTTTTCTAGTCTAGTTTATTCATACTAGGAAAGCTCTGGTTTTAAATATAAATGTCCAGATAAGAGCGTTTAAGATCTTATTTTATAAATTTGGGAGAGAGTGTGGTGAAGACAAGAAAATCTGTTGAATTTATGTATGTTACATGGTCGTTACTGTTATTGTTGTATTACTACCAACTTTAGCTTACCTGCGGGACAGGTTGTAGAGATAAAAACCTGTATTGAGGGACTCTATAAGTATAAAGTCATACTAATGATAGTTATTATTAATCATTGGTACTACTGGATTTCATTATTAATAAACTCCTATTTTTTTGGTCTTATAAATATACCTTTAAAAATTTTGGCTTCACGCCAAATAAAAAGTGAATGTTTGTGTTTGCATTATGTGTATGTATGTATTTTAAAGATCTTAATTAATCTCTATCTGTTAATGAAAAATAAATCATACTTTCCAATACATTTTGGTCTATTTATGTGAGGTGGATAAATAATTAATAATCTAAATTGACTAAGAGTTATAACTAAAAGTGCAGTATCATCCCAAGGTTTACAGGGGTATTATTCAATTGTAAGTTTATTTTGCTAAGTAGTGCAGTGTTTGATTCAAATTTATATGTTTTTGCTGCCTTTTGACATCAATTACTTTAATAAGGGGTGTTAGTCTAATGTAACGAGACTCGTTTGATAAGTCACAAAAATTTAATCAATTTTCTCATTTTACTTATATCTTACTTTTCTGAATCCTGCCCTACATTTCTAGCTATTTAATAGCTAGAAAGCACTTTGTACTTAGAGTGATTAAAACTCTGCACTTTAGGCCAGGCTTGGGGGCTCAGCCTGTAATCCCAGCACTCTGGGAAGCTGAGGTGAGTAGATTGCCTGAGCCCATGGGTTCAAGACCAGCCCAGGCAACTTGGCGAGACCTTGTCTCCACAGTAAATCATGAAAAAATTAGCTGGGTTTGGTAGCACATGTCTGTAGTTCCGGCTACTTGGAAGGCTGGGGCAGAAGGATCACCAGAGCCCAGTAGGTCGACACGGGGTGGCCATGAGCATGCCACTGCACTCCAATGTGGGTGATGGAGTAAGACTCCAACTCAAAAAAAAAAACAACTCTGCGCTTTGTCTTAAAGACATCAGTATCCACCTACTTAATTTATCAGGGCTTAAAATGCTTATTCACCATAACCTTTCACCAAGTCCAGTCCTTCCTGCCTTTTAAAGTGTCATTGAAAGTCTTCCTCTTTGCACTGTCAGTGTTTTTGTTTTATTTAAGGCCTTGGCCAGTGGTTGTGACTCCTTGGTCTTCTATCCTCCAAGTTTTAAGTTTTCTAATTCACCCTGTATTCTAGTCAGCTTCTGTTATCTGTGGGTTCTGCATCCTTACCTTCAGCCAACTACAGATCGAAAATATTTAGGTGTAAAAATTTTTAAATAATGCAAATAAAAAGCAATAGTATAACAGCTATTAATAAATTTACTTTGTATTGGGTATTATAAGTATGTAGGAATGATTTAAAGTATGGGAAGGGCAACCCTTCCAAGTTCTTTCCCACTGTGGGAGCTTTTCTGTTCTCTCAATAAATCCAGCTTTCTCACTTTAAAAAATAATAATAAAGTATGGGGAAGATGTAAGTTGCTTATAGGCAAATACTATGCCATTCTATATGAGGGACTTGAGCATCCACAGATTGTATTTTTGGGGATCCTGAAGCCAATTCCCCAGTGGGTACCAAAGGATAACTGAACTGCTCTTTCTAAAAACAGGTCTAGTCATAGCTCTCTGTAGTTTAAAAGTCTTTTTGTTGACTTCAGAATAAAGTGCAACGCCCAAGTATAGTAGAATGACCCAAATGACCCTACCCTGCTTTTCTGCCTTCAACTATTTTCTCAACTCACCGTATACTGTGTAGTCACATACCAAATTACCCTGGCATCGCCCAAATAGTGCAATTTTGAGATGTCATGCCTTTCTCTTACTGTTCTTTCTTCCTAAAGTATCGTTTTCCCTGTCAGCTTCTGTCCTCTACCATAATCCATAACCCTCATAAATGTGAGCCGCTTTTTAGGTTAGAGGAAAGCATTTCAGTATTCTTTTTTTTTATTGAGTCTGAGTCTCACTCTGTCGCTAAGACTGGCGTCACGGCCACCACCGCAAACTTGACCTGCTGGGTTCAGGTGATCCTTCTGCCTGAGTCTTCCAAGTAGCTGGAACTACAGGCGTGCACCACCAAGCTAGGCTAATTTTTTAATATATATACTGTAGAGAAGAGGTCTTGCCAAGTTGCCCAAGCTGGTCTCGAACCCATGGGCTCAGGCAATCCTCTCGCCTCGGCCTTTTAAAATGCTGGGATTATAGGTGTGAGTCATTTCACTCATCCTCAGTGTTCTTAAAAAAACTCTGCGATGGACCAGGCTCAGTGTAATCCCAGCACTTTGGGAATTGCCTGAGCTGGTGGGTTCATGACCAGCCCAGGCAGCTTAGTGAGGCTTCATCTCTATAATAAATCAAAAAATAACTGAGTGTGGTAGTGCGCACCTATAGTTCTGTCTACTTAGAAGACTGAGGTGAAAGGATCGCTGGAACCCAGCAGGTTGATGCTGCGGTGGCTGTGAGTGTGCCACTGCACTCCAGCCTGGGTGACAGAGTGAGACTCTAACTCCAAAAAACCCCTCAAAACAACAACAACAACAACAAAAACCTCTGCAATTATGAGGGCATATAACTAATTTTTTAAAAAAATTATCTTTGCATTTTTAAAATTAAATTAGAGGCAGTACCAAAGTGCCTGAATTTCCAGTGTGTTTGTTAGTCATTTTTAAAAATGAGATAGTATCATACTAGATACTTAGATTATGTGCTTATCAATACAGCCTTAAGTATACCAGAGGTGCCAAGAATATGTCTACACATTTTTAGAGCTGTTATCTATGTATTTTAGTTCACATAATCAGAAGTGTCTGGACGCTGATGGTAACCACTTTGAGAACCTGTTGTAATTGCAGAAGTCAAAGGTGACTTGTATTCATCTTTTGTTTTTTGTCAATATTGAGTATTACAATTTTAATACAGTTTTCCTTTCTTAAAATATGTATACATTTTTTGGCACCTTCTGAATATACAAAATACAAATGAATACAAAATATAAATAAAATTGAAAATCTACACATTATTTTGTATATGTACAATTGTAAATCATATGTATACAAACAAAGTTGAGTTTTACAGTGAAAACACTGCCCTCTAGTGTTTGTGGAAAATATTCAATTACTTCAGAAATGTTAGATTAAGTATATTTATATTCTCTATGTCTCCAGTAGAGTGAGTCCTTGTACAGGGAAACAATTTCTCTACATTGTGAGATAGTTGGAATCTTTAGACTTCATTTGAAATCAGGGTGATCTGTTTTATTAATATGCAGCATCATACTTTAATAAGAATATGTTTGTAACAGGTTATATATTTATGACCTAAAGTAAGCAGTAATGTTAATGTAAGCATTTTTACTATTTATATAAAAGTAATTCAGGTTCTTGTTGAAAATTATAGATTATTTCCATTTTTTTAAAACAGGAAAAATAACTGCCCACATTTTAAAGTATATCTTTTCAGTCTTTATGCATATTTTAAAAATTGAAATTGGGATCACAGTGAACGTACTGTGTACATACTGTTTTGTAAGAGAGTAAACATGTCTGACTGGTTTGTTAAAATAGTAGTCTTTTGCTATCTTTGCACACTTAAGTACTTGGACTTCTTTTTAACAGAATAAGTAATTGAAATGGGGAAAAGGTTTGAGAAGACTATATTTACTGTGGCTATCAATTGTGTTTCCCTAGAAACAAACCACTCAGGAAGAAAAAAAACACGTATGTAGGTGAAATAGTTTGGATCAGTAATTTATTAGAAGATATTGAGATGAGAAATAAAATCCTTTTCTTGTATTAATTTAACGTTTTTTCATATTGACTATATTTATTAGATAAGGAAACTTAGACTTTCGCATAAGCACGAGAATTTTAGGAAATACAAGATAAAGAACTTTGCAAAGTATATTGTTAGACAAGTACTTAATGGACTTTGACAGGCATTTTTTCAAAAAGATGACTCCATGCATTTGCAAACTTTGCAGAGTTAACAGGTATACTGCAGTGTCACATATGTAAACTTCTCTATTAGCAAGCCGTTAGTTTCTTTGTGTATTTGGTCAGTAGAACCCTGTCTTGGTTGTTACTGAGTATCTGTTATAGTGTGTACACTGTAATCCCAATTTCAGTATTTAAAATATGCAGAAAGAATGGAAAGATATACATTAAAATGTTGGCAGTTATTTTTCCTGTTTTTAAAAAAATGGAAATAACCATTAATTTTTTTAGAAAAACATGAATTACTGTGTTAAAGAACAAGAGACAGAGGCAGTAAGTTTAGATCCTTTGGCGTATCTAAATAACCATTCTTATTTCTTACTGCGTTATAATTCATCTTGCTCTTTCTACGCTACCTAATTAGCATCTTCAGTAAACTTCACATCACTTTTCCTGTTCATTTTCTTGGTTTTGTCAGTGATTTCCAAGCAGACAAATATAATGGTGTATACATAGTATTTCACATTGTGATTATATGCTTTAATTATAGTTTTCAAGAGTTATTGCATTGAAGTATCTTACCTACTTCTGCAAAAATACTGCATAGAAGGAGAATCCAGAGCTTTAAAGAATCTTGGGATTCATTATAAACTGGGCCAGTAGCAGTACTAGAACTTTTTTTGGTTCTCCTATTTGGGGGAGAATTTAGGTTTGGATCCCAGATGTGCCCTGAAGTGCATTTTTTCTAATGAGTATACATTTTAAACTAATATTCTAGGATTACTAGAGATGTTTTATTAGAGATTCCTATTAAAGATTATGGGGGAACTAATTCCTTCTTAAGCCACACATCCCATAGGTGTTACTAGTCTAGTGCCTTCATTTTTTTAATAGATGAAGAAATTGAGTTCCAGGAGTTTAAGTATCTTGAACAAGGTCAAATAATTTGCTAGCAGCATAGCTAGCAGCTGACTCTAAGTTTATTGTTTTTATTTGCCAGATTAGCTAACTTATCTCCCCTGAATTATGAAATAAATCAATAGGAAGAATTTCATCAACTGAAACAGCATCATTTTATTGATAATAACAGGCACACTGAGCTTTTGCAATATGTCAGTTTCGCCCCTGCAATATTGCTAAATCCAATCAAAATCTGTTCTTAATGTCAAACTGTGTTCGCCATTGTTTTCTCCTGGTTTTCTCCTAGTGATCTGCATTCTCTACTTTAAATTGCACTTCACATTTCACATTACCTGTGCACAAGCTTCATCTAGTGGTGAAGTAATGTAGCTATAGGTTTATACCTAATCAGTGTGCTAAAAATAAAACTATTCAATAATTGTAAGTCCCAACTAAGGGAGAAATGTTACTTTGTAGTCTAACAATAAATTTAGTGGAAAAATTATAATGTAGGAGATGGGTCTTATTGCTAACATGAAAAGGGTACCTATTATTTAGATCAAGGATCAAATTTAACAGCATATACTTCTATAAACTTCAAGGTATAAGACATTAACATTGTAGGACTCTAAAGCTAAATTAACTCAGGGATTTCAAAGTAAGTCATTCTTGGTAAGTAAAGTTAGTTTACTCATTTTAAGTCTAGAGTTAATATGCATAACTTAACAAAGTGGCAAGCACCCCTAGCATCTAGTGATTTCCTTAGTAAATTAGCTGAATTCATTGTAAAGGGAGTTACTGGGCCAGGAAAGCTTTTTATGTCACTAAGATAGGACTGTTATTTTATACTGCAAATATCCACAGATACTTCCAAGGAGGGAAAATCCATGTATGCATTTCAAGTTATAAAGATAGGCTAACTCTATTATAGAAATCAAATGTTGCTGGAAATTCCAAATTTCAAGGTCATGCTGGTCAAAGGTATATAAAGCAAAATTTCTGATGAACTGGATATCTGAATCCAAAGCTTAGATTATTGAGTCACTTAGTGAGAAACTGATTTCAAATAATTTTCTGCTTTTGTTAAGAAATGCTATAGTATAGCTTGTCTTAGAGTCACAGCATTGTAGACAGTCACAACATTGCAAATTTTGGAGCTTGTCTCAGTTCTCATTAAATCTTAAGTTGACTTCTGTGCTCAGAGACTCCTCATATTGACTCTTACAACTGAACATGAGTCTTTTGAGGCATAGAATGAATTGTTTTAAAAAGCATTTTACCTCAACCTTGGACAAAATTCTGTCTTCAGTTTAGTGACCTTTAATATCTATGTTAATGATAGGAATATTTGGGTTTTTTTTTTAAAGACATCATTTAAAAATTACCTAGATGGTTTTTAAAAGAGACCTAAGCTGCCAAAGTCATCTGTCAAATAGCCATTTGAATTATCAGAAATCAAGCAAAATTACTGTATTTTCTATTATAACTAGACTCTGTTTTAAGTCACAATATTTGTACTTCATGCACCTCTTAAATAATTACATTTGTGCATTTACTAGAATGAGGCAGATTTGGAAGACATAGTTGAATATCCTTTAATAGAATTCAGCATAAAGTCACAACTTTATATTTTTAGATTGGTGTGAAATTTGGTGTCTGTTTTTTAGATGTATTGTTGGTCGTGTTTATATATATTGTTCATGGTCAAAATGCAGGGAAACTTCACAGTTACCAGCATTATGTCATGATCTCTAGAAATATGCTAAGATAAAGAGTGATGACTTTTTTTTTCCCACAAACGCCTGCTTAAAATATAATCTGTGGAATTAGATTGGCAATCTACATTGTTTCATAGTTAACATACAAACCAGGGGGTATCTGCTGTCTTCCTGATGCTGTTGATCTTTTTTGTCTGATCAATCTGAATTATCTACCCTTCTATTTATTTTTGCTATTTGGAATCTCCAAAATAAATTATAAGTAAGAAAGAAAGGGAACACAGTGACTTTTTTTGAATTGCTTTTTGGTAAATTGTTTTTGGTAACTATTTTGGTAACAGGTGATCTGATACTCTTTTATGTTACCTTCTTTGTAAAGCATTCTGTTTGTAGTTACATACTGACATTTGTGTGTATTTGTTGTTAATTGTTGCAGGGGACAGCAGATAGTAAAATATTTGTCATGTGAATTTCTTGGAAAATTCAGGATTAGGATTGGCATTGCTGTATTATAATGTTCTTCTATTCAGTGTTAGTTTGGGATTTTAAAATGTGTTATTAAGGTTTTCTCTGACTTCTTCACATTGGGCGTTAGGAAGATAAAGAACAACTAAAACAGTAAAATCATCATAGAAAAGTGTATGGGTTCTTAGTATGAGCAATAATATAAGCTTTGGAGGTCAAGAAAAGTAGGTTATTTATTATTCACATTAGAAGTTTCTTTTCCAAGCAGACTAGATTTAACATTGTATACAATGAAGTGACTCTACTACTCTTTCATACAGATTTTGGAGATCTGCCTCTTTGTCAAATCAGATTCTTTATTGCCATGAACTAATGAAACAGATGTCAGATGGCTAATTGCAGTAGAAGAGAAAAGTCACTGACGAAAGAGACAGATCAAGAACTTGGCCTTGATATTAGAGTTTCATGAAGTTTCATTATCTAGGGACTATTTGGACCCATCAATTGCAATGCTGTTGCTATTATTGAATATATTGACGTCATTGCACTGCAGCTTGCTTAAATGAAGGGTTAAAATACATGCATGTCTTATAAAAATATATTTCATTACTGTTCTGAATGGAGGCATGAATAGATGTAACAAAATTCTCTAGCAAATTGTATTAACTATTCTTGGTTTTCTTGTTTTCATAAAATGATAATAGCTAATGAACATTTGCTTTGCTCTCATTTGCCATTGCTTTTGTTGTAAACAGTGTGTTATATATGGGCTACTGAAAGGGACAGGTGTCCATATGCACAGATCAGCACTGATAAGAAATAGCTAAGAGATAAGATAGCACTTGCCACTTTGGTGCTTGGAACCTTTTTTGTGTGTTCAACAATCTATATATTAAGAAGGACATCCTGGACAGAAGCGGTGGCTTCCAAATCTAGGCTACCCTGGCAGAAGAACTTTTGAGTAGGTCATTTAGCTTATCTGAGCCATAACTTTCTCTTTTATAAAATGGGATTAAAAACTGATAACTATCTTCATAGGCAATAAGTGTAAGTTTACTAGTTAAAGAACAGATACGTCAGATAATAAAGCAGGCATGGTGTTAGCGCTTTTCTTTTCTTGAGATTTTTCAAGCTGGAAGTCTGGCCATGACCTACCACAGATTGTCAATTACCTTTTCTTGGGTAATTGTTTTCCTAAGATTTTATCCTTTCTGTTCTTTTTGTTCCTTTCTGTTTGCTATTAAGATGCCCTTTCTTTTGTGCAGTAATGCTTATAATAACTTTGGTCTTGGCAAGATAAAATTTTGGCACCACCATTTCAGTTACTTCCATTAAAAAAATTTTTTTTAACTGACTCATGAAATTTTAACACTTGGGAATCCCATTTTTCTAGTAGCCTTTGTACTGTTCTCCCTGACTTCCTACAGAATAAAGATTTTGTTTAGTAAAGGTAGTACCCAGCATGGATAGTTGCCCTTAGGCATTTTCTGCTGGCACATTAATACATAAATTTAACAAGTGTGACATTCTCTACTAAGCAGACTGCTACATAGGTCAAATAGACCATAAGTTAATATGCAGTTTTATCCAACCTAATGTACGTTCATTTCTCTCTTAATTTTTATGGAATTGTAGTGCAATAAGAGGTTTTAAAAACATGTACATACGTAATTTTATTTTAAAGAACTTTGCTCGTCTTTAAGATTTTTCTGTACCCCTTTGGTCATGATAGTTAACATTGCACTAGCAAAGCACAGGATTGTGACTAAGTTAAAATTTCTAGTTGGTAGAATTGTAGATAAAAGACTTTTGTGTACATATGGAGGCATAATTTTGCAGAATTGAGATCATGCAGACAATTTTCATGCTATAAAAGAGAAAGTAGAGGTTGGTAGTATAGCTGGGAAACTAAATATAGTGCTAATGAAAATAAAGTCTTTAAAAAATGGGAATCCTTAAAGTTGAAATTTTGAGATTTTTTTAAATGATGCATTACAGTTCAATATTAAGTGTATATATATATATGTGTGTGTGTGTGTGTGTGTGTATGTATTTACACTCTTTTCTTCTACTTTTATGTCTTTTAAATAAATGTTTATCCAAATTATTTTTAACTCAGATTTATCATAAAATTTTGAAGTTAGTACACATTCATAGTCCTGATTACTCTTGTTTGATATCATTTTCTGTTTCTGAATGGTTTTTTATTTGCTTTTATTAAAGTCGTCCTATGCTATTTTCTTAATTCCAGCTCATGGTCTAATTCCATTGTGGTATGCATCAAATAATCACTGTTTACAATTATTTTCTAGCCTTCTTGACTAGGAAGACCTTGTGAATATATGTAACTATCTTGAATAGTAAAACTTTATGAATATGCATAAACTTTATGAATATATATACTTTATGTACATGCATACACGAGGGGGTACCCCGAAATGGAATTTATTTATTTAAAATTGTGTATTTATTCTTATATGTTTGAGGTTTAGTCACCTTCAAAGAACTCTCTGTTTGATACAATATACCTATCAAGATACTTTTTCCACTGCTCAAACTGTTTTTGAACTTGTCCATTTTGATTCCTTTTAGTGCTTTTGCCATTTTTTTGTTTTACCTCTTCCACAATGGCAAAATGTTTCACTTTGAGGACTTTTTTTCATCTGGGCAAACAAAAAAAAAATTTGCTTGGACATTTGATCAAAAACTGCTGAATATTCAGTATGATATGAGCAGGTATACTTGTAAATCACCCATCATGTGATGGGCAAATGCATTGAAAGAATCTCCAAAAACAAATTCACTGGAGCTGAGCACAGCCTCTCACAACAATACTTGCTGGTACACTGATGCCAATGGGTTCCTAGAACACTTAATTAGCAGAGGAAGGCTGTATGTACTACAAGGGTCCTACCCTCCAAAAAATAATTCTGATTTTTTTGGGTCCTCTCTTGTATATGTATATGGTTTGTGTATGGGTGTGTATTTGAAATATTTTATACTTTGTTAAATTTTATCTCACCCAAATATAACTATGCTTTAAAATATAGTAATCATGATCATTTTAATCTTATTCTTTAGCACTTTATTCCAAAAGTATATTGCAACATTTTAACCTAATGTGTTACTTTGAAATACGAATAGACATATGCATACACACATATACAATATACCAATGTGTAGTCACTGTCCTAGCAATATGTATATATATGAGAGAGAGAAATAGGAGAAATTTTTCCTACTCAGTTTCTTACCTGATTTCTTGTTGAGTTACTTACTACCTGTCATACAATTTAATAGAAATTATGGCATGTACTATTTAGGAACATGATGTTACAATGAGACAAGAAAGTATATTTCCAGTTTTCAAATAGTAAACATCAGTATTTACTTTAAGACTTTTAGATTCACCAGAAGATCTAACTAAAGCTATCGATTCGGATTCAGTATGTCTGGGGTAGCATCTGAAACTTTGAATTTCTAATAAATTCCCAAGTGATCCTCATAATTGCTGGTCCACAGACTACACTTTGAGAAAAGCTTTAGACATATAATCAGTAGACGTTTTCTGTAAGGGGCCAGATGGTAAATATTTTTAGCTTTGTGGGCCACACAGTCTCTGTCACGTGTCCTTAGCTCTGCCATTGTAGTAGCAAAGCAGCCATAGACATTGCATAAAGAAATGACCAAGATCATATTCGAATAAAACGTTATTGACAGAAACAGGTGTCAGGACAGGTGGACCTTTGTTTGCCAAACTTTGCTTTAGAAGATTGCTCTGAAATTAGATATTATTTACAAATGATTTCTAATTCTTGATCAAAAAATATAAATATGTATAAATATATTTGTCAAGGGATGAGGGGATGCTCATCTGTTCAGGTAGGTTCTCGTCTCACTGGTTAATTTTGTAGTGTTAAAGATAAGACACCCATTTCCAAAAATCGTATTTTAATATTGAAAAATAATTACTTTACAACTAATTAATAAACTTATTTTACTCACTATCCAAATTTTAGTGGATATGTGATGATGAAAACATAGTAATGGAATGTCAGGTGAGGGCTATTTTAAGAAGCAGGAAAGATTGCAACTTGGGGATGTTTAAAATTATAATGAAGTATATAAGCCAGTTACAGACTCATATTTATTTTATCCACTTTTAGATTGTGAATCTTCAAAAAATGATTTCCATACCAAGTCTAGGAAATGTTTTTCGAGGTTAAGAAAGAGTAGGAGACAAATTAGAGGCAAGGAAAATAATTTTAATTGAAATTTAAAAATAGATAAACCAAAGTATAGATAACATCAAATTTTGTCAGAATTGTATGAACTAGGAAAAATTAGTTTCCTTTTATCAGGCTTTGTATAAAGAAAGATGTTATGAAGTGCCTGTCCACAGTGCCTACAATAGATAAAATTGCAAGGTTATTATAGAGAGGGCAAATGAAAGGTCAAGAGCCTGGAGCAAAGCTAATAAAATGTTAAAATAACAGAAGACCTCAAATTCATTCTAAAATATGCCAGGTCTTTGGTGTTTTTTATAAAGAGGGTAAGCAGGCAGAATTGAATCATCTAAAGTAAGATCTGAATAAGGAGAGTTCACAACTTCATAGGCTGAGCTAGAATCTAATATTTACTCATCAACCCATCATGCAGGTAAAGTTTGGGTCCCCTTATTGATATTATGTGCCCCTCTTTCCCCGACAGTGTCCCACTACTGCCAATCCCTCTCTTATAGTATTGTGATAAATGTTCAGGATCCGCTTATGAGTGAGTGTATGTAGTACTCAGATCTTTGTTACCGTGATAGATCTCTGTGTATTATAGACTCTAAATCCATCCAAGTTGCTGCGAAGTCCATAATTTTGTTTTTCTTTATGGCTGCATAATATTCCATTGTGTATATGTGCCACATTTTCTTTATGCAGTCTACTTTCAGTGAGTAGCACAGTTGGTTCCATGTTTTTGCTATTGTAAATAATGCTGTAATAAACATGCATATGCAGGTATCTTTTTCAAAGAGTGATTTGAGTTCCTCTGGGTATGTTCTCTGTAGGGGGATTGCTGGGTCATATGCAAGGTTGATTTTTAGTTCTTTTAGAAATTGCCACACTGTTTTCCCCAGACGTTATATTAGTTTACACTCCCATCTACAGTGTAGAAGTGTTTGAAGTCCTAGCAGGAACAGTCAGACAAGAGAAGGAAATCAAGGGTATCCAAAAAGGAACCCATCCTTTCATCTTCATTCCCTTCCCACTTTTTTCTGTGACTGTTCCAGTCTTTACCACATCAAACTTTTGTTTTCAATGGACCTCACTTCCAGTTTCACAAAGAGGTCACTTATAGAGGAGGAAAGTAGAGGAATTTTCTCTACTTTTTGTTTTTTTTTTTTCTTCCTCCTCTAATTTTTACAAACTTACCTTATGTCCGCATCCATCTTTCACTCGTTCCTCTTATCTTAGAGAATAAAGTATCATTCTCCTTGCCCATTATTTTTACTTTCTGTACTCCAATATACACCCCACTCACCATTTTCTTTTTCATATGTTTTCAGTGTTTTCCTTTGTATTCAGTCTTCTTGTTACCATATTTTTTGAACATTGAAGTTTAAACAGAAAAGTTATCATGCCCAGGGCTCCTCTTCACATCTAAGTATCCTGGAACCTGGAGAAGAAAACTATAGTCCTGTCTCTCCATTGACTGCTATTGGTTGCTACCATAGGTACCTGTAGTCATTCCTGAATTTTTTCTTCTTGAATTTACTGCAGGTCTGTTAATTATGAAGTTTAATCTTCATTTTTCCAACTGGTTATTGAAATGGTTTATCACTTCTACTTTTTGAAATTCTCTTCTCTCTTTTTTTTTTTTTTGAGTCGGAGTCTCACTGTTGCCCAGTCTGGAGTACAGTGGCACACTCATGGCTACTGCAGCCATGACCCGCTGGGCTCAGGCAGTCCTTCCACCTTAACCTTCCAAGTAGATGGAACTACAGGCACATGTCACCATGCCCAGCTATTTTTTGATTTATTGTAGAGACAAGATATCACCAAGTTGCCCAGGCTGGTCTCAAACCCCTGGGCTCAGGCAACCCTCTCCACCTTTCAAAGTGCTAGGGTTACAGGTGTGAGCCACCACTTCCTGCTGAAATGCTTTTCTTTCTTAGTTTCTGTGACACCACTTCCTCCTGTTTTTCTTTTCAGCTATCTTGACCTCTCCCCTGAGAACCGCTTTTTGTTTTCATTTGTATTTCCTGTTGTTTGCTGGGAATTTTCACTTTGGTGTTACACAGATGTTTCCACTTTAGCATATTTAAAATAGACTTTACTCTTTCCCGCCTTGCACCAACCTGTTTCTTGTCTTGGGTTTCCTGTCCTGGTGAATGTTACTTCATCCAACCAGTAACTCAAGTGAGAAATCTGACATAAACAGTAGTGCCATGATTAAACTCCTGGTGAAGAGAGTTAGCTTTCCAGATTCTTCACTCTAATCATACCACACTATTAATCTTTCTGTACTCTCCAGTGTCTCTTGCTTCTGCACATACTGTTATTTGTTTATAACTCTAAATCCCTCATACTCAACTTTAGTTCAGGTTTAGCTCTTTAATTTATCCCCTTCTACAAGCCAAATGGCTCCTTTCTGTTTCAATAATACTGTCTGCAAAACTTCAACATTTAGCCCACTTTGTCCATATTGAGAGCAATATTGATGCTTACTCATTTATTTATCGCCTATATATAATATGATAGCCAATATGGAGTGTTCTGTGAATTTTGGTGGATGAAAAAGGAATTGAGGAAATTACAAAATAAAGAACTTTAGAGCAAAAAGTAAGAGTTGAAAGTAATGTATTATGTTTTACTTAATGAAAGATAATAGCAAAGAAGTGAAATCAGGGAAGCATTCTCTTTGAAATTCTAACCCTTATTTCTTAAATAACACTGGTAAAGTTCATACAACTTTTTCCTCTCCAGTAATTTCTAACAAGTTACTTTTTAGGACAAACGAATACAAAAGGGACCAGGCGTGGTGGCTCATGCCTGTAATCCCAGCACTTTGGGAAACTGGGATGCCAAGGTGAGAGAATTGCCTGGGCCCAGGAATTTGAGACCAGCTTGGGCAACATAGCGAGATCTCCTCTCTATAAATAAATCAAAAAATTAGCCAGACATGGCGGCATGCACCTGTAGTCCCAGCTACTTGGAAGGCAGAGGTGGAAGGATCGCCTGAGCCCAGGAAGTTGAGGCTGCAGTAGCTGTGATTGTGCCACTGCATTCCAGCCTGGGCCACAGAGTGAGACTCTCTCTGACTTAAAAGGAAGAATACAAAAGAAGTTGTATAGTTTTGTATTTCTAAAGGAAATATAAAAAGAAGCTCTTTGTAAGTTCATGAAATATGGCACAAATTTCCAGTTTGGGTTTAAGAACTTCTGATTCTAGATAAAGAACTAACTAGTAGTTACTCCAGACAAAACTTATATACCTTAAAGTTTTTTAGGAATGGGAGATTTCCAGGCTAGGGATAGAGGGGAAAAAAAAAATCCACTCAAATGTGCGTAGGGGAAATAGATGAGTACCAACTAGCTCATCCTTTATCCTGCTGAGCCAGTCACACACAAAAACAAATAGCTAATTGATTCTTAATATGAGCCTTTAATATAACATCTTATTCTGGAAACACAGAGAGCTCTCTGCTTAAAACAGTATCAGCTAGTAATGAGGTTACTATTTTAAGTTGAAATAATTCTGAGCTGGGCACAGTGGCTCATGCCTGTAAATCCAGCACTTTGGGAGGCTGAGGTGAGAGAATTGGCTGAGCCCAGAAGCTCGAGACCAGCCTGGGCAACTTGGTGAGACCTCATCTCTACAATAAATAAAAAATTAGCCACGCATGGTGGCATACACCTGGAGTCTCAGCTACTTGAGAGACTGAGGCGGACAGATTGCCTAAGCCCTGCAGGTCAAGGCTGGGGTGGCTGAAATTGTGCCACTGCACTCTAGCCTGGGCAACAGAGTAAGACTCTGACCAAAAAAAAGTAAACGAAATGTGGGAATAAATGCAAGGGAAAGGAAATGTAGGAATAAATATGGCATAGAATGAAGATTCTAAGAGAGTGGAGTCGTATTTTTCACTATGGTATAGAGAGGCTCAGTTCAAATCAGTCAAGGATAGTGTAAAAACAGTAAACAACCCAAAGCATGAAAAGAGACCTACTTGAGTCTGTTACTCTATCTCTTAAATTTTTATTAAAAAAAGCAATTTATATGGAATTTTTGGCAGTTGCTTATTCAGTGCTTTAATGTATGATTCAAAATATGAGTATAGTCACCTAAATTGCCAGTCATCGATCTCATTTGAATCTTAAATTTTAAATGTTTTTTGTTCCTGAAAAATGAAAATAATTAAAATATAATTTTTATGATCTACTTTAGAAGTTACTATTAAATATTAATATGAATATATTGTTAGATACTACATTTTCACAGTGTAAAATCTGGATATAAATAATGGAAATCTAGTATCTCCAATGAATTATAAAGGAAGAAGTGATTATGAACAAATAGGAAGAGGGTAATATCAAGCAGAAACACACACATACATAGACAAACCTGTAATTCTCTCATCTGTCTCTTCTACTTACCTCTTTGGTTTGTTTGTATGATATTATTGTTTATTTCTTTGTTTTGGTTTTGAAGTAAGTTTAGGTTTAGGTGTTTTGCTTAGAAAGAAGGCAGAATTGAATTAGATGGCCAAAAAGATTTTTTTAAAATCTCTTCTGTAGCTAAACTTTCTTTTCTGTAGTGTATTGCTAAGATTTATTGATCATTTGCTATTTACCAGAGACCTGATCTTCACGACAACTTTGTAAGTATAGGTTCTGTTTTTTATTTCCATTTTATGGAGAAGGAAATTAAAGGTCAAAGAGGTCAAACAATTTTTTAATCTTCATTCCCTTTGTATGAGGCAAAGTTAGAACCCAAACTGGAATCTAGTGATAGAGCTTGAATGACCAGAGCCCACATAAGTATTTTACTATAGAATTTTTTTGTTATTGGAAGGAATTCTTTACAACCAGAACAAGGTAGTACCTTTTTATATCATTTATCTTCTGGGACATGGAAGTAGATCTCTTATAATGAGCCTTTCTTTGTAACTACATTTCCAGTGATATTTTACTCTTATTGAATAATATTTTTCATTTATGTTCATTTTTATTTCAGAAATATATTGCAGTGAAAAAGAACTTTATCTCAGCATAATAAAATCCACATTTAGGAATCCTAACTTTTTGTTTAAGAAACATTCTGGTTTTGTCATTGAGTTCTGTACTTATTCTTCTACTTATTATTCAAATGAATAGTTAGGGTTTATAATTTTGAATAAATGGGTTAAATTATATTAAGTATTAACTTTCATTATCTTAATAGGTCTCCCTGATTGATTCTTTCGGAATAAAATATTAATGTAGTTCTATTTCCTGAATCATTATTCCAGTTTTAAGTACAGGTAATGTTGAAAAACAACCATTTTAATAGATAGGGAAAAAAAACTACATGAATATGGAATCTCTTTCAGGTGTTTTTTTGTTTTTTTGATTTTTTCTTTCTTGCTACCTATATTAGTCACAGAAATGTAGAACTTGAAGGGATCTTAAGTTCATCTGGTCTAATCTTTCTCCTGATAAGCATGAAATCTAAGTGTGAGTTCCTCTTCTGGTTCTGTGCTTTTATACTTCTTTTACCTGCAAATCCATTGCTACATCTTTTAAAATCTGGGTCAAAACATGCATCATTAAGGAAACTTGACCTTGTGAACAATATTGCTTGCTCACTTATATTCTATATTCAGTTAACACAAAAGCATATTGACCAAAGGGATGTTTTAAGAGTATTATTCTGTACAGTGTGTTTAGGTATATAGTGAGGATGTCAACAACTTGGATAGAATTTCATTGTAAATTGGTTTTAACAAACTCTGTCACATTTATATATGCAGATAATAATTGTAGAAACATCTCCATAAATAGGCATGCCATTTTCAAAAAAATGTTATGCCTATTTCAAAGTTCTTGTAAATTTGGAAATAAAATGCTGTTATGAACATTCAGGTAGAAGTTTTTGTGTGAATATATGTTTTCAGTTCTCTTGGTTATACCTAGAGTGCAGTTGTTAACTCTGTGTTTAACTTTTTAAGAAACCTTTAAAGTATTTCCCACAGCAACTGTATCATTTTACATTCCCACCAGCAATGTATGAGACTTCTGATTTCCCTATATCGTCACCAATACTTGCTTTCTTTTTCTTTTTAAAATTATAACCCTCCTAATGGGTGGAAGTGACATCTTACTGTGATTTGGATTCCATTTTCATACAACTAATGATGCTGAACATTATAAGCTTTTCATGTTCTTATTGCCTATTTATATATCTTTTTTGTGTGTGAGTTGGAGTCTCACTGTGGCACCCAGACTGGAGTGCAGTGGCCACTCCCAGCCACCTCAGCCTTGACCTGCTGGGCTCTGGCTATCCTTCCACCTCAGCCTTCCAATTAGCTGGAGCTACAGGTGCGTGCTACCATGCCCGGCTAATTTTTTGATTTATTGTAGAGATGAGGTCTTATTTGAAGAACTTTCTATTTAGATCATCTGGCTTTTTAAAAACTGAACTTTTTGTCTTTTTGTTTTTGAGTTACAAGAGTTATTTTATATCCTAGTAGTAGTCCTTTATCAGATGCATGATTTGCAAATATTTTCTTCCATTTTGTGGATTTTCTCTTTAATAGTAATCTTTGAAGCACCAAGTTTTTAATTTGATGTCCAGTTTATTTTTTTAAAATTCAGTTTCTTGCACTTCTGTTGTATCTAAGAATCAGTTGTTTAATTCAAGGTCAAAGATTTATACCTATGTTTACTTTTAAGATTTTTATAGTTTTAATGCTTACATTTAGGTCTTTGATCTATTTTGAGTTAATTTTTGTATATTGTGTAAAGTAGAAGAACGAACTCATTATTTTGCATTCAGTTGTCCTGTAACTGCTTATTGAAAAGACTGTTCTTTCCCTATTAAGTGGTCTTGCCACCCTGTGGAAACTTGACTAGTAAAGGTATGGGTTTTTGGACTCTCAATTCTGTTCCATTGGTCTATATGTCTATCTTTATGTCTATATGTGTATTTGACTACATTATTTTACTACTGTAGTTTTCTAGTAAGTTTTGAAATCAGAAAGTATAAATTTTTCAACTTTATTCTTTATCAAGATTGTTTTGGCTATTTGGGGTTCATTGTATTTCTTTATGAATGTTAATACCTACTTGTCCATATCTGCAAAAAAAGGGCAGTTAGAATTTTGAGACATTGCATTGAGCCTTTTGATAATTTGGGAAGTATTGTCACCTTAACAATATTAAATTTCCCAATCCATGAGCACAAGATATCTATTTATGTAGACCTTCAGTCAAGTTTTATAGTTATCTTCATGTGAGTCTTACATGTTATTGTTAGTTGTAGTTCTAAGATTTTGTAATTTTTCTTTACTATTATAAGGGATCTTTTAGCATAAAATTTTTGAATTGGCTAATGCTAGTTTAATATATAGAAAAGTTGTTGTTTTTAGTAATTTTATTTTTATATTCTCCCAGTCACTATGCTAAACTCAAGTGGAGCTACTTAAAATTTTTAAGTATAGTTGTTAGCCGAAAAAATAACTTTATTTCTTTCTAGTGTTATAACTTCTTTCTTTTCTTATTGCATTAAAATCTCCAGACATTGTGAAGCAATAACAGTGATAGTGTGCATCCTTGTCTTGTTTGCCTTTAATAGCAATACCTCTCCTGTTTCATCATTAAATGTGATATTTGCTGTTTGTATTGGTTCCTTTTAAAATGTAAAATGTACAACAAAATTAAAGGACCTACGATTTAGTATAAGACTATAGACTTACTATAAAACTTTGAGTCTATATCGTGAAAATGTGGCATTGGTTCAAAGACAGACAAATAGACCAGAAGAATAGAATAGAAAAATTCAAAAACAGGCCAACATATATATGGTTATGTGACTCAAAACAAAGATACTGTAGCAATTCAATGAGGGAAAAAAGATGATCTTTCCAATAAATTGTACTGGAGCAATCGGATATTCATAAGGAATATAATATAATAAGCCTTAGCCTGTACCTTACACAATACACCAAAAAAGCATTAATTTGAGATGAATTATAAATCTAAATATCAAAAGAAGAGTCGTAAACTCTCTAAGAAATAGAATATCTTCATAACCTTGGAGTAGTCAAAGATTTATTGAAAAGGCCACCAAAAAACACTAACCATCTTTAAAAATTTATTAATTGGACTTCCTTAAAGTAAGAACTTGTGTTCATCAAAAGGTCTTAATGAGAGTGAAAAAACAAACCTTAAACATTTACAACACGTATTTCTGACAAAGGATTTGTATCTAGAATATATAAAGAACTTTATAAACCAACAGTAAAATGAGCAAAAGACTTGAACAGGAACTGCAAAAAAAGAATATCTCAATGAATAAGTACAGTATTCATCAGAAAAATAAATAGTAAAACCACAACTTACTTTACATACCACTAAAATGGTTAAAATTTAAAAGATTCATAATACCAAGTGTTGGTTATGATATAAAGCAGCTTATATATTGCTGGTGAAAGTGTAAATTGGTACAACTATTTTAGGAAAATGTTTCATGCTTCCTACCAAAGCCAAATTTATATCTGCCTTATAACTCAGCAGTTCCATTCCTAGAATCTATCCAAGAGTAATGAGTACAGATGCTCACCACCCACCAAAGACATGTTCACAGTGTCTCTATATATAGGAGCCCCAAACTGGAATTAATTCAGATGCCCATCAGTAGTAGGATGGGTAAATAAATGTTGGTATATTTATACACTGCAATAAAAAACAGCAAACTAGTGCTACATACAACATGGAGGAACTCACCAACATAATATTGAGCGAAACAAGCCAAACAGAAAAATCCATACTGTATGATGCCATAGAGATGTAATTTCAAAAGCAAGTGAAACCAGTCATGGTGACAGCTCTCAATATTGAAGTTACTTTAAGATTTGGAGGAGCTAAGTTAGATATTTACGGGGGAGCTTTTTTGGGGTCTGGAAATGTGCTCTATCTTAAATACGGTACATGAGGGTATACCATGGTAAAGATTCACTGATCAGCATGCAAATGTTAATGGTATGCTTTAATTTAGAAAGCAGAATGCATATATAGGTATAGATTAGATAAAATAGATACTATATTTAGTCACCATTTATTTAAAATGTTAAATTTATTGATTGAAGATAGTATTCTCATTATACGAGTTCGTTTAAACAAGTCTTCTAACAGAGATAAGTGAAGGATTTGACAAATGAGAACCATGATGCCTACAGTCTTTATTAACAGACTTTAGAAATCACAAATTAGAGCCACAAGAGAGAAACCTGCAGAGCTTATCTTCTGCCAAAAAGGAAAATCTTGGTGAATATTTTGAAAGGAAACTTTAAAGCAAATGAGTCTTCAAAGATTTAAGTCCTTTGCCTAACAGTGACGTGTGACAATTGCTATGATGTTCACAGTAGGAATATACGCACTTGAGATGGTGGTAGAACTAAGAACCCCTGCTCCAGAGCATTTTTTCATTGTCATTAAAATGTATTGCTTGCTTGCTTAGAAAGAGTCGCTGAATATTTGAGCATGTTCATCTCAGTAAAATTAATTTATACCAACATTGTAGTGACAGATTTAGCAAATTGAACTTTAGAAGTTTTTCTATTTCTGTGAGTTTGTGGAGATCACAAACTAGTCAAATAGAACTATTAACTCTGGAAACTCTGTACCATGATTAACTTCATTTGGTGAGTACAGTGATCCCTCAGTTTCTAGAGGGATTGGTTCCAAGACCCCACACAGGTATCAAAATCTGGGGATACTCAAGTCTCTTATATAAAATGACTTAATATTTGCATATAACCTAAACACATCCTCTTGTATACTTTAAAGCATCTCTAGATTGATTGATTGATTATTTATTTATTTATTTATTTATTTTTGAGTTGGAGTCTCACTCTGTCGCCCAGACTGGAGTGCAGTGGCTGCTCCCAGCCACCGCAGCCTCAACCTGCTGGGCTCCGGGGATCCTTCCGCCTCAGCCTTCCAAGTAGCCGGAATTACAGGCATGCGCTACCACGCCCGGCTGATTTTTTGATTTACTGTAGAGATGAGGTCTCACTGCCCAGGCGGGTCTCGAGCCCACGGGCTCAGGCAATCCACTCACCTCAGCCTCCCAAAGGTGCGGGATTACAGGCTGAGCCACCAAGCCTGGCTCTCTAGATTATTTAGAATATCTAATACAATGTGAATGCTATGAAAATAGTTGCTATACTCTATTGTTTAAGGAATGATAGCAAAAAAAAGTCTGTACATGTTCTATACTGATGTAATTTTTTTCCCAAATGTATTCTATCTGTGGATGGTTCATTCCATGGATATGGAATCCACTCAGGGAGTACTAACTGTATTAATTTAAAAGTTTTTCGAATCTTCACAATTTTTTTTTACAATAAATACTAATACTTCTAGTTTAGTTTTATTATTAGGTTTCTGTTTACTAATCAATATATGTTTGAGGAATTTCTTTTTTAAAGTGACAAAGTATACCTGTTTTACTATGTAGTGCATAATATAACTAGGTAAATTAACGCTTAATAGCACAGCACATGAGAAGCATCTTTTTTTTTTTTGAGTTGGAGTCTCACTCTTGTTGCCCAGGCTGGACTGCAGTGGCACGGCATGCTCACAGCCACTGCAACCTCAACCTGCGGGGCTTAGGTGATCCTTCTGCCCCAGCCTTCCAAGTAGCTGGAACTACAGACATCTGCCACCAAGCCCGGCTAGTTTTTGTGATTTGTTTTAGAGAGGAGGTCTCACCAAGTTGCCCGGGCTGGTCTCGAACCCCCAGGCTCAGGCAATCCTCTTGCCTCAGTCTCCCAAGGTGCTGGGATTATTGGCTGAGCCACTGCGCCCAGCCATGAGAAGCATCTTAAACTAGCCCTAGTTGGATGAGGAGAAGTTGAGAGCAAATAATACCTCCCATGGACCAGAACAGCATACCATCAGGATGCATCAGTATCTTATGTGGCTCAGATGAATGCAAAGGGGTTGTTCTTTGAAGAATGTGCCTTCTTCACTCTCTGCCACAGATCTCATGGATCTGGAGTTATTATTATGAGGTGATCTTCAGGTGTTAATTCAAAGCTAAGTACTCACCTGGCTTTGATCTCTACTTAGGAAAGAAGGAGAGGATATGAGTATGATGACCCTCTCAGTCATTATTGCTGTTGACTTTTATTTCTGCCCATGTACCTTCCTATTTTTGTATTTGTATTGTTCCAGTGAGGAGAATATTCTGTTCTGCTTTCTGGAGAATACCTATTGGACACTACCTTCTTTTATTTTTAGTATGTCTCCTTCTTATTAGAAGCAAAGAGTATTATTGTAATACAGTTAGTGGGAAGACTGTTAGGAAAAAAAGGTAGTTAAGATTGTTACAATATAAAGGGAACAAATGTCAGGGAAAATCTGTACACATAAAAATTCTTAAGCTTGTCGGCACTCCTACTAATCATAAAACAAGAGAAGTGACTTAGGAACTAATTGAAAACCACTTCAATTAAGTTGATAGCAGAAATGTCTTTAAAAGACTTAGTCTGATCTTTCAGTCATATGGACATATGCTCAAAGAAAAAGAGTTCTTTCACATAACCCAGAATGGCATAAACAGGACAAATACTTGAAATAATGTGTATTTTAAGTTAGATTGAGTAAGAACAAGAGAGTGGGAAACACACAACTGATTAATGAAATATCATGCTTGTAATATAGCAATATCTATACTTTATAATTAAATTATAGCTACTAACAGTGACAATGAAACACAGTAAGGAAATATAGGGATGAAACTCAGCAATTTGCTCTGAGTAATGAAACTGAAACAACTATATTTATTAACCAGTACAGCTTTTGACAGAGAACTTAATAAGATCTGTCCATTTGTAATACTACAGATGTCCAATATTCTTTTTAAAATTGTGTATTAATATGTAAATATTTGGGAAATATATTCCAAGGTCATAAGTATTTTCAATGAACACTTTTGGTCTTTCTGTTGTACCTAATTACATTTTCTTTTTTTGATTTGTGTCTCTCTTTTTCTCTAGGAAACTGACTGGACATTCTTTCCACACGGGCTATAGCATGGCGATTTTGAATGGCATTGTAGCTGCTCTTACTGTAGCATGGTGCCTCATGTAAACCCACACTGGAGCAATATTGTTGACAGCACTTAATCATGATTGTTTTGTAATAACAGGAAATAACATCTTACGTAATTCAGAAGACAAGAAACCTGTCGTTCATTGTGTGGTTCAGATATGTGTCATTACCATCATTATGGAGGACCTTTTAAAGCATTATTCTAGAGTCTAGGCATTGGGAATAACTGATTATTAAGTTTTAAGTACTTTTTTAAAAGTATAAGATATTTACCTCTCCTTTTTACTTATGTGTATGTAGTTCTTAAAGTTGTAGAAAACATATTCATGGAAGCCAAACTCAGAACTTGAAGACAGGACAATGCCTACCTTTCCATGTATGTGCTGCATTTCTTGCTAAGGTAAACTGATATTACTGTTTAGATAGAAATATTTCCTATTTATACATTGGGAAAGTAAATAATACCTACTGTTCCAACATTTTATAGAAACTACTTTTAAATTAAATCAATATGTAGTTTTCTATATACATATAATCAATAGAAGGTGCGTTTATATTTTTAATGGGACATAGTTCCTTATGTGTGTGTGTGTTTTTTTTTTACATATTTTCCTACTACATATTGAATGTGTATGTTTTTAAAATTATGACTTCTAGACAACTGTATACATTATTTTTTTAGCTGGTGCAAACCTAATACCTGCCATTTTTGCTAAGTTTTTTGTCTTAAAAAAGAAGCAAAAAAGCACACTGACCTAAGTTTAAAATCAAGTAAGTTTATTTTTAACAAAAAGTTACTGTAAAAAAGGTAAATGATTTAAGTCATTAAGATATTGAGAAATTTGAAGCTGTTCACTATTTCTGTTTCCACAATTTCAGATATTTATATTGGTGTATATATTGTTCACTTATAGAACTTACATTATTTTGTTTTTAATAAATATTAACCTGAAATTTTTGTATGTAGATATGCTTGAACTAGTTTGTTGTTGTTGTTTTTTTTAATAACTTTATTTTATTATAGAGCTGTGGGGTACAAGTCAGGATCAGGTACACAAGTAATCTATGTGTAGTTTGGGTCTTCAACTGGTCTTCCCTTTCCTAATTTGTTCTTAATCTCAAAAATTTAGTTAACAAACTAGAAAAGGTATTCTGATACTGTGTATTATAAAATAAAACTATATATGCATATAGTTATATGTATACATATAATGTATATATACATTGTGTATATGTGTATATATGGTGTATATAAAATAGTATATAATAGTTTTATAATTTTCATATTTAAATATTCTTCTATAATAATGATTTATTTGTTTTCTTAGGAATTAAGTCTTAATTGTTTACCTATGTTATCAAATACTTTTAAGTGTTTAGAAAGTCACCTCAGCTTTAGAAAGATGGACTGTTTACAAAACTGTCCTGGCTGTAGAAAACCTTATTTTAGGAAACCGTGTGTAGTCAAACGACTTATTCAGGCTAAATGGGAAATGAATATGTGCTATGTATTCCCCTGTTATCTGCTGAATGTTTGTTACTAGGTAAACAAGGTTTCATAAAGGCTAACTTTTTTTACTATTCAAAAATATTTGGTTTAAAATGACTAATGCTGCTTCAGTTTAAATTATCCAAAGTGTTTAGGGGTGTGTGTGGGGGAGGGGTATGTGTGTGTCTAAGTATCAGTTCCATGGCTTAAGTTTTCCTAACAGTGGAGTGGTTTCAATTAATCTATTTTCACTTCCTGCCTTCCTTGCTTCCCCTTACCCCTTAACTTGCAAAGAAATGTACAAATAATAAAATCAGTTTCTTTCATCTCCATCCCATCACATTCCCAACCCCTACCAATTTGAATAGCTCCACCAGGTTCTTTGTGTTCAATGACTAAGAAAGTTATTACAGTAGACTAGAGACATCTGTACGTATATTAGTCATATGCCATAGATGTTTTGGTCATGACAGATTGCATATACCAAAGCAATACTTTATTTTCACTCTGCCTTTTCTGTGTTTGTTATTTAGTACAGTAACATGCTATACAAGTTTGTAGTCTGGGAGCAATAGACTATACCATATAACCTAGGTGTGTAACAAGCTATACCATCTAGATTTGTGTAAGTATGCCTTATGATATTCAAGAATTGCCTAATAACACATTTCCCAGGGTGTATTTCTGACATTAAGTGACATATGACTGTATGTGTCACAGGATATATTAAAATAGATACATAGAGCGATATATACATCTAAAATACATTTTTCTTGAATCCTGTTTCTTTAGGACTATCACTCTGTTTTGGGAAATCATGGTCTAAATATATATGTCATTCTTAAAGAGAGTGATGACCAAAGACAGCTACCTAACCCAAGCTGGGCTAATTCTAGGTTTTTTCCATTTCTGCTGACTACAGTGATTGAAACAGAAATAGAGACATGACTCAAATCAGGCGAGTCTCTTCCTAGGATTTTTCAACTTGAAATTAAGGTATTATGAATCTGGGAAGGGAAGACAGGTTCAGAAAATGCTGGCAGCCATAGTTCAGCAGAGTTCAGTGGAAAAGAATAAGGCTGCCATGGATATTGCTAATGGCATTCTTCTGGTCCCTGAAACCCAGTGACAATCCTACTATTCTTGAAATTTGGTTACATGAGCCAATACATTTTTCTCTTCTGAACTTTGCTGTTCACATTGGCTTTTGTCATCTGCAGCAAAATGAGTCAAGATGAGCTTACCTAACAGCTGGGATCCATCTCTATTATGAAACTGACTCATGATCTTATCTCTTTATGTGTAGCTTACAACATTCCATTCAGTTATTTGGGAAGGATACACAGGTTATAGTGTGCTTGTGACTAATGATTAGTGTTAGTGACTTCAGAAGAGTTTTAGGATAAACTAAATAGTTCTTAATCTTCTTGCTGTTTGTTCAAGAATTTAATATGTCCCCCAATTCAGTTCTACCTTGCTTATTCTTAAGTGTTACCAGAATATTACTAAAGTTATCAGGATAATGAATCTTTAGTTATATAAGATAATGAGTTTTAACTACAATACTGCTACTTAATAGCTTAATGTTTCTCAGTTTTCTTATCTGCTAAATGCAAAGATTATTACTTAGCAAAATATTTAAACTACAGTGAAAACATGTCAGAATTTGGACCTTGGTAAAACACTGTAAAAGTAATTTATAACTTCAAATACGTTTATCAAGATAGATGCTAGATTGAAAAGTAATGAACTAAGAATGCAAATGAAAAGTAATGAACTAAGAATGCAAATCAAAAGTTACAAAAAGCAGCAGACCTCAGGCAAAGTACTAATATCCGAGATATACAAGGAACTCAACTGAATATGTAAAAAAATAAAAAGTGGACAAAGGACATGAATAGTCACTTATCAAAAGAAGACACACAAGTGCCCAGCAAATGTGAAAAATGTTCAACTTCACTAATCAACAGAAAAATGCAAATCAGAACCACAATGATATGGCATCTTACACCAGGCAGAATAACTATTAGCAAAAAGTCAAAGAACAACAGATGTTGGTGTGGAAACGGGAAAAGGGGGCACTTATACACTGTTGTTGGGATTGTAAACTACTTCAGTCTCTGAAAACAGCATGGAGATTTCTCAAAGGACTAAAAAGTACCATTCAACCCATCAATCCCGTTACTAGGTATCCTCCCAAAACAAAAGAAATCATATAAAAATATAAAAGATACCTGTACTCATGTTCACTACAGCACCAATGATTCACGATAGCAAAATCAAGGAACTAACCTAAGTGACCATCAGTGATTGACTGGAGGTAGAAAATGTGTATATATCATGTGTATAGGAATACCATGTGGTCTTAAAAAAAGCATGAAATCATGTCCTTTGCAGCAACATGGGTGGAGCTGGAGAACATAATCCTAAGTGAACTAACTCAGAAATAGAAAACCAAACACCGCATGTTCTCACTTATATGTGGGAGCTAAATGGCCCCAAAGATAGAGATAATAGACTTTGGACAATAGAAGGGAGGAGGCAGGGAGGGAGATTAGGGTTCAGAAGTTACCGATTGGGTACAAATTTCACTATATGGGTCACCTAAAGCCCAGTCCCCACCAGTATTCATGTCCATGTAACAGACATATACTTGTACCCCCTAATTCTAAAATAATAAAAAGCAGCAGAGTAACCATTCCGCCTGTCCACCAAAAAGAAACACTGGAGATGGGAAAGATAAGGATCCAAGCAATGGAGAATAATACCAAAATATAGGGCCAATATCCATTACCAAATATGGCCTCTTTGAAAGGATGATAGACTTCTGGTAAGCCAGATTAAAAAATATTTTCTATATTTGTCCATTTGCCTATTTCTATACATTTTCTTGATTATGTCAGGTTCCTATATTGCAAACAACAGAAACCATCTGACTAAGGAAAGAAGAATTTGTTGAAAGAAGATCTCGTGGCTCTCAGAATTGGTGGGCAGGAACCTAGAAAGTGTCAGAGAATTGAGGAAGTAAAGGCAATGTTTAGTAGTGGGAGTAGCCTGGTCAGGCTAATGAAAACGAATCCTTGCAAAGTGCCCTGTTGGCCAAGATTAGACCATGTGCTTACTCCTTTTGGCTTCTCTAATAGAAGGCAGCATCTGAAATTATTTTGGGATGGTTGAGTGGATATCAGGCAACCAATAAAAGCAAATAATCACAGTAGTTTACTCTTGGCTGATCAGTTTTCACACACAAACCCTTTCCCAAACTTCTGTAACAATGTAGGTGTTATTTATTACATACAGTGCTAAAACTGGGACCTTCAGATTATGCTATTCTGGTTTTGCCACATTCTCTTTTTGATATTCTGCAAGTTACACTAAATAGTTGTGCTTTGTTGTTGCTGTTTTGGTTTTGGTTTTGAGTTGTCTCTGTTGCCCAGGCTGGAGTGCACTGGCATAATCTCAGCCACTACAACGTCGACCTGCTGGGCTCAGTCATTGCTTCCACCCTAGCCTTCCAAGTAGCTGGAACTATGGCACTTGCCACCACGTCTGGCTAATTTTTTGATTTATTGTAGAGATACGGTCTCACGAAATTGTCCAGATTGGTCTCATATCCTGGGACTCAGGCAATCCTCTCACCTATGCCTCCCAAAGTTCTGGGATTACAGGTAAGAGCCACCACACCCAGCTTAAATAGTAATTTTAATATTTATAAGACATAGGATAGAGATGGGAAATTTGTTAAAATATATGTTGTATATGAGAGCAAGAAAATACAGATACAAGTTACTGTTTTGTTTTAAGCACTTGGTCATGAGACCTCTTTTCTATTTTATTTTGGTTTGGCTACTACCTTGGCTAATTTGGTTTCATCCCTGATATAGTAACCAAAGTTTTATTTCTGACACATCTAAGCTCTTGTTGGTTCTTTTTTTGGCCACCTTGTATAGTAGTACAAGAACAGAGAATCCTATTTTCCTTCTGTATCCCTTGCTCTCATTGTGTGGCAGCATCTGTATCATAAAACACCCCAGCTCATATAGTGACCCTCTTTTTGCCCGATAATCAACGACATAAAGAATCAAAAATTCCTTAGCTGGGCATGGTGGTGCACAACTACCTGGGAGGCTACCTGGGAGGCTGAGGTGAGAGGATCGCTTGAACACAGGGGAGTTTGAGGGTGTGGTGAGCCATGATTGTGCCACTGCACTTCAGCCTGGGTGATGAAGTGAAACCCCCATCTCTAAATTTAAAAAAACCAAACAAACCCTAAAAACACAGTTCAGAGGCAGAGGAACAGAAAGCAAAGCAAAATCTATGAGTGAGCCACTAGTGTAGTAGAGATATCTGGCAAACGCCAACCTCTTGGTTCTTGAACTCATGTAATAAAAGCATGAGAGAAACATTAAAATTCAACTGTTGGATAAAAACATATGTTGTATCCCAAAATAGCCCATATTTAAAGTGTTAGCTGGCTTCATAAGTAAATCTTCAGTGAATTATTCAGTGTTTGGAAACAGCAGCTGATAAAATGCATGCTAAGAGAGGTCAACAAAATAAGCATTTGAGCATGCTGTCTTACCTTTTCTTCTGGATAGTAACTTCCTTAGCCAGAACAATGTTGTAGAAATCCATGATAATACATAAAGTATTCAGTAAACCCATAAATAGTGGTGCTGCCAGAGACAAGGAAAGCAATTCTTGTCTGCCAATGAGGACAAAACTACTAATGTGCTACCTCTTCCAATGTAATTAATTGGCTGTCAGATTGCTGGCTTATCCCCCAAAGTATACCATAATGAGGGCTCTTGGCAGAGAGACAACAAGATGGGGAAGACAGAAAAGATGGCAGGGAGGGGTTGGGACGGTGTGGAGAAAAAGGTCTCTGAATGCAGTTCCATCTGAAGACTCCGCCTGTCCTCCTGGCACTTAATGCTCCCATTAAGCATTGACCTTGCAAAGAGATACTGACATCCACAGTATAGGTTATCCTGTCTGATTATTTTGACCTTTTCCACAGCGAGGGCTTTGTTGTGAGCATTCACACAACTTAGAAATATCACATTCTGGATCCATTTTAACAGACCCATCTATATATCCCTTCCCAATCCTTCTTGTTGGCACCAGTTCTTTGTCAAGCCTCTAGCAATCCAGCCAAACTAGTAGTTCACCCTTCACAAATATGCATAACCTTTATTTGATACTGTATTTCTTCTAGCCAAGGAGACAACAGTATGAATTGTTCACAGCAGCTGATAGAAAGCACGGTAAAAGAGAAGGCAGCAGAAATAAGCATTGAACACATTGTCTTACCTCTTCTGGGTAGTAAATTCCTTAGAAGGTGTTTCTTTTTCTGTTCTTCGCCACCACCCATGAACAGGGGTTTATTGCCCTCATTGCTACCTAATTTTTTGGCTATTAGTAACATATTACATAGAACCATCTATAAGTTGGACTTGAGTTATTTTTCCAGCATCTTGATTATCCATACCAAACTCATGATGCCAGTTTGTAGGCTGAGAGAAGAGACGCAGCATGATAGCAAAAAGCAGTTTAGTAATGTGATCACACAACTTACTTATGTCTTCAGGACTGACTCAGGACATTTCTTCTGGATCATAGAATTCAAAGGATGCGTCTATGTCAGTGTTTCTCAACTAAGGGCAATTTTTCCTCCCGGAGCAAAATTTAACTAAATATTTAACTATGTGGTGACGTCTTTGAATGTCACTATTGGGGGATGCTATTGGCGACTAGTTGACAGGCCAGGAATGCTACTAAACATTCTGCAGTGCACAGGGTAGCTCCCCACAAGAAAGAATATTTCAGTCCACAATGGTAATAATGCCAACATTGAGAAACCCTGGTCTGTGTTCATGACTAGGTGAATCAGATAACATCTGGTTCAAGGAACCAGTCACAGTGGCTCATGCCTGTGATCCTAGGACTTTGAGAGACTGAGGCAGGAGGATTGCTTGAAGCCAGAAGTTTAAGATCACCCTGAGCAACAAAGTGAGACCCCGTCTCTACAAAAAATGGAAAAAGTAGCCAGGTGTGGTGGTATGTGCCTGCAGTCTCAGTTATTTGGGAAGCTGAGGCGAAAAGATAGCTTGAGCTCAGGAGTTTGAGGCTATGGTGACCCGTGATCCTGCCACTGCACAGTGAAACCCTATCTCAAAAACATCTGGTTCAGTTTGGATAGCTGGGATTGCATGGTTTACCTAGAGTTCCAAGATCTGGTGTTTGTATTCTAATAGGTCCCAATAGAAAGAGCTGTTTCTCAAAAGGAAAGAGTTATATGCTTACAAGGACTTGTCCCTATGGACTTCTGCCTGGCAAGGTGTGCCAAAGACACTGATTTTTAACTACTGTGGCCTTTATTAAAGTTCCTCACATAATATTGCTTCTGGCCAAAGAATTCTATTCACCAAAAATAAAAAATAAAAATAAAACATTTTCTTTTCTTTTTTTTTTTTTTTTTTTTGAGTTGGAGTCTCAGTCGTCCAGGCTGGAGTACAGTGGCCATTCGAGACACCACAGCCTCGACCTGCTGGGCTCTGGCGATCCTTCCACCTCAGCCTTCCAAGTAGCTGGAACTACAGGCGCGCGCTACCACACCTGGCTAATTTTTTATTTATTATAGAGATGAGGTCTCTCCAAGTTGCCCAGGCGGGTCTCGAACCCACAGGCTCAGGCAATCCACTCACCTCAGCCTCCCAAAGGTGCGGGATTACAGGCTGAGCCACCAAGCCTGGCTTCCTCCTGTTTTCATAAGTAGCCTGTTTTTGTTCTCAAGGGAGAAACACTGCCATAAGGTTATACAACATTACTGTTACTGACTTGGAAGCCGAAACCACAGGTGGCCATTTTAAGTCCCTTATTTCACTGGACAAACAGGCAATATGGTTGTGGTGGTACTCACTGGAGTGATTGATAACCATCCACCAGCGGGTAATCAAGTTACTGCAATACAGTGGGAGCTTGAGGAAGATGGACAAAACCCAAAAAGTCCAAGTTGCTTCTTTGTTAGACTCTCATATTTCGTTAGTGGAATATTACAACCACCTTATACCCACAACGTTTCAAATCCCTCAGGAATGATATTTTGGCTTCCCCACAGAATTTTTAAGACTCTCTGCTTGTTAAATTTCTGGCTGAAAATCAAGGAGATATGGAATAGATACTGAAAAAAAGAAGACAAATACTAGCTTAGAGTCTCATCACCGGTTTAAAAAGCAAAGGATTATAACCTCTACTCATTTATTTCCTTCCTGTATCATGTGTGTTCCAGTTTATTATTATTTTTCCCTTAATTTCCTCCATTGTCATATGTAGCATTTTTTAAATTGCTTAACTTTACAATTTTATATAGTGTATAGGTTACAGAATATTGTGATACGATTACTATAGAAATAGGGAGCAATGGACAGTTACTGAGATCCTGGATATGTCACTGAATACAGCCCCTGTGAGGCTTTTGATTATCTTCCTATAAGGAAAAGATCAATTGAATGAGGGAAATGTTTTTACTATGTGAGGTGGGATACTTTTTGAAAGAAATGTTATCTAGGAAGTAGTGGGCTTGTGTATATTGGACAGGCAAATGAGTAGTGTCTAGTGGATATTTTGTCATTGTTTTGACTGCTCAGTCCCAAAACTCATTTCTATTTTGGGAGAATTCCTTGTTATTTGAGTGTTTGTAAAGACAAGGATCCACGATGCATTAGAGAAGGCTAAAGATTAGATATTTTCTTTCTTCTAACTCAGTTGCTAGTGTGTATAGCCTTGGTGTTACCAATTTTATGCTCCTGCCCAAGTCTTTGAATTGTGCATAAATGACACAATAACTGACAGAAAGTTGAGAATTCATTCATAGTTTTGCTATTCAGTAGTCGTGACAATGGCTTTCAACTGTCGTTAGCAGTGGTTGAACCACTAATAGAATCCTACCCAGACTATTTTGAAGCACATTAGCTGTAATCTGTGCTACCAAGCTTTCTTTGGTTTCTGTCATTTTATGATCCTCATTTTCTGACCTTTCTTTCAATTCTGTGAGCTACTCCATTACCTTAAAACAAAGTTATTTTCTTCTTAAGTTAGCCAAAGTTTGATTCTAATGTTTAAAACCAAGAATCAAACATTCATCATATCTCAACTCTCCATCTCTACTTATCCACAAAGCTTCATGAAAAAAAAAAAAAAACTGTTCTACCATGATTGCTGCTACCTGGACTCATTTCTTACACTACTAATTTAAAAAATTATAATATGGCACCCAGCCTTATTATTTTATAATGACTCATCTTTTTAAAGAGGTTTTTAGACTCCTTTTAATGTACACAATCCCTAGGCTGAAGCTTACACACAGCAGATACTCAGTAATTGCTTATGACATTTATTGAACACCTAATCTGCATAGAATTACAAATTCATGTAAGGAAAAACAAAATAATTTTGGAAGAAATGACTTCATATCTTGTGCATATTATACATAAACAATAGACACGTAAACTTACTACAAGCACATAAACATAAGCAAGTATTCTCTACATTAGTACAAATATCTATACAATGTTAAGTTTTTCAAAAATATTTTTAAAAAGGTAAAAGTAAGTATGGCTTTTAAAATAAAACATTTAGATTTCCTTTAGATTTGACCATTTGCATTACCATTGGACTGAGCAGATGTGTTGTGATTAAGGGGCAAAGAATGTAATTTATTCATATTTTCATAAATTAATCTGAAATAAGATTCTATAAGTATTTTAAAATATTGTGTCTCTGAAATAAAGACCTAAATTATAAAACATTTCAGGGCACTTTTCTCTGTAAAGAAGTATCTGGCAGTATGAGCAGATTCATCAAAGATCATGCTTATGATAATAACTTTATAAGCTGAAAAAGTTGTGCACAATCAAACATTCAAATCTACAGATGACACACAACACCCCTAGATATGGGAATTTGGAGAAACTTTACTAGAATACCCCAGAAAGCCATATAAATGGGCAGAAAAACTACAGATGTTTGACAGTGGACAAAAATCTGGTAACATTATTAGGAAAAAAAGTTCAAAATAAGAGGTCACTAGAAAAAGTGTTAGAAACCTGGAAATATGTACTATGAAGCAAAGTTCTGACTTCTGCTCAAGAAACATTTCAAATCCCTGCGGAAAAAATGTACCGAAACTGAGTATAAGAATCCTCAGTTTGAAAAGCTTAAGCTTAAGAGTATAAGCATAACATCAATAAAGGTACCTGATCTCAAACCAGGCAAAGTAGGGACCAAAGGGAGGCCCAAACTTTACCTGTACGATGTCCACTTGTATACCTAATCCTGAATTGTACCCCACATCTTTAAAATTTTTAAAAAAAGAATATGAGCATCCCTCAGTATCCATGGGGGATAGACTTGAGGACTCCTGCCACTACCCCCACAGATACCAAAATCTGTGGATACTCAGGTCCTTTATGTGAAATGGCCTAGTATTTGCATATAACCTGTATACATCTTCTGACCACTAGATTACTTATAATATGTAATACAATGTAAATGCTATGTAAGTAGTTGTTACACTTTGTTTTACAATTTGTATTATTTTTTATTGTCATTCTTTATTTTTTTCAAATATTTCCCATCAGTGGTTGATTAAATCCATGGGTTCTGGAGAGCTGACTGTATATGTCTATGGAGGAGATGAGTCGCTAATGGTTTATTAATTCATGAAAGAAATGCATAGAATTAAAATAGGCTTGTACACAAATTTCTAAAATACTAAATAAAGGATCCTCAGAGTTTGTAAGTAGTAGTTTTAGAAGAAAAAAATTCCTCAGTGCATTGCAAACTTAGGAAATAGGATTTCTACCTACAGGTAGAATGGGCTAAAAGTCTAGACAGCTTTGATAAAGGTTTATAGAACCATGAATGATGAATGCTGCAGTTTTTGAATGTGGAATGCTTCAGAGATATAATGAATCTTAGGGGGCAAGAAGTTCTGGAAAGTAATGAAGAATTGTTTTGTGTTGCCACTATGAAGAGTACTGAACTGGATGAACTATTAATTTCTGACATTTACCCTAGAGCATTTTCTTTCCAACAGCACTTAGTAACACTGTTTCCTTGATACCTCTTCCAGATCCTACTCCTTCCATTCCCAGAAATCATTTTGTTTTACACTTTACACTTGCTTTTATGGAATTAACTGCAGAGATGGGCTCATTCTGGACTCCCTGAGCTCATATTGTCTTTCTCTTTAGTGAAGACCGCAAGACCAGCCACTTGATATCTTTGGGTCAGCTCCAGAATGAACCTAGATATTCAGTTCAGTGTAATATAACAGGGGAAACATGAATTCTTAAGAGCAGTTCAAAATTACAAACAAAATCCTGACTTCCCCCAAACTTTTATAGGTGTTAGCTTTGCTAAAATTGTAGCCTTTAAAAAACAAAAACAAAAAAAACTACTCTTAAAATCTGTGAGCACAATTTTTTGTAAGCACAAAAAGATAGGACTTTATAAATCTGTATTTTCACTAGATACTGAGAAAGTAATTACTACTTCTAGTGAGCTATAGTCAGTTATAATTCTTAGTGCTGTACAAATCTGCCTGAGGTGAAAGTATGCTGAATCTAAAATGACAGTATAATTTTCCATTTTGCATTAAATACATCTAGTGCTTACACTGTTGGATGTTATAAGTTCCTATTGATATAAAATATAAAGGGCATGGCATTTATTCTACATCATTTTTATATAAAATCGTATTTTCATATTGAGCAAATTTTCATTTGTATTCTGGTTCAGAAAAACAAAGTGAGAGTCATAGTTAGGTATTATTAGACATCCAATAAGAAGCATTTTAAGTAATTGATAGAATCAGTTATTTAAATTGAAAGACCAACTAGAGTCAATTTCCTAAAAAATCTTTTCTGATAAACAAATTTTTATACTTAGTCACATGGCAGGTATAAATCAAAATTACTAATAATTCTTATTTCCATTTCCCAGTAAGAACTGAATTTTTCCTTTGTAGAAGTGTCTGAGAAATAGTCCTCTGAAAAAAGGTTTGTTTTAGTACTGCAAACATATACATGTAAAGGAAAAGAAGCATTTTTTCATAGAAAAATTCTTGGAAAAATTTAAATAGTTTTGGGAACTTATTTTAACCAAAAGCGGGCAGATAAACCCCAGCTCAACAATGAGGATTGTAAGAAATTGGAAATTTCTTAGTGTTTAAAAAATCTTAAGGATGTAGGTAATATAAAAAATATGCCCTCCCTAGCCCCAGTCCCCAGTGGAATATGAACAGACAAATAAAAGGACAATTTTTATTTTTACTTTTTGGTGTTGAGGGTGTGTGTGTGTGTTTAGATTCAAGGAGTACGTGTGCAGGTTTGTTACATGGGTATATTGCATAATGGTGAAGTTTGGACTTTTATTATTAAGTTTGGTCTTCTTAATATTAAGTCCATCATTGGGTACATGGTACCCAATGGAGAGTTTTTCAACTCACTTTAAGAGTCCCTGGTATCTGTTGTTCCCATATTTATGTTTATGTGTACCCACTGTTTAGCTCCCACTTATAAGTGGGAACATGCAATATTCAATTTTATGTTTCTATGTTAGTTTGCTTAGAATAATATCTTCCAACTGTAGCCACATTGCTGCAAAGGACAATATTTCATTCTTCTTTATGGCTACATAGTATTCCATGGTGTATATGTACCACATTTTATTTATCCAGTTAAAGACAATTTTTTAAAGTAATGATAGCAAGGCTCTTATACTGTGTTATATTTATCCATATATTCTTATATTAATACATTTTTCTGATAATACAGGATAAAAAATGTGCAGTAAATGGCTGATGTTGACACCATGAAACTAGAGGAATTACCAAGATTACTAAAACCATAGTTTGGAGCATGCTCCTTCCTGGTTGAATATCTGAGGGCTTGGTAGGAACAATTCAATGAGTGACTAATGAAACTTTCAGTTTGGCAATATGCGTTAAGAGCTTTAATCGTTTAATACCACTTCTAAGGTTTTATTCTAAATATATATAAAGCACAAAAAAGTTGTATACATCAGAGATATCCTTTATGGCATATAATCTGTGGTGGTGGGAAATAATGAAAGCAAACTAAAAGACTAATAGCATATGGCAGCGGTCCCCAACTTTTTTTGGCATCAGGGACCAGTTTCATGGAAGACGATTTTTCCGTGGACTGGGAGTGGGGAGGATGGTTTCAGGATTATTCAAGCATATAACATTTAGCATGCAATTTATTTATATTATTATTACATTGTAATACACAATGAAATAATTATATAGCTCACCATTTTAAAAAAAAGCATGAATGGAAATAGTAAATGAAATAATGGGTGGGCCATGTACAGACTAAAACAGGTTCAGATTCTGCAAAGCCAGCCACCAGATGCAGCTATATCATTGACGTATGTCAGCTCACATGCCACTCACTGATAGGGTTTTGATATGAGTCTGCAAGCGATTGACTTATTATGGTCTGTGTAGTCAAACCTCACTGCTAATGTTAAACTGTGTTTTAAGCCGCTCCCCAGTACTAGCTCAGTTCCACCTCAGGTCATCAGGCATTAGATTCTCATAATGTGGCAACCTAGGTCCCTCACATGTAGAGTTCACTATAGGGTTCGCAGCTGCTATGAGAATCTAATGCTGCCGATGATCTTACAGGAAGCGGAGTTCTGGTAGTAATGCCAGTGATGGAGAGCAGCTGTAAATACAGATGAAGCTTTCCTCACTAACTTGCTTGCTCACCTCCTGCTGAGAGGCTCTAACAGGCCACAGACTGGTACTGTTGCCTGTCCATGGCTGGAGGTTGGAGACCCCTGGCATACAGCACAAAAGAACAGTGGAATTTACACTGCAGTTTTAAAAATGATGACTATCAAGAGGAATGACATAGGGAATGTTATAACATGAAATAAAAAAGCAGATTACAGAATGGTATAAATCTATCTCAGCTATGTAAAATAGCCACAGAAAGAAGTCATAAAGATTCATTAAAATAGAGGGTTTCTTTGAGCAGTTAAATGATAGGTTATGTTAATTTTCTTTACAAATTTCTACATTTTCTAAATTTGCTATAAATAGGTTATGTTAATTTTCTTTACAAATTTCTACATTTTCTAAAATTGCTATAAATGTATATTTCATAAATAGAAAAAGTGTAATTTTTTAAAAATAGGAATGAGCTATTTATAGTTCTTATGAGTAAATAAGATACTGAATATGAACTCTAGCATATACTGTTTCCTTAGAAACAAATAAGAGGAGTGACTTCTGTCTTGCCATCAGAGCTGCTTTTTATTATTGTCAGTGTATCAGTTTGACAAGATAAGGTCATCCTAAGGATGCGACTTGACTTACGGTGAATAGCTGGTTTTGTTCTGGATTAGAAGAGGCTGGAATCTATGTGAATGACCTCCCAATAAAAATTCTGGACCTCAAGGCTCAGATGAGCTTCCCTGAATGGCAATACTTCACACACGTTGTCAGACATCATTGAAGAATGAATTAACCACGTCCACATGTGATCTGCCGGGAGGGGGCACCTGGCAACTTGCACTTGGTTTCTTCTGGCCTTGACCCCTTGTGCCTTTTCCATTTAATGGGTTTGATCTGTATCCTTTCACTACAATAAGCTGTAACAGTGAATAAAATAGCTTTTGAGTCTTGTAAGTTTTTCTAGCAAATCACTAGCTTTGAGGGGGTGGTCTTGGGGACCTGACATGAGAACTAACTGAATATTTGTCAAAGCTACAGTCATACCTCTTCCTGGAACCTCCGTAAGTGTTATGCCATCCTTCCTAAAAATGACAAATTCTGCTTGGCCCATATACACCTCTTCATAGGTGCTTAGATAGAGGGTGCCAGTGCTGGAAGGTGATTTAATTTAACCTTCTCATATTATAAATGATGACATTAAGGCTGAGAAGAAGGTATTTTTTTAAATCTTTAAACATCTGTATGTCAATTCAAATTGTGAGGTTGAGTCTCTCTTTATGTTCTCACCATGGGAGCCTAGATTAATTATCTGACTGTGTAATTGTATAAGGAAAGCTTAACTGCAACTATTCTGTGATAGCCCTGTGCTTATCTTTTGGACCATGGTACTACTGACCCTTGACCCGCATGGGATTGAAATATGCCAGCTAGTGATTGACATCGTAAAGTGCTCTTTGAAGTCCAAAACTGGAAGCATCCTGTACCAGCTTCTCTATATTAATAATCTATATAATATTTATTGAAAATATATCAATTGATGGTTTTGATTTTTATACTTGGTCACACAGCCCTGTTTTTGCTATGTGACCGGTGCGGTATAAAAAACCCTCAGTAAACTTGTGCCTTTTGTGTATTAGTTTCCTAATGCTGCTGAATTACCACCAACTTGATTGCTTAAAACAACAGAAATTTATTTTCACACTTCTGGAGGCCAGAAATCCAAAATCAAAGTCCTAGCAGAGACCTGCTCCCTCTGAAGGTTCATGGGGAGAATTCTTACCACCTCCAGTTTCTGGTGGCTTCTGGCATGTAGATGCATGACTTACTTCCACCCCTGCCTCTGTCATCACATCGTCTTCTCTTCTATGTGTCCTTTTCTGTCTCCTGTAAAGATATTCTCACTGAATGTATGGCCTTCCCCAATCCATTATTATCACATCTCAATCCTTGCCTTAATTAAATCTGCAAAGACTCTTTCTAAATAAGGTCACATGCTGAGACTGAGTTTTGGGGGAGTCTATTTAACCCTGTACACTCAGCTTTCCTGTGCCCAGAATATCTTGCCCATGTTTTGGTGGTTTACATTCTGGAGATGAAGCACATCTTTTGTGACTGAGAGAACCTGAAACCACACCTGGATGGTCTAATGTTCCTAAAGTTTTCCTTTGCTTTCTTACTCCTGCTGCTTATATGCTTTCTCTGCCTATTGTAAATATCTTATGCATATGCCTTGTTAGAGTCCCATGATTCCTTTCAGTTTTCCAACACAGTATACAAGGGAGAGCCCCTGCAAAAAAAACAAAAACAAAAAAGGTAGATTTATTTTTTGGAGGGCGGAGCCTTTGTAGTATAGACTTCTCCCATCATGTAAGTGTTTTAGGAACCAATGGGCATCAGTGTACCAGTTAGCATTGTTGTGAGAGGCTGTGTATGGCTTCAGTGAATTTTCTTTTTCTTTTTTTAGTTTCTTTCAATGCATTTGCCATTTCATGGTATGTGATTTATGAGTGCACCTGCCCAAACCAAGCTGAGTATTTAGAAGTTTTTGACCAAAGTGGCCTGACCCCCCTGCCCCATCCTCACTATTCACCCCAAGTGACTTTTTATCCCCCTCGTATATAAAAAATTCCTCAAAAGGAAATGTTTTGTCAATGTGGAAGAAGTAAAACAAAAAATAGCAGAAGCAAAATTGATGAGTTTAAAACTGTTTTGAACAGTGGAAAAGGGGTCTGAATAGGTGCACTGCATCAAACAGACAGTACTTTGAAGGTGACTAAAGTTTAAACATGTAAGAATAAATACACAATTTTTAATAAATTCTAATTTTTTTGGTTCCCCCTCGTATATTGTTGCAGTTTTTATCAGTTTTTTTTTTTTCAATGAAGTCACCTTTATATTCAATCTTTCTTTTTTTGGTAGAAAACACATTTGGTTGTAAATTGTGAAATGTACTGTTAATTCTGGCCTGCCACGTAATAGTCATGTGACATTCAGCAACTCATTTGAACCTCAGATTTCTGAGCTAAAAATAGTTTATAGGAATCTAAGTGATCTTTGAGGTCCCATCCTGGCTTAGTCTGGGGGCTCTGAGAAGCAGATGCCAAGACAGAATTAAAAATGCAAGAAGTGTATTGAGGAAAATACATGTGAAAGGTAAAGGGGTGAAGAAGCAGGAGTAAGCAGAAGGTAATGCAGTCTGACCTGTGTGACAATAGGGGAAAGGAATTGGAATTCCTTAGTAAAAACCTCAAACTGTAGCATAGCTTCACAAAGTCTCAGCAAGGCCAGTGGAGAGTCCCAGGACAAAGATTGCCTATTGGAATAGTCCTGCACTGGGCAGTAATGTCCTGGCTTAAATACTCCCGAGGTGCTATTAGGTAAGAACAGCCCGGGAATAGTGCATCCTCTGCATGAACAGTTAGATCCCAACGTTAGCTGGTGGGAATCAGTTAACAAACTTCACAGCAGGTTCTATCTTGAAGGAAGAAATGAATTGCGTACTTTTAGGACTGCTAAAATTTTGATGTTATGGTGATTTCTCTTTTTCATTCTGGAGAGGGAGAGAGAGGAAGAGGGAGAGGGAAAGGGGGAGGTGGGAAGAGAGAGAGAGAGAGGGAGAGGAAGAGAGAGAAAGAGAGGGAATTTTCCTCCATTACAATCCATCTCACTTTCAATTTGAGCACCCCAGGACATGTTTGCTGGGAAGCTGTGTTGTGAGAGCCCCTGCTTGCTTCAACCTGCTCCCTCATGCATGATGTAGGTTTATATTTCTTCTCTCTTATGCTTCTTCTACCCTGTCATTCTGAAACTTCATCCACCCTCTAATTCTCTTCTATTAGTATTATGGTCACTAATCCTGTGAGGGCTGGCAGTACCGTTCTGTCTTCTCTTTTTGTAAAGGACTACTTCTCAACCTTGGCTGTACATTAGAATCATCTGAGGAGCCTAAAAAAATGTCCATTGCTTGGGACATGCCCCAGACCAAGTAAATCAGAATCCTTGAGGGTAAAGACCAGGCTTGAGGGTAAAGACATTTTATGGCTCTGCAAGTAATCCAATGGGCTGGCAAGGTTAGAAGCACTGCTGCTGAGGATCGTAGCCTAAGGAAAAGATGCACAGGCTAATTAATAAAAGCACACCAGTATCAATATATCCTTTTTAAAAATAGAGACCCATAACTATTTATCTTACATGCTTTTATAATTAGAAATAGGGAACAATAATGAGGGCAACACATAAAAGTTAAGTTTTTACAAACTGTTTCCCAGTGTTTCATTTCAGTCTGCCATGCAACATATTTTTTTTCTTTTTGAGAGACAAAAAAAGCTATTACTTACAGCACTAGTAATAGGCAGAGTGTCCGCAATTTTTTTTTATGCCAGTTTTTTGAGCCCAATTCCCACAGGATTTTAAGAGAGCCAAGTGACACCTGCATATGAAGTAAGTCATGCAACATATTTATAACTGAATTCTTCTTTTCTTACCCATTAAAGTATTGTTCCTTACTATTTTGAATTTAAGGGGAAGTTATTTTTCAATAATAATACTTTAAAAAAAAATCTTTTTGGGACAGAGTTGATTTCTATAGTGCTTTTGTTAGGTTGGGTGATAGTTTTGGTGGAAGAGAAGAGTTAAAGTAGTTTTTAAAGCAGTGTTGGACGGTTTTAGATGGTACTTGTTCAGTTTTATGCTATCCAGTACAGGATCACTGCTGTCAAAAAAGACATGTTAATATTCATTGATCTTCATTCAGTAGACAGGTATGTATTGTCAGCCTACCAGGTAGTGGACACTGTGCTTGGTATGAGTCATACAAAGATGAAAGAGATTGGGTCTATGTGGTTAATTAATTTATGGAACATCCTTACAGAGGATGTGACTCTAACTTCGAAGAGTAGGTTAGATCTATACTTAATGACGCTGAGAAGTTTATCATGATAATACCCTTAGGTGTTTGTGTTTATTTATTTTAAAAATAATGTGCATATAAAAGTATATTTTAAAATTTCAGAGTTCACACAGAACAGTGATTATAAATAGAGAGGGAGTTGGAGCAAGCAAAAGGAGTGTTTCATATTTGTATATAACTTTTTTTTGAAGAATGGTAGAATTATAAGTGACTTTAGGCATGGAGCTTTCTGGCGTTTGTGAAATTAAAAAGGCATCTATAAAAGAAAGAAGTCTGTCTCTTTAAGAAATTGAGAAATAATTTCAAGATGCTTTAAAAGGTCTTTACCAATGAATTTAAGTTTTTCCAAAAAAAAAGTTTTTCCAGTTTCCCAATAGTAAAAGAAGCTGAAAAAAATTACATATATAAATAATTATATGTATATGCAATATATAAATATATTTATATATTATATAAACAACTATACACACATATATAATTTAATAGCTCTTTCCTAGTAGCTCTGGTTTGGTTTGAAATGGTGATCCTAAACTTTAAAAAAAATCCTTTGACCAACATCTCCTCATTTTCTCCAGTCCCTGGCAACCACTATTCTACACTCTGTTTCTACAAATTGTACTGTTTTAGATTCCACAAATAAGTGAGAGCATGTGGTATTTGTCTTTTTGTGTGTGGCTTATTTCACTTAGCATAATGTTCTCCGGCTTCTTCCACATTGTTGCAAATGTCAGGACTTTCTTCTTTTTGTGGCTAAATAATATTTCATTATATCTATATATTAGTATTAATATATACACACCAAGTTTTCTTTACTTATTTATCCATTGACAGACACATTTCTGTATTTTGGCTATTGTGAATAATGCTACAATGAACATGGGGGTACAGCAATCTCTTTTTTTTTTTTTTCAGAGTGCAGGTGGGTAATTACTATGTGTCAATCGTTGTTGTGGGTACAGCAATCTCTTTAAGATTCTGATTTCATTTCCTTTGGATATATACCTAGAAATGGTATTCCTATGATAGTTTTCATTTTAATTTCTTGTGGAACCTCCATACTGTTTACTATAATGGCTGTACCATCCAATGTACAACTTTAAATGCTTTTCCCAGATGAGGATGCAAAGCTAAATCCAGAATAACTGCTTTTGATCCCATATCAATAAATTCAGCCTGCCCTAACTTTATATTTCTTTCACCATTACCTCACACCCTTATATCTGTTCATACACATGCTCCCCAGGTTTATGTCTTTATAAATTTATAAATAGGAAAATCATGCAGTAACACTGTATAAAACACTTTACTTTTGAGTTACACTTATGTTTCACCATTTAGGGCTTTCTGGTATTTGAGTCTAGTTTTAGATCCAAAAGCAAAGTGGGGGTCCCAGTAGTAAATCTTGAGGAGACTCAGCAGTGCCTCAGTGTCCCTAACTTCACTGGCATCTTCCGAGATATCCCCATTCTAATGTTCAAGATCCCATTCTTCCCCAATCTATGCCTTCACTTTAACAAAAGATCAAGTGAAGTTGAGGATTCAGTCTGTGTTGTACTTTAACCACTTGCAGAATGAGACTCTAGGTTTAATTTTCAGAAATCTCAGTTCTGCGACTACAAGAGGTGATTTTCTTTAATATCAGACATAGAGACTTTGAGGTCATTTATGTGAAGTTAGAGCTGGGAATTTGAAACCCTGGCCTCATCTTTTTGTTTCCTCACTTTCTCTAGTACAGTTAGGAGCAACCAACCAATTTCTTTTTTTTCTTTTTCTTGGAGACAAGATCTCACTCTGTCAACCAGGCTGGAGTGCAGTGGCACAATCATGGCTCACTGCTGCCATTGAATTCCTGGGCTCAAGCAGTCTTTCCGCCTCAGCCTCCCAAGTAGCTGGCACTATAGGCATGTGCCACCACACCTGGATAATTAATTTTTTTGTAGAGATGGTGTCTCACTATATTGTCCAGGCTGGTCTCAAACTACTGGTCTCAAGTGATTCTTCCACCTTAGCCTTCCAAAGTGCTAGAATTATAGGCATGAGCCACTGTGCCTGGCCAGCCAGTCTCATTATACTCTAGTTTGACTAAAATGTTCGATGTATCAAATACATAGTCACCCATAACCTCACCTTCTATAGGTATTTGATTAGGAGTGTCCGTTGGTGATGTTTTGCATATCACTATTGCCACATCACACTATGGACCATAAATATCCTCTTTACTAAATGGAAATAGTCTTTAATGCCTTAACTTTAATTAGATTAGAGAGCCAATTTCAGAAAACTCTGAACTAATTCAGGAAACTCATCCTAAAGATTCTGTTTCTTAAGAAGCATTATAGATACCATCTGTATCAGTCAGAGTTCCATCAAAGAAACATTTATTTACTTGTTTACTTGTTTATTGTAAAGAACTGGCTCATGTAATAAATCTTCTGTCTCATTTTGGGGTAAATTAGGCAAGAGTTGATGAGACAGACGTTATAGAGACAAGAATAGGAATGGATATAATTGTGCAGGTGAAGAAAAAATATGAAAATATTGGAAATTTAGAATCTTTTATTTTAAAGTTTTAAAAATTGTCTTTAAAAGTATAGTTGCTAAGTAAAGTTTTAGGATTAGAGAAAATTGCAGAAAAGAGACTAGAGAACATTTATAAGCCTAACACCAAGAGATAAATATTATTAGCATCTTGATGTTCATCTCACTGGGTGTTTTTCCCTAAGTATATTTATCCACACTTATTTGTTTAACAAAAATGGGATAATACTATACGTACTGATTGGTAACACATCTTAATATATTGAAATCATCATTTCATGTCAATAATTATTTACATCATTGCTTTGTTTTGTTTTGTTTTAGAGACAGCAACTTGCTCTGTTGCTCAAGCTGGAATGCGGTGGGTATCTACAGACATGATCATAGGGCACTACAGCCTTGAACTCCTGGCCTTAAGTGGTCTTTCTAACAGTTCCCATGTAGCTCAGACTACAGACACTCGCCACTGTGCCTGTATTTTGTCTCTCCTGGAATTTACCATATGTGCCTTTTGTGTTTGGTGATTTGAATCTGTGTCCTTTTGCTGTAGTACACCATAACTATGAGTATAACTGGTCTTGTAAGTCCCTATGAATCATCAAATTCAAATTTATACCTCTTAGAGTTTTTACTTCAATTGATACCTGAATACCTGAAAATTTTTTTCTTCCTTTTTTGGGTGTGTTGGAGTCACACTTGGCATTGGCACCATCACAGCTCATGGCAGTCTCGACCTCCTGGGCTCAGGTGATCCTTCCACCTCAGCCTCTTGAGTAGCTGGGACTATAGGCATGCAGCTGTGTTGTCCAGGCTCATCTCAAACTCCTGGGCCCAAGCAATCCTCCTGTTTCAGCCTCCCAAAGTGCTGGGATTACAGGAATGAGCCACCATGCCCGACTCTTCTTTCTCTTTTTTGTTATGATGTATTTTAAACAATGAGAAGTACAGAGAATAATATGACAAGCTCCTATCATCCAGATTTTTAAAATGTGTGCAATAAAGGATTAACTTGGGCCTGTAGTGTTTACACCCTGCACATTCCAAAGAAAGAACAGGTCCTTGATTGGGTCCTGGGAGATAATCCACAAGCTTTAGGAATATTCTGCCTGATAAGAGTGTCTATATTACTTCTTTTTTATTATTATTATTATTTTTTGAGTTGAGGTCTCACTGTCTTTTAGACTGGAGTAGGTGGCATGATCATGGCTCACCGCAGCCTTGGCCTCCGGGACTCAGGCAATCCTTCTGCCTCAGCCTTCTGAGTAGCCTGGACTTTAGGAACATGCCACCATGCCTGGCTAATTTTTTGATTTTCTGTAGAGATGAGATCTTGCTATGTTGCCTAGGCTGGATACAGACTGGCTAGTTCTTATATTTTCAATATGTATACATTTATAACTGATATCTAGTATAACTTTGTATGCTTTTAAAAATATAAATGAAATCATATTTCATTGGTAGGGTCTGGGTCATCTGTGCTCATTTCAACCAGAGTCATTCATCTCTTACACTTACTGAGATTCATAAGGTACTGTTTGAACAATAGCCTTTCAGGATAAAAACAAATTATGAAAATTATATGTCAATTGTATTAAATATGGCCAATGTCTTCTTAGTTCTCCAATGCTTCACAACTTATTCATCAAAAATTTTTTGAACATATGTATGTGCTAAATACTAATTTAGGCTCTAAAGAGAATCCCCATTCCTCAAGCTAGTTGTCATGGATGAAATAATGTATGCCTAGTGACTGAAAATAAAGGTAATTTGCAAGGCTTCTCTCTTATGCTTATTCCAGCTTATACAATTTTTATTTCCCTTCTCCTCAAGATAACTAGATGAGTGAAATAATTTTTTGACAAGTTTGTAGTCATAATAGCAACAAATATGGTTAATATCCAGAATTTGGTTAAAGGTATGAAAACTTCACCTTGTGAAATTGAAGTTGATCTCTGACTCTGTCTTATTCAGTTCCCCTGAGCTCAGAAGCCTCTAAGGCAGGGCACATGGGGTCCAGACGGTGCCAGCTAGAGTCTTAAAGGGCTTTATTTATTCTGGGCCCAATGAGAGCATGGAGACCAGCATCACATATTCCATATAGAGATCCTGGGACCTTCAGTGGAGAGCCAAAGTGGTCATGGAAGCATGCCCATTCTTCCTGGCATCTGGGAGATGGAAGAGGACCCCAGTGGTGGGCTCATTCCTCTCCACTTTGAGGTAGAGAGTGAACAGGGGTCAGAATGGTTACATGCTGATAATGGCTTGACAGATGACCAACAACCTGTCCGGTATATTGCCAGTGCACAGGATCTTCCAACATTCTCACTTAAAATAGCAGCTACACCAAAGTCTCAGTGGGCTGAGGAAGAAAACTTATAGCACATCTAAGCATGACTGAGAGTGGAAAAAGATAAAGGGAGCAATCAGAATAGGCCTCTAATGGCATAGAAATGTTGGATAAGATAGAGAACAACTTAAACAAAACAATAATTAGAATCCTAAAGCCTCCTACAGTTCCTGAGGGGCAGGTAAATTGCAAATTAAACTTCCTATCTAGTAAATCACAAATTAGAGTTCCTATAAATAGGAAAATATATCTTCCAAGTAAAAAAAAATTAATGTGACTTGTAGGAAGTGATGACTATTCATATAATCAGGAAAAAATGATACACCTATATTTTCATTTTGAAATAGTATGTTGAGCATCTACTAAGTTCCTGGCACTATGCTGAGTATTGGGAATTAAGTGGGAATAAGAAAATTATGGCTTTGCCAGGAGAATGGAAAATGACAAAAGAGTAGTCAGAAAAGGCTACTCTAAAAAAGTGACATCAAAATGAATATCATTTAAAAATATTATAAAGCTCATTAAAAAAAAGAAGTATAATGGATGAGAGTGTTAATTTTTTTTGACATTATCTGACAGATGAACTGTACGTTATGTTGTCCAATGATAAACAAGGAGCTAGTAGTCTTCCAACTTCCATCAAGAAGAGTAACGTGTAAATAATATAATGCCATGATACAATTAATTTTGTTATAACCAAGAATGTGACATAATATGAGTATAGCAACTAACATTTTTTGAACATATGTATCTTGCACTGTGCAATTTATTGTCTCATTCAGTTCCTATAAAGTAGCTTCTATATTTACACATTTTAGGCATAAAAAAATGGAGGATCAGAATAGTTGTCATTTGCTTATTTACAAAGCTAATAAGTAAGTCAGGACTCAAACACGAGTGTATAAGAACTCCTCTAACTTGGAGTCTTGAGAGTCAACGAAGCACATCCATTTTGGGGTCTCTGGCATGGTTTTGGGAGAAGTGTGATCTTCTGATGACTAGTACTACTTATGGAGGAAAAGTATTCCTTGAGCCTAGAAAGCAGTTCAGTAGGCAGACTGCTGTACTTTGCTGAAAATACCACTTTTGGGGGAACACTTATACACTGTTGGTGGGAGTGAAGCTAGTGCAACCTCTGTGGAAAACAGTGTGGGGATTCCTGAAAGCTCTAAATATCGAACTCCCATATGACCCTGCAATCCCCCTACTGGGAATATACCCTGAAGACTCAAATCACTCTATGAAAAAGATACCTGCACATGTATGTTTATCGCAGCATTGTTCACAATAGCAAGAACCTGGAATCAACCATGCTGTCCATCAAAAGAGGACTGAATTTAAAAAATGTGGTATATATACACGATGGAATACTACACAGCCATAAAAAAGAACAAAATCATGAATTTCACAGCAACCTTGATGGAACTAGAGTCTATAATACTGAGTGATCTCTCACAGAAACAAAGATCTGAGTATCACATGTTCTTACTCATACAGTGGACCTTGAACATCTATCGTAATACTATAAGAAAAGGATTGACAGTGGTGGGAAACTATGGGAGTGGGAGGGAGGGGAAGGGAGGTGGGAGTAACGGTAGTAAATATCTGGGGATGGGGAGACACCCCTTCAACAAAGGTGACTGAATGAAACATATTTGTATACCTAACCTTTAAATACCCCACAATACCAAAATAAAAAATACTGATTAATAAAAGAAAAAAGAAGAAGAAGATACCACTTTTTTGTCACTTAGTTCTCTTGTTTTTCATTCTGGACTCTTAATCAATAAATTTTTTAAAATCTATAATACATTTGTTGAGTGAACTTGGGTCCTGTGAATATGACTGCTGACTTTCTAACATGCTTCCATTGGTAATTCTTAAATTGGCCTTTTATGAGTTTGGTTAGTAGAACTCATTTGCTTAGACCTGATCATAACTTCTAAAATGAAATTTTAATCAATTTTTCAGTTTTAAAGCAAAGGACAGACACCTTGTGAAATTTATTCCCAGTAGTCATCTCTTGTACTTTATCATATATATATATATTTTTATTTTATTTTATTTTATTTTATTTTTTTTTGAGTTGGAGTCTCTGTCGTCCAGACTAGAGTGCAGTGGCACGTTACTGGCCACTATAGCCTTGACCTGCTGGGTTCTGGCGATCCAGAACTATAGGTGTGTGCTACCATTCCCGGCTAATTTTTGATTTATTGTAGAGACAAGGTCTTGCCAATTTGCCTGGGTGGGTCTCAAACCCATGGGCTCAGGCAATTCACTTGCCTCGGCCTCCCGAAATGCTGGGATTATAGGCTGAGCCACCGAGCCCTGCCCTTTATCATATATTTATCTACAGTGAACAAATTATCTTCTACAAGTAGGTACAATCACATGATATAAATACTATAAATGTTATTTTTAAAACAAACATATAATAAAATAAGCATGCACAAAAGCATCAGTGAATTATATAAATGCCAGAGGATTGCACAGGGGAGACAGATAAGGTGTTTTGGGTATCCTCTCAGTTAATAAACTTAAAACTCACCTTCAAAATTTTGTTTTCTCAGACCTTATCTAAATTTAGTCTCAAAAAGAAGGCTTAGTGTAAAGAGGTTTGTGTAGTACATTAAGGTCTTTGTATTGTTTTAACTAGTTAAATTCACTCTATTAGGTAAATTCTATTATTATTCTTATTTTACAGATGAGAAAACAGGTTCAGAGAGAGTAAATGGCTTACTCAAGATCACACAGCTAGTAAGAGGGGTTGAGCTGGGCTTTCAGCTCAGACTCAGGTGGTTCACTTTAACCACCACAGCCTTCTTCCTATCTATCTTCGTCTAAGCTCATTCAAGCCCTCTGGCTCTGTCTCCTTCTTATAAATTTCTCCAAGGAACTTCCCCTTCCTTCTTTCTCTTCTGTTAAACAGAGAAAATCCCTAATGCACCTTAGAGTCTCACTCCAACATCAAGCACCAAAATATTTCCCTTTGTGAGAGGAATTTTGGTTGGTGAATATGTTCTACCTCTTGTTGCTCAGTTGAAACTGAAAGAGATATAAAGGAAAGTCTCTGTTGCAGGAGAGGGTAGCCACCAGCCTTTGGGGAAGGCTCTTAGACCCCAAGATCTCTTCAGCATACATTTGAAAACCAAAGATTAGTTTGATGTGTTCATTTAAGATGAGAGAACTGCTATCTAGAGAAGTGAGGGGACATCCCCAGGATTTTATGACTAGGCAAATGCCTGAGACAGTACTGGAACCCACAACTCATCCACAATTCCGCATGCCAAATGCAGCCCATGACTTAACTTTTGAAACTTTGGGGATTTTTAGCTTTTGGACTTCTGACCCCCGATTGTTAAAGCTGTACTTCAGAAAATGTAAGTTCTATCCTATGGAAGATTTAGTTGACTTTCCAACCCTCATTGAAGAATTAAGCTAGTTTTGCTTCCATTTGCATGTTCTAGATTCCTTATTTATAAGCATCAGTTGTTTGAATTCTCCTTGAACTGATTGTAACATCTTGCCCATTTCCTCATTAATCAGTTAATGGAAGTCTTTAATATGTATCCAATTTTACATCTGTTTGAAAGTCACAATTTTACTTCATTTTTAAAAAATTGTCCTTTAACATTACTAAGGAAGTAAAATTCCTTCTACATGCTATTAGTTGAAATGAGTGACCGGAACATCTATTTCAATGGCATGCTATGTCTTCCTACACTGATTAAACATATTTTCTGCTTGGTGAATATGTTAAAGAAGTTTCTGCTCTAATTAGCTTCTCACTAATCAATCATTTTCAGTCTGACTGTCTTCTCTGCAGTGAATCCGGGGAAGTAGAGTTTACCCAAGTGTAATCTCTGTAACTGCGTACTAACTATTCATCCTACATTGCAACTGTTTTTTCTTTCCTTCTCTTTCTTTCCCCTCCCTCCCTCCTTCTCTCCCTTCCACCCTACTTCCCTTCCTTTGAATTGGATTCTCTCTCTGTCACTCAGGCTGGAGTGCAGTGGCACTATCATGGCTCACCACAGCCTTGACCTCCTGCGCTCAGGCAATCCTTCCGCCTCAGCCTCCCAAGTAGTGAAGACTATAGGCACATGCCATCATACCTGGCTATTTTATTATTATTATTATTATTATTATTATTATTATTTTATTTTTGTAGAGCTGAAGTCTTGCTATGTTGTCTAGGCTGGTCTTGAACTCCTGGGCTCAAGCGATCCTCCCACCTTGGCCTCCCAAAGTGCTGGTTTTATAGGTGTGAGCCACTGGGCCTGGCCGGTTTTTCCCTTTCTTGTGGGGCTGATTTCATTCTTGTCATAGGGCTGATTTCAGAACTTGTTACAGCCTGACTGTGTCTTTTGCCTGCTGCACAGAAGAGACAATACACTGACAACAGTCATTGCCATAGAGAAAGGGTATAATAAATACAAGGCTGCAGAGTGAGAGGATGGGAGACATTTCTGAAATATACCTCTGCAAGAATTTTAGGCTAGAATTTTTAAAGGAATAATTTTGGCAGGCAGAGGGCTACGAGTTGGGGGCTGCTAACTGGTTAGGGATGAAATCATGGTGAGGGTGAGAGTGTGTTGAGATTGTCTTCATGTGCAGAGCTAGTTTTTTGGCATGTGTTCTGGGTCAAGGGAGGAAGTGGGAGGAGGTTCAGGTCCATCGGAGTGCAAGTTTGAAAAACACCTCAAACACCATTCTTAGGCTTTACAATAGATGCTATCTATAAAGCTAGTCCTGTGTCCAGGCTACTAACCCTAGTCAGTAAGCCATCACAGAGGTAGTTTTAGGAAGCAAATATATGGGGCAGGGATTTGCCCCTGGAGATTTGAGCTTCTTGCACCCTCCAGCTAATCAAACTTAGGGATGCCATCAAGGAGCTTGATGCTACCTTAGGCCTATCATTTAAGGGTAACTATATGTATCAGCCTCTTTGGCAGCTTCTCCTCTCCCCATGGGTCAAGACATGAAGATAATCAATTGCTCTCTATTGAAGTGGCCGTGTAAATAGTCATGCAAGGAGGAGAGCAAACGTAGTAACACCCGATTTGTTGTTTTCTAACCATAAATGCAACTTTGCAGGGTTTCTACAGCTTTTACTCCATGGGCCTATATTAATTTTATATAGGTGGTTTCAAATTGAGTCTTCTGTTAATCTCATAGCTGCTGTCTATAAGATTAACAGAATAAATTATGAAGGTCCCTTTTTTTCTGAAGAATTGTGGGGTCTATTATTTAAGCAGGTAATCATTGTATAATAAGCATTTATTAAGCACCTAGTATGTGCTGAGTTATCTGGATATTGAAGGAAACCAAAATATTCCTCTCTATAATATGAGGATAGTTGAGCTAAAGAAGGTTCAAACACAGATGTACACTCTGCTCCTCCCTCTGCTTGCATGATGGCAGGACAGCAATTTACAAAGACAAAAGATCTTCCTGCCTTCTTCTCTGTCTTTCCCACCTTAAGACAGGCCATTTACAACACTTGCTTATCAGCTCAGAGACAGCAGTTTCAGAGGATCTAGGAGCAGATTTTACCTTTTTTTGGAAAGCAGGATTTATTGAGAGGACAGAAAAGCTCCCAGTGCGGGAGGGAACCTGGGGGAGTTGCCTTTTTCTTTTCATATATTTACTTTCCTATATTTTCCTGCATTTGGAAGCTTGAAGATGCTCTCTTCTTTGTCTTGTCACTATAGGATTTATTGAGATTGTTAAAATACTATTTAAGCAAGGCCCCTAAGCCACTGCCTTGAGAGGGAAATACTTTTGAACTGTCTTCTCTTACATGATGGTACAGCATGTGTCAATAAACTTCTGCTGTTTTTTCTCTTGTTAATTCTTTATTTTCAGGAGGGTGACCTTAACTAAGAGTCTATGAAGGAAAAAAAAATTATATTTCCTTCACTACACTATAATGTATTAGACAAGACATCTTTCCTTAATGAGTTTACAATCCAATTGGCAAGAAGAATTTAAGATACAAGAAAATAGAAATCAACGTATAAACTTATAAACAATATAAACTTAAAATAATTGAAGGAATCAAAATGTAGTTTAAAGAGAGTTGATTCAAGTGTAAAGTTTGAGGGTGGACCACCCAGGAAGCCCAGATTTCTAAGAATGAAAGTCTGCATTCCAAAGTATAGTAAGTCCCCTACATACAAACGAGTTCCATTCTGAGAGCATGTTTGTGAGTCCAATTTTTTCATAAGTTCAATAAATTTAACCTAGGTACCGAACTAATACAATTAACTATGTATTATATTACTGTACTATAATAAGTTTATAATACTTTTCACACACACAATACATAAAACAAACACACAAAAAAGAAAACTTTTTAATCTTGAAAAGAATGCACATAGATGACAATGGATGTTAGACATGTGAAATAACTTACATGATTGGATATGTGAACACACATTTGCATCTTTGAAAGTTTGCAACTTGAAGGTTCATATGTAGGGGACTTCTTGTATAGAAGTTTGGTATCACTTATAAAGACAAAGTTCAGGGAAACAATAGAATTTTAACATCTTTTAATGTAAGGGTTAATGATAGCTATAATGATCTGATTAGTTGAGGCAGTCTTTCTTTTTTAACATTTTATACTTAAGATGTAACTGTCATGGGGTCTTGGGCACCGTCTGGTCTGAATGAGGTAAAGGACAATAAAGAAGGCAGTTAATTTATAAAAAATATCAGTGATTAAAAAGAGGGAAGTTTGGTCTTTGGTCTCTTCTTGTCATTTATAGAACAAGAAAAATGAGAAGAGAGTTAATCTATAATCTAAGAAAGCAGAATTGTAAACATGCTATGTGACACTTTCTGGGACTTAACCTCCTCTTGGGCATAAGTTTAGAGGGTCCTACAATCTTATTTATTTATTTAATTTTTATTTATTTTATTTTATTTTTTGAGTTGGAGTCTCACTCTGTTGCCCAGACTGGAGTGCAGTGGCCACTCCCGGCCACTGCAGCCTCGACCTGCTGGGCTCCGGCAATCCTTCCGCCTCAGCCTTCCAAGTAGCTGGAACTACAGGTGCGCGCTACCATGCCTGGCTAATTTTTTGATTTATTGTAGAGATGAGGGCTCGCCAAGTTGCCCAGGCGGGTCTTGAACTCACGGGCTCAGGCAATCCACTCACCTCAGCCTCACAAAGTGTGGGATTACAGGCTGAGCCACGGAGCCCGGCTCCATCTTATTGTTTGTTTTTACAAATAAAAGACTAAATTGGTGAATATTCAGAAGGTCAAAGAAATAACTAATCAGCATGGACTGAAGTACTCAAGGAAGGCTTCTTGAAGGAATTATAATTAAGCTGATATTAGAAGATGTTATGGTTTCACCAAATTCATGTTAAACCTAGTTCCCAGTGTGATGGTATTAAGAGATGAAGCCTTTAGGATGTGATTAAGTCATGAATGCCAAGTTCTCATGAATGGCATTAGTGCCCTTATAAAAGAGGCCACAGAGTACTGCCTTGCCTCTACCTCCATGTGAGGATACAGTGAGAAGATGGTATTCTATGAACCAGGAAGAGGGCCCTCACCAGACACTTGAATCTGCTAGTGGCTTGATCTTGAGCTTACCAGCATCCAGAAGTGTGAGATATACATTTCTGTTGCATATTATAAGCTAACCAATTTATGATATTTTACTACAGCAGCCTAAATGGATTAAGAAAAAAGTTGAACTAAAATTAGATGTCTGTGTCAGATTTAGGGTTTATCATTTTAAACAGGGATTTTTAGCCCAGAATCCATGTTTTTGCTTCAAGAAATCCCTAAAATTTTTTTCTACAATTTGGGAAATATCTGCGCTTGTGCATATTTTCTCATGAGTGGGCCCGTAATTTTTATGAGCTTCTCAAAGGAGTTTGTGATCCCCCAAAAATATAGAACCAGCACTTAAAACTTTATATTCAGAAACAGGGGACCTCCCATCTTTGTCATGTCCCAGGAAGTGGCAGAACACTACAGTTAAAATGATCTCAACCCTTATGGTAATAAAGTAAAGAGAATTTTACCCCCAAATGTGGCACCCTGGTGTTATGATTGTTTTGAATGAAATGCCCTTGTGTTATAGCCAGACCAGGTTCCTAGGTCTGCTGCTCAGAAAAATTGAAACTGACAGCAGCTGTTACAGTAGAGAAAGAATTTAATATCGCACAGCAGCTGAGTGAGGACAGGAGATATTTCTCAAATCTGCCTCCCTGAGAATTTTAGGCTAGGGTTTTCCAAGGAATAATTTGGTGGGCAGGGACCTAGGGAATGGGGGCTGTTGACTGGTTGGAGATGATGTCATGGGGGTTTTGAACCGATCTTTGTGCCTAGAGCCAGTTTCTGAGAGGGAGGTCACAGGACTGGTGGAGCCAGCTCCTTGGTATGTATCTCAGGTTCTGGTGGGATCTCAGGTCCGTCAAAGTGCAAAGTCTGAAAATATGTCAAACACCATTCTTAGGTTTTACCATCGATGCTGTCTATAAAGCTAGTCCTGAGACCACTGGCTACTATAAGCCATCACAGAAGTAATTTAAGTGTAAGGTATGCAGAAGACGGAGTCCCTGGATGTTAGAGCTACTTCTGCCCTGTAACTGATCAAACTTCAGGATGCCATCAAGAAGCTCTGTATGGTCTTAGGCTTAAGAGAAAATATGTTGTCCCTAAACATATTTTGGAAGACATTTGGGCAGCTTACTTCTCCCCAGGCATCAGTACATGAAGATAATCAATTGCTATTTATTGATGTGACTGTGTAAATAATCATGCAAGAGGGAAAGCAAATGCAGAAACAACAGATTTGTTGATTTCTAACCACAGCTGCAGCCTTTCAAGCCTCAGGTCTCTTCTACAGCTTTTACCCAGTAGCTCTATATTAATTATACTTGGCAATTTTACTTGGAGATCGGTAGATGCTAGAAGAGGCTTTCTCCTTTTCTATGCAAAGACTGGACCCACCAAGAAGGCCAGTTGCTTTCCATCCTCTTCCTGAAATCTCATTATCTATCACAGGAAAAAAAGACCTGAATGGACCTTTTCACAAAATAATACCTGTTTCAGTGTGTCATGGTGGCTCATGCTTGTAATCCCAACATTTTGGGAGTCTGAGGTGAGAGGATTGTCTTAGCCCAGGTTTGAGACCAGCCTGGGCAACTTGGAGAGACCTCATCCACAGTAAATAAAAAAATTAACTGAGTGTGGTGGCACACGCCTGTGATTCCACCTATTTGGAGGGCTGAGGTGGAAGGATCACCTGAGCCCAGCAGGCCAAAGCTGCCATGGCTGTCAGCGTGCCACTGCATTCCAGGCTGGCAGACAGAGTGAGACTCTGACTCAAGAAAGAAAGAAAAGAAAGAAAGGAAGAAAGAAAGAAAGGAAGGAAGGAAGGAAGGAAGGAAGGAAGGAAGGAAGAAGGAAAGAAAGAAAGAAAATGTCTTTCTCTTGGGCTCATTCAAATTTCTTTCTTTTTTAAAACTTTATTTTAAAGATGTGTGGGCTCAAGTCTATAATCCCAGCACTTTGGGAGGTCAGTGTGCCAGGATTGCCTGAGCCCCACAGGTTTGACACCAGCCCGGGCAACTTGGCGAGACCTCATCTCTACAATAAATCAATTAGCCAGGGGTGGTAGTGCATGCCTGTAGTTCTGGCTACTTGGAAGGCTGAGGCGGAAGGATCGCCTGAGCCCAGCAGGTCAACTCTGGGTTGACTGTGAGCATGCCATGCACTCCAGCCTGGGTGACGGAGTGAGACTCCAACTCAATAAATAAATAAATAAATAAAATAAAGATATATGTATGTGTATGTGGTACAATTCAGGATTAGGTATACAAGTAGACACCATACAGGTAAAGTTTGGGCTTCCTTTTGGTTCCCACTTTGCCTGGTTTGAGATCAGGTACCCTTATTGATGGTACATTCCCCCCTCACCCACCGCAGCAGTATCCCACTATGGCCAATCCCATTCTTATAGTATTATGGCAAATGTTCAGGGTCCATTTATGAATGAGAACGTATGGCACTCTGTTCTTTGTTTCTGTGATAGATCACTGCGTATTATAGACTCTAAATCCATCCAAGTTGCTGCGAAGTCCAGATGTTTGTCCTTCTTTATGGCTACATAATATTTTATTGTGTATATGTACCACATGCTTTTTTATCCAGCCCATTTTCAGTGGGCAACATGGTTGGTTCCATGTTTTTGCTATTGTGAATAAGTGCTGCAATAAACATGTGTGGGCACATGTTTTTAGGAGAATCTTTTTAGGAGAATGAGAAGCTAGGATTCAGAAACTAATTGCAAATCACAATGTTCACTGACTGTGATATGGGTTCCTTGAAACCCACTACCACCACCACTCTATATGTTGATGCAATGGATACATGTGTGTACCCCCTGAGTCCAAGATACAGTAACAGCAAGAACAGAGAAAAGTAGAATTAAATAAGATAGACAAAAATTTAAAAAAACACAGAAAAAAAAGCTGAAACCAAAGCAAAAACAACTAAACACACACACACAAAACACACACACACACACACACACACACACACACACAGGAAAAAAAAACAAAATAAAAAACAAAAAATCAGGAAAACCAAACACACACACACACACACACACGCACGCATGCACACACGCACACACACAAACTGGAAAAAAAACAAAGCAAAACAAAAAATCAGGAAAATCAAACACACACACACACACACACACACACACACACACACCCATGCACACACACAAACTGGAAAAAAACAAAGCAAAACAAAAAACAAAAAATCGGGAAAACCAAACACACACACACACACACACACACACACACACACACACACGCCCAACACAAAAACAAAAGGAGAAGAAAAAAAGAAAAGAGGAAAAAAAGAAAGAAATTCAAATCAAACCCTCATACATACATTCACACACACAATAAACTAAAAAAAGAGAAGAACAAAAAACCAAATGAACAAAAAGGGGAATATGAACAATCATTCACTTACATACATAAACAGAAAACAAAACATGAAAGAAGAAAGAAAAAAAGAAAAAGAAAAAAATGGAGGGGAATGAAAATTGAACCCTCACACACATATTCATGAATAAAGGAAAGAAAAAATAAAAGAAAAAAAAACATAAAACAACCTGCCCTCCTGTGGCAGATTCTGTAATTGTTCCTTTCAGCTGCTCACAGGTAAGCCCCACTGCCTGTCTCCTGCAGAGCTGTGGCCTTGTTCACAATTCCTCCTTCCGCAGTGTCTGACCTGCAAGATTGTCTCTTCCCCAGGTACTGGTGGGTGGGGACAGTGGGGGGATGGGGAGAGGTAGAGTCCTCCTATTATGACTGATGTCCAAGCTCTGTTTGGGTTTCTCCCTCTCAGTAATGCCCCAGTCAAGTAGGTCTGACGTTCAGAGGATTGCTGGGGAGGAGGGGGTTGGGTCAGCCCTGAATTCACTGCTGATCTCTTTGGGAGTCTTCCTTGTCCTTTTCTGGTCACACCCTTTGCCCCACAGCTGAGTCTGGGTAGTGGGTGGAGCACCTGAGATTCAGGCACTCATCCAGTGTCTTTGGAGTTTGTGCTCTTGGGATATTCCCTCTGGGTCATGATCAGTTGATCAGCCCTTGATTAGTTAATCTGCAGATCACAGAGATTGGGTCTCTCACTCTGTGGTGAGCAAGCTGGAGCACTTTCCAGCTCAGTTTTCAAGATGGCGGCAAGGGGCCTCTTTCGTCTTCTCCAGTGTGACTCTGCCTCTGGGCTCCTTTGCTATGCTCCTTCCATAGCCCTTGCTGCTGGTGTCTGATCAACACTACAGTGGTGAGCGTGGAGTTGGCAGTCTCTCCCAGCAGCTTCTTCCTGGGAAGGGCTTTGCGGATTTTTTTTTTAATTGGAGTCTTACTCTGTCATCCAGGCTGGAGGGCAGTGACACACTCACGGCCACCCCAGTATTGATCTGCTGGGCTCCAAGTGATCCTTCCGCCTCAGGCTTCCAAGTAGCTGGAACTACAGGTGTGCACTACCACATCTGGCTAATTTTTTTATTTATGGTAGTGAGGATGTCTCACCAAGTTGTCCGGGCTGGTCTTGAACCCGCGGGCTCAGGCAATCCACTCACCTCGGCCTCCCAAAGTGCTGGGATTACAGGCTGAGCCACCCAGCCCAGCCTGCTGATTTTTAAAAAATGACCCTTGGCTTCTGCACCTTGGGAAGTGCTAGGTTTCAAGCCGAGCAGCTGTGGCACCAGCCACTTCACTAGGAGAACCCTGGTTACTTGCTCCAGAGTCCCCACTCAGTCAGCCACTCATATGCCTACTTACTCACAGATATGTAGGCAAAATTTTCCATACACTCATTCACATTGGGACTCACATAGTCCAACTGGTTCTGCTGCCATATTCCTCCCTCATTCAAATTTCAAATAAAACCATTTACAGGTTAATTTTCATCCCTGCTCCCTATTGATTCTCCCTAATAATAATTTATTGCTTCTCAAAAGGATTACCCACATTTTCTATCTTCCCTCACCTCTATAAAGAAAGATATAAGCAACTGGACACCATTAGGTAAATGGGTAATCATTCTTCATATGTTCCCCCCATGCACATTAGAATAAAATCGTATGCCTTTTCTTCTATTAATCTGCTTTTTGTTGCTTTTTTGTTCAGTGAAACTTTGGAAGGTGAAGGGGATAGTTTTCCCTCTTTGTCTCTATAGTAGCAACCTCTAACGTGCAATGTGATGAAGCATTGATAAGTGGAATAAAGGGTATTCCTATAAGCAGCAACAACAAAAAAAGTCACTTTATTGTAATCAGACTTCTGGACATGTGTAAGAGTCTTGCATTTGGATTTCCTAACTTACATTTAATACAGTTGTATGGTTGCTTTTTCTTCCCTCCTTCCCTTTCTTCTCCTTCTCCTTCTTCTTTTTCTTCTCTCCCCTTCCTTCCTTCCTTCCTTCCTTCCTTCCTTCCTTCCTTCCTTCCTTCCTTCCTTCCTTCCTTCCTTCCTTCCTTCCTTCCTTTCGGAGTCTCACTCTGTTGCCCAGGCTGTAGTGCAGTGGCATGCTGATGTCCATCACAGCCTCGACCTGCTGGGCTCAGGTGATCCTCCCACCTCAGCCTTCCAAGTCACTGGAACTACAGGCACACACCACCACCATGTCTGCACAATTTTTGATTTATTGTAGAGATGAGGTCTTGCCTCATTGCCCAGGCTGGTTTTGAACCTGTGGGCTCAGGCAATCCTCTCATCTCAGCTTCCCCAAATGCTGGGATTATAGGTATGAGCCATCGTGCCTGGCTGTTGTATGGTTTTTACTATTTCCATTGAAAAAGTGTAAGTTTCTAGAAAAAATAGATAGGTCTTAAAAATTAAAACATGTTAGATTTTCTCTTCTCAAACTTGAGCATGCTTATTCTTTACTCTTATGCATTAACATCGTCTTTCTCTATCTCCTCACCCCCAGCCCTTAAATGATTGAACACAAAGGTCATGAAAGTGTTGATCTAAAGAAAGAAATTGATGCAAGTAGAGAGTTTATGTAGGCAAAATCTGAGAATTTGCAAACTAGGAGACACAGATTCAGGTTTCCCTGAATAAATACTCTGATTAGCAGCAGTTACAAGTGGATTTTTAAAGGAAGGAGCAGCTCCTAAGTTGAACATAAGCTATTGATTGGCTGTTCCAGCACCATGAAGATAATGTGTGAGGGTCACGTAGTACATTTTGTAATAGCTTTTAGGCAATTTATCAGCTAGTTTGGAAACTACAGGGAAGGAAAGAAAGAACAAAATGGCTTTAAACAATTAACCCCAAGTGTGCATGCAGAGGGTTGAGGGGATGACTGAAAACTCCTTCTCATTATCTCTGGGCCTGATGTATTTTGCCTACCTCACATTCTTCAGACTGCTCTGAGCTACTTTTCTTCTCATTTTTCCCTTTTAATTGAGATCTTTTTCTTCTGAAAGCATTGATGATCAACATTTTAGGTGTAAGTTTTTCCCACATTGCTGGGAAGGCCCATCTTCAGGTAGTCCTGTCCCACGTCAGAGGGAAAGAGGAGAGGCACCACAGTTCAAGACCTTGGTGAGATCTCAAAGCCAAATTGACTGGCAACACAAAGGGACAGAGCAATGGGATCTCAGTCAGGTCAATCACATACAAAAGAGCCATAGCATGTTGAATCATTTCTAAGCATCTAGCTATCATGATTTTAGTTTTTATTGTTGCCATTAGATATCTACACATTAAAAGTAACATCAAGTTAAGATTTAAAAATATGATACAAATTAGGACATTTATTACAAAACAACTTGAAGCCCAGATCTGAAAAGCGCTCCTATGCCTGAAACTAACCTTTCAAATAAATCATGTAAGTAGTCTTTCTAATGTCGTGTAGCCATTTAGCCTTTTGAGTGACTTCTAACCAAGTTTCTACGTCTTGTGTTGGTCTGAAGAACAAGGTGACTGGTTGCAGTCAGCTTCACTTGGAGATCTCTGGTGATGGAAGATGTCCAGCAGGTGGGGCTATCTTTTTAAAATAAGAAATTTGAATTCATGAGTCAATGCCTTTGAATTTAACTGCACAAGGATTGGTTAACAATACCTGATCTGGCCCTTTTCAACATGGTTGGAGGGAGTTCTTTATTTGACAGGATTTTTAGTGAAGCAAAATTATTAGGTTGAAGGCCATAATCTTTGATGTGTTAGTCTTCTAGGACCTTGCTATTTACAGAGTCCTTAATTAATTTAGAATATCTTTTAATAAGAAACTTTATAAGGCCTTGACAATAATGAAGGATATCATCATTAAGGAGAACTGGTCTGTGGGCATCTTTATCTAGATGCATGGTCCGTTCTGTCATCATTTCAAAAGGAAAAAGCTAATATCTTTCAAACACAGTAGAATGTAAATTAAACAATACCACCAGAAATCTTAGGCCAGGAAAGATTAAAAGTTTCTATAAACTTTGACAATTAATTTATATTATCCTATTTGTGTATTCCACCAATCTGAAAGACTAAGGATGGTATGTACAATGGAAATGTTGAAAAATCAGCCATATGTCACAAATAGATTGTATTACTTGAGTAGTAAAATGGCTTCCTCAACTTCTGTGAAGCTTAAAAGAAATCTCCCAAGAATAAATAGAGCAAGACTTAAAATGGCTATAGTTAAAGGTGTAATTGACAAATGTTGTCATTTTCTTTTTTGTGTGACTTAAAATTTAACATAATAATCATAATTATGACTGATAACATATACCAAAACATATCCGTCAGATTTTAGGAATCACATACAACTTGGAACACATTAATAACATATTTATACAAATATTATTTAGAGAAAGCTAAATGCCATTTTTTAATTTGACAATATTTCCCATATGATGTTTACATATCAAATAATCCTAATATATCTCTGTTGAGGTTTCAGGAGTTCCTTTTGGAATGTTCAAAAGTTAGTCTGAGGTAAAAAAGAAAAAGACACTTTAAAATTCTTAAAAGAATTTTAAATTTGATTTTTGGAAGTTTGTCAAATATTAAAGCTTTAAAACACTTGATATTTAATTTAAAAGATTAAAACACTTAATCAAAGTAGAATCACAGGTCACCGTAAAATAAGTTATTCATTTAGCCAAAAGTGATAATTGAAAGATTTCAAAATGCAAAGTTCTTTACATTTTGACAGGGAGAAGATTTCAGTTTCCACACAATAAAAAAACCTAAAACTTGCAGCATGAGGCAAACTCCTCGCTTTCTCTTTTTTTTTTTTGCAGGTTACTCAAAAGATGAAAATTCTTTTACTGTCTCCTATTAAAATACTTCATGAAAATATATTCAAACAAAAAATCCAATTCTACCTTTGCATCAGCATATTATTAATGCTAAAGGTAATTTAAATAAAATATTATAAATAGATCCACCAATCTCAACTAACTTTTACCACACAACATAAGATTTTTATAAACCTGTTATAACCTTAGACATGTTCCCCTATTCTCTTTGTTTCCCCAGTTTTCTTTTCTTTCCTTTTTTTTTTTTTTGAGTTGGAGTCTCACTCTGTCGCCCAGACTGGAGTGCAGTGGCTGCTCCCAGCCACCGCAGCCTCGACCTGCTTGGCTCCGGCGATCCTTCTCAGCCTTCCAAGTAGCCGGAATTACAGGCATGTGCTACCACGCCTGGCTGACTTTTTGATTTATTGTAGAGATGAGGTCTCGCTGCCCAGGAGGGTCTCGAACCCGCGGGCTCAGGCAATCCACTCACCTCAGCCTCCCAAAGGCGCAAGATTAGAGGCTGAGCCACCGAGCCCAGCTTCCCCAGTTTTCTATATCCATTTGGTTTTCTCTCTTTTTTATTCCTTTAATTTAAAACAACCTTTAAACTAAGCAAAATTACGTTTCCTTTAACAACAAGCACATTCTTATGGCCTTTTAAATAAATGTTTTCACCAAAACACATCTTACTTTCTTTATGCACTCTATGCAAAATTGTTTCTCTTATATCTAGTCATTTTAACCACACATGTTAACTAAAGTTTTAACTCTTAGCAACCCTAATTTTCAGTGAAAAACCTAGGAAATAATTTTGAACTGTTTTATATTAGTATTTGTAGATGAAAACGATTTCACAAATTTTAGAAAGGTGTTTCCTCAATTTTTTATTAACAGATCTAAATATATTTAGCTCTTTTATATTAAATAAATATAAGATGCCAATGTATGTAAACTTAAACTCATATTTAATAATTAATTCTTCATTGTTTTCACTTGCTTAATAATGACTCAGACATTTTACCATTATCCATCACTTGACTTAAAGACTTTAAATTACAGAAAAAAACTGAACCAACTACACAGGTACCCTCTCTAATGTCTTCCCCAGTTATCACTCACCCATGTGACATACAGGACATCTATGAAAGGCAGGGCCCCTCTGGGACCTGAATTTGCATGCCAGGTATAAAGCTCAGGACAGAAGACAGAGTTGGAGATGTTGTCTGGAGGTTCTGACCTATCTCTGTATGGCAAGTAGGCACAGCTAGGCCATAGATGACGGGACCCAGATGCTGCAGACACACATGTGTACATAGCCCTCACCATGGCCACTTGTCTAGACCTCAGAATCTAAAGGCTCAAAATTAAAGACATAAGCTCACAAAAAAATTAAACTATCAAAGATATCAGAAGCAACAGTTTTAAGACTTTAAAACATCCAGACAGTATAAAACTGTCTGATCTATCGACTCAGACAAAAAAAGTTTGAACTATGTTTAACACTGACAATTCTGGAGACATTCACATTTTATTTTACCAACAATTTAAAAACTAATTTAATTACTGAAAGATTACGAAAGTCACATGAACTTGAAAAGCATTTGAGCTATTTTACTTAATTTATGAACACTCATTTATTTTTAAGTGAATTTGGTACTATGTAGATAATATGCAAGCACACATACATACACACGTGCACATAAAATATGAACAAACAAATAAAGACCTTACAGGCTTGATTCAAAATTTTAGCCATGTATCAGGTAAAACTCATGAATTGGATTACACTGTGTCTTTGTAAGTGGAACAGGTTAAAGTGTATCTGTTCCACAGGTGCAAAGCTCTTACCAAGTTAAAGTAAACAGGGTGGCAAGTTTACATCTCAAATTTGTCACAGAAGAATACTTTGAACATTTTCAAGAAGGAGTTTGGGTGTATTAGAGGTAGATTAAAAAGGGATGCCATTTTATTATTTTGAGGTGTGTTCCTTTCATTACTATTTTATTGAGAGTTTTTAATAATAAAGGGATGTTGAATTTTATCAGATCTTTTTCTGCATACACATATATGATCATATGGGTTTTGTCCTTCTGTTGATGTGATGTATCATGTTTATTGATTTGTACATTTTGAGCCATCTTTGGGATAAATTCCATTTGATCATGGTATATTATCTTTTTGAGGCACTGTTGGATTCAGTTTGCTAGTATTTTGTTGAGGATTGTTATGATAGTGTTCATCAGGGATATTGACTTGTAGTTTTCGTTTTTATTTTTTTCCATCTTTGTCTGGGTTTTGTACAAGGGTAATGCCTGTCTTGTAGAATGAAGTAGGGAGAACTCCTTCTTTTTTTGGGAATAATTTGAGGAGAATTGGTATTAGTTCTTCTTTGAAGTTTTGTAGATTCAGCAATGAAGCCATCTGGTCCTGAGTTTTTCTTTGTTGAGATACTTTTTATTTAACTGATTTAATCTCATTACTTGTAATTGATCTGTTCAGGTTTTCTGTTTCTTACTGGTTCAATCTTAGTGGGTTGTGTGTGTCCAGGATTTATTTCCTCTAGATTTTTCAGTTTGTTAGTGTATTTTTCGTAAAATTCTCTGATGATCTTTTGTATCGTTGTAGCATCAGTTGTAGTGACTCCTTTTTCACTTCTGATTTTGTTTATTTGGGTCTTCTCTCTTTTTGTTCTAGGTTAGCCTAGCAAGTGGTTTATTGGTTTGTTTATCTTATCAGAAAAACCAAATTTTTGTTTTGTTGTTCCTTTGTATTTTTTTAAAGTCTCTATTTCATTTACTTCTGTCTTATCTCTTTATTATTTCTTTCCTTCTGCTAATTTTGGGATTTTCCCCCTAGATTTTCTAGTTCCTTGAGGTGCATAATTATATTTAGTCTAGATGATCTGTCTAATGCTGAGAGTGGAGTGAAGTCCCTAACTGTTAAAGTATTTGAGTCTATCTCTCCCTTTAAATCTAAGAATACTTGCTTTATATATCAGTGTGTTCTGATGTTGGGTACATATATGCTTAACATTGTTTTTTTTTTTTTGTAGAGATGAGATCTTGCTATGGTGCCTGGACTGGTCTCGAACTCCTGAGCTCAAGCAATCCTCTCATGGCTTCCCAAAGTGCTAGAATTAAAGACATGAGCCACTGAGCTTGGCCTAAACTGCTATTTACTCTTGTTAATTAATTTATCATTATATAATAACTCTTTTGACTTAATGTTTATTTTTTTCCCTACTGTCTGTATAATTGCAGAATAAAGTTTACTTTGTCTGGTATAAGCATAGCTAATCCTGCTTGCTTTTGGTTTTTGTTTGCTTGGATTATTTTTTCCATCTCTTTAGTTTCAATCTATGTGTTTCTTTATAGGTGGAGTAAGTTTCTTTTGGCAGCATATAGTTGGGTTATGCTTTTTTTTTTTTTAAATACATTCAGTCAATGTATATCTTTTAAGTGGAGCATTTAATTTAAGGTTGTTATTCATATGTGAGATTTTGTTTCTGTCATACTGTTAGTGGATTTCTAGTTGTTTAATAAGTTCTTTACTATTTATTTTTCTCATAGTGATTGTCGTTGTGGTTTTGATTATTTTATCTTCTTCCTTTCTGTAGTTACTTTGCTGGGAAGTTTTGTACTTTTGTAGGTTTTCATGATGGTAGATATTGCTCTTTCACTTCCTGGGGTAGGACTCCTTTAAGCATTTCTTGTAGGGCCTATCTAGTGATGATGAATTCCCTCAGCTTTTGCTTGTCTGGGAAAGACTTTTATGAATTGTTTTTTTTTTTGGTAGAAAGAAGTTTATTTCTTTTTTTTTTTCCATAATCAATATTTTTTATTATGGTTTTGTGGGGTACAGTTAATGGTTAGGTGTACAATTACGTTTCATTCAGGTACCCTGTTGATAAGAGATGTTTCCCCATCCCCAGACAGATATTTGCTACTGTTAATCCCATCTCCCTCCCCCACCATAGTTTCCCAGTACCGTCAGTCATTTTCTTTTCTTTTTTTTCTCTGTTTTTCTTTTTTAAAAATTTATTATTATTTATTTATTTTTTATTATGAAGTTGTGGGGTACAGTTAAGGGTTAGGTATACAATTGCGTTTCATTAAGGCACCCTGTTGATATGGGGTGTTTCCCCACTCCCAGACAGATATTTGCTACTGTTAATCCCATCTCCCTCCCCCCACCATAGTTTCCCAGTACTGTCAGTCATTTTCTTATAGTATTACATTGGATGTTTAAGGTCCATTATATGAGTGAGAACATGTGATACTCGGATCTTTGTTTCTGTGAGAGGTCACTCAGTATTATAGACTCTAGTTCCATCCAGGTTGCTGCGAAATTCATGATTTTGTTCCTTTTTATGGCTGCATAGTATTCCATCGTGTATATGTACCACATTTTTTTAATCCAGTCCTCTTTTGATGGGCAGCATGGTTGTTTCCAAGTTCTTGCTATTGTGAACAATGCTGCAATAAACATACGTGTGCAGGTATCTTTTTTATAGAGTGATTTGAGTTCTTCAGGGTATATTCCCAGTAGGGGGATTGCGGGGTCATATGGGAGGTTGATATTTAGAACTTTTAGGAATCACCACACTGCTTTCCACAGAGGTTGCACTAGTTTACACTAGTTTACTCCCACCAACAGTGTAGAAGTGTTCCCTTTTTGCCACACCCTCTCCAGCAGCTGTTATTTTTTGAGTTGTTGATAATTGCCATTCTGACTGGAGTTAGGTGGTATCTCAGTGTGGTTTTGATTTGCATCTCCCTGATGATTAGTGAGGTTGAACATTTCTACATGTGTTTGTTGGCTGCTCGGATGTCCTCATTTGTGAAGTGTCTGTTCATATCTTTTGCCCATTTTAAAATGGGGTTGTTTTTTTCTTTTCAGCATGTTTTAGTTCCTTGTAGATCCAGGATGTTAAGCCTTTGTCAGACCTGGTGTTGACAAATACTTTTTCCCAGTCTGTAGGCTGTCTCCCTGCTCTCTTGATGGTTTCTTTGGCCTTGCAGAACCTTGTCAGTTTAATAAGGTCCCACTTGTCTATCTTCTCTCTTATGACCTGTGGGTTTCAGATTTTGTTCTGGAATTGGATGCCAGTTCCGATTTCCATGAGGGTATTTCCTTCATTTTCTAAGGTTCTTATGGTTTAAGGTTTTACATTTAGGTCTCTGATCCATTTGGAGTTAACCTTTGTACATGGGGATAGATAGGGGGTCCTGTTTCAATCTTCTGCATGTGGTCAGCCAGTTTTCCCAGCACCATTTACTGAATAGGTTCTCCTCTCCCCAGTGGTAGGTGGTGGAGGCCTTGTCGAAGATGAGTTGGTTGAGAAATTGAGGCTTTGCTTCTGGAATCTCAATTCTATTCCATTGATCTATATGCCTGTTCCTATACCAATACCAAGCTGTTTTGATGATTGTAGCTTTATAGTAAAGTTTGAAGTCTGGTAATGTGATATCACCTGCTTTGTTTTTTTTTGCTGAGGATTGTTCTGGCTATTCTTGGATGTTTGTGTTTCCATATGAATTCCTGTGTTGTCTTTTCTAGGTCTGAAAAGAATGTTGCTGGTAATTTGATGGGTATTGCATTGAATTTGTAGATTGCCTTAGGTAAGATGGACATCTTCACAATATTGATTCTTCCAATCCATGAGCATGGGATATTTTTCCACTTGTCTGTGTCATCTTTGATTTCATTGAGCAGTGTTTTGTAATTTTCATTGTAAAGGTCTTTCATGTCTCTGGTCAGGAAGATGCCAAGGTATTTCATTTTTTTTGTGGCTATTGTGAATGGAATTGTGTTTTTTATTTGGGTTCTGTTTGTTTATTATTGGTGTAGAGAAATGCGATTGTCTTTTGTACATATTTTGTATCCTGAGACTTTGCCAAAGGCCTTTATCAGTGTAAGGAGGTTTTGACATATTCTCTTGGGTTTTCAAGGTACACAATCATATCATCTGCAAAGAGAGATAACTTGACTTCCTCTTTTCCTATTTGGATACCCCTGATTGCCTTCTCTTCTCTGATTGCTCGAGCCAGGACTTCCAATACTATGTTGAACAGGAGGGGTGAGAGTGGGCATCCTTGTCTTGTTCCAGTTTTCAGGGGAAATGGTTCCAATTTTTGTCCATTTAGGAGTATGCTGGCTGTGGGATTCTCATAGATGGCTTTTACTATTTTGAGGTAGGTTCCCTGTATACCTAGATGTTCAAGGATTTTTATTAAGAAGGGGTGCTGGATTTTATCAAAAGCTTTTTCTGCATCTAATGATATAATCATGTGGTTTTTGTTTTGACATCTGTTGATGTATTTAATTACATTTATGGTTTTACGAATGTTGAACCAGCCTTGCATCCCAGGAATGAAGCCTACTTGGTCATGATGGATGATTTTTGAGATGTATTGCTGAATTTGGTTTGCTAGGGTCTTGTTGAGAATTTTAGCATCTATGTTCATCAAAGATATTGGCCTGTAGTTCTCTTTCTTTGTTGGATCTTTACCTGACTTGGGTATCAATGTGATGTTGGCTTCGTAAAATGATTCGGGGAGAGTTCCATCTTTTTCAATCACCTGGAATACCTTTAGTAGGATTGGTATCAGCTCCTCCTTAAATGTCTTGTAGAATTCTGCTGGAAAACCATCTTGACCAGGGCTTTTTTTTTGTAGGAAGTTTTCTTATTACATAGTCAATTTCCTTGATTGTTATTGGTCTATTTAGGGTCTCATTTTCTTCTTGTTCCAACCTAGGTAGGTTATGTGATGTCAGAAAGTCCTCCATTTCCTTAAGGTTTTCAAGTTTGTTTCCATACAAGTGTATGTAGTAGTCTCTAATGATCTTTTGTATTTCTTCAGAGTCAGATGTGACTTCATCTTTTGTGTTTCTGATTGTGCTTATTTGGTTTTTTTCCTAATTTTTTCTTGGTCAGTCTAGCTAGGGGACCATCAATCTTGTTTATCCTTTCGAAGAACTGGCTTTTTGTTTCATTGATTTTTTTGTATTATCTTTTTGTCTTCTATGTCCTGGATTTGGGCTTTGATTTTGGTGATCTGGATTCTTCTGCTGAAATTAGGGTTTTTGTGGTCTTGCTTTTCCAGTTTTTTAGGTGGCTTGTTAGGTTGTTAATTTGTGTTCCTTCCATTTCATATGTGTTTATAGGAATATAAATTCCCCTCTTACTACAGCTTTCAAGGTGTCCCAGAAATTTTGGTAAGATATTTCTTCATTTTCATTTGTTTCCAGGTATCTTTTGATCTGTTTTGATTTCATCAGTGACCCAGGAGTTGTTTAGCATCATGCTGTTTAGTGTCCATGTCTTTGTGGGTTTTGGGGGGACTTGGTTGGTGTCAATGTTTATTTTTATTCCACTGTGGTCTGAGAAGATGCATGGTAGAATTTCTGTCCTTTTAAATTTGCTTATGCTTGACTTAAGGCCAATTACATGGCCGATCTTAGAATATGTTCCATGCGGTGATGAGTAGAATGTATATTCTGTGGTCTTTGGATGGAGTATTCTGTAGGTATCAATTAAGTCCATTAGGTCCAAAGTCACATTGAGGTTCTGGATCTCCTTGCTGATTTTTTGTCCTGATGATCTGTCTAGGGTTGTGAGTGGGGTATTAAAGTCCCCAGTTATGATGGTGTTAGAGTCAATATCTTTCTTTAGTTTTCCTAGAAGTTGCTTTATGAAAGTTGGCGCACCTATGTTGGGTGCATATATGTTTAGGATAGGTATTTCTTGTTGATGGATTGAGCCTTTTATCATTATGTAGTGGCCTTCTGTATCTTTTTTGATTTTTAATAGCTTGAAGGGTATTTTGTCTGAAATTAAGATTGCTACTCCTCCTTTCTTTTGTATTCCATTTGCCTGAAAGTTTGTTTCCCATCCTCTTACTTTGAGTCTGTGGGTGTCCTTTCTAGTGAGGTGAGTCTCTTGAAGGCAATAGATTGTTGCCTGATGATATTTTATCCATTTTGCCATTCTATATCTTTTCAGTGGTGCATTTAGTCCATTCACATTTAGGCTAATAATTGAAATGCAAGAGTTGATCCCTGTCGTAAGGTTCTTACAGAGTTGTTCCTGTTTGTTTGTTGTCTTTCTTTGGGTTTTGGAGTTGGCTCATGTGTGTTTTAATCTTTTGCCTCTACTCTTGTGAAGAATGTTGTTGTTCTTTTTTCTTTTTCTTCTGTGTTCAGTACTTTCTTAAGTGTTTCTTGTAGACGTGGTCTGGTGGCAGCCTAGGTTCTTAAGGATTGGATATCTGGAAAAGATTTCAATTCTCACTCACTAATGAAGCTTAGTTTGGCTGGGTAGGTTATTCTTGGTTGAAATTGTTTCTCTTTTAGAACTTTGAAGATAGGCTCCAGGCTGTCCTAGCCTGAAGGGTTTCTGTGGATGAATCTGCTGCTATTCTAATTGGTCTTCCCTGGTAGGTAGCCTGGCCTTTTTCTCTTGCTGCCTTTAGGATTTTTTCTTTTATACCTACTTTGTTTAGGTGAATTATTATGTATCTGGGAGTTGGTCTTCTCATTTGTTGTCTTGCAGGGGTTCTCTGAATCTCTTGTGTTTGAAATTTTTCATCCTTGAGATGAGGAAAGTTTTCTTGAATGATTTCATGAATTGTTTGTTCCAGTGTGGCTTCTGTTTCTCTCTCTGCCTCAGGAAGCCCAATTACTCTTAGGTTTGCCTCTTGAAGTGATCATTCATCTCTTGCAGGTTTTGTTCTGTCTTTTTGAGCTTCTTTTCTATGCTTTGACAATTTGGGTTAGTTCTGTGTTTTGGTCTTCGAGCTCTGAGATTCTTTCTTCTGTTTGGCTAGTTCTGCTTTCCATGCTTATTAGTCTGTTATTCATTTCCATCACAGTATTCTTTACTGCTGTTATTTCTGACATCAGCTCCTTCCTATTTTGCTCTTGTCTCTCCTCAATTTTTAAAATTCTCTCCATTAATGTCTTGATGTCTGGGTTTGTTGCATGTGACCAGTCATTCTGGGGGCTCTTCATTGTTTGTGTTCCAGAATCTGTTTTCTCAGTGTCTGATCTCCCAGGGGTCTGTGTGAGACCTATATCCTTCTTTTGGTTTTTCTTCATTTGTGTGTTTTTTCCCCTTCCCTACTTTTTCCTTCCTTCCACGTCACCATCTTCTTTAATTTTGTTATTCAGGGGTAAAGGGATTGGTTTTACTTCTGTTTGTTCAATCTCCTATTCTTTATGTATGCCCTCTTACTTTGTTCAATTCTGGAGTTGCACTGTAGGTTGGGGGTGGTCCTTTTTGCATTTTTGAGATTTACTTAAGGGGGGAACTGTGATTCAAAATCTATCTGCAGGTCCTGGTATTCACTGACAGGTGTGTGGATAATCTGGAACCCAATTCCCACTGCCTTGGAATCTGTCTGTGCAGTGGGGCTATAGGTTTACTCCCTGAAATAAAATGTGGTTAGCAGAGGGAAGAGAATGGAGCAGACAGTGAGTTGAAGAGGGGGGTGGAGAGATAGAGGAGTAAGGGGGGAAACAAATGAGTGTGCCAACAAATGGAGAGAGAGACCTATACTGAAACAGATAAAAACAATAGACCACAGCTACAGATGAACCAACCCCCATACAAAAAAAAAATAAAGCATATAGTGATGCTAACATACAAGCGAACCAACCACCTTATTGGTGTGCTGTTCCTCTATACAAAGATATGGTTTACAGAGAGAAGAAAAGAGAAGAAAAGGAAGAGAGAAAAAAAAGGAACAATATAGTAGGAATAGAATTAAGTCATTAAACTAACAGAATCAATGAAGCACACTCTGAGACTTTTCATTTAAATCCAATGTCCTTTCAGTTCTGATTTCTAACTTTCTTTTCAAGCTGGTAAATTAGTTTGCAGTTAGGGTCAGTTGCCCCTGGTCTGCTGCGAAGGACAGTTCAGATCACCCTCCATTCACCACTCTGGCCTATGTCTTTTTCAAGCTTGTTTCTCCCGTTTTGGTGTTGTTACCTTGAATCGCCAGCAGGTGGTGCTATCTCAGCTGCTCGCCCCAGAGCGGGTGGAGCTGGACAGGAACGGGCAGAGACTGGAGATGGATGTCTGCCTCAGGGCAGACGGCAGGAGACTCACGGTGGGCAGGACGTCTTGGTCGCAGGAGAGGTGGCAGTGATCCCAGCAGATCTTCCCCGAAGGGGCTTCAAGGACTGAAGTTGTGGATTGCCTGTGGCCCAGGTGGTGCGATGTGCTACCGGTGGCGGTGGCGTCTGCACTGCAGTGGCTATCCAGTCTGCTGCGATGCCCCAGCGGTGGCAACGGCTGAGCTCCGTATGAACAGCAGGCTGTGATGTTGGGGTCCGCAGCCCTGGGGCGAGAGCCAGAGACCCACTGCAGTTCTCCTTTACAGAGGGTTTCACAGACCAGGTTGCCCTGTCACCATCTTGCTGGAAGTCTCTGACTTTTATGCATTAAGGATTACTTTGTTGTATATAGTATCCTTGGGTGACAATTTTTTATTTCAGCACTGCACTTTGAATATATTATCCCATTCTATTCTGGCCTGTAAGTTTTCTGCTGAAAGTCTGCTGTTAGTCTAATAGGGATTCCTTTATAAGTCACTAAATACTTTTCTCTTGCTGCTTTTAGAATTTTCCTTTTGTCTTTAACTTTTGACATTTTTGTTATAATGTGTCGTGGGAATACCTTTTTTGAATTGTGTCTATTTGGTGATCTCTGAGTTTTCCTGCATCTGGATGTATAAATCTTTTGGTAGACTTAAGACATTTTCATCTATTATTTTTGTTAAATAGGTTTTCTCATCCTCTTGTTTTCTCTTCATCTTCTGAAATCAAATATTTGATGTTTGGCTGCTTTATGGTGTCCCATGTAATGTAGGTTTTGCTCATTGTTTTTACTCTTTTTTATTTTTTGCTTGATGGGGTTATTTCAAAAAGATTATGTCTTCAAATTCTGAGATTCTTTCTTCTGCTTGCTCTAACTTGCTGTTGAAATTTTTGAATGTATTTTGTGTTTAATTCAATTCATTCATCTGTTCCAGAGGTTTTTTTTTTTTTTTTTTATGACATCTATCTTTTTAGTGAGTGGGAAAAATATCTCAGATTCTCCTTTCTGCCACTTTCCAATGCTCTCTACTTGTTCAACTAGGCTGAATGCCATCTGAAAAGAAAGCATTTGTAAATACAGTCTGCAGGGGTTGGCCCACTTATGATACAGAGCAAAGCATGAGGTGGTTCGAGAATGGATCTGGGGGCATCTAGGCCTATAATTAACCCACTTTCCAATATTTATGCCTCTTAATGCTTTTTCTTAATTTGTTACATTGTTCGGACTTGCAGCAGAATGTCAAAGTATGCTGGAAATAGGAATTCTCTGTGCTTGTTCATTATCTTTGTAAAAATATATTCTAATATTTTGATCTTCAGTAGGATGCCTACTATTGCTTGCAACTACTTTTTTCATGTTTTTAAGAAACAAATCTTAAATTTTTTTAGTGTCTATGTCTGTCTATCTATCTATCTATATACAGAAGGTGCCAAAAAATATATGCACATTTTAGGAAAGGGAAAAAAACTGTACTAAAATTGTAATACTCAATATATACCAAAAACAAAAGATGAATACAAGTCACATTTGACTTCTGCAATTACAAGAGATGCTCAAAGTGGTTACCATTAGTATCCAGACACTTCTGATTATGGCAAACTATGCAGGGCTTATTGCTGTGCAATGTCTCTTGGATCTTTGTGCAAATCACACATAGTACCATGCATCTCAAACTTATCATGAATACATGTAATTATTAGACATGTTGGAGGTTCTGTTGCATACTCATGCCTCCATTGTCATACTTCCACAACATCCTCAAATTTCAAATGCCACTTAAAATGATCTTACACTCCTTGAATGACAATTGTGCTTCCACCATTTTCTTTGACTGTTCTGCTTGTAGCATTCATTTGATTAATGCCATCTTTTCAGCAAATGTGAATTGCTACTACAATTCAGTTCAACTTTGAAAAGTAATACATCGATAAAATCTCTTAAAATGTGTATACATTTTTTGGAGAGAGATATATATAACTCAGTCTCAATGATGAGACCAAGAGTGGATCCAAATCTGCTTTCTGAACAGTGTTTTTAAGATATATGGAATCTCCATTCCTCCAGGGTCATTCTCCCTGATTAGGCATCAAAAATCTGAGAATGAAATGAACATGCAATCTACTGAGTTGGGATATCTGCTTGAATTTTATAAGTCATAAGCTTATGTAAGTCAAGTTGGATTATTATGGTTTTCTCATATACTTCTGTATGTAAGTTACAGAGTACAGATTTTAGAAAAAGCCTAGGAGTTGTGAGACTTCTTGCTACAAGCTAGAATATCTAGATTGCCAGCAGGTAGGGCTAGTCTCCTATCTGCCGGTCTTGCTTGCAAGGTTGGTACACAGGACTGGCAGTACCATCAACTTTCTGTCCTGCCCTGGTCCCCCAACTTGATGTAAGAAGAGAGTTGGGGAGAGGAAGGGCATGTTTTTTTTAGGGATTTCACAAAGAGAAATTTTGCTTTCTCTTTCTTCTTATGGATCAGTGATGTTTCCAAAGCCAAGGGTTGGGATATCCCAGAGAGTCTCTTATGTCATTTGGGGATAGCCTCCAAGTGGGGGGGATCTGGCATCTTGTTACCTATGTACAGGATGTTTGATGATGTATACAACTTACAAGAACAACTTGAATGTTTTCAGGGTTGTAAGGAGATAAAATTCTTGGAGAATGTACTGTGAACCTAGGAGTTGCCTTATATTATAGAGTTTTTACACAGTTTTAAATTACACAGTTTTTGCCCAAACTTAGACATTTTGAAAGTGAAAGGGGATATCATAATTTTCTCTTGACAATAGATGTAAAATAGGAGTCTCCCAGGTTAACTAGGTTGTCTAATTACTCTATGTAAAATTTAGTGTAATATAATTTATCACAGAAAGGATGATATTTGCATGTTAATTAGTTTAAATCTACAAACCCTATGAGTGCTTAGTTAATATTTGATGTACCCTAACTGGGAGTGCATGCTCTCAAAGCACAGTCTCTCAAAGTATTTGAAAGACTAATTAGAAGCCCACTCTTCTAAGTCAACATTGGCTTTAGTTATCTTCGTTAATTAGCAAAGTAAATATAATAACTTTTCATTAGTGAAATCAGTGGTGTTCAAGATGCCAGAATATTGTAAAGCATTTCCCCTCTTGCATAAATAGCGTTTATAAGTACTCAGGGAACTCAAGAGCCTACAGTACTTGGAAAATCTCTCTAAGTTTCGGATTCCAAGGAAACTAAGAGACCATTTCAGTTTCCTAATGGAGGATTTTGTTTTCTGACTCTGCCAGAAGGTTAACAGTATAGTATTGCATCTTTTTAAAGAGAAACTTTCAGTCATGGCTGAATACAGAGCTAGGATTTTATTAAGCTTACAGAACAGGTTGTAAGACTGTTTTCCTGCCTCCTATAATGCCTGATAATATGGGTAGCAAATTTATTGCAGTAGAGCATATAATAGCAAGATTTGAGAGGAAAGAGCTATATGAGGGGGGATCCAAACACCCTGGAATTTATTTATTAAAAATTGTGTATTTATTTTTACATGTTTAAACTTTCAGTCACCTTCAAAGTAATCTCTGTGTGATGCAATACACCTATCAAGATACTTTTCCCACAGCTCAAAACGGTTTTTGAACTCATCAATTTTGATGCCTTTTAGTACTTCTGCTGTTTTTTTTGTTTTGTCTCTTCCACATGGGCAAAACTTTTCCCTTTGAGGACATTTTTCATCCAGGGAAACAAAAAATAAAAAGTCACTCAGGGTAAGACCAGGTGAATAAGAGGGTGAGGAACAGGGGTCATACCGTTTTTGGTCAAAACCTGCTGAACACTCAGTGCGGTGAGAGCAGGTTGATTGTGTAAATCATCAATCATGAGATGGACAAACATGTTGAAAGAATCTCAAAAAAAAAAAAAAAAAAAAGCACTGAAGCCAAATACAACCTCTCACAACGATACTAACTGGTACACTGACGCTGATGGGTTCCTAGAATTCTTACCTAGTGGGGGAATCCTGTACTACATGGGGTCCACCCTTCAAAAAATTTTTTTATTGGGTTCCCCCTCATATCATCCTTATGTACCTCTAGCTGCAGGAGTCTATAGGTATATTCCAAAAAGGTCTGAATTGGCTTAGACTAGTATGAGACACATCATTTTCAGCATCTTTCCCACTGTGAAGAAAAGGATTCTTGACATTCGTCCTCTGAGATCTGGAGATGTTTGAACTTAAAGACTGGTGTTAAATTGGGTCCTGGAGATTTCTGACACAGGGAGACCTGTGGAATAACAAATACTTCCAAAGCCCGAAGAAATATACACACATATTTGAGAAGTGGGGGAAGAGTAGAATTGCTAAGATATCCATTTTTCCAAGGTCTATGGAGGATATGAAATAGGACTTCACATGAAGGACTCTAGAAGTTACAAGAGGGGCAGGAGTTCTGGGCTGAAGTCTTGAAAAAAGTTTGAGCCTTGCATCACTAGAAGGTCCAATAGACATCTTCTTTTGGACACAGCTACTATTTCAAAAGAGGCCCCCATGATGGAGAAGACCAGAACAAAGTTTTATGTCATTCAAAAACAAAGCAAAACATGCACAATGTTTATGCAGTGGCCACTGCATCAGCTGAGGCTCTCAGTACTACCTGGCAGAACCAGAACAAGAAAGGGGACCCCTTCCTAATTGTCTTCATCTGATCTGGTTACTATAGCTAATTCCATAGACTAGCTGGCTTGAAAAATAGACACTTATTTTTTCACAGTTCTGGAGGCTAGAAGTCTGAGCTCAGTGTGCAAACATGGTAAGATTTTGGTGAGAGACTTCTTGCCTTGTACAGCCTGTGTGCTCTCTCTGTGTGTCCTCAGATGACCTTTCCCCTGTGCATTCATATGAAGACAGAAAAAGTTCTGGTGCCTATTTCTCTTCCTACAAGGGCACTAATCCCATCATGGGGGCTCCATATTCATTACCTCATATGAACCTAATTACCTCCCAAGTGTGCTGCCTCCAAATACCATCACATTGGGGGTTAGGGCATCAATACTAATACCAGTTAGTGTCCACAAAGCTAACAATTAAAGGAATTTCCCAATGAATTCTGCCTCCTCATCTGCCCTCTTGTTCCCACACCATGTGTTGTAGGTCTCAGAAAAGGGGAGGAAATATTTGTCTCAGAGTCTGACTAATTTTTCTTTCCCACTTTAGGCTCTCAGAAACAGAGAAATGGACATTCTACCAAAGATTTTATAGGCCAACCAGTGGTTTCATGTCAAATCAAATTCCAGCTATTATTTCTGTTCTTTCTTCAAACGCTTCCTCATTTGTCCTAGAAAACTTTCCTTTTCACTCTCCCCTTATGTATGGCTTAAATTAGTAGCTTCAATGAGATACTGCTACTCATTGGAGGGAATTTGTGGGAGTGCTTTTTAACTTGTGAGCTGGATTAGTGAGCTGATACAAGAGAAGCTAATGTTCTACAATGTATGCCAAAGTCCCACATAACAAGGAGTTGTACCATGTTCTCCATGATTCTTCAGTATCATGCTGGATATTCATATAAGAAATACTGCTTGTAATTATCTGAGCCTAGAACTTACCTAAAGTGTACCTGTGTGTGTTTGGCATGGTTTTAATATATACCAGATGTTCTAGGAATGCAACTGATATGCAAATCAAAAGAAGTTGGTGGCTTATTTTGTCTGAAAATGTTTGTCATTTCAGAAAATCACATCATAAATGGCAATACCACTTATGGTATTTGAATGATCAATGAAAACTACCAATATCTGTATGTATTTGTAACTATTACAATCATGGATTTCATCATAGGTACAAGTATCTGACTATCTCATTATGTGCCATATGGATGAGTAGTTATACATTCAAATACTTAGTATGTTATCATACATAGTCTTTTAAACATTTCTCCTCTATATTTAGGGTTACTAGGCTTAACAAATTAAAATATAGGTAGCTCAGTTAAATTTGCATTTTAGATATACAATCAATTTTTTTTAGTGTAAGTATATCCTAAATAGTGTCTCTGTTTTATCTGGCAACTCTGTTTATAGTACATTTAGGAAATTTTATTGAACTGTCTGAGCTATGTGTGGATAGGAAATATTATCTAATAATTTAATTTCTGGATGTTAAGGAGGGCATTATTTAATATTTTATCATAAGAAGGAGACAGTGGTACTAGATAGAATTTAAAACCACTGGTTTAGTGTAAAACAGATGTAGCAAAGAAGGAACTATCTATTGTCTATAAGCATGCTCCTTGGACAGAGGGTCTCTTACTCTTATCATTCCCATCCCTACCCACACAAATGTTTAAACAAATATTCTCCCCATTAAAAGAAAAATATTCTTGGGAAAATTATGCTGCTAAGAAGTGGAATGTCTTTATTTTGTTACAAATATATCCCAATTTCATCAAAGTACGTGTTCTCTGGAAAGGAGAGGTGTCTTAGTACATTTAAGTTGCCATAACAAAATACTATAAACTGAATGGCTTGTAAACAACAGAAATTTACTTCTTGCAGTTCTTGACACGAAAAGTCCAAGATCAGGACCCTGGCAGATTCAGTGTGTGGTGATGGCCGATTTTCTGGTTCATAGATGGTGCTTTCTTGCTGTGTCCTCACATGTGACAGGGATGAGAATGCTCTCTAGGGTTTCTTTTATAAGAGCGCTAATCCCATTCCTAATCATCTCCCAGTGGCCTCACCTCCTAATACCATCACATTGAAGATTAGGATTTCAACATATAAATTTTTGGGGTAACACAAACATGCAGGCCATAGCAGGGATGTATGGATGGTACTGATGACATCAAATGCCTGGAATATTATGATAACTTCCAATGTTGACATTAATAAGTAAATTTTATCTTCTCAGACCTAATAGTCATTTGTATTGCTTTCCAGATACTAAGGTACCTTTTATAGATCTTTTGATAAAGAGGTATACTTTTAATTTCTGCAACTTTAATATTTGATTAAAAGATTGCTACCAAAAAAGGTAAATAATATTTTTTGCTGAGAACAAGCAGAGATTGAATTATAGCTATTTTTATTAGATTCGGGGAAAATCTGAAGACCACAGACATCATAATGCCTCCAGCTAAGCTTTATAAGGTTCAGGATGAATCATTCAGTAATTTACAAAGGACAGAGCTATTTCAGAGGTTCTGAAAACTGCAGAAGAGTAAATAAACAAATAAAAATGAAATAGCAATAATTAAAAAAAGAAAAGGCTTATATGGTTTATTCCAATGTAGTTGTAGTTACTGGAGCCAGGAAGGTCTTCAGCACTGTAGTCAGAACACATAATTCCCCTACTTAAAATTCCTCAGGGACTTTCCATTGAACTCAGAGTAAAGTTCAATATTTTCTACAATTCCTGCAAGACCTGCTTTCTGCTTCTTTCTCTAGCCTCATCTTGTGTGTTTGTTCCAGCCCCAGTGGACTCTGTCCTTGCAGGTCTTTTTCCTTAGGCTCTTGCCTTAAGGTCTTTGAACACGCTATATTCTCTTTCTGAGACCTCCGGACCTCTCACCCTTTACCTGGCCAACTGACTGCTCAGATCTCATTGTAAATGTCCTTCCCAGGAAGACTTCCCACTACTCCAGGCTAGGTTTTAGGGCATTCATGATATGCTTCACAACTCTATTTAGCTATTTGAAATTATTTGATTTAATGCAAGTAATGACATACAAATTTGCTTAGATCAATATAGAACATGTCATTTTCAGCCTCCTCTTCATTGTGGAGAAGAGAGAAATTCTTGACATTAGTCTCCTAGGATTTGAGGATATGTTTAAATTCTAAATGCTTGAATATCTGTTTTACTTACTAGATTACAGGCTTTATTGGGCCTGGGATCTTATCTTTATTCTTCTCCATCATCTACTGACTGACCAGATGGGCACTTAATATATGATCTTTGACTAATGTAGTAGTAATGTTATTAACAGTGTCATCTTTCAGATTAAATCATTATATATATCCCTTATGTAGTTTAGAAATATAGGAATCAATTTTTCAGTTTTCTTCGCATTATATTGGCAAACTCAGATATGTATGACTATATTAAGCATATATTCATTTACTTAATAAATGCTTATTTATTCTTATCAGGGAAGGGCATAAAGGTAGGCTTTGGGGACAGGCATGATCCCTGCTCTACAGGAAATTGGAGCAGAGAGTAAAAATAAAAGAACACATTTTGTTATTCAACTATAATGCTGATGAGGTCAATGAGGTAAAGTTTAACGTGCTAAGAACGACTCAGACTCTTTCACTTGTTTGCTTTCAGAAAACTGCAGTTTGATGTGTGCTACGTGTGCTCAGTTAAATGAATTGAAAAATTATTGCTTCTGGTTTTAATTAAGTCAACGATCACAGAATTGGATACCTGAAGAGGTGTGAATAAAAGGTCAGCAAATCCTTTCTCTCTCTGCGTAAGAATTTGACCTTTTGTTAGTGTTCCAGCTCTTCCTTTAGAGCCCTGAGAAAGTTAAGTGTGTCAAATAGGTTGCTAGGCAGTGTTGCTTATGGTAAAAATGTCTACATAAAAGGCTACAGCTGGACTAAGAGAACTATAAGTTCTCAGTTTTTGGTGGAGTGTAGCGACTCTTGGAGCTGAGCATGACCCCGTGGGAACCTGGAAGCTATGCGGAGTTGCTATGCCTACTAGGACAGATCCTGATGTGAGTCGATGGGGAAGGATTTCATATTCTTGAACCTGAACTGTCACATAGTGGGGTCAGAGGCAAACCTGTCCCCCTAGACTGCAGTAAGGACTGCTCAAGGACTCCAGCAGAAGAGCAAAGCCTGGCTGTACCCTCTGGCAGGCTGTAATTTCCAGCCTACATCTGTCGGAATGAATCTGAAGTCAAGTGTGACCCAAGATGGTCCAAGACTAAATATTTAGTAGAGTCTTAAGAAGACATCCTAGTAAGCTTGATAATGGCTTAAAAAAAATTCCTTAGCCGGGCTCAGTGGCTCAGCCTGTAATCTCGCGCCTTTGGGAGGCTGAGGTGAGTGGATTGCCTGAGCCTGTGGGTTTGAGACCCGCCTGGGCAGCAAGACCTCATCTCTACAATAAATCAAAAAATCAGCGGGCGTGGTTGCGCATGCCTGTAATTCCGGCTTCTTGGAAGGCTGAGGTGGAAGGATCGCCGGAGCCCAGCGGGTCGAGGCTGCGGTGGCTGGGAGTGGCCACTGCACTCCAGTCTGGGCGACAGAGTGAGACTCCAACTCAAAAAAAAGAAAAAAAAATTCCTTCAAAATAACTTGCTGTTTAGAAATAAAACAAGCACAAGCAGGCAAAAAAGAAAATGTCAGTCAACACCTCTTTGACTCCTGTTACAGGCTCTTTATTAGGTACATTGCAAGGTAAAAACAGTGACAATCTAATCAGATCTAATAAGCAGTCAGGCAACAACACAATTATCAAGAAGACTCTTTGAAATGTGAGTTTAAGCAGGGCTCGGTGGCTCAGCCTGTAATCCTGCGCCCTGGGAGGCTGAGGTGAGTGAATTGCCCGAGCCCGCGGGTTTGAGACCCGCCTGGGCAACTTGGTGAGACCTCATCTCTATAATAAATCAAAAAATTACCCGGGCATGGTAGCGCGTCTGTAGTTCCAGCAACTTGGAAGGCTGAGGCGGAAGGATCGCCGGAACCCAGCAGGTCGAGGCTGCGGTGGCCAGGAGCGGCCACTGCACTCCAGTCTGGGCGACAGAGTCAGACACCAACTCAAAAAAAAAAAAAAAGAAAAAAGAAATGTGAGTTTATATTCACAATCATTAATAATGTATGTTTTCAAATACCTGGCTACATATTGAATATGTATGGTGCTTTGAGCCATCTTGAGATATAAAGGGTATATATATTATGCCACGAGAGTGTAACTAGTGGCATGATGAAGGCATCATATGAGGTTAGCAAATATTTAAGGATTAACCTTTTGGAGTCTATTTAAGAATTTTTTTTAACTGAAAAAAAATGGATTTTTGATTTCATTAATAAATAAGAATTTAATAAATTTGTATTTATTTTATCTTATTTTTAAAATTTCATTTTTGTATGTTTGCTAAGTGTATAATACATAGTATAGTCAAACTGGCTTATAGTTTATAAATAGATATGCTATAGATATATACTAAATTTTTTCCACTGTGGAGACGGACACGAATATTTGGAGACTTTAAAGTAATGATTTGCCACTCTGGCTAATATTAAAATCACTTGAGAACTTTAAAAAACTTTCAGAATTCTTGGACTCCTTGTCATTCATTGCTATAATTCCTGGGAGAGAAGCCCAAGAATTCATAGTTTAAACAGCTCCACAGGTAATTCTGATGTAGAGCCAGGGCTGGAGACAGGTCTAGAGACAAGGGTAAGAGTTTATCAATATATGTTTAGTTCCCAGACCACCTGCAACAGGCTTACCAGGGGAAAGGGATCGTTGCTTTTAATATACAATTTCCAGGCCCAACATCAGACTCGCTGAATCAGAATCTTGGGATCATGTAGGTACTCTGTATTTGGTACTATGCTAAGACTTGTGCACTTACTGTTTTATTTTAAACTCTCAAATACCTTTAACGTAGACCTATTTCCCTTTTTTTTTTTTTTTGAGTTGGAGTCTCACTCTGTCACCCAGACTGGAGTGCAGTGGCCACTCCTGGTCACCGCAGCCTTGACCTGCTGGTCTCTGGCGATCCTTCCACCTCAGCCTTCCAAGTAGCTGGAACTACAGACACGCTACCATGCCCGGGTAATTTTTTGATTTATTGTAGAGATGAGGTTCACCAAGTTGCCCAAGTGGGTCTCGAACCTGTGGGCTCAGGCAATCCATTCACCTCAGCCTCCCAAAGAGCTGGGATTACAGACTGAGCCACCGAACCCGGTTTCTATTTCCCATTTTATACATGAAAACACTAAGGGTCAGAAAGTATAAGGGACACTCAGGATAAGGGTCATATGGGTGCAGTGCGTACAGGAGAATCTGAATTTTTAATAAGCTCCAAAAATGAGTCTTTACACGAACCAGAATTTGGGAAGTATCCCTCTTTATCGGTCACTTTCATGTTAAGGAATTCCAAGGCAGTCACTGGGAGCTATTATGCCAAAGAAAAATTACCTTTCTACCCTTAAACATGCACAGCAATTATAGTTTATCAGAATGAAATACATTCATATTAAAGAGTCTCTGGGTTAGCATTTATGTTATTTTGATAATTCCTTTATTATGTGTGCATACCATTCACTGGAAAGGCTCAGAACAATAACTGTCCTCTGTTAGTTCACATTATTCATGCAAGCAGAATAAATATAAGTAAATTGTAATTTTAAAAATTTGAGTATAACCAAGGTTGACAGAAGCTAATTAACTAGGACACATGCAGAAATGTTCTTAATTAGCCTTTAAAAATTGTCACTTATCTTAGGACTTCAACTGTTCAGAAGAATTTCCAAAATAAATGGCAAAGCACATGTGTGTCGAAGAAGGCTGTGACTCAGACCATCTGGGCACAAAGACAGTTGTTACAAACACAGGAGAATGGCTAAGGCAGAATGACTGACCTTGTGTTGCAGAATTGTTGTCTAACTATGGAGGAGAAACTTAATATAATAATTTCCCCTGCTGGGTTAACTAAATTTATGTCATGATGTTGGGAAATAATTAGTTTGGAAAAAGAGAAAATGAGGCAGGTGGTTTCTGACAACATGTCCCAAGAACTGTATGCACGCCACAAAATGTGTCTGTGTGCATATAATTGTAGTTAGAGATAAATTTAGTTACACATACCTAAATTCAGGTTGCATTGCAGTTATTAGTATATTTTATCTTTCTCAACAGTAAGGTAGCAAACCTATGATCTATTGGATGGCACAGGACAGCAGACAGTATTGGCAAATATAGTGTTTTAATAATTTTGACTTCACTGTCAACATTTAAACCTGGAGATATTCCACATAAAATTTCAGATTTCTGTTTCACTTCCATCATTGGAGCATATATTAACATTGGTGTATATTCTTAAATGGTACTCTTTACTATCTCTTATTCTCAGATGATTTTACTCATTTATCTCCATTTGATCTGCAGCGCCTACTCTAAGAAGATAAAATGAAGAAGTGAGATGTAGGAGAGAGGAATCAGTCAGGTGCTTATTCTCTGTTAAAACTTTTACACTCCTTGTTTTACTTAAAACTTGTAGACCACATTTACTAAATGAAAATACAGAGGTTCTGAGAGGATGAATTACTCCACCGATGGCACATGACTCATGGCAGATGCAAGAGCAAGTTTTATTTTGGCCTTTCTACTACTCTATGATCATAACTAGAGTAAAAATTGTACCCTTGTACTCTTGCACTCATATTTACCTTTCTGTACTGACTGCTATCGGCAATGAGTTTTGTTTTCAGGTATCTTTCTTTTTAAAAAAATTACTTTCTCTATGTTGTATATTTAATATTATAACTGAAAGTCATTTCTCACTTCAAAGTACAGAAAAAGATACAAGAAATTGTAGTGTAAGCAACAAAATATAACACAAATTTGTATTATACATGATAAAAAGGCTAATATCCTAGTACATAAAGAATTCCTTACTAATTTTTTGAAAAGTTAAGCATCCCAAGGGCAAAATAGGGAAAGGTCACTTATTGACAATTAAAAAAAATAATACACAGAATTCTTGATACATGTCCAATCTTAATAGAAAGCAAAGAAGTGCAAACTGAGACACAAAATTCCATGTTCACCTACCCACTGATCAATTTTTTAAAGGTGTTAATAATATTCAGTGTTGCTGAGGGCTAGGGAATGGGGTCTTGTTATATACATTTTGTTCATAGAAACTGGTGTATCTTTCTGTTTTCAGATATCTTTCTGCTGTATCAGGTCTGTGAATGTCAGGGGAAACAAAAACAAATGTTTATTAGCAGCTGTTATGTGAAAAGTATTGATTGAATTAGGTACATGCTTTAGACATGGTCCCAGTTTATACTGCTATAGAAGCATTAAAGTAAACACACAATGGCTATAATCTAAATGCAGTATATGGGGCGTACCATGAGTGTGAGAAAGAAAATACTATATAGGAGATGAGAGATGGAAGAGATTTTTTTTTTTTTTTTTTTTTTTTTTGAGTTGGAGTCTCACTCTGTCGCCCAGACTGGAGTGCAGTGGCCGCTCCCGGCCACCGCAGCCTCGACCTGCTGGGCTCTGGTGATCCTTCCGCTTCAGCCTTCCGAGTAACTGGAATTGCAGGCACGCGCTACTACGCCTGGTTGATTTTTTGATTTATTGTAGAGATGAGGTCTCGCTGCCCAGGCGGGTCTCGAACCCGCGGGCTCAGGCAATCCACTCACCTCAGCCTCCCAAAGTGCGGAATTACAGGCTGAGCCACCGAGCCCGGCTTGGAAGAGATTTTTTTAGGATGCGTTACTCCTGTGTGGTTATCAACAATCATCTTTTATCTTGCTTTCCTCCCATGTTTTCAGGTCTCTAGCTGATTTTATGTATATTTGGAATATATATATTTCAAATGTGTTTGTATGTATAGAGATATAAAGATATATTTGTTTATGAATACATAAATTGAAGTTAATGGACCAGAACAATAATCTAGAACTATAGAACTCTTATCTCAAAATTTACCAGTTGGCAGAGCCAGGTGCCATGGTGTACACCTACAGTCCCAGCTAAGAGGGAGGATTGCTTGAGCCCAGGAGTTTGATGCCAACATGGGCAACATAGCAAGATCTGGTCTCTTTAAAAAAAAAGGTTAATAACTATGCAAGTCAGAATGCAGATTCTTGCTTTCAATAGATGTCAAATGCTGGTACAACAGTCACTGAAGAGGCAATGTAGAGTAGAGAGGTTAAGGGCTCAGATTTTGCGCTACATCATCTGGATCTAAATCCCAGCTATGCCATTTATTAGCTGTATTACCTTGGGCAAGTTATGTCATCTCTCTGAGTCTCAGTTTGCTTGTCTATAAAATAGTAATAGGAAGAGTGTACTTGCCTTCTTTTATGGTTGTTGTGAGAATTAATGGTTAATATATGTAAAATACTTAGAATAATGCCTTCCTTATGAGTATCATATTAGAATTAGCTATTATTATTATTAAACTACTATAGTATACTACAGTGATACTTTCAGTATTCAAATAAAATATGTTTTGTGACATCCGTTTTCTGGGTGTCTCTTCATTTAAAATCAAATAATTCAGAAGCTACTGTTCTTGAGTAACCGCACAACTTTCTCTCATTGTTGGGCTTGATGTAAGGTTGGCTTATTTCACAGTCAGCACCACTGGGAAGATTCTAAGAGAGTGGAAGAAGGGAAAGGAGTAGATTTTAAGTGCATTGGTAGTTTGTGACACGTGAACCTGATGGAAATCTACCCTGTCCTCTGTTCCCTCAATCACTCAGAGGTCTGAAGTACCACACTGTCAGGAGAAGTCACCAAATAGGTTTCACTGCTTGGAACAGAAAGTTATTCTTTCTCCCCAACTCCTTATTTAGGTTGTGTGCCAAATTTTTGTTGAAAAGGAAGAGTCAGTGGCATATAAGAACACAGTTAAGGTGTTTTATTTCTTTGTAGACAATTATTTTCAGTATCATTTTATGGGGAAATACAGGCTTTGCAGTAGGAAAAAATCAAGTTTGGATATCCAGAGTCCTCATCAATATGTAGTAAATGTTATATATTAATGTTATAATTGTTTATTAAGTTTTAAAAATTAAATATACAGCCTGGGCAACATAGTTAGACCTTATCTCTTAAAAAAAAAATCAAAGAATTAGCCAGGTGTGGTGGTGTGCACCACCTGGAGGCTGAAGAGGGAGGATTTCTTGAACCTGAGTTTGAGCCTATGGTGAGCCATGATTGTGCCACTGCACTCCAGTCTGAGTGACAGAGTGAGAACCAGATTCATTAAATAAATAAATAAAAAAAATAAACATTAAACATAAAATCTCTACATTGATATTTTATTTTATTTTATTTTTGAGTTGGAGTCTCACTCTGTCACCCAGGCTGGAGTGCAGTGGCACACTCACGGCCACCTCAGCCTTGACCTGCTGGGCTTCGGGAATCCTTCCGCCTCAGCCTTCCAAGTAGCCAGAACTACAGGCATGCGTTACCACAACCGGCTGATTTTTGATTTACTGTAGAGAAGAGGCCTCGCCTTGGCCTCCCAAAGTACTGGGATAACAGGCTGAGCCACCAATTAATTAACCACTTTAATAATGTAAACTTTCAAATACTTTACTGAGGTAAATTCAACAGAATAAGATGCATCACTTTTAAGTTTATACTTACTTGCATTTAATATATAAGCATTTTTCATCCTCTATAAAAGTACTTATGTCACTTTGCAGTTAATTGCTTCTGTGACTCTACTGGCCCCAGGTGACAACTCATATATTTTCTGAAATTATAGATCACTTTTGTCTGTTCTAGAATTTCATGTATGTGAAATAATATGATATCGAACTGCCTTGAAAATGGCATGGAACTGATCGGAGTGAGTCTCTGCATGCGTGGGTATGTGCAAGTGGGTGAGTGAATGTCCAACCAAGGGGGGACGGGATAGGGGAACAAACGCCGGGGGCTCCCCTGCTGAAGTGGCTGCCATCTACCACTGCTGTGGATTTGCTGACCACCCTCCCCGCTCCCACCAACCCTGCAAAGCCCAGGAGCATTCACCATTCTCGGGGCATTTCTTGGAAAGAGACTTTCCGAGGCAGCTTCTCAGTGCCTGGCGCCTCGCCCAACACCACCACCTGCAGCGACAGGTCAGACACTGGCAGGAGGGAACATGGAGAAAGCATGAGGAGTAAATCTAGAACTGAGTCCTGCCGGGAGACGCAGGCCATCACCATTTTCTCTGTCCTGGAACCCCAGCAGAGACGTGCTCCAGCTTGCCCATTACTGAGCAGCCGGCATCCTGAGACTGAGGGGTGAACTCCACACCCCCCTGGGATTGATCGTCATTGGCACAGAGAGGATACTCCAGCTGCGCCATACCCAGAGAGACAGGGCCGGGATGGAATCCCAGATGCCCCACCCCCGACACTGGGCCATTCACAGGATGACGGATGCAATGGGAATGGGAGACCTAGCAGCAGATGAGCAGCGGAGTGTCTTGAACTGATCCAACTCCCTGCCCCCAGCAGCCCATGGGATGTCTGATCCATGTGGAGAGCAGACCCATCAGCCTGCGTGAAAAGAATTGAGCACAGGTGGGTAGAGCAACCACAAAAGGCGCCTCCGATTGCACAGAGAGCAGGCTGGAGGTGGGTCTAGAGTCCAGCTTCTGCTTTCTCCGGGAGAGCCAAGATCCACAGTGCTTGGGAAATGCTTGCAGAAAAGTAACCTGAAGTTCCAGAACTGGCCACAAGAAGGAGCTAAAGACTCACATTTTTTTTCTTGGCTTGGTTTCTCTATACATATCTTTTCTGATTTGATTTGCCCCTTTTTCTCCCTCTTTTTTTTCTCACAATTTGTTTTTTTTTTTGGCTTGGATTGCTCTCTCTACACATATCTTTTATGATTTGATTTGCCCCCTTTTCTCCCTATTTTTTCATGTATGGTTATATTTGAGGAAGAGTGTATCTTCTTTTTGTTTTTTTATTTGTTTCTTTATCCATTTGTTTACTTGCCTGTCTATTTTCCCTTTTCTTCTTCTTAGTCTTTATCTTCCTTTATTCTCCCTTCTTTATTTATCTGTTCTTTACCTTTATCCTATGTTATTTTGGTTTCGGGGGTATACGTATGCTCCCACTGCATGGGGATATTGTGAGGTGGTGGGAAGGGGGTTCCAGGGGCCCCACACCCCAGTCAGTGAATACTGTGATCCTCAGGTAGCTTCTGAACCTTAGCTTCCCCCATTATACCTCATTCATATCTCAAAATTTCAACCCACAGCCCAGCTTCAAAATTGAATAAATTGAGAGGCTCTACCTAGGGAAGAATAGGGGGGTGGAACAACAGAAGTGAAAGCTATCCTCCCTCTCCATGAGAAATGGAATTAAAGGGGGGGGATCCATCACAGATGAAGAAGAATCCATGGAAGAACACAGGCACCCCCCCCCAGCCCCTAGAAGGACAACTCCAGAGAATACAGACTTTGGAACTCAAGCAATGAAGAATGCCCAGAATGACGGTCTTAGACCACAAAACCAGACATTGAGGTGTGGATGGAGAGAATGAATAAAAATCAAGAAGGGCAAGAAGAAAGAATGAAAAAGTTGGTTACAGAGATGATGCTCATAAAGAGCACAGTGAACAAAATAAATAACAAACTGACAAGCATGGAAAGCAGAATTAACCAAATAGAAGAAAGAATCTCAGAGCTTGAAGACTGAAATATGCACCCAATCCAAACTGTTAAAAACATAGAAAGGAAGCTTAAAAAATAGAACAAAGCCTCCAAGGGTTGTGCAATTATATTAAGAGGCCAAACTTACATCTTATTGGTATTCATAAAGCAGAAAGGGAGACAGAGGGCACCTTGGAATAAACATTCCATGAGATTATCCATGAAAACTTCCCTCATCTCATCAGAGGTGTGACCATCCAACCACAACCCCTGCATGGCATCAAATGAGAAGACCAATTTCTAGACACATAGTAATTCACCTATACAAAGTAGGTATGAAAGAAAAATTTCTAAAGGCAGTGAGAGAGAAAGGTCAGACTACCTACCAGGGAATACCAGTTAGGAGACTTATCTACAGAAACACTTCAAGCTAGAAGAGACTAGAGTCCAATCTTCAAAGTTCTCAAAGATAAACAATTCCAACCAAGAATTTCCTGCCCAGCTAAGCCAAGCCTTATCAGTAATGGAGAATTAAAATTCTTCCCAGATATCCAGTCCTTAAGAGATTATGCTGCTTCCAGACCAGCTCTATAGGAGACACTTAAAAAGGTATTAAGTACAGAAGAAAGAAAAAAAAGAATGGCCATATACTTCCCAAGAGTGTAGGAAAACACTGAATCAACAGAGAATACATCTTGACTTCAAACTTGAAAACACAAACATACATCAACCCAAAAGTTAAAAGAAAACAAACAAACAAATGTTATAAAATCTCCATGACAGGAATGAACTCTCAAATTTCAACAATCACCTTGAACGTGCGTTGACTAAATGCACCACTGAAAATACATAGAATGGCAGACTGGAAAAAAATGCATAACCCAACAATATGCTGCCTTCAGGAAACACGTCTCACTACAAAGGACACCTACAGGCTCACAGTTAGAGGATGGAAAACAAACTTTCTGGTAAACAGAAAACAAAAGCAGGCAGGAGTCACAATTTTAATATCAGACAAAACAACCTTCAAGCTATCAAAAATTAAAGAAGATATGGAAGGACACTAATGATAAAAGGTTCAATCCATCAACAAGAACTATCCATCCTAAATATATATGCACCCAACACAGTGGCACCAGGGTTTATAAAGCAACCACTAAGCAGAGTAAAAAAGGATATAGACTAACACTATCATAACTGGAGATTTAAATACTCCATTAACAACCCTTGCTGGATCATCAATGCAAAAAAATCAATAAAGAGATCTGGAATGTTGACTTGATGCTTGACCAAATGAACTTAATAGATACCTATAGAACACTCCATCCAACAACAGAATGTACATTTTACTCATCACCACATGGAAATACTCCAAGATTGACCACATTCTTGGCCTTAAATCAAGCATAAGCAAATTCCATAAGATTGAAATACTACTATGCACCTTCTCAGACCACAGTAGAATAAAATAAATACCACCACCAACAAGGTTTCCCCAAAACACACTAAGACATGGACACTGAACAGTACAATACCGAAAAACTCCTGAATAAACACAGAAATCAAAAAGAAATTAAAAGATTCTTGGGAACAAATGAAAACAAAGTCACATCTTACCCAAACCTTTGAGGCGCTATGAAAACAGTACTAAGAGGGGAATTATAATTCTATAAACACACATTGAGAAAACAGAAAGATCACGGGGCAATAGCCTAACAAATCACCTAAGGGAGCTGGAAAGGCAAGACCACCAAAACCGTAATTTCAGCAGAAGAATACAGATCACCAAAGTAAAAGCCCAAATACAGGACATAGAAAAAAAAAATAGAAAAAATCAACAAAAATAATCTGGTTGTTTGAAAGGATAAACAAGACTGATGGACCACTAGCCAGACTCTCTAGGAAAAAGAAAGAAAATGCCCAAATAAACACAATCAGAAATGCAAAAGACCAAGTCACACTGACTGTGAAGAAATACAAAAGGTTATCAGAGATTACTATGCACAACTTGATGGAAACAAATTCAAAAACCTAAATGAATTGGAGCACTTTTTGATACCACACAACCTCCCAAGGTTGAAACAAGAAGAAATTGAGACACTAAATAGATCAATAACAACTCATGTAATTGACTCTGTCACAAGTAAATTACTCCCCCCCCCCAAAAAAAAACTCTGGACCATATGGCTTTCCAGTGGAATTCTACAAAACATACAAGGAGGAACTGGTACCAGTCCTACTGAAAGTATTCCAGGCAATCAAGAAAGAACTCTCCCCAAATCATTTTATGAAGCTGACACCACACTGATACCCAAACCGGGCAAAGACCCAACAAAGAAGGAGAACTATAGGCCAGTATCTCTGATGAACATAGATAAAAATTCTCAACAAGATTCTAGCAAATCAGATCCAACAGCACATCTCAAAAATTATTTGCCATCACCAAGTAGGCTTCATCCCCAGGATGCAGGGCTGACTCAACATCTGAAAGACAATAAATTAGAATTAAATACATGAGCAGATGTTAATAAACCCACATGATTATATCATTAGATGCAGAAAAGACTTTTCACAAAATCCAGCATCCATTATTGATAAAAACTCTTGAATCCCTAGATACAGAGGGAAAATACCTCAAAATAGTAAGAGTCATCTATGATGAGCCCTCAGCAAACATGGACAGAAATTGGAAGCTTTTCCCCTGAAAGCCAGAACAAGACAAGGCTGCCCACTCTCACACCTCCTGTTCCACATAGTGTTGGAAGTCCTAGCTAGAACAATCAGACAGGAGAAGGAAATTTGTGGTATTCAAATAGGAAGAGAGGAAGTTATGCTGTACTACTTTGTGAATGACATGATTCTATCCTTGAAAACCCAAGGGAATCTGTCAAAAACCTCCTTCCACTGATAAAGGACTTTGGCAGTATCTCAGGGTATAAAATCAATGTGCAAAGGACAGTTGCATTTTTAGATACTAACAACAAACAGGCAGAGAATCAAATAAAAAAGTACAATCCCAATCACAATAGTCACAAACACACAAAAATGAAATGCCTTGGCATCTTTCCAACCAGAGAATTGAAAGACCTTTACAGTGAAAACTACAAAATACTACTCAAAGAAATCAAAGATGACACAAACAAATGGAAGAATATTCCATGCTCATGGACTGAAAGAATCAACATTATTAAAATGTCCATCCTACCTGAGGCAATCTACAGATTCACAACAAAATAAACAAAGTGGGAGGTATCACACTGTCAGACTTTAAACTTTATTATAAAGCTACAATAATAAAAACTGCCTGGTATTGGTATAAGAACAGGCATATAGACCAATGGAACAGGACAGAGATTCTGGAAGCAAAACCTCAATTTCTCAACCAACTTATCTTCGACAAAGTCTTCACCAACAACCATTGGGGAGAGGAGAATCTTTTTAGTAAATAGTGCTGGAGAAACTGACTGACCACATGCAGAAGAGTGAAATAGGATTCCTACCTATCACCATACACAAAAATCAACTCTACATGGGTTAAAGACCCAAATGTAAATCCTCAAACTATAAGAATTTTAGAAAATGCAGGAGACACCCTTACAGAAATTGGAATGGGCAACAAATTCCTGATCAAAACTTCAGTAGCTGATGTCATAAGAGATAAGATAGACAAATGGGATCTCATCAGATTGAAACTTTTTCAAAGTCAAAGAAACTATCAAGAGAGTGGGGAGAAAGCTCACAGAATGGGAAAAAATATTTAAATATTTGCCAACTGTATGTCTGACAAAGGCCTAACACCTAGCATCTATAGGGAACTCAATCATGATGAAAGGAAAAAAAAGAAATCCCATTAAAAAGTGTGCAAAAGATACCAACAGACACTTCTTAAAATAAAACATATGAACAGCCAACAGACACATGAAAAAATGCTCAACCTTGCTAATCATCAGAGAAATGCAAATCAAAACCACATTGAGATACTACCTAACCCCAGTAAGAATGGCCATCATTAATAAAACAAAAACAACAGATGCTGGCACAGATGCAGAGAAAAGGCAATGCTTCTACACTGTTGGTGGGAATGCAAACTAGTTCAACCTCTATGGAAAACAGTTTGACGACTTCTAAAAGAACTAGAAATTGACCTTCCATACAACCCAGCCATCCACCTACTGGGAATATACCCAGAGGAACTCAAATCATTCTACAAAAAAGATACTTGTACATGCATGCTCATTGTAGCACTATTCACAATAGCAAAAACATGGAACCAACTGTGCTGCCCATTGAAACTGGCCTGGATAAAAAAAATGTGATACATATACACAATGGAATATTACACAGACTTAAATAAGGTCAAAAGTATGGACTTTGCAGCATCTTGGATGGATTTAGACTATAATACTCAAGAATCTATCACAAACAAATAACTGAGTGCCACGTGTTCTCACTCATAAGTGTACTCTGAACATATAGCATAATACTGCAAAAAGGAATTGGCAGTAGCAGGACACTGCTAGGAGAGGAAGGGAGGGGGGTGGCACATAACATCAATAAGGGACTGATCCTAATCCAGGTGAAGTGAGGACCAACGAGAGGCCCAAACTTCATCAGCTCCTAAACCACTTATGTACCCAATCCTGATTTGTACCCCACATCTTTAAAATTTAAGAAAAATAATAATATGATATCTATCCTTTTGTAAGCATTTTTTCATGTGATTATTGGTCATTTGTATTTCTTTTTATGTAGTGTTTGGTCAAATCTTTTGCCCATTTTTAATTGAACTGATTCCCTTTTTATTGAGTTATAAGAGTTCTCTAAGTATTTTGGATACAAGTCCTTTGCCAAATATATGTATTGGAAGTGTTTTCTCCCAGCTTATGGCTTGTGTTTTTCTTTAATTAATAGTATGTTTTAAAGGGCAGAGTTTTTTAATTTTGATGTAGTCAGCTTGAAGTTGTATTTGCCTTTTATTATCTTATTTCTGAAGTTACATAGCGTCACTCCTGTTGTCTTCCATTAGTAGAAGCAGTTACAAAACTCCACTGAGTTTCAGAGTATGAGACAGAGTTCATCTCTTAATAAGGCAGAGAAAAGTTTTGAAAGAGCATGTAGGATGAGAATTATTGTTGTAATAATTTTGTAAAATATAATCTTGTAAAACATGTGTCCATTTCATCTAATAAATTTGTTAGTATAAAGCTTTTTTTGGTGATAATCTCCTAGTATCCTTTTAGTATTTAGTAAGATCTGTAATAACGGCCCTTTTTTATTCTTATAATTCGTAATTTGTGTCTTCTCTTTCTTCTTTTCATTGGACTAGCTAGAGGTTTATACATTTATTAAATTTTTTCAGAAAACCAGCTTATGATTTTACTGAAGTTTTTCTATTCTTTATTTTATTGATTTCTGTTATCTTTGTAATTCTCCTTACTGTAGATTTAATATATTCCTTTTATTTATTATTCCTCTTATTCTTATCCAGCTTATCAAGTAAGAAGCTTAGAACATTGGTTTAGACTCTTATTCTTTTAAAATATAAGCATTTAAAGTCATTAATATTATTCTAAGCACTGTTATAGATGCATTCCATAAGTTTTTAATGTTGTCATTAATTTCACTATTACTATCATTCAGTTAAAATATTTCCTAATTTCCTTATTGAGTTTTTCTTTGACTCAAGGGTTATTTAGAGATGCTCTGGTTTAATTCACAAATAGTTGGAAATTTTCCACTTTTCTATTTGCTATGGATTTATTTTATTATTTACATAAAATAATGTAAAATTACATAACATAAAGTTAACCATTTTAAAGTATAAAGTTCATTTGCATCTAGTACATTCAGACTGTTGTGCAGCGATCACCTCAGTCTGGTTTCAAAATATTTCTTTTGCACTGAAAAGAAACCCTGTATTCTTTAAGCAGTCACCCCACATTCTCTCTTCTGGAAAACACTAATTTCTTCTATCTGTGTGAGTTTGCCTATGTTGGAAATTTCCTACAAAAATTGAGTCATAAAATATGTGACCTTTTATGTTGGGGCTTCTTTTGTTTAGCATAATGTTTTTTGAGGTTTATCTATGTTATAGACTGTATCACTACTTCATTTCTTCTTGTGAATAGATAATATTCTATTGTGTGAATATACCATGTTTTGTTAACTTATTCATCAGTTGATGAACATTTGGGTTATTTCCAACTTTTGGCTATTTTGAGTAAGGCTGTTGTGAACACTTGTGTACAAGTTTTTGTTAAATACATGTTTCCAAGTCTTTGGGCACACACGTAGGAGTGGAAACACTGGGTTATATGGTAAGTATGATTAACTTCTTGTTCATCATTAAACTTTTTTTCATTGTAACTCTACTATTTTATATTTTACTAGCAATGTATAAGAGTTCCAATCTTTATATCTTTGCCAATATTTATTTTCTATTTTTTTATTATACCCATCCCAGTGGATTGAAGTGATTTCTCACTGTAGTTTTGATTTGAATTTCCCTAATGATCAATGATATTAAGCATCTTTTCATATGCTTGTTGTCTATTTGTATATCTTGGGAAAAATGTCTATTCAAATTTTTTGCCCATTTTAAACTTTTTTTGGTTTTTCTGTTGTTGAGTTGTAAGAGTCTTTATATATTTTGGAATTTAGGCCCTTATGAGAGATATGATTTGTAAGTATTTTTTCCCATTCTGTGGGTTATCTTTTCGTTTTTTTGTTAGTATCTTTGAATGCTCAGATGTTTTTGATTTTTGTTGAAGTTCTATTACTGGTTTCTTTCTTTTGTTGCTTTTGGTGTCATATCTCAAATTCCAGTGCCAAATCTACAATGATGAAGGCTTATTGTTTATTTTCTTCTTGTTGAAGAGATTGTTCTTATCCCATTGTATGGTCTTGGCACCACTGTTGAAAATCAATTGACCATAGATATATGCTTATTTCTGGACTCTTAATTCTATTTCATTGGTCTATATGTTTATCCTGTGCCAGCATCCCATTTTTTTGATTACTGAACTTTGTAGTAAGTTTTGAAACTTAAGACGTGTGAGTTCTCCAAGTTTATTATTCTTTTTCAAGATTGTTTTGGCCTTTTGGGTCTTTAGAAATTTCACATTAATTTTAAGATCTGCCTTTCCATTTCTGCAAAAAAGGTCATTGGGATTTTTATAGGGATTGCAGTGGATCTGTAAATTGTTTTTAAAAAGTATTGCCATCTTAATAATATCAAGCCTTTTAATCTATAAGCATAAATATCTTTTAACTTATTGATATCTTCTTCAATTACTTTCAGCAATGTTTTGTAGTTTCCAGTGTATAAGTCTTACAGCTCTTGGACAGATTTACTTTAAAGTATTTTACCCTTTTTGATACTATTATAAGTTGAATTGTTTTTAAATTTTCTTTTTATAATTGTTCACAGCTATTGAACTACAACTGGTTTTTGCTTGGTTACATGATTTTGTGTGCTACAACTTTGGTACATTTGTGTATTAACTCTGATAGCTTTTTGGTAGATTCTTTAAGATTTTCTCTATATAAGATGTCTTAGTCTATTTGGATTGAATATGTCTTAGTCTGTTTGGATTTATCACAAAATATCAAAAGTTAGGTAGCTAATAAACCATACAAATATATTTCTCACAGTTCAGGAGGCTGGGAAGTCCTAGATCAAGGCACTAGCAGATTTGGTGTTTGGTGAGGACCTGCTTTATGGTTCATAAATGGCATCCTCTCTACTGTGTCTTCACATAGTGGAAGGGATAAGAGAGCTCTCTGAGGTCTCTTTCATAAAGGCACTAATTCCATTTATGAATGCTTCACTCTCATGACCTAGTTACCTCCCAATGGCCTTGCTTCCTAAGACTATCACCTTGGATGTCAGGATTGCAACTTAAGAGTTTTGGGGAAACACAGGCATTCTGATCATTGTGTCAGATCATATCATCTGTGAATGGAGATAATCTTACTTATTCATGTACAATTTGAATGCCTTTTACTTATTGACTGATTGCTTGGCTAATTGCTCTGGCAAGAACATTCAGTACCATGTTGAATAGAATTGACAAAAGTGTGAATCCTTAACTCATTCCTAATCTTGGTGCAAGGAGCTTTCAGTCTTTCAACACTTGTATAATGTCAGCTGCAGGATTTTCATAAATATCCTTCATCATGTTGAGGAAGTTCTCTTCTTTTTCTAGTTGCTGGGTGTCTTTATGTACTATTGTTTTTAAATTTAATTTTGCTGTGGTTGTAAAACATACTTTTATTATTTCAATTCTTTTAAGTTTATTGTGATTTGTATTATGTCTCATATATAGTCATTTTGGTAACTCCTCATGTGCACTATAAAAGAATGTCTGTTCTATAGTTTTTGGATGCAGTGCTTTGTAACTGACAATTAAGTCAAGATGATTGATAGTCCTTTTCAAGAGTTCTGTATTCTTGTTGATTTTCTGCCTACTTGTTTTATCTTTTATGAGACAGGGGTGTTGGGCTTTTCAACTGTAATTATAGATTAGTCCATTCTTCCTTTCAGTTTTGCTAGTTTTGCTCCATGTGTTTTGAAGTTTTGTAATTATGTGCAGAGACATTTAAGATTACTATGTCCTCTTGACAAATTGATCCTATTGTCATTATGATACAATTCTCTTTATCTCTGGTAATATTTTGTGTCTTGAAACCTAATTTGTCTGATGTCAATGTCTGATGTTAAGGATGTCACTATAATTTTCTCATGACTAGGATAATATGGTATATTTTTATGGTTTTTTTATTTTTAACCTATGTACTTATACTTAAAGTAAGTTTATTATGGATAAAGAAAATTAGATATTGCTCCCATAAAACATTATCTGTCTTTTAATACAGTGATTATCTATTAACATTTATTATAGTTATCAATATGGTTGGGTTTATGTTTATAATTTTGATACTGTTTTATATTTGCCATTTCTGCCTTTCACTCCTTATTCTCTTTTCCTAATTTTTTTGGATTAGTTTTCAACATTTTATTTTACCTCCACTATTGCCTCTTTGTTCCTTTTTTAAAGTGGCAAGTAAGATTTATAGTAGCCACTATACTTATTACACTTCACCTTCAAATGATATGATGCCACTTAAAATATAATTTAAGAATCTTAAAAAGGTATAGTTCATTCTCCCATGCTTTCTATTATTGTATTACATTTCTCCTTCATGTGTATCATGAAGTCCCAAGCCCCTTGTTATTATTATTACTACTAAAATCAATAAATACTCATTCAAAAAAATTAAAAAATGAGAAAAATAAATTTTATATTTACTTACTTATTTGCCATTTCCAGCTCCCTTTATTTTTCTTGGTACATCTATGTTTCCATAGGGTATCATTTTCCTATCACCTGCACTGTTCTTGTAGTGCAGATACTGATAGCACATTTTTCCCAGTCTTTGTATGAAAATGAAATGTCTTTATTTTATGTTCTTTGTTGTTGAAGCATATTCTCACTGGATATTAAATGCTAGACTGATAGGAATTTTTGTTTTCAGCAGTTTAAATATGTCATTGCATTGCTTTGTTTTGCATGTTTTCTGATGAGAAGTCTGCTGTCACTCTTTGTTTCTCCATGCTGTATGCCTACTTTTCTCTCTGGCTTCTTTTAAGCATCTCTTTTGATCTTTGATTTTCAGTAATTCAATTATAATGTATCTTGGTGTGGTTTACTTTGTTTCTGCTTATGGTTCATTGAACTTCTTGGATCTGGGGCTTTATAGTTTTCATCAAGATTAGAACAATTTTGGTTGTTATGTCACTATTTCTTTTTCTCCTCTTTTTTACTTCCCTCTTATGGGATTCAAATTACATGTATATTAGACCACTTGATTTTGTCCCACAGATTACTGAGGTTATGCTCATTTAAAAAAATAATATTTTTTGCTCTGTGCTTCATTTTAGATTGTTTCTATTTTTATGTACTTGAGCTCACTGATCTTTTCTTCTATAGTATCTAATCTGCTTTTAATCGTATTCAGTGAATTTTTCTTTTCAGGAATTATATTTTTCATTTCTAAAAGTTTCATTTAGTTTTTTAATACCTCCTTATTTCATTTAGTTATTTAATACCTCCTTTGTTCTTTTAATACCTCCTTATTTCGTTTAGTTATTTAATACCTCCTTATTTCATTTAGTTATTTAATACCTCCTTTGTTCTTATTATTTCCATGTTTTTTAAGCTGTATTTGCATATTCTTAATAGCTATTTTAATATCTGTCTGATATTTTGTTATCTCTGACATTTCTGAAGTCTGCTATTATTTACTGATTTGTCTCTTTATTGTGGTAACTCTTTTACAGTTTTCTTCCTCTCTAGTAATTTTTAATTGGACCTAGAACATTGTGAATGTTAATTTTGAGTAGTTGACTTTTGTTTTCTTTTAAATAATGTTGAGCTTCATTTTACCAGATATTTAAGTAACTGGCAGATCAACTTTATTTTCTCTGGTCTTATTTTTAGTTTTAGGGTTTTTGTTTTGTTTTGTTTTATTTTGAGTGGGGCAGTAATTTTGGGTAGTCTTCACTAGGGATGGTACTAAGTCACATAGGGATGGGTCTGCCAGAAATTTCTAATTTATGTGCCTTGTGTTCAACAAAATTTTTTTCATTCTGACTGTGTAACTTGACCATCTGTCAGTTCTGTGTAAATTCTAGGGAAGTGTCAGTTTACAACTTCCCTGTAGTTCTTTTTCTGACCTGATTAAGTTTGTATTCAGCAACAGATTAAAGGATTTCCTGTGCAGATTTCTGGGACACTTTTTTTGTATCTTTCCATCCAAACTGTATTCTGTCCCAAATGTTTTAGCTGAGTTCATCTTCTCAACATCCAAACTCTGTTTTTAGCAATTTACAATTTAGAATGACAACCATAATCTACCTCAGTTTTCCCATTTTGTGTGATGATTGGAAAAATACTTCTAGAAGGCAGCCAGAGTGATACTTACTTATTTGTTTCTTTAAAAAAAACCCAACACCATCAAGAAGTTTCAATATGTGGTAATGATAAGATGGACAATATGATTTAAGTCCTTAATATATCTAAGCATTGTGGTTTTTAAAAAAAAATTAACAATCTCAATCCTGTACTGCCTATTTTTTAATATTTCAAGATAGTGTTTCTTCTATTTCTGCTCAGTTTTCTTGTTACTCAAGATAGGAGAAATCTAGTACCAGTTATTCCAACATGGACAGAAGTAAATTTAATTTTAATAATTAAGTATAGTGTTGATTGGAGTAGGTTCATGGGAAGAAGTGCATGAATCCAGCACCCCTTCTTGATAAAAACCCTCGAACATCTAGACATACGGGGAACATACCTCAAAATAATAAAAGCCATCTATGAGAAACCCACAGCCAGCATACTCCTAAACGGACAAAAATTGGAACCATTTCCCCTGAAAACTGGAACAAGACAAGGATGCCCACTCTCACCCCTCCTGGTCAATATACTATTGGAAGTCCTGGCTCGAGCAATCAGAGAAGAGAAGGCAGTCAGGGGTTTCCAAATAGGAAAAGAGGAAGTCAGGTTATCTCTCTTTGCAGATGACATGATAGTGTACCTTGAAAACCCAAGAGAATCTGTCAAAACCTCCTTACACTGATAAAGGACTTTGGCAAAGTCTCAGGATATAAAATAAATGTACAAAAGACAATTGCATTTCTTTACACCAATAATAAACAAACAGAAACCAAAATAAAAAGCACAATTCCATTCACAATAGCCACAAATAGAAAATGAAATACCTTGGCATCTTCCTAACCAGAGATGTGAAAGACCTTTACAATGAAAACTACAAAACACTGCTCAAAGAAATGAAAGATAACACAAACAAGTGGAAAAATATTCCATGCTCATGGATTGGAAGAATGAACATTGTGAAGATGTCCATCCTACCTAAGGCAATCTACAGATTTAATGCAATATCCACCAAATTACCAGCAACATTCTTCTCAGACCTAGAAAAAACAATACAGGAATTCATATGGAAACACAAACAACCAAGAATAGCCAGAACAATCTTCAAGAAAAAAAAAAAAAACAAAAAAAAAAACCCCCAAAACAAAAAAAAACCCAAAGCAGGCGGTATCACATTACCAGACTTCAAACTTTGCTATAAAGCTACAATAATCAAAACAGCAGCTTGGCATCAGTGCAAAAACAGGCATATAGACCAATGGAATAGAATTGAGATTCCAGAAGCTAAACCTCAATTTCTCAACCAACTCATATTCGACAAAGCCTCCACCACCTACCACTGGGGAGAGGAGAACCTATTCAGTAAATGGTGCTGGGAAAACTGGCTGACCACATACAGAAGACTCAAACAAGACCCCTGTCTGTCCCCATACACAAAAATTAACTCTACATGGATCAGAGACCTAAGTGTAAAACCTCAAACCATAAGAACCTTAGAAAGTGCAGGACATACCCTTATGGAAATTAGAACTGGCATCCAATTTCTGAACAAAACCTGAAACCCACAGGCTATCAGAGATAAGATAGACAAGTGGGACCTCATTAAACTGACAAGCTTCTACAAAGCCAAAGAAACCATCAAGACAGCAGGGAGACAGCCCACAGACTGGGAAAAAGTATTTGCCAACTCCAGGTCTGACAAAGGCTTAACATCTTGGATCTACAAGGAACTCAAACGTGCTGAGAGGAAAAAACAACCAACCCCATTATAAAGTGGGCAAAAGTTATGAACAGACACTTCTCAAAGGAAGACATTGAGCAGCCAACAGACACATGAAGGAATGTTCAACCTCATGAATCATCAAGGAGATGCAAATCAAAACCATACTGAGATACCACCTAACTCCAGTCAGAATGGTCTTTATCAATAACTCAAAAAATAACAGTTGCTGGATAGGGTGTGGGGAAAAGGGAACACTTCTATACTGTTGGTGGGAGTGTAAACTAGTGCAACCTCTGTGGAAAGCAGTGTGGCGATTCCTAAAATCTCTAAATAACAGCTTCCCATATGACCCTGCAATCCCCCTACTGGGAATATACTCTGAAGAACTCACATCATTCTATCAAAAAGATACCTGCACACGAATGTTTATTGCAGCACTGTTCACAATAGCAAGAACCTGGAACCAACCATGCTGTTCAGCAAAAGAGGACTGGATTAAAAAAATGTGGTACATATACACGATGGAATACTACGCAGCCATAAAAAAGAACAAAATCATGAATTTTGCAGCAACTGGATGGAACTAGAGTCTATAATACTGAGTGATCTCTCACAGAAACAAAGATCTGAGTATCACATGTTCTCACTCATATAGTGAATCTTGAACATCTACCATAATACTATAAAAAAAGAACTGACAGTGGTGGGAAACTATGGGGGGAAGGGAGGTGGGACTAATGGTAGTCAATATCTGTCAGGGGATGGGGAGACACCCCTTATTAACAATGGTGCTTGAACGATGTACATTTGTATACCTAACCCTTAACTGTACCCCAAAATTCTATAATAAAAAATATGTTAAAAAAACCCCAAAACAAACAAACAAAAAAAGTACTGCCGAGGCTGGGCTCAGTGGCTCAGCCTGTAATCCCAGCACTTTGGGAGGCTGAGGCAAGTGAATTGCCTGAGCCCAAGGGTTTGAGACCCACCAGGGCAACTTGGCAAGACCTCATCTCTACAATAAATCAAAAATTAGCCAGGCATGGTAGCACACACCTGTAGTTCCAGCTACTTGGAAGGCTGAGGTGGAAGCATCACTGGAGCCCAGTAGGTCAACTCTGGGGTGTCTGTGAGTGTGCCATTGCACTCTACCCTGGGCGATGGAGTGAGACTCCCACTCCAAAAACAAAAAAAGTACTGCCTATAGCATTGTTTGCAAAAGAGTGCACATACTTTCAGTAGGGGGCTTCCTGGGTCTCAGAGCTAGTTAAGTTGGCCATGGGTAGGTAGACACCCCTAGCCCTGGTGCTGTAGGAACTTTAGTCTGGAGCCACAGGTATTAATGTATCCAATATATTAAGAAGTTTCAGTATGTGGTAATGATAAGGTGGACAATATGAATTAAGTCCTTATACCTTGGTGTTTTACAAAATGTAATGAAGTCTTTTGTTGTTATTTTTGTTTGCCTTTTTCCTTTTATTTCTGACAACTTTCCTTTGGGGAAGTGCTCCTCCCATAGTCCATATGGTTTTTCCTCACCACTCCCCAACCACAGGTATGGACATATTAAACAGTATCCCGTTTTGTTAATTATTGTTAAAAGGTGGGCATGTATCCACAAGGGCCCAATTAAATGCCTTTCCCTGGGACTTATATGGAAATTTGTAGAAAATAATCACTATTTTTAATAGGTTTGCTAAGTTGAAATTAATTTGTAGCTTCCTGTGGTTATATTTTCTAAGTAGATAAGAGAGATTTCTATGGTAAGAGAAAATGAGATTAGTGCCCAGAGAATCAGAAGGAAAAAAGTGGAAAGAGAATATGATGACATAATTTACACTTCTATATCTATCTGTGCCTGAACCAGCAATTTTTATGTGCTCCTTTTTAATTTCTTGGATTGGGTTTCTAATATTTCATTAGATAATGCATACATTATCTAACTATATTATCATGTTCAAATTTTGTGAAGGAGTTACAACTGTTTCCCACGCACTTCAGAAAAGGAAATATCCACACTCTTGCCAACATGTGTTATTTCTTGTCTTTTTGATAATAGCCATTCTAACAGATGTAAGGTGACAGCTTATTGTGGCTTTGATTTGCATTTCCCCACTAATTAATTATGTTGAGAACCTTTTTATATACCTGTCTGTCATTTTTATATCTTTTTTGGTGACATGTCTATTTGAGTTCTTTGCCCAATTTTAAATTGGGTTCGTCTTCCTTTTTCTTTGCTATTGGGTTGTGTGAGTTTCTTATAGACTATGGATATTAACCCCTTACCAGTTAATATGGCTCGAAAATATTTTCTCTTAATATTTTTGCCTTTTGTTTGCTATGCAGAATCTTTCTAATTGGATGTGGTCTCAGTTGTTTATTTTTGCTTTTGCTGCCTGTGCTTTTGGTGTTCCGTCCAAAAAATGATTTCCAAGACCAATGTTAAGGAACTTTTCCTTAGTGTTTTCTCTTCTATGAGTTTTATGGTTTCAGGTTCTACATTTATATCTTTAATTCTTTTTAAGTTGATTTTCATGTATGGATAAACTAATGGCCCAAATTTTATTTTTTTGCATGTGATTATTCAGTTCTCTAATACTATTTATTGAAGAGACCATTCTTTTCCCATTGTGTTTTCTTGGTGCCCTTGCCAAAAATTTGTTGTTTGTTTATATCCAAATTTATTTCTGAGCTCTCTATTCTGATCTACTGGTCTATGTGTCTTTTTCAATACCTATACCATACTGTTTTGATTACTATAGTTTTGTAATATAATTTGAAATCAGTGCATTTGGTACCTTCAACTTTGTTTTACTTTCTCAGAATTGCATTAGTTATTTGGAATCTTCTGTACTTCCATATGAATTTTTGACTTACTTATTCTACTTCTGTGAAAACCACCATTGAAATTTTGGTAGGGATTGTGTTGAATCTGCATATTGCTTTGGGTAGAATGAACATTATAAACATATTGACTTTTTCAATTCATGAACATGGTACATCTTTCCATTTATTTGTGTCTTCAACTGTTTTCTTCAATGTTTTATAGTTTTGTTTTGTTTTGTTTTTGAGTCAGAGTCTCACTCTGTTGCCCAGTCTGGAGTGCAGTGGCACACTCATGACCACTGAGCCTTGACCTGTTGGACTCAGGTGATCCTTCTGCCTCAGCCTTCCATGTAGCTGTAACTACAGACTTGCACTACCACACCCAGCTATTTTTTTTTTTTTTTTTTTGTAGAGATGAGGTCTTGCCAAGTTGCCCAGGCTGGTCTTGAACCTGTAGGGTCAGGCAATCCTCTTACCTCGGCCTCCCAAAGTACTGGGATTATAGGCATGAGCCACCACACCTAGTCTTATAGTTTTTAGTACAGAGATCTTTCACCCCCTTGGTTAAATTTATTTTTAAGTATTCTATTGTTTCTGATGCTATTGTAAATAGAATTATTTTCTTTGGATAGGTTATTATTGGTATAAAGAAATGCAACTGATTTTTGTATGCTTCAACTTTACTGAATTCATTTATTAGTTCTAACAGATTTTTTGAGAAGTTTTAGGGTTTTCTACATATAGGATCATGCTGTCTGCAAATAGGAATGTGAATTTTTTTGTATCTACATTGCTCTTGATAGTATTTCTGGCACTACTATGTTGAATAGAAGTGATGAGAGTGGGCATTCTTGCTTTTTACTGAATCTTAGAAGAAACTTTCAGCTTTCCCCATTGATTAGATGTGTGTTCTGCACAAATGACCTTTATTATGTGGAGGAAATTTCCTTTTATACCTAATTTGTTGGAAGTTGTTATCATGAAAGTATGTTGGGTTTTGTAAAATGCTTTTTTCTTTTTTTGCATTTATTGAAATGATCATGTGGTTTTTCTTGTCCAATTTGTTAACGTTGTGTATGACGATTTATTTTTATATGTTAAATAACTTTGGATTGGAGGGCTCTCACTTGGTTATTATGTATAACATTTTTAATGTATTGTTGAATTTAGTTTGCTCATTTACTGCTGAAGATATTTGCATCTATTTTCATCAGAGGTATTATCTTGTTTTCTGTTCTTGTGTCTTTGTCTGGCATTGGTACTAAGATGGTGCTGGTTTCATAAAATGAGTTTGGAAACATTTTTTTTCTAATTCTGTTTTTTTTTTTGGTAAGTGTTTAAAAAGAACTGGTATTAATTCTTTTTTGAATGTTTGCTAGAATTCAACTGTGAAGCCATCTGGTCCTGGGCTCTTCTTTGTTGGAAAGTTTTAATTACTATTTCAATCTCTTTGTTATTGGTCTGTTCAGGTTTTATTTCATCTTGATTCAATATTGGCATGCTGTAGGTTTTCAGGAGTTTACCCATTTCCTCCAGGTTATCCAATTTATTGGCATATAGTTGTTCATAACAGCCTCTTATGATAATTTTTATTTCTGAGGCATTAACTGCAATGCATCCTGTTCTATTTTTTATTTATTTTGATATTTTTTTCTCTCTTTCTTTTTAGTTTGTCTAGCTAAGGGTTTGTCTATTTGTTTTTTCCAAAAAACTCTTGTTAGTTTTGCTGTTTTTTAAAAACAGTTTTTCTATTCTCTATTTGTTTCTGCTATGATCTTTATTACTTCCTTTCTTCTATTAACTTTGGGGTTAGTTTGTTCTTCATTTTCTAGTTCTTTGAGGTATAAGGTTAGGTTGTTTATTTGAGATCTTTCTGTCTTTGCAATGTAGGCATTTATTGCTACAAACTTCTCTCTTAGAACTGTTTTTGTTACATCCCAAAGATTTTAGTATGCTGTGCTTTGATTTTTGTTTGTTTCAAGAAGTTTGATGGCAAAGAGCTGGCATATAAAAGGGTGTTGCAATTAGGTTTTAATGTACTAGTTTCTGATTGAAATTCTTAGTTCTTTATCTTTGAATTAGTATTTTGTAAGTGAAGACTGGTGAGACAATAGAGCATACCCTCAGGGCTTGCGGTCTTAGCGCTTGCCTCCTTACCTCCTCTGGAAAGTTGTTGACTGCTAGCTCTCTACCATTTGATGGCTCAGAATCTGCTCTGCAATAGCTGTCACCTTCTGTCTGTGGTGGTAACCTGGTTGTATGGGTGGGTGTTGGGTGGGAAGGGGAAGCTTGTTCTGATGTTGTTCTCCACTCTCAGCCAGGGCCTGAGTGCGCGTGCTGGGTATTGTGGTGGTTGGAGAGTCGCTAGGTTGGCAGCACCATCGGGCTTTTGGTGTGCAGTTTAGTGAGGGCCTTTTATCCACCTATGATGTAGACTGAGTGCCCATCCATGCAGAGATTGCATTCCCTGAGAGTAGCCCATCCACAATGGATTGGGGCAGGGAAGGAGGGATCGACTTCCACATTCCCAGCATGGATCTCACATTTTCATTTTGCACTAAACTCTACAGATTATGTAGCTTGCTCTGGTCAAGGGAACCGGGTAATTTTACTCTGAATCTGGAGAGTCATTGGTGGAGGGTTGCTGGGTATTGATGGCAGTGTTGCTAATTCCCTGGCACTGTGGGCCTGCGGGACATGGTGCTAATGACATATTGCAGGTTTGGTATAAAGCTTCTAAGCACAGAGATTCAGACCCTAGCAGCTGGAAATGTGCCAGGAGACATGGAATATTCCTAAGGGTATGTGAGGAGGAGAGTACTGACGACATCTATGTAAGGACCCCCTTGTTTTATTTAATATTTATGAATAAATACTAGCTGCATCAAATATCTAAATATTTTTACAAGTAAAAATCTTAGATGAAAATTAATGAAATCCAGATTAAGAAGACCCTTTACACAAGATGTGGAAGTATAAAGCCATAAAAAAACCCCCATGTATAATTATATTACAAAATTGTTGTGCAAAAATTTCATAAACAAAATTAAGACAACTGAGGCACTGTGAAAATATGCATTTTATAAAATAAACAAGGAGTGAATATTGAATTGTTATAAATGGATAACAAATGGCAAACATGCCAAAAGAAAAACTTTCAGAAGTTATAACTAGGTAATTCACAGAAGAGCAAATCCCAAATGACTAATGAGCATATGAAACAGTTTTTAAACCTCAGTAGTAATAAAAGAAATGCAAACTAAACATTAAGTTCTTATTTCTCAACCATCTATTGAATTGGCAAAAATTTAAAAAGGCTGACAACACTTACTGCTGTCAAGGATGTGAGGAAGAACGCTTCCATGCACTGCTCCTGGAAACGTGAGTTGTTAAAATCTTTTTGGAAAATAATCTGGCAATATTCACAACAAGCAAAATACACACATGATTTGACCCAGCAATCCTACTCTAAAAACTTAGAGAAATGGAGTTTCAATGTGTAAGGATATATGTGTATACACACCCCTAGCCTCCAATAATGTTTATTGTGACATTTGTCTGAAAATAAGTTAATATTCATTAATATATTTTGTCAGTTTACAGGAAGGAATTGAATGTAACCAATAAAAATATTGTGTTAGTTCTATATAGATCTATATAGTTGCTTGCAGTGATTTTCATAATATATTTTAATTAGGAAATGGAAGATGCAGAGGAATATGAGGGGGGACCCACAAAACCCAGAATTAATTTATAGAAAATTGTGTATTTATTCTTACATTTTTAAACTTCAGTCACCTTCAAAGTATTCTCCATTTTATGCAATACATCTATCGAGATGTTTTTTCCACTGCTAAAAATAGTTTTTGAAATCGTCAATTTCGATGCCTTTTAGTGCTTCTGTCATTTTCTGTTTCACCTCTTCCACATCAGCAAAAACATTTTCCTTTAAAGACTTTTTTCATTGGGAAAACAACAACAAAAAAGTTTCTCAGGGTGAGATTGGGTGAATAGGGAGGATGTGGCATGAGGGACAAGCCATTTTTGGTCAAAAACTGCTGAACACAGTGTGGTGTGGGCAGGTGCATTGTCTTGGTAGAAGAACCAGTCACCGGTTTGCCACAACTCAGGACATTTCTTCTGCAAATCATGACACAGATGGTCAACCAATGTTTTTATCTGGAAGTTTTGAGAAGGCGACTGGAGTTTAAGTATGTAATAAAAATACACATTTTAAAAATAAATTTCATTTTTGGGGGGTCCTCCTGGTGTATATATATATCCTATTGAAAAACAACAAAAAATGGGAGGGAAAATCCTTGTGTGTGTGTGTGGTGTGTGTGTGTGTGTGTGTGTGTGTGTGTGTGTGTTTGTGTGTGTGTGTATTTGCATATGGTTATCTGGATATGGAAAAAGAATTAAAGATCACACTAGGATGTTAATGGTTACCTGGCTGGGGGAGAGGGAAGAAGTGGACTGTAGAGGATGATATGAGAGAAAAAGAGGAGACTAAGGAAGTTTTCAGCACTAAATTTGCACACTGTGATTTGCAGAAGAATTGTCCTGAGTTGTGCAAACAGGTGACTGGTTCTTCCACCATGGCAACGCACCTGCCCACACCACGTGGTGTTCAGCAGTTTTTGACCAAACATAAAAAAAACTGCCGGACTCGGTGGCTCAGCCTGTAATCCTGTGCCTTTGGGAGGCTGAGGTGAGTGGATTGCCTGAGCCCGCGGGTTCGAGACCCGCCTGGGCAGCAAGACCTCATCTCTACAATAATAATAAAAAAAAGTCAGCCGGGCGTGGTAGCGCATGCCTGTAATTCTGGCTACTTGGAAGACTGAGGTGGAAGGATTGCCGGAGCCCAGCAGGTCGAGGCTGCGGTGGCCCGGGAGCGGCCACTGCACTCCAGTCTGGGCGACAGAGTGAGACTCCAACTCAAAAACAAAAAACAAACAAAAAAAACTTGCATGTCGCAGAATTTCATTTATGTGAAATTTAACATATGTGTATGTAAACACTTGTAAAGAGATATATTAAGGTTAGCTAGAAAATATTATTTTAATAGTGGCTATATAAAGGTGGTACAATTCAAGTGACTTCTGCTCTCACTCTTTTAGTATCTTGGCAAATGTCACACAGCTATTTAGTGGAAGAGCCAGGATTTAAGGTATTTGATCCCATAGACAGTACACTTTCACATACAGCCTATGTCTTCCTGTGGGACTACAACACTGGTCAGTTATCAAGACAGGGATATTAGCAGAAACTCACCAGAACAGAGGTACAAACTGAAACCTGGATGGAGGAAGACGACAGGAGTCGAGTTCTTAGAACTGGGGCCCACAAGTCTGTCTCTAAGGACTCCATGAGGCTGAGTCCCAGCGTGCAGGGCAGAGCTTCTTACCTCCATCTGACTGAAGGTCAGGCCTCTATTAGATTGTGGGTCTCCACATGGCTGCACCTTGGAATCCGGGAAGTGTTAAAACAATACCCATGCCTGCTGCCTTCTCCCCATTTGTACTTATTAGGTCTTACTGTCATTCTGTGCACAGGCATTTTATTTATTTATTTAATTTTGAGTTGGAGTCTCACTCTGTCACCCAGACTGGAGTGCAGTGGCACGCTTCTGGCTACTGCAGCCTCCACCTGCTGGGTTCTGGAGATCCTTCTGCCTCAGTCTTCCAAATAGCTGGAACTATAGGCGCACACTACCACGCCCGGCTAATTTTTGATTTATTGTAGAGATGAGGTCTCGCCAAGTTGCCCAGGTGGGTTTCGGCCTCCCAAAGCACTAGAATTACAGGCTGGGCATAGGCATTTTAGATTGCTCTTCAGATGGTTCTAATTTGCAGTCAGAGTAGAAGAAAGATAATAAACAGGTAAACAAATCAATAGTCAAGATAGCTAAACTGTTATAACTGCTACATATAAGATGGCGTAGCAGTGCAACAGTTCTCAGACTTCCACATACATCAAAATCACCTAGAGGGCTTGTTAAAACACAGATTCCTGGGCTCCAACTCCAGGGTTTGTTACTTGGTAGGTTTTGGGTGAGACTGGAGAATTTGCATTTTTAACAAGTTTCTAGATACAACTGAATCTGCTGGTTGGGGCCACGGTTTGAAAACCACTGACATGGAGAGGGAAGAGACCCGAGACTAAGGGTTCTGTGGCTGCAGCTGAGAGAGAGCTGCTGCGGAGACTGGGAACCAGGCAGGGCCTGATGATGAGATTCACATTTTTGAATTCTCCTCACTCGATCAATCTGTCTACCTGCCTACTGCCTTGTGAGACACTGTCACCTACTTCAAAAGAGAGATTTAAGCATCATTAGCTGTAATGAGATTTTATACTAATAAGACTTTATTGCTACCCGTAAAATATATACTCTGCTGGTTTGCCACGAAGTAGTCTATCCTAAATAAGAGGAACCCAAGTTTGCCTGACAGAATAAATGGATGTGATACATTTTATAAAGCAGTATCTTTCATTTTTATGTTGTTTGTTGACATTCTCATCTTCTGACTTCAACAGCACATCATTAGTTTGGTTTCTAGGTAATTTTCACAATGTAGCAAGAATATAGCACTTTCCAAAAGCACTGAATTAATTGATCCAGATTAATCTTCTCAACATCCCTGGTAAGTGAGTAGAAGTATCTGTTCTACTGATAGAACCCCACTGACTTGAAAAGAGAAATAGGGACTATGTGACTCAGCATATACTAGTAGTTAAGACCTGTGGACTGCTGGAATATTCTTTTTGGAGTTAGTCTCTCTTTTTCTCATCCTGCCTGAACTCCAGTGCATGCAATTAGTGTGATTCAAGGATGCAAAAAATTCCTGGCTGTATATATTCCCCACCAACCTGTGACAGTTTTTAAAAATTCCTGCTATGTTGAACATTTTCTTTGATTATTTTAGGTAATAGAAGTTCAATGTAAGGATAAACAATGGGAAAACAGTCGTATTTATCACAATTTAAAAAATTCACTTTCAGTACAGATTATAGTGAAGTCATAAGACAGATTTCAATGGTATCTGATAAGAAATTTTAAGAATTTGAGTTAAGATTTAGCTCCCCACCAAATATAAACCAGAAAAAAATACACAAAACAACAATTTTCAAGATATTAATCAACAGGCAATGAAGGAAACTGATTCAGAAGAGCTGAAAAACAAACAAGGTGAGTCCTACAATCATCCCAGCTTACTGTGTTGAGAGTTTCCAGGCCACTGCAGAGAGATTGAAGTCATATGTGGCCTGGCAGTCACCCTGAGTTGAGGAAATAGACTTGAGAGTCTGGAGGGACCAAGGCAATGAGAGTCCCCAGGAGAGGACATCAGGGAAGAAGAGAGACATGCAGAGAGAACTGGAGAGCTGTAGGTTCCCCTTGAACATTCAATGGAGTACTGATCACTATCAGTGTGGAGGAACTACCTGAGACTTGCTAAAGGACCACTGAAAGGATAAGACGAAAGGTGCCCTGGCCTCTTTTTGTGCTAGTCAGGGCCCCACCCCTTATTTTTATGTCCCGGTCCCATCCCCATCACACACTAAGAGACAGTATTATTGGGTGGATGGTCTTTCCTTTATTCTCTCCCTTCAGGATCTCTTGCCTCCGTTGAAGAGGAGGTGCAGACTTGGAAATTAAGCCCATTTACTTACAGGGTTAGGATAGAACATCTCTACTGCACAGTTCCTGTGTTCTGACCTTTCCCAGGCAAAGTTTACTTAGCTGAATTTCCACCATGGGTATAATTTGCAAGAATTGCCCACAGCTGTATGAGACAGCGAGGCAACTTTTCTTCCTTGGGTCCCAGAGATCTGTCCCTCCTGGAACTGGGAAGGTGGACACTTCGGCAGAGTGGTAAGAAGTGCAGGGTCTGCAGTAAGCCAGCAGGATCCATGTTTGACTCCACCTCTGGAGAGCCCGTGACTCTGGGCCTCTAAGTCACTTTTCTAAGCCTCAGTGTCTTCAAGGCATAGAGAGGAGGCTATAATCATAGACTTTCCCTTATAGGATGATATTGAAAATTAAATGAAAAACTACATGGAATGCAGTGCCTGTCACATGGCTGAGGGAATTCCAGATTCTTCATTCCTGGCAGTTCCTAGATCTGCCTCATACAGACCATAGTTCACTAGATATTGCAGTTGGTTTATAAATTGATCATAGCTGCTCTATTTGTGGGTTTTGCCCTGTAGAGGTAGAAATTTAGGGGCATGGTGGCCAACCAGGATACAGGACTTTTTCTCTAGGACAAGCAGCCTTGTCCCCTTCCTGCAGCCTGAGTGCCAGGAACGATCTCAGATAACATAGATGACCCTAAATGTTGGTTTGTCCTCCATGATCTCCTATTAGCTTTACAGTGGGGAGAACTGGGATTGTTCTTTAATACTTCCAGGAAGTACAAGTGTTTGTGGTGTAAATAGCCCCAGTAACTTGCTCCAATTCAGCCTCTATGACTGTTCTGGATAATTGTGTACCTTTTTGCTTTGCTTACGAAGTTTTTCTGGTCACTTAACCCTTTTTATGCCATGGACCCCTCTGGTGGCTGAAAAGGCCTATAGACTCCTCAGAATAATGCCATAAAATGCATAAAATAAGATGCCAAAGATTATGAAAGAAACCAATTACAATGAAATATAGTTATCAAAATTAAACAGTTGCAATTCATGCCCTTTTAAATGAACACATTAAATGACAAAGATGTAGCAGAAAATCTAATAAGTACTCTAATTTTGAAGGAGTAATGAATATATTGCCAGATATCTACAACAGCCATAATGTACTTTAAAACTGTCTATGATTTATATTGTTGAGAAAGTCCATGCACTCAATGTTACTGTGGTTTGCTGCCTGCATTCATAGTGAAGGCACATGATAAATAATCAATCAGATATTTGTGTAAATAAAGATGTAATTTTTCTCCCATCTGAGTTCATGAACTGCCAACTTTTTTCTTTTAATTTATTTTTATTTTAAAAATTTATTTACTATTTTATTTCATTTTTAGAGGCAGAATCTCACTCTGTCATTCAGGCTGGAGTGCGGAGTGCAGTGGTACCGTCATAGCTCACTGTAACCTTGAATTCCTGGTCTCAAGGGATCCTCCTGTCTTAGCCTCCTAAAGCTCTGAGATTACGGGCATGAACCAGTGTCCAGCCTCTTCTCTGATCAAAGTATATATACAGAAATTTTTTCTTATTCATATGGACACATGGTAAAACTTCAGACAAACTTTACAAAGTCTTGATAATTTCCTCGGTTCCAAGTGTGCTGTTAGGCTTATTAAATAGGAGATGTTTGTACAAGAGCAGTGGGTGTTAAAACAGATGTTAGATACACAGTGAGTAATTTAATGTATCTGAAGTATTAGGTGTGTCAGGGGAGTCTTTGGTGCCTTAGAGAAATTTTATTTTCTTCCTTATGTTAATTGAATGTTTAAAGTATGGGGAACTATGTCTTCCGACGATTTGGTCATAGGCCTTCCATGTTCTGTGCTTTGTGAGGTGTGCAGATCACAAGGGCACTCAATCAGCTTATTGATGGGTTCTGTGTGAGAACTGTGATAAGATAATCTGGACTGTGATATCAGTGTGAAGGTAAAGAAGTGAGGATTAGTATCTTCACCTAATTGATTTGGAGTAGTGGCCTTCAAACTTTTAAAAAACCCTTCAAGACTTAGAGTAATAAATACATTTACATCGTTACCTAATACTGTACACACACACACACACACACACACACACACACACACACACACACACTGTCAGATATGACATACACATATGCATACTTATGGCTAAAGCAATGTTCCAAGATGATAGCTTAGTAGGTGTGACAGATAACAGATCGTTTATTTTCTGTTCTTTCCTGTTCTATTTTGTTCTTTCATTAAAATATGCTGAATTGATTTCATGACCCTCAAATAAGTTAGCATCCTCAATTTGAAAAGCACAGATTCTGAGGCTTTGAAATTAAATATATTACATCACAAACATACTATAATATTCTTTGCACAAAATGAAAATTATTGGTCTCATGTGAGAAAGGGGAGCTGGTTAGAGAATCCAGCATTCCTCCTTTCCCGTTGACCTCAGGATCTCTTCTTTACACTGTATCTGTGTCTTAATTAAGCGTTTAGAAGGTTACATGACTTTGTATACAGAGAGTCTTTGCTTTTTCTGGAGCTGCATTTTAATTAAGTACATAGATCTTTAGTGCCTCTTTGTAGTCAGTAGCTCTGCTCTTCATATTGCTTGTATTTGTTTTGACATCACTGGACTCCTTCAGCCCTTAGTCGTCTTGCTGCTGTATGCCAGTTTGCCCATCTCACAGTTTCCAGGATGTAAGTACCACTTTTCTTAGGATGTCATGACTTATTCTTCTTTTCAGTCACTTCCCTCAACACTCAAATCACATCCTCCTCCAGGAGACAGTGGTGCTGCCGGTGCCACATGGCTGTGTGTCATGTAAGGGCTGACTGTGTTGGGCAGGTATCTTCTGCCATTTGGATCGTGCCTGAAAAGGGGTTCTCTGTCTTGGGGATAAGAATAGATAATAGACCATCTCAAATAAGAAGGGGTGATGACAATGTCATGGGAACTCTGTTCTGCCCATTAATGTCAGCAAATTAATTGCCATTAGGGTATTCCTAGCTGGGCACGGAGACTGCCCCTGGGAATTGTGGACAAAAGCTATTTCCAGTTTCTTACACACTATGGCTAACTTAATAGGTTTTCTGAAAACTTACCAGTGTCAGTTCAAAGGTCCTTGAATATGTAAAGCTGCTATTAGTACTGTTCACAGAGCACAAAATGGGAAGAAGCATGAGAAGACACATTATTTGTTTACAGGAATTTGGCCCCTTTTTCCTTTTAAAATTTCTACTATGAGATTCACTTGTTTGGACTCACATGAATTATTCCAATCCTTTTAAATTCAGTGATGACAGAATAGCCATACTATGTCATAAAGCCAGTTTGTTTGTAAAGGCATCACCCATATTATTTGATTTAAAAAAATTTTTTTTTTTTTTGAGTTGGAGTCTCACTCTGTTGCCCAGACTGGAGTGCAGTGGCATGCTCCCAGCCACTGCAGCCTCGACCTGCTGGGCTGTGGTGATCCTTCTGCCTCAGTCTTCCAAGTAGCTGGAACTACAGGCGCAGGCTACCATGCCCGGCTAATTTTTTATTTATTGTAGAGATGAGGTCTTGCCAAGTTGGTCAGGCAGGTCTCGAACCCGCGGGCTCAGGCTATCCACTCACCTTGGCCTTCCAAAGTGCTGTGCTGGGATTACAGGTTGAGCCACAGAGCCTGGCTGACTTTAATTAAAAAAAAATACTTTCCTTTCTCTACTTAGCTTAGCACCCATTAAAACACATTTTAAAATCTAATTGTTTCCTTGAATGAATAAAATTATGTTTTCTACTATTTTAAAAAATATCTTAGGAGACTCATAAATAGAGACTTAAGTCTCTTACTCCTAGGTAAGATTCAACCTGGACTTAAACCTAGACTGAACCTGGCAGAAATCTGTATTCAGTGTATATTATACTCATCCAGTGGTCAACAGTAATTTGCTTCTCAGCCCAGTGTAGCTAGGTATGGGAAATGAACAACATAGTATAATTAATGCCTGATGCCCCTGGTATTACTAATGCTTGGAATCCACTAGAAAGCCAGTGTTTAGTTGCTGTAATTATTATGATCAATTTTTTTTTTTAGTAAGTAGGAATTTATTAGAGGATAGAAAAGCTCCTGGCAGTGGAGCAGGTCCCAACAGGGTTGCCCTATGATCAATTCTTTAGAGAGTCCTGAGCCAGGTTCAGAGTTGTGTTAGCTATAAAGTCATTGAGAGTGCCTCTGGGGGCTACAACCTGGAGATCGACATTGTGAATAAAAGCAAACTTTTTATGTGGAATGTGGCAGATGAGAAGGAAGACAAATAGCAGCGGGGCAAAGATCTCTTATTTTGTTTTGGTAGAAGGAAAACTTTGCCAAGGGTCCTACAAGGCAGGATCCTCGGGGCACGCCTGAACTCCTCTCAGGAGTTGGTGCTACATTGAATGATTCTTAAGCCCTGTCCACATAAAGATCTAGAGAAGTGTGTAGGTGCCCTGAGAGATACAATTTGCTCCTGGGCTGGCTGCTAACAATAGGTACAACCATTCTAAGATTTGGGGGGAAGAGGAAAGCTAAGTTTTAGTTGATGTTTCAGATTGATGGAGTTTTAGTTGACGTTTCAGGTTGGATTCTGGGAACTTAGCTAGGTTGGTCCTCCCAAAGCAATAGTAAGAGGGAATTTGGTGCGCTGGATATTTATCAAGGATTAGCACCTGTGGAAGAAAAGCAGCAGTAAACAGGATTTGGTTGAGGGAAAATGGAAATGTGATACGTGTGCGACTAAGCTACAGATAGCAGCAGGGGGAGCTCTGGAGCACATTTGGCCCATCAGAGAACTTCAAATAAAGGTGAAATCGCAGCACCTATATGCTCCCGCCTCATTCAGCCACTGGTTGTTGGCTGTTTTTTCAGGGTATGTCCTTGAATAAGGTGACTCTCTGCTGCTGAGACTAACCGTGAAGTAACTGACAGCTGGAGCAACACATCATCTCCTGAAAGGGATCTGGGTGACACATCTCCATGTCTACTACAGCTAGTAAGTGACTGAATTGAAATTGAGCTTGAGTTCTACCGATTCCAAAGTTGATGAAGTTCCTTCCTTCCTTCAATTACAAAATATTCAAGACTTTCTGAGTGCCAGGCACTCTTTTAGGTGTTGAGGATTCAGCACTGAGTGGAAAAGAAAAACGGGGATGTTAATTTCTGTCTTTAGGGAATTACATTGCAGTGGGGATTAAGCTGTAAACAGAAGTAAAATACACAATATATTGGATGATGATAAGTACCATGGGAAAATAAAACACCGAAGGTGGAAAGGACTGTGTGTGTGTAGGAGGGAGGATGGGATAGAGGGTATTGTTATTAAAAACAAAATAGGCAGAGAGGGACTCATAAAAAAGAGGGCATTTGAGCAAAGAACCAGAGAGGAGAGGGAGCATGTCCTGTGGATGTGTGAGGAATCATTCCAAGCAGAGGAAACAGCTAGTGCAAAGGTCCAGTGTATTCCTGTCAGAGTATTCCCTTGCAAGTTTTTGTGCATAGCACATCTAGCACAGGTCTTACACCAAATACAGTGTTTTCAAACTTCACTCAATGGGTGAAGTTGTGTACCCTGTGATAATTTTTGTAATATTCACGTGCCATCTCTACTGCTATTTAATTAGATTTTTAATTAAATTCCCTTTTCACATTTAAGTACATTTACTTTATGATACTTTTGTGGAAGTAACGAAGACCACCCAAATGGGAAAAAGCAACAACTCAGAGCTTACTATAGCAAGGGAGGCAGCTACCAACACTTGTGTTTGGCAGAAACTCCAAGGCAGCAGAGAAGTGGGAGAAGTCTATAGTGGGCAAAAGACAAGGTTCACATATGTCCTGATTGGAGTCTGTTGCATGGGGGAAGTTGTGAGAGATTAAAAGTAGGGCATCCTATGTGATTGAGCAGGGGTGTATATTCGACTTTCTCTGGTTGGTCCTAAGTTGGAAGTGGGGGCAAAAACTAAAGAAGCTGTGAGTTATAATCAAGTCCTGGCCATTTTGGGCCAATTGTTCACAGTGGTTATTGTTGGGCTTTCTAGGCTGGTTGATAGAGCTAGTGGTCTGACTTCCTACGAGTCAGACTTGTAGAGAGTAGGTTGGCCTCCTGGGTTGATTACTCCAGATAATAAGTTTACTTCTTGGGCTGGTTGCTGCAAAATTGTGGGTCAAGTTTTATTTTTATACATGGTCTGGTCGGTTGTCTATTTGTACATTCATTTTTATTACCCTGAAATGCAAAGCTAGTATCATATCAACTAGTATGTTACTATTTTTTTTTTATTTTAAAGATGCGAGGTACAATTCAGGATTAGGTATACAAGTAGTCACTATACAGGGAGTTTGGGCCTCCCTTTGACCTTCACTTCGCCTGGTTTGAGGTCAGGTACCCTTATTGATGTTAGGTGGCTCCCTCACAGCAGTTTCCAGTTACTGCTAATCCCCTTCTTATAGTATTATGGTAAATGTTCAGGGTCTGCTTATAAGTGAGAACATGTGGTACTCTGTTCTTTGTTTCTGTGATATATCATTGAGTATTATAGGTTCTAAATCCATTCAAGTTGCTGTGAAGTCCTTAATTTTGTCTTTCTTTGTGACCGTGTAATATTCCACTGTGTATATGTATCACTTTTTTATCCAATCCAGTTTTGATGGGCAGCATGGTTGGTTCCATGTTTTTGCTATTGTGAATGGTGCTTCAATAAACATGTGTGTGCAGGTGTCTTTTCTGTAGAATGATTTGAGTTCCTGTGGGTATATTCCCAGCAGGGGAATTGCTGGGTTGTATGGAAGGCCAATTTCTAGTTCTTTTAGAAATCACCACACTGTTTTCCATACAGGCTGAACTAGTTTGCATTCCTACCAGCAGTGTAGAAGTGTTTCCCTTTTCTCTTCATCCACACCAGCATCTTTTTTTTTTGTTTCATTATTGATGGCCATTCTTGCTGGGGTTAGATGGTATCTCAATGTGGTTTTGCTTTGTATTTCTCTGATAATTAGTGAGGCCAAGTATTTTTTCATGTTTCTGTAGCCTACCTGTGTGTCTTTTTTTTTTTTTTTTGAGTTGGAGTCTCACTCTGTCGCCCAGACTGGAGTGCAGTGGCCACTCCCGGCCACCGCAGCCTCGACCTGCTGGGCTCCGGCGATCCTTCCACCTCAGCCTTCTGAGTAACCGGAATTACAGGCATGCCTACCACGCCCGGCTGATTTTTTGATTTATTGTAGAGATGAGGTCTTGCTGCCCAGGCGGGTCTTGAACCCGCGAGCTCAGGCAATCCACTCACCTCAGCCTCCCAAAGGCGCGGGATTACAGGCTGAGCCACCGAGCCCGGCTACCTGTATGTCTTCTGTGGAGAAGTGTCTACTCAGTTCTTTTGCCCATTTTTAAAAATGGGGCTGTTTGTTTTTTTCCTTTCAGCATGTTTGAGTTCCTTGTGGATCCTGGATTTTAGGCCATTGTCAGATATGCAGTTGGCAAATAGTTTTTCCTATTTTGTGGACTGTCTCCTTACTCTCTTGATGGTTTCTTTTGCTTTGCCGAAGCTTTTCAGTTTAATGAGGCCCCACTTATCTACCTTATCTCTTATGGCATGGGTATCTGCGGATTTGACCAGGAATTGGTTGCCTATTCCAATTCCAATAAGGGTTTCTCCTGCATTTTCTAAGATTCTTATAGTTTGAGGTTTCTCATTAGGTTTTTGATCCATTTGGAGTTGGTTTTGTGTATAGTGACAGGTAGGGGTCCTGTTTCGATCTTCTGCATGTGGTCAGCCAGTTTTTCCAACACCATTTACTGAATAGGTTCCTCTCTCGCCGGTGGTTGTTGATGGAGGCTTTGTCAAAGTTACTTCTATTTTCAGCGTAATTATATAAAATTGCAGAAGTAAACACACACACACACACACACACACACACACACACACACACACACACACACAGATGTACACAACTATTAACATAAAAATATTTTCTATGTGAAACCTGAAATAACTTTATGCAACATCAGGAGTACATCAAGAGGGATGTGTACTACACTTTGGGAAAATGTAAATTGTATGTACTTGATTTATGTTAAACTCTCAGACTGTAGGGTAACCAATATTTCCTAAATGTTGAGTGCATTTCCACTGATTTAAAAGAAAACATGTTTCTACCTTAATACTTCCTCATCTCCTGGGAAGATTTACATGTCACATCATGAGCTTATTTCTTGGTGAGAGGATTTGTTCTAACTGCTTAATGTTAGTTTCCCTAATATCATGTGGGTTTTGATGCAATGATGAGATGGCATGGGTTAATGCTTTGGGAAGTCAGAGAGTTGGCCTCAGGACACTGTGTGTTTGATATGAGCAACAAAAGGGTGACCCTGATGAATGAGTGTCAAAGACAACTTTTTTTTTTTAACAGATTGTGGGAACTCAAACCCACATTCCATGGGCTATATTTTCCAAACTAGGGAAGAAATTAGCACTTTTTCCAGCCCTGTTTTGCCTGATATTCACATATGTATGTACATATAATGTGTTTATTCATTTAGTTTAGTGCCATTTTGTGTTTATCTTTCACAATTGACTGTGAAACTCTTGAGGGAAGCTAGAATTAGTCTTATGCATGCTTGAGCTCCCACTTATTAGTCCCGAGTTTGCCAATAGCAGATGCTCAATAAATGTCAATTAAACAAATTAGCAAACAAATCTTCAGGGCCTTTGCATATTTATACAAGATGCTTTGATTTCAATTCTTGACTCTGGTGAAAGTAATGGCTAGCAGTGCCTATGTCATTTTCCCCATGGAATTTCACAAGCAAGTAGGTCCCTATGCCATGTTTGATGGTCAGGTAAAAAGAGAGTGTAGAGGGCCTGCTGTCTGATGCCATGGTGTCCAAGCTTGTGATTTAACATTACTCTTCATGGACATGGGGTCAAAATGAAGAAAAAAATACTGAGTTCCTGCCTCAGTTGTGGAGATCAGAAATGGGGCATTTGATGGAGAATTTGGGGGAAGACCGCTAGTACCTACAGTAGTACAGCTTGCTTCTTCATCTATCTCATTTTTACTATTAAGAACAAAAAGAACGCCCCCACATCATTCTTCCATTTTTCTTTAGATATTCATATTTCTGAGGGTTCAAGTTTGTCAGATTAACTGTATGTTTTGAGTATCCTAAATATGTATATTTTCCTGAGAATGAGAAATGGATCTAATCTAATAGACAGTTTTCAGTGGTTTATGTATTCCCATGTGAAAATTATTATTTTAAGGGATTCTCTCAAAAAGTGCACATTAAAATTGTCACAAACTTTCACAGTAATGTAAATAAAACTCCACCAAAATGACGGTCTGAATTTGTTCAGGGAGAGAATTGTATTATTCTTGCTTATCTTAGCCTGCTAAAGTTCAGAAGCAGTAATTTTCCTCTTTTTAAAGAAATAAATTAGATATAGACACAGGCTTAACTAAATGTGCCAGCTTGCTGGTTAGTAATGGTTTTTACACCTAAAAGACACCAAAGAAAGCATTGTAGCTTAGAGAAAATCTAGTTTTTCTTTTAGATATTTGGTTACAGTACTTGTTATGATGTCTGCAATGTATTCCAAGATATCTTAGCATAACAGTGTTGTTTTGAGTTCTGTTAGTTTAGACTGTGCTCCAGGGATAGGAGGGATGAGTGAACATTTCATAGAAATAGCCTCAAGCACTGCAACTACCTCTGGTAAACACAGGACATTTTGCTAACAAGCATTGTGAATGTTAGAAATCAGTTTTCATAGAGGGAATTCTTATCTTCTTAATTCACATAATAAATTTAACAATCCCTCATTAGTGAAATTAGTGGTATTTAGGATTGTGTGACTTATTTTAGAGACAGTTGCCACTATTGCATGCAGAAGTTATAAGGGAGGGACCCCCCCCCAAAAAGCAGAATGATCTTTTGGATAATTTGGAAAATTATTACAGACCTCCCCATTAAGTAAGAGTTCTAGGAACCCATCAGCATTGGTGTATCAGCTAGCATCATTGTCAGAGGCTGTATTTGGTTTTGGTGTTTTATGTTTTTTTTGGAGATTCTTTCAGTGTTTGCCCATTTCATGATTTACAAGTGCACCTGCCAACACCGTGCCGAGTATTCAGCAGTTTTTGACCGAAGATGACATGACACCCATACTTTACCCTCTCTGTTCACCTGATTTCTGCCAGAGTGACTTTTTCTTGTTTTCCTGGATGAAAAAATCCTCAAAGGGAAACATTTTTGCTGACGTGGAAGAGGAGAAACAAAAAACAATAGAAGCACTAAAAGGCATCAACATTGACAAGTTCAAAAACTGTTTTGAGCAGTGGAAAATGCATCTCAATAGGTGTATTTCATCAAACAGAGAGTACTGAAGTTTGAGCATGTAAGAATAAATACACAATTTTTTATGAATAAATTCCGGTTTCTTTTGGGTTCCCTTGCATAAGGATACTACAAAATCTTATAGTCTTGAGTATGGTACTTGAGACTAATCCTTTAAAGTCTGTGTCTGACCATTGGGTCAGAGGGCTTTGCAACTGCACACTGACTATAGAGTTAACAAAATTCTGACTCTGGAATGTTGTCACATCTGCTTGGAATGAACTTTCATGCAAGATGATGATGAAACACCCCAAAAGCACCTAAAATCGTGTCTATTGCAGATTGTGTGAAATGTTTTGTGCCTGTTTTGCTAATCATTGTTGTTTAGTGGAAACCTATAACATGACAAAATTAGCCTGAGACTTACTTTCATTAAAACTAGGTTAGTGAGATTGTTGTGGTGTAAATACACTTTGCCCACTCAGACGTTTTGAAGAATGCTCTTACCCATAAAAAAAACTGAAGAGTTGTTCATAACCAAATGCAACCCCTTTGAAACAATTTTTTTCTTTTGTGCTTAGTTATGCTCTGTTCTAATTTCCAAATCCTTTGTGTCAATCAGGGTTCAACAGGAAAAATAGACTAATAGGAGATATATATTAAAATATTTATGGCAAAGAACTGGCTTGTGTGATTTTAAATTCTGGCAAGGCAAGTCTGAAATCTGTAAGTCAGGTGGTCAGGAAGCTGAAGCTGAAGGCTGGAATGCTCTTGCATGGGCTGAAGCACAGGGTGCAATTTCTTCTTCTTCAGAAAAACCTCAATTCTGCTATTATGGCCTTTCAAGTCATTGAATCAGGCCCACTAACATATGGAGGATATTTTCCCTTGCTTAAAGACAACTAATTATGAACTCTAATCATATCTACAAAACACCTTCACAGCAATACCTAAGATTACTGTTGGACTAAAAAACTGGGGGCTGATATGTCAGCAAACTGACATATCAAAAAGACCATCACATCATTTCTTGATTTTATAGGTAGGCAAGGCAGGCTTGGTGCCAATCATTCCTGTACAGGCCCCCTGCAAGTTCTAATTATAAAAGGTCACTGCTTGTGCTTAGTCTCAAGGGAAGCCTTTTAGTCTCTTTCATCATGGCTTTGTTTACCTTCGTGAAAATAAAAAAATAGATTTTCTAAAGAGATTATGTTAAATAGCCTATCATAACTTTAATGCTTTTTCCTCTTTGAAAAGCTGTTTGGACTTGCAAAATGGGCTTTTCCAGCCCAATTCTCTGAGGGCAAAGAGCTTTTGTCTCCAAACACATTTTGCTGAGCAGGTACCATACGCTTCTGTATTCCATTTGGAGCGGTGGCAGCATGATAAAGTGAATAGCAGTGGGACAGGCAAGGGATTTAACGTCCGCAGCACTGAGCTTCAAGTCTTTCCTTATGAGCTCTGGTACCACGGGGAAATTACTTACTCTGCTTCAACCTTATTTTCCTCATCTAGAGCATAGAGGCAGTGATCATACTTCATACTTCCTTGCAAGAATTGTTATGATGAGCAGAAATAGTACTGGGAAAGCAACTGGTACAAAGTAGACCCTTAATACATGACTATAATAACTATAATAACCATCTAACCATCAGCCATATCCTCGGCTGTACTAAATGCTCTAATCAAACCCCCTACTCCAACCAAAAAAAAAAAAAAAAAAAAGAAAACCAAAAGACCAGAGCACTAAGAGGAAAAGACCTTGGTGTTACTAGCTCCAATATAAATATTATCCATATAAAAATGTCAATGTTATAATATTGATAAAGACCAAAGGATATTTATTATCCAATTAGTAGTTTTAAATCCTTCATGACATTGAATATTCTTTTGAGTTGAGGAATTTGCATTTATTACATTTTCTAGCCTTTATGATTGGTCTTAAAAATGTCAGTTATAAAATATGTCTGAGCCAGGATTTCACCATGGCAATCTCCATTTACCTCTGTTGTAAGTTCGTTGTCGTTTATTCACTCGGTATAACCAGATTTCTGCCAATGCTATATTTTATTATAATATTAAACTTTATAAATGGGAGATAATAAAATAGGCCAGGTCTTTCAAAATTGGCAAAATATCATTCCTTTCCCCCTAGAAGCAGAGAGTGTAAGCATTTTAAATTTCTGACTTCCTTTAAATATAATGAATGTTGTGCTTCTTCAGGTCCTAAGAGATATGTACTTGAGTTCTTTGGTAGCAGGAAGAAAGACTAGTTGACACAACAATATTGCACTCTTTGTAACAAGAATGATTTTCTATCTCAAAGTATTATAACTTGTAAGGAAACATACCAAGTAAATTTAATGATTTCAGAAGTTTTGCTATATGATTGAGTTTGAGGATGAATCTTTCAGACAAGGATAGCTTGAGATAAAGTTATATACAATAGTTTGTTTTGCCACCCCTCCCCATTTCTGTTTTTCTAGCTTCCTAATTATTGTTATTATTACATAGTCCTCAGGATAGTTATGTTCACAATGTTTCAGTCCTCATAAGTTTTTTGTCCACCTCACCTCAAAGAGAAAAATGCACTCACTGAATAAGTAGTCCTATAGTCCCACCAAATTAAGAACTCTCTCTTCTTCCATCCCTCCCTCCTTTCTCTCTTCCTCTTTCCTTCCATTGCTTTCTTTCTTCTTCCTTCACCTTTTCAACAGATGTTGACATCATTAAGCATATAGCACCAGACACTACACTAAGTCCTGGGAATATAGAAATGCAAAGGCTCACAGAATACTGAGCAAGAAAATGGTGAAACACAACATAACAATTTCTATAGTGGACATTAAGTTAAGGTGCAGAAGGTGCTAAGTTCTCCTGGGGAAATCCAGTAAATATGAGAAGGTATTGCTTGAGCTAGTTCTTGATGGAGGAACAGAAGTTTGCCAGGCAAATAAAGTCAGGGTTGTGGGCAGGAGTGGTGTATTTGGGTAGGATGGTGCTGGAGACTGATGCCTTCCTGGTGGAGGAATTTCTAGCACAAAAGCTCAAAATGTTGAAACAACTCTGTACTTGGGAAACTGCCAATAATTCGAATCTTCATAAAAATTCAACAAAAGGGTGAGGAGGTAGGTTTGATGGTATGAGACAAAGGGGAAGAGACAAAACTTCAAGGTAAATGGGGAGAGGGAAACTTGCACTTTATTCTTTTGATGGGGACTACGGAGCAATTTTAAAGTAATAGTGTCAAACTAAACATGTTAGCTGTGGAAGCTTGTTTAGAGGTGGTTAAGAATAGAGGTGTCTTTTCATTTTCGAGGTTTTCACAGTAATTCAGGTGCAAGATAGAGAAGAAAGGTGGGCATTAATTCACGTAGTCATTCATCCTTCTACAAGTCCTTATTGAGTATTACACTGTGTCACGCATGGAGCACACTAAAGTGAACACAAATTATCCCCTTGCTCATATTGCTTATAAGCCAGTGGGAAATTAGACATGTAAGCAGGCTCTTTTTATACTGTGTTTCAGAGTTTCTCCTTCAGGGATGCAATGAAGTGTAGATGAAAAAGTTCTTGGATCAGCTTGAGTAAGTTCAAATCCTGCCTCTGCAGCTTTCTATTTGAGGGGCCTCGGGCAAGTTATCCTCATTAGTAACATGGCTACAACAGGAGACAGCAATTTATATTAGGGGAGACCCCTGTAAAACATGGAATTTATTTATAAAAATTGGTGTATTATGTCCAAACTTCAACCACTTTCAAAGTACTCTCTGTTTGATGTAATACACTGATCAAGATGCTTTTTCTACTGCTCAAAACTATTTTTGAATTTGTCAGTTTTGATGCCTTTTACTGCTTTTGCCATTTTTTGTTTCGCCTATTCCAAATCTGTGAAATGTTTCCCTTTGAGAATTTTTCATCTGGGAAAACAAAAAACAGTGGCTTGGGGCAAGATGACTAGGGAGGGTAGGGTATGGGGGTCATGCCATTTTTGGTCAAAAACTGCTGAATGCTCAGTGCGTTGTGGGCAGGTGCACTTGTAAATCACCCATTGTGAAATAGGCAAATACATTGAGATGGTGCTGGAAAAACTGACTGATCACATGCAGAAAATTGAAACAGGACCACTATGTATCACCATACACAAAAATTAGCTCTAAATGGATCAAAGACCTAAACATAATACCTCAAACTATAAGAATCTTAGAAAATGCAGGAGACACCCTTTTGGAAATTGGAACTGGCAACCAATTCCCATCAAAACCCCAAGTACCCGTACCATAAGAGATAAGATAGACAAGTGGGATGTCATCAAACTGACAAGCTTCTGCAAAGCCAAAGAAACCATCAAGAGAGCAGGGAGACAGCACACAGAATGGGAAAAAATATTTGCCAACTGTACAAAGGCCTAACATCTAGGATCTACAAGGAACTCAAACGTGCCGAAAGGAAAAAAACAAACAGCCCCATTAAAAAGTGGGCAAAAGACATGAATAGACACTTCTCAAAAGAAGAGATAATGGGCAACCAGCAGACACATGAAAAAGTGCTGTCTCACTAATCATCAGAGAAGTGCAAATCAAAACCACATTGAGATACCACCTAACCCCAGTAAGAATAGCTATCATTAATAAAACAAACAACAGATGCTGGTGAGGATGTGTAGTAAAAGGAACGCTTCTACACTGCTGGTGGAAATGCTAACTAGTGCAACCTATTTGGAAGACAGTGTGGCAATTTCTGAAAGAACTAGAAATTGACCTTCCATATGACCCAGCAATTCCCCTATTGGGAATATACCCGGAGGAACTCAAGTCATTCTACCAAAGAGATACCTGCATATGCATGTTTGTTGCAGTTCTATTCACAATAGCAAAAACATGGAACCAACCGTGTTGCCCATGGAAGCTGGAATGGATTTAAAAAAAATGTGGTACATATACACAATGTACCATAAAGAAGCACAAACATATGGACTTTGCAGCATAAAGAAGCACAAACATATGGACTTTGCAGCAACTTGGATGGATTTAGAGTCTGTCATACTCAGTGATCTATCACAGAAACAAAGAACAGAGTACCATATGTCCTCACTCATAAGTGAACCTTAAACAATTATCATAATACTACAAGAAAGGGATTGGCAGTAGTGGAAAACTGCTGGGGGAGGCGGGGGATGGGATTGGCAGTTGAGGGAAACTGTCAAGGGAGGGAGGGGTACACCTTATAACAAGGATACCTGCATAATGAACGTTTGTATACATAGCCCTGAATTGTACCCCACATCTTTCAAAAAATTAGAAAAAAAACTAAAAGAAGAACTGTCAGAGAAATGCAAATTAATCCATTATTAATAAAGCAAAAAACAACAGATGCTGGCAAGGATGTGGAGAAAAGGGAACAACACTTCTACGCTGTTGATGGAATGTAAACTAGTTCAACTTCTATGGAAAACTGTGGTGATTTTTAAAAGAACTATAAATTGACTTCTATAAAACCCAACAACCCCTCCTTCTGGGAATATACCTGGAGAAATTAAAATCATTCTGCAAAAAAGATACCTGCAAATGCATGTTTATTGCAGCACTCTTCACAATAGCCAAAACATGGAACCAACCCTGCTGCTTATCAAAGTGGACTGGATAAAAAAAGTGGTACACACACACAATGGAATATTACACAGTCATAAAGAAGGACAAAATTCTGGACTTCACAGCAACTTGGATGGATTTAGAGACTATCGTACTTAGTGGTCTATCACAGAAACAAAGAACTGAATACTACATGTTTTCATTCATAAGTGGGTCCTGAAAATTTATCACATTACTACAAGAGAGGGTTTAGCACTAGCAGGACACTACAGGCAGGAGGGGGGTAAATAACATCACTAAGGATACCTGATTCTAAACCAAGGGAAGTGAGGACCAGTGGGAGGCCCAAACTTCACCTGCACACAGACCAATTATGTACTGAATCCTGATGTATACCCCACATCTTTAAAATAAAAGAAAGGGGAAAAAATTCTAAAAATTTTAGACTTTTTTTTTACTGAAATATGGTGCAACAGAAAACAAAAATTCAATAAACGTATATATACAGTGCTTGTATGCAAATTTATGTTGCTGAGGGTTTCACAAGTTCTATTATTATAAGATTTAAAAACTCAGTTTTTTTAAAGAGAATCAGAAGGTAGGGCAGGAGGTGAGCAGGTGCTGGGATGTGGCTCTACCACGTGGTTTTTGTAGGTTTTACAGCTTACTAGGGAGGCCAACACAAAAACAGCATTGCATTTAGAACGATTTTTGTCCTTTCCTCGTTTCTTTCTGACTCTTGAAATAGTACCAGTCTTAAAGCAGGGGTCAGGTACATCCAATGTGGAAGTTACTGTAATTTCTCTGTCAGGAAATGAATTGTTCCCTCTTGTTGACTTCACCATTTCCAAAGTTTATAACCTCTGATTTCAGCTGTATCCAGTTCTCCCTGCTGCATCCAGCTGTGCTGGACACAGGAGCCCATAAATGACTACACTTCAATTAAGGTCAGAGAGTTGAGTTCGTGAAGACAGTAATCTAGAATTAAGAAAATAAAAAGGTGGAAAAAATAATGCAGAAAAGACCAATGATGAGAGAAAAGAAAATGATGAGAGAATAGCATCCATTTGAGGAGACAAGCCTCGGACTAGCCACTCTTTCCAGCATTTTATATGCCAAAAACTCAGTAACTGATGATTGTCAAAATTTACAATTTTGAGGCAGCAGAATGAACTCAGTATTAGCAGAATGAGAAGCAACTGATCATAAAATGCTCTGTAGGTGAATAGTGCCCATCTGACAAATGCCTGTGGCCTGGGGACTAGCCGTAATCGTTGTCCTCCAAATGTGGGTCTCACATTAAAGAAAGTGATTCAATATAAAACAATATCAGGCCTTCCACCTGAGGATGGATAATATCTCAAAGACAGTTCTTTTTGGAGATTGCAGTCCAGGAAGTCAAGACTGTCTCTTCCATAGTTGCCACGGCAACATCTCCCTCTTATGACATGAAGGAAGATAGAGGTCATGTTGGTGGGCTGTTTAAATGTTGCCCTGATCATGTCTTTTATTTCCAAGGGGGAAAAGAGAAAAAGGCAATAGGCAGAAGGAAAAAATAAGAACATAAAATACAATGAAAGAGATAAAAGGATTTCTGTGAGTGATTTCAAATAGATTTTGTTATTGAAGGATTCATATTAATTTAATTGGATTTAAAGTCTAATAAGAGAATCCAAAATGAAATCTCTGACACTTGGAGATATAATGAGTGTTCAAGTACTTGATGACGCAATAGCCTCTTTTATATGTGGAGAGGGACTTAAAACTAGATTGCAAGGAAAAGAGGATGCTACAAAGGCAGTCACTTAAGATTTAGACCAAGTGTAAGAACAGGCTTTATTTAAATTAATTTGGCTTCTTTTGGTGATTTCTACTTGCTTTTTGAACCCATACTTTAGATTTGCACAAAACCTCTGTTAAAGTAGAGAATGGAGTGGTATGAGTTAGGTCTAGTCAGGAAAATAGAACCAAAGAGGCAGTTTAACAGTACAGGTAACTAGTTACAAAGATATTGGAAAAGCTAAAGATTAATAAATTCAATACACACACGAGGGGGGGGGGCAGAGAGAGGTGGACAGAGAGAGAGGCTGAGACTCTTGAATCTCCCTCCAGTGTTTCCTATTGACCAAACCTAACAAGAAGCCAGTTGTCAAGGGCAAGGGAAATATTTGCATGGATCAGCTTCCTTAATGCAGAGCAGAGGGAGAGTGTTGAATGTTGAATGGATCTTAGAAACAAATAATCAACAAAAGAAGCATGGGAATGTGAGAAAAGGTTTGCATTGTGGACTAATGAAAAAATTGGAATGGTAGAATACTTTAAATGTATTCTATTTCAAAATGCATACCATATGAGACATTTTGTTTAGGAGATCCGAGGTTATCTTAAAAAGAATGGCTAGGACCTTAGATTTGAAGTCCAGAAACTCTGGGTGCTGCTTTCTGTATAATCTATGGCAACAAACATTGTTCAACTTAGGGCAACTCTTTTTTAGTACCTGCATGAGATTTACCAGGATAATTAATTTGGAAAATAGAATGAATTTTCTCCCTGAATAACTAATTGCATTTCTAAATTATTGCCCCCCAAATATCCAAACTCCAACTCATTTATTTATTTATTTATTTAGAGATAGGATCTCTCTCTGTTGCCCAGGCTGGAGTACAGTGGTAGAATCATAGCTCACTGCATGAGTTCATGTGATCCTCCCACCTCAGCCTCCTGAGGAGCTAGAACTACAGGTACATGTCACCATGCCCATGTAATTTTTTATTTTTTATTTTTTGTGGCGATGAGGTTTCACTATGTTGCCCACGTTGGTCCAACTGTTCGGAAAAGTGATCAGAACTGAGCTAAAACAATCACGAGCAGAATGTTGATGCCAGCTCTTTGCTAGCATCTCCGATTGTCAGGGTCTGGTTTCCAACTTGGAGTCTAGAGCTGCATCTTTGGACGACCTGTATGATCACCATCTTTGTCTAGCTTTTCTTGAACTATTCTAGAGGTGATATCTTCCTAAGGCAATCCATACCATTTTCAAACTACTCTTAGCAAAAATTCATCATACCAAAATCTGCCTTTTGGAGCCTTTGTCCATTGGGTTGAGTTCTGTTCTCTATGGTCACACAGCAGGATAATCCCTTTACTCTATGACCTTCTTTTAAATGTTAAAAGATAGAAGTCAAGTGCTCCTGACTGTGACCCTTTTCAGGTCAAACATAGATTCTTCACAAATTCCTTCTATTAGAGTTCCATGAACTATCCTGGTTGATTTTTCTACTATCTCTAACTACTAGTGTCTTATACGTGACACAAACTTAAAACTCACCTATTCTATGAGACTTTATATTCCCCAATGAATTATAACCCAGTCACTGATCTCTTGGAGTAATTTGTAACTCTATTATTTTAACTAGCATGTTGTGTACTGTTAGCCTTCCTCACTAGATTGTATGTCTGGGAAGAGCAGGAATTGTGTCTTGACCATTTATTTGATTTTACCCTCCACAATGCTAAGGATCAATGTATGAGCAGTATAGTAGCAGTATGTCATATACAGAAGCAACACAAAAAGTAACCTATTGAAGATCCCAACCTGATGCTCTGCCACCAATTCTTGCCCTTACACAGCTGTGTCTTTCTTTGTGCTGTTTCCCCTTGCCTAGAATGTTCCATTCCTTTTATCATTGTGGAGAATTCCTTCTCTTCCAAGATTCAGCTCAAATATCACCTATCCTCTCTAGCTTTCTTTGAGCTTCCCTAACCTAGAAATTTATTATGTAAAAGGAACCTTTGGTTTTGGGGTTGGGTAGATGTATGTTTAAATTCAGCTCAATTATCACTTGCCTTGGTCAATTTACTTAGTCTTTTTATGGCTCATTAAAAAAATATGACATTTAGGATGTTTACTTTATTGAGTTCTTGAAACAGCAAATAAAATAGTAAATGTTGGGAACGTTCCTGAAAACCTGGCACATAGTGGTCACTCGATGATTTTTAAAATCTGTCATTGTGACATTTATATCTTTATATTTAGATCTTGTGAATATCTGTCTACCTGCTAAATTTTAATTGAATCTTACTTTTGTATCCTTATAATAAAGCACTAAAAAAGGCTTATTGAAGTAAATTGTTTTCTGTTTATTGTACAACTACTTCTGCTATCCAATATGATAGCCACTAGCTACAGGTGGCTAGTTATATTTACATTAATTAAAATTAAATACAGGTGGTACAATGACATCTGCCTGTAATTCCAGCTAATTGGGATGCTGAGATGAGAGGATTTCTTGAGCCCAGGAGTTTGAGTCTAGCCTGGGAAATATAATGAGATCCCATCTCTTAAAAAAAAATTAAATACAGTTAAAATTCAGTCCCCTAGTCAAACAATATCTACACATGACCAATGATTATTGTACTGAACAGTGTAGACCTAGAACGTTTTCCTCATGGCAGAAAGTTCTTTTGGACTGTGCTGCTGCAGATTGTTATAGTACTGCTCCAAACTCTATATGATATTACCAACTTGGCCAGCTACTTTCTCATCTTTCTGGATCCTATATTTCTGGCAATTCAACTATGGTCCAATTTCACTTTTTGGAAGCCATATCATACCACTAATTCATGTAGAATCTAAGATAAATTAAAAATACCAAGCATACTATTGTTTTCTTTCAGTCCTTTTATAATATTTTGAAAATATATTATCAGGGATTGGCAACTTTTTCTGTAAAGAACTAGATACTAAGTATTTCAGGCTTTGCAGGTCATACAGTCTGTGTTTCAACTACTCCATGCTGCTGTTCTAGCATGAAAGCAGCCATAGACACAATGTAAAGGAATGGGCATAGCTCTTTTATTTATAAAACCTGACATGGGCCGTTTTCTGACCCCTGTTGTCTTAGACACTTCAGGCTGCTATAACAAAATGCCATAAATTGGGTGACTTATTTAACAACAGAAACTTATTTCTCACTGTTCTGGAGGCTGGGAAGCCAAGATCAAGGTAGATTTGGTGTCTGACAAGGGTTGTCTTCATGCGGAGTCCTCACATGGTGGAAGGGGGAAGGCCGATCTCTAGGGCCTTTGTTAAAAGGGCACTGATCCCATTCAGCAGGACTCCACTCTCACGAGCTAATCATCTCTCAAATGCCCTACCTTCTAATACCATCACAATGGTGATTAGGTTTAGTGTATGTATTTGGGGGCACACAAACATTCAGATTGTAGCACCTGGTCTGTGTTTACAGTCTTCACTACTTCACAGTCAGTTGCCCCTACCATCCCCTTTTCTTTTAGATAAAGGTATGTCTATATCCAAGAATTCTTTTTTTGCCAGATTGGAGGGAATTCATTCACAGTTGGTACTGGGGATCTCTTTTCTTAAAGATTTCACCAGAATTCTGAGACTTAAACCGTTCCTAGAAAATAGGAAATTTTAAGTCGCAAAATGCTTATTGTGTGCTAGGTGTAGTTTAAGCCTGATGAACTGATGAACTCATTTAAATCCCATAACAACCCCACTTTACTAATGAGGAAACTGAGTGATGAAGAGGTTAAGTAGCTTGGCCTAAGTCACATCACTTGTAAGTATAGTAGAACAGTGAATCAAACCTAGACAATGTCCTATTATTGGTCACTATACCACAAGGCCTGCATCCTCTTTCCTCAAGTTCAATCTCCAAATTTTTTTTAATATAGAAAACTCTTCCATTTTACTCATGTTGCTTCCAAAGGCCCTGCTTCTCTCTCCATCCACTCTCATCCCCCAAGCCAATTAGTATAAACTCTTGAATGCTTTACAAAAGATAGGGAGAGTAGTTGTCTTCTTTTTTTCTTGAGTTGGAGTCTCACTCTGTCACCCAGACTGGAGTGCAGTGGCCGCTCCCAGCCACCGCAGCCTCGACCTGCTGGGCTCCGGCGATCCTTCTGCCTCAGCCTTCTGAGTAGCCGGAATTACAGGCGCGCGCTACCATGCCTGGCTGATTTTCTGATTTATTGTAGAGATGAGGTCTCGCTGCCCAGGCGGGTCTCGAACCCACAGGCTCAGGCAATCCACTCACCTCAGCCTCCCAAAGGCGTGGGATTACAGGCTGAGCCACCGAGCCTGGCTAAGTAGTTGTCTTCTAACAACTTCTTCCATGCTGAACAAATCTATTTTTTTTTTTTTTTTTTTTGCGTTGTGGTCTCAGATTGGAGTGCAGTGGCACGATCACAGCTCACTGCAACCTCAATCTCCTGGGCTCAGGCAACTTCCGCTTCAGCATCCCCAATAACTAGGACTACAGGCACCTGTCACTATCCTTGGCTAATTATTATTATTTTTGTAGTGACAGGGTTTTGCTGGTCTCATACCGCTGGGCTCAAGCAATCCACCTGTCTTGGCCTCCCAAAGTGCTGAGATTACAAGCATGAGCCACTGTACCTGACCTAACAAATCTATTCTTTTTGTAAGCCCACTGAACACAATTTCAGTTTTCTTTCAGAAGCATTTGACATAATGGTTGCTCCTTCCATCTTGAATCTTCTTTCCTCCTGATCCCTGTGATGCCTACATCTGGTATCACTCCCACCTGTCAGGCCAGTCTTTTTAATTCTCTTTTGGGCTTTATTCTTTTTGTTCTCTAAAGACTGGTTCACCCCCAGACTTGCTTTTCTTCTTAATCTATATACTTGCTCTGGTGATCTCATCAGACCTAAGGCTCTACTATTTGCATGAAGATGGTTCCAAGTCTTTATCTCAGAACTTTCCGAGCACCAATCATATCTACTGCTCAAAGCAATTTGTCTACCTGGGTGTCTCATGAGCAAATATAGCTCAGCATTTCTCAAGCAGAAATAATTATTTTCCCTCTTAAGCCTGCTGCTTTTCTTATATTTCCTTCTTCTTCAAATAGGTTTTCAAGCTAGAAATTTGCATGTCATCTGATTTCTCCTCTGACAGCCCTACCAATTACCAAGTCCTGGAAATTCTGAAATATGTTAGAAATCACTTTCAAATCCATCCACTTCTTATGCCACTTTCCTGCTTACTTTCTGTGGCCATCTCATAATTGACCTTCCTTCTGTTAGCCTGGTTCTCCTTCTAGAGACTAGTTCTCATAATACAGCCTGAGTGGTCTTTCTAGTATACAAAGTGAATAATTTATTCTGCACAAAATACTTTAATAGTTCCCTGCTGCTCTTGGAATTAAGTGAAATTTCTTCACTTGACCAACAAGACCTTTCATGATCCTGTACCTCTTAATTTTCTGGGCATATCACTGAGTGTTCCTGTCTATTCTAAGCTCTGGTCATGCTGACCCACCCACTCTGTCTGGCCCTGGAGTCTTTGCACATGCTCTTTTCTCAGCTTGGAACACCTTTCCCTCACCTTTTGTTTTCCTGGCTATCTCCTGCCCATTCTATAGTTTTTGTGGGGATACAGATATGTGCTCAGATATTGCTTCCTTTGCAAAGTCTCCCATGGCTTCTGGAAGCCTTCCATAGATAACCAAACCAGGGTTAGGTGACTCCTATCAACTCTCACAGCACTCTGTATCTAGTCCTACAGCAGCATATTTTACACTGTATTGCAATTGCCAGTAAGTGGCTTGTCTCTCCCATAGACAAAGCTCTGTGAAGGCAGGGAGGGTTGGTCTTTTCTACTATGACAGTCCTAGTGCCTTGCACAATGCCTAGTTAAAAATGTAAATATTTGTTGATTGAAAGAAGTAAGTAAAAGAGTTAGAAATATAGGTTTTGGAGTAAGATTAAAAAAATAAAACAAAACACCATGGATTTAAATCCCGGCTTTGCAAGAAGGAGGAGCAAGGGTGGGTTGGCAGGCAGCAAGGCGGCATGACAGAGCCAAGCAGGGCTGAGATGAACGCCTTCTATTTGGATCAATGACAAGAAGGAAATTGTAATATTTGATCCTTGGTCAGGGAGTTCAAAGACAAATGTCTCCGGGAGGTTTAAGGCTCAGCAGGATCTTTACAAGCAAGATCCTCAAGGCTGGGGACACATGAGACCAGTATTGGAACCCCACAGAAGACTCAAGATCTGGCTGCTGCCACTGCTCCCTCCCCCTTCATTCCAAACCCTGCCTCAGTACCCTTTATCACAACCACTTTACCCATCACCCTGCCGGCCCTCAACCTCTGGCTGTACCTCTCTGAATGCCAGAAAAGAAGCCAGAGGAGCAGTGGGGAGGGAGATGAAGAGGGACCCCCTCAGTGCTACTGCATCCACACTGTCTGACTTGGGGGCATCCTGGGGCTAAGCAACCTGTGCCCAGGCTCTGCCAACTTCATGGAGCTGCAATGGCAGATACAGAGGCAGCTGATGTCCAATCCTGAGATGCTGTTGTAGATCACGAAGAACCTTATAGTACAAGACATAATGTTTACACCTGACCTGATGTGTCACAGATCATGACTAACCCCCAGATGCAGCAGCTGATGGAGCAGAACCCAGAGATGAGCTACATGCTCCACAACCTTGTGTTCATGAGGCAGACGATGGAACTTATTCAGAATCTAGTCATGTTGCAGGAGATGATGTGAAACCAGAACCAGGTCCTGAACAACCTTGAGAGCATCCCTATAGGGTATAATGATAGTTGCTGCATGTACACAGGCATCCAGCAACCCATGTTCAGGGCCGTCCAGGCTGGGCTCCCAACTCTCTTAATCCTTAATTTGGCCGCATTCCCTTCTCTGTGTGAGAACTTAGGCAGTTCATCATCCCAGCTTTGCATACTGATAATTAAGAACACCTCCCTAACCCATCGGGGTCCCTCATTTCCCACTTTCCAGGCTCCCTGGTCTGGTAGAGAAGGCACTAGAGTATTGGAGACCAGCCAGGTGCACCTGACAGTGTCAAACCCCCTTGTAATCAAGGGGTCAGGGATGTTCAACAGCCTCTGAATGTAGACCCTCCTCTAGCAAATCTCTGAGAACTCCCGACTGATGCAGAATGTGATCTCAGCTCCCAACATGGACAGCACAGTGCAGATGCTTACCCAGAACCCACATTTTTTTGTTCAGATGCTGCTCTTTGGGGAACCTATAGCTGCAGGGGCATCATCTAGTATTCCTGCAACAGATGCACAGCATGGAGTCACTCTCAACTTTTTACCAATTATTGCAGGTCCTGCTGCAAATCCAGTAGGGACAGGAGATCATGCAAACTGAGGCTTCTGACTGGTTACCGAGCCTTGGCTTCTTTGCAATGTCCCAGATTTCAGCACCTTTGGTGGGTTGCAGTGCCAGGTTTGCACCCAAGGCTTCCACCTCTTTGACAGCCATGCCAGCCACAACTTCTCCCACAGGCGTTTCCAGTGCTCAGTAGCAACTCCTGCAGCAGATAATCCCACTTTGGCTGGACGTGGAAACTCATAGGTGCAGACACTGGAGGTGAGATTGCAGCAGCAAGTGCATCTGGAGCAACTCAACCTCATGGACTTCTTGATTTCCACAGGAGCAGAGAGCAACGTGGCTGTCGAGAGACACATGGGCTCCCGACTCTCTTAATCCTTCAGCCCATGCTCCCTACCTCTCCCCTCCCCCTGTATTAGCATTTGATTTCTCTGCCAATCCCTACTCTCACCAACCCTTCTGTCTTCTCCCTTGTCCTCTCCAAATAGCAGATTGACTTCAGAGGCATGGCTTCTAACCCTGGAGGTCTGTCTGAGAATTTTGACTTTTCTGCTGCTCTTATGGCTCTTCTCTCTTAGTCCTGTCTGAGCAGAGCTATTTAAACAATTTTCACAGTTGTATTGAGGCCCCACCTCCTTGCCTCACAGCACCTTTTGTAGTCTTCAGATTTCTCAGTGACAGTGTAGAATCAAAGGAGGAACCAGCTATCTGGTTTACTGGAACAGGGTCTTCCATCTGTACCACTAGGGTTTTACTTGTCTCATGTTTGCTTTTGGTAACTTTCTTCTTTCCCTCTACCTCCTACCCTCAGCCCAACCAGCACTGTAATTTCACACTCTGAAGGAGGGGAGGGGGAAACAGGGTCCTCAGCCCCTCTTCTGGTCACTTCATCCAGTACTTCTTCAAGGACTCTGTTGGGATTCCCAGGGCCACAAGGAAGATGCCTATTCTCCACTAACACGCCCTGGACCAGCCCGATGGAGATTGATGTGGAAGAGGAGGGAATGAGATTTTCTGGGGGGAGTGAATAGGGGAGATAGCCCGAGCAAATGGCTGGAAAATTGGAATTGAGAGTGTGGGAGTGGAAGCTCTGCTAGCTCTTTTAGGCAGGAGAATCCAGGCCAGGCCTAGGCCTGGTAGAGGAGATGTGAATGATACTTGAGTTGAAAAAAGGGAGTCAATGAAGCTAAGTGGTATGGCTCACAAGGGGTCATATTGGCTCCATTTCCTCAAAGACATGTTGATACACACACACACACACACACACACACACACACACACACACACACACACACACACACGTTTCCATGAATCCAGGACCTGCCTGTATTTCCACATCTTTAGGGAAAGTAATAGAATGTACTTTAAGGTTGTGAGGGTTGAGGGAATGTATATGAAGCGCTTAGAGGGCTTTGGAAACAGTAACCATAATCATTGCCTTGTGTAGCAAGAACATTCTCCTTGCCTGAAGGGGAGAGTTAAATGTAACTTTCATTCTTAGTGTCTTTCTGGAGGGGTAAAAAAAAAAAATAATAACAGGAGTTGATAGTATTATTCCAGGTGAAAAGTAAAACACTATCACTCTTCTATAGCTAAGAATACTGCATTGAATACTTGAAATATGCTGAGAGTAGGTCTTAAATGTTCTAACTACAAAAAAAAACACCAAAAAAACCACGAAGGTAATTATGTGAGGTAAGGTGATGGACATGCTAATTAGCTTCATAGTGGTAGTCATTTTTTAATGTACATGTATATTGAAATATCACATTGTATACCTTAAATACATAAAATGTTTATTTGCTAATTACACCTCAACAAAGCTGGAAAAACAAATGACCACTGTCATTCTTTTAGACACTGAACCCATTCATACTGAGGAACAGATGATCATACAAATCTAGACTTTTTCTCAAGGCAGATTAAATATGGATTTGCGACTAAACCATCCCTTCTTCAGGGATTTTCTGGTATTATGCACACAGAAAAAACTGCTGTGCCTTGCAAAGTTATGGTCTCACATGAGAACAGTTATTTATAAAGTTTCTGTGGAATCATTTTTAATGTTTTATGTGATCAAAGAAGATGTTGGTAGGTTGTATTTAATATGTAACTTTTCAAATTTATAATAAAACTTTCTCATTCTGAATTTTCACCATTCCTCATCTTTCATTGCATAAAGAAATATACATAACTCAATTCTCGACCTTTATCTTAACTCTCAGAAACAAGTTTCACGTCAGTTTTGGAAGTTTCCAAGAACCGTGTTTCTTCTGAGAGGCTAAGAGCACAGCTTGGGGGAACTTAATACACAAACAGATAGCAGAAGGGAGTCATATAACAGTGACATAGTTCTGTAAGTAGCAAATAATTTTTCCGCAATTAGAAACTGCATATTTTATGATGATAGTCACTGAGAAAATAAACAGGGAGTTGAGAAACCCCAGGTGAGCATGAGTGTGAGAGCCAAAGAGGGGGAAACTCCCAAGAAGCCAAACGAGCTTCAAGCTGTAACATGCTAGCCTAGAAGGAAAACAATCCCTGGGAGAAGGGATTGTCATTTAAACAAGGTCAAACTTGTACAAATATAGTGTCCTATTTTTATCTCCTCGCATTAACTGAAATCTATGTTTTCTCTGACAGTATTTTAATTTTTTTATTTTGAAGATGTGGGGTACAATTCAGGGTTAGGTATGCAAAAGTTCATTATGCAGGTACCCTGGTTGATGAGGTATGTCCCCCCTTCCCCAGGCAGATTCCCACTACTGCCAATCCCACTTCCCTGTCCCCCGCCTCCCCTGCAGTTTCCCACTCCTGCCACTCCTTTTCTTATAGTATTACAATAGCTGTTCAAGGTTCACTTATGAGTGAGAATATGTGATGCTCAGCTCTTTGTTTCTGTGAAAGGTCATTGGACTTAGAGTCGATAATTCTGACAGTATTTTCTTCCAATCTTCTTCAATGGAAGAAGAACTTATTAGGAGCCAGTTCTCCAAGGATCTCTAGCATTTCTGCATATCTTGTGAGTAGAGGCACTGGATGCCTTTGTTTTGGACTTTCTTTTCAAGGATGTTTGTACAGCAAACAGGCTTGGAAGATAGAGACAGTGTCTCTATCTGCAAGGTAAAGAGCAGATTTGCTTACAATCTGGGAAGGGAGATATGGTTTCTTTCTTTAGAGCAAAGGGTAGGCATTTTACTGCCCTGATGATTTACTGCCCATCATAAAAGATTTGGGTTTCCAAAGAGTAGGGTTCCTGTTTTGTAACTCAACCCACTGTGCTTGCTGGTGTTCCCTAGCCCCTTTCACATGCCCTGAAGAAATTATGTCTCCTGAACATAATTCCTGAACACAAGAATATAAATGAGACACTCTGGTTACTGCTTTTGTTATGAGTAATGAAGTCTGTTGTTTCTGACCCAGGAGCTGTGTCTTTTGCCAGCATCCATGAAACTACGATAGGCTAATTGGCTACTTGCAAGGAGGGTAAAATCTCAAACACTTCAAAATTATTTTTTTTGCCCTCACAAAAATAATATAATATCTTTTATTGAATTGCTTGATATACCTCTGTAATATATCTTTTCTTACACATGAGAGAATTCAAAAAAGTTCGTGGAGAATGGAATTAAAAGATAAAAATTAAAAATATATACTATTTCTTAACATAAGCTCCATCAATACTTTTGTAAGTGATGATACCAGTCATTTAGTCCATCCCTAAATAACTGGGGGTCCTAGGGATTTAATCATGTCAGTGCAATCTTTTTTTATATTATTAATTCAAGAAAAATATATATCCTTTAAAGATTTTTTAAGATTAGGAAACAAGAAGAAGTCAAGGAGCCAAATCATAACTGTAAGGTGGATGTCTAACGATTTTCCACTGAAACTCTTGCAAAATTGCTCTTATTTGTTGAGAGAAATGTACAGGTGCATTGCCATGGTGTAGAAGGCTCCTCTGGTTTAGATTTCCTAGGCATTTTTTTCTGCTGAAACTCTGGTTAAACTTCTCAAAACACTGTCATAATAAGCAGACGTTATCGTTCTTTGACCCTTCATAAAGTCAACTTGCAAAATCCTCAGAAACTGTTACCATGACCTTTGCTCTTCACTGGTCCATTTTGCTTTGACTGGACCATATCCATCTCTTGGTAGCCATTGTTTTGATTATACTTTGCCTTCAGTATCATACTAGTAAAGCTATGTTTCATCTTCGGTTATAATTCTTTAAAGAAAGGCTTCCAGATTTTGATCCTATTTGCTTAAAATTTCCATTGAAAGCTCTGCTCTTGTCTGCAGCTAATCTGGGAACTATGGTTTTGGCACCCATTGAGTGGAAACTTTGCTCAACTTTAATTTTTCAGTCAGCATTGTGTAAGCTGAACCAGGTGAGATGTCTGTGGTGTTGGCTATTATTTGTGGTTTTAATCAACATTCCTCTTCAATGAGGGCATGAACAAGATGAGTTTTTTTCCCGAAAATTGATGTGGATGGTCTGCAGCTGTGGGCTTCATCTTCAACATCATCTCATCCCTTCTTAAAACAAGTTATACAATTGTAAGTTGCTGATTTCTTTGGGGAGTTGTTCCCTTAAACTTTTCATAAAGCATCCATGATGTCACCACTCTTCCTCCCAAACTTCACCATAAATTTGACTTTTGTTATTTCTTTAATTTTAGAAAAATTCATGTTGCTCTGACAGGTGCCTTAAACTAGATCCTTTGTGTACATGTTATAACAAGTAAGTATGAGTTTATTTTGAAGCAAACAAAATTTTAAATTCATGCATAGTTTTTTTCTTAAAATGCATTTTCCTTGAACTTTTTGAAGACCTCTTGTGTTTTTGGTGAATACTCTTTGATTACATCTTCATTTGATTAAGATTTTAAAATATCACTTTCTATAGTGATAATAGAAAATTTCATTTTTCTTTTAGTATAGTTGATGGGAATTTGTTTTTTCTGTGCTCATAATTGGGATGTATAACATCTAACTCACACACATATTATTCCTAGTTTGTAAGCCTGCTGCAGGTTTGTGTCCTAAGAACAAAAGAATTCTAAAAATTCTACTTCTTGAGAATCCCATATAAAATGTGTGTGTGTGTGTGTGTGTGTGTGTGTGTGTGTGTGTGTGTTGAGTCAGGGTCTCACTCTGTAGTCCAGGCTGGAGTGCAGTTTCACCATCATGGCTTACGGCAGACTTAACCTCCTGGACTCTGATGATTCTTCCACCTCAGCCTCCTGAGTAGTTGGAACTGTAGATGTACACCACCATGTCTGGCTAGTTTTTTGTTTTTTTGTAGAGATGAGGTCTTGTTATATTGCCCAGGTTGGTCTCAAACTCCTGGGCTCAAGCAATTCTCCCACCTTGGTCTCCCAAAGTACAGAGATTACAGGCATGAATCACCATGCCCAGAAAAAAAAAAAAAATATATATATATATAATAAGTATCTAAAAAAGATAAACATTACAGTTATAATTGTATGTGTTGTTTTATAGAGTATATTTCTAACAAGATGGAACTGAAAAGTAAGTCTTCTACTTACACATATAATGATTGGAAGACTTTTCCACAGACTATATGCGGGGTCTACCCATTTTGTAATGTATTTCTTCTCCTCTACCACATACTTCTGGTACAGGCATCTAGGGCACATTCATAAGGAGACTTGACACAAGATCTCATGGCTTTGTATGGTGTTACCCAACGAACCAGCACAGTGGGCAGGGGAACAATCCCTGGATGTTACTCCTACATCAACATGGCAAGTGGAAATGGCAGCTATGAACATGTATCACTAAACCCAAACCAAATGGATCCCTGACTTAGTTTCCCCAGAGCTGAATCCCATAAAAACCTGTGGCAATTCCCACCCTAGGGTAAATGTGATGACAAACAAATCAGAAAGAAAGAGATAGTCATCTTACCTAAAGGGGTAAATGTTTTCTTTTGCAAATTTTACAAAAATGTTATGACCCCGTGATCATATTTGCTTTTACCCCACCAAGAGTTTGGGAAGGGACTGATTGCAAGAGAGAGACTGTGGAGCTGAAGTCTCATCAGCTCCATAGTGAGCCCACCTCTGTTGAGACTGTGAGGGTAGGGCAGGGCTGGGCCACTCAGCCCAGCATCATGTACAAATGGGGTCTGAATTCATACCACTCTTTTGTTCTGATGACACAGCAGCATGAGAACAAAACCATCAGACTCTAAATAGTACATGTTCCTTTCCACTCACAATCTCGCCAGCCTGTCTCTTCTATTTATGGACCCTTCTAAGTGATGTCTTTCTTCATTCTTTTCCCTTTATTTCTTTTTAAAATATAGCTAATGTTGTGTGTACATGACTCACTATGCTTGACAATAGTTTTCCGACATTCTGTTCCCGGAGAGTTTTATATATTTTCTTTCTTATTTTGAAGTTCCTTTATACCATTTTTCTCTTATTCCTTGTCTCCTATAAACAACATAAACATGCTCTATGACCATTATTAATGATTTCATGTACTGTCTATGCACCTCTCTGTCCTCTTCATTATCTATCCTGTGGCACCCTCCCTTGTGAATATATTTCTTTCCCAGATGCCTCACTTCCAGTGACCTCCAGTTTTTAAAATGGCTTAATTACCTGGTTTGAACTTATACTTCGTCAGTCAAAATTGCTTTGCCTGCACGATCTCAGATTCTGAAATTTCTGTCTCTGACCATAACCTCTTGTTTTTTTTCCTCTGCCTTGTCATTCATCCTAAACTAGCTTTACATTTTTATTGCCACATAGTAGATATACATATTTTCAGGGTACGTGCGATAACTTAATACATTTATATAATTTGTAAAGATCAAATCAGTATAATTGGGATGTTCATCATCTTAAATATTTGTCTTTTCTTTATGCTAGAGACATTTGAATTATTCTCATCTAACTATTTTGAAATATACAACACACTATCGTTAGTTATAGTCACTCTACTTATCCATCAAACACTAGATCTTATTTCTTCTATCAAACTGCATGTTTGTGCCCATTCTTAACTACCTTTTTGTCCTCATCTTTTCTTTCAGTCCTTTGATACACTTCTATCAATTCTCTTATTACTTAATATTGATTATGTATTGTGCACTTTACTGTGCTATGTAAAAATTTATTTCTCACAACAAATTATGGGAACAGGTACTATTATTATGCTGATTTCACAGATTAAGAATTTGAGGTTTAGAGATGAAATAAAATTCCCAAGGCTATAGAGGCAGCAGGTTGCAGAACCAGAGTTTGATGTAAGGCTGAAAAGCTCAGTTGCCTTCCAGATCTCCAGCTGCACCACCCATTTTGTAGTGGCAAAATTTTAAACTACTCTAGCCTACCCCTAGAAAATTGGAGTATTGCATATTGGCAAATAAAGCTAAAAAAATATAGACAAACATACATAATCCATGTTTTTAAAAAAATCCATTCTTCTGCCCAGCAATTTTTTTTTAACACATGTTGTTGGTTTTCTGTTATATTTCTCACAGTGGTTGTTCAAAATCACCTGTGCATTCCTGAAGCCCCCAACCCTACACTAGCCACTCTTGTTTGGAACCTGTCAGTGGAATCTCTCTCAGTGTATTCACTGAGGTTCTTGCTCTGTTTGTTTTTTCTTTTATCTCAGTATGTGGTATCTACCAAGCCTAGGGCTTCCATCTATGGTCTTGGCTGTACCTCTTTCAGAACATTACTCTAATAATTGTGCCTCCTCTCTTATTTCTTCAACCATTAGTGGTCCTTTCTTTCATTTTACGTTAAACAAAATTACTCCTATAATTGCCAAGGCTTTAGTTGCATTTTAATTTCTTGCATTTGGCACTCATTCTTTTTACTCATTGAAATGTTGGTCTTAAAAAAAATCAGTAGATATCCTCTAAATGTTGGGTCTAATCCCTTCCTATTGGTTGTCATCTTCACTACATCATCATAGCATTTGACACTCTGCTTCTTTTTTCTAGGTAAAAGAATGATGTCAGAACTTCGAGCAAGGCCTCTGAATTTAGAACTGGCTTTTACTGTGCTCTTCAACTAAAATAGCCATTAGATCTTAAATCTTAACCTCTCTGAGGTTCAGTTTCCACAGCTCCAAAATGAGGACTTTTATACATACCTTTAGGTTACTTAGGAGGGTAAAATAATTTCTGTAAGCTTCTCAGCATGTTTCTGACATAATAAATCTTCAATAAATGGCAACTGTCTCTATTATGGTTGTTAATGTATATAGTTGGTAACACAATAACTGGTGCATAGTAATTTAATTCTATTTATCTATTTCCCTAACTTCTCTTAAATTTTTTTGTGTTGCATATTATTGGTTTTTCAGCTTCCCTTTAAATAGATACTTTTCTACGGTTTTGACTTCTTCTCATTCACTAAGAATATGTGTCCAGGTATATCCTCAGACTACCTTTTTTTATATCTTCATATTTGTATTTTTGTCCAACTATATCCTTTCCTGCATCTTTATGTCAATGACACCTCAATCAATGTTTCTAGCATGAAAAAAATTAAATCTAAGCTTTTAAAATTACATAATACTTGAACACATGATCATTACAAAAATTCAAATAATATAAGCATATTGACAGTAAAACTTGAAAATTCTTCTCCTCCTTAACATCTAGACTTACAATGTCTGCTTTTTCTCTGGACAAGGGGTGGAGAACATGTGTTATTGTATAGCTTTTTCTGTGCATGTATATCTACCAACAAAAACAGCAGAAGCATACAAGATTTGATTTTTAAAAATAATTGAATCCTAAGTTGTTAATTTGCATTTCCACTTTTCTGTTATAAATCTTCATTTGGGTGCCCCAATAGAAGGTTAAAATAGAGGAGTTCCAGTAAGATGGCGATGGCATAGGTGGAACTGTGAGATTCTCCGAACATGAGTTCCCAAAAAGATTCTTACTTTCCTTCCCCCACCCCCCTGCCCACTGCTAGCCACACTGGTCCAAGGTCCAGAGACCCTCGGTCCCATGCAAGGCCAGCTATTGCCGCCCCCTGGCTGCTGCTGCTCCACTATAGGCGGCCCCCGCCCTGGCTGCGTGGAGATCCCAGCTCCCTCCCCAGCTACAATATCTCACCTGGTGCCAAGCTGCCGCCCGTGGAGGCCCTTGAATACCACCTTGTGGAGATCTGGGTTCCCTTGCTGGCTACACTGATCCGCCTGGCACTCAGCTGCTGCCAGCTCCCACCCTGACTGGGCTCCCAGCCCAGCGGCCCAGTGCTCACTCCTCAGAGTTCCATCTCCCCACCCTGAGTTCTGGGCCCCTTCCCAGCCCTATTTCAAGCTGCCGTCACCCAGAGAGGCTCTAGGTGCTCATCCCTCAGAGATACCAGCTCCATTTCTGGCTGAAGTGCCCTGTCGGGGCCCAAAGCTGCTGTCACCGCTCACCACCTAACCTTTGGAGATCCACTTCCACTCTGGCTGAAGCACCCAGTGTGCGACCCCATGGTTGTGTAAGGGAATAATATATCTTAAGGAGGTGCTGATCAGTCGTTCTCAGCTCTCAGCTCCAGCAGAGAGAACTCCCAGCTCCCTCCTCCACCCAAGGCCACTGGTGGCACACCAGATCCAGTGCCCAGCTGTGCTGCTGATCCCTGGTACCTCACACGCCACCACAGCCCGTCATAGTGGATCGCCCACGGACCCGGATGAGTGGAGAGAAAGGACAGGTGGAGAGAAAGGATTCACAAAAGAGGAGCTGCCCACCTTGGCCACTTTCCAGGCAGAGATATGCATTGCCCTGCCCACCTGCGAGCAGCCTCTACCTTGGTTTCTAAGGTAACATTGCTAAACAGGAAACGAAAGCCCCTCCCCTACACTGAATCAGACACAGGCAAATGAGTATCACAGACCTCTCAGGCAGCAAGCTAAAGGAACAAACCCAAGCTGGGTGTAAATCTATTTGCCTGCAATGAAAGCAAAGGGAAGAGGCTAGAGATCAGAGCTGAAGAGACTTTAGACACTCAGGAAAGATTCCAGAGCTAGTCTGGTTTCTTATTTTGACTTATGATTTTATCATTTTGACTGTTTGTTTTGCTCACTTTGTTTGCTTTTTGATTTAGACTATCTGTTTGTGTTGGGGAAAAACGCATCAAAAGGCTTGATTTTATTGGACTGTCTTTGTGTGTTTACCAGTATGCTTTAGGGAATTTTGTTTGTGTGTCTGTTTGTCACTCTTTTCTGGCCTTGTGTCTCTTTTTCACCCGTTAGTTGGTATGTCTGTCTGTTTTCCCTTTCACTCTTCTCTCTTTCTAACTTCCTCTTGACCCCTCGCTTCTTCCATTATTTCCCTTTTTCATATCTCCTTTTGTTCCAGGGACCAAACCTATACCCCACTGCATGGACAGATTGTAAAGCAGTGGGAGATAGGTTCCATGTGTCCATACATCTATTGGTGGATACTGGGATCAGCAGATAGATTCTGAATCACAGCTTCCCCCTCAATTAAACCTCAAAACTGTAAAAAGTACAGCTCCCAGCCCACACTCCAGCCTCAAAAGTGAACAAAGCCAGAGGACCCTCATAAGGAAGAATAGGAGATTGAACAAATGAAGTAAAAGCAACCCCACCTTCCCTGAAAAACAGAATTAAAGAAGGGGAGGGAAAGGGGGAGAGAGAGGAAAATATACACAAATGAAGAAAAGCCAAAAGAAGAACATCAGTTTCTCCCAGACCCTGGGAGGGCAGACACTGAGAAAACCGACTTTGGCATGCAAACAATGAAGAGCCCAGAGAATGACTGGTCTCAGACTACAAACCTAGATATCAAGACATTAAAGGAGTGATGAAAAAGAATTGAAGAGAGACAAGAAGAAACTAGGAAGGAGTTTATAACTGAGATAACAGTAACAAAGAATACTGTGAATGAAATAAATAACAAACTGATAAGCATGGAAAGCAGAATTAGCCAAGCAGAAGAAAGAATCTCAGAACTTGAGGACCAAAATATAGAACTAACCCAAACTGTCAAAAACAGAAAAGACACTTAAAAAGAACAAAACCTTCAAGAGATGAGCAATTACTTCAAGAGAAAGAACCTAAGAGTAATTGGACTTCCTGAAACAGAAAGAGAAACAGAGAACACCTTGGAACAAATATTCCATGAGATTATTGAAGAAAACTTCCCTCATCTCATCAGTGACGTGAAAATTCAAACACAAGAGATTCAGAGAACCCCTGCAAGACAACTAATGAGAAGACCAACTCCCAGACACATAATAATTTGCCTAAACAAAGTAGGTATAAAAGAAAAAAATCCTAAAGGCGGCAAGAGAAAAAGGCCAGATCACCTACCATGGAAGACCAATTAGAATAGCAGCAGATTTATCTATAGAAACCCTGCAGGCTAGGAGAGTTTAGAGCCCTTTCTTCAAAGTTCTAAAAGATAAACTATTTCAAACAAGAATAACCAACCCAGCCAAGCTAAGCTTCATCAGTGAGGGAGAATTAAAATTTTTCCCAGATATCCAATCCCTAAGAACCTACACTGCCACAAGACCACCTCTACCAGAAACACTTAAGAAAGTATTAAACACAGAAGAAAAGGAAAAAGGAACAACATTCTTCACAAGAGTATAGGAAGAAAGTAAAATACACATGAGCCAACCCCCAAATCTAAAGAAAGACAATAAACAAAGAGGAACAACAACAACAACTCTATAAGAACTTTATGATAGGGACCAACTCTCATATTTCAATAATTAGCCTGAATGTGAATGGACTAAATGCATCACTGAAAAGACATAGAATGGCAAAATGGATAAAATATGACCAGGCAACAAAATATTGCCTTCAAGAGACCCATCTCACTAGAAAGGACATGCACAGACTCAAAGTAAGAGGATGGGAAACAAATTTTCAGGTGAACAGAACACAAAAGAAAGGAGGAGTCACGTCCTAATTTCAGACAAAATACCATTTAAGCTATCAAAAATTTAAAAATTTACGGAAGGCCACTACATAATGATAAACATTCACTCCATCAATTAGAAATATCTATCCTAAATATATATGCACTCAACATAGGAGCCCCAATTTTCATAAAGCAACTTCTAGGAGAGCTCAAGAAATATATTAACCCTAACACTATCATAGCTGGGAACTTTTAATACCCCACTCACAACCCTAGACAGATCATCAGGACAAAAAATCAGCAACAAGATTCGCTACCTCAATGTAACTCTTGACCAAATAGACTTAACTGATACCTACAGAACACTCCACCTAACAAACATAGAATATACATTCTACTCATCACTGCATGGAATGTACTCTAAGATCGACTACATACTTGACCATAAATCAAGCATAAACAAATTTCAAAAGATCGAAATTTGTCATGCACCTTCTTGGACCACAGTGGAATTAAAATAAATATCAACACCAACAAGGTTCCCCCCAAACCCACAAAGACATGGCCACTAAATAGCATGTTGCTAAACAACTCCTGGGTCAACGATGAAATCAAAACAGAGATTAAAGATACCTGGAAACAAATGAAAATGAAGAGATATCTTACCAAAATCTCTGGGACACCATGAAAGCTGTAGTAAGAGGGGAATTCATATCTCTACAAAAACACATGAAGAAAATGGAAGGATCACAAATTAACAACCTAACAAGTCACCTTAGGAAGCTGGAAAAGAAAGACCACCAAAACCCTAACTTCAGCAGAAGAATCCAGATCACCAAAATAAAAGGCCAAATCCAGGACATAGAAGACAAAGAGATAATACAGAAAAAATCAATGAAACAAAAAGCTGTTTCTTTGAAAAGATAAACAAGATTGATGGTCTGCTAGCTAGACTGATGAAGAAAAAAAGAGAAAAAGCCCAAATAAATACAATCAGAAACACAAAAGATGACGTCACATCTGACCCCAAAGAAATACAAAAGATCATTAGAGACTACTATGTACACTTACATAGAAACAAACTTGAAAACTTTAAGGAAATGGAAGACTTTCTGATATCACACAACCTGCCTAGGTTGAAAAAAGAAGAAATTGAGACCCTAAAAAACCAATAACAATCAAGGAAATTGACTATGTAATAAGAAAACTACCTACAAAAAAACAAAAACAAAAACAAAAAAACCCTGGGCCAGATGGCTTTCCAGCAGAATTCTATAAGACATTTAAGGAGGAGCTGATACCAATCCTACTGAAAGTATTCCAGGCAATTGAGAAAGATTGAACCCTACTCAAATCATTTTATGATACCCAAGCCAGGTAAAGACCCAACAAAGAAAGAGAACTACAGGCCAATATCTTTGATGAACATATATGCCAAAGTTCTCAACACGATCCTAGCAAACTGGATTCAACAACACATCTCAAAAATCATCCATCATGACCAAGTAGGCTTCATCCCTGGGACACAAGGTTGGTTCAACATTCACAAGACAAGAAATGTAATTAAATACATCAACAGACGTCAAAACAAAAACCACATGATTATATCATTAGATGCAGAAAAAGCTTTTGATAAGATCCAGCACCCCTTCTTGATAAAAACCCTTGAACATGTAAGCATACCTGGAACATAATTCAAAATAGTTAAAGCCATCTATGAGAAACCCACAGCTAGCATACTCCTAAATAGACAAAAATTGGAACCATTTTCCCTGAAAACTGAAATAAGACAAGGATACCCACTCTCTCCCCTCCTGTTCAATATAGTATTGGAAGTCCTGGCTAGAGCAATCAGAAAAGAGAAGGCGATCAGGGGAATCTAAATAGGAAAAGAGGAAGTGAAGTTATCGCTTTTTGCAGATGACATGATTGTGTACCTTGAAAACCCAAGAGAATCTGTCAAAAGCCTCCTTGCACTGATAAAGGACTTTGGCAAAGTCTCAGGGTATAAAATAAATGTGCAAAAGATAATCGCATTTCTTTACACCAATAATAAACAAACAGAAACCCAAATAAAAAGCACAATCCCATTCACAATTCAAAAAAAAAAAAAAGAAAAAAGAAAAGAAATACCCTGGCATCTTCCTAACCAGAGATATAAAAGACCTTTACAATGAAAACTATAAAACACTTCTCAAAGAAATCAAAGATGACATAAACAAGTGGAGAAATATCCCATGCTCATGGATTGGAAGAATCAACTTTGTGAAGATGTCCATCTTACGTAAGGCAATCTACAGATTTAATGCAATACCCATCAAATTACCAGCAACATTCTTCTCAGAGCTAGGAAAAACAATACAGGAATTCATATGGAAACACAAACGACCAAGAATAGCCAGAACAATCCTCAACAAAAGGAACAAAGCAGGAGGTATCACACTACCACACTTCAAACTTTACTGTAAATCTGCAATAATCAAAACAGCTTGGCATTGATACAGGGACAAGCATATAGACCAATGGAATAGAATTGAGATTCCAGAAGCAAACCTCAATTTCTCAACCAACTCATCTTTGACAAAGCCTCCACCACCTACCACTGGGGAGAGGAGAACCTATTCAGTAAATGGTGCTGAGAAAACTGGCTCACCACATGCAGAAGATTCAAACAAGATCCCTGTCTATCCCCGTACACAAAAATTAACTCTAAATGAATCAGAGACCTAAATGTAAAACCTCAAACCATAAGAACCTTAGAAAATGCAGGACACACTCTTATGGAAATTGGAACTGGCATCCAATTCCTGAACAAAACCCAAAACACACGGGCCATAAGAGATAAGATAGACAAGTAGGACCTCATTAAACTGACAAGCTTCTGCAAAGCCAAAGAAACCATCAAGACAGCAGGGAGACAGCCCACAGACTGGGAAAAAGTATTTGCCAACTCCAGGTCTGACAATGGCCTAACATCTTGGATCTACAAGGAACTCAAATGTGCTGAAAAGAAAAAAACAAACAACCCCATTATAAAGTGGGCAAAAGATATGAACAGACATTTCTCAAAGGAAGACATCTGAGCGGCCAACAGACACATGAAGAAATGTTCACCCTCACTAATCATCAAGGAGATGCAAATTAAAACTACACTGAAATACTACCTAACTCAAGTCAGAATGGCAATTATCAGTAACTCAAAAAATAGCAGATGCTGGAGAGGATGTGGTGAAAAGGGAACACCAAGCTGGGCTTGGTGGCTCAGCCTGTAATCCCGTGCCTTTGGGAGGCTGGGTGAGTGGATTGCCTGAGCCCGCGTGTTCGAGACCCGCCTGGGCAGGCGAGACCTCATCTCTACAATAAATCAAAAAATTAGCCGGGTGTGGTAGCGTGCGCCTGTAATTCCGGATACTCGGAAGGCTGAGGTGGCAGGATCACCGGAGCCCAGCAGGTCAAGGCTGCGGTTGCTGGGAGCGGCCACTGCACTCTGGTCTGGGCAACAGAGTGAGACTCCAACTCAAAAAAAAAAAAAAAAAAAGGGAACACTGCTACACTGTTGCTGGGAGTATAAACTAGTGCAACCTCTGTGGAAAGCAGTGTGGCGATTCCTAAATGCTCTAAGTATTGACATCTCATATGACCCCGTAATCCCCCTACTGGGAATATACTCTGAAGAACTCAAATCACTCTATAAAAAAGATATCTGCACACGCACATGTATGTTTATTGCAGCATTGTTCACAATAGCAAGAACCTGGAACCAACCATGCTGTCCATGAAAAGAGGACTGGATTAAAAAAATGTGGTACATATACATGGAATACTACACAGCCATAAAAAACAAAATCATGAATTTTGCAGCAACCTGGATGGAACTAGAGTCTATAATACTGAGCGACCTCTCATAGAAACAAAGATCTGAGTATCACATGTTCTCACTCATATAGTGGACCTGGAACATCTATCATAATACTATAAGAAAAGGATTGACAATGGTGGGAAAATATGCGGGGGTAGGAAGGGGAGGGGAGGTGGGATTAATGGTAGTCAATATCTGTCTGGGGATGGGGAGACACCCCTTATCAACAAAGGTGCCTGAACGATGCATATTTGTATACCTAATCCTTAACTGTACCCCACAATTTTAAAATAAAAAAATATGTTTAAAAAAAAAAGGTTCAAATACAACCTGTACAAAACTACATTCATATCCCTTTCCAAACCAGCAAGTGCTTCCGACTTCTCTGTCTGCCACAGGCGCTGTTGTTATCCTGGTCTCTGTGGATCAAACGCTTAGTCTCCTGACCTCTTCCTCTCCTTCATCCCCCCCACATCTAATTGTTTGCCAAGTTGTATAAATTCTATCTTTACAGTGTCTCTTTTGTCCTTTCCTTAATATTATCTGCCTGAAGTTTTTTTGGCTCACACTGATAGTGTGATTCAGATCACCAATTTATTTAAGAATTGCTTTGTAGCTCACTTATTTTTAGGGAATATTTTTTATTTTCCCTAGACTAGTGCCAAATTTGAGACTCTTGTTATTTTATTCTGTATTTCCTCTGTTGCCTTTTATTTCAATTTTTTAATTACATTTTCTGCTTTTGTTACTACAAGAGAAGATTCTTAAGAGCAGAGACTGCACTGTTTTCCAATTCCAGTCTCCTAGTAGATTCTCCTTCTTGGGCATTTATTTCTCTTTTTCAATGTAAATTAAATAATAGTGCTTCATAGCATTGTTTTTGAATTTGCTTTGATAAAGTATGGAAATTTTCCAATTTTTAATGTCTTAATGTATTCTACACACAACTGGAAAAAAATCTTCCTAAAACTCAGCATAATTGTATTACTCTTGCTCAAACTATGTGTTGGCTTTCCATTAAATACTGAATATGAATACAGTTCTTCCCTTGGTTTCAAGGCCTTTCATGATATGACTTCAGAGTACCTTTCTGGTCCATCTGCTCCCATTATCATTTCCTAAGTTCTTGACAAACTAGACAACTCACATTCCTCACTCTCCTTGCTGTCCAAGTTTTCATAGTTCTAATTTTCTGGCTTCACTGTCTTCCTCAGACTGCGTTTACTTTCAGTATCCCTGCCTCCACCTCCGTTTATTGATATTCTAATCGGCTTCAAAGTTTCATTTCAAATGACTCTTTTCCATACCCTTGGTGGACTTAATCATATTTTCTTCTTTTCTTCAACTAACTGGAACTCTGTCTCTTTGCCTACTGAGCCATAAGCTCCTTTCCACAGGGACTCTATCTTGGTCATCTCTGTACTGAATACAGTATCTTTAATAGGGCAAGGATATTGGAAAAATTAAACACGTGGGGTTGCTGATGGAGACAAAATAAGTGTCTTGGGGAAGGTAACCTGCTTCTGGAGGGGAAAATAAATAGAGAACAATAGTAATTGTTTTAAACATTAGTTAATGAATTTTGTATTCATCCAATATGTTTTGGATAGATATTTTATCAGGCAATGTGCTAGACCCCAAAACATGATGAAAAACGGGCAACATTACCTTAGTCCTCAAGGAGTTTAAAATGTAGTGGAGAATGCAGACAGTGCAATAAACAAAGAGTGATGGAGGAGTACAGGATGCAGTGAGAACACATGGTTCAGGAGTCTGACCTGTCTGCTGAAGATGGAGGGGGTGGCAATCTGAAGAACCTATAGGATCTAGTCAGAAGGCTGGGGCAGGTGTGGCAGTGTTCTGTATACAGGAAACTGAGTGAGATGGTCTTGTTGTTAGAGTACATGTAGCATACAAGATAAGTTTGGTTCCGCTGGTGAGTGGGCTAAGGAGAGTGGCTAAGGAGAGTGGCAAGGGACATGCTGAAGAGGCCCAGTCACAGAAGGGCTTGTAAACTGCAATAAGGAGTTTAAACTCCTTTAACTCCCCTAAGGACAATAAAAAGCCATTGAAAGATTTTAAAACAGGAGTGACTTAATCAGATTTGTGTTTTGGGAGTTGCCCTTTGGTGTGGAAAGAGGGGACAGAATAAATTTAAGGAAATATATTAAAAGTCTGTTTTAGGAATTCAAGCAAGGCGGAGGGAGAGAGGGAGGGAGGGAGGAATAGAGAGGAGGAGGATTGTTTAACCTAGGGAAATGACAGTGTAGTTTTGGAAAATATCTAGGAGGCTGTACCACTGTACAGCATAATAGTTATAAACTCTGGATTTTGGAATTCTGCTTTCATATTTTCTAGCTGAACAACTTGACAATTACCTGATATCTCTAAACCCTAACTTCCTCATCTGTAAAATGGGGATAGTAATAATCCTTTTCTTCATGGTTGTTAGGATTAAATTATGTAATGGGTGTAAGAACTCTTTGCACAGTGCTTGGGACACAGGGCACACTCAACAAATGATTACTTGTTGTTCTTAGAATCAACACAATTTAGTTCTTGATTGACTGGGACTGATGAAGGCAAGGAAGGAAGCAATGAAATTATACAGATTCTGGCTTACTTATTGAGTGGATAGTGGTGCCAGTCATTGAAATTTGGAAGCAGGTGTTGAGGAGGGAGAGGATGACAATGTGTTTGAGTAAATATGTAGGAATTTCAACTTATGGGTCTGGAATTTGGAAGAGAGATTTGAATATTACCTGCATAAGGTCATTTCTTAGAAAGATTGGCAGGACTCTATCACATCTCTGTTACCCCTCAATCCATTCAGATGTCATATATGCTCCCACCACTCTGTGAAAAGTGGAGTATTCTACTTGCTAATTGAATTCTCATGAGTGAATGAGAATGTCTGGAGAAGGGGGTATGATGTCAGTAGAGAAGAGGGTGCAGGGGACCTGGGGAACACCAGCTTCTAAGGGGCAGGGAGAGGAAAAGGAGAAGGGAGTGTGCAGCCAGAAGAAAAACTAGTTGATGGTGGTGCCTTGAAGCCAGGCATGCCACTTACGCCAGGAAGGAGTGAATGGTCAATGGTTCCACTGAGAATAAAGTAGGGAATGGGCTAAAAATTGCTTCCTGAATTTAGCAATCTGTAGCATGATGGGGACAGAAGCAAGATCTAAGTGGATTGAGCGCTGATTAGGATATGAACAAATAGAATCCTGGCAACTTTCCTTTCAAGAAATTGAGGTATGGAAAGGTGAGATAGAGCACAGACTGAGGAGAGGGATGTAGGTAGAAAATTCATTTTGTTTTGAAAAGAGGGATTCGAATAAGTATATTTAAATAACTTCCACTCCCCAATTGTTATTGATGGCTTTATTGAAGATGAGTTGGTTGAGGCACTATGGAGAACCCTTCTGGACTTTGGCATAGACAATGAATTCATGACTAAGTCTTCAAAAGAAAATGCAACAAAAGCTAAATAGACAGGTGGGGACTTACCAAATGAAAAACTTTTGCATAGCAAAAGAAACCATCAAGAAAGTAAAGAGACAATCCATGTAATGAGGAAAAATATATGCAAGCTATGCATCTGACAAAGGCCTAATAACCAAGATCTACAAGGAGCTCAAATGAACTGAAAGGGGTAAAAAAAAAAAACCCATTAAAAAGTGGGCAAAAGACATGAAGAGATACTTTTCAAAAGATGACATACACGCAGCCAACAAACACATGAGAGAATGCTCAGCTTCACTAATCATCAGAGAAATGCAAATCAAAATTGAGATATCACATAACACAGGTAAGGATGGCTATCATTAACAAATAAAAAAACAACAGGTACTGGCATGGCTTTGGAGAAAAGGGAACACTTCTGCCCTGTGGGAATGTAAGCTAGTTCAACCTCTATGGAAAGCAGTCTGACAGTTTTTAAAAGAACTAAAAATTGAGCTTGCATGCTATCCAGCAATCCATCTCCTGGGAATATATTCAGAGGAACATAAGTTGCTCTACCAAAAGGACACCTGTACATGCATGTTTATTGCTGCACTATTCACAATAACAAAAACATAGAACCAACTCGGATGCCCATTGAAAGTGGACTGGATAAAGAAAATGTGGTATATATACACAATGGAATACTTTGCAGCCATAATGAAGAACAAAATCGTGGTCTTCACAGCAGCTTGAATGCAGTTGGAGACCATCATACTAAGTGAGCTATCATAGAAACAAAGAACTGAATACCATATGTTCTCACTCATAAGTGGGCCCTGAACACTAGTCATAGCAGCACAAAAGTAGGATTGGCAGATGCTGGGCACTGCTAGGGGAGGAAGGGAGAGAGAGAGAATGGAAGGGGGCACGTAGCAACACAAAGGGTACCCCCAATCTACTACCAAGGAGATAGAGGGTCAACTGGAAGTTCAAACTTTACCTGCATACAGCCTACTTTTGTAATGAATTGTCACTTGGACCCCACAACTCCAAAATAAAACAAACATAAAATAAAAACAGACCAGCCAGCAACGTGGCCATCTAGAGCTCTAGTACCTCAAATCTCACAATGTGCACATCTGTAGAGGAATCAAGATTCATTTTCCCTAGGCCCAAACTAAAAAATCCTACAAATGGATCTGATTGACCAGTCTTGGGTCAGGTAACTATCACTGAACTCACTGACTCATTAGTCATAGGTTTGGGCATTCTGATTGGCCTAGAATTGATTAAATGCCTTTCTCTGATCCTAGTGTTATCATCCAGGAGAGTGATTGCTAAAAAGATGGCTGTTTCCACTCAATTCAAATGATTGGAGTATAAGAAGAAGCATTTCATAGAAAAAGAAAAAAATGCAAAATGGGGGACTGTTATGGGAAGAAAAAAACAACAGAGATTTATTGTAGGGTTTTATTACAGGGTTTAAAAAGTTAAGATTATTAGACAAATATAGTCCATGGTTTTCAAGTCTTTCAGGACTCATATTAAGTGCTACCTCCTCCTAGAAGCTTTTCCTGATAACTGTTGCCTGTTGCAAAACCTTTCCTCACTGGCCTACTCATCAAGGTTATGTGAAATATACATTCCATTCAATTAAATTGCATTACTCAGTTGAGTATATACTGCATTAAATTGCTTCCTAATAAATCAACAACAAAAAAATGATGATAGGAAGGAACTTGTAGAAAGGAGGAAGTATAGAGGGCAGGGTAATTAGAAGGAAGCAGATGATGACAGAACCTGAACTCTGGGTTACAGAGCAAAGAGGACCATAACAATATCCCAGGGTTGAAAGATGAAAATTAGGGATTCTAGATGATGAGCCCAAAATAAGTCTATCACGGCATTTTGGTGCCCAGCCTTTTAGAAGATAAAAGGGCTTTGGGCTAAAGAAAAGCAATTTCTCTGACTGCATTTTATAGTAGACCCTTTCATGAAGTTCAGGGTATGAGACTTTTACTATGAGAGAAGGAGAAAGTAAGCTTTTAGCAAGGTTGCGTTTGTACTTTCAGAAGTAAAAGGTTTCTTCAGAAAAGCAGTAGAAAAAAGAAGAGACATCAAACATCTGAGGAACCTTCTTTCTTGATCATCTAGGCAAATGGTCTTGGACACTATTTTTATGCAAAAAAAGTTGTATATGAAGGAAGATGATGTAAGCCATTTGTGGGCTTTGAGAAAAGGTCACAAAGACATTTTTCATGAAGTATAACAGGTTGTTGAACCTGAACAGTGTTAATATACACAGATTTTTTTTTCTTTTTTGTATCTGATATATATTGGAAAAAAGCAAATTATTTTGCAAGAATTTTAGAGAGGTGCAGTGTGTGTTTACTTTTAAATTAATATGAGAAGTCATGGACATTTCTGTGTTAATTTCAGGGAATGCATTGTTTATCTGCCACTTCTTCAAAATATTCTATCTCCCAACCATGCACATTTTATATTTTTGACAAATGGGCCTTTTGTGCACAAACTTCATAATCAAATTGGTCCAAGAATAAATTGCTAAAAGTGAAACTTTCGTATATTTGCCCTTGTGACAGCTAATGAAGACAAATGGGAAAGAAACAGGGACTGTGCTTTGTGGTGGAGGAGCTCTCATTCCCCACTGTGTTGGCTAAAGGCAAATTTGTTGCAATGGAAAAAAATAGAATCATCTAATTGCTTAATTCCTGCTGAAAGCCACTGGCAGTCAGCCTGCAAAACTTTTATTAGAGAACAAGTGTAAAACTCTTTCATACACATCCAGCAGAAGCTTCATTTTTTTCTTCATTAAGCATTTGCTGTTATCCAAAAATGTTTGTTTGATCTGAAGAAAAAAAAATCTTTGCATTTCATTGATGTTCAATGAACAAACATATCTGATTGCTTTAATTCTGAGAAATAAAGACAGTAATTGAAGAATGACTGAAACTTGAGAGGTCACAAATAAATTTGAGAAAGTTCCTTGCCCTCGGCTAATTTTGAAATCTATATTCCAGTCTAATATGTAAAACAATGTAACCCTCATACACTGCTGGTGGGATTCAAATTGGCATCAACAATTTGGAAAACTGTTTATTTAGCACAACAGGAAAACTGTTTGCCACAAAGTCAACTGGTACCAACACTGTGGTACAGCAAATTCATTCAACAGAAATTTGTACGAGAATGTTCATATTGATATTAGCCATGGTAGTCTCAAACTAGAAACAACTTAAGTATCTTTCTACAGAATGAAATTCCTGCAAAACAATAAAAAGGAACGAACTATTGATCCAAGTGATAACATGGATGAATCTTAAAAACAAGGTAGAATAAAAGAAGCCAGATACAAAATAATACATACTGTATCTGTATAGTTCCATTTTAAAGGTTCAAACACATGCAGGATGGATCCAGGAAGATTAAGGTTAGAACAGTGGTTCTTGGTGAAGGTTGACCTGCAGGAGAGGCAAGAGAAACCTCTGTGGTGCTGGAGTTGTCCTAGACTGCAGTGGCTCAGCCTGTAATCCCGCGCCTTTGGGAGGCTGAGGTGAGTGAATTGCCTGAGCCCGCGGGTTCGAGACCCGCCTGGGCAACTTGGCGAGACCTCATCCCTACAATAAATCAAAAAATCAGCCGGGCATGGTAGCGCGTGCCTGTAATTCCGGCCACTCAGAAGGCTGAGGCGGAAGGATCGCCGGAGCCCAGCAGGTCAAGGCTGCGGTTGCTGGGAGCGGTCACTGCACTCCAGTCTGGGTGGCAGAGTGAGACTCCAACTCAAAAAAAAAAAAAGAGAAGTGTTTATAAGATGGTTATATATATGTAAAAATTTATTGAGATATATATTTCAGATTTGTGTACTCTATAATAATGTCAATTGTACTTTGATTTAAAAAGTAGACCATCTCCTTGATTTTTAAAAATAGCATTTTTACCTACAAAGAAGGAGAAAGGAGGCAATAATCAGAACTTGCCTCCTTGACCGTGACTTTGTGGGTGTTGCATGTATTCAGGTAGATCAGACTAAGTGTTAAACCCTCACTACACTGAGTAATTGATTTTTCAGTTAGGAGTAAACAACAGTAAGAAATGAATATTTATTGGATTTAAAGTAGTTATTAAAGAGAAACTTGATTTACAGAGCCACAGAGGCTTTGAGAGCATTCTGTAAATAATCTTTTTAAATTTGCATATGCATGAATCAGCAGTCACAGGCCTATGACCTTGACCATTTCTATGTCCTTTGATTTACTCTCTTGGGACCCATGGCCTTATCTAGTCCTAATCTAGGCCTTGCTAGAGGTCCTTACATAGGGCTTTGTCAGAGGCCAGATTTCACTTCCTTACAGTTTGACTCATGAACTTTGGAAATACACAAGACAGTAAGGCTGTCCTTTACAAAGCATAAGAAGGAGAAAATATCTGGAGTTTTAGAAAATATTGGGAGAAGACCTAATTTTTACAATAGCATTTCATTATTTAAATAGATGATGAAGACTACATGACTTCTATTTCTGATATGGTTGAAGAAATTGGGTTTGGTTATGAAAAAGGCACACCAGGATGATCAGGAAGAATTTGAGAATAGGAAAGGACCTTAGAGATCACCTCAGCCTCATGTTTCCAAGAGCATGAATAAGCTACAGTTTAAGTAAGGCTATTATTTTTAGATCTCTTTATTATGTGAGTTCATATTAAATCCATGGAAGAGCAGAAAGCATGTGTCTGGCATTACTAGAAGGAAACTAATACTTCCAAACTCTATTGGATTTTTTTTTCACTCTGTTGCCCAGGCTGGAGTGCGGTAGCACTCTCACGGCTAAACCAGTGTTGACCCGCTGGGCTCAGGAGTTCCTTCCACCTCAACCTTCCAAGTAGCCGGAACTATAGGCACGAGCTATCACGCCTGGCTAATTTTTTTAATATACTGTAGAGATGAGGTCCTACCAAGTTGCCCAGACTGGTCTCGAACTCCTGGGCTCAGGCAATCCTCTTGCTTCGGCCTCCCAAAGTGCTGGGATTACAGACTTGAGCCACTGCTCCTGGCCCTCTATTGGATTTTAATGTTTATTTGTACCATGAAGTTGTATATTATTATAGCTAAGAAGACAGGCTCTGGAGTTGGAGCAGAGAGCTCAGGGTCTACTGTTTACTAGTTCTGCGATCACGGACAAGTTTCTTAGCTTCTCCAAGCTCCAACTTCTTTATAAAGTAGAGCATATAGTGGTGTCTGACTCATTAAAGTGTTAGGATTGAATGAGGTGACATGCATAGCACTTAGTGCTTAGCAGAACAAAGCCCAATACATCTTAGCGGCTCAATAAATGTTACCTGTTATTATCATCAAATAATAACACTAATAGAATGACACCACTACTACCTATGTATTAGCTCATATTTATGCAGTTAATCTTGTGAAAACTTCTCCATGTTGGGACTGCCAGGGTATTTAAATACCAAGTTCTCCCTCTCCTTTTTAAATCCTTAGCCTGCTAACTGTGTTTATCCTCCATGCAGAATTGAACCAATTTATATAATGGTTTTAGAAGTGAGGTAAATAGGATGAGATTCATTAGTGTTGCACTGATTTGTGCCTAGAAACCCCATGGGACATTTCTTGACAGCTAAGCCACCTAGCCCCCATGGTGCTAGTTAATAGAAAATGCTTCAGCTGTAGTGAATTCATTTGTATTGTAGTGGGAACATTCAATTTCCTAGTCTCTTTTATTTGCAGCTGCATTAGACTCAAGAGTTTTCCGATATTTTTGTTTTAAAGGTATTGTTTACAATTGAAATTACTGTTCAGAGAAGGAAAGGCTCTTCCTGGTTATGAGACAGTGTACAGGGTAATACAGACTTCATGGCCCCTTTAGGATGTGACAGTGACACAGCTGTGGGAGTTGGTGGGGCATACAGTTCCTGTTGAGTTAGAACAAAGTACTATGTGACTGAACTTTTGTATATTTTAAAACTGTATGTAGAAATATTTATCTCTATTAAATTGAGCTTTATATTAATTGACTCCAATTGTTTAGTGTTGTTAGATGAATGAACAAAAGAACCAACTGTAACCAGTATCCATGCCTCATCACTGTGATTGTAGCTACATACCAACAATCTAAATAATATATGTAGCAAAACATTAAAATATATATTCATATCTGATGGTTCCTGTAGACCAAAGTACCTGTTTGTCTGACTCAAATTTTTATGGTTTAAATATTAATTTTCTTATGGACAAACAACCTAAGCGTGAATTCCAACTGAAGTTATAGTTTTAGTTTTGCAGTTCTAGTGTAGAGACAATTCTCTTCTTTGAAGGATCATTCTTTGAAATTAAAATGTTTCATGTTTTCAATTAGCAGTTCTAGTGTAGAAACAATTCTCTTCTTTGAAGGATCATTCTTTGAAATTAAAATGTTTCATGTTTTCAATTAGTACAACATACAAATTATATGTTATAGTTAAAGGAATAATCCTAGTGACGAAATTTTACTTTCACTTATTTTATACCAATAAAAGACTTAAGATACTATGGATATGAAACAACTCTGAATATGGGTATTAAGTTCTTCCAATCTGCCGAGGCATGCTGGCATACACCTGTAATCCCAGCACTTTGGAATACTGAGATGGGAGAATTGCTTGAGTCCAGGAGCTCAAGACCAGCCTAGGCACCATAGTAAGACCTACATTCTACAAAAAAATTTAAAAAGTAGCCAGATATGGGCCAGGAACAGTGGCTCATGCCTATAATCCCAGCACTTTGGGAGGCTGAGGTAGGATGATTGCCTGAGCCCATGGGTTCTAGACCAGTCTGGGCAACTTGGCAAGACCTCATCTCTACAATAAGTCAAAAAATAGTTGGGTGTGGTGGTGCCCATTGTAGTCCCAGCTACTTGGAAGGCTGAGGTAGAAGGATCACCTGAGCCTAGCAGGTTAAGGCTGCAGTGACTGTGAACATGCCACTGCCCTCCAGCCTGGGTGACAGAGTGAGACTTCGACTTAAAAAAAAAAATTAGCCAGGTGTGATGTCACACACTTGTAGTCCCAGCTGCTCAGGAGGCTGAGAGGGAAGCATTGCCTGAGCCCAGGAGGTTGAGGCTGCTGCGGTGAGCTGAGATCATGCCACTGCACTATAGCCTGGGCAACAAAGTGAGACTCTAACTCAAAAAAAGAAAAAAAGATGCTTCAGTCTGTTGTCTGTTGCTTACTCTGAAGTCAGTGTTTTCACTAGAACATCCTGTACTCAAATTGAGTCACAAAAGCATCCATTGACTCGACTAAGGCATCAATCGACATGACTCTACTTGTTTTTATACCATCACCTTAATAATGCAGATCTTTTTTAAAAAAAGAATATCAAAGCCAACAGGGAGAACAGCTGGAGAATGCTCCATAAGAAGACATAGGAAACAAACAGAGCTTGACACTATGGTAGGTTTATTCATGCGTATGCATTAAGAGCCAATGAGAGCAAAAGCACTGGGGAGAACAAAACAAGTGGAAAAATTCACCTACTTAAAGGTTAATTTAAGTGACCAGGGAGAAATCTGTTAATTTTTAAGTAGTACTTTTTCTTTCGTTGTCATACATTCAAGAAAAATTTTGGAACTGCCTCCAAGAAGCCAGACCTTCTTCTAGATACTGGGCCCTCTTCTAGATACTGGGAATGTACAGTGAACTAGCAGGGGTAGGATGTGGCCTGAGATCCAACTAGAAGACTGTTTGTTCCTCCTGTATTTTCGTAATTGTTAGAACTGATGAGAAACTGTTAGGAAAAGCAGTGTGAAATAAAGATAGAAGTCACAGGTGGTTAGACTGTGGACTACAGGTGGTGGGGCCTTTCTCCTGTTCCCAGTCCTCTGGCTGTGAGCACCTATTCTCTGGCTTCATCAATCTAGTTGGCAAGACAGAGGTGGTCTGGGTTTTTATGAGACTGATAAGTTGCAAACAAAAATCAGGAAATGATAAGTGTTGGGGAAAAAATGAGAGAGACAAAGGTGATAGAACATAAATTTGGGGGAAGGCAGTCATAGATAAGATAGTCGATAAAGATTTCCCTGAGTGGGTGACATTTGGGTTGAGACTTAAAAGACAAGGAAGAGAATATCTGCAAAGACTCTGAGGAGGGAATAAACTTTCGTCTTCTTCCCCTAATATCCTTGGGGTTAGGGAGGCAACATCCTGCATCAACCAAACATATTATTACTTATTCACTTTTTAAAGGGAGTAATTTATAACTACAGAAGTTTTTGATAGAATATAACATTTATATTCCTGGAAAATCTCCTATTTTGAAAAATTGTATACTAAAAACACAGGGCTTATGAGGATATAGAACAGGAGCAGATCACTTAAAACCAATGTAATTTTGTAACCAGAGCATTAACAAAAACAGTAATGGTGTTTGAAGGCATCACAGCTGAGGACTCCCTCATGGAATACTAAAAATGCACAAACAAAATAGAATGAAAATGCTGGTTTGCTAATATGGAGACAACACAACCTGACTAGAGCTCTAAGAAAGCAAGAAAAACATCTTAAGGCTGGGCTGTATCTCCTTGTAGAAGGGATCCTAGTTGCAGGAACTCATTTGTAAAAATATAGAACTTAAAGTACTTCTGTTTGTGCAGTTACTAAACTGAGACTGTTTGACTTTCCAGTTGAAATTTATGCTTTCCCTACACTCTTCTTCATTTGTCTGGAAAAAATTGGGTATCAATCAACAAAACTTCATCATTTTACCCTGGTAGAATTCTTCTATTTATCAACATTGTATGAATTCATTGGTTTATAGAAACACATTGTTGGCAGAAGACTGTAGCTCATTTGCCTTTAGGATTTGTCCCAATAAATGTACTGTTTTAATTCAATTCACTTACAATTTGTGCAGTGCCTACTTTGTGCAGATTACTTTAATAAGTGTTTTTTTAAAATTTTTAAATCATTTTACTTTAAAAATGTGGGGTACAAATGAGGTTTAGGTACAAATGTGGTCATCATACAGGTAAAGTGTGGGTACCCTTATTGTAAATGTGTTTTAAAAAAGAACTGATCAGATAATGTATTATTGAATTCTAAAGTCTTCATTTTTTTTTTTTTTTTTTGAGTTGGCGTCTCACTCAGTTGCCCAGACTGGAGTGCAGTGGCCGCTCTCCGTCACCGCAGCCTCGACCTGCTGGGCTCTGGCGATCCTTCCACCTCAGCCTTCCAAGTAGCTGGAACTACATGTGCGCGCTACCATGCCCAGCTAATTCTTTTGATTTATTGTAGAGATGAGGGCTTGCCAAGTTGCCCAGGCAGGTCTCGAACCCGCGGGCTCAGGCAATTCACTCACCTCGGCCTCCCAAAGCGCATGATTACAGGCTGAGCCACCGAGCCCTGCCGAAGTCTTCATTTTTTATGATCCTAACATGTTTAGGCGGTGTCTTAATTTGTTTGGGCTGCTATAATAATATACCTTGAACTGGGTAAATGATAAAAAACGGAAACTCATTGCTCATAGTTATAGAGACTTAGAAGTTCAAGATCAAGGGCAAGCAGATTCAATGTCTGGTGAGGGCCCTCTTACTCCTAGATGGTGCCTTCTAAGGTCCTTACTGAAGGACTGAAGGAGCTAACAAGCTCCCTTGAGCCTCTTTTATAACAGCACTAATCCTAGTCATGAGGTTGAAACTCTCATAATCTAATTACCCCCCAAAGACCCCACCTCTTAGTACTATTGCACTGGGAATTAGGTTTCAATTTATGAATTTGGGGGAACACAAACATTCAGATAGTATCAGGTTGGAAGAATTATTTTGACATTGAATGGTTTAGACAAGACCACTTTAATTACTGTTTTCTGAATGAATTACACATGAGTTAGCTAATCAATGCAAACTGAAAGTTTATTTTTTGAAATGTCTTAAGAAACATTTAAAAAGATGTAATTCTATGCCCATGAAAACTGAATGATGATTGCTTTATTTATCTGTGTTGTTCAGTAAGAATTTCTGCTTAATTAGAAAACACATTTTCAGGATAGGTTTATGATTTTCTCTGGTGCAATATTTTCCATGATGTGTTCTGAAGAATACTGATTTTCAGTGATTACTAATAAGCATTAAGCAAGTAGCGTCCATAGTTAAGTCTGGGAAGTTTTGGTTAAGCAGAGTGAAACACAAATCTTTACTCTTAGATTTCTAAGACTTTTAACGTTTTAATGTGCCTTGTGACTCTCCAAGGGGATATGGTATGAATCATTTACCAAAGTCATTTGTCCATGGAATTATTTGTGAGACTGGTGTCCTAAGAGCACATTTTGGGAGATTATAATCCATTTTGCATGACTTGGATGCAAATAAATCATTCCTGTCTCCCTTTCTTTCTTCTTCTTTCCCTTCCATCCTCCTTTCTTCCGTCCTTCCTTCAATTATAAGACCAGGTAGAAACAAACTTATATACTGACATCCTAACTTCAACATGTTGTCTTCCAAATATTCACAAAACTAACTAAGTAATTTATGGAGGATTTCATGATGTGCAAATCAAACAGTATCAGCAACTTTCATTATAAAAAATTGTGGACATGATTAAGACTGAGATGTTCTGTACAGAGATTTAGGAGGGCAGTGATGTTATGTCAGAACATAGGGGAAATTTAGCAGTTTTTTGTTCAATATCATAGTGTTTTGGAAATGGTCACTTAATGTATGAGTAATAGTCTACTTTTCCATTTTAATCAAGGGTAGTTAAAATTTGTATTCATGCCAAACCCTTTTTTGCTTATTTTTATTTACTAGTTTCAATTTCATGTGTGCATGTTTCAACCAGTGGCACACTCAGTGATGTGGATGTTTTTGGCAACCTGTCACATTTTATGCATTTTTGCCAGTCAGATTATACGAGATACTTGAATTCCAATCTAAGCATGAAATCACCTGCTTCAAAAGATCCAAGAATAAGCTTATTTTAAATTTAAATAAGTTTACTGGGTATGGTGACTCATGCCTTTCAATCCCAGCACTTTGGAAGGCTGAGGCAGTAGAATAAGTTGAGCCCAGGAGTTTGAGAATAACCTGGGTAACATAGTGAGCCCTTGTATTTATAAAAAATAAAAAATTAGCTGAGCATGGTGGTATGTACCTATAGTTCCAGCTGCTTGAGAAGCTGAGGTGGGAGGATTGTTTGAATTCAGGAGTTTGAGGCTGCAGTGAGTTGGGATTGCACCACTGCACTCCAGCCTGGATGATAGATGAGACCCTGTCTCAAAAAAAAAAAAAAAAAAAAAAAAAAATTAAAGCATGTTATTTTATTTTGTTGGATTTTGCTGTACTGTTACTTCCTCTGTGAATACACCCCAAACAAAGTTAGCAGCAGGCTAGGAGAATAGCATGAGAGGTCAGCAACTGTGTATGGACAAAAGAACTCTCAAAATTTTGTAGCTTGCCCAAAAATATAATATACATAATTTTGTGTCTGTAACTCTGTATACTAATTATTTCTTTTGCCAAAAGTTGAGAGCCACTAATCTATATTAAAGGAAAGAATATTAGGACAGTCTATAATGCAAATGTCTAGGCATTCAAATGATTTGTTTTTAAGATTACTCTAATTCCTAGCAGGTTAATAGAAACCGGGTGGAGAAGTCTAATGTACTGATTTAGCTTTAGTTTTTTTTTTCTTTTCACATTATTGTTAAGCTTCTGTAAATTTTATACAAATTAACACATTCATTTGTAATAGTGGTCCTTCATCTTCACAGATGGTAGTTTCTATAGATCAGTAGATAAATGCTGAAACTTCTACTTCTGTGTTCCATAGAACTTTGTAAATGTCTTTATCATAGCCCTTCTCACAGTATATTATAATTATGTGATTATATGCCCACCCACCTAGGTAATATGTAGGTGTCCTTTACTTTGTATTCCTAGTATCTTAGACAGTGCCTCCTTCGGTAGATGCTCAAATTTTATGCTTATTGATGAATTAACCTTGTGGAGGATGTTGTATTATTGTTCATATTTTAACATTAATAAACTATTTTTAGAGCATTTCTATGTTTGCAGCAATATCAACAGAAAATACAGAGAGTCCTCTTCCCTCACTATGCACAATTCCCACTACTAACACCAGGTGCTACGGTGGTACTTTTGTTACAATTGATGAATCTACATTGACACATCATTATCACCCAGAGTCCACAGTTGGCATCAGGGTTCACTATTGGTTTTGTATGTTCTATAGTTTTGGATAAATGTATAATGACACATACTCATCATTTCTTTTTGTGTGTGTGTTAAGGTCCACTCTGATGCCCAGGTTGGAGTGCCGTGGCATGATTATGGCACAGCTAACCACATACTCAACCTTCTGGGCTCAGGCAATCCTTTTGCCTCAGCCTCCCAAGTACATGGGACTATACCACCATGCCTGGCTCATTTCTTAATTTTTTCAAAGATGAGGTCTCACTATGTTGCCCAGGCTGGTCTCAAACTTCTGGACTCAAGCATTCTTCCTGCTTCGTCCTCCCAGAATGCTGGGATTACATGCGTAAGCCACCACACCCAGTCTCATCTTTCTCATCTTTGTAGTATCACATAGTATAGTTCTATGTGCCCTAAAATTCCTCTGTGCACTGCCTATTCATCTCTCCATTCCTAATAACCCCTGGCAACCACTGATCTTTTTAATATCTCCATAGTTGTGTAATTTCCAGAATATCATCTAATTGGAATCACACAGTATATAGCCTTTTCAGGTTGTCTTCTTTCACATAGTAGTATGCATTAAGTTTCTTCCATGCTTTTTCATGGCTTGATAATTTCTTTTCAGTGTTGAATAATACTCCGTTATCTGGATGTACCACAGTTTATCCATTCATCTACTGAAGGATATCGTGATTGCTCCCAAGTAAGGCTGCTATAAACATTCATGTGCAGATTTTTGTGTGGGCATAAGTTTTCCATTCATTTAGGTAAATATTAAGGAGTGCAGTCATTTAATTGTGTGGTATATGTTTAATTTTACAAGAATCTGTCAAACTGGCTTTCAAAGAGGTTGTATCATTTTGTATTCCCAACAAAAATTATTGAGAGTTTCTGTGTCCACATTCTTGTCAACATTTACTGTTATCAGTATTTTGAATTTTAGACATCTTTATGTGTGTAGTGGCATCTCATTGTTATTTTGATTTGCAATTTCTTATTAACATATGCTTCTTTTCTTTTTTTTCCCCTTATTTTAAGAATGGTGATACAATTGAGGGTTGGGTATACAAATGTTCATTATGCAGGTACCCTTGTTGATGAGGTGCGCCCCTCCCTTCTCTGGAAGTTTTTCTCAACTGCCAATCTCAATGCTCCTCCCCTGGCAGTTTCCCACTACTGCAAATCCCTTTCATATAGTATAATGATAATTCCTCAAGTACCGCTTATGAGTGAAAACATATGGTATTCTGTTCTTTGTTTCTGTGATAGATCACTGAGTATGATCGACTCTAAATCCATTCAAGTTGCTGCAAAGTCCATATGTTTGTCCTTCTTTGTGACTGCGTGATATTCCATTACATATATGTACCACATTTTTTATCCACTTGAGCTTCAATAGGCAGCATGGTTGGTTCCATATTTTGCTATTGTTCTTGAGCACATATGCATCCTTTCATATGCTTACTTGCCATCTATGTATCTTCTTTGATGAAGTGTCTGTTTAGGTCTTTTGTCCATTTTCAAATTATGTTGCTCATTTTTTAATTGAGTTTTAAGAGTTTTTTTGGTCTATTTTAGGTAATTGTCTTTTATTAGCTGTGCCTCTTGCAAACATTTTCTCCCAGTCTTTGGCTTGTTTTCTCATTCTCTTGATGATGTCATTTGCAGAGTAGAAATTTTTAATTGAGTGTAGTCTAGCTTTTCAGTCATTCTTTTTTTCATCAATTATGTCTTTTGTGTTAAATCCAAATTCATCACCACACCTAAGGTCATCTGCATTTTGTCTTATCTTCTAAAAGTGTTATAGTCTTGCATTTTACATTTATGTCTGTGATTTGATTTTTTTGAAGGGTGCAAAGTCTGTGTCTGTATTTGCTTTTGTTTTGCTTGTGTATATCCTGCTGACCCAGCACCATTTGTTGAAAAGATTATCTTTACTCCTTTGTATTGCCTTTGATGCTTTGTCAGATATCAATTCACTACATATATGTGAATCTGTTCTCTACTCTCTATTCTGTTCTATTGATTCATTTATTCTTTCACAAATTCCACACTGTCTTAATTACTGTAACTTTATATTAAGTCTTGTAGTTGGATAGTGTCAGTCCTCCAACTATGTTTTTCTCCTTCAATATTATATTGACTGTTCTGGATCTCTTGCCTTTCCACATAAACTTTAGAATCAGTCTGTCTATATCCACAAAGTGACTTTGTGGGATTTTGGATGGGACTTTGTTGACTTTGTAGATCAAATTGAGAAGACTTTACATCTTGACAATACTGTCTTTTTATCGATGATAATCACTTGATTTGATTTAATTTTTTATGTCATTTATCAGAGTTTTGTAGCTTTCCTTGTATAGAAGTTATAGATATTTTGTCAGATTTATAGTTAACTATTTAATTTTTAAAGTGCTAGTTGTGTTTTTAATTTCAAATTCCAGTTGTTCATTGCTGGTACATAGAAAAACAGTTTACTTTTGTATATTAACCTTGGAGCCTGCAATCTTGCTATAATGGCTTATTAATTACAAGAGTTTTTATGTTGAGTTTTTGGATTTTCAACAAAGGTAATTATGTATTCTGTTAACAGAGACAGTTTAATTTCTTCCTTTCTAATCTATATACTTTTTATTTCCTTTTTTTGTTCAAGTGCATTTACTAGGACTTCCACTATGATGTTAAAGGACAGTGAGGAGAGCGGACATCCTTGCCTTGTTACTTATCTTATTGGGAAAGCTTTGAGTTTCTTATCATTAAATATGATGTTAGCTATTGGTTTTTTTATTTTTATTTTTTTATAAGTTTTTTTTTTGAGTTGGAGTCTCACTCTGTCACCCAGACTGGAGTACAGTGGCCGCTCCCGGCCATCGCAGCCTCGACTTACTGGGTTCTGGTGATACTTCCGCCTCAGCCTTCCAAGTAGCTGGAATTACAGGCATGCGCTACCATGCCAGGGTGATTTTTTGATTTATTGTAGAGATGAGGTCTTGCTGCCCAGGCGGGTCTTGAACCCGCGGGCTCAGGCAATCCACTCACCTCAGCCTCCCACAGACGCGGGATTACAGGCTGAGCCACCAAGCCTTGTTGGGAGCCAACATCTATAGCTACATGGCTGAGGCCTGTAAAGGCCCATCTGAAAGATCACCTCTGACATAAGATATCAGTTATACCTATAATATTGGCGTGTGATTGGTGACCAGCGTGCATACATGGCAGTAAAACTTATAAGAAAAATCTCTATACGCCTGATGAAAGGTTATACAGCAGAATGACCTTGTCCTTTCTAAATCTTACTTCTTTCTAGATATTTTTCAAACTTCTATTCTCTGGTGAGTCAATTCTTAAGCAGTTTCCCCTAGAGCTAAGATTAGAGACTAAATTACCATCATAGTATTATTGCCTGTTTCGGGCCAGGCAGAAACTATTGCTTTTGTCCCATTATAGGCTATGCATTTCCTTGTCTTTGTTTTATTAAATACCAAAAACTGTCTACACCCCAAAGCCATTAACTTGGCGCCTATGCCTTTGTTTCATACCGAAACTCTGTCTGCCTCTGTTTACCTCAGCCCGAGGCCATGTGGCCATCCATTTCCTTACTCAGGAGTGTGAAAGCTACTATATGATTTCTAGAGTAGACTTGTTAGTTAGGATAAAATATAATTTATACACTTACGTTTTAGAGTATATTTGAGTAAACTTATGCTTGCTGTTTTGTTTCTTTTGGCTACATTATTTAAATATAATAGTTACTATACGATTTATAAAAGAATTAAGGATATGGCATAGTATTGAAGGTCAATCATTACAAAAATGAAAGTTTAGACATAGGAAATTCATTTAAGTCATGGTAAGGTTTTATAATTTAAGAATAAGTTGTAGAATTGCAGGACACTACATTCCATGATAGATTAATGGAATAACTGAGTCATTTGAGTAAACTTACAGATTGTAGTATAGTGTTAAATTGATACTATTAATCATTGAAAATATTAGGAGTCAGTAAACTTGGATTTAACTTAGAAAAGTTTTTGTATTAATCAGGGTCTGGAACAAAGAGTATAATGTGAATGATTTATTGAACATTGTGGAGAACACTTTGAACAATCTGTATTAAAATTGTATACCTGTAAATTTAATGTAAGTTTTGTGAAACACGTCATGTATCATGGAATTGTAATTGCTTGCTTGTAACTTGCAAGTCTCGTGATGCGTAATTTGCATAAAGTTTGTACGCCCCCAAAGTGATTGACACACTAATGGAGGGTATGGAAAAAGGTATATAAGTTGGAAGGAGTTCAAATAAAATTTGGCTTCAGTCCTGATCAGACTGTTCCCAGAAGAAACCGCCTCTGAGTGGTCTCTTCTCGCGCCATCTGGATTCTCCGTTGCGGTCCTTACCCAACCCTCAGTCAGGGCTGGTCCCCGACAAAGCCTGGCTAGCTATTGGTTTTAATAGACATGCTTTATCAAGTTGAGGAAGTTTCTTTCTATGCCTAATTTACTGAGCGTTTTAAATCATAAATAAGTTTATAATCATAAAAAATGTTGCCAAATACTTTTTTTTCTGCATCTATTGACTTGACCATGTGATTTTTCTTATTTAGCCTTTTGATGGATTCCATGAATTGATTTTCAAATGATGAGCCAGTCTTGCATATCCAGGAAAAATTTCATTTGATTGTGATGTATAATTTGGTTTTTACATTTTTGGATTTAATTTGTCAATATTTTGTTGAGGATTTTTTCATATATGTTTATGAAATATATTGATTTGTAATTTTCTTTCCTTGTAATATCTTCCTCTGGTTTTGGTAATGGGGTAATGCTAGATTCACAGAATGAGTTTGGGAGTATTGTCTCAATTTCTGTCTTCTGGAAAAGACTGTAGAAGTTGGTATGAGGTTGGGCATGGTGGCTCATGCCTGTTATTCCAGCACTTTGGGAGGCTGAGGAAGGAGGATCACTTGAACCCAGGAGTTTAAGAGCAGTCTGGGAAATATAGTGAGAGTTTGTCGCTACAAAAAAAAAGAAAATTAAATGGGCATGGTTGTGCATGCTTGTAGTCTAGCTACTCAGGAGGCTGAGGTAGGAAGATGGCCTGAGCCCAGGATTTTGAGGCTGCATTGAACCATGATTGTTCCACTGTATTCCTTCCTAGGTGACAGAGTGAGACCTCAACTTAAAACAGTAACAACAACAAAGAAAATTGGTATGATTTCTTTTATAATATTTGGTGGACTCTACCAGTGAGTCCATTTGGGCTTTCTGTTTTTGAAGTTTATTAATTATAGATGCAATTTCCTTAATAGGTATAGGTCTATTCAGATTGTCTATTTCTTCTTGTGTGAGGTTTGTCAGATTCAAGGAATCCATTTTATTTAGGTTATCAAATTTGTGGGCATAAAGTTTTTCATAATATTCTTTATTTTTTAAATGTCAGTGGGATATGTAGTGACATTCTTTTATTTCTGACACTAGTAATTGGTGTCATCTCTCTTCCTTCTTTTTTTTTTGTTTTTTAGCTAGCCTGGCAAGAGGCTTATTAATTCTATTATCTTTTTAAAGAACCACGTTTTAGTTTCATTGTTTTTCTCTATTTATTTCTTGTTTTCAATTTTACTGATTTCTGTTCTAATTTTTATTATTTTCGTTTCTTCTGCTTACTTTGGATTTTATATGCCCTTCTATCTCTATATTCCTAAAGTTGTAGCTTAGATTGTTAATTTTAAGTCTTTCTTTTCTAATATGTGCATTTTATGCTATAAATGTCCTAAGCATTACATTTGGTGCATCTCACATATTTTATTTTTAACTTGTTCAAAATTTTTTAAAATTTCTCTTGAGATATTCTTTGATCCATTTGTGATTTAGAAGTGTGTTATTCAATCTTGAAGCATTTTTGGATTGTCCAGCTATCTTCTTATTATTGATTTCTAGTTTAGTTTCATTGTAGTCTGAGAGCAGATATTGTATAATTTGTGTGTGTGTGTGTGTGTGTGTGTGTGTGTGTATGTATGTATTTTAGAGACAGGGTCTTGCTGTGTTACCCAAGCTGGAGTGTAATGACATGATCATAACTCACTGCATTAAACTCTTGTGCTTAAGCTATTCTTCTGCCCCCGTCTCCTGAGTAGCTAGGACTACAGGCACATACTACCACAACTGACTAATTTAAAAAATTTTTTGTAGACACGGGGTCTCACTATGTTGCCCAGGCTGATCTCAAACTCTTGGCCTCAATAATCCTCCTACCTTAGCTTCCCAAAGTGCTGAGTTTATAGGTGTGAGCCATTGTGCTTGACCAACATTGCATCATTTCTACTCTTTAAGCTTGTTATGGTATGTTTTGTGACTCAAAATGTGGTCTATATTGGTGTATGTTCCATGTGAGTTTGAAGAAAATGTGTATTCTGCAGTTACTCAATTAAGTAGTCTAGATGCCTGTTATATAAAATTCATTGATAGTGTTGTTGAACTGTGTTTTTATTGATATTCTGCTTGTGGGATCTGTCCATTTCCAATAAAGGAATATTGAGGTCTTCAACCATAATTGTGTATTACTCTATTTTTCCTTAAAATTCTATCAATTTTTGCCTCATGTATTTAGATGCTCTATTGTTAGGCACATACATGTTAATGTTAATGATTACTAGATCTTCTTGGAAAATTGTCACTTTTATCATTATGTAATGTATCTTTTTATTCCTGGTAACTTTCCTTTCTTTGACGTCTGCTCTGTCCCAAGTTAATATAGCAAGTCCAGGTTTCTTTTGATCACTATCTTTCTCCATTCATTTATTTTTCATGTATATGTGCCTTTATGTTTATAGTGGGTTTCTTGTAGACAGTCTATAGTTGGGTCTTGTTTTATTATCCACTCTGACAATTTTTTTTAAAAATAGCACATTTAGACCATTCACATTCAAAGTGATTACTCATATAGTTGGATTAATATCTGCTATGTTTGTTGCTGTTTTTTTAATCTATTGCCCTTGTTATTTGGTATTAGTTTTTGTCTTCTATTCTTTTTCTGCCATTTGTGGTTTTAATTGAACATTCAGTATGACTCTGTTTTCTCTTTTTTGTTAGCATATCAATTGTACTTATTTTTCTTTTTCTGGAGTGCCCTAGATTGCAATATATAATTACAAGTAATCAAAACTCGCTTCTAAATAACATTATACCAATTCACAGGTAGTGAAAGTGCTTCATAATAACAAGATTATCTTAATTCCTTCGTCTTTTCCTTGCACCATTGCTGGTATTCATTTTATTTATGCATATATTTTTGAATAAATCATTGCTATTATTTTGAACAAAATGCTATCTGTTAGATCAATTAGAAATAAGAAAAATACTAGCTGTTATTTTACCTTTACTTATTCCTTCTTGGATGCTCTTTCTTTTCACAGAGCTGAGTTTCTGACATTTACTTCTCTGTAAAGAACTTCTTTTAACATTTTTTAGAAGACATATCTACAGGCTATAAAGTCTCTCAATTTTTGTCTGTGTGAGAAAGACTATTTCTTTGTCACATTTGAAGAATGATTTGATAGGTGCAGAATTCAAGTTGGTTTTTTTCTCAACACTTTAATTACTTAAACCAGGGGTCCCCAACTCCCAGGCCATGGGCCAGTACTCATTCATGGCCTGTTAGGAACTGGGTTACACAGTGGAAAGTTAACAGCGGGCTAGTGAGTGAAGCTTCATCTGTATCTGTAACCGCTCCCATCGCTCACATTATTGGCCAAGCTCTGTCTTCTGTCAGATCAGAGGAGGCATTTGATGCTCTTAGAAGTGCAAACTCTATCATGAACTGTACATGCTAGGGGATCCAGGCTGCATGCTCCTTCTGAGAATCTAATGCCTGATGATCTAAAGTGGAGCTGAGACAGTAATACTAGCACAGGAGAGTGGCTGCAAATACAGATTAACATTAGCAGTGAGGTTTGACTTCACAGAGATCATAATAAATCAATTGCTTGCAGATTCATATCAAAACCCTATTAGTGAATGGCAAGTAAGTTGATGTACTTCAATTGTATAGCTGCATCTGGTGCCAGGCTTTAAGTCAGAATCTGACACTTGTTTCAGTCTGTACGTGTCCCATTCATTCTTTTATTTGCTACTTCTGCCCATGCCCCCTTTTTCTTCACCATAAAAAAGTGGTAAATAAAACAATGGGTGGACCATGCACAGACTGAAATAAGTGTCAGATTCTGACTTAAAGCCTGCCACCAGATGCAGCTGTACAACTGAAATACATCAACTCATTTGCCACTCACTGATAGGATTTTGATATGAGTCTGCAAGCAATTGATTTATTATGGTCTCTGTGAAGTCAAACCTCACTGCTAATGTTAATCTGTATTTGTGGATTAAGAGTTGTATAATTATTTCATTATATATTACAACTTAATAATAGAAATAAAGTGCACAATAGATGTTATGCACTTGAATCATCTTGAACCATCTTCCCCACCCTGGTTCATGGAAAAATTGTCTTCTATGACACCAGTTCCTGATGCCAAAAAGGTTGGGACTACTGACTTAAATATTTTACTTCACTCTCTTCTTGCTTGCATGATTTCTGAGGAGAAGTTGGATAGAATTCTTTTTTTAAAATTTTATTTTAAAGATGTGGGGTATAATTCAGGATTAGGTATATAAAGGGTCATCATACAGGTAAAGTTTAGGCCTCCCTTTGGTCCCCACTTCACCTGGTTTGAGATCAGGTATACATGTTGATGTTATGTGCTTACCCCCCGCTGGCAGGTTCCAGCTACTGTCAATCCCTTTCTTATAGTACTATGGTAAATGTTCAGGGTCCACTTATGAGTGAGAACATGTGGTACTTAGTTCTTTGTTTCTGTGATAAATCACTCTAAATCCATCCAAGTCACTACAAATTTCATACTTTTGTTCTTCTTTATGGTTGCATAATAGTCCATTGTGTATGTGTACCACATTTTTTTATACAGTCCAGTTTCAATGGGCAGTAGGGTTGGTTCCATATTTTTCTACCGTGAGTGATGCTGCAGTAAACATGTGTGTGCAGGTATCTTTTTTGTAGAGTGATTTAAGTTCCTCCAGAAGGAGGATTGCTGGATCATATGGAAAGTCAATTTCTAGCTCTTTTAGGAATCACCACCGTGTTTTCCATAGAAGTTGAATTAATTTGCATTCCCACCAGTAATGTAGAAGCAGTTCCTTTTCTCCACATCCTCGCCACCACCTGTTGTTTTTTGTTTTATTAATGATGACCATTCTTACTGGAGTTAGGTGGTATCTCAGTGTGTATTGATTTGCATTTCTCTGGTGATTAGTGAAGCCGAGCATTTTTTAACGTGTCTGCCAACTGCCCACATATCTTCTTTTGAAAAGTCCATTCATGTCTTTGGCCCACTTTTTAATGGGGCTGTTTGTTTTTTTTTCCTTTTGACACGTTTGAGTCCCTTGTAGATCCTGGATGTTAGACCTTTTTCTGGTATGCATTTGGCATATCATTAGATATAGAAGAAACTCTTGATAAAATTCATCATCCTTTCTTGATAAAACCCCTGAACACCTAGGCGTAGAGGGAACACACCTCAAAATAGTAAGAGCCATCTATGACAAACCCACAATCAATATATTGCTAAATGGACAACAATTGGAAACATTTTCCCTGAAAACCTGAACAAAACAAGAATGCACACTCTCACCTCTCCTGTTTAACATAGTTTTGGAAGTCCTAGCTAGAGCAATCATATAAGAGAAGGAAATCATGGGTATCCAAATAGGAAAAGAAGAAGTCAAGTTATCTTTTTTTTCTGACAATATGATCCTATACCTTGAAAATCCAAGAGAATCTGTCATAAATTTTCTTGAACTGATAAAGGATTTTGGCAAAGTCTCAGGGTACAAAATAAATGTGCAAAAGAGAGTTGCATTCTTATACACCAACAGCAAACAGGCAGAGAATCGAATAAAAAGCATAGTTCCATTCACAATAGCTATAAAAAAATTGAAATATCTTAGCATCTCCCTAACCAGAGAAGTGAAAGATCTTTACAATGAAAATGCAAAACACTGCTCAAAGAAGTCAAAGGTGACACAAACAAATGGAAAAATATTCCATGCTCATGAATTTGAAGAATCAACATTGTTAAGATGTCCATTCTATCAAAGGCAATCTACAGATTCAATGCAATACTCACTGAATTACCAATATTATTCTTTTCACACCTGGAAACAACAATTCAGAAATTCATATGGAAACACAAATGAGCACGAATAGCCCAACAATCCTTGGCAAAAGAAAAAAAGTGGGAGGTATAACATGTCCAGACTTTAAACTTTATTATAAGGCTACAATAATAAAAACAATCTGTTATTTGTACAAGAACAGGCATATATACCAATGGAACAGGATAGAAATTCCAGAAGCACAACCTCAAATTCTCAACAGATTTATCTTTGATAAAGCCCCGACAACAACCACTGGGGAGAGGAGAACCTATTTAGTAAATGGTGCTGGAAAAACTGGCTGACCATGTGCAAAACAATGAAACAGGACCCCCGTCTATCACCATACACAAATATCAACTGAATCAAAGACCTAAATGTAAAACCTCAAACTTTAAGAATCTTAGTGATTTCCAGCAAGATGGTGATGGAGCAGGTCAGATTGTGAGAGTCTCTGCAAAGTGTGTGTCTGTAAAGACTCTTGGCATGAGTGGGTGTATGCTGGTGGGTGAGTGAAAGTTCATATGAGGGGAGACTCAGGTTCATGCACCTGGAGATCTCTTCTGGAGATGACTGCAACTCCCCACCGCCCTGAGGTTGGAGCCAGTAGTGCGCAGGTTCATCTGCTATTCTCAGGGCTTTCCTGGGGAAAGGCTGCAGAATACAGCTGATCCTTATCACCTGGTGCCTGGCCCACATCATCACATGTGACAGCAGAGTTGCACAAGCCCTGGATCCATGGAGAGAGAGAGTATGTCAGGTAGAGCTGGAGAGTAGTCCCATCAGTAGTGAGGAAATGCTGACCGGAGCCATTTTCTCTGTTCTAGGACCAGGCAGAGACCTGCTTTGCCCCACCCATCTCCACCCAGCCTCAAACCTGGGACCTAGAAGTTATCTCATAAAACTTGGAGAGACAAATGTCTCTCCCCTACACTGGAACAGGCACAGACACATCAGATCTGAGTGGGAGACTTGACAATAGTGACTTGACAACTGCAAGCCAGGTGAGTCCAGATCTGATCCACCCTCCTCCCACAGTAGTTTGTGGGGCATCTGACCCATGCTTAGAGCAACCCTATCAGCCTGCACTGAGAGCAGAGGGGAGGGGCTGGAGACCAGAACTGAAAGGAAGCTGAAGTTATAGGAACAGCCTCAGATCAAGTTATTTTGTTTTGCCTTTTTTTTAGTGTTTTTTTCCTCTTCTCTCTTTCTGTCTTTGATTATGTTTTCATACTTGCTTTGTTTCTGTGAGTTAATTGCTTTTTTTTAGACTTCCTGTTTGTGCATGGGTATTTATGAGGGTGAATACATCAATAGGGTTTTTTTTTTTGGTCGGTTTGTGTGTTTGTATGGTTTCCTGTATTTTTTTTTTCATTTCTGTCTTTTTTGTATCTCTTTTCATTTGTTAGTTGGTATGCCTATCTGGTCTCAAACCACAAAACCAGATTTCAAGACATTAATAGAAAGAATAAATAGCACTGAGGAGAGATGAGAGGAAAGAATGAAGGAGTTGATAACTGAGATAACAGCATTAACGAATACAGTGACTGAAATAAATAGCAAACTGATAAGCAAGGAAAACAGAATTAACCAAGCAGAAGGAAGAATCTCAGAGCTTGAGAACCAAAATATGGAACTAATGCACACTGTTAAAAACATAGAAAAGAAGCTTAAAAAGACAGAATAAAACCTCCAAGAGATAAGCGATTATTTCAAGAGGCTGAACCTAAGATTAATTGGAATTCCTTAAACAGATAGACAGAGAGCACCCTGGAACAAATACTCCATGATATTATCTAAGAAAACTTCTCTCATTTCATCAGTGACATGGCTATCCAAACACAAGAGGTTCAGAGAACCCCTGCAAGACAACAAATGAGAAGACCAACTCCTAAACACACAGAAATTTGCCTATATAAAGTAGGTATAAACAAAAAAATCCTAAAGGCAGCAAGAGAGAAAGGTCAGACTATGTACTGGGAAAGACCAACTAGAATAGCAGCAGACTTATCTACAGAAACACTTCAGGCTAGGAGAGGTTGGAACTCAAACTTCAAAGTTCTCAAAGATAAATATTTTCAACCAAGAATTGCCTACCCAGCTAAACTAAGCTTCATGGAGAATTAAAATCCTTCCCAGACATTCAATTCCTAAGAGTTTATGCTGCCTATAGACCAGCTTTATAAGAAACACTTAAGAAAGTATTAAACACAGAAGAAAGAAAAAAAAAAGAACATGGAAAAAGATTGAAAACACACTTGAGTCAACCTTCAAATCAAAAGAAAGTCAACAAACAGTAGCAAGAACAACAAACTCTGTAAGAACCTCATGATAGAGATAAACACTCACATTTCAATAATTAGCCTGCCTGTGAATGAACTGAATGCACTACTGAAAAAAATGTAGAATGGCAAAATGGATAGAGTATCATGAGGCAACAATATATTGTCTCCAAGAGACTCATCTCACCAGAAAGTACATTTACAGACTCAAAGTATGAGGATAGGAAACAAAATTTCAGGTGAATGGAACACAGAAGAAAGAAGGAATTATGATTTTAATATCAGACAAAAAACCTTTAGGCTATCAAAAATTAAAAAAGATATGGATGGTCACTACACAGTGATAAAAGGTTCAATCCATCAACAAGAAATATTCATCCTAAACATATGCACCCAACATAGGAGCACCAACTTTCATAAAACAGCTTCTAGGTAAACTAAAAAAGGACATTGCCTGTAACACTATCATAACTGGGGACTTAAATACCCCACCTTAGACAGATTATCAAAATAAAAAGTCAACAAGGAGATCTGGAACTGCAACATGACGCTTGAACAAATGAACTTAATTGATACCTACAGAACACTCCACCCAACAACCATGGAATATACATTCTACTTATCACCATATGGAATGTACTAAAGATAGACCACATCCTTGACTATAAATCAAGCATAAAAAATTTCATAAGATTGAAATACTGCTATGCAGCTTCTCAGAGCACAGTGGAATAAAAATCAATATCAACACCAACAAAGTTCCCCCAAACCCACAAAGACATGGACACTAAACAGCATGATGCTAAACAACTCCTGATGCAACATGGAAATCAAAACAGAGATTAAAAGATATCTGAGCTGGGCTCGGTGGCTCAGCCTGTAATCCCGTGCCTTTGGGAGGCTGAGGTGAGTGGATTGCCTGAGCCCGCAGGTTCGAGACCCACCTGGGCAGCAAGACCTCATCTCTACAATAAATCAAAAAATCAGCCAGGCGTGGTAGTGCTTGCCTGTAATTCTGGCCACTTGGAAGGCTGAGGCGGAAGGATCACCGGAGCTCAGCAGGTTGAGGCTGCGGTGGCCGGGAGTGGCCACTGCACTCCAGTCTGGATGACAGAGTGAGACACCAACTCAAAAAAAAAAAAAAAAAGATATCTGGAAACATATGGAAATGAAGAAACATCTTACCAAAGCTTTGGGATGACATGAACACAGTACTAAGAGGGGAATTCATATCTTTAGAAACACATATGAAGAAAATGGAAAGCTTACAAGTTAGCAGCCTAACAAATCACCTAAGGAAGCTGGAAAAACAAGACCATCAATGCTCTAACTTCAACAGAAGACTCCAGATCACCAAAATAAAAGTCCAAATTCAGTATATTGAAGACAAAAAGATAATACCAAAAAAATCAATGAAACAAAAAGCTGGTTCTTTGAGGGAATGAACAAGATTTAGGGACCTCTAACTTGACTGATCAAAAAAAGGGAGAAAAACTCCAAATTAACACAATGAGAAATGCAAAAGATCAAGTCACAAATGACCCCAAAGAAACGCAAAAAGTTATTAGAGACTACTATGTACACTTGTATGGAAATAACCACTATGAAAACATAAAGGAAATGGAGGACTTTCTGACATCACAAACCTCCTCACGTTGAAACAAGAAGAAATCGAGACCCTAAATAGACCAATAACAATCCAGGATATTGACTATGTCATAATAAAATTACCTACACACACACACACACACACACACACACACACACACACACACACACACACAAAAGCCCTGGACCTGATGGCTTTCCAGCAGAATTCTACAAAACATACAAGGAAGAATTGATATCAATCCTACTGAAAGTATTCCAGGCAATTGAGCAAGATGGAACTCTCCCCAAATCATTTTATGAAGCTAACATTGCATTGAATCCCAAACCAGGTAAAGATCCAACAAAGAAAGAGAACTACAGGCCAATATCCTTGATGAACATAGATGCTAAAATTCTCAACAAGATTCTAGCAAACCTGATCCAACAACACATCTCAAAAATCATCCATCACAACTAGGTAGGCTTCTTTCCCAGGATGCAGGGTTAGTTCAACATTTGCAACAGATGTAAAAACAAAAACCACATGATTATATCATTAGATGTGAAAAAAGCTTTTGATAAAACTCGGCACCCCTTCTTGATAAAAACCCTCAAACATCTAGGCATAGATGGAACATACCTCAAAATATTAAGAGCCATCTATGAGAAACCCACTGCCAACATACTGCTAAACAGAAATTGGAGCCATTTCCCCTGAAAACTGGAACTAAACAAGGATGCCCACTCTCACCCCTCCTTTTCAACATAGTTTTGGAAATCCTAGCTAGAGCAATCAGACAAGAGAAGGAGATCAGGGGTATCCAAATAGGAAAAGAGGAAGTCAAGTTATCCTTCTTTGCAGATGACCTTGAACACCCAAGAGATTTTATACCTTGAACACCCAAGAGAATCTGTCAAAAACCTCCTTGCACTGATAAGGGACTTTGGCAAAATCTCAGGATATAAAATAAATGTGCAAAAGACAGTCGGGTTTCTATACATCAACAATAAAAAAACAGAAACCCAAATAAAAAGCACAATCCCATTCACAATAGCCACAAAAATAAAATGAAATGCCTTGGCATCTTTCTAACTAGAGACATGAAGGACCTTTATAGTGAAAACTACAAAACACTGCTCAAATAATTCAAGGGTGACACAAACACATGGAAAGAATCATGGATTCTTTCATGGGTTGGAAAGATCAACATTGTTAAGATGTCCATCCTACCCAAGGCAATCTACAGATTTAACATAATACCCATTAAATTACCAGCAGCATTCTTCTCAGACCTGGAAATGACAATACAGGAATTGATACAGAGACATAAATGACCTCAAATAGCCAAAACAATCCCCAACATAATAAACAAAGTGGGAGGTATCACACTCCCAGACTTTAAACTTTATTATAAGGTTACAATAATCAAAACAGCCTGAGATTGGCACAAGAACTGGCATATAGACCAGTGGAACAGGATAGAAATTCTGGAAGAAAAACCTCAATTTCTCAACCAACTCATCTTTAACAAAGCCTCCAATACCAACCACTGAGGAGAGGAGAACCTATTCAGTAAACGGTGCTGGGAAAACTGACTGACCACATGCAGAAGATTAAAATAAGACCCCTCCCTATCACCATACACAAAAATCCACTCTAAATGAATCAAAGACCTAAATGTAAAACCTCAAACTATAAGAACCTTAGAAAATGCAAGAGACACCCTTATGGAAATTGTTACTGGCAATGATTTCCTGATCAAAACCCCAAGTGACCTTGTCATAAGAGATAAGATAGACAAGTGGGACCTCATCAAACTGACAAACTTCTGCAATCCAAAGAATCCATTGAGAACTGGGAGAAAACCTTCAGACTGGGAAAAAATATTTGCCAACTGTATGTCTGACAAAGGCCTGACCTCTAGGGTCTATAAGGAACTCAAATGTGCCAAAAAGAAAAAAACGAACAACCCCATTACAAAGTGGGCAAAGGATATGAATAGGCACGCCTCAAAAGAAGACATACAAGCAGTCAACAGAGACGTAAAAAAATGCTCAGCCTCACTATTCATAAAAAAAAATGCAAATTAAAACTACACTGAGATACCATCTAACTCCAGTCAGGATGGCCTTCATCAATAACGCAAAAAACAACAGATCCTGGAGAGGATGTGGGGAAAAAGGAACACTGTTGTTGAGAGTGAAAACTACTACAACCGCTGTGGGAAACAGTTTGGTGATTCCTAAAAGATCTAAAAATCAACCTTCCACATGACCCCACATTCTCCTTCTTGGGAATATACCCAGTGGAACTCAAATCACTCTGTGAAAAAGATACCTGCACATGTGTGTTTATTGCAGTATTGTTCATAATAGCAAAAGCATAGTACCAGCTGTGCTGCCCATCAAAAGATGATTCGATAAAAAAAATGTGGTACATATGCATGATGGAATATTATGAAATTTCACAGCAACTTGGATGAACTTAGAGTCTATAATACTGAAACAAAGAATGAGTATTTCATGTTCTGACTCTTTGGCAGACCTTGGACAATTATTGTAATACTATTAGAAAAAGGATTGGCAGTAGTGGGAAACTACTGGCGGGGAGGGAGACGGGATTGACTGTAGTGGGAATCTGCCTGGAGAAGGGGAGCACACCTCATCAACAAGGGTACTTGCATAATGAACATTTGTATACCTAACCCTGAATACCTAATCTTTAAAATAAAAAAATTAAAAAGAAACCAAAATACAGGAGACACTGTTATAGAAATTGGAATAGGCAACCAATTCCTAATCAAAACCCAAAAACCCATGCTATAAGAGATAAGATAGACAAGCAGGAACTCATCAAACTGAGAAGCCTTCTGCAAAGCAAAATAAACCATCAAGAGAGTGGGAAGACCGCCCACGGAATGGGATATAATTCTTATTTTTGGTTCTTGATAGATAGTGCTTCCTCCTCAACCCAGCTTTTTTCAGGATTTTTTCTTTATCTTTGATTTTCTGAATTTTAAAAATGTTATGCCTAGATGTAGTTTTTCTGGCATTTACCCTGCTTGATGTTCTCTGACATTCCTGGATCTGTGTTTGGTGAAACATTAATTTGGGCAAATTCTTTTCATAATTCCTGCAAATATTGTTTCTCTTCCTTTTCACTTTCTTCTCCTGTCATTTTTGTTAAATGTATGGTATACCTTTCATAGCTGTCCCACAGTTCTTATATATTCTTTTCTTTTTTTTATAATCAATATTTTTTATTTTGATATTGTGGGGTACAGTTAAGGGTTAGGTATACAAATATGCTTCGTTCAGGCACCCTTGTTGATAAGAGGTGTCACCCCATCCCCAGACAGATATTGACTACCATTAATCCCATCTCCCCCCCATAGTTTCCCACCACTGTCAGTCCTTTTCTTATAGTATTACGTTGGATGTTCAAGGTCCACTATATGAGTGAGAACATGTGATACTCAGATCTTTGTTTCTGTGAGAGGTCACTCAGTATTATAGACTCTAGTTCCATCCAGGTTGCTGCGAAATTCATGATTTTGTTCTTTTTTATGGCTGAGTAGTATTCCATTGTGTATATGTACCACATTTTTAAAATCCAGTCCTCTTTTGATGGATAGCATGGTTGCTTCCAACCCACAGGTCATAAGAGATAAGATAGACAAGTGGGACCTCATTAAACTGACAAGCTTCTGCAAAGCCAAATAAACCATCAAGAGAGCAGGGAGACAGCCTATAGACTGGGAAAAAGTATTTGCCAACGCCAGGTCTGACAAAGGCTTAACATCTTCGATCTACAAGGAACTCAAATGTGCTGAAAAGAAAATAACAAACAACCCCATTATAAAGTGGGCAAAAGATATGAACAGGCACTTCTCAAAGGAAGATGTTTGAGCAGCCAATGGACACATGAAGAAATGCTCAACCTCACTAATCATCAGGGAGATGCAAATCAAAATCACACTGAGATACCACCTAACTCCAGTCAGAATGGCAATTATCAATATCTCAAAAAATAACAGTTGCTGGAGAAGGTGTGGTGAAAAGGGAACACTTCTACACTGATGGTGGGAGTGCAAACTAGTGCAACCTCTGTGGAAAACAGTATGGCGATTCCTAAAAGCTCTAAATATTGACCTTTCATATGACCCTGCAATCCCCCTACTGGGAATATACCCTGAAGAACTCAAATCACTCTATCAAAAAGATACCTGCACACGTATGTTTATCGCAGCATTGTTATGTTTTTTTTTTTTAACCTTTGGTCCTTTTTTTCTCTTTGATTTGCAATTTTAGAGGTTTCTACTGAGGTATTCACCAGCACAGAGAATTTTTTCCTCAACTTTGTCTATTCACTAATAAGCTCATCAAAGGTATTCTTTATTTCTGTTACAGTGCTTTTGATCTCTAGCATTTCTTTTTGGTTCTTTTTTAGAACTGTTATTCCTCTGCTTACATTGCCCATCTGTTCTTGCATGTTATCTATTCATTAGAGAACCCTTAGAAATGTGGTGTCCCACCATGGCTGGGGCAGCTTTCCCTCATGGAATACTGAGATATTTTTGTTTTCCTGGGTTCTATGAACACATATACAAACTTTTTAGAACAATTCTGTTTTTGTATAGTTTTGTCCTTTCTTAATAAAAGTGGTGCATTAAATGTTAATAAAAGTAATTGAACACTATATCTTTGCATATTTTAAATACAAATGAATTCATAAGTCCAGATAACAAATATTGACAATTTGGTTTTACCTTTAGAAAGTTGAAGTGGTAAAGTATGGAAAATGTGAAATATGAGTCTATTATTTTTCTAATCTCTTCCTTCTCTTCAATTTCTTCTTTTCCTTTCCCTTCCTCCCCCTCTTCCTTCTTTACATCTCTGTTTTTGTTTTGTCCTATCAATGGCTATTTATTAAATATATGAGAGGGTGTCCCCTTAAAAACTGAATTTATTTATTAAAAATTGTGTATTGTGTCTGTAGTTCCAGCTACTTGGAAGGCTGAAGCAAAAGGATCACCTGAACCCATCAGGTCGAGGCTGCGGTGGCCAGTGAGTGTGCTGTTGCACTCCAACCTGGGTGACAGAGTGATTCCAACTCAAAAAAAATATGTGTATTTATTCTCATATGTTTAAACTTCAGTCATCTTCAAAATACTCTCCATTTGATGCAGTACACCTATTGAGACGCTTTTTTCACTGTTCAAAACCACTTTTGAACTTGTCAATTTTGATGCCTTTTAGTGCTTCTGCCATTTTTTGTTTCACCCCTTCCATGTTGGCAAAACATTTCCCTTTGAGAACTTTTTTCATCTGGGGAAACACAAAAAAGTTGTTTGGGGTGAGATTGGGTGAATGGGGGTGGGGGATGGAGGTTAATCTGTTTTTGGCTAAAAACTGTTGAACACTTAGTGTGGTATGAGCAGGTGTGCTTGTAAATCACCCATTATGAAATGGGTAAATGTGTTAGAAGAATCTTAAAAAAAAAAAAAATCACTGAAGCTAAGCACTGCCTCTCACAACAATGCTAGCTGGTACACGGATGCTAATGCATTCTTAGAACACTTGCCTAGCAGGGGAAGCCTGTATTATAAAGGGGTCCATCCTTCAAAAGACAATTCTGATTTTTGGAGGGTTCCTCCCTTCTATATATCAGTTATCCACAAAATGTGGGTCTAGTTTGTTTATTTTTAAATTTACTTTTATTGTATATTAAGGCAAAATGGGATAGAATTAAGAAACAGAGGAGATAAGAATGAAGTAGACAATAAATTTCAGTGAGGAGACCATCCCTATTTGCTTCTCCCTGAGCCTTCTTCAAGGAGTGGAATTCGAGCTCCTTGTAACTCTAACCACATTTCTACCCTATATAGATCTTTCTGGTGTTGCTTGGGAAAAGTTTGAACCATAGGACACTGGTTCTCTACCAAGTTAAAAGTCTGGATTATATAATTTGTCCTATCAAATTAACCGATCTAGTTCTGGTTCACGTTCTGTCTTTAATTTTTCTTTTCATAGACTCTCCATTTCGAAGTGCAGTAATAAATAGTATTCTCTGCCACCAGACATTGACTGCATGAGTCTTGCTTGTAAAGTCTCTGGGTTAATTCTGACAAGGCACTGTAGATGAGACATTAAATAAGTGACTTGGTAGCATACATTTCTCCAGAATGTTGTCAAGTTGAGAAGGATGACTCTGGGAAGCTGTTTCCAGCTTACTTTGGTACATTGAATGGAAAATAAAGTAAGTGGGGCTCTAATTTCTGCTCCTTATCTGCTGCTTTTTCTCAAAAGGATAATATGCCTTTTAAGTGAGAGCTTCTCTAGTTTGTTTTTCCAAGACTTTAATATGCTTAGAACAGGGGTTGTGCCTCTGTGTTCTGCACAGTGTCTGGCTGCCCAGATGATGCTGAAGCTCCTTTTACCACCACTCCTTATTTAGTGCTGTGCTGCTAGCTTTTCCACACATCCCATATGACTCATGAGGAAGCTGTAGCACGTGCCTTCCACAGTGTATTAGAGTGGAATTTGAGTTGATCCATTCTGTGCAGGTGGTGTAGGATGTTCTAAGCACTCCTTGTCCTTTGAGACTGAGCCTTATTTTTCCTTGCCTGATGAACATTTGGACTGCAACACTCAACAAAAGGAGCTGATGCTGCCTCATTGAGGAAATCGGCCATGACCACTTTGGTGCTTTGTTCTAAGTATAACTTCTTCAAAAGTTGCTGTCTTAGTTTTTGCAGGTGGTTATAACAAAATACTATAGACTAGGTGGCTTATAAGCAGTAGAAATTGGAAGTCCCAGATCAGGGTGCCAAAAGATCTGGTGTCTAGCGAAGGCCTGCTTTCTGGTTCATAGACAGCAGTTTTTTTTTTTTTAAAACTATAACCTCACATGGTAGAAGGGGCAAGGGATCTCTGTGGAGCCTCTTTTATAAGGAGGCTAATCCCATTCACAAAGGCTCTACTCTCACTACCTGATCACCTCCCAAGGGCTCTACCTCCTAATACTGTCACATTTGGAATGAGGTTTCAACATATGAATTTTGAGGAGACATAAACATTCAGATGATAGCAATTGGGGAAGAAGGAGATATAGAAATAAAAATGATAATTTTTACCATTTAAAATGGACTGGAACTGTGGACCCAAACAGAAGAAAAATGTACTCAGGACTGAAATTCATGAAAAGAAGGGCATAATGATGATGATGATGATAATAATAATAATAACAAAGTCTTGTGGGGACAAAAGGCAAACTGGCATTTCTTGCGGTAAATCAAGGTTGTGTCATATTGTTAATGGATAAGAGTACTTTAGAAAGCAATTTGAGATATTAATGTTTTGCGGTGAGCTCAATGAAGAAATCTGGGAAGATCTTACATCAAATATTATAGCTCTAAAAGACATCTTTCATGCACAGCTAGGAAGTCAGTTTGCTATCTGCCAGTGCTTAGCAGAGATCCTAGCTGGATCTAAGCTGGTACTCTTAAGTGGCTGGAAATGTTTTGTCATCTGGTAAGAGAATAGAGAGTGGATCTCCATGAACAACTAACTTCAAGGGTTTTACTTGATGAAGGAAGGATACAGTTTTTCTTAAGGGCTTAAGATAGGAGGAGAGGGCAGTGTGATATTTGCCTCAGCTATGGCCCTCATGCTAGTTTTAAGGACTTGTTTGAACCCTGAGGAGACAGGGGCTATAGACAGAAGCTGGTAAGCTATTTTCCAAAGGGACTTTAGAGTCATGAGGTGCTTCCATCACTGCATCAGTGGGAAGAGGAGTGTGCACTAAGACTCCAGGGACTTTCTGGGTATTTGCCGCAGATTTGGGAAGTCCAAAGGACAGTTTCTTTGGCCCTGACATTTAGAGTGTTACAGCCAATATTCACAGGTCATTGAGATCTGGGAAGCTTGCCTTAAACTGTTAACCTTTGTTGGTGCATAGAAGGATGCTAGGGGGTAGAAGTCAAGATAAGACAAGTATTACACAGAAAGCAAAAGAAGCACAGACCATCTAGTGACTTCACCGTGAAAACAGAAACTTCCCAGAAATTCACAGGAATCTTGAGACAGATAATGAGCTTCTTTCAATCTGAGGCATGAAGTTAGAGTCTACTTTATTTAGATCTTAAGATGACACTTGGATTCCTTCCTTCCTCCCCCTTTCTCCCTCTCTATCCTCTCATTCCTCCATCCCTTCATCACTCCAACCCTCCATTCCTTTCCTCTTTGTATCATGTTAAAAGTAAAGCAGACTATAGTTAATTTTTAATTTACTACATCTTTTATTTTTTGCTATATTTTTGTATTATTAAATGGGTCCCAGAAATTGACTGGACATTGCCCAAGAACTCTTAGTGTCAGCTGCCTCCTTAAATTAGCCACCCCAGTTATAATAGGATAGGTATATATTGATTTTTTCTCTTATATATCCATTCCCTGATTTTTCTTTGTGATGATATCCCTTCATCACTCTCAGCCCAAGTAGTATGGGAGAGGTTGACCCTCCCTTTGGTTTCCAGGATGCTCACATGCCTGGGGATTTGGCCATGAGAAACTTATTGTTTTGTACTTTTATTGGAGCTGGGAAAGAGGTGTGCCCTCTTCTGCTGAGACTCTTAACTAGGGAGAATGGAGCTGCTGATTTTGCTAATTTTTCCACCACACTGGAAGAATCTTCCTGAGAAGGAAGCTGGGCAGGAGAAAGCAGATCTGAGAGATGTGGCGCTAGAGTCCTGACTACATTGTTGGACTTTTGGACCAGTCATGCCAGATGCACTTTCAGGTTTGTGGGTGCAAATGGAATTTTTCTTCCTAATGAACTTGAAATGAAGTTCTGCCACCTGAAGTTTCCAGAATCCTGCCAAACATAGCACCTAAGACACACCTGCTGGTAGTGTGTTGGGAAGACGATTAGTTGAAGGGATAATGCCAAGGGATTAACATCTATAAAACTGGCATCCTAAAAGGAACCTGAGAACTAAAGCATTCTGGCCTTATGAGCATTGGGGTTGGAGGATTCCAGGAAGTGCCAGGGTGCCTCTGGTCATTAGAACTCCTCTCTCATGTGTTAAGTCCTCTCTCACTTGCTCTTGTTTTCCCTCAAGTCTATATATAGACTCAGGATAGAAATTGAGGGTTTAATACTTTGAGCTTGGGAGAGGGCCATTTCGAGATGTTTTAGCACACCACAAGTGTCTGGTAGCTCATTAGCAGGTTCTATGCTAATAAGCACATTTGCCTGAACGATACTTTGGCTCATCTAGATTGTCTTATTAGCTATCTGCCAGCTAAAAAGTAGGAGGGGGTGGGATAGTAGCTTCATGATAAGAAAATGAAAGCCTTTCCACAATTTTCTGCATCTTCCAAGAGATCTATTTTTAGGAAGTGTGAATTTGGCAGGTATGTGCTGTCTTCCATTCTGTGTACCTGACGGCTTCAAGGACACAGGCCAAACGGCAAAGTGTTTAGAGAAGAAAAATGCAAATCTATGCCTCAAAAAAATTAGTTATACAGAGGAGAGATTTGGAGATTCAAATGTGTGACTCTTGTTTTTTTTTTTTAGCCGTGGTCTTACTCTGTCACCCAGGATGGAGTGCAGTGCACAATCATGGCTTACTGCAACCTCAAATTCCTGGGCTTAATTGATCCTCCAGCGTCAGCCTCCCAAGTAGATGGGACTACAGATGTATGCTACCATGCCTGGCTACCTTTCTTTTTTTTTTCAGAGATGAGGTCTTGCTATGTTGCCCAGGTTGATCGTGAGCTTCTGGGCTGAGACAATCCTCTGGCCTTGGCTTCCCAAAGTACAGGGACTATAGCTGTGAACCACCGCATTCAGTGTGTGACTCTTGAATCATTAAATATAAAAGTAAAAATGATTACTGATCATAACCAATTAGAAAAGTGTGGCCTCTCAGAGGTTCAAGTAGCACCTCGTGGCTACAATTGTGGGAAATGAAGTAGGAATGTTACATAAGGAGACTGGCTGACCTATGGCACAGCAACCCCTGCTAAGCATTAGATATTGTCACTTGGAGTTAAACCTATTTGAATCATTGACCTGATTCAACCTTGTTCTCTGCAGCCCTGTTAAGGAGACTGGTATTGGGACTCAGATTTTTTTGATATCTAAGACTATGCTCCTTTCAGTGTCACATTGTTTTCTTTACATTTGCTAAAACTGTCTTTGAAGTTATCAATATGTTCTTTCTTTATCATTTCAGTTTGGGGAACAAAATTTTAGAGGTAATGTTGCAGATAAGCAATCTCGGTCATTAAACTCTCTTGGAGACTGGGTATGTCTCACTGTGCTCCCATGGCACACTTATGTTTAGCATGTCAAAGTGTTAATTTAGAGAAGACATAAATACACACACATACACTCACTCACTTTAGGTGTCTAGAATTGGATTAATTGTAGTTCTTGGCTTATGACACATTCTCACTATTTGTCCATGAATGAACCATTTTTATTTATTTTCTTAGTGTGGTTATTCATCAAATGTTTCTGGCTCTTGGCCCTCTGGGCATATGGTCAGACTGCATTTCCCCATATTCCATAAAATTTGGTATGGTCATATGACTTGCTTGTGCTGACATAATATAAGCAGAAGTGACGTGCATCATTTCTGTGAAGAAGAATTAAAAGCAAGTGTATGATCTAGCACATACCCTTCCCAGTGCTATGATGATGGGAGAATCTTCCTTAAGCCTGGGTTCTTGAGTGACTGTGATGAACAGAGTCCCCTGGCTGAACTGCACTGGATGTGTTATATGGGCAGAAAATACACTTGTCATGCTTGAGATTTTGGGTTGTTGGACAGTGTAACCTAACCTACCTGTCTGTATCAGTTAATAAGCTACTGTTTCTCACACCAAACCTACCCTGTTTCTGGGGCTGGCATTTTGCTCATCATATTCCCCCTTGGCCAGCTGGTTCCTTATTATATTCCACCAGCAGGGGCTGCAGAGAGAGAAGGTAGGAAGACGGCACAGGGATCTGCTCTTTTCTGTTTTGCTTGCTGTTCCTATCAGTATTGCTTCCACAAGGGCCTCTCACCTTGACAATATCAGCTGGTTCCAATTTCCAGCTTTTTCAAGCATTTTCAGGACTAGCTTTATCACGCTCCTTCAGAGGGACTAGTGCAAGCTGGGGTACTACCCCAACCCTGACAATGAGATGCCTCTTCTGAACTTCTAGGTTCTGACTGACTTTTTCCTTTTGTTCTTCTAGCTCTAAGAGTGGTTGCTGATTCTTGTTACCATATATATGCTAACTTCATGTTCTCTTTTTACTTTTTAATTCCTCCAGTACTTATTTAACCTATTATTATTCAATTTATAATTGGTATGGTTTCTATTTTCCTGAGTAGATCTTGACTGATAAACATATATAATTGTTTTTGATAATGTAAGAAGCATCCATGGATTTGCTACCCTAAGCCCAGGTCCAAAGTCATGACCTTGACAATCACCTTTGTTTAACCATATATTCTCTGCTTCCTATCCCATTATCCAGTCTCTTCCCACTAATGTTCATCAGTGGCATTGATCCTATGTTCATCACTCCCTTCCTGTATGATCTTGTACATTATCCTTTTATGTACTTTATGCGTTACCCTAATTATATATTTTAATTATGGTTGTTTCAGCTTTACAAAAAAGGGAATTATATGGCATGTAATCTTTTTACTTTTTAACTTTATTATTATACTACTAATATTTATCTATATTGTTATTTATTGCTTTGTTTATCTGCTTTTTATTATTGTGAAATGTCCCATTAAGTGACTAGCCTAAAGTATATGATTTGAAGTAAATTAGGAAAAGCAAACTCTAGACTTCATATGATTTCAATATCAAGTAATAGAAGCCAAATAAATTAGCAAAGGCAAACTCTAAGTTTCTGGTGATTTGAAAACCACATTTAATATAGAAAAGTAGTCCTACTGGTCTCCCTAATATAGTTGATGGGCGAACATTCTAGACTTATAGATTAGGCAGTGGGTCAAGAAAGAGTAAACCTCTCACTAAGCATTTACATTTCCTAATGGGGTTTTGTCTTTATACAACTTAACTTTTTTATTTAATTAAAAATGAATCCAAGTGTGGAAAGAGAGTAAACACAGAAGCAAAATTAGTTGGATCAGATAATCAGATACCTTACTTTTAAAAATTGTCTCTATGAATCAATGTTGTCCTTAAAAGAAAAACATTTTCAGGACTAGCTTTATCACGCTGATATAAGAAAAATCAGGGGATTATGCAACAAATATAGGTAGATATTAAACAAAATCAGGTTGTTATATCACAAAGTCTATTATAATTGCTAGAAATAAAAAGGATGTCAAGAAAAGAATTCAGAAGACAAGATAAACTTTAAACTTTTCAGTGAGATATGATGGCAAAGCATTTTCTGTGGGCTAGAAATGGGCACAAGAAACTGATAAACTATGAAGCACTGTAAGATACTATTAATTACAATTAACAGAAATTACAAAAACAGTTAGCAAAAGAACTGAGAGATGACCATTCACAGAGCAATTTGAAAAACTTCCCAATTTGTCTGAAAGCACTTATGTTACAGAGCTTTCTTGCCTGGGACCAGCCAGTGAATTCCAGTGTTCTGAGAGAAAACTACCCAAGAGATATCTAGCAAATATTGAATAATGAAAATAATAGCAGCTAATATTTATTGTTCACCTACTGGGAACCTGAAACTGTGGAATGATTTACATGCATCACTTGTTAAAAGATAGTTACTATCATTTTCTCTGTTTTTTAGATGAGGAAATCAAGACCCAGAAAGTATAAGCCATTTGTTAAAAGTCACATAGTTATTAAATGGGGAAGTTGGAATTTAAGCTCAAGTTTGTCATTCTCTGGAGCTTGAATTTCTAATCTCACAGTTCATTACAACTTCAACCAAACACAGTCCTCTATTTTTGTTGTATTTGATTTTTAAAATAGTCTTGTCAGCTTCAAATTGTCTTTCTCAAAAGCTAGAGAGACAGGGAGTAGAGCTTATATAGACATGAACACAAAAGCAAAGCTGCCTGAATTTTAGTCTTATTTATATATTCAGTCATTTATTCATTTACAAAACTATTCATCAAACATTTAATGATGTGCCAGCAACTGTGCAGCTCCAAAGGGAAGGAAGATGGTCTCTGCCCTTAAGGAACAAATAGTTGAGTTGTACCTTTTCTTATTCTAAGAATACCTTTCCTCATTTAACTATAGTTTTACTTTTGCTTTATTTTGGATTAATGGAGGGACATTGAAGAGTTTTATAATGGAAAATAATGTGGCCAATGTTACATTTTTACTTTTTTCAAGATTACTTCTCTAGCAGCTGAACTCAAGGCAAGAGACACTGAAGAGTGAAGTTGAAGGGCTCTCATAAAAGAGATGAGGTCTCACATTAGGACAGAGCAATGAGGATAAAGTTCAGAAGTTTTCTTTTTTTTTCAATAATCAATATTTTTTTATTATGATGTTGTGGGGTACAGTTAAGGGTTAGGTATACAAATACGTTTCATTCAGGCACCCTATTGATTAGAGGTTCTTCCCCATCCCCAGACAGATATTTGCTCGTTAATCCCATCTCCCTCCCTGCCCCCATAGTTTCCCACTACTGTCAGTCATTTTCTTATAGTATTAGATTGGATGTTCAAGGTCCATTATATGAGTGAAAACATGTGATACTCGGACCTTTGCTTTTGTGAGAGGTCACTTAGTATTATAGATTTTTGTTCCATCCAGGTTGCTGCAAAATTCATGATTTTGTTCTTTTTTATGGCTGTGTAGTATTCCATCGTGTATATGTACCACATTTTTCTAATCCAATTCTCTTTTGATGGGCAGCAAGGTTGCTTCCAGGTTCTTGCTATTGTGAACAATGCTGCAATAAACATACGTGTGCAGGTGTCTTTTTTGTAGAGTGATTTGTGTTCTTCTGGATATATTCCCAGTAGGGGGATTGCGGGGTTGTATGGGAGGTAGATATTTAGAGCTTTTAGGAATCGCCACACTGCTTTCCACAGAGGTTGCACTAGTTTACACTCCCACCAATAGTGTAGAAGTGTTCCCTTTTCTCCACACCCTCTCCAGCAGCTGTTATTTTTTGAGTTGTTGATAATTGCCATTCTGATTGGAGTTAGGTGGTATCTCAGTGTGGTTTTGATCTGCATTTCCCTGATGATTAGTGAAGTTGAACATTTCTTCATATGTCTGCTCAGATGTCTTCCTTTGTGAAGTGTCTGTTCATGTCTTTTGCCCATTTTATAATGGGGTTGTTTGTTTTTTTCTTTTCAGCACGTTTGAGTTCCTTGTAGATCAAAAATGTTAAGCCTTTGTCTGACCTGGTGTTGGCAAATACTTTTTCCCAGTCTGTAGGCTGTCTCCCTGCTCTCTTATTACCAGACTTCAAACTCTACTATAAAGCTACAATCATCAAAACAGCTTGGTATTGGTATAGGAATAGGCATATAGATCAATGGAATAGAATTGAGATTGCAGAAGCAAAACCTCAATTTCTCAACCAACTCATCTTTGACAAAGTCTCCACCACCTACCACTGGGGAGAGGAGAACCTATTCAGTAAATGGTGCTGGGAAAACTGGCTGACCACATGCAGAAGATTGAAACAGGACCCCTATCTATCCCCGTGCATAAAGGTTAACTCCAAATGGATCAGAGACCTAAATGTAAAACCTCAAACCATAAGAACCTTAGAAAATGAAGGAAATACCCTCATGGAAATCGGAACTGGCCTCCAATTCCTGAACAAAACCCAAAACCCACAGGTCATAAGAGAGAGGATAGACAAGTGGGACCTTATTAAACAGAAATTTTCTTACAAGATAGTAGAGAGGAATCAAGAATAACTCTCAGGTTCTTGACTTGGATAAATGAATAAACAGCAGTGTAATTAGACAATTACTGGGATAGGAAATAAACAGCAGAAGAGCTTATTATAGAAAGAGAAGTTAGTGAACAAGTTTGAATGTGCTGAGCTTGAGACACTTAAGTCCATTAGATGAATGCGTCCATGAGGCAACTGGTTATGTTATCTGGTATTCCTATATATTATCTATAATTAGGGTAGAGGTCTTTATTGGAGATTAAACATTTGGAATTCATTAGCAGAACTTTAATGACTTTGGAAGAAGATGTGGTTGAAAAGGAGAGCATGTAAAATGAGAAGGCCTGAGGTCCTAGAAAGAAACTTTAGGGAGAATGAAGATTCAAGGGTGAATTCCTGAGTAGTGGTCCAATAACTAGTTTTTAAGCTGGATCCAGTTTAAAGTTTACCTTGTCTTCTGAATTCTTTTCTTGACATCCTTTTAATTTCTAGCAATTATAATAGACTTTGTGATATAACAACTTGATTTTGTTTAATATCTATCTATATTTGTTGAAAAAAACTTTTGCATTGCTTTATTGTTTTCATTTCTTTAGGAATTAATTCTCCCATTTCTTCAGTTTGTGGGCTTCCATTTAATGGGTTAGCTTTCTTTGCAAGTTTTTAAATTTTGACTTTCAAGCTCATCTTAAGTGAGAGACTTTTTTTACTTTCTTTCTTCTGGTGTAATTCTTGGCAATTCAGCAATTGCTTCCCTTTGGATTCTCAGAGTTCCCAGTTCAGAACGATATTCTATATTGACTTGGGGATATCACACATCCAATCCTGGTCACCTTTATTCTTTCTTGAGATCTAAGGTCAACAGCCTTTTATTTTAGCCTTTGTTCACTTACAGAAATAGCCTTGTCGCTGGGGGTAGTGGCTCACGCCTGTAATCCCAGCACTTTGGGAGGCAGAGGTGAGAGGATTGCCTGAGTTCAGGGGTTTGAGACCAACCTTGATAACTGGGAGAGATCATGTCTCTATAATAAATCAAAAAATTAACTGGGCACGATGCCACATGCCTGTAGTTCCACCTACTTGGAAGGCAGAGGTGGAAGAATCACCTGAGCCCAGCAGGCCGAGGCTGCGGTGGCCATGAGTGTGCCACTGCATTCCAACCTGGGCAACAGAGTGAGATTCTAATTCAAAAAAAAAAAAAAAAAAAAAGAAAAAAAAGAAAAGAAAAGAAAAAGAAAAAAGAAAGAGGAGGAGGAAGAAGAAGAACAGAAGGGTTGCTTTGGAGTGTTTTTGCCCTTACTCTCCTGCAGCAACTGATTGATTTCCCAGCAACCACACTACTTGTTTTTTTTTTTAATCTTGGAGTATAGGATGCTTAAGAGCTGTAATGAACTTTTATTATTAGGAATTCCTCTTTCATATCTGAAACAAAAATACATTTAAAAATAGGAACAATAAGCCGGGCTCGGTGGCTCAACCTGTAATCCTGCGCCTTTGGGAGGCTGAGGTGAGTGAATTGCCTGAGCCCGCGGGTTCGAGACCCACCTGGGCAGCGAGACCTCATCTCTACAATAAAAATAAAAAAATCATCTGGGCGTGGTAGCGCATGCCTGTAATTCCGGCTACTCAGAAGGCTGAGGTGGAAGGATCGCCGAATCCCAGCAGGTCGAGGCTGCGGTGGCCGGGAGCGGCCACTGCACTCCAGTCTGGGCGACAGAGTGAGACTCCAACTCAAAAAAAAATAAAATAAAAATAAAAATAGGAACAATGTCTTTTAAAGACATTTAAAAATTTTAAGCCATTATTGTTAAGGGTTCAGAGTGAAGGAGGCATGGAGATTTCCAAGTAAATTTACTCTACTGGCTTGATTAGGCTTTCTTTTCTTTCTTTCTTTTTTTTTCTTTTGTTTTTCAGGATAGGATAGGATACACATAATTATTAGCATAATTGTAGGCACACAGATACTCTGGTCAACAAAAGACAAGTATGTAAGAGTATATACACATTTGCCTCCAAGATATGAAGATAAAATCATCTTTAAAGAAAAAAGAATGTACTTGTAAACTCTTTATGTGTGTATTTGTTCTCTAATCTGTTATCTAAAAAAATTAGTTGATGAATGTAGTCTTTCTAAGATGGGCCATTTTGAGCAGAGATGACCAAAAAATCTTGTGCTTTAAAAAAAATTTTTTTTCCACTTCTCAGAGGGTGGTTGTTTTGGGGAAATTGAAGCAACACAACAATGATGATAATGTTGCTGATATAGTTACTGGGAGTTGGTAGAATTGAGACAAAACAGAAAAAAGGAAGATTGATCATGGTTATAAATCCATGCTTTTCTTATCTGTGGTGAATTTATTTCTTCTTTTGACGTGATTTTCTCCCAATAGAAAAATTACTTTGATATTTTTATTTCCTGTATCAAAAACTTATTACCTCTGAACATGAAAAAAAAAATTATTCTCTGTAATCCATTTTGTGAATTGTGATATCCTAATCTAAATGCAATCTTTTGGTATACTTCCATTAATCCTTAGAAAGGCACTCTAGTCCCCTTGACTCTAACAGAATACTTTTTATATGTAGCCTAAAACAGTGGTGTTCTTTTTGTGAATACTAAATTGTATTGTAGGCCGATTTTTAATGTCCCTTGATAATAGGAGTCAATCTTTCTAATGTCAGACTTCATGGGCTACACTTATCTTTCATTTTTAAAACTATCTGTTGATAGTTTTAACACTAACATGCATATAGAAAAGTACATAAGCTCTAAGCTTGATAATTTTTGCTGGAGTGAATATACTTGTGTAACTGCAAGCCAGGTCAAGAAATAGAAAATAACCAGCACCTCAGAGACATTTTTTCATGCTTTCTCCCAACCATCTTTCACAAGGGTAACAATATCTTGACTTCTATCACCATCTATAAGTTTCACCTGTTTTGAACTTTCTGTAAATGGAATATATACTCCCTTTTGTCTGTTTCTTTTGGTCAACATTAGGTTTGTAAAATTCTTCCATGTTATTGTGGCAGTGGTTTATTCATTTCCATTGCTGTTTAATATTCCATTGCATGAATATGTACAATTAATCTGATTTATTTATTATGAACATTTGGGTGGTGTCCTAGTTTTGGATATTATAGAGTGCTGCTATAAGTATTCATGTGTGTTTATACAAGGCATTCTTGTATGGTTTTTGTTGAGCATGTATACACATATTTAAGGGTGAAATTGCTAGGTCTTAGGGAATGTGTATGTTCAATTTTTGCAGAAATTACTGAATGGTTTTCCAGAATGGTTGTACTAATTTGCTTCCCCAGCATCAGTGCATGTGAGTTCCTGTTGCTTCCCATCCTTGCCAGCACTCACTGTTATGAGTCATTTAATGTTAGCTATTCAAGTGCTGTTTATTAAAAATCACATTGTGGTTTTAATTTACATTTTCCTGAAGATTACTTTTATTTACACTTCCCTGAAGAAACTTTCCATATGTATATTTGCCATTTGTAGAACCTCTTCTTTACAGTGTCGACTATCCTAATAGATTATTTTTTTCTTATTGATTTGTAAGAATTCTTTTAAATTCTGAATTTGAGTTGTTTGACAGATACACAATTGCAAACTTCTCTTTGAACTTTGTTGCTTGATTTTTTTACTCTCATAGTGGTATCTTTTGGTGCACAGAACTTCACTACCTTAATGGTTAGTTTATTTATCTTTTAATTTATAATTTTTGCTTCTTGTCTCTAATTTACAAATCTTTATTACAAAGTCATAAAGATATCTTCCTCATTCGTTTCCTAGAAGTTTTCTTGTTTGATGTCTTACATTTAGATCTACACTCTATATAGAATTGGTATTTGTGTATGGAGTGAGATGCAGTCAAGATTTATTTAATTTTTAGAAAGCTATCTAATAAACAAAACACCATTTGCTGAAGAAAACATTTCTGATTAGTTTTTTTTTGAGTTGGAGTCTCATACTGTTGTCCAGGCTGGAGTAAAGTGGCATGATCACGGCCACTGCAACTTTTACCTCCTGGGTTCAGGCTATCTTTCCACCTCAGCCTTCCAAGTAGCTGGAACCACAGGTACATGCCACCACAGTCAGCTAATTTTTTTATTTATTGTAGAGACGAGGTCTTGCCAAGTTGTCTAGCTGGTCTCGAACCCCTGGGCTCAGGCAGTCCTCTCACCTCTGGCTCCCAAAGTGCTAGATTACAGGCATGAGCCACCATGCCTGACTCTTATATAGTTTTTCTAAGATTCAATCTGTCAGTCTTTGACATTTAATTTGATATCATAAGTGCCTGGTATTTAGGCATACTAAATGTAGTGACTAATTTGTAATAAAATACTAATTTGTTTAAAACTACCATTTTACTATATGCTTTTCATTTGTCCTGGCTGTTCTGTGCTTGCCTTTCTCTTTTGCCTTTTTTTATTAGTAAAGTATTTTAAGAATGACTCACTTTTCTCCATCTCTTAGCTTAGTTGCTATACATTCTTTTACTGTTGTTTCAGTGCTTATCCTGATGATTTCAATTTTCATAGTGTCCACTTTTCTGCCATTTTGTTTCCCATAGTTTCAGTTACACTTGGCTAACCATAGTGTGAATACATTAAATGGAAAGTTCCAGAAGTAAACAATTCATAAATCTCAAATTGTGCACTGTTCTAAATAATATGATGAAATATCGGACTGTCCTGCTCCATCTTACTTGTGAAATGAATCCTCCCTTGTCTAACTATCCAGCACTAGAGCTCCTTGCCCTTTAGTCACAGAGTAGCTGCCTTCTTGATCAGATTGGCTGTTGCAGTATGGCAGTATTTGTGTTCAAGGACCTTTAATTCACTTCCTAATGGTTCTAAAGCACAGAGCAGTGATGCTGGCAATTTGGATATGCCAGAGAAGCTATAAAGTGTTCCCTTTAAGTGAAAAGCTGAAAATTCTCAATTTAATAAGGAAAGCAAAAAATTGTATCCTGGGGCTGCTGAGATCTATAGTTAGAATGTATCTTCTATCCATAAAATTGTGAGGAAGGAAAAAGAAATTCATGCTAATTTTACTGTTGCAAAACACACTGTGGAGGTTATGACCACAGTGCATGATAAGAGTTTAGTTAGTTTAGTTAAGATGAAAAAAGCTTTACATTTACGGGTGGAAGGCAGGAGCAGAAACATGTTCTGATTGAGGGCAACTGGGTTCAATACTATTCGCAGTTTCGGGCATCCACTGGGGGTCTTGGATCATATCCCCCCGTGCCAGATAAGGGGACTACTAGTAATCCTAGAACACGGTAACTCTCCTTACCTAGTCCTATTTTTTTTTGTTATTGATGTCATTTATTACTGCTTATATTTGAAACCAAACAGATATTATCATCATCATTTTATATGGTCAATGTTTGCTTGCTTTTACTCAGTTACTTAATCCCCCCTGATGGAGTTCTTCAATATCTCCTACATTTCCAAGAGTCTATTTGGGAGTAATTTTCTTCTATTTGAAGAACTCCTTTTTTTTAAGTATTTCTTTTAGTAGGAACCTGCCATGGACAAAATGTCTCAGTTTTTGTTTGTCTAGAAAGATCTCTATTTGACTTCTCCTTTTTGGTAGTTTTTAAAAATAGGAAAGATGACATGATGGAGAGAGATATCTTTGTTTTCTATTTTCTCAAAACGTTTGATTTTGAAATAACTTGAGACAAACAGAAAAGTTTCAATAATAATACAAAATTTTCTGTATATATTTTATTAAAACCTTGTCAGCCAGACATGATAGCTCAAGCATGTAATCCTAGCACTTTCAAAGGCTGAGACAGTAGGATTGCTTGAGGCTAGGAGTTAAAGACCAGCCTGAGCAACACCTCAAGACCCTGTCTCTACCAAAAAAAAAAAGATTTTCTAAATGTTAATGTTTTATCACATTTTATATATATATAGAGAAGTAAGTTTATTTTTCTTTAAACATTTCAGAAAGAAATGTAGATATAATGCCCTTTACCCCTTACTTCACTGTATATTCCCTAAAATTTAAGTATCATATCTCTATTTTTGACCATTATTTTCTCTGGGTGTACAAATTCTACACTGCATTTTAAAAAATCTTTCAGTAGTTATTTTATTGTCTTCTAGCTTCTATCATTTCTGTTAGCAGCTTAGCTGTTAGCTTGGCAGCTCCTTTGAAGCTAATGGTTTTTGATCCTTTAGCTGATTTTGAAGATTTTTTCCTTTATCATTATTCTTTTCCAAGGGTTCTGGTTATAATGTGCTTAGATGTGTTTTTCTCTTTGTTTAATCTCTTTGGCTTCTTAGAATTTTATAAGTCTGTAGATGGGTACTTTTCATAAGTCTTAAAACATTTTCAGCCATACTTCCTCAAATGTTGCTTTGGCCTGGTTCTCTTATCCTCCTGCCCCAGATATTCAATTTTATGAATTCATGACTTTCTCCTCACATCCCTGTCTCTTAAACTCTTCTTGTATTTTCTGTCATTTTTCTTCCTATGCTTGAGTTTGGATATTTTATAATCCAAACTCAAGTGGATCTTCTTCTCCACTCGTTTTCTCTTTATCTGCATCAGATTTGTGGTTAATTAACATGTTTTTAATCTCCATTGTTGTACTTTTTAGTTCTACAATTTACATTTGATTGTTTTTACAGCTTTTGACTCTCAGGTGAAATTCTCTGTCTTGTACTCTCTTAAGCATCCATTAGGCATAATTTAAAGTTTGTATGTGACAATTGGATCACCTGTGAATCTGTTTCTATTGTCTGCTTTTCTCCTTATCCTGCTTCTTCATATCCTAATAATTCTTTTAAATTGAAGGCTGACATTGTATATGAAACATTGTAGAGGTTCTGGATGATGTCATTTCCACCAGAGAGGATCCACCTTATCCTCTGTCAGGCAGCTAGGGTAGGGACAGGCACCTTAATCAAGGTAGGATCAAAGTAACTCTCGGCTGTTGTTTTTGACGTTTTTTTTTTTTTTTTTTTTTGAGTTGGAGTCTCACTCTGTCGCCCAGACTGGAGTGCAGTGGCTGCTCCTGGCCACCGCATCCTTGAGCTGCTGGACTCTGGCGATCCTTCCGCCTCAGCCTTCCAAGTAGCCGGAATTACAGGCATGCGCTACCACGCTCATCTGATTTTTTGATTTATTGTAGAGATGAGGTCTCGCTGCCCAGGCGGGTCTCGAACCCACGGGCTCAGGCAATCCACTCACCTCAGCCTCCCAAATCACGGGATTACAGGCTGAGCCACCAAGCCCGGCGTTTTTGACTTTTTAAGTCTAGATCTGATGTCTGTCCCGATCTGAGAAGACAGCACTCAAAAGCACCCACTTGAGAACCTAGGGCCCTCAGGACTTGGCAGATGCTGAACTCCAATTTTTGTTTCATTAGCACTATGGTACAGTGGAAAACTCTACTGAGGTCTCCTGTGGCTTCTTGCTCAGCTTCTTAGCTTCTTAGCCCTGTTCAATTTAAGAACTGGCCAATGCCATGAGGGGAAAACATGTCAGTTTGGCCTTCTTTTTGCTTTTCTCTGTCAGTGGTCTTGGCAAATCTGGACTTTCTGGCTGCTTCAGTAGGCCCAAAGTGTAATATTTTTCTTCTTATTTCCATAAGAAAGTTCTATTGGCTCATCTGACTTAGAATTTACATTCTGAAAAACTTTTTAGCCTCTATCTTCAGCCTTTCCTCTCTTGCTTAAGACTCAGCAAGTACCAGCAAGGAGAAAAGCTGTCTGCAGAAAACAGAGTTCACTTCAAAGAATTTCCTTCCTTTCAGAGATCTTTGTCCCTCAATTCCTGAATGTCCCCCAAACTCTTAAGACAAAACTTAAAACGTATTGCATATAGCTTTCTAATTACTTTTGGTGACAGTGTTGGTCTATTATTTCATTAATCATAATTTCCACATTCATCTTTGATACATTAATTCTTTGGAACACAATAACAAACCTACGAAGTGTATTGAAATCTTATAATCCATATACTTGAAGGCTGTTTAATAAAACCATTTACTGATTTTTAAATTTTTTTTCTTATGGTCGACCTGCCCCTTCTTACAACATATGCGCTGTAATAAACACTTTTGGTTTCTCCATCTACTGAGATAGACAAATAAGAGTTATTTGTAGCAAGAGAGTTTTTTAAGGGCATTTGTTTAATTGAAGTTTGTATGCTGAATATTGTTCTGTATCCATGAACAGGACACTCAAGAATAACACCTTCCACCTGAGAAAGTGCCATGGATGAAGCAGACTGTCAGGAACAGTTGTGATAATGGACAGCTCTAGGGACAGGAAAGAGGTCTGTGAAAGCACTGATGTCCTTATAGAGTACATCCCTTTGGCAGCCTTGAAGAAGGTGTTATCTTAACCTTTAAGTGAAAGATAGGCTTGGCTACCAAATAAAGGGTTTTGTATTTTGAAAGTTGCCATAATTTTTCTTATTTTTGTCATCTCAAAAGTAAATAACAAGAATATAGTTTAAAAATGATCCTACCTGTCTGAAGCCAAAGTAATAGATAGGTTGTCCTTTCAAGGTGACTTTCAATTCAATTTCTATGTTATTATTAAAAAGAAAGATATGATTTCATGTAGAATTAGACAGTGGTATATACATTCTCAGATAAATATAACTCAGTGATTTTCTCAAACATTTTCGTTTCCATATGCCTCATCATGTTTTTACCTAGAATGTTTTGCTCTTTGCATTTTACTTTGAGAGCTAGCTCAGAATTCTTCATCTTGAGGAATCCATCCCTAGTTTTCACACCCAGTCTTATGCCTTCACTCATATTTCTCAATATTTGTTATGTGCCAAGGACTGAATTGTCACATTTATTGATGAGCATGAGAGAGGCCACCATTTTAGAAATGTGGAGAATAAGTTCAAAGAAGGTAAGAAATTTGCTCAGTCACAGTTACACAGTTAGTGAATAATGTTGCTTTTTTTTTTTTTTTAACTCTCTTGCATTTCCAACTGGTATTATATATTGACATTAAATCTTATTTGTTTCTGCTTATCTGTGATTTTTAACACACCCTTTATATAATCCATTATTTCTCCCTCTTGTGCTTATAGGAGACTTTATAGAGATCAGTGCTTACTAATATCCCTTGAATCAACTGTTTTAGGTATAAAGAATCATCATTGTGCTAGAAGGATCATAAAGCTCTCATCTCTGATTCAAATCCTGACAAATAGATCAAAACATTTTGTAATATAGATAATACTAGAGATATATAATTTTAAAGCATGATTCCACCTTGGACATTGTGGGTAAGGGTGTAGGATTAAAATTAAGTGGACTTTTGACAGTCATGGAAAATACTTCTGTATAAGTTCACTCATGTTTTAAAATTATATATCTCTAGTATTATCACTCTTGACAGCCATGAAAAATACTTCTATATAGGTTCACTCTAGTGAACTTGCCTCTAAGGTTGATGTCAACCAACTCCTGCTTTTGTAACTAACACAAGCATGTTTTTTTTCTTTATTAAATTTTTTATTTTAAATATGTGGGATACAATTCAGGGTTAGGTATACAAATGTTCATTATGCAGGTGCCCTTGTTGATGAGGTGTGTTCCCTCCTCCCTTGGCAGTTTTCCACTACTGCCAATCGTGACCCTACCCTCCTCTGGTAGTTTCCCACTACTGCCAATTCCTGTCTTATAGTATTATAAGAGTTGTTAAAGGTCTGCTTATGAGTGAGAGTGTGTGAGACTCAGTTCTTTGTTTCTGTGATAGATCACTCAGTCTTATAGCCTCTAAGTCCATCCAAGTTGCTATGAAGTTCATAATTTCACTCTTCTTTATGCCTGTGTAATATTCCATTGTGTATATGTACCACTTTTTTTTTTTTTTTTGAGTTGGAGTCTCACTGTTGCCCAGACTGGAGTGCAGTGGCCGCTCCCAGCCACCGCAGCCTCGACCTGCTGGGCTCCGGCGATCTTTCCGCCTCAGCCTTCCAAGTAGCTGGAACTACAGACGCACGCTACCACGCCCGGCTAATTTTTTTGATTTATTGTAGAGATGAGGTCTTGACTGCCCAGGCGGGTCTCGAACCTGCAGGCTCAGGCAATCCACTCACCTCAGCCTCCCAAAGGCGCGGGATTACAGGCTGAGCCACCGACCCTGGCTTGTACAACATTTTTTAAATCCAGTCCTCTTTCGATGGGCAGCATGGTTGGTTTCATGTTTTGCTATTGTAAATTGTTGGGAGCCAGCCTTGGAGGTCCACCTGATTGACAGGGTCCGGGTGGGCTGAAGACCCCGGGCCGCAGGGCAAGCCCAGGAAGCTGAGGCCCTTCTGTCCTTCACCTTTGCTGTTTGATACCGCCGAAGAATTCTGTGCAGTCGTGGAAGAAGAAAATGGCATGTTTATGTGAAGTGCTCACAGCTAACCTGGAAACATCATGGTTTATTTTTCCATTTTTCCCACTATGCCACTTGGTCTTTTCTAACATATGCAAGGGTTAAACTCTGAAGCACATCAAGAATGCTTTATTTCACTTGGTTTTAAGTTACTAGACATTGCTTAAGTAATAAATGATATGAGTATATCCACTCCTTATTTGATTTAGAACTATGCAGTTTAGTGTTTAGACATAAGGATTTTTAGAAGCACAAGTTTATAATAGATTCATTATGAATTCATTATAAGTTCTAACACTTATCTAGGAGTTATGTAGGTGACTTATAACACTGTTTTCACTGACTTAGGATAAAGATTAATGTTAAGGTTTTTACTTAATTCTATAGTTAAAACTCTAAGTTAACATTTATAGAGTAGGTTTTCACTGAACTCATAATATAATAATTAGACACTTTTATGACAGATCAGCTAAAACAGAAAGTAACCTTGAGGGGCCTGGGAAACATTACTAAAAGCTTCTTTTGAGTTCTCTTTAGAAACAAGCACTGCAAGATAAAAGTAATGAGGACATCTGGACAAGGAAGGCGATCACAGGACTCTGAAGAACACAAGAGCCTAAGATGAGAATATTCCTGACACATAAAGAAATATACACTTAAAGAAACTTTCTTGAAACATTTGTAATTTGGGACATTGGACTGAGAGTGTCATTGTTGGCTTTATGAATAGGACTTGTCTAATGCCTATGAGATTCCTGGCTTATTTGCTACTAAAGCCACTGGGAATCTTGGTTTGTTTGCTACTAAGACCACTAGCTGGTAACTTTTAAAAGATATGTATATGAAAGAATTTTCTTTGTTTTGCCCCTTCACAAATGGTATAAAAGCTCTGTATTAACTAGCATTAAATTGTCATCTGTTCAAGAAGCAGGTGTCCGGTATATGATCGTTGTCGTCGCCTATCTGTCTCTCCTTCAACATATCTCATGACCCTTGTGGGGCAGGACCCCGCAGTAAATAATGCTGCAATAAACATGCATGTGCAGTTATCTTTTTCAGAGAGTGATTTGAGTTCCTTCGGGTATATTCCCAGAAGGGGGATTATGGGATTATATGGGAGGTCAATTTTTAGATCTTTTAGGAATTGCCTCACTGTTTTCCACAGAGGCTGTACTAGTTTACACTTCCACTAACAGTGTAGAAGTGTTCCCTTTTCCTTGCATCCTCTCCAGCATCTTGTTTTTTGAGTTTGATGATGGCCATTCTGACTGGAATTAGGTGGTATCTCAGTGTAGTTTTAATTTGTATTTCTTTGATGACCAGTGTGGCTGAGCATTTTTTCATGTATCTGTTGGCTGCTTATATGTCTTCTTTTGAGAAGTGTCTATTAATATCTTTTGCCCACTTTGTCACAGGGCTATTTTTTTTCCTTTTTGGCACATTTGAGTTCCTTCTAGATTCTAGATGTTAGGCCTTTGTCAGATATACAGTTGGCAAAATTTTTTTCCCAGTCTGTGAGCTGTCTCCCTGCTCTCTTAATGGTTTCTTTTGCTTTGCAGAAGCTCATCAGTTTGTTGAGATTCCACTTGTCTATCTTATCTGTTATGGCATGGGCACTTGGGTTTTTGATCAGGAATTTGGTTGCCAGTTCCAATTTCCATAAGAGTGCCTCCAAAAGTCAGTTGCATTCCTATACACCAATGATAACTGAGAAACCCAAATAAAAAACAGAATCACATTCACAACAGCCACAAGAAAATGAAATACTTTGACATCTTCCTAGCCAGAGAAGTCAAGGACCTTTACAGCGAAAACTACAAAACACTGCTCAAAGAAATAAAAAATGACTCAAATAAATGGAAAAATATTCCATGTTTATGCATGGGAAGAATCAACATTGTTAAGATGTCCATCCTACCCAAGAAAATCTCCAGATTTAATGCAATATCCATTAAATTACCAGCAGCATTCTTTTCAGACCTAGAAACAACAATACAGGAATTCATATGGAACCATAGACAACCACAAATAGCCAAAACAATCTTCAGGAAACAAACAAACAAACAAACAAACAACACAACACAACAAAGCAGGAGAAATCACACTCCCAGACTTTAAGCTTTATTATAAAGCTATAATAATCAAAAGAACCTGGTATTGGTAAAAGAACAGGCAAAAAGGTCAATAGAACAGGATAGAGATTCCAGAAGCAAAACCTCAATCTCTCAACAAACTCATCTTCAGCAAAGCTTCCACCATCAACCACTGGGGAGAGGAGAACCTATTCAGTAAATGGTGCTGGGAAAACTGGCTGACCACATGCAGAGAAATGAAACAGAACTCCTACCTATCACCGTGCACAAAAATCAACTCTAAATGGATCAAAGACCTAGATGTAAAACCTCACACTATAAGAACTAAGCATGTTTCTTTATCCAAAACGAGTCTCCTTCAAAGACCGACATAATTGCATATTGCCTCTGTAACTAACACAATGTTCCTGCTTCCCAGTCCCCCTTTATCAAAATTCTTTGTAGTATAAGCAGTTTGCTTATTTCAGTGAGACTTTCCCCAACCAATAATGCCCTCCATTGCCTAGGTGAGCAATAACTTAATTTTTTTTTGTTTTGAGAAAGCAGAATTTATTGAAAGGACAGTAAAGCTCCCAGAGTGAGAAGAGACCCAACGGGGTTGCCCGATAACTTAATCTTTGCAGCTTTTCTTTGTCTTTAAGTTTGAATAGTGGTCTCATCTTTTGACAGATGACAGTATACGTAAGAACCTTTGTTTTTTCAGTTAAGGTAAAACATTTGTTCAATTTCCCAAGTGAATTATTTGTTGGGAATAAGGTCACATATCAAAGAGTGAATTGACCACATGACTGAACCTTAATTACCAAAAATTGGTTTCACTAGATCATCATATTAGTAAGTATTGAGAAATTCAAAGCTTCTTTCCTATTTTAACAGCATGAAATGTATTTTATTGATGCATAGCATCCATTTTATATGTTTCATGTGACATCAGTTCTTAAAGAAGAACATTAGCAAATCTTACATACTTGAAGTGTGAAGAGTTGGGGAGTTAAAAAGAAAAACTAGCCGGGCTCGGTGGCTCAGCCTGTAATCCCGCGCCTTTGGGAGGCTGAGGTGAGTGGATTGCCTGAGCCGGCGGATTCGAGACCCGCCTGGGCAGCGGGACCTCATCTCTACAATAAATCAAAAAATCAGCTGGGCGTGGTAGCGCATGCCTGTGATTCCGGCTACTCGGAAGGCGGAGGCGGAAGGATCGCCGGAGCCCAGCAGGCGAGGCTGCGGTGGCCGGAAGCGGCCACTGCACTCCAGTCTGGGCGACAGAGTGAGACTCCAACTCAAAAAAAAAAAAAAAAAAGAAAGAAAAATTTCCTGGGAAATCCCTAGAATTAAGCTAATAAGTGATTAGAGATAGATAATGAATAGCAAATAGGTCTATTTGAAGTTCTCCAAAATGAGAATGCCCTGGTCCGTTTCTGTATCTTTCTCTAGACATTCTATTCAACATAGAAACAGAAGACAGATTGGAAGGGTACGTATGTGGGAGACTAATTTGGAGATGAACTTGTCAGTAGGTCACGGGATGAGGCTTTTGATGGTGGTGGTGGAGTTGGCAGTAAAGTGGCTCCATAGCATTTCAGGACTGAGTAGGAATTAGATTGTTAGTAGAGATGGGATCATGATGGATTGGCTGAAAGACATGTAAAAGACAGTGATTAAAGGTCTTTATAAACATGAAGTGCAGATGTGATTGAAGATGGGAGAAAGACAGATGGCCAGATTCTGATCAGGGAAGATGGAATGCTGAGGTAAGGATCTCAGATATATTGCATTCAAGTAAAAAACATTTTTTGAGCCTCAGTGGTGTATTATGTAATGGTTATTTTGCCCAATGCTGAGGAACATGCAAAAATGAGCAAAATATAGCTCATACTCATTTGGAACTTACAGCCTAGTGGGCCTAGAGCTTGATAAGGTTGTTCAGAAATGTTTGTAGCTGGTTTGGAAAGGAGACCATCAAAGCTAACAATAAATGCAAACTATGAGGTCCATAAATCAGATGGCCATCAACATAAATGTTAAAGGTTAAGGGCAAAGGCAGGAAATGGTATCTAAAGTGAAATGAAAATGTTGTACACTTCCAAGACATAGAGAATAGTTGTGATTTGCTTCTTTCTTTTAATTTCTTCCCATGAGATTATTTAGCAAAGGATAGGAAGTGGAGAACCCCATGGGAACTCATAGCAGATGATGTTAAAATTTCAGAGAGGTCAGATATATATTTGGTATATAGTTTGGATATTTGACCTCTCCAAATCTCATGTTGAAATTTTACCCCCAGTATTAGAGATGAGTCCTAATGGGAAGTGTTTGGGTCATGGGGATGGAGCCCTCATGAATGGGTTGCTGCCACCCTTCTGGTAGTGACTGAGTTCTCACTCTATGGGTTCATGCAAGAGTGGTTATTTAAAAGAGTATGGCACCCCTTCCCTATCTCTTATTCCCTCTCTTGCTGTGTGACACCCTTGTTTCCCCTTCACCTTGGCCATGATTGGAAGCTTCCTGAGACCCTCATCAGAAGCAGATGTTAGTGCTATAATCTTGTACAGCTGCGGAACTGTAAGTCAAATAAACTCTTTTATAAATTACCCACCCTCGAGTCTGCCTGGGCAAGGGGGAGCACAACTTATCAACAAGGGTATCTGCATAATGAACATTTGTATACCTAACCCTAAATTGTTTCCTACATCTTTAAAATAAAAACATTAAAGTTAAAATAAAATAAAATAAATAAATAAATTACCCACCATCAGGTATTCCTTTATAGCAATGTAAAACAGACTAAAACAAGATTTACGAAAAGATGTGAGTCTAGATAATTATGCTGCAATTACATTATTGCTTGAGGTATTAAAGTCCACATAAATTATCTGAAAACATGAATTCGCACCTGAAAATTTAAAACTTTCCTTTAGAGGAAATGTATTTACCTGGAAAAATTGTCTGCACAATACATTCTGATCATTTTTCAGTATCTCATGCTGAGCCAAAGCACTTGATGTTTGTAGAATAATGCAGCATTAAATGATGGCTATTTGGTGTCTGCATCAACTCTGGGAGAAAAGATAATTTTTGAGACATTAGATGTTAATATTAATGATAAATCAATGAAATCAAGACCGAAAGACTGATCATAGACTGAACTTGGGTCAAAGTTGTAAAAATTCAAGATTCCTTGTGCTTAATCCTGCTAAGCCAAACTATTACACTTTGTACGCAGAACCACTGGTAATTTATCCACAATGTCCTCATGGCTATAATTTATGCTGCAAACCTTGTCTGCACTACTTGGTGTGTTATCTATTTATTTATTTTTTAAAAAAACTTCTTTCAATGTTCCATAGTTAGGCTTTATATGATTATTACAAGGAAGCTTTTTAGTAGCAAGGGACTGCAAAGATGAAAGTGTGTGTTCTCAGATGGGCTGTCTGTTCTGAATGCTGTTTACTGGGAGGTAGCATTTATCAAAGGAAACATTGGCTGCTGCTGGCGGGTCTGAGAGGTCTGAGGGATTTTCAGAGCACATGCTGATGGACATGGGGTGAATAGTTGCCAGTGGGTTTAATCCTGTCTTGTTGCCAACCCAATGCTTGGGCAGCTCACAATAGGAAATGACAAATGTGTTAAAGCATGAGGCAAGTGTGTGACTTGGCTTTGGACAGAGGCCACAACGTGCTGGTTACTGTGGATAGTGCTCTGTTTACCTCAGCACCTGCTCTTCTTCACAAGGTAACCAATCTTGTGGGACTTCAGTCCTTAATGAATTTTTAAAAGGGGCTTATTTACATTTTTCCTTTGTACTTAACTTGAGTCATGTGTGGTGGCATCTGTTGGCTGCATTTGTGATGGGGCCAAATGGGAGACGATATACCCGCAGTTTTCTCATTTAATTATAGGAGAAAAAGTAGATCATCCTTGTGTCACATGCTTTGGTATCATGGCATTTCTAGCATCTGGCACTACACGTGGTACAGTTAGGCGCATATGGATATGTGGCAGGAGGAAGATGCCCAAGGCAGATAGAAATCGAAAACAAGATTACAGGCAGAGCCAATCAAGCGGCACATCATTTTTTTGGAAACACTGAAATATTAAATGGAGCCTTAGCTCGGGCAGCAGATTGGCTGCACATGGTCTTTTCTGATACTAATGGCTAATGTAGCAATTAAAATGAAGAAGAAAAATAAGAAAACATGTTGAGTAAGTGCTCTGAAAAGAGGGCAGGAATTAGCTGAGAAAGGTGGTGGCATTGCTTATATATCTGTTTACTTGTACCATGGTGTTTGAAGGCACATCCTACTTTTAATTGGGATATCAGTATCATCAATTAAAGCTTAGATTGCCTGTGCCAAATCCAAGGGCTGCAAAGGTATTCTGCTTTCAGTTTGGGCAGGTATATAAGAAATGTTCACTGCACCTGGAGGAGGTATAAAACCAAATGAAGAGAAATGACTTGATCAGATATGAACAAATGTATGTTGCACATTCTTGGAAAAGCACCTGATTCTGTTTTAAATGGAGCATCATGGAAAAAAGAGGAGTTTGGAAAAGTGAGTAATTTACTTTCAGATCCCAGGAGGGCCAAAACAAGGCAAGTTTCCTTTTATTTCTTTCACTGTAAAGTGTTAACTCAAGGATGCAGGCTCCCAGTAATGTAATTTGCTCCCTAATTTTCATCCATTACATTTCAATCAGAAAAACATCAATAGAAAAACAAATGATTTTACGTTTCCTCCTTAGAATATTCTGTGAGAACCAAGATTATTTCTGTTTTCTTTCCTCTGGCTTCTCTTATTCTGTACATGGTCTAGCTAATCTGCTATTAAGTTTAGCAAGAAAGCAACATTATGTTTTTTAAATATCTTCCTGAGGAATAGTGTCAGATATGACACATTTATTCTTCTGTCTAAAAAGTTTTCTGTCTCACACACATTGGTTGGTTTTATAGTCTAATAGTCTATAGTTACACTGTCTGTAGTCTAATGTACCCATTTTGGAAGTCTTCTAAGTCATACATGAAGAAGTGAGGGAGAAAGGAAGAGAGGAGAGGGAATCTACATTTACTTAGCACTGCATGAATCAGGACTCTGGGTTGCTGCTGCCAGCTCCCAACTCAAACACACACACACACACACACACACACACACACACACACACACAGGGTTTGTATACATACAAAGTATGCACAATCGTCTCTCAGTATCCATAGGGGATTGTTTCAGGACCTCATGCAGGTACTGAAATCCATGGATGCTCAAGTCCCTTACATAAAAATGTGTAATATTATTTAAAGCACCTCTAAGTTACTTATAATACCTAATACAATGTAGATGCGATGTAACTAGTTATACTGTATTGCTTCAGAAATAATAACAAGAAAAACGGGTGATACATGTTCAGTACTGACACAACCATTCTCTTTTTCTTCAAATATTTTTATATTTTTGATCTGTATTTGATTGGATCAATGGATGTAAAACCCGTGGATACAGAATGCCTTATACATATATCTCATATATACTAAATTAATAAATACATACATATGCATTTGTTGACTTAGTTAATCAAGAAATTCAAGAGGAAAATCTAGCATCAAGCATGCTGCATGCAGGAGTATAACCAATATAAAAAAATCTAATTCTTTTGCTCTCTTGTCCCTGCTTTCCCCTGGTTCAGCTTCATTAATAAGTAAGGCCTTCCAATGCAGATGTGAAGTTGGTCACCAGAATCTCTGGTATACATTCTCCTTACAGCTGGTATCTTTTCTTTTCTTTTTTTTTTTTTTTTTTTTGAGCTGGAGTCTCACTCTGTTGCACAGACTAGAGTGCAGTGGCCGCTTCTGGCCACCGCAGCCTCGACCTGCTGGGCTCCAGCGATCCTTCCGCCTCAGCCTTCCAAGTAGCCGGAATTACAGGCATGCGCTACCACGCCCGGCTGATGTTTTTGATTTATTGTAGAGATGAGGTCTCACTGCCCAGGCGGGTCTCGAACCCGTGGACTCAAGCAATCCACTCACCTCAGCCTCCCAAAGGCGCGGGATTACGGGCTGAGCCACCGAGCCCGGCTGGTATCTCTTTTCTTATAGCTTCAGTCAAAATCTTTCAACAACCTTGATTGGCCTGACTTGGATTACATGGTAATTCCTAACCCAATTCCTGTGGCCAGACCCGAGTTACCTGCTCACTTCTAGGGCTACCAGGACCAAGGACAGCAGTATTGCTTTCTCCAAAGAAATTCTGACTCTAGTCAACAAAAAAGCACATGTCCATTAAAGTTCCTAGTATACGCCATGCCAGTAACAGTAGCTTATAACTTCTTTCTAGAAATCATAGTTGGAGCATAAAGCATATCTATTTTTTTCTAGTCCAACATATAGATTGAATTATGGGGCTAATGTTTTTAAATTATAGTATGATTTCAGCAAATCTTTACAGGGCTAACGCTTCATTTAGCTTCTTCATTTAGAAATCTAATATTTCTGCATGGTGGCTCATGCCTGTAATTCCAGTACTTGGGAGTCTGAGGCAGGAGGATTGCTTGAACCCAGGAGTTCGAGACCAGCCTTGGCAACATAGCAAGACCTAATGTTGTAGAAACAAACATTCAGAAAGTAAGGTGGGTGTGATGGCACATGTCTGTATTCCCAGCTACTCGGGAAACCTGAATCCAGGAGGTCAAGGCTGTGGTGAGCTGCAATCTCAACACTACACTTCAACCTGGAAGACAAAGTGAGACACCAACTGAAGAAAAAAAAGTAAATTTCTCAAAGTATTTAAACTCTCAACAACTAGATGAGGAAACAAAGAAGACACAAGAAAGTTAATTATTTTTTTCTGGGCTCCCCTGTCCCCATTTGAAATGCTGCTTCAAATAGACATTTGTGTAGCCATCTATGAGATCAACAATCTTTCAGATTGAGAATAGAAATGAAAAATAGCATAACCTACATATTTGCCAATTATTGCTAGATATTTGCTCATTTATGGAATTGAGTTATATATATGCATTCAAAATTATGATTTGGCATTCTGTCAGATTCCAATCTATTTGTTCTGTCTAGAAATTCTGCTCTTTTATTCAACATCAATTCTTGTACATTTGACTATAATTGAATCATGTTTGGTATTCCCCATTTGGGCTTTGTTTATACTTTTAGTGTTACATTTATTCTACAATAATTATAATTTAGTGACTCAAATTCTTTTGGAGTGCAGGAAAAGTTTAACTATATCAACTATTATTATTATTTGCTTATAGATTTATTCAACCATTGAACTTGACCCTCTGGAAGAAAGATATTGGGACTTTCATTCTCTTATCCTCATTAGAACAATTGGCACATAGTAGGAAATCAACAAATGCTGGTTGAATCACTGACTCCAAAGTCCTTAGAGAATTTGCCACTGAAAAAAACTTTGGGGAAAAGTTTCAGTGACTCTTTGAATAATCATTCTTCAAACTATTGTTTTTATAAATTTGAATTATTTGTTAACTGAATTCCTTTTAAATAAGCTTTATGCCCCCCTCCACCACACACAGATAAAAGTTAACTTACTAGATTCTCCTTTTTGATTGTTTTCGTGCAGAGTTGAATGAATTATAACAAATGTTCAGAAATCACCTGTGTTTATATGAAGATGAGTTAAGAAACCTAAAATTTATGAAATATCATTAAAAGTGGACAAAATAGACATTGAAATAAAAATTGCAGTGTAAACTGCTTATTTGGTATCCTCTCTCCTTATTTATTGAAACAAAAAGAAAATAATATTTTCACTCTTCTGATGGAAAATGTGATTTCTGAAAGCAAGAAACAGGTTGTGGAAAATAAGTTTTTTCAAAAAAACAGAGACAATTTGGTGAAATTTAAAACAAGGATCAGATGTGTTACTTTTGGCAGAATAGAAAACAGGTATGCCCAAGATTTTGGATGCCTTAATAGAAAAACCTTACCATTTGGTATAGGCATTTTTATATGACAGTAAATAACTCAATTTCCAAACTAAGCCTAGATAATTTCTGACATCTTGAATTGAATTATGGATGTTTGGAAATAAGGTTTCCTGCCCACTTACTGTACTCATGTTGTGATATTTAAATTAAAAGTTGACTGCATTTATGTAGCTTATTGTAAGTTGAAAGGTTGAAATGTTGGAACAGTTCTGAAGTCCTCCAAGAAGTGTTGACAATCTAATAAAGCATTTGGAGAATCTTGCACAGGCTAAATCTATACAGCACAAAGTATAGTCAAATCCTTCTTTATACTATATAAGGAATTGGCAAACATGTATGGTGTTATTAGGTTGGAGATAGAGGACTAATTAAAAAGCTGAGGATAAAATTTTAGTCGATGTCATCTGTAAAGTTATGTTTTCATTATCAACACACAGATTTCCTAGACTTTGTCAACCCCACACTGTGTTTTGCTCAGTCTTGTCTGAGCATTACAGAAGCTTCTTCTGTCTTCATCTTGGACAACAAACAGAGGTATTTATGTCTTCATGTTATGGCTTTTAAAAAATGAGCAGAAAGTCTAGTTTTCCCCTTTATTGGGTTTGCAATCAGAAAGCAGCCTAAATGTTTACTTCTGCGTGTTTATAGATTATTCTGTTTCATTTTCCAGTGTGGAGTGAATCTGCATGTCCAAGACATTTAGCAGCTTTGCTTCCGCAGACTTTCTATATGCCCCAGGATTTGTATTTTTGACAGATATTAAACTTCTTAACTTCAATCAGTATTTCTTCAGAAATATTGTTATTTTTTAATAATAAAAAAGGAGAAATAAATTCCCATGCTTTATGATCCAAAGCCGATAAAAGCCCTTTGAAATTAATGGCATTTCCTCTCAATTTGTCATTCTCCTAGGAAAGCTTGAAGAAAGGTACCAATTATTTCTGACTGGCAGCAAGGGAATTTTGAGCAGCTCTCTATTAACATGTTTTTGGCCATTTGTCAGCTTGTCTGTATGGTCTGCTAATGCTCAGCACTAATTAACAAGACTCTGAGGAAGGTAAAAAAAAAAAAGGAATCACCTAAGTTCCATCAAACTAGCATGCCACTAAAAACAGCTGAGAAAAACTTTGCTCTCCTAGAGACAGATTCCTGAAGAAAATTCCAGAAACTGGAGTTTTATGAAGAATTAAAAACATATTTGGGTTCTTTCGCGTAATCCTTATGTGTTCTGGCCTGAGCATGCTATAGATTGAATGATAGAATGAATTTGAGATAAAGTTGATGAAATACATTTAATGTATTTATTTTTGTGCCTAGCCACAGTACTCCATACATTCAGTGTTCTATCATCTCATCATATATCGGGGTTTTTTTGTGTGTGTTCTCATATTTTTTTAACTTCTTTAGCACCTGTTAAAATCACTTGTCTGAGAGCTGGCTTTGTTGTAAGTTTTGACAGAATAGCCTTGATATGGAGAATATTCTCACATTCTTCATCACCATCCCTAAAAGAGACTTTGCAGTGTGTGTATATGTAAGCTCATGTACACATGTGTGTGTATGAGAGAGAGAGAGAGAAATAATACTGTATCAATGTACATTCTTTTTGTTACAAATAGCAGAATCCCAGGGGATTATAATGAGGCTACTTTCTCAGCCTGAGTTACCTCATTATGGCTCCAATGCTAGAATCCTCTTCTTGGTTGGGACTTGTTCTTTATCAGAGCAAACAGTGAGGCTGGATATAATTGGCTCTGATCTTGTTCATAGCAGTGATTCAATTTTAGTGCTGTGGTGTAGTGTCAGATATTCATAAAGGCTAATTTAAAGGTGTAATGAATGATACAGATTAAACCTTGGTTACATTCTGCTTTCTCATCTGTTATAAGGGTTACAATATTGATATGTTAGGAGACATTAGTTTAGGAGCAGGTGCACTTTTCATAGTCACCTTTTAGGTGTGACTCGTAGGTGGTAAGCCTGACTCACTGGATAGAACACACAGGGACCTGGGGCCTCAGCCTCCATGATGTGTTAAGGGTTCATTTCCCTTCTCTGTACAGGAGACATGTATTGGAAATCTACAGGACAATAGGTTGTTGGTCAATGGTCGTGGATTTGAGATCCATATCAAATCCAAATCAGAGACAAGGCTAACACATGAATCCTTTGAGTCTAGGTAAACCTAATTTGTGATGGTATAAGAATGGATTTTTACAGATTGTTTAAGATAATTGGAATGTTTCTAGTCAGTAGCCTTTATGTAGTTTTTACATTTTTTGACGCATTTCTTCATTTGAATCCCCATATTTTGTTTGATGTCTACTTATAAATTTCTTTGTAGAATAGAATAGCTTGTTACAAGTTTTGATTTGGAGGATTGTATGAGATAAGTATTATGAAACTTTTTACTGTGCTTTCTGTAACAATGTTATTGAGGATATTGTCTTCTATTCATGGTCTCCAGGAATACTTGGACTTTTTCTGAGAAGCTAGTATAATTATTTTTTATGCCTACCATGAATAAAGTAACAAACTGTGCTTTCCTTTTTGAATTGACCCCTATAAAACTGAATTTGTGACCCATATATAAAAAGATGAAATTTTAGGGGCTTGTTTCATCAGTGTATTAGCTTAATCCAGCTTTATCTTTTATTCTTACATAAATTTATCATTTTTCTAAAACTCCACCTACTTATTTTAATAATTTTGATTTGAATATGCCTGTGAATACCTCCTTAAATCATTTTTGGAAAAAGGTGGTTATTTTAAAAAGACAACTTTAAAAGTTGTTTTAATCCTTCATACTCATTAGTAACTGTTCTTTATTTCCTAAAAAATTTTTTTTGTTAAGAGGATAACAGAGACCAGTTCCAGTACAAGGGTCAACTTTCTGAGTAGGTGAGAAGGAGGAGGAAGATGTGGCAATGGGGTAGAAGTTTCTGTATTCTTTGTTGTCTTGTAAAGGTCCCAGGAAAGGCAATTGTATTCATTCCTGTGGAAATACAGAGGTTTTGATAATGTGGAGAAGGAGAGAGAGAATGCTGGATGGAGAAGAAGAGTAATAATTAAAAAGGGGCATCAGAAAGCAGGATGTGAAGGTTGTTGAGGACAGAGACTATTAATTTCTCTCTTGGTGCTCTTATAACATGTCCAGACACCTCTCTGACAGCTGCGCCTGGCAGAGTTGGACAGTGATCAGTGGATGATGGATTAGTAGCCCCCGATTCCCTCTACTTTCTTCAACATTCACAGGATTGCTGAAATCAAACTGAGAAAAAAACAGCATAATTTCTTTTTATAACATTTTATTTTATTCTAAATTTCAAAAATGATTGAAGTTTTAAATTTATTTCCAGCCCAAACCTCACAATTATGCAATAAACCCATGTAATAGTTCAAGGGGGCATATGCGCCCCTTGAATCTATAATAGAACAAAACAAAGTTTAACAAGATTTCCAAATGAAAGCATATTTTCATGTTTTGTAATAATTTGTAACAATAGCATTGGAAGCTACTTTTGTGATTTCATTGTTATCATCCCATGTAATATTTGCGATACTGGAGTGGGGTATGTGTGAAAGGCATGCCTTTCTTTGTGCTGATTGTTTTAGGCAGTAATACTTGCCTTTTTTTATTCCCATAATCACGACTAGTTATTGTTGTTCTTTGGGCTTATGTCTCAATGGGGCATGTATGGAAGCCAACAGAAATAAGAAAGGTGCCAAAAAAATGGATACACATTTTAAGAAAGGATAAAACTGTATTAAAATTAAAATACTCAATATATACTGATAACAAAAGAGGAATACAAGTCACATTTGACTTCTGCAACTACAAGAGGTACTCAAAGTGGTTACCATCAGTGTCCAGACACTTCTTACTATGACAAACTAAAAACAATAAATAGATAACATCTCTTAAAATATGTATACATTTTTTGGCACCCCCTGTGCATTTCATGCACTCTTAAATTGTGTTGCTAAAAAACATAACTATAAAAGTCACAAAATGTGTGAAGATGAACTACCACCCATGCTGATATATAACATTAAGATAAATTTGTATCCACTTCATTTTCATTGGGCATCTGGATTGTTTCCATGTTTTTGCTATTGTGAATAGTGCTGTAATGAACATACTTGCACAGGTGTCTTTTTGGTAGAGCAATGTATGTTCCTCCGAAATAGCAGGGAAAGGAGGGAAGGAGGAGGAATGGGGGGCACATGATGACATACTGGGTATCAGGCCCACTACTGGGAGAGAGAGGGCCCGCTAGAAGTTCAGACTTCACGTGACCTACTTATGTAGTAAACCCTCACATGTACCCCACAACACTTAAAAAAAATTGTAGGCAGATTAAAAAAATAACCATTCAGAACGCGAAAGAAAATTACTTTAAGTTTTTAAATCAATGCTTAATTTAATTACACTAGGATGTTCTTCTAAGCCTAACAGCCATATAAAATGAAGCTTCCACCATGCTTCTGTCTTTGCATCACTATTGAAAACAGCTTGGCAGATCCTCCTTGGCCGTACCTGTTTGAGAATGTGGGTGTCAGAACTTACCCTGAAACTAGTTACTTCAGGCCTACAAAGTTTTAGTAACTCATTATTTTAAATTGGTCTCATTCTTGCTCAAGGAACATTCTTCCTTGTCCAAACTTCAGAACTTCTCTCAGTTGCACCAGCAAAGAATTTCCTGCCATACCTCACAGATTTTAAGCTGAGCTCAACTGTACAGAAAAACACAACCTTCCACTATGCTGGGAGTAGCATCATCAGGAGGGTGAGCTTACTGTCTGCGTTCATATACTGTTCCACCTTTGCCTTTTATGAGGTATTTTATATGCCTCACTTTCCTTATCTGTAGATGGAAATATCCCACTAGTAGCCTTCCAAACTCAGAAGATTTGTATGAGGAATAAGTGAGTTAAGATATGTAAACTGCTAGAACAGTGCCTGGCACTTGATAAGTGTTATACATGGACTTTTTATATGAATTAGGAAAAGGAAGTTTAGATGCCATTTATCCTTCCTTTCTTTTAAAATTCTGAAGCTATTTTAAATTTGAAATCCTTGCCTTTTAAAAATTAATAGAGTCACTGTTTTAGAAATCTTCCAATCTCACATGATCTATTTTATTATTTTTTTCTTTCAGTATGTAAATCTTGGAAAAAATACTTTGACTATAATCAAACATTTATCTCAGAGCCCTAATATCTCTCATAGTGTAGAGCAGTATTGGCAAACAATGACCTATGGGCCCAATTCTATTGGAATATAGCCATGTTCATTCATTTACATATTATCTATGGCCGAGTTGAGTCATTGGGACAGAAATGGTGTGTTCTGCAAAGCCTAAAATATTATCTATCTGGCCCTTTCTAGAAAAAGTTTGCTGCATCTGGTTAGGAATATTATTATAGTATTAGAGTCTTTCCCAAATGAAATATTTGATGTATATTTCTTGATGTTTGCCACATATGCTTATTGTCTGTTATTTAATATTTTCTTTAAATAGAATTTTTTTTTTTTTTGATTTGGAGTCTCACTCTGTCACCCAGACTGGAGTGCAGTGGCCGAACTGCTGGGCTCCGGTGATCTTTCCGCCTCAGCCTTCCAAGTATCTGGAACTACGGGCGTGTGCTACTATGCCCAGCTAATTTTTGATTTATTGTAGAGATGAGGTCTTGCCAAGTTGCCCAGGCAGGTCTTGAAACCTCGGGCTCAGGCAATTCACTCACCTCAGCCTCCCAAAATAATGGGATTACAGGCTGAGTCACCAAGCCCAGCTAAATAGATTTATTTTCAATAGTTAAGATTATTTTATAAAAAAGCTTTATATTATTTAAATGAAAAAATTAGTAATATATGACAGAAATGGAAGATATTTAAGAGAGTAAATATGCTTAAAGCAAATTAATTTGTTATTAAATTTTAGCGAAATACTATTTCCTGTGAGTCTGAGACCTGTCCTTTTAGGTAATAAAGGTTTTCAATTGTTGGAGAGATAATAAAGATATTCTTGGAAGCAAATTGAAACTTTAATCATGCTATAATCAGAGGATTAAGTGAGAATTGGAAAAGGAAGGTATAATTTTCTCATTACATGTGATTCATCCCATTCAATGATACCTGTGAGTACACCCTACAATAACTTTGAGTATCACCCTGATCTTGTGTATCTGCAGTAATATACATCCTACACTTTCAGAAACACTGGATAAACAACAGTGACAATAATAATGCCAGCTGACATGTGTTTACATTGATTCTTGCTAGGTGTTCTTCTAAGAACTCAGCATGTACAAACTTAGTTATCTGGACAACCTCTGAAATAGGTTCTAATCCTTCCCTTTGTGCAGATGTGACAGCTAAGGCAAAGAGAGTCTTATAACTTGCTCAAGGCCCACAGCTAACAAATGAAAACGCTGGCAATAAGGCAGTGATTGAAGGTTAGGAGCAGAGGTGTGGACACCAGTTGTGTTTAGAAAACTTCAGTTGTGAGTTTTTACCATTTTTCTCTGTATTGTAGATATTTTAGCGAGGATTTTGGAGGAGTTTTGTTAGAAATTGCTAGCTTGTTAAGAAACGGATTTATTACTTTATTTATCTTACTAAAATTGTAACACCTTCTTTCTACTTTGAAGGTGTTGAGAATGGGTATTGATTAGTAAAAAAAAATGATTGATAATAAGATTTCTGCCAAATTAGTGATAATTTTTAAAATTATTAAATATTCAATTTTGTAAAGATACAATAAAATTCTTGATATTATATATTACATTTATAAATTTGTGGTGGCAATGTAATTTGATAGAGCTGTTTTTGATCAATAATTTTATAATTTTAATAGCAATAGTAAGGTCTTTTTAAAACACAATATTCAGTTTTGGGGAATCTATTGTGAAGAAATAATATTAATAATAAAGATATTTTAGAAACGGACTAAAAACAATGCAAGCTGTGGAGGCTATGAGTCTATTGCCTAGTTCAAGTGAGATATCAACAGACTTGAGGACACAGCTTGTGAACCAAATATTAGAGAAATTGGCATTTTTACTTAAAGAGAGATTAATTATATGAGTCAATGAGAGTTCTTACTCTCATTTAGGCTTACTCTCATTTCAATTTAGGCTTCTGAGTTTTCAGTGTTAGCAAATTTGGTAAGAACTATGGCAATGTACGACAGAAAGAGCCAGGCTAAATTTGATTCCTGACTCTGTCTCTAAATAGTTTTAGGAATATCTCTGCTAAGCATGAAGCAGAGATAAAAATGCATATCCTGATAGAATTAAAATGAGGCAATGTGTATGAAAGGTCTCGAGGACATGTTTTTTCACAGAAATGGTACCTATTTTTATTCCCCTATTTGGCTTTTAAAAACACGTAGTGGGGATAAGAAAGACCAAAGTATTTGGAGCTGAATAACACATGTGGGGGTGTTTGCCTTGCCTCATGTATAATCATTTTCTTTGTTATGCAGAAGCAATATTTTTTACTTTTGTTACTAAACACTGCCTGACACATGCAAGTATTCTATATGTTTTATTACATAAAATACTTTGACATCTCTGAAAAATGTCATGAGGTAATAATTTTAACACTTTTTGAAGCCGTTGGTAAACATTTTATCATTATACCACAAATCTTCCATATATGAGCTCTTAAATGATGAGAAGGCTAGATTCAACTCTGCTGTCTTTAGTTCTTGGTCTTCATGAAGTACATAATATGTTACCTTGTTGTCAAGGTAACAGGATCCAAGATGATTTTATAAAATGAGAAAGGGTTCATTAAAAAAAAAGCCAGGAAATGCTTTAGAAAGGGAGCTGTCTTAATAACAGATTTTATTGAAGCAAAAGTATCTAACTCTCATTGAAGGCAGAGAATTGATTGTAGTTTGGTTGCGTTATTGAAAGCAGTCTGTATTTTCACACAAGAGCTTTGTATTTAATATCCCACAATAATGGGGCAGTGAGAGTAAGACTATGAGGAGCTGGTAAAGATTTTTCCCCTTGAAAAAGATATAAAATAGCAGTAGATTTCACTGACTTATGGTTGGAGAGGAGATGATATGTGAAGGGATCTGACAGAATGAGTCTCAGTGGTATAAAGGTTATATCAATATAGCCATTTTCATGCAGCTTCTCTGTGTGAATTCTGGAGCCAACTCACTTATGTGCTAAGCCAAAAGTTAATAATAATAATACAAATCTAGAGAAATTTAATTTGGGAACACAGGAACACATAGCCTTATTTATATGTCGCCTAATTTCAAATGTTCAGAAGGATTTATGCTATTTTGGTTTTCTACCATGCATCTATTAGTTACAAGGGAAAAGTATGTTTATTTGCTTTTTATAATCCTAAGAGGAATGTGTGAAAAAAAGGGAAGATATGTGAGGTATTTTACAGATTTATTGATATGTTTTTTAATTCTTAATATATATACTGTTTAGTTAATCAGATAACCATATATGTTAAAAACAAGAAAGAAGTTGACTTATCCTAATTGTGTTGTGGAGAAGTCAGGGTCTTGTTTGTAAGTAATAAAAACTGACTCTAGTTTTTTTTTAATAATGATAAAAAAAAATTTCAGCCCTACTTGAGACCATCATTGGACTCCATGATGATGACTGATACCACAAAAAATGATTCTAGCCATTCCCTTTTCTTTGCATTACTTGTTCCAGATTCAGTTTAGGGTAGAGAGCCAGTGACTGAGCCTGGGCCCCATGCCTGGGCCCTGGCTGCAGGGATAGGAAGTGGAGCTATCTATTCCATCTTAGATGTCATAGGAGGTGCATGGAAACTTGCTTTCCATCAAGTCTCACACAGTTGAGGATCTTTCTAGTTAGGAAGGATGTTTAGATACTGGATAGACAAAAAAAAAAATTCCTAGAATAAAATAAAAACAACAGGGAAAAGAGAAATAAAATCAAGAAATTTGATATATGTGCCATGTATATGTAGGCTCTAGTTGTATGAGGGCTCAAGGACTTGAATTATAGCATCGTATTAGAAATTGAGTATCCTCCTGGACGTACTAGGAGGACAAGTTCATCCCACTCAAGGTGATTGAAAACCTTCTGGTAGTCAAATTATCTCTCTTGCTTTACACAAGGGGAAAATAGGGAAGGTAATAGCTTTTCTTCCTGAATATCAGATTCCCCAGTCTCCTAGTTCTTGCATTAACTGGGTGGTGTTAGTACAGCTGGTCCTGCTAAACAGTCCTCCCAAAGAGCTCCAAAGGGAGATGTCTTGTATCAATGACTGCTGGTTATTAGAAACTTGGTATGTGCTGTGGAGTGTATGGCATTCTTCGTTTTCAGCTTGGGGCCTTAGTCTTGATTCCCAGATAACAGAAAAAATTCCTGTTCTTACCCAGTAACTTGCAGTTGGCATTATTGAATAGACTAAAGGAGTCAGATAAACGACATTCAAGACAGAACAGAATAAACTTGTCTTGAAATGAAATCTGTAGATGGAAGCACACAATATATTCCAGGGAATAAATAGTAGAGTAGGATTAAGCTATATCCTAGAGAAATCCCTGAATTTCAAGGATCTAGACACTACAGGACAAAAGAAAAAGTTACACATTTAGATTACATCAGAAATAATGGCTTTAAATGGCAGAGTATCATGGAATAGCTTCGTATATTTGAAAGAAAAAAAAATTGTGACACAATTTAAAAAAAATTCTACCAAAGATAAAAGTTATGGATATTGTCAAATACACAAAAATTAGCCCTTGAAAACAATAACTGCTGAGAATCAGGCATTCAAGAAGTGAATTATGATAAAGATCTCAGAAGAGGAGAAGCTGCTATCAGCAGACTGGCAATGAATATTGATATGTTTGTATTAGAATTAGGCCTCAACAATGATGGGAATTGTGATTACCAGGCAAATCCAAGTGTTATAAACGTAGAAGATGTAAAAATAATAATCTAAATAGCCAAATAATGGGAAATGAGGAGAAAAATTGTGACGCAGAAGGACATGAAATATCAATGTGCCTTTTTTAGAAGCAGGGAGACAGATAATATATTCTAAAGTGCATACTTCAAGAACTATAGTTTAGGTGTATCATTTAAACTTTAAAAAAATGAAACAGATGCTTTACAAAAATAGAAAAAAGCAGTACTAAAATCAAAATATAAATAAAATGTCAGAAATAAGAACAAAGTGTATCTTTTTAAAATGAAGGTAAATGAGATAAATTACTTGTGACAGTAGAAAAATTCTCAGATTAGTTTTCATGAGAAAAGAGATTTTTGTTTTGTTCATAGTTGTAGCTGTAATACCTAGAACAGAGACAAAGTCAAACTGTCTTGAAAATCAAGGGACCATTTAGCTCATGTGACCAAAATGTTCAGTGGAACAATGATGCCATTGGGTCTCTTGTTTTATTTTTCTGTGAAATTTGATGGTCTGCACCCTGCTCTCTGTGTGGCTTGTAATCAGACTTGCTTTTTTCATGGTCGTAAGTGGGCTGCCCGTAGCAACTGTGGAAATGTGATCTCTCATTCAGTGTCATCATTATCCTACAAATCCCACCTCCCCAAATTCCTAAATCATTGCAGTAAAAAGGCAGGTAGGGTCATTACCATATTGATTTAGACCAGAATTATCAAAGAGTGAACCACAGATCTTCAGGGGTCCCCAAGACTCTTTCAAGAGATCTTCAAGGTCAAAACCATTTTCAAAATAATACTAAGAGATTATTTTCCCTTTTCACTATTTTGACGTTTGCCATAATGATACAAAAGCTGATGGTATAAAGCTGTTGGTGCCTCAGCTTGAGTCAAGGAAATGGCACCAAACTGTCCAGTGATCATTGCATTCTTCACTGTCAGCCAGCCTCTTGCAGCCAAAAAATGCCATTTTCACCTAAGAATGTCATTAATAAAGTAGTAAAAACTGTTAATTTTATTAAACTTTACTGCTTGGATACCTATCTTTTTAATATTTTGTGTGTTGAAATGGAAGTAAACATGAAGCACCCATGAGGTAAATGAAAGTAGGTTGGTCATCTTGAAGAAAGTACTTTGAGATTGGTTTGGATATGACTGAACTTGCTGCTCTTTTCATGAAAAATCATTTTATTTCAAAGAACCACTGACAGAAAAACTATTGTTATTCAGACTTGGATATTTGACAGACATTTTCTTGAAAACAAATGAAGTGAATCTGTCACTTGAAGGAAACCACTGACAGTATTTTTTGCAAAAGATGAAATTCAAGCTTATAGAAAAAAATTCAAACTTTGAATAACTTACATCTTCCAGCATTAGCTCAACAGCTCTCCAATATTAAAAAAAACTTTTTTGGTTATATTGATAGTGATATTGCCAAATGTGATTTGCATAATGAAATGTGTCTGCATTTAGAAGATTCACATAATTTGAAAACCATTTTTTCCAAATGATCAATGTCTGATGCTACAAAATCATGCTTGGTAAAATATCCATACAAACTACAAAATAGACTAATAAATTTTAATGTTACAAAATGTTTAAAGAGTATAAAATGTTTGTTGACATGGTTTCAGATTCTGTATTCTGAGTAACATTTAAGATACCTATTGCTGATGAAAAAGATTTCCCATATGACCCAGCAATTCCCCTATTGGGAATATACCCAGAGGAACTCAAGTCATTCTACCAAAAAGATACTGCATATGCATGTTTGTTGCAGCACTATTCACAATATCAAAAACATGGAACAAACCATGGCAACTTGGATGTGTTTAGAATCTATCACACTCAGTGATCTATCACAGAAACAAAGAACAGTACCATATGTTCTCATTCATAAGGAGACCTTGAACAATTATCATAATACTGTAAAAAAGGGATTGTGGGAAACTGCCGGGGGAGGAGGGTGGGATTGGCAGTTGAGGAAAATTGCCAGGGAAGAGACGGGCACACCTCATCAACAAGGATAGCTGCATAATGAACATATGCATACCTAACTCTGAATTGTGCCCCACATCTTTCAAATAAAGCAAAGAAAGAATATCTACAATTATCTGAAAACCATTAAAACACTCTTCCCTTTTCCAGCTACATATCTGAGTGTGGCTGGATTTTCTCCATATAATTTAACAACATATCACAACAAATTGAATGCAAAAACAGATATTAGAATTCATCTTCTATTAAACCACATATTAAAGAGATTTCCAAAAATGTAAAACAATGCTTGTCTTCTCACTACATTTGTTTTAGTTTGGTAGAAATAACTATTTTTTAAATAAAAAGATGCTAGTTGTGTTAATATGTTTATTATATTGTTATTTTTAAATGAATCATAGTAAGTCTCTACATATGAACCTTCAAGTTGTGAACTTTCAAAGATGTGAATGTGCATTCTCATGACCAATCACATAAATTAGTTCATGTGTCTGGCATACATTGTCACGTGCATGTATCCTCTACAAGTGGTTGTGCTTTTGTATACTATACTGTATTGTACTGTATAGAGTACAGTAGTACAGTATCTTTAATTCAAGCCAAGGATGTCCAGAAGCAAGTGTAAAAGCAGCAGTGGTTAGCTGGTATAGTACTATATAGTCAATTGTGTTAGTTGAATACCAAGGCTAACTTTGTTAGACTTATGAACAAATTGAACTTATGAATGCACTCTCTGAATAAAACTTGTTCATATGTAGGGGACTTACTGTAATAAATAACTATTTAAAAATTTCCTGTTTTAACTTCTAACATAATAAACACTGATAGATGTAACCCACATGAACAAAATATTTTGGAGTCCTTGATAATTTTTAAGAGTGTAAAGGAGCCTTGGGTCATAAATTTAGAGAACCACCGATTAGATTATTCAGGTGTCATCCATGGAGCAGGATGGTGACTCAATTCAGCTTAAATTATATAACTTCGGATTTTCTGGAAAGATTGACAGGTCAGATGGTGACAGTCTCCACAAAAGCAAGTGTCCATAAAGACTCTCTGCATGAGTGTGTGTGTGCTGGTGAGTGAGTCCATCTGAGGGGAGACTCAGGATCACGCACTGGAATACCCACTGCCCTGAGACTGGAGCTGCTGGCACGCAGGATTGTCTGCTGTTCTCAGTACTTTCCTGAGAAAAGGCTGTGGAATACAGCTGTTCCTCATCACCTGGTGCCTGGCCCACACCATCACCTGTGACAGCAGAGTGGCTGGAGCCCCTGATCTGTGGAGAAAGCAGTTTGGGGAGAGCTGGAGAGGCATCCTGCCACTGGTGAGGAAATGCTGGGTAGAGCCATTTTCTCGGTCCCAGGACCAAGCAGAGACATGCATTACCCTCCCTAGCTCCATCTAGCCTCCAATCTGGGACCCAGAGGTTATCTCATCAAACTCAGAGAGACAGACGACCACCCCCAGCATTGGAACAGGCACAGACATGTCAGATCTGAGTGAGAGACTTGACAACAGCGGTAGCAAGCCAGGTAGTCAAGATCTGATCCACCCTCCTCCCACAGTAGTCTGTGGGGCATCTGACCCATGCCGAGAGCAACCCTATCAACCTATGCTGAGAGCCAAGGGGAGGGGCTTGAGACCAGTGCTGAAAGGAAGTTGGAGTTACAGGAACTGCCTCAGAATGAGTTTTGTTTTGATTTTTTGTTTGTTTGTTCTGCTTGAGTTTTTTTCCTTTTACTCTTCTCTCCTTCTTTCTGTTTTTGATTGTTTTCATACTTGCTTTGTTTCTCTTATTTTATTGCTGTTTTTTAGACATCCTGTTTGTGTATGGGTGTTTTTGAGGGAGAGTACGTCAATAGGGAGTTTCTGTCAGTTTGTGTGTTTGTATAATTGTCTGTAGGTTATTTAAAAAAAACTGTCTTTGTTTGTGTCTCTTTTCATTTGTTAGTTGGTATGCCTGCCTGTTTTCCTTCTTCTATTCACCTTCCTTTCATCCCCCTTCTTCCTTTTTCCATTCTTTTCCTTTTTCTTACCTCATTCAAGGGAAAAACCTATATACACACTGCAAGGACAGGTTTTAGGGCAATGGGAATTGGGTTATAGGGGGCCCCACATACCTGTAACCAGATACTGGGATCTGCAGATAGTTTCTGAATCACAGCTCCCCCTCAATTAATTCTCAAAACTGCAAAAAGTATAGCCCCACACCCACAATCCAGCTTCAGAATTGAACAAAGCTGTAGGATCCATATAAGGAAGAATAGGACATGGAACAAATAGAAGTAAAAGCTACCCTTCTACTCCATATCACTGAACAACAGAATTAAAGAAGTGGTTAAAAAAAAAGGGCAGGGGGGGAATCTACACAAATCATGAAAAACCAAAGGAAGAATAAAGGTCTCACACAGACCCCTGGGAGGTTACCCACTGAGAATACAGACTTCAGAACTAAAACAATGAAGAGCCCCCAGAATGATTGTTCTCTAACCACAAATCAAGATATCAAGAAAATAATAGAGAATAAATAGAATTGAGGAGAGAGAAGAGGAAAGAATGAAGGAGTTGATAACTGAGATAACAGCAATAAAGAATACAGTGAATGGAAACTGATAAGTGTGGAAAACTGAATTCACAAAGCAAAAGAAAGAATCTCAGAACTTGAAGACCAAAATATGGTACTAATCTAAACTGTTAAAAACATAGAAAAGAAGCTTAAAAAGACAGAACGAAACCTCCGAGAGATGGGTAATTATTTCAAGAGGCCAAACCTAGAATTAATTGGAATTCCTGAGGTAGAAGGAGAGACAGAGACCACCCTGGAACAAATATTCATGTAATTATTCAAGAGAACTTCCCTCATCTCATCAGTGATGTGACTATTCAAACATAAGAGATTCAGAGAACCCCTGCAAGACAACAAATGAGAAGACCAGCTCCTAGATACTTAGAACTTCACCTACACAAAGTAGGCATAAAAGAAAAATTCCAAAAGGCAGCAAGAGAAAAAGATCAGCCTATCTATGGGGAAGACCAACTAGAATAGCCGCAGACTTATCTACAGAAATATGTCAGGCTAGGAGAGCTTGGAGTTAAACTTCATCAGTGGGGGAGAATTAAAATTCTTCCCAGGCATTCAATCCCTAAGAGCTTATGTTGCCTCCATACCAGCTCTACAAGAAACACTTAAGATAGTATTAAATAAGAAGAAAGGAAGAATGGAACAATGCCCTTCCCAAGAATGCAGGAAAAAGATTGAAAGTACATACTAATCAACCCCAAAATCAAAAGAAAGACAACGGACAAACAAACAGAAGCAACAACAAAAAACTCTATAAGAACCTCATGACGGGATAAACAATCACATCTCAATAATTAACCTGACTGTGAATGAATTAAATGCACCACTGAAAAGAATAAAATAGCAAAATGGATAAAGTATCATGAAACTACAATATATTGTCTCCAAGAGACTCATCTCACCAGAAAGGTCACTCATAGACTCAAAGTAAGAGAAAGGAAACAAAATTTCAGGTGAGTGAAACACAAAAGAAAGGAGGAATCATGATCTTGATTTCAGACAAAATACCTTTTAACTTATCAAAAATTAAAAAATATACAGAAGGTCACTACATAATGATAAAAGTTTCAATCCATCAACAAGAAATGTTCATCCTAAACATATATACACCCAACATAAGAGTACCAACTTTCCTAAAGCAGCTTCTAGGTAAACTGAAGAAAGACACTACATAACTGGGGACTTAAATATCCCATTCACAACCCTAGACAGATCATCAACACAAAAAATCAACAAGGAGATCTGGAACCTCAATGTGACGCTTGACCAAATGAACTTAATTGATACCTACAGAACACTCCACCCAACATCCACAGAATATACATTCTACTCATCACCATATGGAATGTACTAAAGATAGACCACGACCCTGACCATAAATCAAGCATAAAAAAATTTCATAAGATTGAAATACTGCTATGCAGCTTCTCAGAGCACAGTAGAATAAAAATAAATATCAACACAAACGAAGTTCCCCCCAAACCAACAAAGACATGAACACTAAACACCATGATGCTAAACAACTCCTGGGTCAACATGGAAATCAAAACAGATATAAAAATATACCTGAGCCGGGCTTGGTGGCTCAGCTTGTAATCCCACGCCTTTGGGAGGCTGAGGTGAGTGGATTGCCTGAGCCTGCGGGTTTGAGACCCGCCTGGGCAGCGAGACCTCATCTCTACAATAAATCAAAAATTCAGCTGGGCATGGTAGCACATGCCTGTAATTCCGGCTACTTGGAAGGCTGAGGCGGAAGGATCGCTGGAGCCCAGCAGGTCGAGGCTGTGGTGGCTGGGAGCAGCCACTGCACTCCAGCCTGGGCGACAGAGTGAGACTCCAACTCAAAAAAACAAAAACAAAAACAAAAACCTGGAAACAAATGAAAACAAAGAAACATCTTACCAAAATCTCTGGGAGGCCATGAAAGCTGTACTAAGAGGAGAATTAATATTCTACAAACAATCATGAAGAAAATGGAAGGATCACAGATTAACAGCCTAGCAAATCACATAAGGAAGCTGGAAAAGTAAGACCACCAGAACCCTAACTTTAGCAAAAGAATCCAGATCACCAAAATAAAAGTCCAAATTTTGGACATAGAAGACAAAAAGATAATACAGAAAAAGAAAAGAAAAGAAACAAAAAGCTGGGTCTTTGAAGGGATAAACAAGATTGATGGACCCTTAGCCTTATCAAGGAAAGGAGAGAAAAATCCCAAATAAGCACAATCAGAAATGCAAAAAATCAAGTCACAACTGACCCCAAAGAAATACAAAAGATTATCAGAGACTATTATGTACACTTATATGGAAGCAAACTTGAAAACCTAAAGGAAATGGAGAACTTTTGATATCACACAAACTCCTCAGGTTGAATCAAGAAGAAATTGAGACCCTAAACAGACAAATAACAATCCAGCATATTGACTATGTCATAAGAAAACTACCTATATTTTAAAAAGTCCTGTACCAGTTGGCCTTCTAGCAGAATTCTACAATACATACAAGGAGGAACTGATACCAATCCTATGGAAAACATTCCAGGCAATTGATAAAGATGGATCTCTCTCCAAATCATTTTATGAAGCTAACATCACATTGATACACAAACCAGGTACATTCAACAAAGAAAGAGAACTACAGGCCAGTATCCTTGATGAATATAGTTAAATGATGAATATCCTTGATGAATATAGTTAAAATTTTCAGCAAGATCCTAGCAAACTGAATCCAACAGCACATCTCTAAAATTATCTACCACAACCAAGTAGGCTTCATCCCCAGATGCAGGGTTGGTTCAACATTCGTAAGATCATAAACATAATTAAATACATCAACAGCTGTAAAAACAAAAACCACATAATTATATCCTTAGACGTGGAAAAAGCTTTTGATAAAATCCAGTACCCCTTTTTGATAAAAACCCTAGAACATCTAGGCATAGATGGAACATACCTCAAAATAGTAAGAGCCATCTATGAGAAACCCACAAACAACATACTGCTAAACAGACAGAAATTGGAATCATTTCCCCTAAAAACCAGAACAAGACAAGAATGTCCACTGTCACCCCTCCTTTTCTACGTAGTTTTGAAAGTCCTAGCTAAAGCAATCAGACAAGAGAGGGAGATCAGGGATATCCAAATAGGAAAAGAGGAAGTCAAGTTATCCCTCTTTGCAGTCAACATGATTCAATACCTTGAAATCCCAAGAGAATCTGTCAAAAACCTCCTTGCACTGATAAAGGACTTCAGCAAAATCTCAGGATATAAAATAAATGTGCAAAAGACAGTTGCATTTCTATACACCAACAATAAACAAACAGAAACCCAAATAAAAAGCACAATCCCATTCATAATACCACACACACACATACACACCAAAGAAATACCTTGAAATGTCCTAACCAGAGATGTGAAAAATCTTTAGGCCTTTACAATGAAAACTACAAGAACACTGCTCAATGAAATCAGATGACACAAACAAATGGAAAAATATTTCATGCGTATGGATTAGAAGAATCAACTTTGTTAAGATGTCTATCCTACCCAAGTCAATCTACAAATAACATAATACCCATTAACTACCAGCAGCATTCTTCTCAGACCTGAAAATGACAATACAGGAATTCATATGGAAACATCAACAAACTTGAATAGAAAAAACAATCCTCAGCAAAAATAATAATACTACTAATAATATTAATAATAATAATAAAACAAAAAACAAAGTAGGAGGTATCACACTCCCAGAATGTAAACTTTATGATAAAGCTGCAATAATCTAAACAGCCTGATATTGATACAAGAACAGCATATAGACTAATGGAACAGAATGGAGATTCTGGAAGCAAAACCTCAATTTCTCAACCAACTCATCTTTGACAAAGCCTCCACCACTAACCACTGGGTAGAGGAGAACCTCTACCAAATGATGTTGGGAAAACTGATCACATGCAGAAGATTAAAACAAGACCCCTACAGATCATCATACACAAAAATCAACTCTAAATGGATCAAAGACCTAAACATAAAACCTCAAACTATAAGAACCTTAGAAAATGCAGGAAACACCATTTTGGAAATGGGAAATGTCAACCAATTCCTGATCAAAACCCCAAGTGCCTATGCCATAAGAGACAAGGTAGACCAGTGGGACTCCATCAAACTGAAAAGCTTCTGCAAAGTCAAAGAAACCATCAAGAGAGCGGGGAGACAGCCACAGACTGGGAAAAAATATTTGCTAACTGTATATCTGACAAAGGTCTAACATCTAGGATCTACAAGGAACTCATATGTGGTGAAAAGAAGAAACCAAACAGCCCCATTAAAACGTGGGCAAAAGATCTGAATAAACACTTCTCAAAAGAAAACACACAGGCAGCCAACAGATACTTGCAAAAATGCTAATTAGATAGCTTCTATATGATTGGGGAGGTATTAAATAGGGAGACAGCTACAATTTTCAATTCGATGATGAAGGTTAAAATAGATAATAAAAATATAACTATCACAAAACTTTGTGAATCAAATTACATACAGAATAGTAACAAAGACTGGCAATTCAATGTTAGTAACAGATTTTTAAGCCACACCTTTTAGTCCATGACAGATCAAGTAGATGAAAAAACAAATAATGATATAAAAAGAGAATAATATAATTAATATAAGTATTCCGAGTTATATATTGGACTCTGCAGCATAAAGACAAGCTTTTATAAAATTTAACTATTATATTAAACCTAAAGAAATCATTAATATATAAAAATTAGAAACACTAGAGACTACATTTTCTGACCATAATACAGTTAAACTAGAAATTTTTGTTACAAAAATAAATCAATTTTCATACCCATCTTCATAATTGAGATGAGGGTGATATATTTTTTTGAATAAAGATATCAAATTAATTTCTTTAATTTTTCTGTAAAAATTAAAAGTATAATACGTATTTGCAGTGAAATATTTTGTCTGTATAAAAAAAATAAAATGTTAAAAAAACAAACAGCAGTAACACACCAAAACCCCCTTCTATTTCAATTTCTATTCTTTTTTTTAATTATTATTATAAAGATGTGGGGTACAAACAGCAATGACAACACCAAAAAAACCCTTCCATTTCTATTTCTATTCTTCTTCTTCTTATTATTATTATAAAGATGTGGGGTACAATTCAGGGTTAGGTATACAATTGTTGATTATGCAGGTACCCTTGTTGATGAGGTATGCCCCTCCCTCCACTAGCAATTTCCCTCAACTGCAAATCCCCCTCCCTTGACAGTTTCCCACTACTACCAATCCCTTTCTTACAGTATTTATAATTGTTCAAGGTCTGCTTATGAGTGAGAACATATGATACTCTGTTCTTTGTTTCTGTGATAGATCACTGAGTATGATAAACTCCAGGTCCATCCAAGTTGCTGTGAAGACCTTCTTTATGGCTGCATAGTATTCCATTGTGTATATGTACCACATTTTAAAAATCGAGTCCAGCTTCGATGGGCAATGTGGTTGGTTCCATGTTTTTGCTATTGTGACTAGAGCTGCAACAAACATATGTGTACAGGCATCTTTTTTTGTAGAATGATTTGAGTTCCTCCAGATATATTCCCAATAGGAGAATTGCTGGGTCATATGGAAGGTCAATTTCTAGTTCTGTCAGAAATTGCCACACTGTCTTTCAAAGAGGTTGCACTAGTTTGCATTCCCACCAGCAATGTAGAAGTGTTCCTTTTTCTCGGCATCCTCACCAGCATCTGTTTTGTTTGTTTTGGTAATGATGGCCATTCTTACTAGGGTTAGGTGGTATCTTAATGTGGTTTTGATTTGCAGTTTTCTGATGATGAATGAGGCTGAGTACTTTTTCATGTGTCTATTGGTTGCCCATATATCTTCTTTTGAGAAGCGTATATTCATGTCTTTTGCCCACTTTTTAAAGGGTTTTTTCCTTTCAGAATGTTTGAGTTCCTTGTAGATCCTAGATGTTAGGCCTTTGCCAGATATACAGTTGGCAAATATTTTTTCCCATTCTGTTGACTGTCTCCCTACTTTCTTGATGGCTTCTTTTGCTTTGCAGAAGCTTGTCAGTTTGATAAGGTCCCACTTGTCTATCTTATTTCTTAAGGTATTGGCCTTTAGGATTCTGAATAGGAATTGGTTGCCAGTTCCAAATTCCATTAGGGTGTCTCCTGCGTTTTCTAGGATTCTTTTAGATTGAGGTTTTATGTTTAGGTCTTTGATCCATTTACAGTTAATTTTTGTGTATGATGATAGGTAGATGTTCTGTTTAAATCTTCTGCATGTGGTCAGCCAGTTTTCCCAGCACCATTTACTGAATAGGTTCTCCTCTCCCCAGTGGTTTTTGCTGGAGGCTTTGTCAAAGATGAGTTGATTGAGGAATTGAGGTTTTGCTTCTGGAATCTCTATCCTGTTCCATTGGTCTATGTGCCTGTTCTTGTACCAATACCAGGCTGTTTTGATTATAGTAACCTTATAGTAAAGTTTGAAGTCTGGAAGTGTGATACCTCCTGCTTTGTTTCTTTTGCTAACGATTGTTTTAGCTATTTATGGTCATTTATGTTTCCATATGAATTTCTGTATTGTCATTTCCAGGTCTGAGAAGAATGATGTTGGTAACTTAATGGATATGCATTGATTCTGTAGATTGCCTTTGGTAGGATGGACATCTTAACAATGTTGATTCTTCCAATCCGGGAGCATGGAATATTTTTCCATTTGTTTGTGTCTTCCTGGATTTCTTTGAGCAGTGAGTTATAGTAGTTCTCATTGTAAAGTCCGTTCACTTCTTTGGTTAGGAAGATGCCAAGGTATTTCATTTTTTTGTGCCTATCGTGAGTGGGATTTTGCTTTTTATTTGGTTCTCTACCTGCTCGTTTTTGGTGTATAAGAATGCAACTGTACTTTGCACATTTATTTTGTACCCTGAGACTTTTATAGCATGGGACTTTAATACCCCATTAACAATGCTGGATAGATCACTGAGGCAAAAAAATCAACAAGGAGATCCAGAACCTAAACTTGACACTCAATCAAATGGACTTAATAGTTACCTAGAGATTATTCTATCCAAAAACCACAGAATATTCATTCTACTCATTACCACATGGAATGTACTCCAAGATTAATCACATCCTTGGCCATAAATCAAGCATAAACAAATTCCATAATGTTGAAATATTGCCATGCACCTTCTCAGACCACAGTGGAATAAAAATAAATATCAACACCAAAAAAATTTCCCCAAGGTCTACAAAGACATGGAGACTAAATAGCATGATGCTGAACAACTACTGGGTCAACACTGAAATCAAAGCAGAAGTTAAAAGATTCCTGGAAACAAATGAAAGAAACATCTTACCGAAACCTGTGGGATGCCATGAAATAAGTGCTAAGAGGAGAATTTATATCTCCATGAGCACACATCAAGAAAATGGAAAGATCACAAGTTGAGAGCCTAACAAATCACCTAAAGGAGTTAGAAAGAGAAGATCACCAAAACACTAACTTTAGTAAAAGAATCTGAATCACCAAAATAAGATCCCAAATATGGGACATAGAAGACAAATATATCATAGAAAATATCAACAAAACAAAAAGTTGTTCTTTGAAAGAATTAACAAGATTGATGGAGCCCTAGCCACAATGACCAAGAAAAAGAGAGAAAAAGTCCAAATAAACACAATCAGAAAAACAAAAAATCAAATCACAACTGACCCTGAAGAAATACAGAAGATTATCAAAGATTACTGCACACCTGTATGGAAACAAGCTGGATAATCTTAATGAAATGGAGAACTTTCTAACATCACATGACCTCCCAAGAAGACATTGGGACACTAAATAGACCAACCCAGGAAATTGATTCCATCATTAGAAAACTACCTACCAAAAAAAACACACAAAAGAACCCTGGACTGAATGGCTTTCCAGCAGAATTCTACAAAGCATACAAGGAGGAGCTGATACCAAACCTATTGAAAGTATTCCAGGCAATTGAGAAGGGTGGAATTCTCCCCAAATCATTTTACGAAGCTAACATCACACTGATACCCAAACTGGGTAAAGTTCCAACAAAAAAGAGGACTACAGGCTAATATCCCTTATGAACATAGATGCAAAAATCCTCAACAAGATTCTAGCAAATCGGATCCAAAAACACATCTAAAAAATCCTCCATCATGAAAGTAGTTTTCATCCCCAGGATGCAGGGTGGTTCAACATTCGCAAGACCACAAACGTCATTAAATAAATCAACAGATGTAAAAACAAGAGCCACATGATTATATCATTAGATGCAGAAAAAGCTTTTGATAAAATCCAGCATTCCTTCTTGATAAAAACCCTCAAAAACCTAGGTATAGAAGGAACATACTTGAAAATGGTAAGTGCCATCTACAATAAACCTACAGCTAACATTTTGCTAATTGGACAGAAATTGGAAACATTTCCCTTGAAAACTGGAATAAGACAAGGATCCCCACTCTTATCCCTCTTGTTCAACATAGTGTTGGAAGTCCTAGCTAGAGCAATCAGACAAGAGAAGGAAATCAGGGGTATCTAAATAGGAAAAGAAGAAGTCAAGTTATCCTTCTTTGTTGACGTTATGATTCTATACCTCAAAAATCCAAGAGAATCTGTCAAAAACCTGTTTGCACGATATAGGTCCTAGGACACACTTTCCACTTGTTTTGGGGAGTGTCCTGGAGACCAAAAGAGCAGCTCAAGTTTTAAAACAGAACAAAAAAAAGGGACCATTCAGGAGAGGAGCGATTACAAAAGTTGTTCATCAGGGATTCTCACTGGTTTACAGAAATAACACTGGTTAGTGATTGGCTATACATTTTTTAACTGTAGGGTGTGTGGTATCTTATATCTGTTTAGCAGCAGTTAGTCTGCAGGCTGCGTAGCAAATGACGTCAAGTGGTAATTATTTAGCTCAAGGGGGAATGAGATGTGACTGCTTTTATATTTTAAATGTCTTCCTGGGCCTGATAATTTAAAAGGGTTTACATCCCACAGATAAAAAGTTTTTTTTTCTTAAAGTTCTGTTGGTGTCCACCTCACCGCGTGTTATAAATTTATGCTTTCATTTCTCATTCCGTTTGCAACCATAGGTCAAACTACATCAGTCCTGTTGAAACCATAAAGGTCTTCTGACTTCTCCTTTTGCCTTGAGTCTCTTTCTCCCCAAATCTATTTTTCATGCTGCATCCTGAATCATCAATAGCACAGCATGTACTCTTCTGCTGACAGACACGCCAAATGTAGTCCAAATTTTAATGCCCCATCTGATCCCATCCTACAATCTTTCTCTAATATGTCTTTTCTGTGCAGTTTATTGTCCAGCCATACAAAATTTCTTGTTGTTCTTTGACACAGTCCACCATTTTTTGCTTCCATTTTTGTTGTCATTTTATTATCTCTACTTAGAATGCCTTATCTTTTGTCATTATTAGTTGAAATCATTTCCATCCTCCAAGAACCAGCATCCACATTAACTATTTTTAAAAAACAGACACATCAGTGCCTTCCTGAAAGGATGTGAATTGCTCTTGTTATTCTTTTAGTACATTTGTTTTTACAAACATGTTTTGTTTGTCATAATCCCATTCTCTTTAATCAGCAGCAGAAACTTGTCTTATTCATCTTTGTTTATCTCATAGTGTCTAGCACAGAGTACTTCTATTTACTTCTATTATTGTTATAAGGATTACTTTCAAGAATGACAAGAACTACTCTAACTTGTTAAGCTTTTCCTTTTGTTTCAGTTTTAAAAAACCTTAGTCATATAGTTTGTCATGAACAGTACTCTTACAATAGACCAAAATTGGTTTTTTAATATCAGAATGAGAAACTTTTCTTTCAGCTTCTCAAGTCATTATTGTTAAGGTCATGCAATGTTAATAAATTGTCAAATTGTGGAACTATTATCAAATTTCTTTAATACAAGTCTCAACATTCTAGGTCACTTAAAAGTTTTTGGACAGTGACTAATTTTAAATACTTTTTGAATTGTGAAACCCATTAAGCAGGTTTTTCATCAATGTTCTTGTAATAGTGGTCTATTGTTTTATGTTATCTTGGTCGATGTCAGTATTTCATGTTAAATCAGCAAGAAATACATTTTTCTAATGTACTAATATGATACATTCTTCTTCATTAATTGACTTATCAATTACTCCATGAATCCATTTTAAATTTAATTTAAAGTTTATCTCTTCTTACTAATTAATTACCACTTTTGGTAGAACCTAAAACTTTTTTTGTAATTATATCCTTCTTAGCGTCTGAATAATTTCTATTGATTCAATCACTCATTTGTGTCACTTTTATTTCATATTCCTTTAATTTTTAGTTTAAGTTTTATCTCATTTATTTAATGAATAAATTTAGATATGACAAGAGAAGTCATGCTTCATATCCATCCAGATTAGAAGTGGTATATTCCTAGCTCAATATTCTCTTAGCCAGATTTTAAAAATGCCCACAGCCACTACAATGCTGCCTGCCCCTAACATGATATAGGGAAGTCAGAGTGGAAAGAGATAGTGGTCTTAATTTATGTCAGTAGGAATATTTATTTCTAAAAATTTCACAAGGACATATGATAATATAAACACATTTCTAGAAGTTCCCTCTGAGTCTTAGACGTGGCCTGTGCCAGTAAGGCTGAAGCTTGTGTCTCCTTAACTTCGTGGTAAATGTGTCCTGGTGTTAGGTGAGTCACTCATACTGTGTGACCTTGGTTACAGACAGTGATCTTTCTAGGACTACAGTTTCCTCATCTGGAATATAAACAAGTTGAATTTGATAATCTCTAAAATTCACTGAGGATTAAGTTCTAGAATAATAATTGTGCTAGAGCAGGGGTGTTTGTGGCAGTCATGTTACCATATAAATAAGATGATAGTTTTCAAAGGTCTGGGAGACTCAGTAGGAATGTTACTGAGAAGAGTTTAGTTGGTTGTTAAATTGGAGAGGACAATAGAGACAGATTAGCAATGGGAGGGTAAACCAAACTCAGTTCTACTCATTGCAGCATTTTTAAGATGGGAAATAACTCCACATTTTGTGGTGTGGCCACACAGTGGGGTACAAAAAAGCCATAAAAAAGAGTGAATGATATATCTATATCAACATGGAAGGAATCCGAAAGGAAGTGTTAAATAAACAAAAGTAGTGACCAGAATGTTGTGTTTAAAATATCTTTTAACTTCTTTTGCAAAGTCTCTATTCATGTCCTTTGCTTGCTTTTTAATAGATTTTTTTTTCTTTCAGCTCATTTGAGTTCCTTGTAGATCCAGGATGTTAGGCCTTTGTCAGGTGCATGATTAGCATATATATTTTCCCTTTCTGTGGGTTGTCTCCTCATTCTCTTGATGGTTTCTTTTGCTGCGCAAAAGCTTTTCAGTTTGATGAGTTCCCACTTGTCTATCTTTTCTTTTATGGCATTTACTTTTAGGGATTTAATCAAGAATCGGTTTCCTACTCCAACGTTCATAAGAGTGTTTCCTACATTTTCTTCCAGGATTATTATAGTTTGAGGTTTAATGTTTAGGTCTTTGATCAATTTAGAGTTTATCTTTTAATATGGTGATAGATAGGGGTCCTGTTTCATTCTTCTGCGTGTGGTCAGCGAGTTTTCCCAACACCATTTGCTAAATATGATCTCCTTTCCCCAGTGGTTGTTATTGAAGGCTTTGTCAAAGATTAGTTGGTTGAGAGATCACTTCCATAGTGTCTGTCCTGTTCCATTGATATATGTGTTTATTCTTGTACCAGTACCAGGCTGTTTTGATTACGGTAGCCTTATAGTAAAGTTTAAAATCTAGAAGTGTGATACTTCCTATTGTTCTTTTTGCTGAGAATTGTTTTGGCTATTTGTGCTCTTTTTTGTTTCTATTTGAATTTCTGTATTGTTGTTTCCAGGTCTAAGAAAAAAACAATGCTGGTAATTTGATGGGCATTGCATTGAATCTGTAGATTACCTTGGGTAGGATGGACATCTTGACTATATTGATTCTTCTGATCCATGAGCTTGGGATGTTTTTCCATTTGTTTATGACATCCTTGACCTCTTTGAGCAGTGCTTTGTAGTTCTCATTGTGAAGATCTTTCACTTCTCTGGTTAGGGGGATGCCAAGGTATTTAATTTTTGTGTGTGGCAGTTGTGAATGGGATTGTGCTTTTTATTTGGCACTCTACTCTTTGCTGGTGTATAGAAATGGAAACATATTTTGCACATTGGTTTTGTACCCTGAGACTTTACTGAAGTCGATTATCAATGTGAAGAGGCTTTTGACAGAATCCTTAGGGTTTTCAAGATACAGAATCATATCGTCTGCAAAAAGGGATAGCTTAACTTCCTCTTTTCCTATTTTGGATACTTCTGATTTCCTTCTTTTGCCTGATTGTTCTGGCTCAGATTTCAAATACTATGTTGAACAGGAAGGGTGTCTAGTTACCGTTGTTAGGGGGACTGCTTCCAATTTCTGCCCATTGAGCAAAATGTTGGTTGTGGGTTTATCACAGATGGCTTTTACTGTTTTGAGGAATGTTCCTTCTATGCCTAGGTACTCAAGAGTTTTTATCAAGAAGAAATGCTGGATTTTGTCAAATGCTTTTTCTTCATCTAGTGATATAATCATGTGGTTCTTGGTTTTACAACCATTGATGTGCTTAATTACATCTATGGTCTTACGAATGTTGAACCAGTTCTGCATCTACATGAAAAAATGTTCAGCCTCACTAATCATCAGAAAAATGCAAATCAAAACCTCATTGAGGTATCACCTAACTCCAGTAAGGATGGCCATTATCAATCAGTAAAAAAACAGCAGATGCTGGCAAGGGTGCAGAGAAAACAGAATGCATCTACATTGTTGATGGGAGTGCAAGCTAGTTCAATCTCTATGGAAAGCAGCGTGGCAATTCCTAAAAGAACTACAGGTCAAGCTTCCATAAGATCCAGTACTACCTCTCCTAGTAATATACCAAGAGAAACATAAATCATTCTACCAAAAAGACACTTGCGCACACATGTTTATAGCTGAAATATTCATAATAGCAAAAACATGGAACCAAACTCACTGCCCATCGAAAGTGAACCAGATAAAGAAAATGTGGTACATATACACAATGGAGCATTATGCATCCATAAAGAAGAACAAAATCATGGACTTCCACAAATTGAATAGGGTTGGAGACCATAATACTTAGTGACCTATCACAGAAACAAAGAACTGACTACTGAATGTTCTCACTCATAGTGGGACCTGAACCTTAATCACATTAGCACAAAGGAGAGATTGGCAGTCAATGGACAGTGCCAAGAAGGGAGGGCATGTAGCATCACAAAGTATACCTGGTCCTAAACAAGGGGAAATGAGGGCTAGTTGGAGGTCCAAACTTCAACTGTACGCAGCCTGCTTGTGTAGCTAATCTTGACTTGTACCTGACATATCTATAATAAAATAAAATTTGAAAAATACCTTTTACCTAAAGTAGGAAAAGCATAGACATGTATATATGTGTGTACATGTGTCTGTTAAGCAACAGTTTAAAAACAGTTGAAAAAATACATACAAAAAAAGAAAAATAAATTATATAGGGAGGTTAGAGGGATCTGGCTAAGAGAATGTAGGACTGGGAATGTGTACTTTGATGAAGGCTACCTTCTCTTGTCATCTTCAAATTTATTTATTAAATACATAAAATAAACATAAATAAAAATTAAAGGAATATGAAACAAAAGTAATGAATTGAATTATATAAACAGATTTAACTCTAGAATCCCAAAAAGGTTTTGTTATAATTATAATATAAAATTAAAACCAAAATTTTGAAAGTCTGAAAATGTAAAGCAAATGAAATAATTGAATCTAACTATATGCTAACTTTATAGTATTATTACCAGAGAGGAAATACTTCAAGTACTTTTAAAATAAAGTACTATCATGTACACCCTTAATGGTATATATAGCAAGAGCAAACATAACTTCAAATACATTTTTAATCTTTTAAATCATATCTTTAGTGAAAATATTATCATTGTTATTTTGAAATTATTATAGTAAGTTAATACAAAAAAAGTAATATTATCATTATCAGTAACCGAACTTTTCAATGTAAAAGAAGAGAAACAAATATAAAATCAAAATAAATTAACTAAAAAGCCTCATAATTACAAATTTGGATTGGAAATATCAGTGTAAGCTCATGATATATTTTCACTTAAAAAAATACAGCTTCATGTGGCTCCGCCACTAAAAACAGTGTCAGTGAGCACTCTTTGAGGCCACTATTAATCTTTAAACACCATTTTCCACTGGAAGAAACTACGGACCTTTGGAGAAATAGCTAATTCCAGATCTGGAATAGGAAATGTATGAGATAAACTTGGAAAATGTTATACAAGAATGCAACGAACTTTTCAAAAACTGCTGGGATTGGGGTCAAAAGAATTAGGGTCTAACATGAACAGCCTTTTATGGGTCAAATAATTTTATTATCAAAAAGAATAAAAACTTCAATAAATGGAAGTACATCAAATATGTTAAAATACAAGAATATGTAATTATATGAAAAAAGTTGGTCACTTTTGAGGGATGCTTGGGAAATTAATTATTCTGAAAATCAGAAAATTTTATGCCTTTCATGGACAAACTACCTAAGGGAAAATTCTTCTTTAAAGAATTATTCTAGATAATTAATGTAAAAGGAGTAACAAACTTAAAATATCATTTTCCTGTTACTGATGAATGGATCTAGGCAATGATTATCAACAGATAATAAATTATTAGATGAGGAGTTGATGAAAAACCTTATAATGGGATGGATCAGCCTAACAATATCTGAATTCAGTTGAGGATCTAAATATCACAAAAAGAAGGACAATCACTCATTATTTGTCTCCTGATCTAATGCTAGGACAAAATATAACAAAACCTATGGAAGTCTATTTTCAAAAAATTTTAACCTCAATCTGATCCAACTTCTATTTCTATCAGTTTATATGAACTATAAGGGACAGAGTAATAGGTTAGTATGAGGGCACAGTCAGCGACATCTTGAACGGGGGAAAATATTCAAGTCAAATGACCTGGTGTCCTCAAGCTCTAAGTTATAAATAATAAAAGAAATTTAAGGAGCATATAAACTGAATGTATTGTAGGGAACTTATCCGAACAAAGCAACCATTAAAAATAAACAAACACCAATAATAACAAGAGTAACATTCTATGGGGGATATTTGACTACAGACTGGACAATTGAGAACATTAAGGCAGTCTTAAATATTGCCATTTTTATATGGGATAATGTTATTATTGCATGATTAAAAACAGACCTTATACTTTAGAGATTCAAACTGTAGTAATTACCAAAAAATGATGTAATGTGGTGTATAGAATTTGTTTCAAAATAATCAAATTTCAGGGATGATTTGGGTGGATAGGTTTGTTTGAAAAATCTATAATAAGACACTCAAATGAAGGTAAAAAGTTGAGTCATGAATGAATTCCAAGGAACCAAGGCTGTGCTGATCTGTATCTGGGGTGGAAGTCAGCAGTGTACATCTGTAGAAATTGGATGGATTTAGAGTCCAGACTACTCAGTGATCTATCACAGAAACAAAGAACTGAGTACCATATGTTATCACTTATAAGCGGACCCTAAACACCTATCACAATACTATAAGAAAGGGATTGACAGTAGCGGGACACTGCAGGGGAGGGAGGGTGAGGGGGAATACAACATCAATGAGGGTGCATGATTCCAATCCAGGCGAAGTGAGGTCCATTGGGAGGCCCAAATTTCACCTGTATGTAGATCACTTATATACCTAATCCTGGCTTGTTCCTCACTTTTTAAAAATAACAAAGAAATTAAAGCAAAGGAAAGATCATTTTGTAACAGGAGTCATTTTCAGAGAACTAAAAATGGAAAGAGTAGAAAGGATGAGGATTATCTAAGCAGAAGGTGGATTTTTCAATTCTCTTCATTACCTGGCAATCTCTCTTTTGAAATGTTCATGTCTTTGCCATATTCTACCTTTAGATTTTCCTCTCAGTCCCTTACTTCCCCTGTTTTTTCCTTTTCCTTTACAACCGCTTTTCCTTAATCCCCTTCTGCTGGATTACTTTCTGTTAACTAAGCATATTATGCAAAAGATGTATTTAATGTATTTTGAAAACTTGATATCTTTTTTATTGTCGTAGTGGATTATTTTGCATTTGACTAGCCCCCAAGTATGGCTGGAATAATCCCAATTTATGATTTTTTTGTCTCAGATACATTATTAACACCATTTTCCCTCCATTTTATTCCATTTGTGCTGCTATAACAAAATACTGAGACTAGGTAATTTATAATGAACAGAAACTTATTTCCTCACAGTTCCGGATACTGGAAAGTCCAAGGTCAAGTTGTTGGCAGGTTGGGTTGTCTGGTTGTCTGGTGTGGACTGCTCTCCTGTGATCTCACATGGTAGAAGAATGGAAGAGCAAGCTAGCTAGCTAACCCAAAACTGCATGAAGTTTCTTTTATAAGGGCCTTAATCTTATTAAGGAAGGAGGAGCTCTTATGGCCTAATCAGCTCTTAAAGGCCTCACCTCTTAAGACTAACATGTTGGCAACACTCGGATTTTGGATGGGACTCATTCAAATCACAGCATTATCTAAAAAGTCTCCCTGATTGGATGATTCACTGTATTAATCTTTTAAATAATTTACAACTGTTGGATGTCATTCATATTCTTTATAAGGTAGTTACTTACTGCTATTATGTGTTGCCTCTGTTCCAAGGTTTGTTTTTTCCCTTTATGTTTTACCCTCTGGGACTGGCTGGTGTGGGTCAGTGGTTCTCAACAGAAATGAAGTTTCCATTCTTCTCTTAAAACATTTTGCCAAGTAGACATGTGTTCTAATGAAAATGAGAGATAAAACATTAATGTATTGTCAGTCACGCATCACACATCACTTTGAATAGATTCCTTTGGCAAAATCAAAACATTTCAAAACAGAGAGCAAGATCCCTAGAGAGCGAGAAATGGCATATTTTGGTAGAGAACAAAGGTTTCAAGCCCAGGTGCTTGTATAGAGGGAAAACCAGCTGTGGGGGCCTGAAATTGGATTTATAAAGCTGAAACACGTTGGTGAGAATTGATGGAGTCAAGCAAAAAAACTGAGATCAGGAAAAGCCAAAGACAAAGTAGGATAACAACAGTTTTGTTTAAGTAGAAGATATGGTTAATAATAATAATAAAATACTGATTGGCAAGATACATCTTCTCCCTCCTTATAGCTTCACTTGATTACACTTTAAAAATTAAATCTGGATCAATTAAATTTTTTTTTTCAAATGAGTTTCTCACCGTCTCCAGATTTCTGTTTCAAAGGGCAGCTAGTTATCAAGATATGTGTGTGGCGGTGGGTGGAGGGTGGACCTGGTTCACAGTGTCATTATCTGGCCACATGGGCTTCCTCTTAGGTATACCTACTCTTGTTTATTCTTGGGTTTTAAAGCTTCTTCAGTGCCTGCTCTCATATCTATAGATCAAATCCCTCCATACACCTTTGGACATCTGGTTGCCCTCTTGGCCCTGGAAGCAGTGGGGGAAGTCAACAAGGCCATCTCTGACTGTCTTCCTGTGTATCTCATGTAGCCATCTCCACCCTCCTGCACTTGTGTCAGGTACCATGCCAGGAAGCTCTTCAGTGCTTGCTGCTTTTTCTGGCACTACCTCCCAGGCTTATGTAAGCTCTGGGAATCATTAAGGTTACAGCTCCTCAGTTTTTCTTTGCCCAGTCTCATGGAGTTTTTACTTTATGCACTTGTCATTTAGTATTTAGAACAAGATTAAAAGAGACCCTCTCTTCCCCACCATGTAGATTTTTGGAGTTCTTTTCATCTTTCCTCTCTGGTATCTGCCTCTCATATTTCATCTCCTTCAGCCTCCCTGAGCATTGTTTCTCTGATTCAACAATATTCTTATCTTCTGCTTGGATTCTTCTTCATATTTCAGACAAGAATAACTGACTTCAAAGTGGTATCGTTGTCAATAAAGAAAATTAGAGGAATCTCACTGGAGGATGTGGGATTAGAACTGGGCTAGGACAAATGGGTAGGATTTAGCCAAGTACACTTTAGGAGGGAAAACTCAGCCACAGTTGAGCCTCAGATGTACTACACATTCAATTTGGAAGCCTGAGTCCTGTCCTCAGAGGGGCCATTAACTGGTGTCTAGGGTTTGGAGAAAAATATTTTCTCCCTTTCATAACAGTTTTCCTCTTCCCACTTCATTCTCTTCCTTTAGCCAATAATCAGCTTGACTTTCCTTGTTGAAATGCTAAGGAATTAGGTAGAAGATTTTGAGGAATTGCTTTCCTAGCTGATTCTTCAGACTTGGGACTCCAGTGTGCTTAAGAGGGAGCCAGTATTCTGTACTCTTTTCCCAGGTTAGAGGAGTTTTGGCCAAATTACCTCACATACCACTCTCACTCTGCCAAAATGACCTTCAATAACTGAACTCTTTCTCTTCATGGAGAGCCATGACCAGCAGCAACTTTCTGTTAGCTTTGCCGGCCTTCTATCTCTAATGGTGGGGGAGGGAGGAAAATCAGATTCAATATTTGTAATGTTTAGAAATTGCTTTCTCTCATGTAAATAAGCCATTTAATGGTAGGACCAAAAACTCTGATACGAGTGAAAAGAGAATCTTTATTTCCCTGTTTAATAGAGACCTGAATACACAATGAGGAACTGAAATAAATACTGTCATTCATCTTAAATGAAATGAACATAACCTGAAAATAATTTTCTTATGGATCAAAGTTTTTAAAGTAGAGTCGGAATATAAAAAGATTATTCAAAGGAATGCAATTCATGATATTGAGCTTTCCTATGAAAATAGTATCTTAATATGATTTAGGATGATGGCGTGGTTCTTGATGGATAAGTTAAAGGTGAAAGAATAGCTTTTTGGGGATTATAAACACAATCATTTTCAGAGAAAGAGCTATTAAATAATATTACCTATTCTTTGAGGTAAAAGTATATTGTTATTAAAGACTAGTCATTTTTGAATTTGTATGCTGATTAACACAAAGTCCCTGAACTCAAACTCTATTCATGGACATATACAGCATACTTATTAGTCACAATCAACTGAATAATTTTCATAATGAATTTAATGGTTTTCCATTTGGCAGTCAGAATAATGTTTCTTAACACAAAGTATACTGCTTTCATAATATCTTTTCATTTCTTCCATGGTCTTTGCAGTCAAGTTTGGATAAATCTATGTTGTTTTCATTTACATAATTTTGTATAATGGTCATACTGGTTTATCCAACATAGGTCAGTGAGAATTGAATTAAAGTTATATTAAAGATTGGTGGAATCACTGGATTTGAATCATATCAAATACAATATTTTGGGGAAAGTTTTTACATTTGGCAGCAATACAAATTTCTTACATTTCTATAGTATTTAAAATATTATAAGTGCTTTGCCATATGCTTTTAGTCTACCCTTGGTTGCAAGTGGTAGAAATTAAGAGTCTAATCTCAAAAAGAGAATATATTGCCTCATGCTGCTGAAATGTCCAGAGACATCAGTCCTCAGGAATAGCTTGTTGTGTATTTTCAAATGTATAATTAGAGTTTTGTTTTTGTCCATTCATTGGCTCTATTTTCCTCTGTATTGGCTAAATTCTCAGAGTCTTTCTTCATCAGGTGGCAAAGATGCCACTGACAACGTGATGCTTAACAATCCTTATTGTTTAAAATACCAAGGGAAGAGGGAGCATCTTTACTCACAATTTTAACACTCTTCCCAGAGCTGGCTCTGGTTTGGGTCACATCCTATGAACATTGCTAAGGAGTAGGATAGTGATTGGCCATGCTTACACGATATGCACACATCTAAGGTGGGGTGTATTGCTGAGGTTTGGAGCAGGGGGTTTAAGATCAATTCACTGAAAGTCATTTAACCAAAAGACTAATAAGTAATTTATTAAATTCTTTTTCTTTTAGAGTCTTTTTGTCCTTGTTTCATTTTGCATTCATAATGACACTTTAAGGGATGTCACTTTATCTTTGCCTTAATTCCATACCTCGATAGCTAAGATGGAGCACTAGAGTGGTAGGGAATGAGGAGCAGAGAGAGGAAAGACATCTGGCTCTCCATTCTGCCACTGCTTCATTGGTAGCATCACTGCATCAGGGTTATTACCTGATTGATTTAAGATTTAAGTCCTAAATGACTTTATTTGTTAGCCTTGGTGGAGACTATGTTGACAGGGTCTTTTTTTTTTTTTTTTTTAGCTGAAGTGCCTTGTTCTAGGATCACAAAGCACTCACACAGGACAAGTTGGGACTTGACCACCAACAAAGTCCAAGGACTTTGTCCATCTGTCATAGATTGTATGCTATATGGTCTTTTATGCTATGTCATTAAACAATGTATGTGAAATAATAACAAAGTATATTTATCAAGCATTTTCTCAAGATCCTGAAGACAGGGGTCAAAAAAGGAATAGTAATGATTCCCTGTACCCTCAGCTATGAGCTCTGTCTACATACAATACCCATCCAGGTTTCAGGCTTTGAGAAGTAAAGAGAAAGGTACAGTTGCGAGAGAGAGAAGGATTATATTATATTTTGTACTCACAGTAAAGAAATCTGTGAGAGCATAATATAAAGAACATTTAACTGGGGGTCAAAACATCACGATTTAAGTCCTGTTTTTACTCTGTTCTACCCTTTGGACTTGAGTTAAATTCTAATTTTCTAACCTTTAGTTTTCTCAGTGATGTAACATAATAGTAATGATTCTCTAAAAAAAGATAGCATTGTGAATATTGCAATGACAGAAAAAGATAAGATGAAGCAATTGATTTACTATTCAGAAGAGATGAGTACAATTTTCTCATATTTCCAGTGTTCTTGTCAACTGTTTTGAACAAAAGGACCTGCATTTTGCTCCCTTGCAAAGACATTTCAAATTAAATACGTTTTAGAAAGGTAGGTGAGTATCTCTTTGTCATTGATTATTTAGTAGTGATAGTGGAACATGTTTCCAAAGCCATTTCTTTATATTCTAGGGTACTTTGCTTTACACCAATAACTATCACTCTCTCTCGCAGAAGTAACAGTGCAGCGCATAGTCACAGTTTGAAGTATCAGTGGCTGTCAGTTAAAACACCTAGAATGTCTTGAAACATTGCTGTGTCTGGGCAAAAATCCATTTTGATCAGGAATTACTCCTCGAAGAACTATTTCTTATTGTAGGCATTTATAAAAAACAAATTACACTTTGTGGTGCAGACTGGGTTAAAAAAATTCCAAATGTCAATATTCCAATATGCAATGCTCTAGGGTTTATTTTCCTAAGTTTTCAAAATTATATTTCTGTGCTTGGCATTCACTTTTTGCTCTGTGCTCTGGGGCATCAACATTACATCTATGTACTTCAGAGATATTCTTTGTGGAACTACAATGATTAATGAGAACAGTAATCAATAAGAACTCATTTATTACAGTCCATTAAGCCAGTGATCTATTGGCGCTCATAAGATATGAACGTAAGGTACAATTTAATGATTAAAATAGTACAGCGAATTAAATGTATCACGGAATGGTAACCTATTGGAAAAGTTGGTGAAGATGATTACTTTTGGGCAAAACATGAAAAGTGTCTTTATATGAACTCCAACTAAAGGAGAAATATGAATTTTAAAAAGTGGAATATCAATAATTTAATAAACTAGGTTATATTAGAACTATTATTCTGCTTAGAAAAACTGAAAAACAGAACAGAAAGAAAACCTATGAAAATATATGATGGTGGAAGACAGTAGCAGTGTAACATTACACATTTGCTATGGGCTCTCTGCTAAGTGTGAAAGATCCATAATGACAAAGACTCTGAAATGAGATTTCAAAAAAAAATCTTCATTTCCTTTTTTGATCACTGAATAGTGTTCTGACTTTATATTATTATAACAAAGTACATTTATTTGGCTAAATTAGACGCAACGGTATAAACACAAACCTTACCTTCCACCTCCTTTTTTTCAAAGATCTGTTTAATGTAATTGCTCTACGTGGGAGATTTTGCTTTGTAGTCAGGAGAGCAGGGAGGTTTGGATTGATTTTGATGAAGAGAGTCCAGCAGGAGTCCTCAAACTTTTAAAACAGGGGGCCAGTTCACTGTCCCTCAGACCGTTGGAGGGGCGGACTATAGTTTAAAAAAAAAAAAAAAGGAATTTGTTCATAGTTTTTTTTTAAAACTGTAGTCCGCCCCTCCAACGGTCTGAGGGACAGTGAACTGGCCCCCTGTTTTAAAAGTTTGAGGACCTCTGGTCCAGAGGATGGGGAAATGGTGGTGTTGATCAGTTTTTCTAAAGAATGTAGTATACTCAAAAAGGAGTATTTAGAAATTCTTAAGGACTTTTAAAAATTTGTGAGGCAGCTGGGCTCGGTGGCTCAGCCTGTAATCCCGTGCCTTGGGAGACTGAGGTGAGTGGATTGTCTGAGCCCGCGGGTTTGAGACCCGCCTGGGCAGTGAGACCTCATCTCTACAATAAATCAAAAAATTATCTGGGTGTGGTAGTGCGCGCCTGTAATTCCGGCTACTCGGAAGGGCGAGGCGGAAGGATCGCTGGAGCCCAGCAGGTCGAGGCTGCGGTGGCCGTGAGTGGCCACTGCACTCCAGTCTGGGTAACAGAGTGAGACTCCAACTCAAAAAAAAAAAATTGTGAGGCTTCAGGTTCTCACAATAATGTGAGGGAAGAGAGATGCTACTGGCAACTATCAAGAATAGTATATGAAAAAAATGCTAGAATATCTACAATACATGAGACATTTGCACACAATGAAGACTTGTCCTGTGACTCCTAAGAATTTTTATTTTCTGACCAGACATTCACATATATATTTATATATACATTTATATATTTATATTTATAAACTTGTATATAGCTGAGTCTAAACAACAATTATTTTTTCCATATAAGTATAAATTTTTGTTTGTATGGTATTATGTACACTGAGTTTTCTAGGAATGCAACTCCTGAATAAATCAAGGACAGATTACACTTTGGTTCATCACCTTGCCAACAATTATTCACGTAATTGAAGTAAATCCTAATGCAAAATACTAGTTTCTTTGGAGTAGTTGCACTTGTTGTGTTCTCTACATAAAAGTAAGTGTCAGATGGAGTTGACCCTCCATTTTCACAGGTTCTGCATCTGTAGATTCAATCAACCATGGGCTGAAAATATTTGAATTTGAGTTTGTAATTTTGTAGCCTGAAGTTGTACGTTTATATAGGTTATATTATCTATAAATTTTATTTTGTATGTAAAATGAGACATTGAGAACCACTGATGGCAATAGTATGGTATCTGTCTTTCTTCTGGAAAAATCTAACTTGAACTCTTATGAATAGAGAAAGAATAGAATTTATAGAATTTTTTCTACAAGGACTTTGTGAGTTTCTCTGCTGACGAAAATGAGTCAAGAAAAACTCTGAAAGACTGGAAAGCAAACAGATTTGGCTCAGTGTCCATATGACAAAGTTTGACACAGAAGCTGGGGAGGAGGACATTCCTTTATGCCTTCCTGACTTTATTGAACAGTATCAGTGATAGTGGTTTCCCCTGCTGTTTCCTAGAATTTGAAAGGCATACATCTAAAGTTTTTCTGTCATGTGCAATATTATTTGTTTTATCATATTTAGGAAGTTTTATTCTGTTCTCTGTACTTGCTAGTATGTTTGTTTTATAATCATAAATTACTATTCATCAAGTAATTATGCCAGGTTCTGCAGTCAGACAACCAAAGCTATGTCTTTATGAGGCTGGCCAATTAATTAAAAATAATAGAGACTGTTGATCTAATTTGCTACCACTTTTGTTCTCAAGCACGCTTGTTTAAAGACACTACCTTTCATGTGGTTGTTATCTTAACCTGCTTGGGCTCATACCAAAATTTCATTGACTGAGTGGCTTAACAATAGACATTTATTTTTCTATAGCTCTGGAGACTCAAAGTTCAAGGACAGGGTGAGTTTCTGGTGAGGTCTCTCTTCTTGGTTTGTAAGTGGTTGCCATGTACTGTGTACTCACATGACCTCTTCTTTGTGAGCATGGGCATGGGATGAGGTGTGGCAAATGGTGTGTGTGTGAGGGTGCGGGAGCAGAAGGAAAGGGGAGAGAGGAAAAGGGGGTGGGGAAAGTGTGAGAGAGAGACAGAAACAGACATAGTAAGTTCTCTCTTCTTATAAGGACACTAATTCTATCACGTCAGGGCCCCACACTTGTGATCTTATTGAACCTTAATTATTGTAGGATCTCTAAATACAGTTACATTGGGAGCTGGGGCTTCAACTTATGAATTTTGGGGGACACAATTCAGTCCATAGGAGTCTTACAGATGGGTTATTATGATTTAAATGGGACTAACATGAAAATTTAATGTCAAACCCAAAATTAGTAGGAGAAAATAAATAACAAAGATGAGAGCAGAAACAAACGAAATTGAGAATAAAAACATAGAGAAGATCAACAGATCAACAAAATGAAAGATTGCTTGCTTGAAAAGATAAACAAAATTGGCAAGCCTTTAGCTAGATAAGCCAAGAAAAAGAGATTACCCCAAATAAATAAAATGAGAAACAAAAAAGAAGACAAATGAAAACACTGAAAAAAAAAAAAAGAATCACTAGAGATTATTATGAAACTAGACAAACTGGAAAACCTAGGTGAAATGGATAAATTCCTAAGCACATACAACCACCAAGGTTGAATCGGGAGAAAGCAAAAAACCTGAGCAGATGAGTAATAACATTGAAACTATAATACAAATTCTTCTATAAAAGAAAAGTTCAGATCCTGAGGGCTTCACTGATGAATTCCATCAAACATTTAAGGAAGAATTAATACTAATTCTACTCAAACTTTTCAAAAAAATGGAAGAGAAGGAAATACTTCCATACTCATTCTATGAGGCTAGTATTACCCTAATACCAAAACCAGACAAGGTCACAACAAAAAAAGAAAACTACAAGCTAATACCCCTGATGAAGATAGATGCAAAAATCTTCAAAAAACTACTAGCAAATCTAATTCCATGACTCATTAATGTGCAAATTAATGCAAATTTGAGATATAGCCAATAATTATATGATTATTTCAATAAATGCTGAAAAGCATTCAATAAAATTCAGCATCCTTTTATGGTTATAACTCTAAGCAAACTGAATACAGAAAAAGCATACCTCTAAATAATAAAAACCATATGAAAAACTCTCAGTCAACCTCAAACTGAATGGAGAAAAGTCAAAAGCCTTTCTTCTAAGATCTGGAACAAGATAAGGATGCCCACTTTCACCACTTTTATTCAACATAATACATGGAAGTGTTGGCCAGAGCAATCAGGCAAGATAAAAAATAAAGGGCATCCTTCAACCAACTCATCTTTGACAAAATCTCCAACAACAACCACTGGGGAGAGGAGAACCTATTCAGTAAATGGTGCTGGGAAAACTGGCTGACCACATGCAGAAAATTGAAACAGGTCCCCTACCTATCACCCTACACAAAAATTAACTCTAAATGAGTTAAAGACCTAAATGTAAAACCTCAAACTATGAGAATCTTAGAAAACGCAGGAGACACCCTTATAGAAATTGGAATTGGGAACCAATTCCTATTCAGAACTCTAAAGGCCAATACCTTAAGAAATAAGATAGACAAGTGGGACCTCATCAAATTAACGAGCTTCTGCAAAGCAAAAGAAACCATCAAGAGAGCAGGGAGACATGAATAGACATTTCTCAAAAGAATATATGTGGGCAGCCAACAGACACATGAAAAGGTGCTCAGCCTCACCCATCATCAGAGAAATGCAAATCAACAACACATTGAGATACCACCTAACCCCTGTAAGAATGGCCACCATTAATAAAATAAACAACAACAGATGCTGGCGAGGATGTGGAGAAAAAGGAACGCTTCTATACTGCTGGTGGGAATGCAACTAGTACAACTTCTTTGAAAGACAGTGTGGCAATTTCTGAAAGAACTAGAAATTGACCTTCCATATGACCCAGCAATTCCCCTATTGGGAATATACCCAGAGGAACTCAAATTATTCTACAAAAGAGATACCTGCACACGTATGCTTGTTGCAGCTCTATTCACAATAGCAAAAACATGGAACCAACCATGCTGCCCATTGAAGCTGGACTGGTTAAAAAAAATATACACAATGGAATATTATACAGCCATAAAGAAGGACAGATATATGGACTTTGCAGCAACTTGGATGGATTTGGAGTCGATCATACTCAGTGATTTATAACAGAAACAAAGAACAGAGTTCCATATGTTCTCACTCATAAGTGGACCTTGGACAATTATAATGCTATAAGAAAATGATTGGCAGTAGTGGGAAACTGTGGGGGTAGGGGTGGGATTGGCAGTTGAGGGAAACTGCTGGGGAAGGGAGGGGCATACCTCATCAACAAGGGTGCCTGCATGATCAATGTTTATATGCCTAACCCTGAATTGTACCCCACATCTTTATAATAAAAATTAAAAAAAAATAAAGGGCATCAAATTGGAAAGGAAGAAGTCAAATTGACCTTGTATGGTGATAACATGATTGTGTATTTAAAAAACCTAAAGACTCCACCAAAAAACTATAAGAACTAATACATTCAGTAGAGTTGCAAGGTACAAAATCAGCATACAAAAAATCAGTAGCATTTATATATGAAATAGCAAATAATATGAGAAAGAATCAAGAAAGGAATCTCATTTACAGCAGCTACAAAGAATATAAAATACCCAGGAATCAATATAACTGAAAATGTGAAAGATCTATATAAAGAAAACTGTAAAGCACTGATGAAAGAAACTGAAGAGGACACATAAAAGTAGAAAGATGATTCATGCTCATGAATTGGAAGAATTAATATTGTGAAAATGACAATACTACCTCCCCAAATCAACAGATTCAGTGCAATTCCTATTAAAATACCAATAACATTCTTCACAGAAATAGAAATAGCAATTTTAAAATGCCTCAAATAGCCAAAGCAATCTTGAGTAAAAAGAACAAAGCAGGAAGTGTCACACAATCTGACTTCAAAATATAATACGAAACTATAGTGACCAATCAGTATGGTACTGCATAAAGATAGGCACAGACAAATGAAGCATAATAGATAATTCAAATACAATTCATGCCACTCATTTTCAATAAAGGCACCAAGAACATACAATGAGGAAAAAGGCAGTTTCTTCAATAAATGGTGATGGGAAAATTGGATAACCATATGCAGAAGAATAAAACTATACTCCTTTCTCTCAGCATATACAAAAATAAAATGGTTTAAAAACTTAAATCTAAGACCTGAAACAATGAAACTACTAGAAAAAAAAGTTGGGTAAATGTTCCAGAACATTGTTCTGGGAAAATATTATTTTGTGTAAGACCTCAAAAGCACAGGCAACAGAAGAAAAAAATGGACAAATGGGATTATATCAAGCCAAAATGCTTCTGCACAGCAAAGGAAGCAATCAACAAAATGAAGAGACAACCCAAAGAATGGAAGAAAATGTTTTCACACTATTCATCTGACAATGATTTAATAACCAGAATGTATAAGGAACTCAACTTGACAGAAAACAAACACACAAACAGACAAACAAAAAACCCCCAAAATGTCTGATGGGAAAATGGGCAAACGACCTGAATAGACATTTTTCAAAAGAAGACATACAAATAGCCAACAAGTGTATGAAAAATGCTCAGCATCACTAATTATTAGAGAAATGCAAAAGGCACAATGAGATATTATCTCACCCTAGTTAGAAGGGCTTTCATCAAAAAGGGAATAAGGGTTGCTGGCAAGGATGTGAAGAAAGAGGAACCCTCATATGTAGTTGGTGGAAATTAGTACATCCACCATAAAAAACAGTATGAAGGTTCCTAAAAAAACTAAAAATAGGAGTATCAGATAATCCAACAGTCCTGATGCTGAGTATATCCAAAAGAATGGAATTCAGTACATTAAAGAGATATCTGCTCTTCCATGTTTATTGCAGCACTATTTACAATAGCCAAAATATGTAATCAACCTAAATGCCCATGAACAAATGAATGGATTAAAAATGTGATATATATATAATGGGAAATTATTCATCCATAAAAAAGAATGTAATCCTGTCATATCCTGTAATTTGCGGCAACATGGGTGGAACTGAAAGTCTATATTAAGTGAAGTAAGTCAAGAACAGGAAGACAAGTATTACATGACCTCACTCATATATATGTGGTAGCTAAAAAGGTGGACCTCGTGAATGTAGAGAGCAGAGGTAGTTACCAGAGATCAGGAAGGGTAGGGAGGAGGAAGGGATGAAGAGAGGTTGATTAATGGGTATAAGTATATAGGTAGATAGAAGAAATAAGACCTGATATTCAACCAGTAGAGTGACTATAGTTAATATTACTCTATTGTACATTTGAAAATACCTAGAAGAGAATAGTTCAAATGTTCCTACCATAAAGAAAATATAAATAAGGTGATGGATAAATCTGATTACTTCGATATGGTATATGAATGTATTAAATTATCACATGTATCCCCAAAATATGTACATCTATTAGGTATCAATAAGATGGCATATAGGAAATTTTAAAATGGATGAATAAACTTAAATAATTTGAATCCTGTTCTCAATTTCTTTTTTGTATTTAGGCCAAAATAGTGACACTTTAAATAAAGTTTTGTTAATGCTTGATTTACATTTAGTAAAGAAAAAGCTGAGTGTCAAGGGTATAAAGTATATAGAAGTTTGAGTGACAAAAAGAAAAGTCATTTTTTCCTTTATTTTAAAGATGTGGGGTACAATTCAGTGTTATGTATACAAATTTTCATTATGCAGTTACCGTTGTTGATGAGGTGTGCCCCTCCCTTCCCTGGCAGTTTCCCACTACTGCCAGGCAATCTCTTTCTTATAGTATTATGATAACTAATGCAATAGAAACATTCTTAGATAACTGATCAGCAAGGTTGCTGTGTGAACTTCCTTAGATAGAGCTACAGCTGAAAGTTACTGAAGTAGTAATAGCTATCAAAGCTGTAATTCCTAAAATGAAGGTGGCTAAAAACCATTTCTGTCTGGCTAATAAAGCATTAACCTCATATAATGTTTGCAAACCATATTCATCATACCAACGAGATGACAAATGTACTGGAACCATTAAGTAAGGGGGCTGTTTAAGAATGACAAATCCCTCATAAAAAGGTATTAGTTAAATAACTAAAATGCATTTAGTACAAGATACCTTATAAACACTATTATGATAAATAATTTTAACAGTTTGATATTCATTTCAAACAAGAAATATATAAGGGGATTGCAAGTATGTTCTAATATGGTATACCTGAGTTTGTCCACATTCCTTAGGAATTGGTTTGGGCTATAATTAAGAGTTTCTATAGTGTAGATAGAATTAGCGTAAAATAGAGAGGAACTGGGATTTAGGTTGGTTATTAGGTGTTGCGTATGCATAGGTTTTAAAAGTTATTGATTGTTAGAATATTATGATATTAGAATTGCTGTACTGCTTTTGAGAAATATTAACCAAGCATGAGGAACAGTGAAATAGTTTTGGGATCCTCATTCCTCATGCTTGGGGAAACACCTGATGGGTGGGGGACGCCCCTCATCCACCTGGTTCTATGTTCATGTAAATGTCTTGTGATTTAATTGGGATTGCCCTTCCTCTTACTCCAGGAAACACCTGGTGGGTGAGGGATGCCCCTCATTCACCTGGCTTTGTGTCCATATGAAGGTTTTGTGATTTAATTGAGATTGTTCTTCCTCATGCCCTAGGAAACACCTGGTGGGTGGGTGGGGGGGGGGCACCCCTCCTGCACCTGGCTTGTGTTCATGTGGAAGACTTGTAAGACTGCCTGTGTAAAATTTGGGATAAATACAAGCTGTAAACCCCCAATAAATGGCTCCTGGTAAAAAAAAAAATTATGATAACTGTTCAAGGTCCGCTTATGAGTGAGAACATATGGTACTCTGTTCTTTGTTTCTGTGATAGATCACTGAGTACGATAGACTCTAAATCCATCCAAGTTGCTGCAAAGTCCATATGGTTGTCCTTCTTTATGACTGCATACTATTCCATTGTGTATATGTACTACATTTAAAAAATCTAGACCAGCTTTGATGGGCAGTATGGTTGGTTCCATGTTTTTGATATTGTGAAGAGAGCTGCAACAAACATGCATGTGCAGGTTATCTTTTTGGTAGAATGACTTGAGTTCCTCCACGTATATTCCCAATATTGGGATTGCTGGGTCATATGGAATGCCAATTTCTAGTTCTTTCAGAAATCACTACACTGTCTTCCAAAGAGGTTGCACTAGTTTGCATTCCCACCAGTAGTACAGAAGCGTTCCTTTTTCTCAGCATCCTCACCAGCATCTGTTTGTTTTGTTAATGATGGCCATTCTTACTGGGGTTAGGTGGTATCCCAATGTGGTTTTGATTTGCATTTCTCTGATGATGAGCAAGGCTGAGCACTTTTTCATGTGTCTGTTGGCCGCCCATGTATCTTCTTTTGAGAAGTGTCTATTCATGTCTTCTACCCACTTTTTAATGGGGCTGTTTGTTTTTTTCCTTTCAGAATGTCTGAGTTCCTTGTAGATACTAGATGTTAGACATTTGTCAGATATACAGTTGGCAAATATTTTCCCCCATTCTGCGGACTGTCTCCCCACTCTCTTGATGATTTCTTTTGCTTTGCAGAAGCTTGTCAGTTTGATGAGATCCCATTTGTCTATCTTATCTCTTATAGTATGGGTACTTGGGGTTTTGATCAGAAATTGTCTGCCAGTTCCAATTTCCACAAGAGTGTCTCCTGCATTTTCCAAGATTCTTATAGCTTGAGGTTTTACGTTTAGGTCTTTGATCCATTTAGAGTTAATTTTTGTGTATGGTGATAGGTAGGGGTCCTGTTTCATTCTTCTGCATGTGGTCAGCCAGTTTTCCCAGCACCATTTACTGAATAGGTTCTCCTCTCCCCAGTGGTTGTTGTTGGAGGCTTTGTCAAAGATGAGTTGGCGTCCTGTTTTAATTTAATATGCTCTGGTTTTATAATTTCAGTGCTTCATCAGCTGTAATCATTGCTTAGGAGAATGTTGTGAGCTAATAAAGAAAGTCATGGAAAATTCTCCTTAATGCTCTTTATTAGAAGAAGGGGAAAAGAAAAATAAGAATTTTGTGTAAGGTTTTATTTGTAATTTAGAGCCAATTAATAATTTTGTGAGCCGGGCTCGATGGCTCAGCCTATAATCCCAGCACTTTGGGAGGCTGAGGTGAGTGGATTGCCTGAGTCTGCGAGTTCGAGACCCACCTGGGCAACTTGGCAAGACCTCATCTCTACATTAAGTAAAAAATTAGCCAGGCATGGTAGCGCGCACCTGTAGTTCCAGCTACTTGGAAGGCTGAGGCAGAAGGATCACTGGAGCCCAGCAGGTTGAGGCTGCAGTGGCTGGAAGCGGCCACTGCACTTCAGTCTGGGTGACAGAGTGATACTCCAACTCAATAATAATAATAATAATAATAAAAATAAATAATAATTTTGTGAGTGATTATAAGGACTGTGAAATCATAAGAAGATTTAAAGTTTTATATAAATAAAACATGTTAGGTACTACAGACTTAGAAATGACACCTAAAATTGACTATTATGTGTATCTCAGAAAAAGAGACTTTTTTAACCTTTCATTTGGGGTCACTGACTCTTTGATATTTGATGCATGAAAAACAGAAGTTCTTTGTGAAAACTCTGATTTTTTTTTTTATGTATAAAAAGCAGGCCGGGCTCGGTGGCTCAGCCTGTAATCCCAGCACTTTGGGAGCACCATGGCGAGTGGATTGCCTGAACCCGCGGGTTCGAGACCTGCCCGGGCAACTTGGCGAGACCTCATCTCTACAATAAATAAAAAATCAGCTGGGCGTGGTAGTGCGCGCCTGTAGTTCCAGCTACTTGGAAGGCTGAGGCAGAAGGATCACTGGAGCCCAGCAGGTTGAGGATACGGTGGCCGGGAGCGTGCTACTGCATTCCAGTCTGTGTGACAGAGTGAGACTCCAACTCAAAAAAAAAAAAAAAAGGTATAAAAAGCAAATATGTGACTTTGAACCCAACAATAAATAAGTTCCTTGGAGAATTCAGTGGCACCTGTGGGAAAATTTTTGTTCAATTGCCTTCTTATTTTTTCTAAGTGTAGTTATACTTTAAACAAAGTTCTGAGATGTCTTTTTTCTTCTCTATTTGACTTTACTATGTTAGACTTAAGAGTGGTTCAGATATGAGAAATGAAAAATATTAAGGGGGTTCAAAAACAGGACCCAAGTATTTCTCTTTTAAAATTTATGGTTGGCATGTCTCAATTGTTTGCTACTCAGAAAATTAAGGAGTGTTGCTCTCTTACGCTCTATTTTCTGCTTTCCTTTATAATAGTCTGCCAAGGTAAGAACTCAAGTCATGTATAAATAATGAGGTAGGAAAGAAACCATCATAAATATTACACTAATTTCTCAAATTTCTTGCTTATCTTTGTATTTTCCACTTGTCAGAGTTTGGTGGTTTACCCAGAAAAGTTGTGGTAAACATAAAAATGTATTACAAAGGTATATTGAGATTCTTCTAGCAATGTAAGAGTTTATAGAGAAGGTACCTATTAGAATGTAATATAGTTTTCATTAATTTTGCAATGCTTGTACTTTAAAATGTAATAAAAATGATAATTATTTTCATTCCTAAATCACTCAGTCTGGTTTGATTAAGAAGGAATTATTTTAAAGGATATCTGTAGCAAGAATGGAGGTCCAGTGTAAGACATACAAATTATGGGAAGGTGAGGCCTTGAATGGAATAGGCCGGTAAGGCTGTCTCAGTAGGTGGGGTGGGGGAACTCCGTTCCAGTGTGGGCAATGAATACCACTTAGCCTCTTTCTGTTTCTACTGTTCTTTCAACTAAAGCATGGTTGCTTTGCTGTGCTTTTTATCTTTAACATCTTCAACCTACTCCAGATTTCTTTTTCATAACCTGATTTGGCTCATCATGTCTTCTTCACATCATGGCTTCTATTTGAGCATTCTTCTCTTTTCAATTCCCACAGCTGACAAACAATTCTCACCATGTTTCTCAGTACCGAGAGTGGGATTTGTATGAACTCAGTTAAGTTTTTCACAAAAAGACAGCATATGGTCCGTTGGAAAGCTGAAAACAGTATTACCTTGTGTCAGATGCCCACCAATTTTCTAGTCAGTTGTGACCAAGAGAGTGATAGGGAAGTGTGGGCTACATGATGCACAATATGGCTTTCCTTGCAGAAAAAGCTATGGCTTATTTCTTCAGCAGGAGCTGTGCACAGGGCAGTTTCCTTGGAAAGTGTGGTAGGTACAATGATTGATGTGTCTGGTGTGGCAGTAAACCACAAACTCTAATGATTTGTAAGGAGGTGCCGAACCATCTCTCTGTATGTTACGGGAGGCAGTAGTCTCATGAGATTCTCACTCAGCAATATAAGCATCCCGAGAGTTTTGCTGCAGCAATGTGATGCCCAAAGAAAACAATAACTTTCATGCAATCTGTAACTGTTAACGATTAGTGAGGAGGATGGTTTCATTGTGCCACGAGTTTATCTATTTTGGGAAGCTGCATGAGAATATTGATTAGTTTTACCACAGAGGCAAAGAAAAAAAAAAGAATTGCAACATTTTCTATGCTCCTTGGTTACCATATGCTGTGTGATTTTCTTTCTCATCAGTAGGCATTTGAAGACTGATCTACGATAATTAAATGTAGATTAAAATGTGACAAGATTTAATGTAGACATCTATGCTTCCAAGGAAACTACAATTAGCAGAGCTTACATTTTAGACCTTTTTTTGAAAAAAGCTATGGACTGTCATTCTTCTCATCAATTAGCTGTAAATTTTGGATTTATGCATGACTTTGCAAGTAAAGAGAATTCTTCTCCGTTCAGTGGAAATGTTGGGATGTTTATACATAGAACAAATGCTAAAAATTGTTAAAGAATATCTGCTTCTCTCAAAGTTATGCTATTACGATGTTGAAATTGCAAGTTGCTCATTTCTTTTATATTTTGACTTGGAGTTATAAAAAATTATTGACTAAATCAACAACCTCATTTTAATTAGGGAGATTATAAATATTTTGGAAGATTTTCAAAATTATTTAAAATGAAGGTAGGGGATAATCAATACCAAATTTTTGGTTTGCTAAACTTAATTTTATTATTATTATTATTGAGTTGAGGGTCTCACTCTGTCACCTAGGCTGGAGTGCAGTGGCATGATCATGGCTCACCACAGCCTTTACCTGCTGGACTCAGGCAATCTTTTGGCCTCAGCTTCCAGAGTAGCTGGGACTCCAGGTGCACACCACCACTCCTGGCTAAATTTTTTTGTAGAGATGAGGTCTCACTATGTTGCCCAGACATGTCTCAAACTCCTGGGCTCAACCAATCTTCTTGTTGGCCTCACAAAGTGCAGGGATTACAGGCAGGAGCTATTGTGCCTTGCCTACTTTTGGCATCTTTAAAAGTAATATGCTTTTTAGTGATTTATTTGCTTAAGCTTACTTGATAGTTAGAATTTGGTATAAAATCAGTAATAAACCTCAAACCCTCTTTATTCTCCATGAAACAGAAACCAAATTATATTTACCAAAAATAAATCAGTGATAAAAAGGAAAGCTGGTTTCTAAATTGTCTATTGGCAATTTTATCATGTTTGTATGTAAATTATGCTCTTTAAAGTTTCAAGTTTTTAAATATTACCTAAACAGTGTTGCAACATATTTAATATTCTGTAACTTGTTTCTTTCACTCAACATTAGTTTTTCTGAGATGCATCTGTATAAAACAGGAAACTATAACTTATTCATTTTCACTGTTGTACAGTATTGCATTATATAAAATCCCACAATTTATCTGATTTTAGATTGCTTTTAGGTTTTTGCTGCTATAGTCATTTTTGTATATGTTTTCTTATGAAAATGGAAGAGAGTTTTCTCCAGCGAAATACTTGGAGGGAAACTGCTGAATGATCAGCTAAGTATATTTTAAAAACTTAGGTATTGGTAAATTTTACTCTAAAGGTATGGAACTGATTTGCATTTCCATCAATACTATACTGAGAATTCCTATTTTCCCTTGTTTGTGAAAAAATTGAATTCAATTGAAGTTTTGCAAATTTAATTGATATGAAATGTCAATTCCTTTTAATTTTTATATCATCATTTACTAGTTAGAACAGAGCACTTCATGTGTTTATTGAGTATTTAAATATCTTGGTCTCTAAATTGTTCATGTGCTTTTCTGTTTTTCTATTTTATTGTCTTTGTTTCATTTTCAATTGATCCATAGGAATTCTTTCTGGGTTTTGAATAGTAACACTTTGTGATTTACATACATTCACACACACACACACACACACACACACACACACACACACACACATATTCTACCACACTTGCTTGTGTTACCACTTAAAAGACAAGTTTTTTTTTGTTTGACTTAAGTATTTAATTTTAAATTAGTCAAATTAAAAAGTTTTTTTATAGTTTGTGCTTATGCATCTTGTTTAGAAAATTATTCCTCACACTGAATTCATTAAGTAAATCTCCTATATTTATTTCAAAAAGTTTTAAAAAATAATTTTGTCATAATTTTTAAAATTTTTTTTTATTTTAAAATTGTGGGGTACAGTTAAGAGTTAGGTATACAAATATTCATTGTGCAGGTACCCTGGTTGATGAGGTATGCCCCTCTTTCCCCAGACATTGACTACCGTTAATCCCACCTCCCTTTCCCTCCCTACCCCCCCGAGTTTCCTGCCACTGTCTATCCTTTTCTTATAGTATTACGGTAGTTGTTCAAGGTCTGCTTTAGAGTGAGAACATGTGATACTTAGATCTTTGTTTCTGTGAGAGATCACTCAGTATTATAAACTTTAATTCCATCCAGGTTGCTGCGAAATTCATGATTTTGTTCTTTTTTCATGGCTGTGTAATATTCCATTGTGTATATGTACATTTTTTTATCCATTCCTCTTTTGATGGACAGCATGGGTGGTTCCATGATCTTGCTATTGTGAATAATGCTGCGATAAACATACATGTGCAGGTATCTTTTTTATAGAGTGATTTGAGTTCTTTAGGGTATATTCCCAGTAGAGGGATTGTGGGGTCTATATGGAAGGTCGATTTTTAGAGGTTTTAGGAATCGCCACACTGATTTCCACAGAGGCTGTACTAGTTTACACTCCCACCAACAGTGTAGAGGTGTTCCCTTTTTGCCACATTCTCTCCAGCATCTGTTATTATTTGAGTTGTTGATAATGGCCATTCTGACTGGAATTAGGTGATATCTCAGTGTAGTTTTAATTTGCATCTCCTTGATGACTAGTGAGGTTGAGCATTTCTTTTTTTTTTTTTTTTTTGAGTTGGAGTCTCACTCTGTCAGACTGGAGTGCCATGGCTGCTCCTGGCAACCATAACCTCGACCTGCTGGGCTTCAGCGATCCTTTTGCCTCAGCTTTCCAAGTAGCTGGAACTACAGGTACGCGCTACCACGCCTGGCTAATTTTTGATTTATTGTAGAGATGAGGTCTCGCCAAGTTGCCCAGGTGGGTCTCGAACCCACGGGCTCAGGCAATCCACTCACCTCCGCCTCCCAAAGCACAGAATTACAGGCTGAGCCACCAAGCCTGGCTAGAACATTTCTTCATGTATCTGTTGGCCGCTTGTATGTCTTCTTTTGAGAAGTGTCTTTTCATATCTTTTGCCCACTTTGTAATGGGGTTGTTTGTTTTTTCTTTTCAGCACGTTTGAGTTCCTTGTAGATCCTTGATGTTAGGCCTTTGTCAGACATGGAGTTGGCAAATACTTTTTCCCAGTCTGTGGGCTGTCTCCCTGCTCTCTTGATGGTTTTTTTGGCTTTGCAGAAGCTTGTCAGTTTAATGAGGTCCCACTTGTCTATCTTATCTCTTATGGCCTGTGCATTTTGGGTTTTGTTCAGGAATAAAAAAAAAAGTTTTTTTTAACATTTAGGTTTTTAGTTCACTTGAAAAATTATTGTAAGTCATGTAAGTTAAAATAGAATTTATTTTTATTCATATGAAGAGTATATTTCACCAGTACCATTTACTGAATATGCCATTATTTACCTATTAGCTTGAAATGCTATCTCTGTCATATACTGAATATCCCAAAGTATAAATGGGTCCATTTCTGAATTCTCTGTTCTGTTCCTTGGCCTATGTTTATTCTCTTGCATGGATATCACACAGTTTTAGTTATTATAGTTTTAAAATGTTTGATATCTTGTAGGACTAGCCACCCATTATCACCTTTGAAAATGCTTTGTCTATACTTGGCCTTTTATTTTTTCATTTAACTTGTAGGGGTCACTTACTAAAGTCCATAGAAGCCTATTTGGCATCAGTCATGATATACCTCCCTATTAAATTAGGTCTGTTTTATGCCTTTGAAAAAATGTTAATATTGTTATCAGCATTCTTGTACATCTTTTGTTAAGTTTAGTACTAGGCATCTTATAACTTTTATAGCTAATAAAAATGGGAACTTTTGAAAATAATACTTTAAAATATTTTGTTGCTGAAAAGGAAACATTGATTTTCATATATTGATCTTATTTTTAATAAGTTTGCTAACTGTATTATTAGTTTTAATATTGTGTAAATTTTCTAGATGAATAATTATAAAGTAACTCTTCTTGTCCTTTACATCTTTTAATTTATTATTTATTTATATTTTTCAATATCATTATTTTATTTATTTATTTATTTATTTTTTGAGTTGGAGTCTCACTCCATTGCCTGGTTTGGAGTGCCGTGGGGCCACCCCAGCGTTGACCTGCTGGACCCTGGCTATCCTTCCGCCTCAGCCTTTCAAGATTCGTGAACTACAGGGGCGCGCCACCATGCCCGGCTAATTTTTGATTTATTTTAGAGACAAGGTCTCGCCAAGTTGCCCTGGCTGGTCTTGACCCAGTGGGCTCAGGCAATCTACTCACCTTGGCTTCCCAAAGTGCTGGGATTACAGACTGAGCCACCGAACCCGGCTTCTTTATTTTATTATAAAAATGTGAGGTACAAGTCAGGATTAGGTACATAAGTAGTCCACATGCAGGAGAAGTTTGGGCCTCCAACGGTCCCCACTTCCCTTGGTTTAGGATCAGGTAGCCTTAATGTTGTTACGTGCCACTCCCTTTCCTCTGGCAGTGTCCCACTACTGCCAATCCCTCTCTTGTAGTATTGTGATAAATGTTCAGGACCCACTTATGGGTGATAATATGTGGTATTCAGCCAGGCTCGGTGGCTCAGCCTGTAATCCTGCGCCTTTGGGAGGTTGAGGTGAGTGGATTGCCTGAGCCCGAGGGTTGAGACCCTCCTGGGCAACTTGGCGAGACCTCATCTCTACAATAAATCACAAATTAGCTGGGCATGATAGCCCATGCCTGTAGTTCCAGCTACTTGGAAGGCTGAGGCGGAAGGATCACGGGAGCCCAGCAGGTCGAGGCTGCGGTGGCCGGGAGGGGCCACTGCACTCCAGTCTGGGCGACAGTGAGACTCCAACTCAAAAAAAAAAAAAAAAAGTGGTATTCAGTTCTTTGTTTCTATGGTAGATCACTGAATAGGATCTCATTATTCTGGCTGGTCTCTGGTACATTGTTGAATATAATATAATCTTGTCTTTAGAGAATGTAGCCTAGATTGTTTTCTTAAACATAACCATTATTCCCAGGTTGCTGGACCTGCTCAAGAAGCAAGTAAAATTGGAATAAATATTAATGATCCCCTCTCTGCCTCCTACTCAGGGCTGTCTCAGTCTTAGTAAGAAACAGGTAGAGCATTAGACACAAGTGGTACTATTTCAATTCAACTTATAAGAGAATAAAACTTGGCATCTCCTTGTTCAGGAACCAAAAGTGAAACATTGCTAACAAGTAGAGAAGGTGAGGCAATTTAAATTGCCTTAAATTGGGAGTTTATTTTTTTTCAAAATCTGAAACATGACAATATTTATTAAATGTTTTTATTTTTGATCTCTAAATTGAGCAAATGATCTCTAATTGCAGAAGTATAAAATAAATTGATCAATTTTTAGTAAGGAGAACTTCTTGAAAACATTTTTCCAATTTCTGCCAAATTCCAAAGAACAGATTGCAAAGGTGAAAATGTCATGTGATAGTGAAGAAAGTATGGATTTTGGAGTTAAGAACACACTAATTTGGATTACAATGCACATAATAATTTCTTATTGAGCAGGTAGTATGTACTATATATTGTGACAAGTTTTTCATGTGTATTAGTTCATTTCATACTTGAATCCTATGTATTTGATATTATTTCTAAATTAAGAGTTTCCACATAAGTGACAGAAATGAAAGACTTGCTTATATCTAAGATGTTCTGAAGCATGAACATATTGTTATTTTACTATTTTCTTTATATTTCAGTGCTTATTTAGATTTATCAAAATATTTTCCAATATTTTTTGAAAGTTATTGCTTCTTGCACCTTACTCTTCTCTTCTGTGGTTAATTTCTTCTTCCTGACACATATCCTTTAGTAGTTCTTTCAAATAAGAAAGAACTATTTTACTTAGTGATAAACTATTTAATTCTTTGTTTTTATGAAACTGTTTATTTTTTTCCTTTACTATTCCATGTGATTTTAGCTGGATTTCTAATTTTGAGTGACTATTTTCCTTCAAGACTTTATAGGAGTAACTGTATTTGGCCTCTTGCTATTTATAAAGAATCTGATATTAGTTTAATTATTATTCAGTTGAGGAGCTTTTCTCTTTGGTTGCTTTTGATATTTTTCTCTTTGCCTTAGATAACTTTCAGTTTTATTTTTATTTGTTTAGTAGAGACTTATTGCTATTTGCCTCTGTGAGTTCTCTGTACTTTTCAATTAAGGAGTTTTCTTTTTCTTTTTTAGTCATTTGCTCTTCTCCTCTGCCCAACCCTCCTTATTCCCTTTTACTAGAATTTATAGTAATGCATGTTGATCCTTATCATTCTAGACTATTATATTACTTACATGTCTTATATTTCTTTTGCATCATTTATCCATTTTTTTCTGTGTTTCTAATCTTCTTTTTTTATTAGTGCCACATTCTGTGTAATTTCCTTAGGTCTATCCTTCACTTTACCATTTCTTCATTCAGCTGTGTCTAACCAGTTGTTTACCTTATCAAAATTGTACTGTCAATATTATATTTTAAAATCTAGGTATTTTATTTTGGTGACTTACACCCTCATTTCATTTTCCATTTCTTCTTTTTCATGCTTTTGAAAAATTTAATCTTTGGATTGATGAAGTTTTTGGATTTCTAATTGTTCTTTTTATCCTGTCTGATGAATAGTTTAGAACTTTTGATTATAAGCTCTTTTTCAGTGTATGTATTTATTCTGTGGGAGTCCCCTGCACCCTGAATAGAAACAGTGTCTATACAGAATAATTTTGATTATGTTTCTGCCAAAGCCAGGTTTTTTCAGTTTTTATATTAAATTCTGGTTTTGGGATTTTAACACTGTGTGAGGGATATAGATTTGGACTTCTTACTCATGTACAGGTGTAACTTCGGTGTTTTATTTTTCTTAGGGTTCTTTTTATTTCTACCTTCTAGGCACACAGTAGTTTGGTTTTTTTTTTTTTTTCCTGCTTCCTGGGTTGATAGGTAAAATTATTCTGTTCTCATTTTCTTGGAGTGGTGTCAATTCAAAGTTTCCTGCTTTGAACTTTCAGTTCCAACTCTGTCTTGTACAGATCCAAGACACATCTTTTAACTTGATCCCAACCCTGATCCTAGGGCTTATAATCCAGAAATTGTATCTTTTGGGCACCAGATGCATTGACTCTTGCATTTAACACTATGGCTATGAGTTTTTTGACTTTTTCCCTCCAATACCTGGGAGTTTTAATGAGAGTTATACTTTATCATTTACCTAAATTTTTGTAGTACAATGGGGATTATGTCAGTTCAGGTTGTAAGTAGAGTATTATTTTTTTCTCTGAACTATCTAGAATACTAAAAACAAAAGGACAACTTGGTCTATGCATTGGCTAAAGGGTGATTATTTTGCTGATCAGCAATGCACTTCAAAAAGAAAAGAAAAACCAAGTTTCTATTATTACCAAACATTTAAGTTTCTATAAAAGTAGAATATTATAGCTGATATTAGATTGGGTATCGATGGTCCTTTAGGGAAACGCTCCCAAACAGGGCTTTTCCCTCTGCTCTCACACTACAAAAATTGTCAACATGGAAGAAGACTAATATGATCAGATGTGGGGGTTTCTCCCCACTACCAAGCAGTGGACACCAGCTAGGTGTCTTCCAATTCAATTCCGACACTACCTAGAGATAGTGTCAGATGCCACAGGTTTAAGGATCAGTTCCCAAGACTCCCTCCCATTCTCAGACACCAGTTACAAATCAGTCCTCCAGAACCACTGACCAACAAGCTTCAAGTAGGTGTTCCCATGACTCCCTCTTTGGGTTCAATGAATTTGCAGAAGCAGCTCACAGAACTCAGGGAAACACATGTACTAGTCTATTATAAAGGATATTGCAAAGGATACAGATGAAGATATGTGTACGATGATGTGCAGGGGAAGGATTGTGGCGCTTCCATGCCCTTCCTGGGCACACTGACCTCCAGGAACCTCTGTGTATTCAGCTATCAGGAAATTCCCAGAACTCAGTTTTCTGGGATTTTTATGAAAGCTTCAAAGCATCAGCATTTCTTCCCCAGTGTATAGGGCAAGACTCTCTCTAGGGAGGGTTTTAAGACTCATAATCAGAAAGGCAGTAGAAGACCAAAGTCCTGCCTTAGGGCGCATGAAAAAGGAGACAAGGAGAAGGTAAAAAAGATGGTGTTTCTGAAACTGTTTCTGAGGCCTGACACAACCAACATTGTAATAAAAGACCTAGCAAGGGTTATGGGAGTTCTGAATCAGGAACTGTGGGTGAAAAATCTTTATCTATAGCATAACCCACAGATAAGGTTCCCAGACATGGCAATGCAGAGAGTATTTTTAAGTAGGCACATATTACTTAAAGTAAGCATTACATGGACTTTTGAAAAAGTGAGTCAATTGACTATTTTGACATAAATTTCTGTTTTCTAAGGAATTTGTCTTCTTAAAGAAATGTATTCCTATATGACCAAATTATGGCTTGAAGAAATGACACAATCATATTGAATAATATCTGGAATTAGTGCAATATATATAATATTTCACAATCTATGGGGTGTTAGTTGAGGAAAACCACCCAAAATATATCTGCTATTGGTACTATCATCTTTTCTTAAGTGACTTATAATGAATACAGGTTGGGAAGATTATTTCTAAGAAACCAACTTGAAAATAAAAATTACTGCCAGGCTCGGTGGCTCAGCCTGTAATCCCGCACCTTGGGAGGCTGAGGTGAGTGGATTGCCTGAGCCCGTGGGTTCGAGACCCGCCTGGGCAACTTGGCGAGACCTCATCTCTACAATAAATCAAAAACTAGCTGGGTGTGGTAGCGCGTGCCCGTCGTTCCAGCTACTTGGAAAGCTGAGATGCAAGGATCGCCGGAGCCCAGCAGGTCGAGGCTGTGGTGGCCGGGAGCGGCCACTGCATTCCAGTCTGGATGACAGAGTGAGACTCCAACTCAAAAAAAAAAAAAGAAAATGACCGCCTATCTTATCTGGGTTCCTCCAGAGAGCAGAGCCTAAAGTTTATGTACACATATTTTACTGAATAATAATCCCAGGGAGTAAGAGTGAGGGTAATGAAACAGAAAAGAAGAGAGTGCCAATACAAGAATGTGAGTTGATTACTGCAGTGGAAGGACTGAGTGTGCAGCTGAGTCATGTAAAATGTATCCTAGGAGCATGTGCTTATAGGTTGGGGTTTGGGAGGCAGGGGAAAATGGGCAAAGTATTGATATATTGGATTCTGGTTCTCACTGACCAACTTTTAACCATAGAGAATTATCTTCAAGGCTGTGTATGTGTAAAGTATGTTTGTCAGTATGTCTGTAGAGGAGTTTAGGACTAGAGAAAGGAGACATGTAGAGTGGGATGGAGGTTAGATATTGTGAAGCTGGTCAGAGCCCTTGAAGGACTTGCTGTAATGATGACTAGAGTGAGAGACTAGTGAGGCCAAGAAGATCTGTAAGTATTTATCATATGTGAAAAAAACCATGGGTATTATGAAGTTTAGTAATTTTTAAAATTAATATATTATCAGATGATGATCATACAATTACTCTTTACCTTGAACACTTCAGGCAAGATTCTGAATAAGGAATATACATGGTGGAGTATTTCTGCATTGAGAAATATGACAAAGACAAATTATTGGAAAGAGTGTGGCAAAATTAAAGCACAAGATCAGGTACATGTATTGTGTGTTTGGGGAACCTCATCTTATTCCAGAAACATATTTGAGAAGGCAGAATTGGAGGTAAGCGTAGGTGTCTGTATCCTGCAAGTAATCAAATGCCTATTAATTATGCTAGGAGTTGTTATATTGGAGTATATAGGTACATAGGGGACAAATAATCCACCTACAAGAATTTAGTCCAACAATAGCAGGGTGGTCAACACTTCCTCATTTCTTTCCATCAAAGCCTTAAGATCTTTCAGAAATTCAGATCTTCTGGTAAAAAAAATATATTTTTAATTCATCTCTGGAGTGTTATTCTCTCCCATGTGAATAAGGTGTTGGGGAGAGTTCCCAGTGCAGATGATTCCCAACTTAGGATCATTTGACTGAACTGTTTTTGACTTTCCAGTGGCAAAAATGACACACAATGAGTAGAGATTAGAGTACTTCCAGTATTGAATTTTGGTCTTCCCATGCTAGTGATATAAGGTATGATACCCTCTAGCAGTACTGGACAGTGGCAGTGAAGAGCAGTTCCCAGTCAGCCATGTGATCAGGAGGGCAGAAAACCCACACTCTACAATGTACTGTGTTGGAACAGTTTTTGGATGTTGCATTTTATGTTCTCTCATCCCATCATGTCTAGGGAACACCCATCTGTGTCCAGTATTCAGCGCTTGATTATTATATTACATATTATTATTATAAAGTATGTTTGATAATTTTGCCCATAGGTAGGCTAAAATAAGCGTTTTGAGCATATATAAGGTATACTAAGCTAAGCTATGATACACGGCAGGCTAGGTGTATTAAATGCATCTTCTGCTTAGGATATTTTCAACATATGATGGTTTATTGGGATGTAACCCCACTGTAAATTGAGGATCATCTGTAGTTTGAATTCTTTCCTGTCCTCTCACAATATGTGTGTCATTTCTGACTTAATACAAATACAAAATCAGGACCCCCAAAAATCCTGGAATTATTTTTTGGAGGGCAGTCTCCTTGTAGTACAGGCTTACCCTACTAGGTAAAGTGTTTTAGGCACCCATCGGCATCAGTGTACCAGCTAGTGTTGCTGTGAGAGGCTGCAATTGGCTTCAGTGGATTTTCCTTTTGGAGATTCTTTCAGTGCATTTGCCCATTTCATAAGGGGTGATTTACATGAACAACTTTCCCACACTGAGCTGAGTGTTTAGCAGTTTTTGACCCAAACGGCATGGCCCCCATGCTCCACCTTCCCTATTCACTCAATCTCATTCTGAATGACTTTTTTTTTGTTTCACAAAAAATAGTTCTCAAAGAGAAATGTTTTGCTAATCTAAAAGAGATGAAACAAAAAATAGCAGAAGTACCAAAAGGTATCAAAATTGACAAGTTCAAAAACTGTTTTGAGCAATGGAAAACAATTCTCAATAGGTGCATTGTATCAAATAGAGAGTACTTAGAAGGTGACTGAAGTTTAAGCATGTAAGATTAATTTTGGAGTTTTTTTGGGTCCCCCCATACATATCAATAACATCTACTGGCTTACATATTTGTAAATATCATTGGCCTATCAAATATTAACAGATTACTTTAAATATTCATAGGCCTATAAATGAAGCAAGTATTTAGTAATCCCTGGAGCTGAACATTTTAAGTTCACTTAAATCTCTATACAGTAATTTGGGGATAGAGATGGGTGGGTACTGAAATGAGAAGAGATACTACAGGAAAAATTAAAATTCACAATTCTGCATAGTGTCTACCTCATTGGAACAAATCTGATTTTGATTTTATGTGCCTTAGAAGCCTTAGTGATTGCCTAAATTTTCTAGTTTTTGGAAATTTTGCCAATGACGTGCCTTTTACATAGTAGTATCCTAATCAACATTTTTGGATTGGATAAAATAGATTCAACCTGTACATTGGTTATTGAACAGGTAAATAAGGAATTTATAGAATTTCTTTCTCCATAGACATTTATGCAGATTGATTGTTTACTGACCTTGGGTGACTTAATGGTGGGAATCAAAAGAAGGGAGAAAAATGACAGATGAATGTATGTGGTCTCTTTTGGTCCCATGATTCTGAATAGCATTGATGAAACTGTAATATTCAGTTATAGTTCAGAACTAATTTAGTTTCACTTGCATGTTTTTCCTAAGGAAATCTAACACTTTTTATTTGACTGTCTTCTCTAAATGTAATAAATGTGTGATGTGATTGCTTTTTTTAAAAAAAAAAGTTTTTATACTAGTGGGTTGTTCACTGCTCTCACAGTGACATTTCTGGGATATTTTCCAATCTTTTCTTCCTCTTAAAATAGACTGAGACCTCATGCTCATATTCCATATTGGAAAGCATTATATTTATCTGTTATTTAGTATCTGAACTATGCATTGTAAATGCTGCTGAGAAGCAATTCTCTGAAACACATATAGTTGTTTCCCAAGTTTTCTTTTTGGCTTGAATTCTACATAAGCTTGCAAATTTGTGTTTGTAATGTTATTCGTTATTATGTGTAAAGAAATATGACTTCTTATAGGAGCAATAGAAAGAACAGACAAAATGTAATTAGTAAATATCCTTGGGGGGAAAATTTCAGGAAATCCCTCCTTTTTCACATAAAGATCCTAAAGTTAAGAAAAGTTAGGTAATTCTGGAGGCTTCAAAGTAAATGTTTTATTAGATAAAGGAAAATGTGAAAGTACTGCTATTATGCTATCAAGTGATAATTAAAACAGCATTCAAAGCCTCTAATAAAACAAATATGTGAATCATAGTCATCAAAAATATTATAAAATTAAAATTTCAAACTCTGTAAAATATATGTATTCATAAAATGTACCACTAAAAGTGAATAAAAATTCAGTTTAAGGTGGTGCAGGGAAAACTGGCTGACCACATACAAAAGAATAAAACTGGATCCCTGCCTGTCACTGTATACAAAAATCAACTCTAAATGCATCAAAGACCTAAATGTAAAATCTCAGACTGTCAGAATCCTAGAAGAAAACATAGGAAACACTTATGCACATTGGAGTTGGCAACAAATTCTTGACCAAATTCCTAAAACAGAATGCCATAAAAGCTAAGATAGACAAGTGGGTTCTCATCAAACTGAAAAGTTTTTACACAGCAAAGGAAACCATCAAGGGAGTGAGGAGACAACCCACAGAATGGGAAAAAACTATTTGCAAATTATGTATCTGACAAAGGGCTGACATCCACAATCTACAAGAAACTCAAATGAAGCAAAAGGAAAAAAAAATCCCATTAAAAAGTGGACAAAGGACATGAACAGATGCATCTCAAAGGATGATATAGGTAGTCAACAGACATGTGAAAAAATGCTCAGCCTCACTCATCATCAGAGAAATGTAAATAAAAACTACAGTGAGATATCACCTAACTCCAGTAAGGATGACCATCATTAATAAATAAAAAAACAAATGTTGGCGTGAGTGCGGAGAACAAGTAATGCTTCTACCCTGTTGGTGGGAGTGCAAGCTAGTTCAACTTCTATGGAAAGCAGTGTGGCGATTCCTAAAAGAATTAAAAATTGACTTTGACTTTCCATGTAATCCAGCAATCCCTCTCTCCAGGGAATATACCTGGAGGAACATAAATCATTCTACAAAAAAGACACCTGTACACACATGTTTATTGCCATGTTATTCATAATAGCAAAACAAAAACATGGAACCAACCCTACTGTCCACTGAAAGTGGGCTGGATAGAGAAAATGTGGTACATATACATGATGGGGTATTATGCAGCCATAAAGAGGAACAAAATCATGGAGTTCTCAGCAAATTGGATGAAGTTGGAGACTATTATACTAAGTGATCCATCACAGAAACCAAGAACTGAATACCACATGTTCTTGCTCATAAGTGGACCCTGAACATTAGTCACATTTAGCATAAGGGAGGGATCAGCAGTTATTGAGCACTGCTAGGGGAGGGAGGGAAATAGATGGGAGGATGCACATAACAACCAAAGGGTACCTAGTCCTATAGCAGGGGGAGTGAGTGCCAGTTGGAGGCCCAAACTTCATCTGCACACAGTGTACTTATGTAGTTAATCATTACTTGTACTCTACACCTTATAATAAAATAAAATTTAATTAAAAAATTCAATTTAAGGGATTTTTCCCTTTTTTGCAAGAGCTAATTGAGTGTGGTCTGTATATGAAAATAAAAATAAGTTTCTTTAGATTTTCCACATTTACATAAATATGCTCTTTGAGGTTGAAGTAAATCTGACTGGTTTTCAATGTGAAAATAAAATATAAAAATTGTTTTTGGAGTTATTTCTAAATAGAACTTGTCTGTAATTCTAATGAGAATTACTAAAAAAGAGAGAGAGAGAGAGAGAGAGAGAGAGAGAGAGAGAGAATTACTTTTGTAATTACTTTTGTAATTCTCTCTCTCTCTCCCTCTTTTTTAAAAACATATCTTAGGGTAAGCACTGCAGCCACCAGCACCTCTGGCAGGTATCCTCAGGTTAAGTGGGAAAGGGTCAAAATGCGCTCAACATGAATCTGATGAATGTTAAAGTATGAGAATCAGGTGCAATATAGTGGAATATCAGGTCACCCAGAAAGAAATACAAAACCCCACTGGAAATCCAAAATCTATTTTTTTATCCAAAAAAAAAGCAGTTTCATCAGATTGCATTCTTTACAATGGCATAGTAAAGATATGAAGATAACATGTAAATAAGGATACTTAAAGAACATTGTTTTTTTCTGGAAAGACTATCTTCTAGGTAGAAATAAATCTGAATAAGATTGGTTTGGAGCTGTTTTTAGAGGGTCTAAGACTGACTTGCATAAAAACATCTCTAACTATAGCAATTAGCCCACTGATTCAGGAATTATACTGTGTATACCATGAGCAGTTTTCAGTGCTCAAAATCCTTGAAAAGATTAAGGAAGGGATACTCCTAATGCTAACACCTTACTTAGGGAAAATCTCTCAGGTGAATATTGGCCTGAAGATAAAAGCTCCTGTAGCTTAGTAAAGCTTATGTATCATAAAAGCAAAAAGGAACTATTTTTTGAGAATCTAATATGCATAGAAAATTTTCATACATCATCTCATTTAATTCTTTCTACAGCCTTGTATCAGAGATGCTGACATCTCCATTTTTACCACCAAGGGAACTCAGTTTCAAAGAGGTTAAGTATACTGTCAAAAGTCATGCTGGTAACAAATGGCAGAGGCAAGGCTCAAACATGAAACCTTCTGTCTTAAAGGGACACTTAATCCTCCCCAGCAATCTGTCACCCTGGAGTATTCTTTTCTTACTTATCACAAAAACTATTTCATATCTTCTCTCTATGAAACTCTCACTGAAGATCTTGTCTCATATTTCTGTGACCCAGTTGTGACAGACTTCTTTCAGACATCCTCTTTTTATCCCAGTGCCTGTGGCTCTCTCCCTTCCATTCCGGTAATTAATGTCATCTGATTTAAAGTAATACACTAAGGTGAGCAGGAGCTAGTCACTCCTCTAAACATTTCCTCCTTCTCCGATGTTCTTCAGCTGAATCATGCACTGAAAAGATCTCAGAAAGGTCATATCGCACTGGAGAAACAGAAATCATTTCATCTTACTTAATGATCTTTTTGAATCACTAAAGAAAGGGCCTTGCACACACTCAGACCTTCTAAAAGAAGCTGTCTCAAGTGGACATGCCCTCTCTCCAGGTCTCTGTCTCTCCCCAGTTCCTGCTCCAAGTCTTCTTCTCCAGTTTCCCAAAACCAGAATGTTTCAGGCTGTGGCTGAATGCTAATGAAATGTCAGTCTATGCAGTTGTTGCTGACTCAAATGATGTGGGATGTCCCATGACTGCAGACCAGTGTGGCCACTCCAGTTCCAGGTTAGTCTTCCCAGTAGTCACAGTGACTCATTTTCTCTTTGTCTATTTAAGAAACAAGTGTGCCTTATCAAGAAAAGCTTTTAAGTGGCCCAGAGAAAGCACAGTTCAATTAATATGAAGAGTATTTTTGCCTTAGCATGGCTTTAATCTTGACCCCTGCAAACAAAAAGTGATTGTGACCAGAACCTGGTTAACACTGAAAGGACCACAACAGTAATTGAAAAAACTTTTTTTTTTCCAGCCAAGGAAGGTGATGCCAGTTTCTATTCAATTTCATAAAAAGTTATTTTGATGCTTTCTACCGCTGTCATCTGTACAACCTCCCCAAAGGAGATTTCTGTTCACCTGGTGGGAAGGCCTTATATACTTACTAGGGGTCTTGAAAATACTTTTCTCTTTTTACTGCTCTTCTCTTGCTATAATAAATAAATTTATCTCCCATAAAAGAGTAAACCTTTCACATAAATTCTGGATTCCGACACTTGGTACCATTTGGGGGTCATTGCTTCATAATTTGCTCTTTCTCTTTCTTCTACTCCCTCATGCATTTTAGGCTTCCCTTTCTCTACTGGACCATTCTCACCAATATTCAAATATTATCTAGTGCTGCCATGTTATAAACAGTCTTCCTTGGCTCTACATCTCTTTATATCTGCTGCTTCTTCATTCTTCTCCCCTTTCTTGATAAAATTGTCCCCACTATCTAGCTCTGTTGGTAAACTATATATTTTCTTTATAGCACTTACCACAATCTATAATTATACATTTATTTGTTTATTATATTACTCCTTTCTCTATTAGACTATACGTTGCATGCAGGAAATGATTATTCCTATTTTATTCTGACACCTAACACAGTATTAGGTACATAGTATGTTTTTGATAAATATTTGTTAGGTGAATAGAAGATCCTAAATCCAGTGTTATTCTCACTGAAGGGTGATAAAGATGGGGAAATTATAATGTATACCACTTGTTGCATCTCAGTCATCATTTATTACTTTTACTTAAATACAATAAACTTTATTTTCTAGAGATGTTTCAAGTTCAAAGCAAAATTAAACAGAAAGTACAGGAAGTTTTCACATACCCCCTCTCAGATACACACAACCTCCCCATCATCATCAACATCCCATACCAGTGCAGGGTGGTGTTTGTTACAATCAATGAACCAAAATTGACACACAATTATCTATCCAAATTCATAGTTTATATTTGGATTCACTCTTTAGGTTGTACATTCTGTGTTTTGACAAATGTATAATGATGTAGTTACCATTATGACATCTTGCAGAATATTTTTATTGCCCTATATATATATTCCCTGTGCGCCACCTATTTTTTCCCTCCCTCTCTTCAAATCCTTGTCAACCACTAGTCTTTTTACTGTCTACATGGTTTTGCCTTTTCCAGAATGTCATATTGGGATTATATAGTATTTTGCCTTTTCAGACTGACTTCTTTTACTTAGCAATAGATAAAGTCTTTCATGTTTTTTGGTGGCTCGATGTCCCACTTATTTTTAGTGTTGAATACTATTCCACTGTCTGAATGTACCACAGTTTATTTAGCCATTCACCTACTGAAGTACATCTTGGTTGCTTCCAAGTTTTGGCAATCACGAATAAAGCTGCTATAAACATTTGTGTGTAGGTTTTTGTGTGGACGTAAGTTTTCATCTCATGTGGGTAAATATCCAAGAATGTGATTGCTCGATCATATGGTATGAGTATGCTTAGTTTTGTAAGAATGTGCCAAACTGTCTTCCAAAGTGACTGTACCATTCTCACCAGCAATGAATGAGAGTTCCTGTGGCTCTGTTGCCAGTGTTTGGTGTTGTCAGTGTCCTGGATTGTAGCCATTCTAATAGATGTATAGTGATATTTCATTTTAATGTGCAATTCCCTAATGACATATCATGTTAAGAATCTTTTTATATGCCTACTTTACATCTGTGTGTTTACTTTGGCGAGGTGTCTATTCAGATCTTTGTCTATATTTTAATTAGGTTGTCTGTTTTCCTCTTAAGCTTTAAGCTTTTTTTGTGGTATATTTTAAATAACAGTCCTTTATTAGGTTTGTCTTTTGCAATTCTTTTCTCCCAGTCTGTGTCTTGTTTTCTCATTTTCTTGATCCTTTTACATTTTAGTCTCTTTCTGAAACTTTCTGGCACCTACTCTTCCTCTGTTATTTCTCCTGTCATAGAGGAAAATTGCCTGAGTAATTCACACTAAGATATGTGTCTTTTGCCATTTGTTTTTCAAAAGAGGACGGCAGGGAAATGACAAGGTTTAACATTAGGAAATAAATTTCTGATGATAGAGTTTAAGGCCTTATAATATTGAAGTGAGATATTTTGGAAGACACTTTTTTCATAATTATTCTCCCCAGATATTGGTAGCTGTAATGTATAGATTGTATCTATTCACAGAATTCCAATTTCCTACACTAATTGTTTGACCCTTGAGATACTTTAAAGCCAAATGAAAGGAAATATAACTTTATCAGCTGGTAGTTATCTTAAATAACTTATCTCAAAATCCCAAGTCCCTAAATATAAATATATTTAAGAGGGAATTAAGTAACTCCATGGTTGAGAGAATTGTATTTGTCAAACTTTTTGCTTGCAATGAAAACTCAAATAAAATTATTTTAGGCAGAAAAGAAAGTATGTTGGCTATGTATCTGTGAACACCAAGGGAGGAACTGTTTGTAAATGATACTATTCTGTCACTCAGCCCTGATTTTTCTCTGTATTGACTTTATCCTCAAATAGGATCTCCCCAAATGGTTGGAAATATAGCTGCTTGTAGCTACAAGCTTATATCCTTTCAGATCACAATCCAAAAGGACTTCAAAGCTGTCTATTACGATGCATATGGCAAATTTCACTGAAAAGTATGCTTGGACATCTTGAATAATGTGACTGAGGAGATGAAGATGTTCAGTTTGGGGTCATGTGCCTCCACTATGGTCTGGAATCTGTGAAGTTCAACTTCGCTTGAGCTATAAGGATTTGGTACCCAGGTAAGAGGAATTCTGTTGTTAGAAAAAATGTGTAAGAAACTTTAGACAGCAAAAAACTACAGATATTGGATTTATACGTTTCTTATCTGGACTTCTCAGTACTCATTCCTTATTTTCAGGGTGCTTATCAAAAACAGGCCCTTCTTTTGAGCAACAGAACACTTTGAATGACTCACTGGTCAGATGCTATAAGGTATTTTTTGCTCTGAAAACTGAAGATACATTCATTAGTTATGTATGTAGAAGGCTTGAAGACATAACAAAGAATGAAGAGAGCATTATTCAATGTATTAAATAGCTATTGTTAGGCTTTTGATATAATTTTATTTGCTCTAGGTTGCAAAATATTATTTAAGTATAGAACAGAGAAATAAGGAATGTTCATTATTTTTAGTACAGTTGTGATAATTATTGTATAGTTGGTTTTCTCTGCCTGGTGGTAACCAGGCAACAGGAGTTACCACAAGAATGAACTGTGAAGACTAAATTTTAAAAAATTGAATCTTTAGAAATCATTTTCCTATAATTAAGGGTTTCCATCTTATCCAAATTCTTTTTTTAATCTAAATCCCCAAACATGAATAAAATTTTAAGACTGAATATTTGCATCACTTTTATTTTATTTAGCTGTTATTTGGAAATTTTCAGACAAACTTTAAAAATTTTATCCATCTGTTTTTGTACTGCTTCTTTGAAGATCCAGGGAAATAATTTCTTATAATACTGATGTACTATAGAACTAAGTCAAAAATTTTGGGTTTGATACTATTTTTCCTGTTGCTAGTTCTGTGACCTTAGGAAGATTACTTAACGTCTGTGATCCCCACTTTTGGAAATAATAAAGGAAAACTGACTTCATAAGACTATTGGGAGGATAATGTGTGTGCAAACCAATTGACATGCCTTAGTACTCAATGAGTGTTTAGTCAATGTTAGTTTATATTAGCTATGTTAATACTTATCTGTTAAGAGAAGCAGAAAATTTCTGATTTCAGGAATTATTAGTGGTCACTCTCTGCTTAAGGGGATACAGCCTGAGGTCAGGAGCTATCTTTGAGGACATCTGGTTCCAGATTGAAGGTGAATGTATTACATGTAACTCTTCTGTAAAACCTAGAGATGAAAAATGAAGGAATAATCTTAATTAGATGCTCCAAAAGCCATTGGTGAATGTAAATAAGAATCATTCCACGCTTTGAAGTATATATTTAACTTGGGTAAAATGCATATTTTAGAATAAAATATGAAAATTTAATATGTTGCTATAGCATCTATTACCATTTTATCTTTTTTCCAATAGTTTTATTCTATTTTTCTTTATTTTATGGGAAGGTTAATTTATATTTTATACCAACTATCTTAGTTCATTTTCTGCTATTATAACAGAAAACCACAGACTGGGTAATTTAGAAAGAAAAGAAATTCATCTGGCTCATGGTTCCAGAGGTTGAGAAGTTCAAAAACATAGTTATGGCATCTGACAAGCGTCTTTGTGCTGCATCATAGCATGGTGGATGGGCAGGCAAGCAAACAAGGCAGAGAGAGACAAAATGAGGGTGAACTTATCTTTTTATCAGGAGCTCATTTCTGCAGTATCCAACTCAGTCTCATAATAGTGAGATTAATCCATTCATAAGGGCAAAGCCCTCATGAACTAATCACCTCTTTAAGGTCCCCCACTAAACACTGCTACGATGGCAATGAAATTTCAACATGAATTTTTGAGGGGACATTCAAATCACAGCACCAACTAATCATGAAAAGAATTTGCCAGTTCTTGTTTTAATTGATAACCGATATCTCAAAAAAGGGAAACTGGCTAATAATTTGTTGGTGCACATGCAATACAACATGAACCAGCAACTTACAAATTTGGTATTTTTGTAATCTATTTGGAGTTATGTTGTCATTTAGCTTTGTATTACACTCAACTGAGCTAATTAATGGTGTAAACAAGATTGCAGTGTGTGTGCTTATTTTGCACAGGATAATTTTTCTCCAAATATTTCAGAGCATATATATTTTAAGTGAGCATATAGTTTACAAGTGTAATTGCATATTATCCTTATCAATTGCCAACATTTATTTATTTATTAATCTTAAAAAACATTTTTTTTGAGTGAAGGGTAAGAAGGGATAGTAAAAGGACTTATTTCTGGAAGGTGGAAATTTTAAAAGTTATTAAGAAATAATGTGTATAAAGAAAACATTGATGGGGTGAAACAAGAAGAAATGGGAGAGTGATGAAACTTATCCCAACAGGATGGAAATCTTTAGATTTTTATTTTTAAAAAAATGGAATGAATAAAATAGAAATTGATGGAGTTAAAACAAAGGTCTTTAAAACAACATTGTTGAAGTTTGGGTGGACCAAAGGGAGCCACTCTAGGTCTTGCAAAATTAAGGGACTCCAAATCAGTTTGTTCTATTTCTCCCAGTTTGGAGAATTTTTTTTTTTTTTAAGATGTGGAATACAATTCAGGATTAGGTATGTAAATGGTCATTGTACAGGTAAAATTTGGGCCTCCCATTGATCCTCACTTCACCCAGTTTGGGATCAGGTACCCTTATTGATATTATGTCTCCCCCCCACTTTATTAAGTATCTTCGGTGTCTAAATCAGGTAATGCTTTGGGATGCTTGGAACTAAAAGAAAGCTGATATTGAGTAATATGATGGGCAATGCTCTCAGTGATATTTTTACATTGAATTTAAAGGCAGGTTATACATCTGTATATATTAATGGTCCTTGATAAATACAAAAATTATAATATTAAGAGGAATTCAAAGATAATGACACTAAAAAACCCCAAACTTTTATTTTTAAGATTATCTTTCTTGGATAAAACACCAAAGGCACAAGTAACAAAAGAAAAAAATAGATAAATTGGATTTCATGAAAATTAAAAACTTGTGTGCATCAAAGGATACTATCAACAGAGTAAGAGGCAAGCCACAGAATGGGAAAAAATATTTACAAACTATATATATGGGAGTAACATCCAGAATATGTAGAGAACTCCTAAAACATCAGTAGGCTTTCTGAATGAAGATATGTGAATGACCAATAAGCATATGAAAAGATATCACTAATTATTAGGGAAATGCAAATAAAGACTTCAATGAGATTCCACTCACACCCATTAGGATGGCTACTATGAACAAAACCCACAAAATAACAAGTATTGGTAAGGGCATGGAGAAACTGCAACCCTTGCACACTGTTGGTGGGCATACAAAATGGTACAGCCACTGTTGAAAACACTATAGAGCCGGGCTCGGTGGCTCAGCCTGTAATCCCGCGCCTTGGGAGGCTGAGGTGAGTGGATTGCCTGAGCCCGCGGGTTCGAGACCCGCCTGGGCAGCGAGACCTCATCTCTACAATAAATCAAAAAATCAGCCGGGCGTGGTAGTGCATGCCTGTAATCCTGGTTACTCGGAAGACTGAGGCGGAAGGGTCGCCGGAGCCCAGCAGGTCGAGGCTGCGGTGGCCGGGAGCTGCCATTGCACTCCAGTCGGGCGACAGAGTGAGACTCCAACTCAAAAAAAAAAAAAGAAAACAATATAGTAATTTCTTAAAATTTAAAGTAGATTTACTGCATATTCCAGCAATTCTACTTCTAAATATATATAATATATATCCAAAATTATTGAAACAGAATTTGGAAGAGGTATTTATAGACCCATGTTCATAGCAGAATTATTCACAATAGCTAAATTGTGGAAGCAAGCCAAAAGTGTCTATCAAGGAATGAGTGGATAAGCAAAATATGGTATACAAGGAAGGACCCCAAAAATCCAGAATCTAGTTTTTTAAAAATTGTGTATTTATTCTTACAGTTTTAAACTTAATGGGGTGAAACAGAAGAAGAAACGGGAGAGTGAAAGTATTCTTTTGATGCAGTACATCTGTCGAGATACTTTTTCCACTGCCAAAGACAGTTTTTGAACTCATCAATCTTGATGTCTTTTAGTGCTTCTGCCATTTTTTGTTTCACTTCCTCCACGTTGGTAAAATGTTTCCTCTTGAGGACATTTTTCATCTGGGGAAAACAAAACAAAACAAAAAGTTGCTCAGATAGAGTGAATAGGGAGAGTGGAGCATCGGGGTCATGCCGTTTTTGGCAAAAAATTGCTGAACACTCAGCGCAGTGTGGGCAGTGTGCTCATAAATCACCCATCATGAAATGGGCAACTGCATTTAAGGACTCACCAAAAAACAAAAAAAAAAATTCACTGAAGTTGGACATAGCCTGTCACAACAATGCTAGCTGGTATACTGATGCTAATGGATCCCTAGAACATTTATCTAGTGGGGGAAACCTGTACCACAAGGGGCCTAGCCGCCAAAAGATCGTTCTGTTTTGTTTTTTTTGTCCCCCCTCATATACACACAATAGAATATTATTCAAGCCTTGAAAAGAAAACCTGTCATATGCTATAACATGGTTGAACCTTGATAACATTGTGCTTAGGAAAATAAGCAAGTCACAAGAGACAAATATCATATGATTCCACTTATCTGGGAGTATAAATTATAGAGTCAGAAATCATAGAGAAAGAAAATTTAATGGTGGTTGGGCTGGGGCAGAAGGTAAAAAAGAAGATATTATTTAATGGCTATATAGTTTCAGTTTTGTAAGATGAAAGGTTTTAGAAATAGATGGTGGTGATTGTTGAACAATATGAATTTAATACCAACTGAGATACATACTTAAAAATGGTTAAGATGTGCCTGGACATAGTGACTCATACCTGAAATTCCAGCACTTTGGGAGGCCAAGGTGGGAGAATTGTTTGAGGCCAGGAATTCGAGACCAGCCAAATAGTGAGACCTTGTCTCTCCCCAAAAAATGAGAAAAATAAGCCAGATGTGCGTGGTGGTGCATGCCTATAGTCCCAGCTACTCAGGAAGCTGAGGTAAAAGTATTGCCTGAGTCCAGGAGGTCAAGGCTGTGGTGAACCATTTTCATGTCACTGCACTTCAACCTGGGCTACAGAGTGAGATCCTGACTTAAAAAAATGGGTTAAGATGATAAATTTTGTTGTATATACTTTACCACAATAAAATAATTGGAAAAAAGGTGATCTTCTAGCAGTCTAACTTGATTACTTGGGCAATCTTCTCACCATATCACTTCTTTTTTTCTGGGATTTATTTTCCAGTTGAACTTGGTTGGAAAGGAACTGAATTTGTAATCTGACAAGTTCAAGAATTTTATATTTTGAATTTCTTTCAAATTTAAAAATAACATAAATCTGCTCTTCTGATATTTAGCTGGTTTGCACAGTCTTACACACAATTAGTCTAAATTTGTAAAGTTTTATGATACAGCTTGCTTTTTCAGGTAGTTTTGTGGAAGGTAATTATCTTCTGTTTGCAAACATGAGCTGTGATATCAAGACATATGAAATCTGACATTTACCAGTAACAGTTTTTGACATGGTTTTCATCATTGATTTTCTTTCCTCTCTTCTACTTGCTCTAGTTGTACTTTTTTCATTACAAATGCACAGAAGAGAAATATTCTGTTTATCTTTTGTGACACATTGTGAAAAAACATTTTGGAAGAATGAATTTAGAATATAGGTGGGCAGGGAGAAGCTTCAAGATGGTTGACTAGGCACTCAGCACTCACCTCCTCCACAAAGAAGGACCAAAACAGCAAGTAGATAACCACATGTTGAACACTAGAATTCAGTAGGAAAGTGATATGGAACGTCTGAGGTGCAGGAAGAGAGGAAAGCAAAATAGCCAGCTTGGTCAGGATTAGCTCAGAGCCAGGAGAAAGTCTCCATTGTGAAGAAAAGGTAATCAGGAGATCCCCAATGATCTAGATTCCCACCATGGACTCCTGCAATCCTAGCCATGGGACATCCTCTCAACCCTTGTGAGTCCTTAGACTAGTATAGGAAGTTGCCTGGAGTTCACATTATGGCCTTGTTCCAGAGAGGGAGTTGGCATTCTGTCCCACATACTCCCGAGGCACAAGCAGCTGCAGCATGGTGCAATTTTGAGAGCCGGGTACCACCAGATTAGTTCTGGCCTGGGGCCCAACAGCCCCTACATATCCATAACCCTGAAACCCTGATGACATCCCTATGTATCCACACAGACAGCTGCAGCATTATGATGCCAGCTGGACCCTGCAGTGTGGCCAGGTCCCCAGCATACTAGCCCACTAATCCCTGCAAATAGGCATTGCAGTGCACAAAAGAGACTACCCCTGGGACAAAGGAAGCTGAAGTGTGTGCTCCCCAGAGCTGGAGAGCTGCCTGCCTGGGGCTGCTGCCAATCACAGAAACCCTGTTCCCTCCAGTAGCAAGACTTCAGGGGGCCTGGGGGCTGGCACACCTGGGAGCAGTCTCAGGGCTTAAGGACAGACCCACCCTGCCTGCCACTGCAAGTTCCTTCTGGAAGCCTGAAAATAGGGTCCAGCCCATACTGGCTGCCACCTGTGTACACCTCCAGGAGGTTTAGGGGCTGACCTGCCCAGACTGTATTCACTGATGCTGCAGGCACCCACTTGTGTATACAACCTACTGCCTGGGGAGTGGCCTGTCCAGTCTGCTGCTGCCACTGCTGGCACCATGTGCATACCACTCAGGGACCTGAGAGTTTGGTCTACTGCCACGACGGTCATTGCCAATGCTGCACGTGCTGCACAGAGGATCAAGAACCAGCACTCCTGGCCCACCATTGTCACTTCTGGCACCCCAGCAAGCTGTCTACAAGCCTGAGGACTGGCCCACCTGGACCTGCCACGACTGGCATCTGTATTTGCTACCTGAGGGCCAGAGATCAGTATGCCTGGCCTGCTATCACCACCTATGGTATTTGAGGACCAGCCCACCTTGTGTCACCATCCCCAGCAAAGCTTTACCACAACCTTCACTAACAAATGCATCATAAGTCACTTTGGAAATCACAGACATCATGGATATTAATTATAGCAGAAGAAATCATATGGAGACTCCACTACTGCACCCACCCAGAATCAAAGCAAAAGCACCCTACCCAAACAACACTGTAGACACATCCATAGAAAAAAGTCTTGCTTTGAAAGCCAATCCATAAAATTAGAAGAAATGACTATAAAACCAGATGTGCAAATATTAATGTAAGAATATAAGAAACATGAAAAAGCCAGGCTGAATATGGTTGCTCATGCCTGTAGTCCCAGCACTTTGGAAGGCCAAGGCGAGAGGATTGTTTGTGTTCAGGAATTCAAGACCAACCTGGCAACATAACAAGATCTCATCTCCACAAAAAAAACAACAAAAAAAAGTGGTCAAGCATGGCGGCAGATGCCTGTAGTCCTAGCTACTCAGGAGGCTGAGATGGAAGGATGCCTTAGTCCAGCAAGTCAAGGCTGTGTTGAACCATGATCATACCACTGCACTCAAGCCTGGGTGACAGAATGAGACTTGAAAAAAGAAAAAAAAAGAAGAAAAAGAAAAAGCATGTAAACATGATGCTTCCAAAGGAATACAATAATTTTCTGTAACAGTTCCAACAAAAGGAAAATCTATGAAGAGTTTGAAAAATGTTCAAAATATGATATTAAAGAAACTCAGATATGAGAGAACACAGATAAACAATATTCAATGAAAGGAGTCAAAAATGTAATTACGAGCTTCAACAATAGACTAGATCAAGCAAAAGAAAGAATCTCAGAACATGAAGACAGGTCTTTTGAAAAAACCACGTGAGACCAAAAGTAAAAATAAAGAAAGAAAGAAAGAAAAGGGAGAGAATAAAGAAAGTCTACCTGACACATGGAATACCTTAAATTGACCAAATATTTGAATTTGGAGATTTTGAGAAGAAGAATAGATCTGTAAAAGCAGAGAAAAATCAATTTTAAAAAATAATGGAAAACTTTTCAAGTCTTGTAAGAGATACAGACAACCAGGTACAGAAATCTCAGAGATCTTCAAATAGATTCAACCCCAAAAGATCTTCTCCAAGGCACATTATGCTCAAACTTTCAAAAGTCAAAGACAAGGAGAATTCTAAAAACAGCAAGAAAAAAGCATCAAGTCACATATAAGCGATTCCCTGTTGGACTAACAGTGAGTTTCTCAGCAGAGACCTTATAGTCTAGGAGAAAGAGGAATAATATTTTCAAAGTGCTGGGAAAAAACAACAAACAATCAAAAACACCCTGCCATCAAAGAATACCATGATCAGCAAAACTATTCTTAAAAATGAAGGCAGAATTGAGTTGATCCCAGAAAAGAAAAAATTGAGGGAATTTATCACCACTAAACAGGCCCTACAAAAAATGCTTAAGAAATTCCTTAAGTGAAAGGACAATATCTACAATCATGAAAACACATGAAAGTATACAACTTGCTGTAAGAGCAGATACACGAATGAGATAGAGAAAGGAGTCAAATGTTACCACTACAGAAAACCATCAAACTAGAATGATAAACAATAAGAGAGGAAGAAGGGAACAAAGGACAAACAAACACCCAGAAGAAATGAACAAAATTACAGAAGTAAATCCTCACCTATTAATAACCTTAAATATAAACAGATTAAATTACTCACTTAAAAGTTATAGATTGGCTGAATGAATAAAACTTTGACTCAAATATATGCTACCTACAAGGAATTCACTTCACCTGTGAAAGCACATATAGACTGCAAGTGAAGGAATGGAAAAAGATAATCTGCGAAAACAGAAACCAAAATGGAGCAGGACTAGCTATACTTATGTCAGACCAAACAGACTTCAAGTCAAAAGCTGCAAAAGGAGACAAAAAGACATCATATAATAATAAAGGGATCAATTTATCAAGAGGGATATAACAGTTCTAATATATGCATCCAACATTGGAGCACCCAGATATATAAAACAAAAATTATTAGACATAATGAGAGAGATAGACTCTAATACAATAATAGTTGGAGATTTCAACATCCCACTATCAGCACTGGACATATTACCTAGAAAGAAAATCAATAAAGAAACATTGGATCTAAATTCCATTTTAGATTAAATGGACCTAACAGACATTGCAGAATATTTACTCCAACAGCTACTGAATACACATTCTTCTCATCAGCACTTAAAACATTCTCCAAAATAGACCATATGTTAGGTCTCAAAACAAATCTCAATAAATTTAAAAAAATAAAATCATTAAGTATCTTAGACCACAATGGAATAAAACTAGAAATCAATAACAAGAGAAACCTTTGAAACTATACAAACGCATGAAAATTAAACAATATGCTCTTGAAACACTGGGTCAATGAATTAAGAAGGAAAATTTAAAAATTCTCAAAATGATTGAAAACAAACACAATATACCAAACCCTGTGGGATACAGCAAAAGTATTGCTAAAAGTGAAGTTTATTGCAATAAATGCCTACATCAAAAAAAGTAGAAAGACCTGAAATAAACAACCTAACAATGCTTCTCAAGGAACTACAAAAGCAAGAACAAACCAAACTCAAAATTTCTAGAAGAAAAAAAAAAATAAATATCAGAGCAGAGCTAACTGAAATAGTAAAATCATCTATCATTTTTTAGATGATAAAATATAAAATCAACAAAATGAAAGGTTTTTTTAAAAATGATAAACAAAATCAACAAACCTTTAGCTAAACTAAGACAAAAAGAGAGAAGACCCAAATAAATTAAATAAAAAAACATTATAACTGATATCATAGAAATACAAAGGTTCATTATAGATTATAATAAACAACCATATGCTAACAAATTGGAACACCCTGAAGAAATGTATAAATTCCTGGACACATACAACCTACCAAGATTGAGCCAGGAAGAAATAGAAAACCTGAGCAGATCAATAGTGAGTAATGAGATTGAGTCAATAATAAAAAGTCTCCCATCTAAGAAAGCTCAGGACCAGATGGTTTTACTGCAGAATTCTACCAAACTTATAAAAAAGAACTAAGATAAATTATTCTCAAACTATTAAAAAAAAGTAAAGAGTGGAAAATTTCTTCAAACACATTTTAGAAGGCTGATACCCAAAATAGACAAACATACAACAGCAATAGCAACAAGAATCACAGGTTAATATCTCTGATGAACGTAGATGCAAAAATCTTCAACAAAGAATTAGCAAACCAAATCTAACAACATATCAAAAAAGTTGATACACCATGATCAAGGGGGATTTATCCTAGGGATGCAAGAATGCTACAACATGCACAAAGCAAGAAATGTGTTAGATCACATCATCAGAATGAAGGAACAAACCCATATGATCATCTCAATAGATTCAGAAAAAGCATACGACAAAATCTGACATCGCTTCATGATATAAACTCTAAAAAATTTAGCCACATAAAAAAAATACTTCAACATAATAAAGACCACATTTGGCAAATCCACAGCTTACCTACTGTATGAGGAAAAACTGAAAGGTGTTCTTTTATAAACTGTAACAAAGGATACCCACTTTTACTACTCTTATTCAACATGGTACTGGAAGTCCTAGCCAGAGTAACCAGACAAGGGAAAAAAGTAAAAGACATATAAATTAGAAAAGAGGAAGTCAAATTGTCCCTCTTTGCAGATTATATTCAGAAAAACCTTAAAGACTCCACCAAAGAACTCTTAGACCTGATAAACTCAGTAAAATTGCAGGATACAAGCACAACACAAGATATTAGTAGAATTTGACATACCAATAACAAACTAGCTGAAAAAGAAATCAAGAAAGCAATTCCATTTACAATAGCTACAAAAATATTAAACTATATAGAAATAAATTTAACCAAAGAGGTGAAAGACTCCTATTATGTGAACCACAAAACACTGATGAAATAAATTTAGGAGAGCACAAACAAGTAGAGAGACATCCCATGCTTATGGATTGAAATAATTAATATTGTTAAAATGACCATACAGCCGACAGCAATCTACAGATTCAATATGATCCCCTTCAAAATACCCATGACATTCTTTACAGAAATAGGAAAAAAAATTTAAATTTTGTGTGGAACCACAAAAGACACTAATATCCAAAGCAATCCTGAGCAAAAAGAACAAAGTTGGAAGTATCACACTACCTGACTTTAAAATATACAGAAAAGTAGAGTAACCCAAACAACATGGCATTTTTTTTTTGTAAAAACAGACATGGATCATTGGAACAGAATAGAGGATAGAAAAAAAATCTATGCATTTGCAGCCAACTGATTTACGCCAAAAAAATCTATGCATTTACGGTCAGGAATATGCTGGGGAAAAGATAGTTCCTGCAATATATGTTGTTGGGAGAAATGGATATTCATATGTGGAAAAATGAAACTAGACCCCTATCTCTCACCATATACAAAAATCAAATAAAAATGTATGAAAGACCCCAAACTATAAATCTACTAGAAGAAAATGTAGGGGAAATGCTCTTAGACATGTTCTAGACAAATATTTTATAGTTAAGACTTCAAAAGCACAGGCAACAAAAACAGAAATAGACTAATGGGACTATATTAAACTAAAAGACTTCTGCATAGCAAAGCATATAAGCAACAGAATGAAGAGACAACCTGTAAAATGGAAGGAAATATTTGCAAAATATTCATCTGTCAAGGGTCTAATATATAATATATATAAGGAACTCAAAACCCCCCAGATAATCCTATTAAATAGATAATCCTATTAAAAACTAAGCAAATGATCTGAATAGACACTTCTCAAAAGAATGAATACAAATGACCAAAAGATATATGAAAAATCATCAATATTGCTGATCACCAGTGAGAAGCAAGTCAAAACCACCATGAAATATAATCTCAACCCGTTTAGAATGGGTATTATCAAAAAGACAAGAAGTGCTGGCAAGGTTGCAGAAAAAAATAACTCAAACACTATTGGTGAGATGTGAATTAGTACATGCATCATGGAATACAGTATGAAATTTTCTCAAAAAACCAGAAATAGGAATGCCATACAATTCAGCAATTGTATGCTGCTGAATGCCATACAATTCAGCAATTGTATGCAAGCAAAATCAGTGTATCAAAGGCATAGCTGCACCCCTATATTTATTGCAGTACTATTCAAAAGATCCAAGATAGGAAGTCACTCTAAGTGTCTATCAGTGGATAAATGTATAAAGAAAATGTGGGATATACAGTTTATACAATGGAATAATATTCAGTGATAACAAAGAATAAAATCCTGTCATTTGCTGTAACGTGGACGGAGGTCATTATGTGAAGTAAAACAAGTCAGGCACAGAAAGCCAAATAATGCATGTTCTCACTCATATGTGGGAGCTAAAAAAATTGATCTCATGGAAGTAGAGAGTAGAATGATAGTTACTAGAGACTGGGAAGGATGGCAGGGGATAAAGAGAGGTTGGTTAGTGGGTCAAAGTTAATATTTTGTAAAACATTTGAAGCAACGAAAATTTTGTAAAATAAAGAACAAAGATTTTTTCCTTTCTAGGTCCTTTCTTTCTCTAATCCTCCTTTCTAAATTTAATTGGCTAGTCTGCTTAGTATCATTTACCCTTATCTATTGGTTTATTTTGATGTACTTGCACACACGTGTACTTAGTTTAGGGTCATGACCACATTTTCTTGCCACTGTAGCTCATCTTATTATATTACTGAAAATAATATATCGAGAAAACTTTTTATTTCACTCCCCATAAATATACCTCATTTTTAAGGAATGTGTAGAGTTGTATTGATTGCATATACCATAATTTATTAACCAGTTATGTTTCCTATTGTTATCAGTTTCTAAGTTTTCTGGTGCTGTATTATAAATCTCTGTGTGTGTGTGTGTGTGTGTGTGTGTGTGTGTGTGTGTGTGTGTGTGTACGTGTGCGCATACACTTGGATAACTTGTAGGTCAAAGGGAGTTTATACCTTAGGTTTGGATGATTATTGCCCAAAGGTTCTATCAATCCGGACTCCCCTCAACACCATGAGGAGGTCCCGTTTTTCCATGTTTGCTAGTATTACATGTTATTGATATTTTTCATTTTTTTGCCTCTTAGAGGAGTTGAGAAATGGCATCTCCTTGTTGTTCTAGTTTGATGCGCCTAATGCTGAGTTCAGCATCTTTTCATATATTAATTGTTCCTTTGTATTTCTTTTTCTTGTCTGAATATTTATTTATTTGTTAAAACCTGGTCTCACTCTTCTGCTGCAGTGGAGTGGAATGATCATAGCTCACTGCAGCCTTGAACTCCCAGGCTCAAGCCATCCTCGTCTCTCAACCTCCCAAGTAGCTAAGACTACAGGTGCCCACCATGGTGCCTAGTTTATTTCAGCTTTTTGAAAGCTGAAATTCCCATTGCCACTGCCCTCTTCTAGTTTAGACCTTTAACACCATTCATGATAATATATTTTTTTCCCTAAATCATCTCAACCTTTCAAAGGGTAAATATCTTAAATAACTCTGCCCAAACCTATCCGTGGCTTCCTCTTCAGCCAACTAAACTGTGCATAGCTTAATATTATATTTCCTTCATAATCTGGTCCTAATAATCTGGTCTCTCCAGGCTTATTTTTCACTTTCTCTTTTCTCTTTTTTCCCCCACATTTTCATTTTCTATTAAGTAAAAAAACAAAACAAAACAAAAACTACCTTTACCTCGAATGCCCTGTATCTTCCTGCCTTTACCCCATTCTTTAAGCTATTCCCTCAGCCTGGAGTGCCCTTTCCCTCCTCTCTGTATAAAGTCTATCTATCTTTCCAAATCTGACTCAAAGGGCAACTTCCTTATGGCATTTCTCTTGATCTGCTCCTTCTTTTCCACTTGCCAAATGGAATTAATTTGTCCTTCCCTTATGCCTCCTTTGCTCTGTGCTATTAATGCAAAGCGGTTTTCTAGTAGCAAGGATCATCATTATGCCAGCCACAAGAAACAGGAGTTCACGTACTTATATGCCCATTGTATTCTGGCTACTGTTTAGGTGCACCAGGTACTGATTACCAGTTTGTCTGAGTCTGGTGAGGCAGAACACACTCATGTGCAAATTATGCAAAGCAAGTATGTTACTTACAGATAGGCAGCAAAGGACAGAAAAAGTTTCAGAACCATTGTGAGTGGTCCCCTGAGGCTCAGAATCGTTGCCCAGTGTAGAAGGAGTCTTGATTGCACATGACCCACTTTGCATCACAACTGAGGAATCCTGAAAGGTAGCCTGTCTGGGTTACGGACCTCAGGGGCCATGTGGCACACTGGGCAGAGCTTTGAACAACATCCTGTACCAGAGGAGACAGGAACAAAGCCCAGGCTGTCTCAGGCAGTTCCTTCCTTATTTAAGGACATTCTGCAGTTATTCTTGAGGACTATAAGCAGGAAAGAAGGGCGATCTGGGTTAGTCAAGGACACGGAGAGTTGTCTTCCGCATCTTTTCTTTATTAGAGGTTTTAATTTTATTGAAAGGATGACATTGGCTGGTTTTTATTTATTTCCCAATATTCTTGGTATGGTGTCTTGAACATAAAAGTTCAAAGAGGGTGAATATGGAACCACTATTATAAACCACTAACAACATAGTAACTTTGACTATCTGCTAAGCATAAGAAGATACTCAGGAATACATTTTTAAAAATTGTGCTAAAAGATACATAACGTAAAATTTATCATCTTAGCCATTTTAAGTGTAATCTTCAGTGGTAATATATTCACACTGTTATTCAACTGATCTCTAGAGCTTCATCTTGCAACACTGAAACTCTGTGCCCACCCCCTAGTCTGGCAACTACCTTTCTAGTTTCTGTTTCTATAATTTTGACTAATTTAGGTACTTCATATGAGTGGAATCATAGAATATTTGTTACTTTGTGACTAGTTTATTTTGTTTGGCATAATGACCTCAAGACTTACCTGTATTGTTGCATGTGACAGCATTTCCTTTTTTAAGGTTGCATAATATTCATTGTATGTATATGCCATCTTTTCTTTAAAATTCATCTGTCCGTGGACATTTGGTTTGTTTCCACATTTGCACAACAGTGAACAATGCTATGATGAATATGAGTGTGCAGATTTCACTTTGAGATCCTGCTCTGAATTCTTTTGAATCCTAAAAGTGGGATTGCTGGATCATATGGTAATTCTATTTTTAATTTTTGAGGAACTTCCATAATATTTTTCACAATAGCTGTACCATTTCACAAACCCACCAGCTATTCACAAGGGTTCCAGTTTCTTTACATTCTTGCCAACATTTATTTTCTGTTCTTTTGATAGTGACCGTGCTAGTGGGTATAAGATGATATCTCATTGTGGTTTTGATTTGGATTTATTATATTATTAGTGATGTTGAACATCTTTTCATATGCTTGTTGTCCATTTGTGTATCTTGTTTGGAGAATTGTCTGTTAAGTCCTTTCTCCATTTTAAAATTAAGTTATTTTTGTTGTGTAAAAGTTCATTATGTATTCTATAAAGATTGAGTTGTAAAAGTTTCTTACATATATTAGCCTCTTATTAAATATATGGTTTAAAAATGTTATCTCCCATTATGTAGGTTGCCTTTTCTCTCTGTTGACTATTTCCTTTGATGCACAGAAGTTTTTCAGTTTGATGTATTCCTGTTTTCTATTTTTTCTTTTGTTGCCTGCGCTTTTGGTGTCATATTCAAGAAATCATTGCCAAATCCAATGTCCTGAATCATTCCCCTTATGTTTTCTTCCAGCAGTTTTACAGTTCTAGATCTTTTTTTTTTTTTGAGTTGGAGTCTCACTCTGTCGCCCAGACTGGAGTGCAGTGGCCGCTCCTGGTCACTGCAGCCTCGACCTGCTGGGCTCCGGTGATCCTTCCGCCTCAGCCTTCCAAGTAACTGGAATTACAGGCGCGAGCTACTAATTCTAGATCTTACCTTTTGGATTAGTTAAGCTGGTTTTAACTTACACTTTGAGTTAATTTTTCTGTATGGTATAAAGCAGGGGTTCAACTTTATTCTGTTGTTTGTGGGTGTCCAGTTTTCTAACACCATATTTTGAAGATACTGTCCTTTCTCCATTAAGTAGTTCTGGGATCCTTGTTGAACATCATTTGGCCATCTATGCAAGGTTTTTTTTTCTGGGATCATTACTCTGATCCATTGGTCTATATATCCATCTTTATGCTAGTACCAACTGTTTTGATTACTATTGTAGTGTGTTTTGAAATCAGAAAGTGTGAGGCCTCCAACTTCATTCTTTTTAAAAATTTTCTTGGGCAGGATTTCTTAAAAATACATATGAATTTTGGCTTTTTTTCTACTTCTGTAAAAATTTAATTGGGAGGTTGATAGGGATTGCATTGAATCTATAACTCACTTTGGGTATTATAGACATTTTAACAATATTAAGTCTTCCAAACCAAGAGTGTAGAATATCATTTGTACTGTACTTGTACTACAGTACTTGTACTGTAGTACAAGTCTTTCACTTCCTTGGCTATATTTATTCCCAAGTTTCTAACATTTCTTGAGGCTATACTAAGTGGGATTGCTTTATAATTTCCTTTTTGGACTGGTTATTATCATTGTATAGAAATGCAACTGATTTTTGTGTGTTGACTTTTTTTCCCCTGGAGCTTCGCTGAAATTGTCTATAGGCTGTAACACTTTGTGTGTGTGTAATCTTCAGGGTGTTCTAAATATAGTCAGTCCTTTGTATTGAGGGTTTTGCGTCTGTGGATTCAGCCAACCATGGATTGAAACCTTGAAACCTGTGGACACGAAAAGCTAAGTGCATGATGCCAATTTACATAAGGTGCTTGAGCATCTGCAGATTTGGATATCTGCGGGGAGTGCTGGAATTAATCCCCTGAACCAACTGTATAAGATCATGTCATCTGCAAACAGAGACGCTTTTAATCATTTCCCAATTTGAATGCCATTTATTTCATTTTCTTGCCTAATTGCTCTAGTTAGAACTTCCAGTACTGTGTTGAATAGTTGTAGTGAGAATAGGCATCCTTTCCTTGTTCCTGTTCTTAGAGGAAAAGCTTCCAGTCTTTCATCACTGAGTATGTTAGCTGTGAACTTTTCATGTATGCTTTTTATTGCATTGAGATAGTTTCTTTTTATTCCTAGTTTGTTGAGTGTATTTATTATGTAGTTTTTGCTCTTAATTTCATTAATGTGGTATGTTACATTAACCTCATATTAATGTTCCTATGTCGTCCCATCCTTGTAATCTAGGCATACATAAACTTGATCATGGTATATGATCTTCAAATATGCTGCTGAATCTAATTTACTAGTATTTTGTTGAGGATTTTTTGCATCAATATTCATTAAGGATATTGTAGATATCTTTTCAGGTACTGTCTTTGTCGGGTTTTGGTATCAGAATAATGCTGGCTTCATAGAATGATTTCAAAAGTGTTTCCTTCTCTTCAATTCTTTGGAAGGTCTGATGAGGATTAATGTTAATTCTTCTTTAAATGTTTGGTGAAATTCTTCAGTAAAGTCATCTGGTTAGGAACATTTTTTTTGTTTGTTTGAAAGCCTTTTCTTACTGCTTCAATCTCCATACTAGTTATATATCTGTTCAGATTTTTTATTTTTCATCTTTCAGTCTTGGTAAGTTATATGTTTATAGTATCTCTTATAACCTTTTCTATTTCTATGACATCATTTGTAATGTTTCTAATTTTAGTTATTTGAGTCTTCTCTCTCTCTTTTTTCTTAGTCTAGTTTAGGTTTTGTCAGTTTTGTTGTCTGAGAAATTTTTGACTATCTATACCACAAGGCAAAGAAAAACATTTTGGGGGGAAGAGATAATATAAACTACATATAAATTTGATACTCATATGTATCAGTAGTAAATGATTGCTACTGTGTGAACTTTCTAAGGTGGTCTTAAGACTATGTTAGCCTAGAATTTTATTTCTGCAAAAGTTTTGAGAGAGAATAGAAGTTTTTTTTTTCTCAAGCAACTGCCTATGTTTTAATGGAGAATAATATATATGTATATAACTTATAGAAGACAAATTTAATTCTACGTTTCCATAGGAATAAATTTTATAGATTAATATCAAACTAGTAGTGTATTATTCTTAAAGGCATTTTCAGTGAGAGGCAGTCAGGTCTTCGTATTTTGAAGTTTATGTAAGAATTCATTTTCTTCAGATTTTCTTTCTTAGTAAATCTCTTTTAGGAAATTATTAATTTCCTATGTTTCTCTTGGTTACATTTGCATTTCACAATTACCTCTTTGAGTTTTGTTATTTTCACTGTTTAAGGATATACATATTCTTGAAGGAAATTAAGATTATTTTCATTAAAATTTGAAATATTTCTGCATAAAGAACAGTGGTTATGTTTTGAGAGTGGGGATTTAAAGTTTTTGTACAAATCCCCAAATCCCTCTATAACCAATAGTGACCGAGGCAGTTGGGATTTTTCTGGTATGAGTGAGAATATCTGCTATATTTATGGATATATTGCACTGTAAAGACTATAGTGGCCACAGCTTATCTTGTGAATGAATGTTTTCCCAGAAACATATTAAACACTTTATCTTATAGTGTAAAGAGAATAGGTCTCAGTCTTGGAAAGAGGAGGCCCACCTTCCAACAGTGGACTATACAAGTGATCTTTTATAATGTACATAATTTTTCACTAAATCCTTGTAATATTATGGTATTGTCAACATTTTAAATATTATGGCTAATGTTATTATTGAAATACAAATTTCTTGCACAGATTTAAATGTTTTCCTCAAGATCTTTCTTTTTAAAAATGTAACCTCAATCTTTCAACATTTTACTAATCACTTAACTGTCAAAATTAAAGAGGTTTTGCTAATTACTCATCCTTAGTTAAGCCCCTTGGGCTACCTAATTCCTTTCTTTTCTTTAAAAAAAAAACACTTTTCTCTTTTGCTTAAAAATGTTTGAAACAAATAAGAATACACAATTTCCTACACTAACCCATAAATTTTTACTGTTAGCGTTTCTGCAATGGACTCAAGATATCCTAGGAAAGATAAATTATCCCATTATTTAGTCAATATGTTGGATTATGTCAGAAAAACTGTCAGTCATTTTCTTTCTCCTAGAGTCTCACTCAGTTGTATAGCCAAACTGGAGCAAGGTCATGTTGTATTGATCTCTGAAAACTGGAGGTTACAAGTTAAGGAGGATTACCCTCCAGGTCCTCTCTACTGTTACTCTATACTGTCTGGTGTTTTGGCCTAGATTACAACAGAGCTCAGGAACTACCCACTATGAGCAGAAGCCATCTCTGGAACAATTCTCTATAATTATATGTTATGGTTTGAGTGTGTCCCCCAAATTTCACATTTTGGAAACCTAATCCCCAAATTCATATGTTGATGGTATTTGTATCTGGGGCCTTTGGTAGGTAGTAAGGATTAAATAAGGTCATCAGGATGTGGCACCTATAACGAGGCCTGAGTATAGACACTCTTGCCCTCTCATCATGCTATGATTTTTATCATGTTATGACATAGCAATAAGGTCCTCGCTGGATGCAGGCACCGTACTTTTGAACTTCCCAGATCCAGAACCATGAGCTAAATAAACTTCTTTTCTTTATAAATTATCTGGTCTGTGGTATTCTGTTATAGCAACAAAAAACAGAGTAACACAGTATGTGTCTGTGTCTGTCTTTGTGTATGTAGACAAATGCCTTGAGAGAATGAATCTTGAATTATGGAGAGTAGAAGGTGCCATTTTGGAGGGTTATAAGAAATCTGTCTCTGCTATGATAGAAATTATGCTTTACATTTGTGGAAAACTCCATTTCTATGGGTTGGGTCAATTTTATACATCTAGATTATAGACAAATTCTCAGGTAAGTCTAGAGAAGTGATCAGAATGCTGATGCTTGAATCTGAGATGCTAAATAATCTATTTAGTAATATCAATTCAATTATTATTAGGAGAACTTGAGTGCTGCACAATTAGAAAATTTGCATTCCTGACTTCTGAGTTTTGGCTGCCTTATGACTGAAAATATTGTTTGTTCTCAGGAGATCTTTTTGTAGGAGATCATGAGGTTTTTACCAACCTTAGAGAGAAGATTGTGTTATTGTGTGGGTTGAGTTTTGGCTTGGCATGACTCATAATCTCCTGGTCCAGAGTAGTGGCATTTCACAATTAGAATTAATTGAGAAATTATTTATAATTAATTTCAGAAAGTATTGTAAAATATTGTGATGGTTTCGTTGAGTCTTGGAGTTCAGGCTATACCTAATGGATGGGGTGAAGATTTTCTCTAAATAACTGGAGATCTCCACTACACAAGCCTTGATCTGGGGAAAAAAGAGAGCTTTTCTTCTTTTGGGATGAAGAAGACTTAGGGGATTGGGCTCATGGTATGGAGATTCTTGGGGATTCTCACTTGTGGGAGCCATTTTTGACCTGACATTTCTACTAAGAGAAAACAAGAAATGGCCTGTTTAGTCATTCGAAAAATGTGTGTCAGTCTCTGTATTAGGAGTAGAGGAAATGTTGAAGAAAAAGACAAAGCTAAAGAAGATGATGATGGTGAAGGAAGGGGAAGAAGAGGAGGAGGACACAGCTCCTCTTTATTAATCAAGTCACACAAAATGTAAATTTGCAACTGTGATCAAATACTTTAACAGAAAGGTACATGATGCTATGTGAATTTGGATAATTTACCAAGTCAGGTAGACTTGCAGATCCTTCCCTGAGAAAATGACAATTAAGCTAAGTACTTAAGCATGAAAAATAATTAACTAGATTAAATAGCAGGACAAGAATATTTTTGGAAGAGAGAATTTGAAAGCAAGTGCAAAGGTCCTATGGTATCATAAAGACTGAGAGAAGACCTATGTTGCTGACATGGAGAGAGAGGTTGGTGTGTGTTGAGGCTGATGATATGGGAGATATACGAGGCAAGACTTTAGGAGTTTGCAGGCTTCTCAAGGAGTTATATCTTTACCCTTGAAGTAATGGCAGGTCATAGTTTTAAGAAGGCAAAGAGAAATGGGGATGACTAGGTTAGGGTTTTGAAAAAAATACTCTTTAAAGATGTTTATAGGTTTTGCACTTGTGTTAATTGCATTGGGAGAGGAGAAAAGCCTATAAGTCAGTTATATTGGAGTACCAACCAACCTTTAGCACTCTGGGTCAGCAGTAGATTCGTGGAGGAAGTAAGGGTTCCTTGGGGAATCCTAGACTGAATGAGAAACCTAATAGAAGCAGGGACTTCTGCAGAATGGGTCTTGCATATATTGTGCTGGCTCACATATGTCATCATCTGGCTGTTAAAAACAGTGTGCCTTTACTTATCAGTCACAGCCAGATCATATTTGGGAAATATGGATATTCATATATGACTGAATTGATATCATACTGGAAGGCTGTTAATGAAATATTAAGTACATCATTTCTTTTTATATATTAATATAGACATTTTGATTTTATTAAATATTTTTCGACAGCATCATTTTAACTTGCTTTATGCTATAGTGTTGCATGGACTTGCTGTAATATCTTTAATCATTTGCTTATTAGTGGATATTTGCATTATTTCTAAGTTTTCAATCATTATAAACAATATTTGCAAGATGTAGCTATGTCACTGCATACATACCAGATAAGTCCTTGAAACCAATTGTTCTGAGAGTGACTGAGAAGCATTCCTGGGAGTATGTGCATTTTAAGTTTTTCTACATAAACAAGTGTTCATCATTTTTTTCCTTACTGATATTTTCTCTCTTCTGCAGTGTAAGTGGCCTAGCCAACAGCAAACACTAGTATTCCTTTTATTTATGCCAATTTGATAAGTAAAATTTTGGATCCAGTTTGATTAGCATGTCCTGAAATTTTTTTAAAAAACTGGATGAAATTCTAGAGTACCTAATCCCACCACCTCATTTTACAAAGCTCATGGAGGTTATACCTTGAGTTATACCCAAGGTCTCACAGCTAGTGAGCTGCAGACCAGGGATCATGATCTAGTTCCCCTGGATCTGATCATGGGGCTTTTCCCACTGAAACAAGCTTAACAGGGATCCCTGCTGCAGTTTTCCAACTGGAAGCCCCCGAGATGGTGGAGAGAGAGTGGGCTTTTGTCCAATGAAAGACAATTAAGTTGCTGATTGCAGCTTACAGAAGCAATTAGTGAACCCAGATTTGTGGAGATACTTCTGCCCAGGGAGAATGTCATGAGGAAGATATAACCTACAGAAGGAGTTGGTTATCCTAGTTCCAGAAACTCCTCAGGAAAGGAGCTAAAGAAAACTTAATGGAGAACATCAAGCTTCCTGCTGATCCCAGCTTGAGTCTTACTGGGTTCAGCCCTTCTTGCCAATGGGCCTGAAGATGGGGATAGCAGCTGTTTAACCTTCTAGTTAGAGAGAAGAATAAATAGCTTATCAGGACACTGGGCCAACTGGAGTCCTACAAAATGTGGAAAGAGGTTTGAATCATAGCCAAAGACTCCAAATTATAGTCTGACCCCTAATTTTAGTTTGTGAGGAATGCTGCTGAGAGAAAAGGTTATGTCTTGCAGGTTCTTCTTACCCCTTTCAGGCCCTTTTGCACACTGACATCATCTTTTGCAGGGTCATTATCTTAAAGTCCTATTTCTGTCCCATGCCCCATTTGCCTCACACCAAGTCTAAAACCAACTTTCTCTTATATACAATATAATATTTTAGTACCATCAACAGATGATGTTAATCAAAAGACAGAGAGTTGTTTCAGAGAGTAGAATGGAGACAAAGATTGAAACAGGCAAGAAGAATCAAAACTAATAGAAGTGAATCAGATAAATCATGAGAACTTATATGCCTGCAGAATAAAGCCAGGTATTGGGGTTTGGCATCAGAGACTGTGGTCTGACTTTAACCTTCCTTTCCAGACTCATTCACTCATTCCCCATTTGACAGAACCTTTGGGCTGGTTAGATTGATCTGTTATTGTCTTGGAATACATGGTTATTCCTATTTCTGGGACTTTGTCATTTTTCCCCCCACTGGAATACTGCTTCTCTAAACCCATTTACCTACTTGAAACGTATCCATTATGTTACTATTATTAACCACTGCCTGTACTACTCCCTGCTTCCTCTAAAACCACTCATTTAATATTTGTAGTGTATTGAATTTATGATCCTTATCTTTCAATGAACACATATTTTGCCTGTAACTATAACTGTAAGCTACTTTTGTAAAGGACCTAGGTACTGTGCTTGTGGTTGTTTTGTAATGTGTCCATGTGACCAAACTCCATTTCCCAGAATTCCCTCTCCTGTGTGATCCTGTGTGTTAGAGGAAGACATAGGAGAGAGATCTGTGTGAGATGTAGGGGGAAAGAGGGAAGCAGTAGGTGTGTTGTAGCTCACACAGGCTGTGGTTGATCGTCTGATGCTGTGAAGCACTGAATGGGCTGCAGTTGTATCACCATATCCTGTTTCCTCCTTCAGGGGTGTGTGTGTGTGTGTGTGTGTGTGTGTGTGTGTGTGTGTGTGTGTGTGTGTGTATGTGTGTGTGTGTGTGTGTGTGTGTGTGTGTGTGTGTGTGTGTGTGTGTGTTTAGCTTCATAGAAAAGGGACCTAGCTTTTGAAGGACTCTCATATCAGTAAGGCCAGAGGATGGAAATAGGTTCACCTTGTATTTGGCATTCCAGCTTTATCTTGCTGTCCCCCACCATACATCTACTTTTCCTTCCTGACTGCCTGCCTTTGAACTTCAAGCTCCAGCATCAGATGCAAAGACCATGGGCTTACAAAAACTGTTCAACCACGTTCCACAATTGTATATGGTCAAACCACTGTAATATACTTCCCTTTTAGAGGGAGGCCACAGTGTATGATTAGCTTTTCAAACACACACACACCAACCAAACATATAAAACAGATACTTATGTGTATGTACACAGAGTTTTGCAAAGCCAATTTTCTCTTCTTTACAATATAGTACTTCAGTGAAATAAACAGGTAATAATAAAGGAACTTAGAAATCATTATAGAGGAGAAGAGTGAGAAATTATGGTAGAAATCAGGAAAAAAAAAAAAAGAATCAGAACCAGCGATGATAAAGAGCTATGTCATGATTATCCAAAATAACAAACTGAAAGAAATCTTAATAAGCAACAACAAGGTGGGAATATAAACAAATATAAATCAGAAAGCTGGGGAATCCATTAAAATAAAATGTAACAATTGGCAAGGTCAGAGGTTCCCAAACTTTCTCGGTTCCCTTAGTGTCTCTGTATTTTTTTTCTTATCTCTAGGCCCAAAGAAAAAATTCACACTTTTTCTTATTAGCTAATTAGGTCCAAAGTACTTAATGAGTATTTATGTACTAACAACTTAGTGCCTACTGGGCACTGCGTATATTTTCTTTAAATTTTGAATAAAATTGGACACCTCTACCTCTGCACCTTTCTATACCATATTGATTTCCACCGGCACTCCTTTTCATCACAGCCGCTGTTGAAAACCCAGGTTCACAAAAATATGACTTTTTTTTTTAAAAGAAATGTAGTTATCTAACGTTGAAACACTGAGCTCCCTCGAGCTAGTGGTTTGTATGGTATCTGACAGATGTCACTACGCTTCTCTTGAAAATTAAAAATACCTCACAGTGCCCCTGTGAGTTTTCTAAGTTACCTCAGGGCACCTTGGCACATAGACTGGGAACCACAGGTCTAGGCCTTTTAAGAAGAGAAGTGGAATGAGTTGTAGAAAAAAAGAAAAGGATTTCATAGGAAGGATATTTTAAAAAGAAGTTAAAAATGAAGACCAAAACTACAACATATTTTTTTGAAATTCATGTATTCATTCATTTATCCGATATTTGCTGAGTATGTTGGTGAATGAGGTGGACATAGTCCCTGCCCCAAATAGCTTTCAGTTTACCATATACAAGAGGCATTAGAAAAAAGTGAAAATTATGATAGAAAAGGTACATGGAGCTACGAAAACATATACTTTAGAAGTGGAATTCAGTCTAGTCTGAGGGTTAGGCCAAGACTCCTTAGTGAAGACTGAGGAGTGTTATGACCTGAGACAAGAATGGCAAATAGACTTAGCCAGAAGAAGTAGTCAGGTAAAAAAGTATTCCAAGGTGAGGAACCAACATCCACAGAGGGCCAGAGTCTAGGAAAGGCATGCCCTTATGAGAACAGAAAGAATTTCAGGATGCCTAGAGTATTAAAATCCAAGAGATTAAAATCCAAACCATGCAGGATGAAGCCAGGGAAACAGACATGGTATCCTGAAAGGTCTTCTAAGGCAATTTAAAGATTGGATAGTATGCTAACAGTGAAGGGAAGACTGACACGTTTTGAAAAATAGAATGACACTAACAAATTATGCTCTAAAAGGGTGCACATTGGCTACAGGTTAGAGAATTGTTGTAGGTGAACAAGACTGACTTAGAGGGAAGTTGGAGAGTGTTGAAATATGTGTTATATAAGGCGGTGGCTGGGAGTGCACACGTTGGTGCCATTTCTTCAAACCCCTGAGAATGTGGTTTGGGGTGGGATGCAGACCACAGATAGAAGACTTAGCCTAAGACAGTTGTTCTCAAATTTGAGCATGCGGAACTATCTGGAGGACTATGGGTTCTACCTCCAGAGTTTCTCATTTGGTAGGCCTGAGATGGAGCTAGAGGGTTTCAATTTCTAGTAAGTTCCTTGATGTTGCTGATTTGGAAATGAATCTTTGATAATTACTGGCCTAAAACATAGTAACAAGATGAAGGAGGAAAGAAAAAGAAGGAAAGATAAAGAAGGAGTTGTAGTCTGGTCACTGAGTGAGTTTTACTCTATTAGGCTTTTCTTATTTCCATGAAATTAAAGGAGAGGTCATCTGTTTAGAGCAGGTGTGGAGGCAACAAAGCAACATGTCTGAGGACAGAGTCTGTTTCAAATAGTGATGTTGTTAAACAGGGCACAGATTTGATTAACGAAGCATAATAGTATATTGGGATAGTGCTCAGCTTCCCAACAAGGTTGATGATCTTAAATTTAAAGTGATACAAACCTACCCATTTCTGTGATTTTATATAACAAAAGTCAACTGTCCAAGTGCATGTGCTTAGAAGGCAGACATTTGAGTTCCCCCAGGGTTTGTTTTTTTCTGGGCTAGATTTATAGGAGGATGGCAGGGTAAAGGAGTTGAGGGAGTCCTTGAAACACTGAACTTTGAATATAAGCTGGAGTAAGAGGAAAGAGAAGAAAGGAAGATCCTGACAAATTTGGGAACTAGAGATTCTAATGAACTGGAAAAACTGATGTTTTGGGAACTAATGAATTAGAAAACTAGGATAGTAAGATATTTTATTTACAGAATAAAAAGTCTTAAATTTATGATGTCGGTTCCAGGTAATGATGAATTGCTGGGTGGCAATGAGTGGGAGACTGAAGAAGAGTGAAGAAGGAAGCCACTGGAGATGAGGAGTCAAGATACTGATATTTCAGAGTTGTTCTCCTTATGGATGTTGAAAATTGCTAGGATGGTGGAAGTTACAGTAATAGCAGTGAGTTATATGTCAAAATCTTCACTGAACAAGGGAGACTAACCAGGAGGCTGGTAGTTCTCATAGATAAGAGGAGTGAAGGATACTTAGCCAATGACGTGAGTGAACCTCAAAGGAGGAGAGGATAATAGAAGAAAGTGGAAGAATCGAGTGGTCATGGAGTGAAGAGCAAGAAGTTCCCTGAGTCAGACCCTGAAGTGAATGTGGTGTTGCAAAATGAACAGCTTTCTCTTAAAAGACCTAAAGGGGTAGCAGAGTCCTCAGGGGAAAGCATGTTTTATCTAAAGAAGACAAGGCACCATTTAGTAAAGAAGTCGAGGTTGTGGGGAAGTTTGTTAACAATTAAATATGAGTTTTAGAGGGCACAGCAGAAACATTTTAATTTATGGGATAGAAATACCATATTAGAGAAAATTGTTAGCAAGGGATCAATAAGCTTGTCATAGCCTCATTTCTTAACTTATGGTTTGCTGAAGATGAGCAAAATTGATTTGTACAGTTGCTGAGATTGTCAATTAGCTAAGGAAAATTATTCACATGCTCCTTGAATTTTAGCAGGTATGGTCACGTTAATGGCACAGAGAAAACGTCAAAAATATGTAGGTAATTAAAATACTGATAATTTAAAAGCAAATATAAGTTTATATTATTTTATGCATTTTAAGAATTACATTTATAAACCATATAGAATCAACCCAGAAATTTTGAAACTGAGGTCACCTGTCTATGACTGACGAAGGAGGTTAATCTGACTAAGATTTATTATGCTCATTGTCTCTGCTGCTGCTAAGACTAAATGGTAGATGGGTTTATTCAGAAGGAAGCAATTATACTGAATTTATTATATTGCTAGACTAGATATCTTAAACTACATTGTAGAGCATTTTAGGTCTGAGTCTTTTAGGATAGAGCAACTTTATACATAAAAAAAGATTTAAAGTCCTGCTAACATTTATTTTTTAGAGTTATTCTGATACAGGTGGGATTTGCAGCTTTAAACTTTTTGAGAATGCTGTCTTTCAAGATTATATGCAATGATAATCATGAATGGGAAGGAACACAGATTTAATTCACATGCATGTATTTAAGTTATTGACTGCAAGTGGAATGGTTTTCCCATCTGAAGAGAAGCGAAGTTAGTACTGTAGTGGGGTTACTCTAAGATTGATTCCTGGCTCTTCCTTCCCCAGCCCTGCTTTATTTTGTAGAAAAGCTCTGCAGGATTCCTTTCTGGTCTTCTGTCATGGGTTAGGCCAATGGAAAGCCTTGGCAGAGTATTAGAGCACTGGAAGAAAGGAGATGCCGGTCTGTTTCTCGCCTTCTTTCTCTGCCTTGGAGGCATCTCTGGCACTGCTTGTTTCTTCTCTATTGCTACATAACCCCTGGGCAGCCCGGCCCTGAATCCAGCTCTGCCAGCTCATAACCTTGGTTTCAATAATCCACTCCTTGCTCTGTGTGTTCTCTCTGCTCTAGAATGGTCATACTTTATGCTATTTCTAACTTCTGGTCTGCCTCCCTGATCCTTATTCCTTTATTAAATTACCTTTGTTTTAAATTCTTAGAAAGGTTTCTGTTTTCCTAGTTGGAACTTGATTGATAGAAATGTCTAATTTATAAAGTTCTAGTAAAGACTGTCTAAGCTAAGTATATATATAAAGAAAATACAGCAGTGACTGGCAGGTGCTTAACACATTTTCAAGTGGGAAAAGCAACTTTACAAAACTAAAGATGATGTTAGGCATCATCTTTCTAAATGGTACCAAAAGAAAATCACAGGCATCTAAAAAACAATGTATAGACACATTAAATAGGTGCAATCACTTTCTCAACTCCTGATAAATCATGTTGGCAGAAAAAATTTTTGAGAAGAATGGGGCGAAAAAAATGCAGTGATTTGAATCATTCTGATAGTAGTTTGAGGAAAATAACAGTCATCAGAATAATTCCCAACTCTGAAGTACTTATTGCCACAGTTATAAGTAGTTCAAGGACTAGCATTTACATTTTATGCAAGGGATGCTTTTCTGAAGGCTACCTATAATTCAAAACTATTATGAGACTAAATTTTCCATAAGCTTGAATAAATCTAGCTTGTTTTTAACCAGTAGAATGTCATGGCAATTGATTGTCCTCCTTCTTAGTCTTTTATCATATCTGACTTTTCCCCATAGCTATTGACTTTGGCATATTCTTGCACTAACTAGCCTCATCACTGGACCAATAATATACAGCATGTCATATATGTAAGAAAAATTAAAATATAATAATAGTGATTGAAAGTAACAGTGCAGATATTTATTTTACAATTTTGATGCAAGTAAACAAAAAAATCCCCACAAATAGTCTACAGTAGAAAGATTGTAGTGGTAGATTTAGTTTACATAAATAGGTAATCTATTTGACAATAGCATACATATAGTTTGCAATAAAACCGGCCTGCGAACTTTAAAGTCATAAAATTCTTGGGGAGCTTTTACCATATGGGGAGGTTTAAACAATTTTTTTTTCAAATTTTATACTTGAAGTGAGAATTTAGCCACATGTTATTTTGCATCACATCAAATTTGCACAGTTCATTTAATATAAAATGAAAACCCAAGATCATTGCAAAAAGTGATGCTATACTAACCAAGGTATCTAGGTATTCAGAGGTGTTTTTTCCCTCTTATATTATGTACAATTTTCATAAAAATTTGAAAGAATTGTTCCACTCAAGCTTTGACTCAAAACAGGATTTGATTAAACAGAATTTGGTAAGTATAAATACCAGTGTATTTACCACATTTAAATACACTGGTATTCATATATATGTATACACACACCTACCTTTTAAGTTTTATATCTACATAGTTAGGGATAGTTTTAGAATATTAATTGAAATGTTATTTATGGCTGATAGCTATTCTTTACCTTGTGCCCTTCCTGCTATTAAAGCTAAAACAAGTATCCATTACCTTAGGGGAAGGTTGTTACATCGCCAGAATAGAAAAATAAGTCAATTTTTGGTTTTTAGTTTTAAAAATGGCTTGTAAATGCAAGGGAAAAGCTATAGCTTTGAGAGGAAAAGTGCTTTTTGTGTATGAAGAACTTGGACATTTATAATCACTTAAAAAGTCAGAGCATTGAAGTACTTGGGGCATGAAGTTGTGTCATGAACAGCAGATATGAAAAAATATTGACAAAGACAGTTTCCAGTTTCTTAAACTAGATAAAAATCTCAAGAACTAGGAGGAAGGGAAGGTCTGAGAAAGAAAAAATAAAGAGTTCTTAGTAAGTTTCTTGATAAATTGGCCTGTGCCTTACTCCCTCTGATTGGAAGGAGGGTGTGGAAATTAAAACCTCAGGTGGGTTTGGGTATTCAAGATCAGAGGCAACTGAAGCCTTACCTCAGGGGTGGAGCCCAGGGAGTCAGCAAGTTATGAAGAGAAGTGCTCCTGAATTCCTAAGATGTGGCCCAGGATGCACAAAATGTTCATAAAACAATATTTATGATGTTGGCTTATGTTTCCTTTTCTATTTTATTCTTTCACTAAAAGCTTCTGGTGTGATCTACTAAATTGGTATCATAGACTGAAATCTACAGTTTGAAAAGCATTCCTTAGTGAATGCCAGTGGATGCTGTGCCTTGGTATCTATAATTCTTTCCTACTGTATGAAATGAACACCGAGGAGTAGAGACCTCCCATTTAACTGAGAATGGGGTGAGATGGAAATTAGGTAAAATTATAAATATATAGTCATATTTCATGTATACCTAGTTACATGGGAGAGAAATTTATACCCATTACAATATTCATTGCTTATGCTTAATATAGGTATACATTTGAAAATAAAATTGAGTAGAAAAGAATATTAATATTTTGCTTGTTGTAAACTGTGCTTGAACTCTTTGAACCATTGACATAATCAACACAATACTTCCCACCTAAAAATGGTAGCTTCTTGAATTGGAGGAGAATTGTGTGGTTGTATATCACCTCTTGGAATATCAGCTTTGCCAACTCACAGCTATCACAGGATGATGAGCACTACTTCAAAAAAGAGTGGACAATGCTTCAAAATTCGTTCAAATCAGTGGACAATGCTTCAAAATTTGTTCTCTAAAGCACGCTGAAGGTAAGACTACAGTGATAACATTTTGCCAGTATTCAAGTAGGGATCTGGAATAGATTCACCTGTACCATAGACCCTAGAGTTTCATGTTAATCACTTGTTCACCCTTCATGCATTTGCATTCTTTCCTTGTCATATCTGTCAATCTCAATGATAATAGCTCCTTGGTTGAAATGGAGTCAACTTCTGCCAAAAAATTAGATTTTTTGATATTCTATGACTTTCAGTCATTTCATCTTTTTGGTTTATAACTTAACAAAAAATCATACTGAGTCCCAGAAACAAGTTTCTTTAGGACCCAGAATTAACCTAAGACAACAGGTCAATTGAGAAGACAATTCTTGATTTACTAGTCAAAGAAGGTTGTCATGTTGACACACTACTGGGAGCAGTGTGACCTAACTTGTAATAGCAAGAATGTGACAGAGACACAGACTGATGGTCAAGTTTCATTTGAGCCCAAACCTCAGGTAGCCCATGGGGTCCCAGACAAAGACCTTTTGTTTTTTTACATCAATTACACAGATGACTCAGACTCACTCTACAGTTCCTTGAGCTCATTGTGAACTTGGTAGAAGCAAGACCTTTGGTGAAAAGATAATAAAATAAAATAATTACACTTTTCCAAGAAAATTTCTTTCTGTCTCTGTATTGCTTGTCACATATTTATGGTTAGGAAACCTTTGCATTTTTAAGTAAAAAAAGTTACATTTTTACAAAGTCTCTTGTCTTAACCAAGAAGTCACAAACTGAATCTCTCTAGGGGCTAGTTAGAAAACTGATAAATAAATGAAACCTGATGTTAGACAGAGTGGAGACGATTATGGAAAACTGGAAAAAATCTATGACCTATCTAAAGGCAACTAAACACACATTTAAAACTGTCTATGACTGACTTTGACTTTGGTCTACCAGTTTGCCTTAAATCAAGAAACAAAGAATTCAGTTCATTTTAGAGGAGGATAGTAAGAATATGCATCAAGATTTGACCATCAACTGAACTCAACTTATTCCTGCCTATGATCCCCCAGGTCTCATATCAACTTCTGGCAACCCAGACTTTAAACAGATAGTAACTCAGGGGAAAAAAAGTTGCAGTCATTTATGGTAGGGGTGGAAGTGGGTGGGTGAATGAATGGTGGAAAGTTATATCAGCTTCACCTGGAAACTTTTTCAAAATGCTTATATTCACTCATTTTCCCTCCCATCCCTAAATTGTGATGTAGACCACCCCAATCAAAGCTGGATTCCCCTCCTCACATAAGAATATTGCTATAAGTAATTGTTGTTACAACTGATGCAGTATTTGGTATTACTTAATATGCTAGAGATATAAACAAGTTTTAAAATTATTCTGTTTGAAGATCACTAAGATTGTAACTATTTTACATTTTTTCCCTCTTGATCTAGCTCCGATATCTAGTCCTAACAGAGTCAGAACTGATCTCTTCTTGTAAAAACCCTATTTTCTTTTATCTGAGTTGGTATTTCCTCATTATCTCAGATATAGTTCTTAAGAATAATTATCCTGGGTGGATTTGGAGTCTATAATACTCAGTGTTCTATCACAGAAACAAAGAACTGAGTACCACATGTTCTTACTCATAAGCGGACCCTGAACATTTATCACAGTACTATAAGAAAGGGATTGGCAATAGTGGGAAACTGCCTTGGGGCAGGGGTAGGAGGGAAACACAGCATCAATAACCTGATCATCAAAGCGGAGGAAGTGGGACCAAAGGGAGGCCCAAACTTTACCTGTGCAATGACCACTTGTATACCTAATCCTGAATTGTACCCTACATCTTTAACATAAAATAAATAGTGGTTATATACATAAAAAATTATCAAAATGTAATCTGAAAAATTTCTTCCCGAGGGGAATCTCCCTATTTCCCACCAAATGAAACATTTTTGCTTTCTCAGTGTACAACTGTACAGTATATAGTATACTGTAAACATAATCTTTATATGCATTAGGATGCCAAAAAAATTTGTATGACTTGCTTGATTATGATATTTGCTTTATCATGGTGATCTAGAGCCAAACATGCAATATCTCTGACATAGGGCTCTATATGTGTAATATGGAGAAAATATTAGTCTTCGGAATTTCAGGACTGGAAAGGGCATATTGGTTGCTTCTCAGGAAATAAATACTTGAGATGGGGGATGGGAAATGTTCAGTCTACAACCTGCAGGAATGTGTTGGGGAAGGAGGTTCTAGGGGTGGAAGTGAGATCGATACCTGTAGCTCAGGGCATAATTCTACTCTGTAACTCTTTAAGCTTCAGTAAAGCTACAAAGCTCCTATATATCACAAGTATAACCAGTCTCTTTTTTTTTTTTGCTTTTATATTTTTAAAAAATTTTATTTTAAAGATGTGGGGTAAAATTCTGGGTTAGATATACAAATGTTCATTATGTAGGTACCCTTGTTGATGAGGTGTGCCCCTCCCTCCCCTGGCAATTTTCCTTAACTGCCAATCCCATCCCCCTTCCCCTGGCAGTTTCCCACTACTGCCAATCCCTTTCTTATAGTATTATGATAATTGTTCAAGGTTCGCTTAAAGTGAGAACATATGGTACTCTGTTCTTTGTTTCTGTGATAGATCACTGAGTATGATCAACTCTAAATCCATCCAAGTTGCTGTGAAGTCCATATGCTTGTCCTTCTTAATGGTTGCATAATATTCCATTTTGTATATGTACCACATTTTTTTTTAGACAGTCTAGCTTTGATGGGCAGCATGGTTGGTTCCATGCTTTTGCTATTGTGAATAGAGCTGCAACAAACATGTGTGTGCAGGTATCTCTTTTATAGAATGATTTACGTTCCTCTGGGTATATTCCCAGTAGGGAGTTTGCTGGGTCATATGGAAGGCCAATTTCTAGGTCTTTCAGAAATTGCCACACTGTTTTCCAAAGATGTTGCACTAGTTTGCATTCCCACCGGCAGTGTAGAAGCGTTCCTTTTTCTCCACATCCTTACCAGCATCTGTTATTGTTTGTTTTATTCATGATGGCCATTCTTACTGGGGTTTGGTGGTATCTCAATGTGGTTTTGATTTGCATTCTCTGATGATTAGTGTTGCTGAGCACTTTTTCATGTGTCTGTTGGCTGCTCGTATATCTTCTTTTGAGAAGTGTCTATTCATGTCTTTTGCTCACTTTTTACTGGGGTTGTTTGTTTTATTCTTTTCAGTGTGTTTGAATTACTTGTAGATATACAGTTGATAAATATTTTTCTCCATTCTGTTGGCTGTCTCCCTGCTCTCTTGATGGTTTCTTTTTGTTTTGCAGAAGCTCGTCAGTTTGATGAGGTCCTACTTGTATATCTTATTTCTTATAGTATGGGCACTTAGTATGGATTTTGATCAGGAATTGGTTGCCAGTTCCAATTTCTATAAGGGCATCTGCATTTTCTAAGATTCTTATAGTTTGAGGTTTTACATTTAGGTCTTTGATTCATTTAGAGTTAATTTTTGTGTGTGATGATAGGTAAAACCAGACTTTCAAAATGGAAAAACAGTAGTGTCCATGCAGTGATTCCTGAAGTCTACTTTATACTGGAAGTTCTTTATGTCTTTCACTAATAATATTTTAGTTATGTCTTAATAAGTTGATATTCCTTATTCAGGCAACTTTTCTCTGTAAAACATCTTCTACTGCCAAACTGATGCTTCTAAAGTATTTTCAAAATTGTGTCTTATTCTAAAAATAACATTGGCTAACTCTTGGTTGCATTAAGCAGAACACCAAACTTTATATCACAACATATACACAACTCTTCTGCCATGTTGTCCCAATATAGCTTTCTAGGTTTATCTCTCATCACTCTCTCCCACAACCTCCTCAGTGAAGCTTTGACCCAGCAATGAAGGACTTTCTGACATTTCCTGAAGGAGACATACTCGGTCATGCTTTTGTTCTCTTTGTTCACACTGATGACCCAGTGTTTAATAGCTCTAGTGTCAGAAATAGTCCCTAGTGAAAACTTCTGTTCCATTAAGAGGAGACAAGAGCATTGTATGAGGAAACTAAGATGGAGTCAGACATAGATAACATTGATAGTTCTACCTTTTTAACAGTTTGGTTATACAGGTTTATACATTATTTTAAAAAAATTATAAAAAGGAGTTTCTGTCCTTAGCTTCTTGGATAAGAGTTGGATGCTGCATTGGCTTCATTAATTCATCTGATCAAAAAACTAGTGTCATAAATCCAGGTTGAAAATCAGTTTTTTCAACATTCCTATTAGCAGTAGTGACTTACTTTTTCTGTATAGCCATGGCAACCAGTTCTCTGCAAGTTATTTGGGTATAGTTCGCATAGGGTCTCTTTTGTAGAAAAGCTGCAAGCAATTCATTTTCCTTAAAAAAATGACTGGGTAAAATGAGATTATACAATATGAGACTATCAAATTGTATTATGTAAATGCAAATAAAATAAAATATATTAGCTCTAAAGTGCCATTGGGTATTGAGAAGAGCCTAATGGGATTTACATGAATTTTCATAAATAAACCTCCTCAGGTTACCCAAGTCCTCAGTCATGAGGCAAAGGACAGTGAGCTGCAGTTTCTGAAATTTTATAAGATCATGGTATTCTTTAGCTGTTTTATACAGAAATCAGTAAATGTTGCTCTTCATGAAATAAGGAAAATTCAAAATGATTGTTACTTCAGCCATCAGTGTTTAGTTTAACACCTAAATTTTATTTGACCCAGTTGGAGTTCACTTTGGTAGATAAGGTGGGTCATTCTAAGGGTAACATTATGTAGTCAAATTAATGCCAGGTTGTTGTCATTGAAAAATGAAAATAATATTGTCTCTCCTTTAATGGGAAACTGTGGATAAAATGTAACCCACTTAAATTAGAGTTTCTATATGGTAAAAAAAAATTGCAGTTTGTAGCCTTGTGAATTTCATTATGCAGTCAAGTAAGACGGATTTTTAGGCATTTGAGTACTAAAATTTTTTTCGTTTCTTTTTTTTGAGTTGGAGTCTCACTCCGTCACCCAGACCAGAGTGCAGTGGCACGCTCCCGGCCACTGCAACCTCGACCCACTGTGCTCCGGCGATCCTTCCGCCTCAGCCTTCCAAGTAGCTGGAACTACAGGCGTGGGCTACCCGCCCGGCTAATTTTTGATTTATTGTAGAGATGAGGTCTCACCTAGTTGCCCAGGCGGGTCTTGAACCCGTGGGCTCAGGCAATTCACTCACCTCAGCCTCCCAAAGCGCAGGATTACAGGCCGAGCCACTGAGCCCGGCTGAATACTAAAATTTGATCACTGAAATCTGAAATAAACTGTTTTCCTCCCTGAATAATTCTAATAATTTACATTTATCTTTTCTTGAAGCTTTTCTATTTCTTTTAAGGTCAATGTTTAGTTTTTATTTTTCTTTTTGGTGTTCTTGTCTCATATTTTTTCTATGATCCACTATTCCATCTGTATACATATAAATTGATGTGTAATATGTAGCTAGTGTATCAATTTTAGAGTCAAATATTTTACAGGTTTTTTTTGTTATTGTAAACAGTGGTGAGCTGGTAAATGTGCAATAACAGGATTCCTAGAGGGGAACCTATGGTTTATAGTGTTCGCCAATTTCCATTGTGCGAATATTTCTACCAGGGCTGATTTCAAACTATCAACGTGACATCACTGAATGCAGAATTGGAAAGAAATGTGCAGTAGCTCACCATTATATAGTATTTCTGCTGTACAGTTACAAAAGGCATAATCTTAGGAACATAGGTGATGGTAAAATGCAGTAACATAATTAGAGGTGATGTTCTTTGAATATGTATTACGTTTGTTTCTCATAGACTCTATTTAACTTCATGTAAATATAGTTTAATGTTTAATAGTTGACTGTAACAACCAGCTGACAAGATTCTTCACAATTTAACAACCTGCTTGCACTTCCTGGTTTGAACCTGGCTCCAGCACATTGTTGACTATGAGCAATATACCATGCTGAGGAGTTTGAACTAGTCTGAGTGGTTTAGTTTTGAATATGTTTATAAACCTGTCAGCTCCCTTCAGAAATCAGAAAATTAACTAAATGAAGAAGAATTGCTCCAGTTTGTGGCTGACATGCATAAATGTTGTATTCTTATTCTTTGATTTTCAGATGTTCTCTCCTTGTCCCATGTGAAACGGAAGTATCTTATGATTTAGACACATACTTTCTCATAGTTTACTTTACAATGATTTTCTACAGAACCTAAAATAATGGCGTATCTCAACAAGTTGCAGAACTTTAGATTTGACAAATATGACATTTAGCATATGAGAAATTGCTGATTTGGCTAAGACACTGCTAAAATATTTTTTCATATTGGCAAATGCAGGAAAGCACCTTCAAATGCCTAGAGCTGAGTATCTTAACATTAATTCAAAATACCTAAGTACTGTTTTAGTAAGAAAAAGAGAGGCTCTTTCTATTAAATGAAGAAAGTTGACATTAAAATGCTCTAGCTCTTAAATTAAGGTCAAAATTATTATGCTCTGAGAAGAAAACATTTTCTTCCTCCTCATAGCTTCAATGTTGACATCCACTGTGTGAAGAATGAAGCATGTCCTAATCTATTTCTTGTAATAATTGGCAAAACATTTTTCTCCTCATCAAAGCTTCAGTTTAATGTCCACTGTGTGAAGAATGAAACATATGCTAATCTATTTCTTGCAATAATTGGCTATATCCATTATGTGTTTTAGAGAGGGCAAATAAGGGGTTGTTAATTTAGAGAAAGCCTGTAGGTGACATTTGAAATGTTGCCTGGATATTCAGACCCAGAGAGATAGAAAATTGCCTTCAGTTTCCCTCTCTGCCAAATCATTCCATCTTCTTAGTGAAAAACCACGTCAAGGCAGAGAAACAAATAGAACTCTCTTTTTTTCTCTGCACATGGCCTGCTGTGGCAAATCAGTCCACTTGTATTATCCTCCTACACATAAATGGAATGAGAATAGGAAATGCAAAGGAATGGTGCTTCTTTCATTAAATCTGTTAGTTCGTATTTCATCTTTTAAAAGAGAAAATAATAGTTATACTTTTTTGTTTATAATGGTTCTACATATTTAGTGATAATATTTGAAAAGTACAGAAAAGTACAAATATTGTAACTGAAAATAATGCATAATCTCATCACCCAGAAATGACACTTTTGTGTAGAATTTTTTGTGAATATTTCTGATTTTTCCAGAGGAAAATTCTTTTAAGTGATATCATCATATCATATGAATGCACATTTGTAAGACTTTGTAAAAGGCCTTTAGAAAATTGGATCAGTTTATACTCCTAACAATGGTATGTGAGAATGCCTACTCTGTGATACTCTTGTTAACATCATATATTATCATTTAATTTGCCAAGTTAATAGCAAACAGTGGCACCTAATTGTTGTAATTTAACTTGTGTCTATTTGATCCTGGATGCTTTGATCCATAGATGCTTAACCTTTGATTATGGTTGGACTGCTTTGTACATGTTTGTTAGTGATCTGCGTTTCATTTGTGAATAGCTTGTTTATGTCCTTTGCTCACTTTTATTGTTGAATGTTTATATTTTACATGCTAATATGTAAAAACTTCTCTACATAAAGAATACAAGTCTTTGCTTTGTATATTTCAAATTTGCTTCTCAATTCATTTTTAAATAGGTTTTTTAATATAATGAAAGTAATAGTGCTCATGATTGAAAATTTAGAACTATAGAAAGTATAGAGATGAAAATCAGACTCATGATAATTTGTCTTAGCTATAGAGAGAATGATTGTATTCTCCCAAATTCATCCTGATACTATCCATTGTGATAGTAATAAGAGGTGGGACTTTTGGGAGGGGTGATTAGGTTATGAGAGTGGAACCCTCATGAATAGGGTTAGTGCCCTTATAAAAGGGACTGAGGGGGGACCCTTTGCCTCTTTCACCATATGAAGTCTCAGTGAGAAAGCAGCCATCTATGAATCAGGAAACAAGCCCTCACCAGACATGGAATCTACTGGCATCCTAATATTAGACTTTCAGCCTCCAGAACCGTGAGAAATTAATTTCTGTTGTGTTTAAGCCACCCAGTTTATGATAGTAGCAAGTCAAAATGATTAAGACATTCTTTTTAAGATATAATTAATGTTTATATTTTGGGAATTTTTCCTTCTGGTCTTTCTTTGCTTTCATACCTTCATGAATGAGGAGAGACCAAAACAAACAAACAACAAACAAACAAAACCCCAGAATTATCTTCTGGAGGGTGGGCCTCTTGTAGTACAGGCTTCCTACACTAGGTAAGTGTTCTAGAAACCCATTGGTATCAGTGTACCAGGGACTATTGTTGTGAGATGCTGTGTTTGGTTTCTGTGAAATTTTCTATTTTAGATTCTTTCTTTTTTTAAATTTTTTTAAATTTTAATGTAAAGATGTGGGATACAATTCAGGGTTAGGTATACAAACATTGATCATGCAGGTACCCCTGTTAATGAGGTATGCCCCTCCCTGTCCTAGCAGTTTCCCTCAACAGTTTCTCATTACTGCCAATCGCTTTCTTATCGCATTATAATTGTTCAAGGTCTGCTTATGAGTGAGAACATATGGAACTCTGTTATTTGTTTCTGTGATAAATCACTGAGTATGATCAACTCCAAATCCATCCAGGTTGCTGCAAAGTCCATATATTTGTCATTCTCTATGGCTGCACAATATTCCATTGTGTATATGTACCACATTTTTTTTATCCAGTCCAGCTTTGATGGGCAACATGGTTGGTTCCATGTTTTTACTATTGTGAAGAGAGCTGCAGTAAACATTTGTGTGCAGGTATCATCTTTCAATGTCTTTGCCCATTTCATGAAGGGTGATTTACAAGTGCTCCTGCCCACATCACACTGAGTGTTCAGCAGTTTTTGACAAAAAACATCATGATCCCCATGCCTCATCCTCCCTATTCACCCAATCGCATCCCAGGCGGTTCCCCTCCACCATGAAAAAAGTTCTCAAAGGGAAATATTTTGCCGATGTGGAAGATGATACACAAAATGGCAGAAGCACTAAAAGGTATCGGCGTTGACAAATTAAAAAACTGTTTTGAGCAGTGGAAAAAGCTAGCTGTATTGTATTAAATGGAGAGTATTTTGAAGGTGACAAGTTTAAACATGTAAAAACAAATACACAATTTTTTAATAAATAAATTCCAGATTTTTTGGAGTCATCCTTTATACACTCACAAATTCAAATTCATATAGTATGTTATGTTCATATTCTTATTTTTAATTTAAGATCACAATGGGACATTATGAAAGTATTATATACTTAGTTTCAGTTTCTCTAAATGATGACATTTAGACAAGGACTTGGGTGCGAATGTCAAGTTCATAATGAAAGGCAGGGCAAAGCCAGGGCCTGATGGATTTATTAGTAAACATACAATGAGCCACTTTTAGATTTAGATGGTTTTTGCTTACATAAACTGTGAAAAGAAGAATAAGCCATGAGGAGATTGGGAGTGGTGGCTCATGCCTGTAATCTCAGCACTTTGAGAGACCAAGGCGGGAAGATCGCTTGAGCCCAGAAGTTCAAGACCAGTCTAGGCAACATAGTGAGACTTCATTTTTATAAAAAATTTACTGAGCTTGGTGGCTTGTACCTGTAGTCTCACCTGCTCAGGATCTCCTATGCACAAAAGGCCGCTTCAGTGAGCCATGATTGTGCCACTGAATTCCAACCTGAGTGATAGAGTGATATCCTGACCCACTGCCCCCCCCAAAAAAGAATAAAGCACAAGGTTGTCTCCTTGGTCCTTGTCCCACACTCTAAAGCAAAAGTGACCAGATAATGGCACTTGTAGATTCAAATCTAGATTGCCCTAGTGGCTTTTTATGCTCTGCAACTCTGTTCTGATGGGGCTGGGGTTGAAAAACTATATCTCATCAGAAGTGGGAAAGTAATGAGAAATCATCATATGGTTGTTAACAGGGAAACAAGTGGGAGGTGGCCTTATATCAACTCCTTAGAGCCCTCCCATCCTCTCAAGTTTCAGAAGGATCAAAGGTATTCCATAAAGACTCTGTTGTGATACAAGCCTGCAAGGATGCCAGATGCCACAGATGAGCTGTTCACTTTCTGCAGGTAGTTTGTATAAAAAGTGATTCCAGGAAGCAAAAGTAATAAAACGTGCAAAATGAAACAGAGAAAACAATAAAGTGTATATGAATGAATGGGTTGCTGTTGTGAGTGACTCTGGCTCAATCCCAGCGGGAACCCTCTGAAGAACTGTACAGACTGTGTCTTGGACATGCGATGGGACAGGGAAGCGGGGGTATTTATCCCCTATTCTGGTCTCACATTGATTGGGCATAGCCCATCATTGATTCCTGGACCTTTCCAGGAGGTTTTGCATGTGGGTTAAGCAAGGTCCAAAGAAACCAGAGAAACCCTTAGAGAAGTCAGAAGATGCAGCTGTAAGTTTGGGATCTGTCGGCAGTTTGGGAACTGTCCATTACAGCTGCAGGTAGACTCAGAGATGGGCAGGAAGGCTATGGGCTGTATCTGCCACAGTGCAGAACTTTAAGAAAACACTCAAGGATTCTTTTTTTTGAGTTGGAGTCTCACTCTGTCACCCAGACTGGAGTGCAGTGGCCGCTCCCGGCCACCGTAGCCTCAACCTGCTGGGCTCCGGTGATCCTTCTGCCTCAGCCTTCCAAGTAGCTGGAACTACAGGTGCGCGCTACCATGCCCGGCTCATTTTGATTTATTGTAGAGATGAGCTCTCACCAAGTTGCCCAGGCGGGTCTCGAACCCGCGGGCTCAGGCAATCCACTCACCTTAGCCTCCCAAAGGCACGGGATTACAGGCTGAGCCACCGAGCCCAGCTCACTCAAGGATTCTAAAGAGAGATAAATTAATATCATAATTCCATTACTATGAGATAATTTGATTAACATTCCAATCACATTTCTCTGCATCTTCTTCAATAATTAGGTGATACTGTGTATTCACTTGCATTGTTTTTCTGTGCTCTACTATTTATAATAATTTGTTCATATGATAATAATATTATAAGAGCTTTGTAAACATGTTTATTTTCCATAGAGATTGAAATTTACCTAGAGACGAAATAGACATGGAACAGAATTACAATAGTGACACAGTAAATTAAAGAATTATTGCTCAACAAATTTGTGAATATTTGGTTTAGATAATTAGTTAAGAAGGATATGGGATTTGTGGAGATGGCAAGAAAGTTTTTATAGTGGAAAAGAATTTTAAATTGGATGTCGAAAGACTAAGAAGAAAATGGCTTAGATGTTTAGAAGTTGTCAGCTAAATTAGACCTAAGGTCCAGGATGAGTATGGCTTCTAAAACACAGCTTGCAAACTCTACTGAGGTTGAGGTAGGCAGAATAATACCCCCACAAAGATTTTGTAACATGGTAACCCCAAATCTGAGAGGGCTTGCACATAATGTTTACCTATTCTAAAGAAGTTACCCATTGGTCCAGCAGGGAAAGATATTGGTTTATTAGAATTTATGGGAGGCACCAATAGTGGCAAGTCAGTGAGGAATCTGTACCTTGTGACAGTGTAGCAAGTAGTTTTATAACCAAAGCAATCAAGCTAATTATTAAAATTCCTGTATGGTTTGTACAAATACATTGATTAAGAGTGATGACTACATTGTTTTCAGCTTTGCTTGGTCACCTGCATCTCATGAGTCATTACTGGCCAGAGGTGGTAAAAGCTAGGTATAGGGGGAAACAAGACTGTCCGGACAATATTCCACAGATGTCTACTTCCTAATCCCTGGAAATTGTGAATATGTTACTTTACATGGCAAAGGGCAGTCTAGCTTGCAGACAGAAGGTTGCTAACTACCTGACATTAAAATATGGAGATCTGCTTGTGTGATCAGGTAGGCCCAATCTTATCCCCAGTGTTCTTGAACAAGAAGACAAAGGCAGAAAAGTGGTCAGAGTGAAACGATGTGATGTGAGAAGGAGGCAGTCTGCTGTTGCTGGCTTTGAAGATGGAGGAAGTGGGAGTCCACAGCCAAGGAGTGTGGGCGGCTTCTAGGAGCTGAAAAGGGCAAAGAAACAGATTCATTCCGAGGGCTTCAAGAACGGAACATAACCCTGCCAACAATTTGATTTTAGTCCATTGAGAACCCAGATTGATTTTGCCTGTAAACTGGTGAGTTCTTTTCAACTGCACACTTCAATTTTTTTTTCTAACCAAGAAGGTTTTCTTTGTGTTTTCCTCTGTTTCCATCATTAGTGCTCCTTCACAGGTATGTTGCATCTCTGTTGTCTGTGTATTTTCTATTTTTCCTTTTTTATCCTTTTAATCTTTTCTCCTGTATTCTAAGAGAGGGTTTTCAATTTTGACTTCTACTTCTCTTATTTTCTATAGTCAATTGAAATAAAGAATCTATAATAGCCTGTAATAACTTGCTTAACATAGGTGACTTCATTTTGTTAAAAATCCTCCATCTTAGCTGCTTGCTTACACAGATATAACCCCCTCACCCCCCATGTGAGACTGTTGTAGCTTTCTCATAATCACAGACTTACATCCTTGTTCCCCTTGGGCTGTTCCCCCTGAGTGTTTGGAAACTTCTTAGCCACAAATTCCATGTAATTATCCTATCCAAGAGATTGTTCTTTACAAAATCCTCATTGCCATATCCTCATACTTTGTTCCCATATTTTTTTCCCTTTTTCTTTTTTTAGTTCTTTGTTCTCCTACCTCATGCTATGTAGCCCACTTGTGGTTTTTGCCTTTATAAAACCTTTGCCTGCTTCACTTGGGGCTGAGAGATCTTTCTGGCACTAGCTCCTCTTGACCAACAGCTATTAAAGAACTCATAATTCAGCCCTATGCATGTTGGAGATTGTTTTCTCACAATCTGGCTATAGCAAATTACAGATAGTTGTTACATTTTGTTTTCCTGTAAGATCTTCTTATCTCATTTTTTTCTCTTTACCTTTCTTCTAACTCATATTCTATAGTCTTTTCTCCCAGTTTGTTCTGTTTATGGATTTTATTTTTCCTGGTGATAGAGGCTTTTTTTTTTTTTTTTTTTTAACATCCTATTAAGGGCTCTACAGAGTTAAGCTTTTTTGTATTCTGGATCTTTGAGTAAGTCGTTTTTGGAGGCCTGTACTTTCTTTCACTTAAGATGATGTCCTTGTCCTTTGTAATGATTTTTCATTGTTGCTCTCTCCTATTCTTTCCTCCCTTATTTTTCCTTTCTACCAAATTTATATAATGAGAGACCTATTCCATTGTAATATTTTCTCGTAAAATGAATTCGTGAGATATTCTTGGACTGACTTTTTATCTAAGAGGTAACAAAAAAAAGTAAAAGTAATGTGATTAGTGGATTTCATTTGAGAAAGAGATGGGTGGGGAAGAAAGGCTACATAGAGGAGAAGAGACCTAAGCTGTTGTAGTAGAAAGTTGCTCAAAGATTCACAAGTAAATTAGATGATTAGACCTTGGGTCCAATACGAGTGAAGGTTAATATGAGTGTTAATATGAGTCCAGTATGAGTGAAGGTTAATGTGTCCTTGTGAACGTCAATAATGTGTCCTTGTGAACTTCAATAAGAATATCTGAGAATACTCAGTGATTTATCACAGAGAAAAAGATCTGAGTACTACTTGTACTCACTCATAAGCGGACCCTGAACATTTATTATAATACTGTAAGAAAGGTGTTGGCAGTAGAGGGACACTGCCAGGAGTGGGAGGGGTCATAAAACATCAATAAGGGTACCTAAACTTTACTGTATGATGACCACTTATGTACCTAACCCTGAATTGTACCCCACATCTTTAAAATAAAAATAATATTTAAAAAAATGTCTGAATCTATCCAGCTTATTTCTTGAATTCTATATTTTCCAGTTACTTGTTCCTCTAAGTGTGTTATGGGTAACTTCTTCAAATTTATCATCTAGTTCATGAATTCTGCTGTTTAACCCATCCATTGTGTTTTTGATTTAGACAAAGTAAAATTGGCCCCTAAAAGTTTTAGTAGGTTTTGGTCAAAACTGCCAGGTCACTTTTGGTCTTGTTGCTGACTTATATTTGTGATTATACCTTTTATTTTTGTAGATATTTAATATGTATTATTTTGTAGCTTTTATTCTGACAGTGTAAATATATAAATTTGCTTAGGATTGCTGCTTATGTTTGTTGACACCCATGATGGTTTGTTTTCTTGTTTGCTTGATAAACTTTAACTACAAATTAATATCTGTTTGAAATTAATCTGTGAACATGCTGGAGGTCTAAGAAGTACATTCCTGAACAGAGGGTGTGTGTGTGTGTGTGTGTGTGTGTGTGTGTGTGTGTGTGTGTGTGTGTCTTCTCCTAGGCACAACCAATCTAGGTCTACTTTAGTGCCCTTCATGTCTCCCTGGGTTAACGAGATAGTCTTAGTTGAATTCTCTCAGATTGAACCTGTGTTCCTTGTGCCCTACAATATGTATGTAGACACTAGAAGTGCTAAGGAACTCTTCTCTGCATAGGGCTTAGTATCAGCATTGTGGGTACTGGTCTACAGGATGCCAGGGTTGGAAGGTAGTTTCACAAAGTTCAAGTTATTTACTACTCTATGTGTACTTTCCTTTGTAGGTAAACTATTTTTGCCCAGGCTATTTGTAAACTTTCCTACTTTTCCTTGATATTCTGCAATTTCTTTATGATATGTTTTTATGTCTCTCTTCTAGGTGCTTGAAATACAATTTTGAATTGTATACTTTTCTTTCAATTCTGGTAAATTCACTTTTACTTTGCCTTCAAATATTGCTTCTCTATCATAGCTTCCATTCTCTTTCAGAATATTTTATTTTGGAGCCTCTCTCGATATCTCTTGAGTGCACCTTTATGTTATTTTCTGCCATATTCCTCACCTTTATCTTCTAATTACCTAGATCCCTGTCTCATCTTTCACTGTGCCCTTCTTTATCATGTCTTTATATTTTTATTCCAACAATCATCTTTTTTTCGAAGATATCTTTGTGTTTTTCCAAAATGTCTTCCTATACTTGCTGTGTTTCCCCTAATATAGTAAAATTTCTTGGTCTCTTTTAAATGAAAGTCATGTCTTTATATTTTCCAGTATCAGATATTAATTTTAAAGCTTTTGTCTGAGTATTTCATAGAACTTACCTTGTAGTGAGTTCATGTCCTTATGTTTTAATGATGTACATAATTGTATTTTGTGTGGCAGTATTTTTCAACTCTCACTTTTTCCTATTCCCTGGGTACCTAGCCTAGAGTCAGATTTTCATTGTCATTTCAAGGATGCTATCTCATGGTGACAATAGTTCAGACAGATCTGGCCACAGAGTCAGTAGGTAGCTTGATTCGTTTCTCATCTTTAGATTCTGTCTGTGACCTCTTACCTCCCTAGTTTTACAGCTTGCTCAAAACAACTGCCACAGATGGTAGTTGGTAGCAGTTTTCATTTAGCTTCTTTTCTGAAGACTGCTTGTATGTCACCTCCAACTCCCGCCTTCAAACAATGACTCAGGTTGCAGTTCCCCTTTCCACATGGAGAACTTTTAATCCTCCTGAATGATAGGGCTGAACTTCTAGCAGCTGCTGCCTGTTTTTAGACTGAGAACTCAGTAGGGCCAAGGCTTCAGTTCTTTTTATTGCCATGTAGTTTGGTTCTATTTTCACTAGAGATGTTTATCTAGGTTTTGTGTCTGAATATGGCTTTTTGCCTTTTTAATACTTGTCATTTCCCTGTGTTTGGAACACAGATTGTTTTAGCCATGTGTGATCTACACCGTTTTGACCAGAATGCTTGCTGGTGTTTTAAAAACTACTATTAGACTGTCTGTGTTTACCTTCAGCATTTGGTTTTGGTTATATATGCGTTTGAAAGTAAAATTACATTTTTTGTGGTAGATATGTACTAAGACTAGCACACTACTTCACCCTGGTGGGCCTGTTGTATGCTCTCCCGGATTTGCTAAGGCCTTCATTTGTTTGTCTCTTCCCAAGTAGCATAGATATAGTCCCCAAAGATAGAGCTTCTTTCTGGTCTCACAGTGGTGTTTTGGGGGGACCTGAACAGTTTGTTGTTCCTTTGTCATCTTGTTGGTAATGCTTCCTTCTCCTACCCCACCAAATAAGCTAATGGAAAGGAATTGATTTGGTTTAGTTAGTGCGGCTAGCTTGGGTTATCCGAATCATTCCATTCAGGAAGAGTTGTGCTTTCAACACTTGTCTCTCTGTTCAGCGAAGGGAGCAGTGCAATTCTGTAGCTAGGATGACAGGAGGAAATCAGGTCTAACCATACCTCAGTATTCAGCTGGAAATACTTTTTCTTGTTACTGCAAAAAAAGTGCCCTGTAGAAGACATTTGGGTTGTGCTTCCTCTAGGACTGGTCTCCTATCTTGGAAGCCTAGTGCTTCACCCCTGGTTTACACATTGCTACCCTTACACTTTTCCTTTTAGAAAGGTTTTGCCACTTTCTTTTCTATTTTCCTTTCTTTGATATTTATTCACCTTTTGCCTTACAGGATCTCTTATTTCTCTTCTTAAGCAGCTTCTCTTTGTGAGGTCCTCTCTTACTCCATCGTATCTGGGAAAAGTGCTGGGGATGGGAGAAGGTAATAAGGGAGTTGGAGTCAATCAAATAACATCACTACTACAACAGCAACAGAGTAAGCCCTTCAATGGTTTGGAAGTGTTTCCTTGTGTATCACCTTTATCTCGACTCATTTCTATCTCCTTTGATTCTCAGAATTATTCGAGTTAGGATTTTATCCATGCTACAGAGGAAAAAGTGACTCAGTGAAGTCACAAAGCTATTAAGTGGCAGAATAGGGCCTAGTATCCAATGCTTGTTCTGACAATATTTGCTGAGACATGAGCTGTACAAAGTGGGGCTACTTTATAAGAAGGTGCTGTCCTACAAATAGCACCTGTTTAATTGAAAATGGGTCATTTCCTGAACCTATTTGCATCTATTTGCAAATGGACATGTCTTTGAAAATAGGCAGGAGCATTTATCTCCTTTGCCTCTCTGCTCCTGTGGTGGCTGGTCTCGATCATAACCTGGAATGACACATGATATGAATTAACCATATTTCTGCTATTTTAAATTGTTTTTGTGGGTGTTATTATATTTGGGAATTCTATCTAAAAAAGTTGTGTAGTAACTTCTTGTGTAAAGAACCTGTAAACAATTTTGGCAGGTAAATATTTACTGGTAAACACAGTTATTCACCCAGAATTATTTGACATCCCTCAATAAATGCCTTTTGATGAGACCTTGATTTCTTGGGGAATTACTTTTTCTGCTCTTAAAAAAGAGCTGATGATGAAAATAAATAAACTATGAAGTTATTAAAATACATGGAGGACCCTTAAATGAATATCGCTGAGTAAAAGAAGCCAGTCTGAAAATTCTACATACTATATGTTTTTGGAAAAGGTAAAACTTTAGAGATAGAAAGACAATTGGTTGGTGGTTGCCAAGGGTTTGTGGGAAGAGTGGACAGGATGAATAAGTGGAACACAGGGCAGGGAAACTATTCTGTGTCATATTGTAATGGTAGATATACAACATTATGCATTTTTTTCAAAACCTAGGAACTATATAACACAGAAAGAGCTGTGTAATATAAAATACAGATTTTGGTTAATAATAATATATCAGATTTGGTTCATCAATTGTAGTAAGTGTACTACACAAATGCAAGATGTTAATGATAGGGAAAACTGATTTTGGAGGAAGAGAAGAAGTGTGTGGGAATTCTCTGTACCTCCTCTTCAATTTTTCTATAAGCCCTAAACTGCTCTGAAAAATAAAGTGTATTAATTATATATTTTTTAAAAGCTGGTCTGAAGTGTATTAATTATATATTTTTTAAAACCTTGTACCCTACAATTCCTATGGAACCACTGGAAGAACTGAGGAGCTCTTCCCTACATGGAGATCGGTACCCTTTAGAGAAATAAACTACACATGTGACTGTGTATTATTAAGGTTACAATATCTTCCTGTTAAGTATCCTTTGTTCATCCTTTTCAACCTTCTAAACAGTTTCCTTTTCTTCAATCTGAAACATCTCTTATCTTGGTCTTAGCTTAAGGGTAAATTTTAAAGGCAATGTGAAATTCAATTTCTTCAAATATGACTTATGAGACTGACAGAGGAATAAAAACATTGAAATCATTATTTTTTTGTATTTAGCCCATAGGCATCTTAACACTCATAAATCATAAATAACTACAGTTACACATTTAGTTTTTTAGGATGTAAATCCCTTAGAAAAACCATAGTTAAAAAAAAAACTTCCCCCTCTGGGATGTGTTTTATTTGGTTCTTTGGTATCCAAAACTTCTTCTAAATGTAGTAACTACAGTTGTGCAAGAAGAGAGACTACTTTAAAATTTATGTGAATAAAAACACAAGGAATTGAATGTTTTATATCCAGCTTGATATAAAACAGATAGTCTTCTCTGCACTAAATACATTGTTGGCCGAAGCAACTAATAATAAAGCTTTGCCTTTCTGCATTCTCATCTCTTACATGATATTTGGTCTTTTCATTTTTCATTTGAGCCAGCAAGTAAGCCAAAACCATCACACAGCATAGCACAACATAAGGTGACGATTAGCATTAGTCAGCAATGAGAAGAGGGAAGATATCCTGGCAAATATTATACAAGCCTCCAAATTTACTGGTTATTACACAACATAGAATATTGCACAACCATACAAAAGAATAAAATCATGTCTTTTGCAGCAACTGGATGCAGCTAGAGATCATTACCCTAAAAGAATTATCATAGAAACAGAAATTGAATACCACATTTTCCCTGGTATTTGGGAGCTAAACATTGAATACACATAGCCATGAGGATAGGAACGATAGATACTGGGGCACTCCTGAAGGAGGGAGAAAGAGAGGGACAGGGAAAGGTTTGAAAACTCATTGGGTATCATGTCTACCACCAAGGTGATGGGCTCAATAGAAGCCCAAACCTCACCATCACACACTATACCTATGTATCAAATCTGCATATATATCCCTCCAGTGTAAAAAAAAAAAATTACTGGTTACGTTTAGCAATAACTAATGTGGTTAAAACACAGGAGTAGACAAGTGCCTCTCCCTAAAATATTAATTTTCAAATCCTGAGCTTAACCAGGAAGGCGTCATCCCTTTTTCCCCCTAGTCCATCTTTCCAATTTCACCTCTCATTCTTTGCTTATTTTTCCTTGCTTCGAACAATAGCTGAGAGACTAACTCTATTATTAAGCAAGAGCCAGAACCCCAGAGTGGTGTTAACTAAGCAACTTCACTGATTGAAATAAATTGGCTAATCTTTGTTTACTAGAATTTGTTTTGCAATTTTTGCAAGGACATAATCCCTTGTTCAAGTAAATTATTTATTGATAGAGTTTGGATAAACTTTCACTCATGAGCCAAATCTGACCCACAGTATACCATAGTCCACTACTAACTTTTGTATAGTCCATAAGCTAAGAATGGTTTTTATTTTCTTAACGGATTAGGAAAATGTAGCAAAGATCATATGAGACTCAGAAAGCCTAAAATAATTCTATCTGGCCCTTTACAGAAAAAATATGCCAACTCCACCTTAGAATATAGAAACTATTAAATTCAATCTATTACACCTTGTTTCCTCTAACTAGCACTGCTTCATTAGCTCTTATCTCTGCTTCTTTCACACAAAATCACTGAAATAATTTGATTAAAGCATTTTAATCAACTTTATTGAAGAAGCTTTTGTGTGTTCTTATTGCTTATATCATTAGTAAAATCTTTGAGTTGGTCCCATAATTAGCACCCTCTTCTCAATCCAAGTCCTGAACAAAACAATAAATAAGACAATAGGTAACAGATGAAGGCCAAATTTCACCCTCATCACTGCTAAAGTCTGTTTAAGAGTACAGCTTTGTGTGAGGGCCAAGAGGACCCTTACCTATCTGTAAGCAGTGTGGGACCAGAGTGTGCATCCCTTCAGTAGAGAAGTACTTCCTAAAATATTAACCTTCAAATCCTGAGCTTAGCCCAGAAGCCATCATCCCTTTGTCCCCCAGTCCATTTCTCCAATTTTGCCTCTCATATTTTGCTTATTTTCCCTTGCTTCAGCATGAAACAATTAGTGATATGCTTTTTCTGTAATATCTTTCGTTTTGATGCATATGTTCGTAGTGTTTGTTTTTGTCATGGCAACACTACAGTGTTGGGAGTTTGTTTATTGTTTGTCATTTGGAGTGACAATGTGCTTGTGAATACGCCTTGCATTTTGCAGATTTGAAGAAAGTAAGTACTATTCGTGGGCTAAAGAAGTGGGGTGTCAAGTGGAAAAAAAGTACACTTCTGACATATGCTGTTTGGGTTTAACAGAGGAGCAAAGGAAGCAGTGGTGGCTCAAAACATTTCTGCTGTGTAACTGGGAGAATGCCATCAGAAAAAGCATGGCAAGAAAATGGTTTTGTTGTTTTAAAGAGGGCCACTTTGACCTAAATGATTCTCCACATTCGAGAAAAACTATCGAGCCTTGATGAAGACTGTTTAAATGCTTTCTTTAATCCTTGACGATCCAAGTCAGTCAACCTGAGAATTGGCAAATATGACGAACTGTTACCAGTCAATCATTGTTCAATATTTGTATTCCATGGGCAAGTGAAAAATGCTACGAACTTATGCATCACCCCAATATTTATTCTTTCCATAAACACCCATTTCAGAATTCATCTCTTCCAGGGAGCGTTTTGGTGTTTTCTTATTTATTTAGTTTTTCTTTGCTGTTTAAACTGCACAAACATTTAACTTACCTCTATCTTCTATTGGGCATCCTTTCGTTTCCTAAATTTTTATTTTAATATGACAGCATGTTTGAGTAATAAGATCCCTGGATTAAGGATTGATGGTTTTATAGCTACCATTTATGGAGCACTTATATACTAGGCATGATGCTAAGTGCTTTTTACACATTCTCTCATTTAATCTTCACAGTAATCCTAATGAAGTGGATCATAAGTAGGTCACACATTTGGAAATGCAATGCACTGTTAAAAAATGAGGACTGTTATTTAATAAGGTCATGGATCACTTTCCTAAGATGTTTACATATTTTTCTTTTTCTCAATAAATTTCAAGGTTCTCAAGGAAATGGGTTGTGTCTCCTCCTGATGTGTGATTTTCATTGCATCTAGCACATTGTTCTGAATAAAAAGACAATATTTTTATCTCTAGTACTATAAAATTAATAATAAAATAACATTAATTCTAATATATTATGTGAACCAGCTGGAAGTTAATGGTGTAACACAGGAAAGGAATACAAGTTTGAAAATAAAAAATCAGTGAATGCTATAATTTTTTTCTTTAGTTTGTTAATATGCAAAATGTCAAATATGTTAAATATAGAAAGAATAATAAAATGATCCCTCATAATTTACCATCAAACTTCAATAGTTATCAATTCATGGTCAATTTTGTTTCATCCATACCTCACCCACCCCAGGTTAATTTGAAGAAAATTTCAGACATCATACCCATTTATCTGTGAATACTGCAACAAGTATTTGTAAGAAATAAGGGTTCACTTAAAAAACAAAGTGGCAATTCCATTATTCTCCAAGATTTTACAATATGTCATTAGCATTATCAAATGTTTAGTTACTGATTGAATCATTTTAGTTGTGCATCACTTTATTTATTTTTTAACACAATTTATGTTAATGCTAGTTTGAATCAGGATGTGAGAACAATCAGCACAGTATAATAGTGCTGTCATATGGCTTTGATATGGTAATATCAACAAGTTAGGAAATGATTGCCGCTGAAAAGACAGTTTGTTATATTCACAGATTCCAAAAGGAGGGTGCATGGCATGCCTAAACAGGAAAGAGGTGGCATCTATTAGGAGCCAGAGGAAGAGGAGGTAACAATGGCAAGAGATGGCAGGGAGCAGTGGGTCATCCCTGTAATCCCAGCACTCAAGAGGACTGAGGTGGGATGATTAACTATTTCAATTAGGAATTTTTTGTTGGTCTCTTTTGTAATGATGTAGACATTCATAAATCACTGCCTAATTTCATCAACTCATTAGGCATTGCAAAAGCTTCATTTTAGGATTACTAAAAGGAAAACTACTAATATAAAAGTAGTCAAGGAAGCATGGATGAATAACTTCAACATCTGCAGTGTTGCCATGCCAAAAACAAACACTACGAACTTATGCATAAAAATGAAAGATATTACAGAAGAAGCATATCACTAATTGTTTCATGCTGAAGCAAGGGAAAATAAGCAAAATATGAGAGACAAAATTGGAGAAATGGACTGGGGGACAAAGGGATGATGGCTTCTGGGCTAAACTCAAGATTTGAAGGTTAATATTTTAGGAAGAAGTACTGCTCTACTCCTGAATTTTTCTACAAAGTGAATCAAGCACCCATAGCACTTGATCTCTGACTTTGTTTACCCTTTTACTTGTTTCTTCCTTCTGAGGGAAGAGTGGGCTCTGTGGTTGCAAAGTTTAGAAATTAGCTGGGAATTGTCAGGGCCATTATGCCCTACTTTTCCTTGAGAGGTGCTGCCTGAAGGGTTGCACACTCTGGTCCCACACTGCTTATGGATAGGTAAGGGTCCTCTTGGCCCTCGCACAAAGCTATGCTTCTAAACAGACTTTAGCAGCAATGAGGATGAAATTTGGCCTTCATCTGTTATCTATTGTCTTATTTATTGTTTTGTTTAGGACTTGAGTTGAGAAGAGGAGAGGATTGCTTGTGTCCAGAAGTTTGAGACCAGCCTGGGAAACATGGTGAGACCTCCTCTCCATAAAAAATTTAAAAAATAGGGAGCGTGGTGGCACTAGCTTGTAGTCCAGCTATTCCGGAAGCTGAGCCCGAAGGATTTGAATCCAGGAGGCCTGAATCCAGGAGGTGGAGTCTGCAGTGAGCTGAGTTGTGATCAAGCCACTGCACTCTAAGCCTGTGTGACAGAGTGAGACCACAGCTCGAAAAATAGTTTTATTTATTTATTTTTAATTTTTAATTTTAAAGATGTGGGTACAATTCAGGGTTATATATACAAATGTTCACTATGCAGGTACCCTTGTTGATGAGGTGTGTCCCCCTCCCCTGGCAGTTTCCCTCAACTGCCAATCCATACCAACCACACCCTGGCAGTTTACCACTACTGTCAATCCCTTTCTTATAGTATGATAATAGTTCAAGGTCCGCTTATGAATGAAAACATATGATACTCTGTTCTTTGTTTCTGTGATAGATCACTGAGTGTGATAGACTCTAAATCCATCCAAGTTGCTGCGAAGTCCCTATGTTTGTCCTTCTTTATGACTGCATAATATCCCATTGTGTATATGTATGACATTTTTTTTCATCCAGTTCGGTTTTGGATGGCAACATGATTGGTTCCATGTTTTTGCTATTGTAAATAGAGCTGCAATAAACATGTGTGTGCAGATGTCTCTTTTGTAGAGTGATTTGATTTCCGCGGGTATATTCCCAATAGTGGGATTGTTGGATCATATGGAAGTTCAATTTCTAGTTCTTTCAGAAATCGCAACACTGTTTTCCAAAGAGGTTGCATTCCTACCAGCAGTGTAGAAGCGTTCCTTTTTTCTCTGCATTCTTGCCTGCACCTGCTTGTTTTATTAATGATGGCCATTCTTACTGGGGTTAGGTGGTATTTCAGTGTGGTTTTGATAGGCATTTCTGTGATGATGAGTGACGCTGAGCACTTTTTCATGAGTCTGTTGGCTGTCTGTATATCTTCTTTTGGGAAGTGTCTATTCATGTCTTTTGCCCGTTTTTTAAGGGGCTGTTTGTTTTTTTCTTTTTGGCATGTGTGAGTTTCTCGTAGATCCTAGATATTAAGCCTTTGTCAGATATACAGTTGGCAAATATTTTTTCCCATTCTGTGGGTTGTCTCCCTGCTCTCTTGATAGTTTCTTTTGCTTTGCAGAAATTTTTCAGTTTGATGAGGTCCCTCTTGCCTATCTTATCTCTTATGGTATTGGCACTTGGGGTTTTGATCAGGAATTGGTTGCCAGTTCCAATTCCCATAAGAATGTCTCCTGCATTTTCTAAGATTCTTATAGTTTGAGGTTTTAAGTTCAGGTCTTTGATCCATTTAGAGTTAATTTTTGTGTATAGTGATAGGTAGGGGCCCTGTTTCAGTCTTCTGCATGTGATCAGCCAGTGTTCTCAGCACCATTTAATGAATAGATTCTCCTCTCCTCAGTGGTTGTTGTTGGAGGCTTTGTCAAAGACGAGTTGGTTGAGAAATTGAGGCTTTGCTTCTGGAATCTCTATCCTGTTCCATTGGTGTATATGCCTGTACTTGCACCAATACAAGACTTTTTTTGATTATTGTAGCCTCATAATAAAGTTTGAAGTCTGGAAGTGTGACACCTCCTGCTTTGCTTCTTTTGCTAAGGATTGTTTTGGCTATTTGTGGTCGTTTTTATTTACATATGAATTTCTATATTGTCATTTCCTGGTCTGAGAAGAATGATGTTGGTAATTTAATGAGTATCACGTTGAATCTGTAGATTTTCTTTGGTAGGATGGACATCTTAACAATGTTGATTTTTCCTATCCATGGGCATGAAATATTTTCCCATTTGTTTGTACCTTCTTGGATTTTTTAAGCAGTGCTTTGTAATTCTCATTGTAAAGGTCTTTCATTTCTCTGATTAGGAAGATGCCGAGGTATTTCATTTTTTTTGTGTCTATTGTGAATCGGATTGTGCCTTTTATTTGGTTCACCACCTGCTTGTTGTTGGTGTATAAGTATGCAACTGTCTTTTGCACATTTATTTTGTACCCCACGACTTTCCAAAGTCCTTTATTAGTGCAAGCAGGTTTTTGACAGATTCTCCTGGATTTTCGATGTACAGCAAAGAGTGATAACAGAACTTCCTCTTTTCCTAAAAAAATGAAAATTTAAAAGATGCAAACAATAGCCAGAGATTTTACTGTACTTGTAGCTCTATCATGGGCTAGTTTCAAAAATCAAATTAGAAGAAATTTTAAAGTTTATTGTACTACAATAACAGAAAATCCAGAGCAATCCAGGAGACTTTAAACCAAGCAGTAAGATGCTCTTCTCATAGCAGTTTACAGTATGGTTTATAAAGCATGAAGGAGAAAGTTTTGGATTATTTTTGTGATTGACTGTTATATATTAGTATTCTCTTTTAGGTAAGCAGAGCCATTTTTAAGCTGATTTGTCTGTATTTGATTGATTTAATATCACTGAATCATTGACAAAGAAGTGTTTTGTGTTTTATGGTTTGTCATAGTTTTTAGAAAATAAAAATGACTTGTTTTGGCTACATAGTTATGAGTGGTTAGGCTTGGAGTATATATAAACTATGGCCTTTATGTTTATTTTCTAGAACGCTGGTTTGAACAATTTCTGCAGGCCCTAGGGCATAACAGCTGTCCCTAGATATCTGATACTTGAGCCTGAAGTCATTAAGGCAGTTTCTGCGTGTAGTGAGAACCTGATAAAGGAGGTAGTTGGTTTGCATCTGTAAGGTATCCTGTGCATGGGCAAGTTGTTTACTATCTGTAGAATTAACTAACCCTGGGAGGTGCAGTCTCTCCAAGGTCAACTAGTCTCCAGGCATCAAAGCATCAAAATATAGAAAATAAAAGATAAGGTTAATACATAGGGTAGATTGAGGGCTTTTTTTAAAAAAAATATTGTTTAACCTGAATTTTCAAATTTATTTCAAAGATTTGTTTGTAGCATTTATTTTGATGGTCATTTTCCATTGTCATTTTGAATTTGTTTATTTCTCCTTTTCTCTAGTAACATAGTATATAATATATTCATAGAAACCCACCTCCTTTTTTGAATTAGGCCAGTTTTGATTTGTTGATTTTTCCCCCCAAAGATCTAGCATTTATATTCATTCATTTTTTTCACTGTTTTTCAAAAAAAATTGTTTCATATTTTATCTTATTTCTTTTTTGTTGGGAGGTGAGTAATTTATTGTTCTCCTCTAGCCATTTAAGTTATATGTTTATTTTCAGTTTTATTGTTAAATGTATTTATTCTGTACATTTTCCTCTGATAATTGCTTTAGCCCTATTTTATAGATTCAGATTTGTGTGTTCATTGACGTTAGTATAAAGAAATTCTGTAATTTGGCTTCAAATTTCTCATTTGATCTGAGGTAGTATCTTTTTTTTTTTTTAAATCAGGATTTATTGAGAAGACAGAAAAGCTCCCACAGTGGGAGGGGACCCGAGGACGTTGCCCCATGTTTTTAATCTTCAGAGAAAAGGTTCTTTTTGTGCTAACATTTTGGTCACAGAATGATTAGTTCTAATTTTGATATTAATCTTCCATTTCTTGTGGCCTAAGATATAGTAGTTTTCATAAGTGTTATGTTTACCCTTGGAGAAAAGGTATATGAGGTTATTTAGAGTTTGATATATACCTATAAGAGCTTCTTATTGTATTGTTGAGGTTTTCTATATCCCTACAAATTTTTTGTCAACTTGATCTACCTTAGATTGGGAGCAGTGTGTTAAATTCTTCTCAAATCTTTTTGATATGTTTATATCTGTTCTCTTTTAATACCCTGAAGTATTTTCTTGTGAAAAATTCTGCTGATACTGGAAGCAGAAATGTTAATTATTAGAACGTTTAAGTATACCCTTAGCATTTAAAAATATTCTTCTATTTTTCCTTTCATGCTTTTTGTTCTGAATTCTTCCTTTTCAAATATGAATATTGCAGCCACTGCATTTTGTTTATTTATATTTTCTTTGTATTCATTGTCCATCTTTAAATTTTTCTAAATTTCTACCATTTAAAATTTTAGATGTGTTTCTTATATGCAGTATTCATTGTATTTTGCTATTTTAGATAATCTGAGATGTTTAGTTTCAACTGTGTATTTTTTAATATACATGCTTATATATACAATATTTCATTATGTAGTATACATATTTCTCTGTTTTGGTATTTATTGATATTTATATCTCTTCTTTTTTTGCTTATATATAGACAAGCTAAAATTTTTGTTCAAATGATTAGATGTATATAAGTAACTTTTATTATAACATAGTCCTCTTTTAAAAATTGGAATTCTCCATTGCTAATTTATGAACAACATCAAGATTAGCAAATAACTTTGATCTCTCTTCTGTCTGTCACATAATCTAATTTGGAGTAAAATCCTTTTATTCCCAGCTATTTTCTATCAAAAGATCAATGAATTTATTCTACTTTGCACATAATCTCACCATTCTCTTCTAATCCTAATTTTTGGTAGTTGTGCTCTCTACCAATTATATAGACATTAAATAACATCGAATCTCCCTTTTAACCATCATTTAATTAGTTCTTCACATAAATATATGTTTAATGTTCACTACCAATCTTGATATCAAGATTTTCTCATCATTTTGGTTGTCTCATGCCTATTCTCTAATAGCTTCTTTATAAAGGACTCTGAGGAACAATATTTTCTGAACTTTGGCTTATTCATAACAGTTTGTGAACTTTATACTTGAAGACCAACATATTTGGTTGTAAAATCCTTAGCTCTCAGCTTAGTGAATTTCTTTAAAGCGAATACTCATGTTCCTATTATGACTTCTCTTTCCTTTCTAAAATTAATTACTATCAGATTAGTATTGTTACCTTTTCCTGACTTATATTTTGCCACCTGTGTGTGCATTCCTATAATAATATTTTAATTTTGCCTTTTTGCTTTTTGAGTTGGAGTCTCAGTCCGTCGCCCAGGCTGTGGCATGCTCACCCAGGTTACTGTGTCACGGTCACAGCCATCCTAGCATCCACCTGCTAGGCTCTAGCAATCCTTTCGCCTCAGACTTCCAAGTAGCTGGAACTACAGTCACGTACTACTACACCTGGCTAATCATTTATTTATTTATTGTAGAGACAAGGTCTCGCCAAGTTGCCCAGAATAGTCTTGAACCTGTGGACTCAAGCAATCCACTCCCCTCCACCTCCCAAAGGGATGGGATTACAGGCTGAGCCACTGAGTCTGACCTAGTTTTGCCTTTTGAAAACTTAATAGAAATGAAACCATGTAATGTGTATTCTTTTGACATTAAGAAAATGAAAAAAAAAAAAACTTCACCATCACATTTGTGAGATTCAATCGTATTGTTGGATGTGACTGTAATTAATTCATTGTTTTTAGTATCCCATTGAATGGATATGCAATAATTTGTCCATTGTATTATTGATGGATATTTGGATATTATAAATTATACTATTTTAAACAGCCTGAACATGTTCCTCAGGGTGAAATTGGCTAGAGTAGATTTCCTGAGTTGATTTCCTGCATAAGAGAAATAGAATATGTATAATTTCAACTTGACCAGATAACATAAAAATTTTTCCAAAGTGATTATAGCAATTAACATTTTCACCAGTCATCTGTGAGATAGTTCTTAGAGTTAGAAGAAGACTTGGAAGCATCTCTTTCAACCCATTCATTTAAAATATGATAGAAATGAGTTTCTGGTAGGCTGCGGGTGACTAATTTGAAATACCTTTGCTAGTTAGTGACCAAGTTGAGTGGATTCCTCATCTCATTTTTTAAATTTCAGTAGATACCTCATCTTCTGACTTTTTCACTTTAGTGTTCTTTTTGTGACATATTGACCATAGAAATAGATTTAAAATGATGAAAACAGATACAATATCTCAAGAAGTGTTGTACTTTGGGCCATAGTGGAGCTTGAGCTACACAGCTCAAATGTATACGAGTCTCACTGTTATGGAAAAGTACAATATTGACATGGTGATAACCTTAAATCATTAAGAAAAGTTGGTTTGTTATCATGCATTCTGTTTATAATGGCAGGCAAATACTGACTGCATTTAGAAAGAAGTTATAAAAATGTTATAATTGAAATAATTATGCTTAAAGGAGAAACATTTTAATAACTGAGCATTTTACTGCATGTAAAATACTGTCCTAAGCAGAGATATGGGTAAATTATGGGCATAACTAATATTTAATGTTTTGCATTGTTCTCTGCTTATTTTATATGTTATCACTCTGATTAAGTTACAGTTTCTTGTAGTACATTATATCTCTTATTTTCCTTTTGTCATTTTGCATAATATATGTTATGCAGGAGACCCTTGTTTAATATTTATTAAATATTTGATTCTCCTAACATTTTCCCACACAATATACAGCAAATCTGAAGTCAAAATTGTAAGATTGACTAGCTTTAGGGTTGAGCTTCATAAATATTCCTGAGGACAATTGAAAGGGCTACAGAAGATATCTTGGGAATTGTGACTAGAATTGAGGAAACTTTTTCAGTTTATGTATTTTTAATTTTTTAATATTTTATTTTTATTTAGTTGTGTAGTACAAGTGAGAAATTACGACATAAGTTGCGTACAGGTGAAGTTTGGGCTTCTAGCTGACTCTTTCTCCCCAGATAGTGGACCAGGTACCCAGTGTGTTGCCATGTGCCCACCTTCTTCTTCCCTTCCTCTCTCCCCTAGCAGCGTCACCTATCAATCTTAAGTTTTGTTGCATTTGATTTTGAGGACTTGGTCCTGAATTAGTTGCCTACTCTAATGTCCAGGAGGTTGTTCCCTAAGTTTTCTTCTAAGAATCTTATAATTTGAGGTTTTACGTTTAAGTCCTTATTCCATTTTTGGTTAATTTTTGTATATGGTGATAGGTAGGGGTCCTGTTTCATTATTCTGCACTTGGCTAGCCAGTTTTCCCAGTATCGTTTACTAAATATGGTTTCCTTTCCCCAATATTTGTTATAATCACTTTGTTGAAGATGAGTTGGTTGAGGTCGAGGGATCGTGATTTTATTTTCAGATTCTCTGTCTATTTCCGTACCAATACCATGCCTTCTTGGTTACTGTAGCCTTTGCATAAAGTTTAAAGTTTGGAAGTTTGATGCTATCAGCCTTGTTCCTTTGGTTGAGGATTGTGTTGACCTATTTATGCTCTTTTGTTACCATATGAATTTCTGTATTGTCTTTCCTAGGTATGTGAAAAATGATGTTGGTAATTTGTTAGGGATTGCCTTGAATCTGTAGATTACCTTGGATAGGATGGACATCTTGACAGTATTGATTCTTCCAATACATGAGCATGGGATATTTCTCTATTTGTTTGTACCATCCTTGATTTCTTTGAGCAGTGTTGTGTTGTTTTCATTTGAAAGGCCTTTCACTTCTTTGGTTAGATGGATGCCAAGTTATTTCATTTTTTGGTAGGTATTGTGAATGAAATTGTGTTTTTATTTGGTTCTCAGCCTGCTTGTTGTTGGTATATAGAAATGCAGCTGTCTTTTGCATGTTGATTTTGTATCCTGAGAATTTATCGAAGTCATTTATTAGTGCAAGAAGGATTTTGACAGATTCTTTAGGGTTTTCTAGGCATAGAATCACATCCACAAAGAGGGATAACTTAACTTCCTCTTTTCCTTCTCCTGCCAGATTGTTCTGATTAGGACTTCCTGTACTATGTTAAATAGGAGGGGTGAGAGTGGACAATTTTGTCTTGTTCCAAAAGAATGCTTCCAGCTTCTTCCCATTAAACATGATGTTGTGTGCAGGTTTGTCATATATTGCTCACATTGTTTTGAGGAATATTTATTTAACGCCTACGTGTTTGAGGGTTTTTATCAAAAAGGGATGCTGGATTTTATGGAATGCTGCATCCATGAAGGCAGAAATTAGGAGAAAGAAAATTACCATGGTAAAATTCTCTTATGATTCTCACTTGCTACAAGAATAATTAATAATGTAAACAATAAGTGGAGAATTCAGGAGAGATTATTTTGAAAGGATGAGGTGATTTCTCAAAGTATGTCCTTACAGCTTAAAATCAAAGTTCAATGAACTTGAAAAGAGTAGGTGAGTTTAACTAAATAAAGACCAAAACAAATACAACCCTTTCAAACTCTGTCATCGCCACAAATGATGTTAGAACTTGGCATGTGGGTTTCTCAGCTAACGAGCACACACCATGAATTGCTGTTGCTCTTATACACTGAAGTTACAATGAATGGCAAGAAAAGTGTTCTTATCCTATCAGATGAGAGACAATAGCAGGTGTAATTACAGCATGCTCTCAGCTGTCCTTAGAAATAAATTTCTACTTGGAGCTGTACAGAAAAGCCTATTGTGTCAGCTTGGGGACTTTTAAACAGTTGGGAAAAATTGTTTTGGAAGAAATAAGGACTCTCTTTAAATGTGACTCATGGAGCCTTTGGCTCTTGTAGGATTATCAGTTTCATTATTTTATGCTCCATTGAAAATAAGAGTCTCTTCTTTGCACATCTTCATTCTATTTGACCGTACACACTTACATACTTACAAATAAATATTTTATTAATATTTTATTATCTTCATTAATAAAAATTGAAGGGCAGGCATATACACAGACTAACCATTTTCAACTGGCTTATAATAATATCTATGTATATTTACAATTATATATATGTTTGATGTATACATAACATATAACTTATGTATATTTATGTAAAGTATGTGATGTAAGTGCTTTATTATAGGTCCATTAGAACATCACACCAGGGACACAACTGCTTTGTTTTTGTGTGTGTGTGGATCTCACGTTGGTGAATTAGTTTAGTGGGCCAGAGGGTAACTTTATTTAATTGCATGCTTACAAATTCTGGAGTGTACCTAGATTCTCCTAGGCCATTGTCTCATGAGTGAAAGGAGCATCAGTCTATTTGCAGTTGAAAAACACACTGTATTTTGCACACATTGGATCAGAGACTTCTCTCTTTATGAGCTCGGCAGAAGTAGAAAGGGAACTTTCAAGGTTGACTGTCTCCAGGGAATGTCAGAAGTTTGTACTGTGGTTGTTTGTTATCATCTGTCATGGTTTTACTGCTGGAGAAAGGATCTGTTTTTTTGCACTTTTGAGATAGTATTCCCCTCACTCTCTATTATCTCAAATGTAACATACTGCATTCTAATTTTCTTAGTCTCAAGGCATTTTGGGCACAGTAAGGAAGAGAATATTTGTGAAGTTTAACAACTGGTTTCTTGTCACAGCATTAAAAAATTCTTCAAAACGGACCCACCTGGCTACCCATCTCTGTCTTTTGAGATACTAAAAAATAGGCAAATACAAAGAAAACGACAATACAAATATAATAGCTTCATTTAAAATTACAACTGTTAATAACTTGGTTTCTTCATTTATTTACATGTGTGTGCACACATGCACATCTGTCTGCAGGTAGAGATAAAGTTTATCTCAACCCACCTTCAATCTTATTCTCCCTTGCCATCTTCAGAGGTAACCATCATCAGGAATTTGGAAGTACCTTTGTATTTTCATACTTTTCCATACATTTATCATCTACAACACTTATGCATATACATAATGCATATATACACACAAGTGCTATACATATATTCATAAACAATATCATACTTTATTTTATGTATTGTATTGTTTATATGACTTATTTATGGGAATATTAGATTTGCTTCTCTTTCTTGCTCTTTTCCTCTCTCACTTTGTTGGGGTGTCTGTCTCTCTGTGTCTCTCTCTGTCTCTCTGTTTGTGTCCCTGTTTCTCTTTCTCTTTCTGTCTCTGTCTCTCTGTTGCTTCTGTCTCTAGATGTGGAGTATATCTAACTCTACAAAAATGTATTCCTAGCCGGGCTTGGTGGCTCAGCCTGTAATCCCGCGTCTTTGGGAGGCTGAGGTGAGTGGATTGCCTGAGCCCGCGGGTTCGAGACCCGCCTGGGCAGCAAGACCTCACCTCTACAATAAATAAAAAAAAATTAGCCAGGCGTGGTAGCGCATGCCTGTAATTCCGGCTACTCGGAAGGCTGAGGCGGAAGGATCGCCGGAGCCCGGCAGGTGGAGGCTGCGGTGGCTGGCAGCAGCCACTGCACTCCAGACTGGGCGACAGAGTGAGACTCCAACTCAAAAAAAAAAAAAAAAATGTATTCCTTCTCACTTTTCAAATTGCTTGGCTTCAATTTGTATTATGTCTTATAATTTGTTTTAAATCTCAGAAGTGTCTTTGTAATTATATCAGTAGCTACATTTGAAGTTAAATTATTCTGTTGAATGATCATTATTCATTGAGGAAGGAACATTTATTCTGAGGGTTCTCTAATTATCAGCTTAAAAATTAAACTGTTGATACAGGTATACTTCCTTGGAGGAAAATGTAATCACCATTACAAAGAGCATAGTGAAAATTTGGCTGCATTATTATGTGAATTGCTATACATTTTAGACATTATTTTTAAACTAATAAAGAAGAAACCCAGAGTTGTTCATAGCAGTGTTTGGGAGGCATAAAATATCTTCTCAATTTCTTGTTCTGTCTCTGAACCATCCCCCCTAAACTGCTATTATCTGTCATTTTCAAGGTAAGTTAACCAAGTTAAGGGATTGACTTAACTTGAAGAAGTTATCAGTTGCTGTGCTACATCAAATAGTACACCAAAAATCCTTCACACACCTGCCAACGGATGCCATTTAACATTAAAATGTATTGTTACCAATATTGTCATGGCAATGTCTATCAGAAGTATCACTGAACTGATTTGGTCATGGGATAGGGTGTGGGGCTAGCTATAACCTCCTTACATAACCAGTAAGAGGCATAGCTTATTGGCAAGAGGTATGGCATGTTTACAGAAACACTGTCTAGGGTATTAAATGCTGAGACTGCCTCCCAACTAGCACCCTTGCCTCCATACTTGCCCCTACCTCCCCACTGTACATTCTTCAAAGACTGACTAGACTGACCTTCCTAAGGTCTAAATCAGATCATGTTAATTTCCTGTTCAAGTCCTTCAGTGACTTTTGTCTGCAATCAAAAGAAAATTAAACTTTTTGCCATGGCCTAAAATATGTACCACTGTTTACTTCACTGACCTCAACCTTTCTCTGCTACATCATGTTCACTATTGCAGACTCACTGACCTTCTTTCTGTTTTTGAAGTATGTCCAGCTCATTCCCTTCTTGGCCTAGTTCTTGTTGTTCCTTCTGCATAGAACACTCTTCAGAACTACTCACTCCTGGCTTCCCAAATTAAATGTGACCTGTCCTGAGATACTTTCCCTGCTTACCCTATGTAGGCACCCAGTTACTATCTGTCTCATTATGTTATGCGTGATGGAGAGATGGCAACAGACAGTTTGAGACTAACAGACACTAAGTTTCCTTAGTGGTGAAGGATGTGGAATTTTAAGGAGATTTGCACAACCTGTTTCCAGATGAAGGTTTAACCTTTCAGGGGACCTGTGATGTAGGTAGTGAATGATGCTGCCACTGTAAACAGATGAGGGAGGTCTACTCTGGGCCCTTGATAACTTTCTTCTTAGTACAGCTTAGTACTTGAAATAGTCTTTTCTGAATTGCTTTTCTATATATTATTTGTCACTCTGCACTAAAATGTAAGCTCAATGAGAGCAGAGTCTCTTGTGTTTTATTTATTACTCTATTTCATCCTCCTGGGTAGTATCTGGGAGGTGTTCAATAGATATTAACCTGCTGTTTGACTGAACAGTCTGGTCTCCACTGCCCCGTTCACTCACTGTTCCAGAACACTTTTTGTGTTTTCAATCAAAATAAAAGATCTCCCTTCTCTGAAACCTTATATGAATCCTCTAATGACATATCATATTCTTTCTGTATTCTCACTATTTCTGTTAATTTCCTACCTTCTGTAATAAAAGAGTTAAATTCTTAAAAGCAAGGATCATGTCATACTAATCTTTGTATCGCCTACAACACTTAACTCAACGTCTTTATGACTTTATTGATATGTATTGAATTAAAACACTACTAATTTTTAAAAATAATTTGGGCTTTTAAAGTTTGAATTATGAAATTTTGAGTTATGTACTTTCTATGTTACAAGGAAGTAACATTTTTTCCTTCTAAAATAAAATTGTTTCTGATCTGGCCTCATTCCTTATACTTTCTTTGCCTAGATGTGCTCCACTTAGGAACTGCACAGACTGGCAGCTCACAGTCTAAACATGGCCTGCACACATGTATTATTTGGCTCTCACAATGTTTGAAAAGTTTTGAATTAGATCTACCACTTAAAAATCAGATTTCAAGTCGGGCTCGGTACCTCTTGGAGCTTGAGACCTCTGCTGTATTCTGTTCCTATAATGTCTAATAGTTTCCATTAGTGATGATTTAATAGACTTACTATCACCCCAGAGTCTGAAGTCTTTCTATTATCTACCATATTTGACTAGATACAAAACCATGTAAGGCTGTGAAAGGGAAAGAAAAGCAAACTACAGAAACTTCTGTTTGCTTAGAAAAAATGGAAAGAAGTAGATTTTGTATTGAAGTCAAAATACTTGGGTTCTATTACTTTTTCAGACTTATTTTGTGATTATCTTACCACATTGGGCTGTAGTTCCTCCTCTACAAAGTAAGAATGATGTGTGTTGACTCCTAAGATCCCTTCTAGCTTTTATCATATATGCTTCCTTTTTTTTTTTGAAAAATTTTTGAATGTTTTCTTTATGCGTTGATTTCAATAATTAACCTTGGCATATGTAGAGCTGCCAAATCTCTGTTGACATGACATGCGTTCACAGGGCAGTGTCTTTTCTTTGTTGTCTACACCTGTGTGATGCTTTCTAGGCACCCCATGGATGCTCAGAAATGTTAATTAAATTGAATGCTATTATTCAAATAATTTCCCCAAAGATTACATTTGATGGAGTTGAGCTGTGTGATTACATTTCCCTTGAAGTACACTTAGTCTTCTAAATGAAAGGGAAAAGTTCATGGCAAAATGTATTTTGGCTTTCCAAAAAAAAAAGAATGGTGATGAATTATGCATTGCTCCCTCCCTGTGTAGTTGGCATATATCAGAATACAGATCACTTGGCCTGTGCTCAGGGGGATTCTGACCTTCTGTTGAACTTAATCTGTCTAAACTCCTCCTTAGAGCATTTGTCAAGTCCTCCCTCTCTCCCTGTGAATCCGAGTCAGACATGAGTGAGAGCTGTGCTTTCCATCATGACTCTACAGAAGCAGAGAGTAGCTAAGTCACAGCACAGCAAGACAAGCACCACCCCTTCTTGCTTGTTAGCCAAGTGTTTCCTTAACAGGAATAAAAATGAGGCAGTCCACAATGAGCATGAAAGAAATCCAAGACAACTCTCCACACTTTTTAATTGATAAGATGGTCAGAGATATTGTTTTCTAGCTGGCATCAGTATAAGGTGATGTGCACCCAAATATTTGACATTAAAAAAAAAAAGTTTAGATTTGAGCCTATAGGATTAGGAGCAAGAATGAAGGATATTGTTTATGACCTGCAAATAGATACTAGAAGAAATTTTTTGCCCCCCACTTGGAGGAAATGGAAATTAGTGAGGCATGGAAATTAGTGCTCACCTACTATTTACAGGAAACTCTTTTGTTAAAAGCTTTGGGACTTGTTTTCTCTGAGAAAGATATTTGTAGCTATAATTAAGAAATCTGTTTAAATTGTGCTGATAATTATCCTAATTGGTATGAAAATCTGATTGAATACTTAGAGGAGTAAATTGACCCCTGAATTTTATAAGCAACATACTTTTCAAAAAGGGAAGCTGAAGTAGGCAAATGGGTTTTCAAAAATAAAGCCCTACTACCTATAAGTAGGTTACATTTAAAAATGCTCCTTGTGTGTCTGTTTATCTTAATTTGGACAACCTGGTGGTCTTGTAATATTTATGTCCAGAATTAAAATAAGGTTCACAATAAAGAACGTGTGATTGAATTACCTGAGCTTTGAGATGAAAGTTTTTCACTGTCAAGATGCAGACAATAAAAGCTCTCTGAAGAGCCACAGGGCTAAGACTCTGACTCTGCCTTCAGATGCAGAGATTCAAGTGAGGGTCTATTCAGATGTGTATGAGACCTGTGGCTTTCCAAATGTGCTCAAGGAACACCTGCAATATATGTTAAAATGTATGCTCCTAAGCTTATCTCCAGATTTAGTGACTAATATATCTCGAAGAAGAACCTGAGAATCTCTACTTTTAAAACATTAAAATACATTTTGAAAGAGTCCTCATGTGACTTTTTAATTCATTTTAAATTTGAGAGAATCACGGAGTTAAATTGATCAAGCTGAGTATACATTTTAAGCAGCAGCAAAGAAGGCAAACTAAAGGGAAGGACATCTGAACCAAAAGGAAAAAGTAGATTATTTTTTCGGGAGAGAAGTGAGAAGTAGGTAAAAATGGATGGCTTCAAATCACTTGTATTTGCCTTTGGAAGATGTCCTGACTATATTTTGGCAGCAGATTTACTGTCACAAGTTAGTTTTGCTTGGGATAATAATAAATAGATTTTCATTTCCAAAATACACACTTGAGAATGTGTGTGGGTGTAGAGAAATAGCTTCACATTGTAGAGGAATGACAAAGGAAAGCCTGTTTGGGATTTACAGTTTGCCACGGAAAATCTACAAAGTGAACAATACAAATATGTACAATTAAGGGGTAATTGTTAACAGGTTCCAACACATACTATTGCCAAAAGGGTCCCCTGTCATACAGATGGCTCATGGCAATGTGCCTTTTGAAGTTGCTGCAATAGAATAAATAGAATATAATAAATAATTCTGTAAGGAATGAGATTTTTCTAATGTGGTGGTCACTTGTAACAATAACCCTAGATTGTATGCAATGTGTATTGCAGTTGGGGAGGGGTGCTATAAACATGATGGACAATCTGAATTTTTTGTGATAATTTTTTTAACTTTTTATCTGTCTTCTCACCTTAAAGATTACAATCACCTAAACTATACCTATTCATCAAAGCAAAACAGGCAAACATTCAGAAACTTGGGAATGGAATAGGTAAGGACATTGGTTCTATTTTCATTCTATTAATATTACTTTCAGTTTTGTGCAGAACAGTATAATATACATTTACACATACTACCTCATGTTAGTGACCCTATTCCAACTCTGTAAAGTGGGCAGAGATGATTTCATCACCTGAGAATTATCTCTATTCTTATGAAAGGATGACCTTGAGCCTCAGAGAAGTTAAGTAGCAACCAAAGGATCCAAAGTCTTTCAGTCTTAAAACCAGTGATCTCTGTAGAACTTGAAAAAAAAATCAAGTGTTTTCTATTAACTTGCTAATTAACCATGGGAAGGCTATATGTTTCCCCCTCTTTCATTTCTGGATGCTCCAGGTTGGAATATAAATTCTGGCAATGTGCGCATTTAAAGATATTTCACTGAATAAATAGTATATACAAGAGTCCATTATAAATGCATTTACAGAGTTATGGAAAACATACCTGGAGTCTCAACTGAAGCAAATATTATTTAGGAGATTCTAATGAAGGCAAAATAATATGGTTATAGGCTTTGGATTTTCACATCCAAGAGATACTAGAGATGTCTAGATTGACTTGCTGTAGGACTACGTCTTAATATATCTCTTGTTCTGTTTTATTACCCTACATATCAAGGGATTTTGATAGTTCGTATATGTCATAAAAGGGGAAAATAAATTCTAAAGATGAGAAAACTGTGAAACTCAGAAAGGAGATGTCTACATGACTAATAAGACAGTCAAACCAAAGCTTGAAAGCAAGTCCTCTGACTCTCTGCCCAGGAACTGGAACTTTACGATGACATGTAGTCATTATGCCTGTCCCCATGGACTAGTGTTTCATGGGCTCCAAGCATTTGCTGGACAAGTTGAGAGCAAAGCCCTGTAATATCTGACCTGATCTAAAGGCATGTGTACACAGTCTTATGGAAAACAGAACAGACCATTTCAGAGAGAGCATTCTATTGGTTATATTAACATTTAGGGAAAGAGATATTTTCTATCCCCTCTGGAAGAAAGGTCTTCCAATGGTCTACAACGAACAGGAAATAAACCAACGTCTCTTGCTGCAACTGAGTTGTTATAAAGTAGCTGAAAGTCTTTAAACTAAAGTTGTAACATACCTCACAACTGATCCCTCTAAGCTATCACTTAGGAAGGTCAGTGACTCTCCCTTTGTGCCAATTCTATTCTTCTTCTGTGGACCCTTTTGTTCACTGTCATCTTCAGACAAGAACATGACAGTTTTAGTCATGAAAATCAATTTTAATTCTTTTAAAGTGTTAAAAATAAAGGTTCAGTGATGATATGGGTGTGCAGAAAACGGTGGCGTGGGGTTGTATCAGTTTTTAAAGTTAAACACTTATTTATAGACTTTTGTTCTGCATGAAATATTAAACTATAAAAGCACAAGGTAAACAGATTTATTTTTAATTTGTGTATATGACATCTTATCAAGCTTTAGAATAGGTTGTCTGAGCGATTCTGTGGTTTGGGGTTAGATGTACATCTGTTTTCTCTCTGTGTTGGGAAGACAACTCATAAAAATTCACTTTCAGCAGATGGTTGTAAATGAAGACAGAGCTACCTTATTTGGATTAATACACATTCATGAAGAACATGTTACTTTCTGATGAAACTAAATCATTTCATAAATCCTATCAATAAACGAATTTGGAGTTTCTTTAAAACATACTAAAACAAGTAACAAGTGATTGGAGCGTAGCCCTCTACCTCCTATTCCTGTCCATGGGTCCACCCCCAACCCATTTCCCACATTCCCTCACTGATAGCTTTATAGTAGAGGCAAGATTTTATCCTACGAGATCTAATTATAGACCTGTTTCCTTGAGGTTGGAAAAAGGGAATCATACTACAGACATTTTTAAGTATCCAACAGCTAGCTTCAGCATGTAAGTTCTAAATCTTTGTTATTGGATTATTTGTGAAAAAGCAGTTCTTTCAGTAAAGTTTACAGAGTAAAACTGTTACAATTTTTTACTTACTCTTGTAATGTTTAAACCTCACCTTATGCCCTGGGTCTGATAATGGAAAGGGCGTTGGACTTGGGTCAGGAGCTTTTGTTTTTAGCTCTGCCCCTCCTCTGCCTCTTACAGGATATGTGACCTTGGGCAGTACATTAATGTCTTGAAACCTGTTTTTATGCATTTCAAATGAGGGGCCAGACTGGTCTCTGGCATTATAGTCTTGATGTTTTAGGATTGTGTATGGGATTATAGCTGAGGGGGAGGGCAAGGTGCTTTATTGTGTTATTACTTTCTTTATATTGCTATAATATATTATTGCTTTCTACTTTAGAGTTATTTTTATGATGGGTAATGAGAATATTACACACAATGAAACTTGTGTATGATCAGTTGGAATGTTAGAAGAAATCACGTTTCATTCTATTTCCTAAGATTTTTTTATAGAATATAAGGGAAGAAGAACCTGATTAATTCCCTTTTGTATGTGATGGTTTTGAGATTGATGTAGAAGTCTGTGTCTTTTCCTCATCCACTCTACTTCCTTCCTTAGTCACTGACAGCAAAGAGATGTGGAGTAATGTGAATTTGTTTTGTAAGTGGCACAAATTATTTGTTTTCCACAATTCATTAGGGATTTCCAAAACTGTATTTATCATTGTTAAAGGTATGCATAGTACAATCTTGTGATTTTAAAGAATCAATTCTTTGAAAGATCATGATCTTATGTTTCTTATTAAATCCACTGAGAGGATATTAATACTTTAGAAATTTCTTTAAACATCTTTGATAGCTAAAGGCAAAAAAAATCTGAAATACTGGGATGACAGTAAAAAACAGAACCCATCATTTCCATTAAAAAAAAAGCCACCTGTCACAATGATACTTGATTCTTAAATCTCTTGATTCCATATGATTTTATTCTGGATAAGGTATTATAGATCAATTTTGTTGCTATATTTACAGGTGGGAAAGGAGTGTGACTAACAAGCCTAAATAATTTAAAAATAAATTCACCCAGAGTGAGAGGAGCAATTTGGAGAGCTAACAGAATGAAAAAATGTATTTTTAAAGGAACATCACTAGGCATAGAAATAGTTTGCAGCCAGGCTCAGTGGCTCAGCCTGTAATCCCGTGCCTTTGGGAAGCTGAGGTGAGTGGATTCCCTGCGGGTTCGAGATCCGCCTGGGCAGTGAGACATCATCTCTACAATAAATAAAAAAATCAGCCAGGCGTGGTAGCGCATGCCTGTAATTCCGGCTACTTGGAAGGCTGAGGCAGAAGGATCGCCGGAGCCCAGCAGGTCGAGCTGCGGTGGCCGGGAGCGGCCACTGCACTCCAGTCTGGGCGACAGAGTGAGACTCCAGCTCAAAAAAAATAAAAAAATAAAAAAATAAAAAAATAATTTGCTACCCAGATTGCCAACATGAATAGTTCTCAGCTTGATTTGGGCACAGTTTAAGTAAACTTTCTCACAATTTGAGTATCATGGGAAAAAGTAAATAATTTTAGTAGACTTCCCTGAGAACTTTTTTATTATTATAAACTATACTGATACTATTCTTTTCCCAAAATTTGACCTGCCCTTCTCCTCTTCCTTCTGAATATAAGGCCTTTGCTAAAACAGACCGTTGTGAAGTTCAAACATACATGGCCATGTGTTATCTATTTCTAGAAATTGATTATGCATTGTGAAAAATCTAATGCATATGGTCTTTATTTTCTGGCTGCAGAATGGATGTTATATTAACAGGCATGAAAATAATTTTAAACGCCTTGTACATTGACATCAGAGTTTTTGGGTAACCAGGTATATTGTCAGTGAGCAGCAGCAATGTTTTAAAAGGGATCTTTTTTTCTGAGCCATAGATCTCAACAATGGGTTTAAAATGTTCAGTAAACCATGTGTAAACAGATGTCTATCATCCAGTCTTTGTTTATCCTTTTTTAGAACCCAGAAAGAGTAAACTGAGCATATTATTAAGGGCCCTAGGACTGTTAGAGTGGTAAACTAGCATTTGCTTCAACTTAAAGTCACCAGCTGCATTAGTCTCTAACAAGAAAGTCAGTCTGTCCTTTGAAACTTTGAAGACAGGCATTGACTTTTCCACTCTAGCTATGAAAGCCCTGGATGACATCTTCTTCCACTATCAGACTGCTTCGTCTATATTAATATTCTGTTGTTTAGTATAGCCACCTTTATTAATTATTTTGGCAAAATCTTCTGGATAACTTGCTACAGCTTCTTTTTTTATTTTAAATTTTAATGATGTGGGGTACAATGCAGGTACCCTTGTTGATGAGGTATGACCCCCTCCCCTGGCAGTTTCCCACTACTGCCAATCCATTTTTTATAGTATTTTGATAATTGTTCAAGGTCTGCTTATGAGTGAGAATGTATGGTACTCTGTTCTTTGTTTCTGTGATAGATCACTGAGTATGATGGACTCTAAATTCATCCAAGATGCTGCAAAGTCCATATGTTTGTCCTTATTTGTGTTTGCATAATATTCCATTGTGTATATGTACCACATTTTTTATATCCAGTCCAGTTTCAATGGGCAGCACAGTTAATTCCATGTTTTTGGTATTGTGAATAGTGCTGCAATAAACATGCGTTTGCAGGTATCTTTTTTGCAGAATTTGAGTTCCTCCGGGTATATTCCCAGTAGGGGGATTGCTGGATCCTATGGAAGGTTAATGTCTAGTTCTTTCAGAAACCTCCACACTGTTTTCCAAAGAGGTCGTACTAGTTTGCATTCTCACCAGCAGTGTAGAAGCATTCCTTTTTCTCTGTATCCTTGCCAGCATCTGTTGTTGTTTATTTTATTGATGATGGCCATTCTTACTGATGTTAGGTGGTATCTCAATGTGGTTTTGATTTGCATTTCTCTGATGATGAGTGAGGGCGAACACTTTTTCATGTGTCTGTTTGTTGCCCATGTATCTTCTTTTGCAAAGTGTCTATTCATGTCTTTTGCCTACTTTTTAATGGGGCTGTTATTTTTTTTCCTTTTGGCCCATTTGAGTACCTTGTAGATGCTGGATGTTAGGCCATTGTCAGATATACAGTTGGCTAATATTTTTTCCTATTCTGTGGGCTGTCTTCCCACTTTCTTGATGGTTTCTTTTGCTTTTCAGAGGCTTTTCAGTTTAATGAGATCCCACTTGTCTGTCTTCTCTCTGATGACATGGGCACTTGGGGTTCTGATCAGAAATTTGTTGCCAGTTCCAATTTCCATAAAGGTGTCTCCTGCATTTTCTAAGGTTCTTATACTTTCAGGTTTTACATTGAGGTCTTTGATCCATTTAGAGTTGATTTTTGTGTATGGTGATAGGTAGGGATTCTGTTTCAATCTTCTGTATGTGATCAGCCAGTTTTCCCAGCACCATTTACTGAGTAGATTCTCCTCTCCTCAGTGGTTGTTGTTGGAGGCTTTGTCAAAGAAGAGTTAGTTGAGAAATTGAGGTTTTGTTTCTGGAATCTCTATCCTGTTCCATTGGTGTATATGCCTGTTCTTGTTCCAATACCAGGCTATTTTGATTATTGTAGCCTTATGGTAAAGCTTGAAGTCTAGAAGTGTGATACCTCCCACTTTGTTTCGTATGCTAAGGATTGTTTTGGCTATTAGTGGTTGTTTATATTCCCATATGAATTTCTGTATTGCCATTTCCTGGTCTGAGAAGAATGATGTTGGTAATTAAAAGGGCATGGTGTTGAAGCAATAGATTGCCTTTGGTAGGTTGGACATCTTAACAATGTTGATTCTTCCCATCCATGAGCATGGAATATTTTTCCATTTGTTTGTGTCTTCTTGGATTTCTTTGAGCAGTGTTTTGAAGTTTTCATTGTAAAGGTCTTTCACTTCTCTAGTTAGGAAGATGCCAAGGTATTTCATTTTTTTGTGGCTATTGTGAATGGGATTGCACTTTTTATTTGGTTCTCCGCCTGCTTGTTGTTGGTGTATAAGAATGCAACTGTTGGCTGGAAACGGTGGCTCAGTCTGTAATCCCAGCACTTTGCAAGGCCAAGACAAAAGAATTTCCTGAGTCTGGGAGTTTGAGACCAGCCTGGGCAACTTGGCGAGACTTCATCTCTACAATAAATCACACCCCAAAAAACTAGCCAGACACGGTGGCATGCATCTGTAGTTCCAGCTACTTGGGCAGCTGAGGTGGAAGGATTGTCTAAGCTCAGCAGGCTGGGGCTGCGGTGACCATGAATGTGCCATTGCACTCCAGCCTGGGCAACAAAAGTGAGATTCCAACTCAAAAAAAAAAAAAAAAAAAAAAAGACTGTGACTTTGTTTAGCACATTTATTTTTCTACCCCCGAGACTTTGACAAAGTCCTTTAACAGTGCAAACAGGTTTTTGACAGATTCTCCTGGATTTTCAAAGTATAGTATCATATTGTCAGCAAAGGAAGATAACTTGACTTCCTCTTTTCCTATGTCGATACCCTTGATTTCCTTCTCTTGTCTAATAGCTCTAGCTAGGATTTCCAACACAATTTGAACAAGAGGGGTGAGAGTAGGCAACCTTGGCTTATTCTAGTTTTCAGGGGAAATGTTTCCAGTTTCTATCCATTTAGCAATATGCTGGTTGTGGGTTTATCATAGATGGCTCTTTCTATTTTGAGATATGTTCCTACTATACCTAGGTGTTTGAGGGTTTTTTTAAAGAAGACTTGCTGGATTTTATCAGCAGCTTTTTCTGCATCTAATGATATAATCATTTGGTTTTTGTTTTTACATCTGTTGATGTATTTAATTGTATTTATGGTCTTACAGATGTTGAACCAGCCCTGTATCCTGGGGATGAAGCCTACCTAATCATGGTAGATGATTTTTGAGATGTATTGTTGTATCCAGCTTGCTAGGATCTTGTTGAGAATTTTAACATCTGTGTTCATCAATGATATTGGTCTGGAATTCTCTTTCTTTGTTGGATCTTTACCTGGTTTGAGTATCAATGTAATGTTAGCTTCATAAGATGATTTGGGGAGATTTCCATCTTTCTCAATTGCCTGGCATACTTTCAATAGGATTAGTATCAGCTCCTCCTTGTATGTTTTGTAGAATTCTGCTGGAAAGCCAACTGATCCAGGGCTTTTTTTTTTTTTTTGTAGGTAATTTTCTTATGATGGAGTCAATTTCCTGAGTTGTTATTTATCTTTTTAGTGTCTCAGTGTCTTCTTGAGAGGTCATGTGATTTTAGAAATCCCTCCGTTTCATTTAGGTTATCAAGTTTGTTTTCATACAGGTGTGCATAGTAATCTCTGATAATCCTCTGTATTTCTTCAGGGTCACTTGTGATTTGATCTTTTGTTTTTCTGATTATGTTTATTTGAGCTTTTTCTCCCTTTTTCTTGGTCATCCTGGCTAGGGCTCCATTAATCTTGTTAATTCTTTCAAAGAACCAGCTTTTTGTTTTGTTGATTTTTTTCTATGATATTTTTTGTCTTCCATGTCTCATGTTTGGGCTTTTACTTTGGTGATCTTGATTCTTCTGTTAAAGTTAGGGTTTTGGTGGTCTTGTCTTTCCAGTTCCCTTATGTGTTTTGTTAGGCTGTTAACTTATGATCTTTCCATTTTTTGATGTGTGTTCGTAGAGATATAAATTCCCCTCTTAGAACTGAATTCATGACATCCCAGAGGTTTTAGTAAGATTATTCTTCATTTTCATTTATTTCCAAGAATCTTTTAACTCCTGTTTTGATTTCGATGTTGACCCAATAGTTATTCAGCAACATGTTGTTTAGTGTCCATGTCTTTGTGGTTTTGAGGAAATTTTGTTGGTGTTGATATTTATTTTTATTCTTCTGTAGTCTGAGAAGGTGCATGACAATATTTCAACCTTGTGGAATTTGTTTATGCTTGATTTATGGCCAAGAATGTGATCAATCTTGGAGTACATTCCATGTGGTGGTGAGTAGAATGTATATTCTGTGGTTGTTGGGGGGAATATTCTGTGGGTATCTATTAAGTCCATTTGGTCACATGTCAAGTTGAGGTTCTGGATTCCTTTGTTGATTTTTTGCCTGGATGATCTATCTATTGTTGTTAGTGGGGTATTTAAGTCCCCAATTATAATAGTGTTTAGTTAATATCTTGTTTTCGTTTACTTAGTAGTTGCTTTATAAATGCTGGTACTCCTGTGTTGGGTGCATACATGTTTAGGATGAATATTTATTGATGATATATTGAACCTTTTATCATTATGTAGTGTCCTTTCATATCTTTTACATTTTGGATTGCTTAAAGGTTGCTTTCTAGGATACTAGCATCATGACTCCTGCCTTCCTTTGTGATCCATTTACCTGGAAACTCATTTTCCATCCTCTAACTTTGAATCTGTGTGTGTGTCCCTTGTGGTGAGATGATTTTCCTGGATGCAGTGAATAATTGGGTCATAGCTTTTGATCCAGTTTGCCATTCTGTTTCTTTTCAGTGATGGATTTAGTTCATTCATATTCAGGTTGATTATTGAAATGTGATTGTTTATCCCTGTCATGAGGTTCTCATAAAGTTTTTGTTTTCTTTTAGCTTTGGGGTTGATGTATGTGTGTTTTCAAGTTTGCTGCTATGATGTATTCTCTATTGATTCTGCGTTCTGCTGTTCTCTTGGGAATTGTGTGGTCATTCTTTTTTTTTTTCTTTCTTCTGTGCCTAATACATTTTTAAGCATCTCTTGTAGAACTGGTCTGGAAGCTGCATAATCTCTTAGGGATTGGATGTCTGGGAAGGATATTAATTATCCATCTCTGATGAAGCTGAGTTTGGCTGGGTAGAAAATTCTTGGTTGAAATTGTTGATCTTTGATGACTTTGAATATTGGACTCTAGTCCTTTTTTGCTTGTAGTGTTTTTACCAATAGGTCTGCTGCTATTCTGGTTTGTTTTTCCCAGTAGGTCGTTTGACCTTTTTCTTTAGGATTTTTTCTTTGGTGCCTACTTTGTGTAGGCAAATTACTATGTGTCTAGGCATTGGTCTTCTCATTTGATGTCTTGTGGGGGTTCTCTGTATCTCTTGTGCTTGGCTGTTCACACCTTTTGTGAGATGGGGAAAGTTTTCTTAGATTACTTCCTGGAATACTTGCTCCAAGCCGTTCTCCATTTCCCTTTCTTCTTCTGGGATACCATTCAGGCATGGGTTCAGCCTCTTGATTTAATCACACATCTCTTGGAGGCTTTGTTCTTTCTGAGTTTTATTTCTGGTTTTTACGGATTGGGTAAATTCCATGCTCTGGTTTTCAAGTTCTGATATTATTTTCTTCTTCTTGATTAATTCTGCTTTCCATGCTTGTCATCTTGTTATTTATTTCCTGGATGAAATTTTTGTGGTCAAAATCTTTGTTACAAGTTCTTTCAGTGTTGTATCTTGTCTTTCTTGAGTCTTATTCACTCTTTCCATCCATTCACTAATCCCTGTCATATTCTGGGGCCAGTTGTTGGTTACTTTCATTGTTTGGGCTCGGAGGTCTGATTTTTCAGGCATTTTTCTCTTTGTTACACTGGAAATTACCTGTGGTCTTCCACTAGTTTTGCCTCCTTTGTGATAGATCTCTTTCTGTTTCTCTTTTTTTTATTTTTATTTTTATTTTTTTTGAGTTGGAGTCTCACTCGGTCGCCCAGACTGGAGTGCAGTGGCCGCTCCCGGCCACCGCAGCCTCGCCTGCTGGGCTCCGGCGATCCTTCCGCTTCAGCCTTCCGAGTAGCCGGAATTACAGGCATGCGCTACCATGCCCGGCTGATTTTTTGATTTATTGTAGAGATGAGGTCTCACTGCCCAGGCGGGTCTCGAACCCGCAGGCTCAGGCAATCCACTCACCTCAGCCTCCCAAAGGCGCGGGATTACAGGCTGAGCCACCGAGCCCGGCTTTTCTGTTTCTCTTTCCACTATGTAATAGCAAGGGAGTGGCTTTCACTTCTGATGTTTGCTCAGGCCTCTGTTCTTCCCTGATCAGGGCTCTGGATTTGTTCTATTTAGAAACAGGACTGTGGGTGGAAAGCTTTGCTGTCTCTTTTAGTTTTGAGAGTCAAATAAGGTGGAGGATGGGTAGCTAGGAATCAGAGTGTTCACTGATTGTGGTATGGGTTCCCTGAGACCCACTCCCCACCACCACTCTGTAGGATGATGCAGTGGGTATGTGTGTGTACCCCCTGAGTCCAAGATACAGTAACAGAAATTAGGAGAACAGAGAAGAGTAGAATGAAATAAGATGGACAGAATTTTTTAAAAAATGAAAAAAACAAAATAAAAACACAGAACACACCACACAGACACACAGATACACACACCAAAACAAACTGGAATAACAAAAAAGCAAAATAAAACAATAAGCAACAACAAAAAACCCCAGGAAAATCAGACACACACAAACACACGCCCTGCACAAAATGCAAGGAGAAGAAAAAGAGAAAGAAAAAATAGATAAAATAAAAACTAAAAATAGGAATTCAGGTTGAACTCTCACACATATATTCACACACACATTAAACTAAAAAAGGAGAAGAACAAGAGAGCAAAAACAAAACAACAACAACAAAAAAGCCCTGAAAGATGAACACTCAATCATTCATATACACACTTAAACAGAAAACAAAAACAAAAGAAGAAAGAGAAGAAAAGGGGAGAGGATGCAGATCAAACCTTCACATACAAATTCATGCACAAAGAAAAAATACAAAACTGACAGACAAAAAAAATTTAAAAATTGAGGGAAAACCTGCTCTCTTGTGGCAGGTTCCATAATTGTACCTCTCAACTGCCCCTCTGCTGTCTCCAGGGCTTGGCCTCATTTGCTTTCTCCTCAGTGTCGGACCAGGGAAGGAGGTGGTGGGCAATGGAGGTGGGTGGGGCTGCAGTCTTCCCCTTCTACTCTCGTATGGTCAGGGGAATTCCCTCTGGTGGGGAAGCATGGGATTGTCTCTTCCCCAGGTACTTGGGGGGAGGGGTTGCCCAGCCAGGCCTATCCTGGAGTGGAGTCCTATTGTAGCCGACCTCCAGGCTCTACTGGGTTCCTCCCTCTCAGCCATGCCCCATCTGTGGGGTTGAATGTTCAGAGGATTGCTGGGGAGGAGGGGGTTGGGTCAGCCCAGGACTTACCACTAATCTCCTTGGAGGTCTTTCTTGTCCTTTTCTGGACACACCCTTTGTCCCCGCTGAATAAGAGTAGGGTATGGCGTGCCTGAGACTCAGCACTCTCCTGTCTCTCCAGAGTTTGTGCTTTCAGGATATTCTCTCTGGGTCATGATCAACTCCTGAGTAGTTGATCCACTGATCACAGAAATTGGATATGTTGCTCTGTGGTGAGCAAGCCGGAGTACTTTCCTGCCACATTTTCAAGATGGTGGCAGAGTGCCTCTTTCATCTTCTCCAGTGGAACTCTGCCTCTGGGATCCCACTGCAGTCCTTGCTGCCAGTGTCCAGACAGGTACTGCAGTGGCGAGGCAGAGCCTGGAGCTGGCAGTCTCTCCCTGCTGCTTCTTCCCAGGGAGGCCTTTGGCAATTATAAAACAAAAAACAAAAACAAACAAAAGGTACACAGCTTCTGCAACCCAGGAAGTGCTAGGGACCCAGCAGTGCAACTGCAGAACCAACTGCTTCACCAAGAGAGTCCTGGCCGCTTGCTCACAAACCCTCACTTAGTCTCTCCCAGCAGCTTCTTCCCAGGAAAGGTTTTGTTGATTTAAAAAAAGAAGAAAAAGAATGGTGCTTGGCTTCTGCATCCTGGGAATCACTAGGGTCCAAGCCAAGAAGCTGTGGCACCAGCCGCTTCACCAGGAGAACCCTCGCCACTTATTCCCGAGCCCTCACTCAGTCAACCACTTACGTGCCCACTTACTCACTGACATGTACACAAAATTTTCCACACACTCACTCACACTGGGACTTGCATAGTTTGACTGGCTTGGCTGCCATCTTCCTTCAGCTCTCTCTCGCATATTACCTTAATTGGCAATTTACATAGAACATTTATCTAATATTTGTTTCAAAGATCACACTGGGCAATGGAGATATGAATTTGCCCCTTCTCTCACCTCCCACTCTCCTAACTCCAAACCAAGTAACTGCCTGGCTTATAGTAAGTTTAAGAAGTGACACTTTCTCATTCCTTCCCTATGAAGGGAGCAGAGTGTTACATTTCTGGTCTGTCTCTGGATCATTACTCATCCATTCTCAAGGGAACTAAGCCCTTATGTGATTGGCGAATTTGGCTAGAATAAACTGGGCATGCTTGGATCTTCTCCTTGCTTTATTTCTTTATGGAGCCAACTGCCTACAGGGAGTAATTACTCTGCTCTTCCCTGTGAAGACTGCTCTTCATTAGCTGGGTGTGGATTGAGAGCCCTGTCCTGTCCATCAGTGCCTATGACTGGATGCATTAGTTTGTCTAATCTAAGTTCAATACTGGAACACACTCTCTCCTACTGATTCAAGTCACATTCACCTACTCAGCTATTTTAGTAATAAATAACATTTGGGGCCCCCATCTGCTTACTCTTTCATTTTTTTTCTCAACTACATATTCTAGTGGGGAAGAGAGGGGTTTTAACTAGTCCCTATCAAATACCAGAAGTGTGTATATAGACTCTGACCATGTTAATCTTTTGTTCCTAGGCTAATGTTTTGTTAGAGAATAAGTAAGCACCAGGATTAAGAAAATTAAAGAGGGTGTTGAATTAGGCTTACATTTACATTCTTAATCAGAAGAACACATTTTTAGCACCCCCATTTGAAGTATTAACTTTCCCTTTTAAAGACAAACAACCATTTATTGTTCAATTTAGTTGTAAATAGAATAGTACTCACCATCAAGTTTTAAATGTTAGATTCGCTGTTAAATGTTTGTGACTGCAGTTTAGCTTTAATCTATATAAGAAAGCATGGAAAAAATATGCAGAGAACAAGTTGTCAAAATGTAAGAACTTTTTTTCTCTCACAAGTTCTGATCAGATCAACTGCAATTGAATATAGGAATGAGATATTTCACTAAAATTTAGGTTCTTCCAGATCAAAACCTATTTAAGGAATGCCAGAGTGGAAAAGAAGAGATGTTTTAGAATCATGTCTTCACTCTGATTCCATTCAACTGTGCATTTTAAAGCATATTTGTATGTACGTTGAGAGATCATACTGAGAGGTTAATGTGCCATTCTGTTCTGGCAAGACTTTTGAATGCTTGACTTGTACAGTTTTGACTTTTACCACCTACCATTCTCTAAGCATATACAGGACAAAGATTTCAGAATTCTTCTGTGTGCATAGGCAGGAGGATAGTCTCTAACTCTCTGTACTCTGAAAGTGTTTACTTTGATGTTTCTGTCCTTTCTTTCTGGATTCCACGTTACCAGTATCAATAGGATTGCAAAACTCCTTAGATTTCCTGTTTTTTTCTATATACAGGGAGTTGTTAAAATTGTACAGCTCAAGTGCAGTCAAATATGGGTATTTCTTAATCTTGTACTCCAGAATTCTCACAACTCTTAGGGACGCACACATGAAACATCTGTATTCTATCAGAAGAACTGAACCCTGTGAATTTAGAGCACCTGCAATACTTCATGAACAGCGATGAAGTTTGAAGATAGATTCCTGTACTCTCCACAGGCTAACCAGTAGTTAGCACAGTCCCTGGGTAATTGCTCTTCTTTTAAAATATATATAATTATCTGCTAAAAAAATGTTTTTATTTTAACCGTACATGTTGTACACATGTCCAGTCTCATATACCATTCAAAGGAAAGCAAAGCAAAGACCTCAGGATTTGAAAGAATCTAGAAGATCATTGAGTTAGACACCTCATTTTATATTTGGGTAAAACACTGAAAAATAAGCTATGTGACTTGGCCAAATTTGTTGGTGGCCAATTTGGATTTAGAAACTTAGAGTCTGAATTTAATCCTGTGTGGCTTTCATTATATCTCATTTAATAGAAAAGGAAGGCTTAGCTATGTAGGCATCGTTTGGGCCCAGGATAAGAGGTCCTTCCCAGTGTTTTCATTTATTGCCTGTCTTAGTCTTCTTTTGGTGCTATAACAGAATACTGAGGCTAGATAATTTACAAAGAACAGGATTTTTTTTTTTTTACAATTTAAAGGCTGACAAGTCAAAGATTAAGGGTCCAGCATCTGGTGAGGGCCTTCTTATTGCATTGTCCTATGGCAGAAGGGTAGAGAGAAGGCAAGATAGAAAGAAAAAGAGACTGAACTGGTTCTTTTATAAGGAATCCTCTCCTACTACTATAGCTTTAATCCATTCATAAGGGCAGAGTCTTTGTGGATTAATCACCCCTCATTAGGCCCCACTTTCCAACACTATTACAGTGAGAAGTAAGTTTCTAGCACATGCTTTTTGGGGAACACATTTAAACCATAGCACTGCCTTTTGTACTTAAGACAGCACTGGGAAAGTCGGGATGGTGAAATAGACAGTGGGTTTGTCTTTAAGGAAGAAAAAATATTTCTCTTCACCCATAACTAGCTTCATGAAACCCCTATAACAGAAGACAGATTAACAAGAAAACAGCACACAAATTTATTTACATAAGGTTTACCTGACATAGGAGTTTCCATAAAGAAATAAAGTCCTTAAGAAATAGGCAATCTTGTATATTTTTTAATACAAGATGAAACGAATAGTCATGAAGAAGTATGATTGGAGAAGGAGTATCATCCAATAGTAATAAACTTGGGAGAATTTAACAAGACCTGTCTGTTCATCTTCTTGGCATCTGTGTCTTTGGCTCCTTTCCTTTTTGTTTAAGGAGGGCATCTCTTGAATGAGGGTCTTATCGTCTGCTTCAGGGTAGAAGGAGTTAGGGGAAGGTGAGAGTGACCTTCCTGTTTCTGCAGTGACTTTTCTCAAAGGCCAAGGTGCCATATTTTGAGGTAGTGTGTCCTGAACCCCACTAGTCTACTAAAAGAATTGAAAAATACAACCCTTTTCTTGATACTTCTCTTACCTTTTTGTTCCTTCCTAACAGTCCCCCCCACATCATTTTGTGAACGCAGTTTCAATGCTTATGCAAGTAAAATAATAATGGGATAGACTCTCTGGATATTATCCTGGCTCTGACACTGATAAGTCATATAAGCTTGGGTAAGTTGCTTGACCTCTCAAAACTTCAGTTTTCTTATCTAATAAATGAAGCTGACAATTGTAGCACTGATAAGATTACATGAACTAACTCACAGTGGTCTGTCAAAGGGGATACTATTGGAATTTTGAATTCTTCAATTTTTCATTTTGTGGGACTGTTTACCTTTCCAACTTCATACTTGTTAAATGCCAGTAGTGACTCCAGCCATGATTATATCTCAACATGCTCCAAAATTGATGTGCTTGAGAACCATCAAACGAATATGTATGTACTTCTTAGTATAGTAATTTGTAAATATTAAATAACTACTCCTAGATATTATTATCTTTACCATCATCATCCCAGAAATTGCCAGAATAAACTGTTTGAGTTCTCTCTAGAAACTTGACAGTTTATATTTCTGCTGTCGACTTCAGCAGGCTTCTCTTATGTTATGAAAGCTATTTTAAGGCAGTAGGGTTGACCTAGATGAGATTCGGGAGTCATTTAAGCCTGTTACCCAAAGACTTTCCAAATTATCCAATCCAAGTCATTGAATCGGATGGTCTAGTTTCCTGAATATTTGTCCATCTATGGACTATAGTGGGATTCCAGATGTACTATATATTGGGAGAGAACTTCTTGGGAAAGTCTGGTTTGCTGCTTGTCTTGTTTCATTTAAACCAATCTCTGTCATCTAAGACAGCTCAGTCCTTTATCTCAGCCATTTAGTTTGACCAACCTCACTGTAGATAGGCTTTCCCTAGGGCTATACTGCTTCTTTGTCTCCCTTCTCCAGCATCATACTATACCACGAGTTAATGCTATGCACAGGATCTGATGGCTCTGTCACCCTATCCGAACTTTTGGTGGTGACACGTGTCCTGCCAAAATATGCCAAGATATGCTCAAATTGGATTATTGTCCTACACTCTTGTGTGGCCCACAGTTTACCTGGTCAGCCTTTCTCTGAGGCTGCAAATTCTTAGCTTTTTCTCATCCTGTAAAGACTGTTTTCCCATCATGTTGAGCAGCCACCCCCGTGATTTCACTTCCCTTTATACTGACTCTTACACTGTAGCCTTATGCTTTTACTAGAGAAGATGTTGGTCAGTTCTAGTTCTTGTTAGCTGTCTGATGAAAAGGTTGAGGAGACAGGAGTAGAAACTATTGACTAAAATGATTTAAGTTATCCTGGTCATTCTTAATTGATTTGAAGTCTGCTTCAAAGAGAGAGTTAATAAGCTTTGAATCCAAGTGTATAGAAAAATGTGAACACATTTAACTGCCATGAGTGAAATTTTGCTGCTGAGATTGATTTTGATAGCTCAATATGGGAAATAGATAATAATTGAAATGACAGGGTAATGGAAACCCAGAACCTACCTGAGGGTATAAAGTTGTATCAAACATGGGTGACCGTTTTTCTACTTTTTTTGCTATAATTAATTGGGCAATGAGCTTGAACAGAATGGTAAAAACTAACTTTAACAATGAACTTCAACATTGATCATTACTAACACTTCTTTTCCTTTTCTTTTTCTCCTCCCACTCACCCTCCTTTATAAAGCAGTATAGCACACTGGTTAAGAGCTTTAGAGTTGGATAGATCTAAGTTTTAATGGAATTTCAGATAAATATGCACTTGTGACTTTGGGCAAACTACTTCACCTCTCTAAGCCTTAGTTTCTTTGCAAGAAAAGGTCAATGTTACCTATCTTATGAGATGGTTGTAATAGTTGAATTAAACAATATATGTTAAGTGCCAAGCAGAACCCTTTCTATAGTGAGTACTCAAAAAAAAAAACAAAGATAACTATTGCTGTCAGGTAAAGGCTTGACATTTCCAAATAGCTATTTGAATGCTTTATGAAATCTCAATTAAAAAATGAAGTAGCAGTCCTCATGCCTTAAGTGGTCCTCCTGGTTAAGATATGCTTGGGCTATCTCTCTTTCCCTTTTCCTTTTGCATGCCCCATACTCTAAAGAATTTGGAAATTTTTCATAGACAAGTTATCCAGGAAGGGCTGAGTAAGTCAGTGAAAGTAATGGTGAAATACAAGATTGAGAACATGAGTTTGTTTCTAAAATGCAACAAAACAATGTCACTCAGAGAAAATATATTGATAAGACACACCAGCAAGTATTGTCATCAATTCATCACAGTATTTCATTATGTGAAGATAAGTTAAATTTTTTTTCTAGTACTCTTATCTGATTTTGGTGATCATATACAAAGCTTTCATCAGAATAAGAGGCATGTGACATTTGCTCCCTGTTTAATGCACAGAGGAAGTATGAATGTATATAGAGAGAATCAGAAGGTGCTCATTATGTGCTTCAAGAACTCTGAGGCATAAGGATGTGATTGTGTCTGTCTTATTTTCTACTATATCTTTACTACCTAACATTGTGCCTACTATATTATATAGTAGGTACTAAAAAATGAAATAAGAGAATTGTCTACTTTATGTATAATTATTTATATAATTATTAGTCTATAATTATACATTTATGAAATAGTTGGTGAAAAAATCGTCTAAAGATGACATTCAGCTAAAGGTTACTGTCAGATTTGTCTAATAAAACTCCTTTTCTGTGAACCAATTAAACTTAGGTCATTGCTCTGCCTCAAGGGAGCAGCATTCAGTCATGATCAATTTGTGTGACTCTTTTCCAAAGAGAATTTTATTTTTAATGAAAAATTGGCCAGTGGTATTTTTTAGACTTGTTCATTAACATTTCAGCTGTGTTATCTAAAACGTTGATATATGGCTAAATTAAGGTTGTGGTTTTAGGTGATAAACGAAAAAATACCAGAATGTTACATTATATATAAGGGATGAGGAGATTTAAATTAGTAATAAGCCAATTTAAATTGAGTTTTCTTGAAATCCTTAATGATGGTTATGCAAAGGACTAATGGTGAATATATTTTTAAAAGCTTCAGCATCTATTAAAATTTGTGTGAAATTAATTTCTTTGGTGAGAGGTCTTGTTGAAGGTTTTTATTAAAAATATAAAAGAGTAGTGAAATACTAAGGCTTTATAACAAAGTATATGAGATTGACTTTTTTCTTTTTATTGAACAGACTGGAATATATAATGTATATTTAATGAATGACAGGAACATTTAATGTATATTTTCTTCAGAGTGTACATTTATTCTAAGCATATGGCTATGATATTTGCCTGTGAAACAGGAAAATAGAAGAAAACCATCATAATTATTTTATAATTATTCTTCACTCTTGAACTTCCTTATATACCTTAGCATTTATATCATGTGTCATACTTGACTGCAAATGTCTGGTTATTAATAAAAAATCAAATTCAGCTTTAAATATGAGAATTTGCTGTCGTTGAGTGCATTAACATAAGAGTGGCAGGCTTTAATGATTATTCTTAAAGAATTCTAATGTTTTGAGAGATGGCAGCATCATTGGGAAAAAAATGTCTGGTTTCCTAAAATGACCAGTACATTGAAGATAAAAACACTTAGAGATACATGTGTTGCCCTCTTTTTAAAGAAAAATCAGCCTCATTATTTTAAATTTCTAGCAGAGGAGCACAGTTCAAGGTAAAATCCTTGTTTGAAGCAAGGGCCTCTTGTATCTAAGAAAGTCCTTATCAACAGTACAACCTTGGGTAAATATTTTTAAGATAAAAATGAAGAAAGAAAACTCCTCCTTAGTCAATTACTCGGTGAAATCAGCATGGGCAATCAAGTGGTTATTGACAGAGTAATTTCAGACCACCTGCATAATTATAATGGCTCATATATTCAAGATGTAACTTTCTTTGTCAAATTTAGAGTGAATGTGTGGGAGACCAGGTCATAAAAGTGAATGGCTACCAAACTTTATCGGACACATGAAAGAGAAAATGCTATATGGTTACTTCCATTTACTCAACATTACTCATGGAAAATAGATAATGGGAGATGTTATTCAGCCATCTCATAGATACAGACCTCATATTTACTTTGGTGTAAATTTTATTTTTAATGAAAAATACCATGAAGATATCTAATTTTATTCTAGATGGAGTATAACTTCTGGGTAAGTTTATCTACTCTTACACACTCATGCTGATGTCTCTTAAATCCAAAGATGCCCAAATAGACATCTTTGGCTGAATTTTCTGTATGCCCCTCACACTCACAAATGTATTGTGTTATTATCTATAAAGTTCTTAGTTTTTCTGCCCAACTCTGCACTCCATTAATTTGATTGTCTTCTGTATTGTTTTGTTTGTTATTGTCATGGCCAGCCATGTCTCAAAAGCTTGAAGTCATTGTTTCTTTCTTAAGCTCTCCTTCTTCTCCGCCTAATCCTATCCAATATGTCACCAACTCCAAAAGTTTTCTATAACCTGTCATTTGCTCTTTATCCCCACTGCCTTAGTTGGCCTCATAACATTTTTCTTGGATTGTGGTCACAACAGGCTTTTGGCTTCCTTGATTCTAGTCAATCCTCTACAATGATAACTGAATTCTCTTTCTAAGAAACAAATCTATGATGTCATTCCCTATATCAAGACACTACCTCTGTCTTCTTCCTTTACAGACAAGTCAATTGCCTTCATCTGGTGAACAAAGACCTCTTCTCCCTGATCATAACCTAACACTTCTTCTCATGCAACACCTTAAATGACACTTAATTTCTTCTGATACACTGTGCCAGTTCAGAAGTCCTCTTCCTTACACAATTTATCCTTCCTTCTCAGGGCATCCATCACCCCTTTCTATCTCACAATGCCTGCTTTCCATCTTACACCAGCTCCAAGGGAAAACTTGATTGGCTTCATCCAGGCAGGTGGCTGGATGAATTATAGATTCATTCATTAATTATAATCTGTCCACTCACTATTTTATTTATATTAACTGATGCAAATTTTGCCACAGTGCCATTAAGTAGGTGTAATTTTTCATGCCATATAGTTGAAAGGACATTGCGGTACAGAGAGGGTAAGTAGCTTAGTTTGAGATGTGCAACTATTAAGTGTCTGAGCAGTTTATTATATCCAAGGAATTTGGCTTCAGACATGGGGTTTCTTAGTGACTGTAACTACCACCTCTCGGTGTAGCTCAGTACTAGAACCTGAATTAGTTATTGTGAAATCCTTGGTTTTATGGGGAAAAACAACAATTACAATAAAATTAAATAATTTGAAATTTATTTATCAAAAGACAGTTTCTAGCTTATATTGGAGAGTAGGAAACAAAACTATTTGCCTACTATGACCATACCACGTGATATTAAATGAGTTGTACATAAAAATAGTTGTACATAAAATCATTAAAATGTCACTCTCAATGCCCCAAATATATATTTGAGACATCTTATTGTGCTTCAGCTGACTTCCAACTGACAGTACCTGCAACTATCCCCAATACTCCTGGAATTTTTCTGGTACTGTAAAAAACAATATTGCCTAGGCACATGCCAAGATAGTAGAGTCCAAAGAATTAAACAGTCTTTGGAAGCAGCACTCTATGACTTTTCATAGTAGTGTCTAAGTACCTTGGTTCTTTTGCTCTTTGAACAAGAATATTCTGAGATGTGGATTTCCAGAGTTTCTCTGAGGGATTAACCTTCAGTTTCCCACTGTGGTAGACATCTTCATGTATTCTTTATTTTCTGGCTTCTCTTCTTTATATTATTTTTACTATATTTTAAAATATTGCCTTTATATGCCCTAAGTGTCTACTATATATCACAAATAAGCTATTTTCCTTTGAGTTCTTTTCTCAGGATCTGCTTCTGGGAGAGCTCGACTAAGACAATGATGTTTATAATTATTACCTTGGTTGCAAAATGTTGAATAAACAAAGTTTTGAGTGTATTAATATATCAAGAAGAAAGTTATAGTACACCAGGAAGTATATTTTATAGTCATTGAAACTAAACTCAACCAAAGTCTCTGGGTCTCTGGTACTCTGCCTGGTTTACAATTCTACTTAAATCAAGAAGGCAAAACAACCACCTCAAGAAAGGACTCTATTCAACTCTTCTTTTCACATTATAGATTCTTTCCAGTTTAAAGGAAAATAATTCTTCACTTCAGTATCAAATATGCAGAATTTAGCAATGTGAATTGCCTTTTATCTACCAAGGGTTGCCATGGTTGCAACTGGAGAATTTTATTTGGATCTTGCCAACTCCTCTCAGGCTGGAACTTAAGATCTTGAGTGAAATGTGTTTTTGGGCAAAATTTTTCCTACTTGTGACCCTCAGGCATCTGGGAACTATGTAATGGGAATACAACAGTTACTTTTCATTTTGTTGAAATTCTAATGGAAATCGGCATGTATCTACTATAATCATTGTCAAGAATAACCATAGAATCAAAAATACTTGCTTTTAGTCGGAGTTTTACTACCTCATGTTTGTCTAAAGCTCTGACTAGATGTTGGTTTTAATTTTAATAAAACAGGAGATTATTTGTTATTTAGTACAAGTAAGTTTGTAAGTAAATCTCTTAGAAACATGGGGTTAGGTCTGGAGGAGGAATGGAAGTGAGATGGTCCTTTTTGATCAGAGAGTTGGGAATAGAACTCTTCACTCTTTTTGCCAGGCTCACAGCAGGAGGAGCCAGAGGGAAGGTTGCCTGTTAGTGAGAGTGAAGCCAAAAGTAATATATCTGGGAAAAAACAACTCCAACTCTAATTATTGCATGATCTGCTCCAAAGTATCAGTAATGACTAGAAAAAGGAATCTGAATCATTTTGAGCATTTTAATTCTATCCCACAATCATTAGCTTAGCGCCTTTGGTTAGTTTAAGGTGCTGCTCCAGTTAGAAAGACCAAGACACTGGACTTCATCAGGAGGCTACTGAGGGGAAGAGGAAAGCTTGACAGGGTGCTATGATTCAAGCCCAGTTTGCATCTAGTCTTGGAAGGTTTCCTGTGAGCTGTGTTCTGTAAGATAGATATTTCAAAGTTGGAGACCGTTGGATCCCCCTGACATTTGTAGGTTTATTGTCTGCCAGGCACTGTAACCAGATAATGTAAGCTAATTTAAAAGTATACTTTTGTTTCTTTCTAATTTCAAAAGCAGTTCATTTCCTCATGGGGGTTTTGTTTTAAAATCTGAAGTAGATTTAAAAAAATGCTTCTATTCGGTGATTACTGTCAACTTACACTATATATTTTTTTCTGATTTCAAGCTTCTACTACTATTGTAATATATAAAATAGAAAGTAAAGTCCTTGCAAATCTTATTCTCCTCAAATAACTACTGTTAATGAACTGGATGTAATATAACCACACTTTTAGACTTGGAAACATGCTCAGTGCATCTAGTCTTGGAATAACCAAAAGTTTTGAAACATTGAAAATAAAAGTTTAAAAAATTCACTCATAGTGTTACCACATTATCTTAATCACTATTATTTTGGTCAGTTTTATTTTATAAAGATATTTCTGTTTTTATATACTTTTGATACATGCTTGTCTTTATGAAATGAGGGAACTATGGATACAAAGAAGACCCAGAGGCTTGGCATGGTACTTAGGCCTATACTCCTAACACGATGGGAGACCAAGGCAGGAGGACTGCTTGAGGTTAGGAGCTTGAGTCCAGCCTGGGCAATATAGTGAGACCCTACCTAGGTCTACAAAAAATAAATTTCGAAATATTAGGCGGGCATAGTGAGCACCTGTAATCGCAGCTACTTGGAAGCCTGAGATGGGAGGATCACTTAAGCCTAGGAATTTGAGACTGCAAACATACATTAAAAATTTTGTATCCTAATTTTTATTTCATATTATAGGCATTTTTCCAGATTACTACACAGTCTTCCTTCCATTCTTGTTTAGGATTTCACTCAGTAGATGAACAATTTACCTATTGCTGGATATTTGTTGTTTCATTTATTTCTTCATGCTGCCATAATAATTTTTGTTTGATTTCTTTTAATATTTTATATGATTTCTTAAATGATAGTTCCTCTAGAATGGGAGGTATGAACTGTACCCATTGTTCACCACTGTACCCCATGCCAAGCACCATGTCTGTTATATGGTATGTATTTCATAAGTTTTTATTTAATGAACAAATAATATTATTGTATTAAATGCCAAATAAATTTTTGTTGCCATTTTTTAATTTCCAGAAGTGTAATATTTTGAACGGGCTAGATACCATTGCAAATGTTATTTCATTTAATTTTAAGAAAAACCCAATGAGTCAGTTGAACAAACTGAGGTTCATGATTGAATTATAGAGTCATATGACTGGCTAACTTGCAACCAACATTCAGATTTACCTCCTTTGATGATAACCTTAGTGCTCTATTCATTTTGCCACACACTGTCTCGTACTTAAATGTTTTGATTATGAGGATGAAGTAGACAAAGCCCTGTAGGCTTGTTAGTGAACAAAGATAGTTGGTTGACTTGAGCAGAGCTTGCCAAAGTGTGGTCTATGCACTGCTCTCATAAAAAACACACCTGTAGAGCTGGTCAAACCGGTAGATACCTAACCCTTTCCAAGATTTAAAAGCATCAAAATTTCCAGGGGTTGGAAAGTTCTTATGAGGCCAAAATTGCATCTTTACCAAGAACCTTATTGTGTGTTGAATTGTGACCCCATAAAAATTTGTTGAGGTTCTAACCCCCATAGCTTGTTAATGTGATTTATTTGAAAAAATATTCATTGAAGATGTTAAAATGACATCTGGATATAGAATGTCATTTGGATTAGGGTGGGCTCTAATCTAATGACTCATGTCTTTATGAAATGAGGAATTATGTATACAAAGGAGACCCAAAGGATGGGCATGATACTTAGGCCTGTACTCCCAGTCCTAGATTGGACTAGGCCTACTGACTTGCTTATAACAAATAGAATATGGTAAACATAATGACACATGCATTGTAAAATTAGGTTATGAAAGACTGTGGCTTTTATTTTGCTCTCTCTGACTCTTCTCTCTTGCTCTGTTTAGGCAAGTTGCCCGTAGTTAACTGCCCTATGGAGAGGTTCACATAGCAAGGAACTTAGGCCCTCAATCCAACAACCTGCAAGGCACTAAATCCTATCAACAACCACATGTGTAAATTTGGAAGTATGTCCTTCTCAATTTGGCCCTTGAGATAACTGCAGCCCTAGCTAAAACCTTCACTGTAGGCTTGTGAGATCCTGAGCCAGATGACTCAGTTAAGCTCTATGTGGATTTCTGACCCACAAAAACTGTGGTATAAGAAATGTTGTTTTAGGCCACTGTTTTGGGGCAATTTCTTATATAGCAATAGATAGCAAATACAAAAGCTATTAAAATGTCTGAGCTTTCTTTTTCTCCATGTTTGGAAATTTACAGAGGTATTGTATCCATCTTCATCATTTGGCATCAGCTTAATTTGCTTGGTTTTAAATGTGGGTGATTTTTCTGAATCTCTGCTTAGTAATTAGGGAAAACAAATACAGAGAAACTTTGCCTCTTGTTTTATCTGTGAATCCAGTCGTTTTATGGTGTGTCACTGAGAGTCATTCTGTCCAACTGCTGTACTTCTCAAATGATAAAGCTGTCATCGTAGCTTGCCCAAGTGAGGTTGCCAGATTTAGCAAATAAAAATATAGGCTGCCCCGTTAAACTTGAATTTCAGATAACTAATTAATAATTTTTTAAAAATGTAAGTTTGTCCCATGTAATATTTGGGATGTACTTATACTAAAACATAATTTGCTTATGTGAAATTTAAATTTAATTAGTATTCCATGTTTTATATGGCAAACCTATGCCCAAGGTCATGCAACCTGTTAGTAATAGAGTCTACACTAGCAGCCAGTTGTCTGGTTTCCAGCCCAATATTTTTCCTTCCACATGACCCTGTGATGCTGATAAAAGTGGTACTTTAGAAACTCATCTTGTAGTTGTGCATATTTGAAGTTTTAATGTAGTAACCATTACCAAACAGCTTTTGAAAGAAGTGCATGGGTCATTCAAGGACAAATCTGATGCTCTTTGATGCAATCAACGGGTCTTACTCTGTAAATGAAAGTCTAGTCTGAGAGCATTAATGGAAGGCAGCCGTGGATCCTAATATTCCCATAATAGCAAGCAAAACTAAATAGTGTTAGTTTCTGCCTTGACTACATTAATGTAATGATTTTAATTATGCAAGCATTATAAAAAGGGACAATTTGTGGGAAGAAAATTAAATCAATTTAAAGAAGCTTTTATATTTATATATTTAACATATGCAGATCTATAAGCATGAAAGTAATTATGTGAAATTCATAAATATACACAGAAGGCATTAAGAAACCCTTTGCTAATTGGTACAAGAGACTTAAGGCCTATATGTGATTGCTCTCTAATGAGAATTAGTGTTTTTTTGCTGGTGTTCTTGAACTTAGAATATCTGTGTGGCTTTAATTGTTTAAGTACATTTACATAGATAATTTACATAATCTATTCTTGTTGACAATGGATTTTTGTAGAGTATGGTCTTTTGAGGATAGCAAGTGTAATGATAAAATAGAGTGTTAGAGTCAAAAAAAAAGGAAAGTCTAATGATTATGGAGTTTGAATGAATACAACTCAGATTTTCAGATTTTGTGTCTTTACTCAATCTAGTATATTTATTCCAGTGCATCCCAAGACCTATAAATGCTTTATATTTTATGGATAAATAAAACGGATTGCAATTTGATTACAAAAGAAGTATAAATAGAACACTTCACTATTAAAAAAAAAGGTTTCCTAACATTTAGTTGAGTTCCAAATTGCTACTCATACTTTGCTTGGCTATTTGCCCCTAAAGAGAATAAAATTATTGAAAATTTATTGGAGGAAGGTCAGGAAAATTACAATCAGTTTTATTTATCCATAAAATATAAAGCATTTATAAGTCTTGGGGTGCACTGGAATAAATATACTAGACTGAGCAAAGACACAAAATCTGAAAATCTGAGTTATGTTCATTCAAACTCTGTAATCACTTGGCCTTCCTTTTTTTTTTTTTTAAATAGTGATGGGTTGTATTTATACTTCTTTTGTAATCAGATACTAGGCTAAGCTACAGATTCTATATATTTGTGATGATTTAAGGAAAATTCACAAATGTTAAAATAAAATAATTTACTTATATTTAATAATAATGTACAAAAATAATACTCTTTTTAACAAAATAGTTTCACTCATCTCTCAAAATCTCCAAGCACCACCAAAAACAGGCTTAAAGAAAAATAATGTGCCTAAGGTCACAATGCACAGACTGGTTTCAACATTTTTTTTTCTTACTCTAAGTCTAAGTGTTTTCACTATGCCACACTGCCTCTAGATTCCTGATACTGTTCTGTTAAAGACTGTAGTCACCTTGCAAAAGTAAAGCCAATGTTGTCATGAAACCAGAATTTATTGATCATATGTTCCAGAGACTTGTTCTCTGGAATTTAGCAATTGGAACCTCTTGACACTTGAAAATTACTTATTTAGAAATACTAAGGAAGGAGGAATAGATATTCACTTTTTCCATTTAGAATTCTCTTGACTTAACTCATCTCTATTCAGTGTTGCTTCTCTCTGAATATTTTATGAGAATTCTTTTGTAGCTTAGTTAAGGTTGTGCCACCTCACTGCCTTGAGCCAATCTATGGGTTATGTCTCATAATTTTGTGTTGAGTAGCTGACTGACCCAAGGCTTCCAGGATAGATGTGAAGAGTGCTCAGGCTGCTGAGAGAAAGTGCAGAACACCCTTGGGGGCCAAGAAATGAACCAGAAATTAAGAGGATATGAAAACTAATCTCTGAAGAAAAGAAAAGCCATGAAAGAATCTTTGAATTATCTGTGTCATTGCTTGATTTTGTTGGCATAGATAATGGAGAATTGAGTAGAATTTTTCTTGTCTTTAGTGGTAGTGCAATACATTATAAATCAATAATCCTGTAAGTTTATGGTCTACTCTAAAATAACCATTAGATTTACAATAGAGGCTCTGAAGTCTAGTAATTGGTTTTCCCCTTCAGTTGAGGAATTCTAGGCATTTGAACATGAGATTTATTGAAATCAAATGCTTTATTATAGTTATGTGGCCTCCTGTATCCATATACTCTTAATGAGTGCAAATTCCCCTATAAAGTTGAAATTACAGAAGAATATGACTCTAGTTTTTCTTCCATAATTCATTTTTTCACCAACATCACAAGCCCTACCTTCCTATCCCCTGATTCTCCCTCTGATCACACATGAACACTCATAGACATCTTGATACCATTATTTGTTAATATCTCCTGAGGTGCTTAGGAACCACAATCTTAGTACTATCCAAGCATCAGTCTGTCGTTTTGTCTTTTTACCTGTAATTTTTGTTATCTTCTATTTATTTGTGACTCCTGGAGATACAATACAACTCTTAAGTATTTCTTGTGGACTATCTTTGCATCGTTATTTTATTCTGAGCTTACTGTTACTAAACTTTGCCACTTTCTTGATCTCTGCTCTTCATTTTCTCTTATAGAAAACAGTTCTCTAGGCTTTTGGTAATTTTGTGTAATAGATACTTTTTGAATGCAGTCTAAAATATTTCTACCTGATCATAGGACTGATGGGGAAGTTGAAGTTCCTTTGACTCTTTCAATAATACTATTTGCTGAATATTTATTGTGTACAAATGCCATACTCTGTGTTTAATACTCATTTAATGATTACAACAGTCAGAATAGTTAATTATGCATATTATCATTTATGGATGACGGAAATAAGGCTTGTATTGGCATAAAAGGACTTACCCAAAGTCAACAGAAATATACAAGTTAGAGGCAGGCTTTGGATCCATGTTTCTGTGGCTCCAAAGATCAAGATTTCTATGGGGCATTGCAATGCCTATCCTGTGTCATATTGTCTTTACTGAGTATTAGATTCCTATTCAGGTAGGGACCTTGCTTTTGAAGAATCACAAAGAATATAACCTTCGTATAATTTGAAAATTGCATTCTATTTATACATAAAAGGAAGCAATTTCTGTCTCTATTTTTCCTGTGCATGTGAGAGTATATGCAGAAAGAGTGTGTCAATAGGAATTTCTTAGATATGAATGTGCTCTGAGCACATATGTTAGAAAATCCACCAGTACCAGCTTTGATTCCTTCTGGACATTGTCTAGCCTGCACAATCATTTATCTTGCACCTTCCGTTTATCAAGGTGATTGCTAAGTTTTCAAATAGCAGTTCTACTTATATGTATATGAGGGAAATGCAGTCTTGTCTTGCTTGAGGGTTTTATTTTGGAGAAGAAAGACTACAAGGCTAATAAAGGTCCTTCCGCTCATAATTTTCTAATGACCCTTGTGGAAGTCCCAAGCCAAGGCAAGCTAGACGATTTCTAGAAATGATTCATTACTTTTCACAGATTCAAGTCTGAAATGCTTATAAGATGTTTTAGCTACTCAGGCAAAGGGAGGTGAATGAGATTGGAAGTAAGGGTGGAGAATAACCACGCTTTTTATTAAGAAGCATTTTGGTAAATTTGACTAACAACTAAAAATATAGAATCCAGGAAAGCACCTCAGGACCTGGTATACTGACAGCACTAAATACGTATTTGTAGGGTGAGTAAATTAATAAAAGGAAAGGATCAGAGACTGAATTTAAGAATAGAGTCTAAGGGTGGATTTATAGAAAGGAATTTGGAAGAAATCTTTCTTATAGTCACTTACTCTTATTGATACCTTCAGAGAATATATCTTTAAATAGTAAAAACACTGGAATATAAAGATAAGTATACAGTTTCTTTTCAGTGTTTCTAGATGCAAAACCTCAAGTTTATTTATCAAGAGTAAAAGAGTAAAATGGGTGAATATGTTGTAGTATATCCATCCTGTAAAATGTTATGCAGCTATTTAGAAATAGGAATTAGACCTACAATTATTTTCTGGGAGAGATCTATGTGAAATATTGTTAACTGAGAAAATAAATTGTAGTGTGAGTGTATATATATATACAAATATATGCACACATGTATATACATGATATATACTTTATTTATTTATTGCTTATACAAATATATCACCTATATTTTTATAAAAACAACCATTTTATATGTGTGTGTATTGTAAATGTATGAGCACAGAGGAAGTAGTTTATCTCAGGACGATGGGAATGGTGAACATGAGAAAACCATTAACTCATTCTGCATACAACCTTGCATTATTTCACTACTTATATACTACTTTTAAGAAAGAAATAAGAATACAGTTTTAAAGGAGGAAGACTGTATCTCTAATTAAGAAAGCATTGATGCTTGAAGTTTGAATGACTTTTCACTGTATCCTGTGTCTGAAAAGCTTGAGTTTTGTTCCAGTATTAAAAGGCTCTCCCATCTAGTATGGCAATGATTCCTTGGATAAGAAACTCAGCCTCTCTGAGGCTCAGTGTCCTTTTCTGTGAACTCATAGCTGCAAGGTAGATGCTTTTGAGATCTCTCTCATCACAGATATTCTATTCTTTTATTGTTTAAAAAGAATAACACAGAGTTATAAAAATTAAATCTATATGAAAATAGTGATGCTGCGAGATATGGTCTGGAGCTTTAGCATCCTCCTCTCACTTCACTTTGACTTGTGATCTAAAGAGAAACAGTGGGCCTGTTATGCAAACTAAGCATCAAGATAAGCTCTGACCCTTTCCTTACCCCATACTGCTGTCTCTAAAGCCCCTCCAAAGTAGAAATTATAGGTCTGCTATTCTTAGGACTTACTCTATGGAATAAAACAATATGTATGATTAGAATCAGAGTAAGTCTTTATGAAGTTAAAAAACATTTTTCCTTTAAAATGTCTATCTCCTTTGGGAAAGGTAGTTTTTAAGATCTTTTCATGAGAACAAGACTTAGGGAGAAAACATGAGAGAGGAGAAAAAGGCTGTGGAGGAAATGGAATAACCACAGAGAAGGGAGATGGAGTGGGGTTTCATGGTGTCGACACACAATTTAACAAGGGAGAGTTTTATTAGCCAAGGTTCAGTCAGCCGGACCGCTCGCCAGACACACAGACAAAGCGAGGGCCCTTAAATAGGTCAGAGCCTGCCAATCTCGCGAGCCCGGGAAATTCAAATATACCAATCACATAATGTCAGCGGGGTTTACAGAAGCAGAATAAGCAAGTTAGCTAATCTAATGTAGCCACTTGGTCCCTTCCAAATAAGGCATCTCCTAGAGACCCTCTGGAGTGTGCATTCCAGTCCAAATAAGACATCTCCTAGAGACCCCTCCTGGAAGCACATTCCAGCTGAGCAACATCACCGCACAGCACCTAATATGTGGGGCTACAAATTCACTACATTGTACATTATATAGGGAGATTATAAATGTAAAACTTTTACATGCCACAGGGTATAAAATTCATCACTTCCTACAAAATTCATCACCTCCCAACATTCCCTCCTTTGAGTTGTTCCTAGAGTCAAATCATTGACTCATCATGCAGGGACTTAACTTGGGTTCTCAGTAACAACAGGTTTGTGGTTGTTAGCCTGTTTCTTATGTAATTTAGAAGACATTGAATTAGGCATGGCCCCACAGTTACAAATATTAAGATTAAGAGTAGAGGTCTGGCAATGGCTGAGACCAGGATTGTGAGCCAAGGGGAAAAGGAAAATAAGGATTGGTACCAGTTTTCTGAAGCCTGTCTTTTAGACTCTCTGTGGTGAATATTTTCTCTGACTAGGGTGAGTGTCTCTCGGATTATTCCAGACCTGTTGGCATAAAAGCAACAGGCTTCTCCTAATGCTGCACAGAGCCCTCCTTCTTTCATGAGCAGGAGATCTAGTTCCCTTCTGTTCTGGAGCACCACCTCAGCTAAAGAGTCTACTTGTTCTAATTGGGATATGCTTGTTTCAAGGTTAGACAGATCTGTGTTAACGTACCTGCTTAATTCCTTAAGATTTTCATCTCCTATGGCCAGCACAGCACCCCCCATGGTGGCCAACCCTGTGATTCCCAATCCTTTAAGGATAGGTACTAGGATGGGGAACCTTTTGGTTCATCTAAAATTCTGGAGTTCAAGTTGTTTTCATCCTGCGAGTCCTTCAGTAATATACACCTGGGGCAATATGTGCACCAAAACACAGAGCTCGGAGCTGTCTTTGAGGAACTCTAGGGTGACACACGGGGTTATACCCTGTGAGCAGGCAAACCAGGCAGTGGGGGGGTGCAACAACCATATTAAGGCCTTCAGGAGTGCCCAGCCAAGAGGCATTTATTCTGGAAGAAGCCAAACAAGCTTCCCGATAGGGGGGGCTTTCTATGTTATAGGGTGAAGTGTGGAGACAGGCTCCTTGCCCTTAGAGATCTCCCTGGGTGACAGCAGGATTCTGTCCCCATGGACATAATCCCCTGGGTTGGGTAGTAGTATGATTAAGAACTTGTATATGCCCCCCAGTATTACCTATTCAGTAGTTTACGGCCACCCCCACATAATATGGGGGGCTGGGATTTAGGCATAGCCAGCAGCCTCTGGCCATGTTTGGGTGGGTGGCAATGGCTAGCCTAAGGACTGCTGCTAACATGGGGAGGTAAAGATTTTCTTTCCTAAGTGGGGTAATTGGAAGACTAACAATTGGTCTTGTAGGCTTTAAGGCTGCAATAGGCTTTGAGGTTGCAGCAACAGTTGTTAAATTAACTGACCTGGGCTTGTCCTGAGTGGGTTTGGGGGCCTGAGGTCTTGCCTGAGGGTTTGGCAGAAAGAGATTACAGTTGGACCCCATAGGGGAAGGGACATGGGTATAACTTTCCTTCATATGGAAAACTCTGTTCCAGGGTCCCTTCCTGAAACGTACAGTCTGAGTCCCCATTCTCTGCCCTTTTCCCATATCTTCTGGATGCCATAAGCATCCCATTGTATAATGGTGAGTTTTAGGGGGTTACATGTTTCAAGCTGATTACAAGTGGGCGCATGGCTTTGCCTCTGAAGGCATATGAAGGGGTCCTCAGTTTTCCAGGGGGAAAGTGCTTCACAACCCCATTTGGCACAATGAAAGTGCCCTGCCTTATGGCATTGGCTTTGGGCAACGGCCGGACAAGCATAGAAGTTATACATTGCAACCTGTTTTTCATCTTCAATGTCCTTGGAAATGCATCTCCAGCCCCTTTTCCAACGGATTGAACCACTCGGTGCTGGGTGGTAATCATACTCAGTTATGGCTAAATTGGGCCACAGGCTACAAAGGTCGAATTCAAAGGCCGGGGGCCCATTCCCGATGTAGGTGGAAACTACAGTTTCAGTAATAGTGTTTACCAGTTCCCATGAAGAGTTTCGCGAGGAAAGGTAATATGTTATACGCTGGGGAAGGCTTAAAAGAATAAGGAGGGCTACTAGCCTCTCTGGGAAGGCGGGACACAGTTGCCTCCAGTTACATGATGGACCTAAGGAATTGGGCCGCGAAAGTCTTATCTTTAGTGGGTCTTTTTCTGCGGCCAGCTTGATGACCTTCCATTTCATTGGTGGTTCCTCGCTGGTCTCGGCAAGGGGGTCTGCCTTCTTTAGTTGGGAATGATGGATCCAGGGACGGACACTGCTGACCTTCACCGCTGTTGGAGTAGGCAAGATTACCAAGTGTGGGCCTTTCCATCTTGGGGTTAGAGCCTCGGTTTTGTGCCGTTTGACCATACGTGGTCTCTGGGTTGGAATGGGTGAGGGTTTGCCGGACTCGGCTCCTGGAAGGCGACCCGCACAGCTGCAGTCACTGTTTTGTATCTTTTGAAGTGCCTGTAGTGACTGAAGTAAATCATGGTTAGACAGTTCAAGCGCTTTATCTGGGCCTACTTTTGGCAGTAGCTGCGGGGGTCGCCTGAAAAGGATTTCAAAGGGGGTTAGGCCCTTGATGTAGGGGGTACATCTTGCCCTTAGGAGGGCATAGGGAAGGAGTGTCACCTATCCCTTACCAGTTTCTAGGGTTAATTTGGTTAAGGTCTCCTTAAGTGTTCGATTCATTCTTTCTACTTGTCCTGAACTCTGAGAATGATAAGCACAGTGTAATTTCCAATTTATCCCCAGAGCCTTTGCTATACCTTCTGTAAGTTTGGAGACAAAGGCCAGCCCATTATCTGATCCTAGTGAGATAGGTAGACCATATCTTGGAATGATGTGGTTTGAAAGTTTCTTAACTGTTACAGACGCAGTTTCGGTTTTTGTAGGAAAAGCCTCGACTCATCCTGAGAAAGTGTCTACCATAACTAACAAGTATTTGTATCCATATTGCCCTGGCTTTACCTCTGTAAAATCTATCTCCCAATGTCTCCCAGGGATTACTCCCCGGTGTTGAGTCCCTGGAGTGGATACACTGACCTTAGTGATGTTAGTCTGCTGGTATGGTATACAGCCTTGGATGAGTTCTTGGGTCAGCTGATCCAGGTGAGGCAAGTAGAACTCCTTTCTTATGAGTTCAGTCAACTTAGTTTTTCCCAAATGAGTGCCTTTGTGAAGTTGCTGTAGGAGTTTGTGCCCTAGGGCTTGGGGAAGGAATGTCCTCCCATCCTAGAGTTGCATCCATCCCTCCGAATTTGTGGTCGCATTTAATTTTTGTGCTATACAGAAACCTTCCTCCATGTAAACCAGTGGTTCACATAGTACTGGAGGAGGTAGTGCCAGCAAGCAGGCAGTGCAGTGGCGTGCCACCTCTTTGGCTGTTTGATCCACTTTCTTATTGCCGACTGCTTCATTTGAGCTCCCCTGTTGGTGGCCTGGGCAATGCATAATTGCCACCTTCTCTGGAGCCCAGACTGCCATCAAGAGGTTTAAAATTTCCACTCTATTTTTTATAGTTTTTCCCTCAGCAGTGAGCAACCCTCTTTCTTTGTAAATTGTCCCATGTACATGCACAGTAAATTGTCCCATGTACATGCAAAGGCATACCTGCTGTCAGTATAAATGTTGACAGTCTTTCCTGCGCCTGCTTTGAGGGCTTCTGTCAAGGCGATTAACTCCGCCTTCTGGGCTGACGTCCCTTGGGGAAGGGGCTTGGCCCACACGGTGTCCTGCAGTGTTACTGCCGCTGCCCTCGCATACCTGGTTCCATTTTCCATGAAGCTGCTGCCATCTGTATAGAGGGTTAAGTCTGGTTCTGGCCAAGGAACGTCTGTCAGGTCCGGGCATGGCTTCTGGAGGAACTCAGTGAGCTCAATGCAGTCATGGGTACTGCAGGTCCCTGTCGGCAACAGGGTGGCAGGATTTATACTGGCAGTTCGCTGGAACCTGATACATGGCTGACTAAGAAGCAATGACTGATAGTGGGTGAGCCAGGTATTGGAAATCCATTTTGCTGGAGCCCCCTGGAGAAGGGCCTCTATTGCATGTGTGGCTATGACAATTAGGTCCTGTCCCAGGATCAACTTGTCTGAGTCTTTTATCAGCATAGCTGCAGCTGCAATGCTTCGCAGGCAGGCTGGCTATCCTGCCACTACTGGGTCTAGCTTTTTTGACAAGTATGCCACTGGCCTATTCCAAGGACCAAATTTCTGGGTCAGGACCCCCCAGGCGACCCTTTGACTTTCATCCACAAAGAGGTGGTGGAAAGGCTTCCCAGAATCTGGTAGGGCCAATGCGAGGGCTAAGATTAAAGCCTCCTTTAAGGTTCGGAAGGCTTTTTCCCTTTCGGGGGTCCATTGGAATTCCATCTCTGGACCCTTAGTTCATATAAGGGCCTGGCGATTTCAGCAAATCGTGGAATCCATAGCCTGCAATACTCCCAGGAACTCTCTGGCCTGCTTTTTTGTTTCCAGGACCGGGATGCCAACTATAGCCTGAACTCACTGACTGGACAGGGCTCTCTTACCTTCCTGGAGAATATACCCAAGGTAGGTAGCCGCGGTTGTACAGAGCTGGACCTTCTTCGCTGACACCCAGTATCCCAACATTCCTAATTCTCTCAGGAGATTTTGGGTGGCCTGCAGACAGTCTTCTCACAACTCAGCAGGGATGAGTAGGTCATCTACATATTGCAACAGAGTTACCTGGGGATTGCATCTTCAGAAAAACTGCAGGTCTTGTTGGAGAGCCTTGTTGAACACCATAGGAGAGTTCTTGAATCCTTGTGGGAGTCATGTCCATGTTAACTGCCTGTGCTCTCCTTTTTCCGGGTCCGACCATTCGAAGGCGAACAAGAGCTGACTCTGTCTGGCCAATGGAATACTGAAAAAGGCATCCTTGAGGTCTGAGACTGTATAGACCTGTCATTTGGGGAGAAGCTCAATTAAAAGGGTGTATGGGTTTGGGACCATTGGGGGAATGTCCTCCACCCTCTTGCTGACCTCCTGGAGGTCCTGCACTGGGCGGTAGTCCCCTGTTCCAGTCTTTTGTACTGGCAGTAATGGAGTATTCCAGGGTGAGTGGCAGGGCATCAGGATTCTAGCCTCCCTGAGGCATTGGATATGTTTGGCTATACTCCTTCGGGCCTCCTGGGAGATGGGGTATTGGCGCACCCTAGCGGTGATTGCCTGGCTTTTTAACTGCACTTCTACCGGGGCATGGTTCCTTGCTAACCCTGGCAGGTTGGTTTCAGCCCAAACACCTGGGATTTCATTCCACAGTTGGTTTAAGAGTTCCGAATCTTGTGGGGGTGGCTCACCCCCTGCCATTAGATATTCGTCCTGGAGAGCCACCATTACAAGAATTTTGGTTGGCTCTTGAAAATCTACTGTCACTATGGCTTTCTGAAATCCTATATTAGCCTTGAGTTTATACAAAAAGTCTCACTCTAAGAGCAGGTATGGGCAGTCTGGCATTACCAGAAATGAGTGAGTCACCTCTCCCTTTCTCAAGTCCACAGTTCTCTCAGTGGTCCTGGGGTATGATCGAGTCCCAGTTGCCCTCTGAGCCAGAGTATGCTTATTATGGAGAGGACCATTGGGTCTTTGGAGTGCTGAATGTTTTGCTCCCGTATCCACTAAGAAGTGTACAGGGCTACCCCCCCACTATAAGTTTGACCCTGGGCTCTGGGGGGTATTTACAGAACCCTGGCCCCATTAGTCAGATTCCAATTGAGCACTGATGTCGATTTTTGTGGCTCCAAGTTGGTAGGGGGCCCGATTCACCTCTTCGATTTGTCTGGGCAATCCCTTTGCTAATGTCCTTTCTTTTTTACAGTGAGCACATTGGTCTCTGTCTAAAGGAGTCCTCCTTCTGCATTCCCCTGCATGCTGTCCTTTCAAGGCTGCAACCATGACTTTGGCCAACCTCTTTGCTTGTTTATCTTCAGATGAATCTCTACTATTAAAAACCCTTTGAGCTACCTCAGTTAACTCTGACAGGCTTTTTCCTTCAAACTCCTCAAGTTTCTGCAGCTTTTTCCTTATATCAGGGGCCGACTGGGAGACAAAGGCTATGACTAATGCCCTCCAGTTTTCTGGTGCCTCTGGGTCTATCGGGGTGCATGTCTGATAGGCCTCCATGAGACGCTCCAGAAAGGCGGTGGGAGATTCCTGTGGCTCTTGAGTGACTTCACTCACCTTAGATAAATTTGTGGGGTGCCTGTGGCAGCCCAGAGACTCCCCCAACAGAGTCTGGCAATAAGTGGTGAGACACTCCCTACCATGATCAGTGTTAGGATCCCAGTTTGGTCTGTCAGGGAGGAAGACGCACTCCAATCATGCATGTTCTGCTGGCCGGCCATCAGGTCCCAGGATTAACTTCTTTGCTTTCTGCCGAATGTGCTCCCTCTCCTCAGCGATGAAGAGGACCTGGAGGAACTATTGGCAGTCATCCCAGGTGGGCTGGTGCATGTAGAAAATAGTTTCTAAGAGAGAAATAAGGGCCTGGGACCTTTCAGAGAATGGCGGGTTTTGGTTCTTCCAATTGTAGAGGTCACTAGTAGAAAAAGGGACATAAACCGTAAAGGGTTGGGGTCCCGTCCCACCCACATCTACCCCCGGGGCTTGCCACAGAGGAAGGATTGCCGGGGTTTCTTCCAAGGTCTCAGTAGTTGAGTCCGGGCTTGGGGCTGTCAGACCCTCGGCCGGTGGCTGGTCAAGAGTGGGGCACGGCGGGCCAGAAGGGGGCTGGTAGAGAGAACCACTTCTAGTATGAGCCAGGCTAAGGGTTCCCTGCTCTTGAATGCCCCATCCTTGTCTCACCACCAGATATGGTGGGGAGTTCTCCTCATCCTCTGGTGGTTGCTGGAGGATGGGGGGGCTTAGCTTCCTGTAGAGTTAAAACATGAGAAGAGTTAGTTCCGGCCTTTTTCATCCAGGCCAGGTGCTGCAGGACGAGAATGTACCAAGCAGTGATGTACGGAATCTGGTCTCGGTGGTACTGGCAGACAATTCGCTGAACCTCTCTGCTATTGAGGGGTTGGAAGTACTCTCTGGTGGCCAGCTGCAGTTTGCGAATTTAGGCCATTCAAGGGAACCGAAAGTTGTTAGTTTCCCTCTAAGCACTCGATCTCCTGACAGCTCTGCAGCATCCTGAAAATCCTTAAAACAATGTAAGACTAGCTCCAGCGGGGTGCGAGGCTTAGACCCCTGCTGTCCCATACCTTCAATTGCAGCAATGGAAATGAGAGTTACAATAGCTACAAACACAAGACACAATGAAACAAAGATACACACAGAGCAGGAGGACCTAATGGTCCTTGGGAGATATTGGACACCGAGCCTATTCATTAGTCAGCCACCTGAACCTCTTTCAGCTCTGGAGCCTGCTTCTGCTCCTGGCTTATCCAATAACTGACTACTCTGAGTTCCAAATGGGAAACAAGAGACACCGAAACAATGGACACTGAGCCCATCCACCACCAATTGGCCGCCTGAGCCTCTTTCAGCTCTGGAACCTGTTTCAGTTCCTAGCTTATCCGATGGTTGGTCACTTAGGGTTCCAAACCAGAAGACCTGGTGACATCTCACTAGGTCCTCGGCCTCTAAAATTACCACTGCATCCAGCTTTCCTGTGAGTACAACCTAGAGTGCTCACTACCGCAAACAAAAGCAGGCAAAGGCAAGACAAAATGAGAACCTGACTTACCTCTCTGAGGGCTCCAAAAGGCGTTGTGAACCTGCCAGGGACGGCTCAGCTATTCGGGACTTTGCAGGCTAGTGAGCTCACATGGCTGGTCAGCTTAAAACCTGTGAATTAAGGACTGGTGATCCTGGATGAGCCCCAGATGGAGTGGGGTCCGAGTGTTTAATTCATGGTGCCGACATACAGTTTAACAAGGGAGAGGTTTATTAGCCAAGGTTCAGCTGCCTGGGACCGCTCACCAGACATGCAGACACAAAGCGAGGGTCCCAAGCTATGGTAGAAGCTGCCCTTAAATAGGTCAGAGCCTGCCCACCTCATGAGCCCAGGAAATTCAAATATACCAATCACATAATGCCAGTGGGGTTTACAGAAGCAGAATGAGAAAGTTAGCTAATTTAACGTAGCCACTTGGTCCCTTCCAAATAAGGCATATCCTACAGACCCTCTGGAGTGTGCATTCCAGTCCAAATAAGGCATCTCCTAGAGACCCCTCCTGGAAGCACATTCTAGCTGAGTGACATCACCGTACAGCACCTAATATGTGGGGCTACAAATTCACTACATTGTACATTATATAGGGAGATTATAAATGTAAAACTTTTACATGCCACAGGGTATGAAATTCATCACTTCCGAGAAAATTCATTGCCTCCCAACAGAGAGGCACCAAGAGGAGGTGGCTGCTAATATGACAAGTTTTTCCAGACCTGTCAAAGGAAAGAATGTAATTAGACTAACAGTCTTTGAGTTCTCCTTGACTTCTATTTTCTTCTCCTACCTTCTACAAGGGATGTCAGCAAATTCTGTCTAGTCCCTCTTCAAGCATATCCAGAATCTAACCATGTTTCCCACCAGCACTTATTTTATGCTGGACTAGGCCACTGTTATCTGTTATTGCAGAGGCATTCTGAAACTGATTCCTGCTTCTGCCCTTCAGTCTATTCTCAACACAGTAGTAGCCAGAGGGACCAGTTGAAAACCTAAGTGAGATCAACTACTCCTCTGTTTAAAATCCCTGTTTTAGTGCTTTCCCATTTCACTCAAAGTCAGAGTCATCACCTACAAGAGATATCCCCCCTTAGATGCATCTGGTGAGCTTTAAAGAAGTACTATGTTGGAGCCTGACTCCAAAATGTTGATGCCATTGGTTTTATGGTCAGATCGTTGCTATTTGCAGAACTGAGAACTACTGCCCACCCAACCTGTTCACCCTCCCCTTCTTACTCCTTCACCCTTCTCACATTTCCACAAAACATCACAGGAACACAGGCCTCCTAGCACTTGCTTGAATACCATAGGCACATTCTTACCTCAGGGTCTATTCTAGCCAATGCTCCCTCCAGTGCTCACATGGAGCATTGTGAGCTTCTTTCAGGTCTTTAAGATGTTGAGCAGTTTGAACAAAGATCCCTAGAAAAGTATGAGTGGAAGGTCCTTGATTAGCTTCTTGTAGTGTTTTTCCCAAATCAAACTCCTCAATCTAGACCATGTTGCTTTTTCCTCACATATAAGTAGATTTTCCCTATGATAACTTAGCCTTCACCCTGGGGAGCTGAGGGTGCAAAATAAATGGTTGTATAGTCCAAACAACTGCTGAAAGGAATCATAGGTAGTGTTGATCGATTTTTTTCATACATGCTCACAGTACTTTCTTATCTAGCAGAAGTTTCCCGTAGACATATGCATGTAACCAGATATACAGATATACAGGCGGGATATGCACTGAGATATTTTGACCAGATAACTTCTAAGGTCTCTTCCAGTACAGACATTCTATGATTCTATTGTTAAATATTAACCACTAACACAGAATTATAAATATTAATGATGTGAAATAGGCACAAGGAATAGCTTGGCAATGTTTATCTCCTCCCTTTCCCATAATTCATCAGTTACACCCAAATTGTCAAAATAATCACACAATTTAAGTAAGACAAGTCTCCTGTTGTACACTGAAGGTTTGAAGTCCCTTGGCCTCACCCTTCAGAACACTTTGTTGCTTCTGGGGTGCTACTCATGTCCCACTGTAATGGTCTGAGTAAACACTCGGCTGCTATCTCTAGACACCAATAAATCAAGAGGCAGAGAACTTGTAGAAAGAAGTTTATTTCTGAATTCAGAATTCAGGGAGACAGAACCTGGCACCTGGCATTTCTAGAACTGGTCTGCTCATCCCTTAGGTTCCACAGTCCATTTTTATAAGTTTAGGGTTGCTGGAACCTATACATTGACTACATGACTGACAGAGCATTATATAGAACTTAAGTTACAGCAGCATTTTGTCAATAGTAATATTTATGGCCTGCATACCTGGTGCCCACAGGGGTGGCTCATAGTTTCTCTTATCAGTAATACCAAACAGAGGAGTTGATCAAGTTTGCCACAGGGTAAAGGAGGTAACAGAGCCTATTATAAAATAAAACATTATTCACTACAATATAGTGTTAATTAGAAGTTATAACATGCAAAAAGTTACGAGGTTTATGGTTACAGGGATACTATATTTTTTCATATGTATGACTACTGATAAAAGAGAGTAAATAGGGATTCATTTCTCTCAGTTGAATGAGTACAACCTGTAGGGGAGTTAAAGATTCTTTGAAGTAACTCACAGAGAATGAGTAAGCCTGCTCCAATTCTCATTATATCGTTCTTTAATGGTTGTGGCAATATGGACACAGTAGTGGGTTTCCATATCACCAGGTCTGTACCTTTTGTAAACTCTTGGGAATTGTTCTATTGAATAAATCCATCTGTCTGATTAAGATCATGTGGCTTATTGAGATGTTTTAAAAACACTTTTTTTTTACTACGAGTATATGAAATATGAATTTTTAAAAGTTATTTTATTTTAAATACTTGGCATACAATTCAGGTTTGGTATACAAGTGCTCATTGTACAGGTAAATGTGGTTCTCTGTTTGGTCCTCACTTCACCTGGCTTGAGATCTGGTACCCCTACTGATGTTATGTGGCGTCCCTTTACCCCCTCAGCAGTTTCCAGCTACTGCCAATCCCCTTCTTATAGTATTATGGTAAATGTTCAGAGTCTGCGTATGAGTAAGAACATATGGTACTCAGTTCTTTGTTTCTGTGATAAATCACTGAGAATTACAGACTAAATCCTTCCAAGTTGCTGTGAAGTCCATAATTTTGTTCTTTATGACTGTGTAATATTCTGTTATGTATATGTACCACATTTTAAAAAATTCAGTCCAGTTTCAATGGGCAGTATGGTTGATTGCATGTTTTTGCTATTGTAAATAAGGCTTCAATAAACATGCAAAACACCATCTTTTTAGAATGCAAATACCCCTTGGGAAAGATACACTTTAAGCCTGATTACTCATTTACATGTCAGCATATATATGTTTTCAGAAGTGCTTGGTACCTAATGGAAGCTCAACAAGTGCTTGGACAAGGAGTAAATCAATGGTGAGTTCATGACTCTTTTCTATAGGACAGATGCCAACTGCACACTTGGCAAGAGACTTGGTCTCAGGTTATCTTAAGTTATATACAAGACAACATCTAGAAGAGTGGCCCAAACACAACAGAGTAACCTGGAGGGAATTCCATGTGCCCAAAGATGAGAAAGGCATCTTAGCCTCATGATACACAGAAGACTTTATCTCTTGTGCCAAGGGCCCTGCAGCTGAGAGATCTCCAGTTTTGTGTATGTGGGTGAGTTTGTGCATGAGAGATCTTAGAAAAACTAACAAAAGAAGTCACTTTTAAACATTTGGCAAACCTGAAGAGGACCAACACTAGCTCACAAGAGTATCAGTCAAACATGATCATTTTGGAACCTACTGTTTTCCTTCCACATATTCCAGTTTCAACTGGCAAGGAGAAGTAGAAGCATACTTTGCAAAAAAGAAAAAATTCCAATTGTCCTTCTCTAACTGTAAGTTTCCCTCCTACTCCAGACCTTAGTGTGGGGAGGAAGAAGTTTCAGCTTTAATTCAAGTTTGGACTTTTGATTTATTGCTGAAATAAAATATTTTGTGATTTAAAGTGACTCTGGGATATTCTATTATCTAATAGTGTGCACAAAAAGTAAGGGGGGGGGGCTGCCCAAATTTTCATCTGGAGTCAATGGAAATACTAACCCAACAGAATAAATTCGAAGAGACAGTGGGAGATAAAAATGAAGTTGTTTATAATTGTATCCTATGAGTCATGCTTGTTACATATGTCTACTTCACAGCTCTGCTCTGATTAGTATGATATTGATTCTCATGTCAGTTTGAAAATATTTTGGTAGCAAGTCAAGCACATTTTTAGTTGATGCAGAAATTTCTCACAAACTTTATTTTTAAATCTACACAGAATTATTAAACTGAGTTTTTTTTTTCAGTCTTTAAAATGAGAGCCTGTCAAGGAAGTCTTTGCTCTGGAATCATTGAAGGATTGGAGTAAATTCAGTTCCTGTTGTTAAAAGAACAATTGTACCAATACCAGGCTCAAAGCTCCTTTTCTGAAATCTCATAGTCACATGAAAAAATACTTCATGCTGATTTGACCAGTGGAGATGACTAACTGTAAAGGTGCTAATGAAGTGTTTTTAATGGACTATGTTTTTCTTGTCAGAGATTCACCAAGTAATAGACAGAATTGAGACTTTCCTACAAAAATTGAGAATTGCTATGACTTGAAATTTATTGTTGTCTTTACATTTAGGGCGATACAGCTTTACATTTGTCTATAACAGAGATACAATTTCAGTCCTTAACAATTGTCATCGAAGACTGGCAAAATGGCCTCTTCTTGATGACATGACTTCCGTCTTCCAAAAGAGTGTATTGAGACCTGCAGCTTTGTAAGCTAGAAGATAAGAGCTGTCTTGTGTTTCTTTTCTTTCTTCAGACAGCAGCCAGGCTTGGTGCTCTGCACACAATAGGTGTCAAAGAAAGCTATTGACAGAATGTCTAGGCGGTTCAGTCATTTGGAATGCATATCACTGCCTATTGTTCATATTTGAAACACAAACAGCATTAATACTAAAGGCCTGTGGCTCCTGAATTCCTTTCACAGCTCTCTCTTCATTTAGTCTAATTACTGTAATGGGCAGAGTACCCCTTCTGTTTTGACAGTTAAGATGAAGGAAATTGAAAATTCAAAAAGACCATAAAGAACAGACTCTCAAGAAAAGAATCCATTAAAGTCAGTTAAAAGTTATCTCAAATTCTCAGCATCCAATCTCTCTTACTTAAAATTTCCCATTTTGTTAAAGCATAAATGAAGTAGCTCCTTTTTCCTCCACTGAAGATCACAAAAACCATTTTGCTCTGGAGATGATTCCATTGCCTTTATGTGTAAGTGTACTTAAAATTTTATATAGGTGTGAATAAGAATAAGCAGTCTTTTGCTTTGTTGTTTCTGGAAGTGAATTTTCTCCTTGTGGCCTCTGTAAGGATGAATAAAGAAAGGGCATATGAAGAGCTGGTAAGTGGGATAGTTTATCTGTTGGCTATAAGATTAATAACATACTAAGCAATTCTTATAGTTATTATATTTATGAGCAAAAATAGCCTTAGGCAAAACTGAGAAAGCTGACTTTGCTATCAACAAATTTTTATTTTTTTAATCTCTCATGTCAATTTTCTTCTCAAACTTAGTGCCTAACCTTGCTGTTGCCCCTTAGATGCCTAAGCCCAAACCTACCTCAGGTATACTGTATTTAGTATTGCCTCCAGGAAAGCTTCCTAACTCTTGCCAGGCTCTTTGCAACTCCTTTCTCCCTGTTCTAGCTTTCTCCTTTGTATTTCATCCTCCCAGGCTTTACTTGATATCTAGCTAACAAATGTGATCAATTCTTTCATTTAAGGTAGCAATGACCAATTATGATTCAATGTGTTACAGAAGGTTGCATCATTTGCACATTTAACTTAAATAAATCAAGCATCAACACAGGGTTTAAGCGGTGAAGATGAGAGAGAGAGAGAGAGAGAGAGAGAGAGAAATACGAGGAATTAAATAGTGAGAGGAGTAATGTAGTTACCATTATATTAGTCAGCTCAGGCTGTTATAACAAAATACCATAGATCAGTGACTTATACAACAGAAATTTATTTTCTCACTGTTCTGGAGACTGAAAGTCTGAGATCAGAAGGGCAGCATGGTCAGTCTCTGGTGAGGGCTCTCTTTCTAGATTTCAGACAGCCACCTTCTCACTGTGTCCTTACATGGCAGAAAGAGAGAGCTCTCTCTCTTCTTTTTTGTATAAGGTCACCAATCTTATCATTACCAATCTTACCAATCTTATGTCTGTGGCTCCACCCTTATGACCTCATTTAACTTTAATTTCTTCTTAAAAGCCCTATCTCCAAAAACAGAGCTTCAACATGAATTTTGGAGGGACACAATTCAGTTCATAGCACTCATTCTTTTCCATCTGTTGATGACTAGAAGTAAAAAAGGATGAAATATAGAGTTATGCTTCTTTCTTTGGGCAATCTCATTTCTGTTTTCATTGTATGAATGAATCTGGGATGAGTTTGATTCCAAAGTGTATACAGATGTAAATTTTCTACAGTATGGCCAACTACTATATCTGATGATCAGTTGAAGAAATAGTTATCTTTACCAATAATGTTAGGGAAGAAAAAAAACCCTGCTTGATTTGTTGAGAAATGGCATGTGTGCATACTATACCTCAAGGGTGATTGAGGAATTTTCAAGGGTAATTTTGTCTACATGTGATTTTTCACCTTAGGAATTACTTTTAGAAATAAATAGGACTTCATTTTACATTTGGATTTTTAACAGACTTAAATAGTGTAACCCAAGGTTATGAGTAGCTTGGGGATTGCAGGTACTTGTTAGGATACATCTGGATAAAGAGACTAAGGGATACTTCAAAAACATGCATAGGTGGTCATAAATAACAATAAAATAAATGATATTTTATATATGATCTGTGCTACATAAAATGCTTTTATAACCCTCACATAAAAAAATAATGTGAAGTAAAGTGCAAGACTTTAAGTGACTTGTTTATTAATTCAGAGAGATATTAACATTCTGTAGGACTGATCAATAAGTTTTATAGAGTGGGGGAGATGTTTTCAGATGTGTATCCAGTTTCCCTGGAAACTTGGGCTCTTCTTATTAAGAGCTGAGTTTACAAAGAAATAATTACCGGGTAGGGGACAGCTGAAGAATAATTTATTTGACATTTACTTATTCAGAAAATATTTGAGTGCTGACTAAATGCCAGGACTATTCTAGGTTCTAGGGAACACAAGAGGACAAAACTGACTGGTCTTTGTTGTAATGAAGCTTACACAGAGTGAGGAAGAATAAAGACAATAAACAAATACAACAAGCACCATACTAGATAACAATAACTTGGGCTGATATAACAGCATCTGGATTTTTGATTTAGACTGAGTGCTTAAGGAAAACCATTCAGATTTAAGGTGAACTGCAAATGACAAGGAGTCAATCATACAAAGAGAACAGAAGCACGTTGCTATCAAAAGCCATGATTAGGACATGTTGTGAATGAATCTCTGTGTTTGAAGACCAGGTACCAAGCAGCATGTCTACCTATAGCAAAATGGAAGAGGGGAAAGTGGAGGGAGGTATGGCCAGAGGTCTGTTCACAAAGGGCTTTTTAAATTAGAGTACTGATGATCTTTAAGAACTGCAAAATTTTGTTGAGTAGTGAATTAGAGAGGAGAGAAAATTAAACTATTACTAAAAACTAGTTGATAAAAACTTCATGTTTAAACAATAAACTCTAAGTAAAAAGTGTCTAAAAATTCTTTGAAATTAATGTAAATGATAATTTCAAGGCAGACATGCCTAGAGACTGGGAAAATAAAGACCACATCAAATAAATAGTAGAAACACAGAATTAGAAGAGTCACAGTAAAGATAAGACTTTTTCAATGGTAACATGTTCCCCTACATGTTGATCTCACTAGCAGTTTATCCCAGTGTGCTACACAATATTACCACTTATTATGTGTGTTGTGGCAGGGAAAACACAGAACATTCAACTAAGGATTTCATCAATACCTCAGTGATGCTTGGTCCTACCATTACCATCCCATTGTTTAGCATCTGTAATGTGGGAATGCTCTGTGTGTCTGTAGTAATTGTATATATAATATAATGTTATCCATTTCATGTACTTTATATATACACACACACACATATGAGTTCATTCCATTTTTCAAATTTGGTCATTCTAAACTAAATCTTAAGCTGTTACTACATAAGTTAATATACTACCTTCATAAACTGCAAATAATACATACTTGAGTTTGGTTGGACTCACCCCAAAAGAATTACTTCATAAAATAAAATAAGTAGAAATCCCCAAACAACAACAAAAGCCCATTGCTTTTAAACAGTTGTCTTGGCTTAGAGATGATACTCTTGCACGTTCACATTCATATAGGCGGGAATCATAAGCCTCATTGTGAAGACCAAGACTTGGGGGTGCAGAAGAGTTGATTGTGGAGGAATATGAGGCCTGATTAGGCCAACATCAATTGAGTAAATTGGGTAAATTGAGGAAGAAAATCTCAGGATGAGATTTTACAAATGTTACAAAGAGACTTACTGATAGCAACAAAAAGCTATAAAAGCTGGATAGCAAGCTACAAAACATTTGCTATTAGTTCCCTGGTAAACAAAGAGCTAGTTAACAATTACTATTATCTAATCTTATCTTAAACAACATATTACTAGCAATCAGCTGCTTCACAAACCTCTGGAAGTTTCCTTTTGCAGAATCCCCTGCCCCTCCCCAAAGGCAATTCCTGGCCCACTAAACCCTGGCTCCTCTTACATTTATATACACTCCTCTAGTCCCCGCCTCTTTGCAGGGAGCAGTCTCTCTGCTGTTTGGCCCATTGTGCCCCTCACAATGTATCTTCCCTTTAATAAATCTATCTTTCTTAATTCATAACTGTCTTGGTGGATACTTCCACTCCCTGCAACCCTGGCCATACCAAACCTACCCAGCCTGCCACACACAGCACTTATTTTTAAAGCTGGAACTGCCAACTCTATTATGTCTCATTTTAAAATCTTGAGAGAATCTGGTTGGCCAATGAATACACTTCCTTGTGTCTGATCATACTCCAGATTTGGTCAGCTGTGACTGGGAGTGGGAGTGGAGTAGAAATATGATTGAGGATGTGGGCTGCAGCTATTCCCAGAAGAAGGAATGAGCATTTACTATAAAACATAACCAGTACATTCACTAGCAAGGCAAGGTAGAGAAACATTTTTCAGCTTCTTAGCTGAAATAAATAAAACCTGTGCTTTAAGAAGTAGGCTTTAGGCAGTAGCAAGAGAACTTTAAATTAACATTGGTGTTATTATTAAAAACTTTCATAACTAAAATTACCCTTGATCATTTTTTGTCTTCTTTTGCATGGAAAATTGGAAATGGTACAATGTGTGTTCTTGGCTATTTCAAATCAATTAAGGACAGGTTCCCAAAATAGGGAGAGCGTGTGTGTTATTTTGCTGTTGTTTGTTTTACTCCCTATTTAATTGATGGTGTTCACACCACACACACACTACATCTGTGGTCTAGAACAGTGAGGAATGAGCAGTTGCTTCACTGACTTCCCAAAATAGAGACCGAGTTACATCTTCCTGTCCTGAGAATGTTGCTGTCAGGTAAGTCCTTCACCCAAGGTATATACTTATCTCATTGCTAATGTATTATGAGATAGAAGAGTCCCAAAAATTGTACTAGGAAAGGAAGTTGCAAAGAGAATAAATTAAAATGGATCTGGATGTTTTTATTTTATGCTCAGTTGCACTAGTTAAATCATAGCAGGGATGGAATAAAAAGACAAGAAAGGTAGATGAAGTTCAAAATTGTATGCTACAATGGGGCCACTTTTTTTTTTTTTTTTTTGAGTTGGAATCTCACTCTGTCGCCCAGACTGCAGTGCAGTGGCCGCTTCCGGCCACCGCAGCCTCGACCTGCTGGGCTCCGGCGATCCTTCCACCTCAGCCTTCCAAGTAGCTGGAACTACAGGCACACGCTCCATGCCCGGCTAATTTTTTGATTTATTGTAGAGATGAGGTCTCGCCAAGTTGCCCAGGTGGGTCTCGAACCCGCGGGCTCAGGCAATCCACTCACCTCAGCCTTCCAAAGCACGGGATTACAGGCTGAGCCACCGAGCCCGGCGGGCCACATTTTAAAAGTGGGTTTATTGGTAAAGAGTAAAGAGAAGGCAGTGAGCAATAGCACTTACTCTGATCTTCTATTATTTTCCAACAAAGTGACAAGAACTTGACTTTTTTTTTATATGCTCAGCGATGGGGTTGACAGATGGCTTTATAGAAGTACCCCAGAAAGGCAAATATGTTTGGAAAGCTAAAGATAATGTGGTCAGATCTTTGAGCTTTAAGAATCTATCTTGACTAATTCATTACTTCAGGTCTATCCTCAAGGGGACCTGAACTAGCTGGGACAGGGAATCACTCTTTCTGGAGGAAAGTGTTACAATCACTAGTAGAAATAAAACTTGAAACAATAGGATTTGAATTTGGGTTATGTCTCTGATTATATCTCCTAAAGTTGGGTATCCTTGGGTAAATGACTTTATTGTTCTGTTTCTGAGTTTCCTTTCCAAATGGTACAGATTACCTACTTGGTAAGGGCTACTGGGAGGGTTTAATGAGATAATATGTATTAGGTACTGACTGACTAGTACATGACGGAAATAATTTCTATTACTGTTATCAGTGTGCCCATCTAGGTTTGCACTAAAATTTTTGAACTCTCTGGGTTTAGCACCAAAAAGTCCCATGTCCTGGGAACCTCTTGGTCCTGAACAAACTGGGGTGGTGATCAAATTTAGTCATTCACTTTTTGGGCAATTGACTCTTTGGCCAAACCTTCTTGACTCCAATATGCATTTCATGTGTTCTTTATTTTCTTTGGTATTTCATTACCATGTTTACTTATTTAATAGATCCCTATATAGTGCTTGGTATGTGCCAGACTCTGTTTTAAGATTTGCAAATATTTGCTTATTTAATCCTCATAAAAATTATTAAAAAACCTCTCTGAATAGGCACTGCTATCACTCGTGTCAGGAAACTGAGGCAGAGAGAGGTTAAGTAAATTAACGATCACACAGCTATTATGTGGAGGACCTGCAATTCAAACCTTCAAATTCTGATTCTAGAGTTCACACTTTCTTTATGCTGCCTGTGGAGTGTATATATTCTAATTAGTAGCATCTGGAATCAAGATGAAAATTCCATTTTAAGCTTTTTCACTGTTTTAAAACTGACTTCACTCTATATCTCTGAGTTTGCTAAGATGTGATACGAGGTAAATACTTAACGTGAGGATGTTAAGGGCTTTTTATATCATGGGGGAAAATACTATAAAAGGCAGGACAGTAATACTATCAAATGATAGCCAAGGTCAAGTTTTTTCCAGTGCGTGTCTTTCAGATCCCTAGTTTTTCACTTTCTTTTTTCTTACCTATTGTCACAGATGTTTTTCTTTAGAACGAGCTGGTTCCTTTGAAAGCAGAGAGAGAAAAAAAAGATCTGATGGAAGAAAATACAAAAACATTAATCAAGTCAACTATTTAACTATCTGTAGATTTGAGTAGTAATATAATAACTGTTAGATTAATCTAGATTTTAAATGTTGTCTATGTTGGATTTTGAATTAAGTGCTTTTATTTAATTGAAATCTCGCGTTCTCCTCCTTTCCTCCCCGAAACTTCTCACCCCAAGCACATGTTCATACAGCTTCCTGTCTCTTGACTACTGGCAAGTCGTTCTGCTAAAGCCTTGATTAATAGTTACATGATTTTTCCACAGTAGCCTGAGACTCTTTAATATGAAAAGAGGTGCGGATGGGTTGAGGTATATGCTCAAAGGTCCCTCAATCATCTCTTTGCATATCCAATTTACTACTTTTCCTGGAAATATTCGAGAATATAAAAGTCTTCTGACTGTCCCCTTTTTACTGGTTTATTTGGATTTCTACATTCTTTATTCCAAGTCTTCTCTCCTTAAGCTACAAATTTAAATTCAACAGAAGGCACACTTTCTTCATTTCATGTTATTTCATATGTTTTGATAGCAGTCAACACAAGATTTCTGAAGGGTAAGGTACTACTTTGGGCACTTTCTGAAATGAGATGGTGATGTTCAAGATTATTCTAGAGATGCTTCACACAGCACATTCTGTTAGCCCCTAGAATATAAACCAGAATTCGCCTCTCGCAGACATGCTACCAAAGAATTTCTTCATGATCTGCTTTAAAATCCATATCAGGAGTTTTGAGCTCCTAATTTATGCAAGGCATGGTGCTGGGATGCCCTTTTTATGAATGCCAAGTTTCAGAATGAGGTCCTTTGCTTTAAGAAGTTGTGTCTAGAAGTGTTACAAAATAGAACATGATAAGATTTATAATGGAAGTGTAAAGGGTTGCTGAAAGGCAGAAAAAGAAGAGCTCCTCTATGATGGTGGGGAGGGAGAGGGAAAAGATTGGTTGAGGCATCTTAGAAGAAGTGACATTGAATACATCCTTGAGGAATAACTAAGATATAAACAGAACAGATGGAGATGGGTAGGAAGGACAGTTCAAGCTCAGAGGACAACAAAAACAAAGGCATATTATGTAAAAGACAAAGTAGGAAATGGCAAAGTTTCTGAGGAGAATGGCAACTCATCCCATACATCTGGCACAGAGGGTTATAAGTGTTATACTGCCAGGGAGAGGGGAGGATAGGTGTAATGACAGAAAGTTTTGGTGTACTGTTAGTGTGGACTTGTTTTGTGAGTAAAGGGAGTAATTGCTTAATTGAGTAATATGTATGAGATCATTGAATATAAGACAGAGCAGTTATTCCACAGATGACTATAATTACTATTATCCTTATTTATGAAGAATCTCATCAAGTAGAAGTGATGAAATCATGTTTATGAGGCAGAACAGGCATTTTTCAAGCATGGAAATAATGGAAAATCTTGAGTTCCTTCAAGAGAGATTCCAAGCATCAGCAAAATCTAGCTGACCTAAAGAGGCAAATGAGCAACTTCATAAGCTAGAAAGTAATAGTGACTTAAAACAATAGCCAAGGAAGTTAGAGTCAGGAGTATCTATAGAAACTAAAGATAACATCTTAGCCTAAGTTCCTGAGTTGTTTTTCAGAAACCTGAACTCTCACCAAACAGATCTCATGGCCTAGAGGTCTCAGATGAGGGAGAACTGAGGACTGAACTCTGACACTGTTCTTTGTTCTAAATTTCTTCCTATGGGGCCTGGAGGAGGTCACACCATGAACCAGAGCTAACATTCTTTTCTGCTGATTCCAGATTTTTAGACAAAACTTCACCTCCTTAACCAATTGCAAATCAGAAAATCTTTTAATCCACCTATGACCGGTGGGCACCCATTTTGAGATATCTGCCTTTTTCAGTCAAACCAATGTATAGCTGCCATTTATTGATTTATGACTTTGCCTATTACTCTGCCTCCCTATCTTAAAAGATCCTTGAGTCTCCTTGTTTGGCACCCTGCAATAAATACCTCAGTTTCTCATGCTATAATCCTGACATCAACCTTTGGCTTTTCTGCACCAGGTGAGTGAACCCCAATTTGGTTCGATAACATTTAGAAGACGATCTTGAGTATTTATTTCCTTCTGCCTACAAACTGCTCTTTATTTTCCCATCAGCCCTTAAAGGTATGGGGGGAAAGTGAGCAGAGGTGAAATCAGGTCTGGCATTTGATGATGTAGCAATCCTACCATCTACTTCCTCAAAAAGATTTGTTATGCTAGCTTTGAAGTAAACAACGCACACAACCAACAGCTATTTATCATGAAAGGAAATAATGTCATTAACATCATAGCTAACATTTTTTGAGAACACAGTATATGGCAAGCACAATTCTAGGTACTTCACAGGTATTGTTTCATTTCCATCCCCACAAGAACCCTGTAAGGTAACTGGCCCGGAAGGTGGAGTTGGTGGAGAATTTATGGAGAAGACAGGTCTTGAGATGACCTTGGAGAAAGGAAGGACTTCAAAGGTGTACACAAAAAGGTACTTGGTGTCCTGATAGAGATAATGTGAGCAAATGCAGGCATATATTTTCATAAAAAGTAAAGAACTTGAAACACAGAGAGGTTAATAACATATCTAAGGTCACAGAGCTAATAAATATTAGGACCAGGATTCAAATCCAGCAGGTCTAACTCTGAGATTTGTATCTTCAACCTTAGAACTTGAATCTAAGTTGTAGAATCCCAGAAACCATGCTGTTAATCCCTATTTTCCAGTGCTTTCCTAGTTGTAAAACTCTTTTTTTATAATTATTAATGAGTGCCTTTTTACAGAAAATATATGTTAACCACCATGAGGAATTTTGCTGTCAGTAGTTTTTGGTGTACCCAGGCAAGCTGGTTATCCAAGTGAGAAGCACATCTCCCTAATTTTTCCACTGTCACAGAATATGCTGAAATGAAAGAGAAAGGCCATAGCATTCAGTGAATACTCACAGTGTGGATCTGAGTTAATGCTTCCTATACCTAATTTTTAAGAATTGCTTTATTGCAATACAATCCACCTATCTAAAGTATACAATTCAGTAGTTGTTAGCATATTTATAGAATTATAAATCACCACAATCAAATTTTGGAACATTTTCATCAGTCTCCCCAAAATCCATACCCATAAGCAGTTGCTCCTCATGCTACCACCACCCCTGACAATCTTCTAACAAAGGCAACTACATCTTTTTGTGTCTATAGATTTGCTTCTTCTGGATATTTCACACATAGAATCATGAAATATGTGGTCTCTTATGACTGACTTCTTTTACCTAGCATACCTAGCATAATGTTTTCCAGGTTTATCCATATTGCAGAAGATAGCAGTCTTTATTTCTTTTTATTGCTGAATAATATAACAGTATGAATACATGACTACTTGTCTTGGAATGACACTTGGGCTCCACAAGCAGAGTACTAGGCTGGTGCAGCTGCTACTGACCACCTCAGCTTGTCTCTCCCAGTGTGAAACCTCTGCCTTATGGATGAACTGAGGTGAGGTTGACCAAGGCCCAGGATTAGAGGGCTGTAGCCTGGTTAGAACTTTTACCCTGTGAGTGGGAGCAGGGTAGATGAATAGAGCCCCAGATATCTCTGATGGTCTTGCCTAAAATAGAATCTCTGCAATACACATGGCATGCAGGGGGATGAGTGATGCTGGTGGTCTGCACCTCCTGAGGAGATAGTACTGCATTTCTCAACTGGGAACTGGGAGGAGAGGGAGTCCTGTGTTTCTGGCTGCACCTATCTGAAGGGGATCTTCTGTCATGCTGAACTGGGAGTGGGGAGAGAGAAGTACTTGGCTCAAATGTCGCAGATTCTTGCCGTTCTTACTGATATTTGGTAGGGTTTAGTGTTGTTGTTTTTTTTCTTTTTCACTAGTTACAGTTCTTTTGCTGGGGGAAAGTCTAAGAGCTCCTCATGTTATCATCCTAGACGTCATTGACTTACGCATTTAATCTTTATAATTTTTAAACTTGTTATCTCTGTTAATCCTTAGAATAACCTAAGGGTAAAATAGTAAATATCAGAGCCAAGATTTGAATCAGACACTTGAATAGTACCTTGCTTGTGGTACATGATTAATAATATTTCTTAAATAAATTAATGAGCCAAAAATATCAAACAATACAATTCAGGAATGAGTCAGTTTCCAAATGATGTATAGCAATAATAAAGGCTACTGTGGATGGGTTTAGAGAGACACATCATGGAGTTTTTTTTTTTTGTTATGATGAAAAAAATGTAATTTCTCACAAACTGCAGAACTCTTGGTACTAAACCATTGATTTTCATGACCAAATGTACTATACAGACAATTTATCAATTCTGTTGACATATACTACTGCAGTGGTCTTTAAATTAATTTGTTGTGAGAGATAGTTCATTTAGTGAGTTTACAGACAGAGGAAAGCCGTTGGAAATGTGGATGGTTAATGTTAGCACTAGTGGAATTCTAGCACCTTGGGGTATGTTTGGCAAAACCACTGGGAGTTTCATGTACATAAGTGCCTCATGGGATTGTTGGACATAATTGAGTATAATAAGCATATGGAGGATGGTATGGAGAAAGAGCATTTTCTGAACACATCAAATAATGTCCTAATCAGTAGGGAACTTACCCTTTAATGATAAAATTTATATTAAATTTTATTTTATTATAGAGATGTAGGGTACAAATTAACTACATAAGTAGGCTGCATGCAAGTGAAGTTTGGGCTTCTAACTGGCCCTTACTCCCTGGTATAGGACCAGGTGCTTTTGTGTTGTTATGTGCTCCCCACCTTCCTCCCTCCCTCCCCTAGCAATGACCAGTGACTGTTAATCCCTCCCTTGTGCTAATGTGATTAATGTTCAGGGCCCACTTGTGAGTGAGAGCATGCAGTATTCAGTTCTTTGATTGTGTGATAAATCACTAAGTATAATGGTCTCCAACTACATCCAACTTAATATGAAGCCCACGGTTTTGTTTTTCTTTATGACTTAGTAATACTCCATTATATATATGTATCACATTTTCTTTATCCAGTCCACTTTCAATGGACAGTAGGGTTGGTTCTATGTTTTTGCTATTGTGAATAGTGTGGCAATAAACATGCATATGCAGGTGTCATTTTATAGAATGATTTATGTTCCTTCAGGTATATTCCCAGGAGAGGAATTGCTGGAACTTATGGAAGGTCTATTTTAAATTCTTTTTTTTTTTTTCTGAATTGGTGTCTCACTCTGTCGCCCAGACTGGAGTGCAGGTGGCCGCTCCCGGCCACCGCAGCCTCGACCTGCTGGGCTCCGGCGATCCTTCCACCTCAGCCTTCCAAGTAGCCAGAATTATAGGCATGCGCTACCACGCCCGGCTGATTTTTTGATTTTATTGTAGAGATGAGGTCTCGCTGCCCAGGCGGGTCTCGAACCCGCGGGCTCAGGCAATCCACTCACCTCAGCCTCCCAAAGGTGAAGGATTACAGGCTGAGCCACCGAGCCCGGCTATATTTTAAATTCTTTTAGGAATTGCCACACTGCTTTCCATAGAGGTTGAACTAACATGCACTCCCACCAACAGTGTATAAGCGTCCTCTTTTCTCTGTACCATCATCTAATATTCTTGATTTATTAATGATGGCCATCCTTACTGGAGTTAAGTGATATCTCAGTGTGGTTTTGATTTGCATTTCTCTGATGATTAGTGAGACTGAGCATTTTCTCATGTGTCTGTTGGCTGCTTGTATCATCTTATTTTGAGAAGTGTCTGTTCATGTCCTTTGCCCACTTTTTAATGGAGTTCTTTGCTTTTTTCCTTTCACTTCATTTGAGTTCCTTATAGATTCTGGATGTTACGTTTTTGTCAGGTACATAATTTGCAAATATTTTTTCCCATTTTGTGAATTGCCTCTTTACTCTCTTGATGGTTCTTTTGCTGTGCAAAAAGCTTTTCCATTTGATTAAGTCCCATTTGTCTATCTTAGCTTTTATAGCATTCAGTTTTGGGGGCTTGCTCAAGAATTCATTGCCTACTCTGATGTGCATAAGGGTGTTTCCTATGTTTTCTTCTAGAAATAGTATAGTTTGATGTTTAATATTTAGATCGATCCATTTAGAGTTGATTTTTAAAATTTGATAGCTAAGGGTCCAGTTTCATTCTGCATAAGGGTCCAGTTTCATTCTGCATGTGGTCAGCCACTTTTCCCAGCACCATTTGCTAAATATGATCTCCTTTCCCCAGTGGTTGTTATTAGTGGCTTTGTCAAAGATGAGTTGGTTAAGAGACTGAGTTTTTGCTTCCAGAATCTCTGTCCAGTACCAGGATGTTTTGGTTACTGTAGCCTTATAGTGAAGTTTAAAGTTGGGAGGTGTGATACTGCCTGCTTGTTCTTTTTGCTGAAGACTGTTGGCTATTCATGCTCTTTTTTGTTTCCATATGAATTTTTATATTATTGTTTCCAGGCCTGAAAAAAATTGTTGTTGGTATTTTGATGGGTATTGCATTGACTCTGTGGATTGCCTTGGGTAGGATGGATATCTTGATGATATTGATTCTTCCAATCCATGAGTATGGAATGTTTTTTAATTTGCATCAACCTTGATTTCTTTGAGCAGCATTTTGTAGTTCTCATAGTAAAGGTCTTTCACTTCTCTGGTTTGGTGTATGCCAAGGTATTTTTTTGTATGTGTGTGGCGATTGTTAATGGGATTGTGCTTTTTATTTGGCTCTCTTCCTGCTTGTTACTGGTGTATAGAAATGCAACTGTCTTTTGCACATTGATTTTGTACCCTGAGACTTTATCAAAGTCAATTATCAGTGTGATGATGCTTTTGAAAAAATCCCTAGGGTTTTCAAGGTATAGAATCTGCTATCCACAAAGAGGGATAGCTTAACTTCCTTTTTTCCTATTTGGATACTACTGTTTTCATTTTCTTGCCTCATTGCTCTGGCTAGGACTTTCAGCACTATGTTGAACAGGAGGGGTTAGAGTGAACTTTCTTGTCTTCTTCCTGTTCTGAAGGGAAAGTTTCCAACTTTTGCCCATTGAGCAAAATGTTGGCTGTGGGTTTATCGATGACTCTTACTCTTTACCATGATGACTCAGGGGTTTTTATCAAGAAGGGATGCTGGATTTTATCAATGCTTTTTCTGTGCCTAATAATATAACCATTTGGCTCTTAGTCTTACATTTGTTAATATGCTGAATTACATTTATGGTCTTGCAAATATTGAACCAGCCCTGCATTCCAGGAATGAAGCTCATCTGGCCATGGTGAATGAGACTAAAGATGTGTTGTTGGATCTGATTTGCTAGAATTCTGTTGAGAATTTTGCATCTGTGTTCACCAAAGAGATTGGTTCATAGTTCTCTTTCCTTGTTGGGACTTTGCCAGGTTTGGGTATCAGTATGATGTTGGTTGTTGGGAGCCGGCCATGGAGGCCCACCTGAGCGTTAGGGATCCAGGTGGGCTGCGGACCCTGAGACCACTAGGATGAGTTCAGGAGCTGATGGCCCATTCCCTCTTCCCTTCTTTGCTGTTTGGCATGTTCCACTAGCAGGGACTTTGATGATCTAAGCATTAAGTTCTGAGAGTACAACAGGCATGGCTTACTTTAGGAGTCTATTTTTCCCATTTCTCACAGACTGCAGTTTTGGCTTCTGGATTGAACAGTTGTCCACTTTCTTTCTTTCTCTTTCTTTCTCTTTATATCTATCCCTCCATCTTTATTTCTTTAATATCTATCCCTCCTACAGAATCGGCTTCTGCACTAGACAGAGTCCAGTCTCTTTCTTTCTCTTTATTTCTCCAGAATAATCGCTGATGCCATCACACCAGCCAGGGACCCCCTAAATCCCTCTGCTTGGGCTGGCCCCCCGCAATTGGTCTCATAAAATGAGTTGGGGAGAGTTCTGTCATTCTCAATTGTCTGTAATAGTTTTGATAAAATTATCAAATTATCAGCTTCTCCTTGTATGTCTTGTAAAATTTAGTTGGGAAGCAATCTGGTCCAGGGCATATTTTGGCAGGGAGATTTCTTATGACTGAATCAATTTTCTGAATGGTTAGTGTCTGTTTAGAGTTTCAATTTTTTCTTCTTTGATCCTCGAGAGGATGTGTGATGTCAGAAAGTCCTCCATTTCCTTTAAGTTTTCAAATTTACTTGCATACAGGTATGCATAGTAATCTGATGATCTTTTTAATTTCTTCAGGCTAAGTTGTGACTCTTCCTTTTGCATTTCAAATTGGTTTATTTGGACTCTCTCTCTCTCTCTCTCTCTTTCTTTCTTGTCATTCTTTCAAAGAACCAGTTTTTTGTCTTGTTGATCCTTTCTATGTTCATTTGTCTTCTATATCCTGCAATTGCAATTTTTATCTTGGTGATCTGAATTCTTCTGCTGAAGAAGATTTGGGTGATCTTGTCTTTCCTTTATGTGTGATGTTAGGTTGTCTACTTGTGATCTTTCTGTTTTCTTAATGTGAGTGTGCATTGCTATTAACTTTCCTCTTAACACTGATTTCATGGCATCCCAGAGATTCTGATAGATGTGTCTTTGTTTTCATTTGTTTCCTGGAATCTTTTTATTTCTATCTTGATTTCTATGTTGACCCAGAAGTCATTCAACAGTATGTTGTTCAGTGTCCATGTTTTTGTGTGCTTTGGGGGAATCTCATTGGTGGCGATATTTGTGTTTATTCAATTGTGATCTTAGAAGATGCATGGTATTATTCTGATCTTCTGAAATTTGTTCAAACAACTTGATTTATGTCTGAGGTTGTGGTTGATCTTGGAGTATGTTCCATGTGCTGATAAGTAGGGTGTGTACTCTGTGGATGTTGGGCAAAGTGTTCTGTAGATATCTATAAATCCATTTGATTGAGTGTTGAGTTGAGGTACTAGATTGTCTTGATTTTTTTGCCTTGATCATCTAGCTAGAGCTGTTAGTGAAGTATTTAGGTCTCCAACTATGATTGTATGGTCAGTGTACTGTAAGTCAATTACTTAGTAGTTTATAAAACCTGGTGCTCTTGTGTTGGATGCATATATATTTCAGATGAATATTTCTTGTTGGTGGATTGAACATTTTTATCATTATGTAGTGTCCTTTTTTACTTTTGATAGTTTGAAAAATGCTTGGTCTGATATCAGAATAACTATACCTGCCCTCTTCTGTTTTCCACTGGCTTGACAGATCATTTTCCAGCCTCTAACTTTGAGCCTGTGGGTGTCCTTTGCAGTGGAAGTTTCCTGGAGGCAACAGATTGTTGGATCATGCTTGTTTATCCAGTTTTCCACTTTATGTCTCATCAGAGGTACATTTAGTCCATTTGTATTCAAATTGATTATTGAATTGTAAGTGTTTATTCCTGCCATGGGACTCTTAGAGGGCTGCTTTGTTTCCTTTTTTACTTTTGTATCTATTTGTGTCTGTATTTTCATTTTTGTGAGTGCTCTGTATGCTTTGTTAACTTGTACTTGCTTGTACTTTTGTGATGGGTATGACTGTGTGTGTGTGTGTGTGTGTGTGTGTGTGTTTGTGTGTTCACATCTTCTTAAGCATCTCCTGAAGGGCTGGCCTGGAGATGGCATATTTTCTTAGGAATTGGATCTCTAGAAATGATTTTAGTTTTCTATCACCGATGAACCTTACTTTGGCAGGGAAAGAAATTCTTGGCTAGAATTCCTTATCTTTTATTTTTTGATTTTTAAATTTTAAATATGTGGGGTGAAATTTAGAGTTAGGTATACAAATGTTCATTATGCAGGTACCCTTGTTGATGAGATGTGACCCCCTCCCCTGGCAGTTTCTCACTACTGCCAATCTGGCCCCCACGCTCTCCTGGCAGTTTCCCACTACTGCCAATCCCTTTCTTATAGTATTATGATAGCTGTTCAAGGTCTGCTTATGAATGAGAACATGTGATACTTTGTTTCTGTGATAGATCACTCAGTTTTATAGACCCTAAGTCCATCCAAGTTGCTGCGAAGTTTATAATTTTGTCATTCTTTATGACTGTGTAATATTCCATCATGTATATGCACCACATTTTTTTATCCAGTCCTCTTTTGATGGGCAGCATGGTTGGTTTCAGGTGTTTGCTATTGTGAATAATGCTGCAATAAACATAAGTGTGCAGGTATCTTTTTCATGGAGTGATTTGAATTCCTACAGGTACAGTCCCACTAGGGGGATTGCAGGGTTGTATGGGAGGTTGATTTTTAGATCTTTAGAGAATCACCACAATGTTTTCCACAGAAGTTGTACTAGTTTACACTTCCACCCACAGTGTAGAAGTATTCCCTTTTCCCTGCATCCTCCCCAGCATCTGTCGTTTTTTGAGTTGTTGTTGATGGCCATCCTGACTGGAGTTAGTTGGTATCTCAATGATGTTTTAATATGCATTTTTATCACTATTGAGGCTGAGCATTTTTTCATGTATCTGTTGGCTGCTCATATGTCTTCTTTTGAGAAGTGTCTATTCATATCTTTTGCTCACTTTGTAATGGGACTGTTTATTTTTTTCTTTTTGGTATATTGAGTCCCTTGGATATCCTAGATTTAGGCCATTGTCAGATATACATTTGGCAAATATTTTTTCCCAGTCTGTGAACTGTCTCCCTGCTCTCTTGATGGTTTCTTTGACTTTGCAGTAGCTTATCAGTTTGATGAGGTCCCATTTGTCTATCTTATTTCTTATGGCATGGGCATTTGGGGTTTTAATCAGAATTGGTTTCTAGTTCCAATTTCCATAAGGATGTCTGCTACGTTTTCTAAGGTTCTTATAGTTTGAGATTTTATGTTTAGGTCTTTGATCCATTTGGAGTTGATTTTTGTGTCTGGTGATAAGTAAGGGTCTTGTTTTAATCTTCTGCATGTGATCAGCCAGTTTTCCCAGCACCATTAACTGAGTAGGTTCTCCTCTCCCCAGTGGTTGGTGGTGGAGGCTTTGTTGAAGATGAGTTGGTTGAGAAATTGAGGTTTTGCTTCTGGAATCTTGCCTGTTACATTGGTCCATATGCCTGTTCTTGTACCAATACCAGGCTGTTTTGATTATTGAAGCTTTATTATAAAGCTTATATTCTGGGAGTGTGATACTTCCCACTTTGTTTTTTTTTTTTTTTTTTTTTTTGCTGAGGTTGTTTTGGCTATTCATGTTCATTTATATCTCCATGTGAATTCCTGTATTGTTGTTTCCAAGTCTGAGAAGAATGCTGCTGGTAATTTAATGGGTATTGCATTAAATCTGTAGATTGCCTTGGGTAAGATGGACATCTTAACAATGTCGATTGTTCCAATCCAGGAGCATGGAATGTTTTTCCATCTGTTTCTGTCATCTTTGATTTCTTTGAGCAGTGTTTTGTAGTTTTCACTGTAAAGGTCTTTGACTTTTCTGATTAGGAAGATGCCAAAGATATTGGTCAGTGGTTCTCTTTCTTTGTTGTATCTTTTCCCAATTTGGGTATCAGTGTGATTTTTTTTTTTTGGTGTGGCTACTGTGAATGGGATTGTGCTTTTTATTTGGGTCTCTGTTTTATTGTTAGTGTATAGGAATGTGACTGACTTTTGCACATTTATTTTACACTGTGAGACTTTGCCAAAGTTCTTTATCAGTGTAAGTAGGTTTTTGACAGATTCTCCTGGGTTTTCAAGGTACAGAATCATGTTGTCTGCAAAGAGGGATAACTTAACAACTTCTTTTCCTATTTGAATATCCCTGATTTCCTTCTCTTATCTGATTGCTCTAGCTAGGACTTGCAATACTATGTTGAATAGGAGGGGTGAGAGTGGGCATCCTTGTCTTGATCCGGTTTTCAAGGGAAATGGTTGCGATTTCTGTCTGTTTAGCAGTATGTTGACTATGGGTTTCTCGTAGATGGCTCTTACTATTTTGAGGTATGTTCCATCTATGCCTAGATATTCGAGGATTTTTATCAAGAAGTGGTGCTGGATTTTATCTAAAGTTTTTTCCATGTCTAATGATATACTCATGTAGTCTTTATATCTGTTGGTATTTAATTATGTTTATGACCCCTGCATCCTGGGGATGAGCCCTACTTTGTCATGATGGATGATTTTTTTTGAGTTGGGGTCTCACTCTTGTTGTCCAGGCTGGAGTGCAGTGCCATGCTCACAGCCATTGCAGCCTCGACGTGCTAGGCTTAGGTGTTCCTTCTGCCTCAGCCTTCCAAGTAGCTGGGACAACAGACACACACCACCACGTCCAGTTAGTTTATGTGATTTATTGTAGAGACGAGGTCTCATCAAGTTGCCCAGGCCAGTCTCTAGCCCCCAGGCTCAGATATCCTCTCTCCTCGGCCTCCCAAAGTGCTGGGATTACAGGCTGAGCCACCTCACCCAGCCACTGGATAATTTTTGAGATATGTTGTTGGATCTGGTTTGCCAGAATTTTGTTGAGAATTTTAGCATCTATGTCCATCAAAGATATTGGCCGGTGGTTCTCTTTCTTTGTTGTATCTTTTCCCAATTTGGGTATCAATGTGATGTTAGCTTCATAGCATAATTTGGGGAGAATTCCATGTTTCTCAATTGCCTGGAATACTTTCAGTAGTATTGGTATCAGCTCCTCCTTTTATGTTTTGTAGAATTTTCCTGGAGAGTCATCTTGTCCAGGGCTTTTTTTGTAGGTAGTTTTCTTATAACATAGTCGATTTCCTGGGTTGTTATTGGTCTATTTATGGTCTTGATTTCTTCTTGTTTCTACCTGGGGAGGTTGTATGATATAAGAAAGTCCTCCATTTCATTTAGGAGTTTGAGTTTGTTTCCATACAGGTGTACCTAGTAATGTCTGATAATCTTTTGTATTTCACCAGGGTCAGTTGTGACTTCATGTTTTGCTTTTTTGATTGTGTTTTCTTGGGCTTTTTATTTCTTTTTCTAGGTCAGTATAGCTAGGGGTTCATCAATCTTGTTTATCCTTTCAAAGAAACTTCTCTTGGTTTTGTCGATTTTTTTGTATTATATTCTTGTCTTCTATGTCCCAAATTTGTGTTTTTATTTTGGTGATCTGGATTTTTCTGCTGCCTAACTGGGATTTTGGTGGTCTTGCTTTTCCAGCTTCCTCAGGTGATATGTTAGGCTGTTAACTTGTGATCTTTCCATTTCTTCATGTGTGTTTGTAGATATATGAATTCCCCTTTTAGTGCTGTTTTCATGGCATTCCAGAGATTTTGGTAAGATGTTTCTTCTTTTTCATTTGTTTCCAGGTATCTTTTAATCTCTGTTTTTATTTCTTTGTTGACCTAGGAATTGTTTGGCATCATGCGGTTTAGTGTCCATGTCTTTGTGGGATTTTGGGGAACTTTGTTGGTGTTGATATTTATTTTTATTCCACTGTTTTCTGAGAAGGTGCCTGGCAGAATTTTAATCTAATGGAGTTTGTTTATACTTGATATATGACTGAGGATGTGGTTGATCTTAGAGCATGTTCTATTTAGTGATGAGTAGAATGTATATTCCATGGTTGTTGGGTGGAGTGTTGGGTAGGTATCAGTTAAGTCCATTTGGTCAAGCATCATGTTGAGGTTCTGGATCTCCTTACAGATTTTTTGTCTTGATGATCTGTATAGCGTTGTTAGTGGGGTGTTTAAGTCCCCAGCTATGATAATGTTAGAGTCGATATGTTTTTTTAGTTTACCTAGAAGCTGCTTTATGAAAGTTGGTACTCCTATGTTGGGTGCTTATATGCTTAGGATGCAGATTTCTTGTTTATGGATTGAATCTTTTTTCATTATGTAGTGACCTTCTGTATCTTTTTAAATTTTTGATAGCTTAAAGGGTATTTTGTCTGATATTAATGTTGCAATTCCTGCTTTTTTGTGTGTTCTGTTTGCCTGAAATTTTATTTCCCATCCTCTTACTTTGAATCTGAGAGTATCCTTTCTGGTGAGATGAGTCTCTTGGAGACAATATGTTGTTGCCTCATGATAATTTTATCCAGTTTTCCATTCTATGTGTTTTCAGTGGTACATTTAATCCATTCACATTCAGGCTAATTATTGAGATGTGAGAGTTTATCCCTGTCATGATGTTCTTATAGAGTTTGTTGTTGTTGCTGCTGTTTGTTTTCTTTATTTTGAAGTTTGGGTTGATTCATGTGTGTTTTCAATCTTTTCCCTTCATTCTTGGGTAGGGCATTGATGTTCTTTTTTTCCTTTCTTCTGCGTTTAATGTAGAGCTGGTCTGGAGGCAGCATACACTCTTAGGGATTGAATGTCTGGGAAGGATCTTAATTCTCCATCACTGATGAAACTCAACTTGACTGGATAGGTGATTCTTGGTTGAAATTGTTTATCTTTGACAACTTTGAAGATGGACTCCAAGCTCTCCTAGCCTAAAGTGTTTCTGTAGATAAGTGTGCTGCTATTCTAATTCATCTTTCTCAGTAAGTAGTCAAACCTTTCTCTTTTGTTGCCTTTAGGATTTTTTTCTTTTATACCTACATGTAGGTAAATTACTATGTGTCTAGGAGTTGGTTTTCTCATTTGTTGTCTTGCAGGGGTTATCTGAATCTCTTGTGTTTGAATGGTTGCATCACTGATGAGATAGGGAAGTTTTCTTTGATAATTTCATGAAATGTTTGTTCTAGGGTGGTCTCTGTCTCTCTATCTGCCTTAGGGATTCCAACTAATCTTAGTTTTAGCCTCTTGAAATAATTGCTCATCTCTTGGAGGCTTTGTTCTTTCCTTTTAAGCTTCTCTTCTATGTTTTTAACAGTTTGGGTTAGTTCTATATTTTGGCTCAAGCGCTGAAATTCTTTCTTTTGCTTTGTTAATTCTGCTTTTCATGCTTATCAGTTTGTTATTTATTTCATTCACTGTGATATTTATTGCTATTATCTCAGTTATCAACTCCTTCATTATTTTCTCTTGTCTCTCCTCATTTATATTTATTCTCTCTATTAATATCTTGATATCTGGGTTTGTGGTTTGAGACCAGTCACTCTGGGCCTCTTCATTGTTTGAGTTCCGAAGTTTGTATTCTCAGTGGTTAACCTCCCAGGGGTCTGTGTGAGACTCATATTCTTCCTTTGTTTGGGTTTTCCTCCCCCCCTTTTAACCTCTTCTTTAATTCTGTTGTTCAGTGATATGAGGGATAGCTTTTATTTCTGTTTGCTCAATCTCCTATTCTTCCTTATGTAGATCCTCTGGTTTTGTTCAATTCTGAAGGTGGACTGGGGTGGGGACCTGTTTTTTTACAGGTTTGAGATTTAAGTAAGGGCGGGGGAACTGTGATTCAGAAACTATCTGCAGATCCCAGTATCTGCTGACAGGTGTATAGGCCCCCTAGAACCCCCTTCCCACTCCCTTACAATCTGTTCACTCAGTGGGGGTGTGTGTTTACCCCTGGAAGCAAAATGAGATTAGAAAAAGAAAAGAATGAAAAAAGGAAGGAGGAAGATGAAAGGAAAATGGAGAGAGAAAAGAAGAAGAAGAAAAGGGAAAACAGATAGGTGTACCAACTAACAAATAAACAAAGAAACAAAGACAGAAAAAAACAAAAACATACTAACAATCATATAAACAAACAAACAAAAATTCCTGTGTTGGTATGCTTTTCCTCTAAAATGCCCATATACAAACAGAAAATCTTTTTAAAAACCACTGTTAAAATAACAGAAAAAAGACAAGTACAAAAATAGTAAGAAAAAAATAAAAATAAATAAAAAGAAAGAAAGAGAGGACCTCCCCCAACTCAAACAACAACAAGAAAAAAAAAAAAACCTTGCTCTTTGGCCATCTCTGTAACTCTAGGTAATGGGTTTCCAGTCCGTTCCCTCCACTCTCAGCACAGACTGATATCGTTGCCCTTGGCATTGGTCAGATGTCCCATGGACTACTGTGGGGAGAAGATGGATCAGATTCCAACTCACCTTACTTGCTGCTGCTGCTGTCTCTCACTCAGACCTGACATGTCTGTGCCTGTTCCAGAATGGGGGAAGGGCATCTGTCTCTCTGCATCCAATAAAAGGATAGTCTCTGGGTCCCACAGTGAAGGCTGGGTGCAGCTGGTTGGGGTAATGCAGGTCTCCACCCAGTCCCAGGACTAAGAAGATGGTGCCCATTGGTGTTTCATCACCAGTATTGGGGCTTTATTCCAGATTTCCATGACCTGCCTTTTCCTTGGTTCCTCCTGCTCATGCCCAGTCAACTGCTGCAGTAGATGGCATGGACTGAGTGCCAGGTGGTGAGGAGTGGCTGTTCTCTACTGCCTCCTTTCAAGAGAGCCCTGAGAACAACAGATGATTCTGTGCTTCTGGGTCTCCAATCTCTGGGTGGTGGTGGGTTGCAGTCACCTCTGGAGGACAGCCTTGGGTGCATGAACCCGAGTCTCCCCTCAGATGGACTTTCACTCACCCACCAGCACACACACACTCATGCATAGAGTCTTTATGAACACTCATTTTTGCTTTTGCAGACTCTCACATTCTGACCTGCTCCTTCACCACCTTGCCTGGAAGCCTCCTAATTGCTTATCTGGCTTGTAGTGCTTTTGCAGATAAGTCTGGAGTGGAGATTCTGATAGGTCTTCTCCAATAGATAATCTGACCTTTCACTCTTGCTGTCTTTAGGATTTTCATGCTTATTTTGTGGAGGTGGATAACTATGTGTCTTGGTGATGGTTGTCTCATATGATACTTTGTGGGAGTTTTCTGAATCTTCTGTGCTTGAATGGTCACTTCCCTAATGGGATGTGGGAAGTTTTCTTGAATGAACAAATGAAATGCTTGTTCCATGGTGATTTCCATTCCCCTTTCTGCTTCAGGGATACCAATCAGCAGATTTGGCTTCTTGACATAGTCCCACATCTCTCAGAGGCTTTGCTCCTTCTTTTTTTTTTTTTTTTTTTTTTTAGCTTTTTTGGGTATGTTTTTGACAGATTGGATTACTTTCATATTTTGGTCTTCAAGTTCTGAGATTCTTTCCTCTGCCTGGTTGACTCAGCTTTCTTTGCTTGCTACTGTGCTCTTAATTTTCAGGATGAAGTTTTTCATTTTTATTATTTCAGAATGAGCTTTTTTGAAATTGGCCACCTCTGCTTTTGCTTCCTGTATGGTTTCAGTGCATTTTGCTTCTGTTATCTCTTGATTCCTGTTCATTTTTGCCATCCAATCTCTGATTTCTGTAGCTGTCATCTGGGGTGGGTCATTCTGGATATTTCTATTGTTTGTGTTCTCCTAGCTGCTTTTTCAGAAGCTGTCTCTTTAGGTTTCTGAGGGTTGCCTGTATTTTCTCATTGATTTTTCTTCTTTTGTGACAGGGCTTTCTTTGCTCTCTATTTATCTTTTGATTGTTGCTTTGAAGTTATTCAATTATCCTCTCTTCTAGGGTCCTTTCTGTGGTTCAGTATATGCCACTCAGTGAGAGAGGGAGAGGCATTCACATCTGCTCCTTCCTTCACCTGGTGGCAGGTTTCTGTCACTGCAAAATTTCTCTCCCACAGCTCCATGGTGGCCATCTTAGATCCCAGTCCTAAAATGTTCAGAAAAATAGGCTGATGAGTTAGTCTGCTAGACTGTAGTATAATGTTTATTACTTTTTTAGCCCAATATCTGGAGAAAAATGTGTCTGAATTTTGGAAAAATGAGAGAATGAGAGAGAAAGAGCTATCAAATGTAATGAAGAGTTGTAGTCCTAGAAATATTGAAAACTTTACTTGCCTTTATAGTGTTGTGTATAAAAATGGGAATATTGACAAGGAATCCTCTGAGAAATCAGCAAAGTCAGTGTGACAAGGTCAAGTCCAAAACTTTGTCTTGTTGAACTGATGTCATTAGATATGAAATTAAAGGCAGAAAATGGGATGTGAGATGTTTTCTTGAGGACCCTTAAAATTGGAAAGAATGATATTAGCATGGTGACTCCTTATAACAATGCAGTTCCATAGCCTGTGGAACTGTGGCTCAGAAAGGTGTATAAATTCCCAAAGAGAACATGGTGCCAGTTGGTGAACCTGAACAAGGTAATGAACAATGAAGAGAAACTCAAAAGTGTAAATGGAGAGGTCATCCCAGTAATGATAAGGGGAATCTTTGAGTGTGTGAAGAAGTATCCAGCTGAGTAATTCCAGAACCACACCAGCAAGGAAGAGATCTGGAGGGCTGGCAAGTTTGAATTCTTTCTTTCTCTTCTTTCCTTTTCTTTTTGAATCAGGGTCTCACTCTGTTGCCCAGGCTGGAGTGCAGTGGCATGATCATGGCTCGTTGCAGCCTCAAACTCCTAGGCTCCCTGAGAGGATTGCCTGAACCCAGGGATTCAAGACCAGCCTGGACAACTTGGTGAGACCTCATCTCTACGATAAAATAAATAAAAACCATTAGCCGGGTGTGGTAGCACATGCCTGCGGTTCTGGCTACTTGGAAGGCTGAGGAAGAAGGATCGCCTGAGCCCAGCAGGTTGACACTGGGGTGGCCATGAGTATACCACTGCACTCCAGCCTGAGAGACAGAGTGAGACTCCAACTAAAACAACAACAACAGCAACAACAATAACAACAAAAATTCCTGGGCTCAAGTGATCATCTCATCTCAGTCCCCTGAGTAGTTGGGACTATAGGCACATGACACCTTGCCTGGATAGATTTTTGATTTTTTTTTTTTTTTTGTAGAGATGAGGTCTTACTCTGTTACCCAGGCTGTCTCAAACTCTTGGGCTCAAGAAGTCGTTCTGCCTCAGTCCCTCAAATTGATGGAATTATAGATGTGTGTCTGGCTGCATTTTTGGATTATTTCTGGTGGAGGCTCCCAGCCATAGACTCCTGCTGTTATTACCCCATTCACTGATAGTGTCTCAAACATAGAGCAGTCAAATGTACATTTCTCTGATGGTAGTCCTTCTTTTTTTCTTTTCTTTTCTTTTTTTCCAAAATGGCTGAAATGGGGAAAAGAAAAAAAACAAAAACATTTTACACTCTGATGATTTTTATGCTTTTCTTTATGCCTCCTTCTATCCATTCTTATTCATTCTTTTGCATGTACTCTTTTGTTCATGCCTGTTAACACCTTCAGCTAGATACTGGGATACATGATTAGAATTTCAGTTTGTCTGGTTGCTTCCAGAGCAGTTGATCTTTCTCTTTTGGATAGAATAACTGTGGTTGTAGTCTCAGAGCTGTGAAACCAAGTTAGATCTGGACATGAGAATGCTCCCTGCATTAAATTGGAACCTTGAAAAGCAGCCATGGTCCTTTCTACTTCATTCATCTCCCAAAGCAAGTAGCAGAGTCTGTCAGGTGGAAATATTTTAATTTGGTGGATGGAAGCATTTCCAAGACTTGTGGGCTATATTACAAATTTTGCCAGTTGACATCTCTTGCACAACTTAGAATTGTATTCTCCTGTGCTATATCACATAGAAAGCCCAAAAAGTCACTTTAAAAAATGGAATGAAATAGAAAATCTGCCCCAGATAAATCTTGAGATGTTTATTGATATTATTTAGAGATTAAACATTTTGTTACCTACCTCCAATGAGTTAAAATCTTTTCAAATATTTTTTCCTGCCTCAGCATATCTTTAAATGACAGACACAGATGTTTGCCTTCATTTCCTAGCATCCTCACCCTGGGCATTCTTTGTCTAAGCACTGAAGTTTCGGCCATCACATGAATGCCTATGAAATACTCAGCCAAGTCCACTGTCCTCTTCCACCTCTAGCTCTTGTGTGGGTCATTGGATAATTAGATATTTGAAAAGCACCTTGAAATAAGGGCTATAAATAATTCCTTTCTTTATTTTTAGAAAGCTCCATGGAAAGAAGGGTCATTGGAAAAATCCTTGGATCATCCTACATAAAAGACTAGTGTTTGTTTGCTTTAAAGTAACTCAAGGAGAGAAAATATGGTGCTATGGAAATAGGTTCTGAGGAAGAGGAGAATATGGATCTAGTCTTGGCTCTGCTACCTAATTAGCTGTGTAAGCTCAGGAAATTCCCTTTACCTCATGATCCCAGATATGTAGAATAAGAGGCTTGAACTTGATTAACTCTAAGATACTTTTTGAACATTCTTTAAACACATTTTATTCCTACCTTATTCATATCCTTGGACTATCTAAATAGTGGTTTCTGCTTTGCCACTAGGTTAGTGACACCTCTAATGCTATTAAAAACTCCAGAAGTATATTTGAGCACTTGAATATTCAAGGTTCCAAGTAATCCACTGTGGGAGTGAAGTTAGTCTGGCATGCCAAAGTAGGAAAGAAAAAGAAGAATTGGTGTCCCAAGAAGCAACTGGCACAGTCAGTATATGCAATTTAAGATGCAAGCTCAAGGTCAGGAATTCTTGGATACATAACAATCCTCCCTCAAAACCTACCGCTGATAGGAAACCAGAGAGTAAAATGTTCATGTCTGGAGAAAAACAGTAATTAAGGCAATGGGTGCTGAAGTCAGACCTGAGTATATGACTCCAAATTGCCATTTACTAGCTTTGTGTCTTTAGGAAAATTTTGCAAGCTCTCCAAGCTTCACTTGCTTTATTTGTGAAAGAGGATATATTAGAAATTACCTCACACAACTATCAGAAAAATTATGTATATAAAGTATGCTTAGCACAATGTCTGACAAACAGAAGGTGCGCAGTATGTATTAGCCTTTATTCTCATCATTACTAGTAGTGTCACTAGATGATGAAAATTAAGTTTACTTTATAAATTACTTAATAAATACCTATAACATATTTAGCACACTATAGACACAAAAAAGTGGAATACATGGTTTTATTTCTCAAAAACTTAAAATTCTATTTGTGACAAAAAATTGTCATCTACTATGATGCTGAGCATATAGGTATATGGATTGGAGATTTTGCAATTCTTACATAGCTTTTGAAAGGCAGCTATTTGCATGCAGTATTCATGTATTTGATCATCAGAACAAAATACAACAAAGTAAAATTTCCCAGTTACTACTAATTTTAGTCAAAGGCCTATGAATACTATAATGCTGAAAAAGATGTTTAAAAATTGTGTGAATTCTGAACACATATATGACTATATACATTTTAATCACATTAACAGACTCATCAAGAAATGCTCTAGCTTAAAAGATATGTCTAATTAGATTTTATTTCAAAGATGGCTGATTATATAATAATAATAATAATCCAGAAAGTTTAAGCATTACAAAAATTAGAACTGAGTTCTAAAAATATTTCTTAATTGGATCATTTTGGAACCCCAGGTCTTTGATTCACATACACTTTTGGCATCGGGGTTTTGAGTGTGTGTGACTATCAGGCACCTGGCAGAAATGAATTAGATCCAAATCCAACCAGATGCTTGGTGGCAGATGGTTCTCAGTGCAGTTACTCTAAACTTGAATGTGTAAGAAGTTACATGCTCAGAGGCTGAAACTTAATCCGTTATGGACATATGTGCACTGAGTTTGGGGAAATCTGTGGCCACTAAGAACAGTACTGTATACAAAGAACTGAATGAAGATCCATGGTCTAGCTTGACCTCGAACTATCAAAATCTACATCTCTAAGTGATTTCCAGGATAAGATTCTGGAACCCAACATAAAAAGCATAGCAGAAAGAAGCCGGCCTCATCATGTACCAACTATTTTTTATGGCCCAATGGAAAATGGAGGTCTATTTAGCTGCATGTCTTGGGAAACATATTAGGTTCCTAAGGTAAAGGGAATTTCCTGAGCTTACACAGCTAAACAGTAGAAGAGCCAAGATTGTGTCCCCATACTCTCCATGTTTTTCTCCACCAGGATTTATTTCCATAGTACCATATTCCCTCTACCCAAGTTACTCCAAGGCAAACAAACATCAATCTTTTCTGCAGAGATTTTTCAGTGACTCTTCTTCCATGGAGTTGTCAAAAAATGGAAAGTGGAATCAGGTCCTGGGACCCAAGCCTCTAAGTGATTTCCCCAAATAATAGAACATTATTTTTGGGTGCTTGGAGAACACAATTTAGTCTATTCTCATTCACTTTATTTGCCAAGTTGCTTACATACATCTTTAATATAACTGTTCTTTTCAAACCCAATGGGCCAGATTTCCCATTTATTCTGGGTTGAGAATCCCTTGTCCTATGAGTCTCTAAAACCAAGAGAAAAAGCGTTGTCTCTCAGTGTAAAGAAACTGATCAATTGCTACAGTGGCCATTGCACTCAGTGATAGACACAGGTTCCCAGGCATTTCTCAAGACTGCAGGGCACACCATGGAAATAAACTCACTGACCAGGATGCCTGACTCAAGCATCTGCTCTTTTTGCCCTCTAAGTTTAATTCAGCCAGTCTCCCTGAATCAGAGAGGCTTGTATCGGGGTGCCTTTAGCTAGATGTATTGAAAGCACAAAGATTCTGGTAGAAAAGACATAATGAGGCTAGAGAAGGATCCTTGAGCCTAGATGGTCATTTCACAAAAATTCATGGGGTGTTTATTATGTAGTAGGAATAGTGTCATGTGCTGCTGATTTAGGTATTTGCTCTTGGGATTTATAGTTGTTCAGACAGGTCTTCCCCCAGAGTTTTTCTTGTGTACTTTTGTCCACTAGTTTTCTCCATTTTATTTCTGAAATGCACTTATTTTTTTCCCTTTACTTTTACTTTATCCCAGAAGCAAGGTAGCAAAATATAGCAGCAAAGTCATTAATTTATGCTTGAGCTATTCAGAAGAATAGGCTAGTAGTATCTCATAGGTTAGAAATGGGATTCAGAGAGGAGAAATGAGTTTCTAAATAGACCACCATGCCTCTCTGGGCCTTAAAATGTAGTCAGTATATGAAAAAGGTGGATCCTTTCTGCTACACTTATTTGCTTGGATTCTAGAATCTAATTCTGATGAAGCCCTATTTACAAATGAATGACAAGGCTGGTGAAAATGTAGGAAGAATTGGCTCCAAATTTTTCATGCTCAGAGGGGCCAGGGGCAGTTGGCACAAAATTTGCTCAGGATTCGAACTCATTCAAGTGTTTTCTTAGAAACTAATATATAACAAAATTAAAGGATTCCTGTTTTGCCTTGTTACTTTCTTCTTGCTCAGATGAGTATAAATACAGTCAAAAGAGGCAAATAGTAGAGAGGAGGATAGTCAATAATTCCTGGGAATGTATTACCTCACATTCCCTTCTCAAGGAGTTTAGGAATTATGAAAGACATTATGGTTATTTTTTGCCACTTATCCTAGAAGTTTTAAATCAGTTAAAGTAACTAGGAACAACTCCTGAGATGTTTATAGTGATCCAGCAGAGTCACCTTATATAAGACAAAAATTAAGGTGCAAGATGATTTCAGAAACGAAAAAAGCTGAAGACAATGGATTTATAGAAAAATTTTGATATAATTTCATTGCCCTTGTTCTATTGAAAACCAGGTCCTTGAGTCATCCCCAAAGCACTAGGCATTCATCAGATATTCTGCAGAATACAAGGGGGGATCCAAAAAAGACCTGGAATTTATTTATTAAAAAAATGTACATTTATTTTTATGTGCTTAAACTTCAGTCACCTTCCAAGTACTCTCCATTTGATGCACTACATTTATCAAGACACTTTCCCACTGCTCAAAACAGTTTTTGAACTCAATTTTGATGCCTTTTAGTTCTTCTGCTGTTTTTGTTGTCGTTTTACCTCTTCCACATGGGCAAAATGTTTCTCTTTGAGGACTTTTTTCATCTGGGGAAACAAACCAAAAAATGTTGCTCAGGGCGAGATCGGATGAATAGGGAGGGTGGGGTACAGGGGTTATACTGTTTTTGGTGAAAAACTGCTGAATACTCAGCGTGGTTGAGCAGGTGCATTGTCATGGTGGAAGAACCAGTCATGTGTTTGTCACAGCTCATGATGTTTCTTCCACAAATTGTGATGCAACCTTCTCAAAACTTCCAGATAAAAACTTTGGTTGACCATTTGATCTAGAGGAACAAAATCCAAGCATACTACGCTCCAGATGATAATTCTGGGTTGTTTTTTTTGGGGGAGGGTTCCCCCTTGTATTTTGAACTTTTCTTCCTAGTTGAGGAAGAAAAAAGGCGGGGAAAGGGATGGGCCCACAGTAGCAGCAGCTGGGAACTTAATGTTCTACCAAGTATCGGAGAATCCACGATGCATTGTGGAGGCCGAACATGCCTGAGTCAGAATTATCTCTGAGTTATGGCAAAACAATAGTAACTAGATGTATAAGAAGAACTATGTCTAGTGGATAGATTCCTATTTTCTAAGGTAATATTTCGACAGATTTGTCTTCACAAAGGTTGATATATGCACAAGCACATTTCCAGGAACTCTAATAGAAGAAAAGCTGCTACTTCCTTTTAAAAAATTCATTAAGAAATACAGCAGAGATCATCCAGAAGCAGTCAGAATGCTTCATATTTCACCTTTAAATGACTCTTTTGTGGGTGTTGAATGCTTCTTTGCAGTACTTCTGGTAGCACCAGAAGTGTTTTGTAACAAAGCACCTAAAAGAAAGTATCCATCTTGAGTTAATCCAAGTCTTGCAGGAGGACACACATTCCAGGAATAATACCAGTTTTCTAGTTAGGCAGCAGCTACTGCCTTTCTTGCCTCCTGCATGATCTTATTGAGGGATCTTTGCAGTGTGAATCAAATCTTAAGGGCATAATGAGAAACAACAATGCTATAACTTCCACCCATTCTTTTGGTAAGACTTTTATTTAGTTGTTTTAAAATGTGGTCTTAAAAGGAGGAACGCAAATCTTTTCTGCATCTGGATCCAGTTCTCAGTGTGCAAGGTATATTCATTTACTTGTGTTAAATCAAGCTCTGTAATGAGACAAGGCAAAGTTAGAAAGATAAAATAAAAAAGCTATCACTTAGATTCCATTACTTATTAAGACACTCAGGGGTTCTGAGTTGTTTTTTTCAAATCACTTTCAGAAAACATAATAAACCCTCAGAAGAAAACAGGTATTTGTTCAACAGAATGTTCTGTCTAATGTTTTTAATACATTGCATTAAAAAAAAAAAAAAGGAAGAGAAGAGGCAAGAGACCAACAAGGGAATATAAAAGCAAACACCAGAAGTCAGGGAGTTAACAATCAAGTTAAAAGCATCAGGAATTTTGCAATGGAAACATTCATTAGAAAGCAGAGGAGACCGGGCTGCGTAGGTTAAAGATGGATGTTTACGTGTGAAGAGCTTGATCTGAGGAAGTACGCTTGAATGTGTACAAGCTCAGATCCATACAGGATTATTTTATTTTATTTTGTGTATTATTTTTACTTTAAAGATGTGGGATACAATTCAGGTTTAGATACGTAAGTGGTGTTCATGCAGGTAAAGTTTGGGTACCCTTATTGATGTTATGTGTCCCCTTGATGATTTTACAGGCCAGAGCAGTCTTAAGATCTGATGATGCTGAACTTGAAATCTGCGTTAGTCTTGGGTGAGTTATGAAAACCCTTGAGCTATTTAAATAGTAGCTACAATAGTTACCACATATTGAACATTAAATTTGGTCCAGGTCGTTGAGGCAAGTAATTGATTTAGTTATCACAACAGACCTGCAAAGTGTTTTGCTATTCCCATTGTATAGATGGAGAAACTCAGGTGATAAGAGGTTAGGTTACTTGCCCAAGGTTCCATAAGAATCAAAGCCTCATCTGTTTGACTCTATAACCCATTCCTCTTGTGGAAGAGACAGTGCTTTGCGTCACTTTCTTTTCTCTGGGTATCAGGAAGACCGCATTTCCTAGACTTCCTACTATGAGACTGAATTCTACAAGTGACTTCTATGCTGAAGCAATTAAGAGCTAACATTTCTTATCCTGGCTCTCTCTTCTTCTGTTGGGACTACAGGGTTTGCATGTTTTAAAAATATAAGTGTCTCAAGATAGAACTCTGAGTCACAATTTAGGAGAGTCATCATGGAGATCCTTCCAACACTAATTTGCGGTATGGCTAGTAAATAAACCTTTACCCTGTTAAGGTCAGATTTTAGGATGTATTTGTCACCACAGTATAACCTACCCTTGTCCTGACTAATACATTGTACCTTCTGAATTTTACCTTATATACTTTAAATTTTAGCTGTTAATATATATCTCATGTTTTATTCTCACAGATGAAGAGTTGGTCAATGATAAAATTGTGCCCAAAGAAAACATCATCTCCAGAAGTGTCATCTAGAAAAAGAGGGAACTTTATTTAAAAATTAAGAAAGGCAAATTTTGCCTGAAAATAATGCCTTTGGGAGTATAGTCAACTTCCAGTGGTTCAAGGGCCTGCTCGTTTAATTTCTGAAGAGTCCATAGTTTAATGGATCTTCTGTCTCATGATCTCTTGTCAACTTCACTTTTAATCAGCATTATATATGGAAGAAAGACTAAACTGTGAATTGAACTAGTTCTCTTTTCCTTCAAACATCTTTAAAGGAAAGTCTGAAGTGCTATAGTCCTTGGCCTATTTGATTCCTCAATACCTTTGATGTCAGGAGATAGACTTCATAAAAGAAATGTAAAACATATTAGTTCCATTAAAAGACACCTATATAATGTTGGCCTGCTCTTGTGCCCTGAGTGGAGTGGGTCTAATTTATCTCAATTTAGGTGGTCAAACCTGTTTTCTTGGGGACAGCTAGTACCAAACCCCGATATTTAACTCCTTGCCCTTTGCTAGATATTCGGAAGTCTGTAACATGGAACTTTTGAAAATTTCCCTAGTAAGGAATTAACTTTGATTTCTCTGTAATTTGTAATTTCTCTTAATTAATAATGCTTATTTAGCAAATGACTGGTCCAGGGAAGCAGGTTGTTCCAAAGCATCATGAATGGGATGTGACAGTGGTAGTACACTTAGAGATGACTGGGCCTCTCAGTGAACTCAATATGCAAAATTTTGAGTTCAACTGATAATATAAGTGTTCTGTTGGGAAATCTTAATTAAGGAAGAACTTTATTCTTCAGCACTTTCTTCTATTAATTCTGTCATTTAGTGGCCTCAAAGTCAGGAACACATACTTTCTATTACAGGCTTTTCTCTAAGATAGCCATGTATATATTTTACACACCTCTACTCCCAGAAAGGTAAACTTTGATCAAATCTTCATTAAACAATGGTGGAAGTTGAATAAAGATATGTTCTCAAGACATATTTAGGAGAAGGGGGAACTGATATTTTTGAAGATATATTCTCAAGATATATTTAGGAAAAGGGGAAACTGATATTTTTGGTATGATAAGTGTTTGATTTTTTTGCTTATTCCCCTGTGATTTTTTCTCTTTAATATCACTCTGTAATCAAGGAATGAAAAATGGGCCATTACTCACACCTTAGTGTTTCTGATTCTTCTAAAAGATTTAATTTATGTCACATTTTCCTTCTTTTAGATTTATGTAGCCAACTTAGCATTGAAATCTCAATAAAAACCTAACACCACTGTTCGAATTCATACTCAAAAATATGTTCATTTAATAATTCCCAGTCCTGTTTAGGGCACAGGGCATAATACAACTGTGCTAGAGAATGAGGATTTAAAGATGCTTTTTTCTTTCTCTGTGCAAGGTGGTAAAGACTTTTCTGGTTTTGATAGAAAGTAAAAGTTGTGGCACGTTGAGTACAGATGAGGCAAGGCACAGCATTAACTGTTCCATCTGGTGTTTCTTAAATAGGACAAACTATTCTTGGAGCTCTGTGAAGTGTCTGCTTCATCTCACAAGACTTGGAAATGACTGGGCCTTTCACTGAACTCAATAGGTGGAAGATGTGACTTTTAAAGCTAAATGAGAAAAAAATGGAGACCTAAGGCATATAGAGAAGAAATGTCTGGCAAGGGATTCTGTTTCGATGAAAGCTCAGCAAATAGGAGTTTTTATGATAATTACAATTCTCTTCCCAATCTTGAAATCTTATTTTTAATAAAAAGTCATCTGTCTCTTTCGTAATCCTTTTGAGATTGTCACTGCAATTTATCATTTGCAATGATAAACTCAGCAGTCCACAGGTGTTTAGCATAGGATTTGCGGAGGTGAATAAAATTGAAATCTGAAGCCACTGGGAGGTGAATAAAATTGAAATCTGAAGCCACTGTCTCTGCATGTGCCTCATAATGTTTTTGGCAACTGTTGCTGAAATAAAGTATCCCTTCCAACCACTTGCCTGGGCTCTGAAGGAGCTGGTGCGTTGCAGTGAACCCTGTGTAATTGGATGTCTATGAAGTTATCTCAGGTTATTTCTCATTTTTCTGTCTTACAACATTTTTCTGTCTTATAATTGCTTATTTCAAGTTCAACACTAGATTTCACAGGTTTCTGATCAGAAAATCCTTGAATATTTTCTTGAGAATCATCATCTTCTACTATAGGTAAAAAGACAAGTTTCAAAGTACCACTTCTGGATTATTATTGACCTGATGAGTCATATCAATAATCGGGTCCAAGAACAGTAGAGTCCAAGTGTAATTTACTGGGTTTCTTACATCTCTATTAATTTAGGGAAAAAGCTCATTTACTATACTACCCAAACCTAAAATACTTAGGAATGAATTTAACCAAAATTGTTAGTTGTTTGTATTTTCAGAAGAATATAAAATTGTATTAGAGGATACAGAAAATACTGAAAACCAAAGAAGTATAACATGTGTCTGGTGTAGATGATTCAGTATGATAAATATATCTTTTTGCGAGTGAATTTATAAATTCAATGCAATAATAGTGATAAAAACCCCAATGGGACTTTTATGCAACTTGATTCTAAAATTCTTCTAGAATAGAAAGTTGATAGAAATAGTTAAGAAAATGTTGATGGAAGTGGAAAATGTCGGTTTCTGTTCTTTTTATGTGATTATTGTTATTGGTGATACTTTCTAGACAGTCCGGTTTGTTTTATTAACAACTCTTTTTTTTAAAAAAATGCACAAATTATTTTTTATAGCCCAAGATTAATGCTACATTTTACTGGTACCTTTCTAGTTGAAATAATTCTATATGTAAATTGATTTTAAAGTTTTATTACTAGGTTTTTGTAAGAACATGACTCTATGTTTACTACAAGATCAAGTTTTAAAGATTTTATTATTATTTATTTTACTACAAAATTATCTAAGGCTATGAAGTGATATCAGTTACAGTAGTAAATTAAATAATAAAATTGAAGTTAAAATGATTTTTTTCAGTTTTAAGTTGCATCTGATGTTCCTATGACCAGAATGAATATTTTGTCATAAAGAAAAATAATAAACTCATTTAAAAAGGGTCATCTGTAAATGACTATTCTTTACCATAAGAAAGTTAGTCTATTCCCAATCTCTTAGCTCTGTTTCAACATCTTACAAGAAGATTTAAGCTGAGAAACAGATGCAGATTTGTTGTCTAATCTATACCTAATGAGATGATGGGAATTGAAATGAATCTATAAACTGCTTTTCTGCCTCCATGACTTAAAACTTGACAGAGGTGTCCTAAGAAAATCTCATGGTTTTGTAACATGATATATTTATGAAAATCTTGAATTTTATCCCAGACTATTTCAATAAACCTTCTACAAACAGGCCAAGTTGGTATTTAAAATAATGGATGTTTTACTAAAGATTCTGTGTCAAAATCAAATTAAATTGAGACAGAATGATGTTTTTCTATATTAACTGAATTTCCAATAATCACTATGATTGCATTAGGAAGCTGTCTTGGAATGTAGAAAGAATGTACCAACCATTCTGTGAGTCTCAGCCTTGTGAGCAAAATACAATTAGTGAGGCAGGATATAGAATTGGGATTTGGGTAAGATTTATAGTTAAGAAGAACCTCAATGATTTTATTTTATTCAATAATTTGTTCAAAAGTATAAATTGAGCGCCTGTGATGGGCCAGGCATCTTGTTGGACATAGGAATAAAATTATGAGAAAGTTAAGTATGGTCACATGATTAAGGAGTTATAATTTAGTTGATGGGGAAAGACATACTCTATTTCTTGTGGAAATTCCTTGTAATTGTAATGTTGAAATAGGGTAATATCTGTAATAAGTGTAATAGGCTGTATTTACACAATGAACATGATTTTTCCCCTTCTGTTTTATATCTTTGTGTGTCGAATATCTATTTTGTTCAGTTGCCAAGAAAATTTAGCATTAAGCCAACATTTTTTTATTATCAATTGAATGTGGGTCATTAACTTATGAGTGATGCAGAAAAAGGTGACAACACAAATTTGTCTGTAACTAATGAACAAATAAGAGAGGGAAGATTGTGTCTATAGCAAAAAGTAGTAATTTCAAAGGTATACATCCAGATAAGCCATGGAATAATTCCAAGGTAATAGAAGAGAGTGGATCAGAATTTCTCCTCATCATATCAACTGGCATAAATGATGTAGATTCACTTGCTAATATCATAGAGGTGTCCTTGAAAGTTGATAGTTCTTATGAAAATGATAGGAACCAAATTTTAAGTTACTGGGTTATTTAGTAACACTCTTAGGATCCTGTTTTTTTCAGAAAAGGCATCACTCCAAGGAGAAATGGAAAATGAGAGATTATGATCAGAGAATGATTGAAGGCATTGTTTGTGCAAGGCAGAGATGGTTAGACTGCCAGATAGATATTCTAGATTAAAAAGCAGTAAAATCTTTCAAGCAGCCTTTTGAACCACTACTGTCCTAGACTTATTCCAAAAATTACTGCTAAAGGCTTCAGTGAGTTCTGCTACATTGATTATTTGACCTTGTTCTCGTCTGCTTTCTATACACTTTTTATATATTGCTTGATAGCTCTATACCAAGGCCTGTGATTTTTTGACCCAGGCTTGTTCTTATGCTACATGGTAAAATAACTGATATGCCAAACAGTGTTGGAATCTTCATTCATTATTTTACTTATTCATTTAAAAGCATTGAATTTATTGGGTATTTACCATGTGTCAGATGCTCTTTTAGACACTGAGGACACATCAGTAGAGAAAATAGACATATTGTGTGTGGGGGTTTGGTGTAGATAGAAATGCATCAACAGAATAGTTAAATTAGCCGGGCTCAGCCGGGCTCGGTGGCTCAGCCTGTAATCCCACGCCTTTGGGAGGCTGAGGTGAGTGGATTGCCTGAGCCCGCGGGTTCGAGACCCGCCTGGGCAACTTGGCGAGACCTCATCTCTACAATAAATCAAAAATCAGGCGGGCGTGGTAGCGCGCGCCTGTAGTTCCGGCTACTTGGAAGGCTGAGGCGGAAGGATCGCCGGAACCCAGCAGGTCGAGGCTGCGGTGGCCGGGAGCGGCCACTGTACTCCAGTCTGGGCAGCAGAGTGAGACTCCGACTCAAAAAAAAAAAAAAAAAAAAATTAGCCGGGCTCAGTGGCTCAGCCTGTAATCCCGTGCCTTTGGGAGGTTGAGGTGAGTGGATTGCCTGAACCCGTGGGTTCGAGACCTGCCTGGGCAGCGAGACCTCATCTCTACAATAAATCAAAAAATCAGCCGGGCGTGGTAGCGCGCGCCTGTAATTCCGGCTACTTGGAAGGCTGAGGCGGAAGGATTGCCGGAGCCCAGCAGGTGGAGGCTGCAGTGGCCGGGAGCGGCCACTGCACTCTAGTCTGGGCGACAGAGTGAGACTCCAACTCAAAAAAAAAAAAAAAAAAGGAATAGTTAAATTGTATTTTAGAGGATGAGTTATAAAATAGCTATGTAAAAAATAGATCAAGGTAAGGGGATCAGGAGTGCTAGGGAGAGGAAGAAATTTTAAATGAGATAGTGACACTAAGGTAATAGTTGAGACAGACTTGAAGGAAGAGAGGGAGTGCACCAGGAGGATATCTGGACAGAGTATCCCAAGCAGAGAAAACAAGCGAGGACACCTGAAGCAGGGTGTGTCTGTAGGCAAGAAAATCATCAAGAAATCAAGTGTGGCTGAAACAGAGTGGGGAGGGATCAATGAATGAAGTCCGAGACAGACTGGGTTCAGTTTTGTAGAGTCTTGTAAGTCATAATAAGACTTACCCGTTTCAGCTCTTGCCTTGCCATATAAGGTGACGCTAATGCTTTGCAATCGTCGATTGATGGACTTGTTTCAATACCTAACGAGGGTCATTTCATGGTACTTGACTATTTGAGATGAAAATAATTGTGTGAGGGAAGAGACCAGGGTTTGTAGTCTCCATGAGTTTTTGATTGGTTTAATAAATGCTAAGATTAATTGTTGGTAATTGATAATTGTTTGTAGTTGATTGTGCATCTGAAGATATGAATACAACCCACTTGTTGTAGGTATAATCTTTGGCATAAGATCAAGGATAATGATTGCAGAAGCTCCCAACCCAGGAACTCCCAGAGAGACTCCAGCTTCCATCAATCGGGGTATCTTATATTCACAATATTGACAGATGTCAATAACTTTTCAGCTATTTAAATATACTCAAAGAACCATTTCTTTGACCAGACTTATTTTTTACTTGTTTAGCCATATGTAGTTTTAATTTAGCAGTTGTTTTAAAATTTTTTAATCCTTTTTTTGGAACACAGTTACCTTTTGGTCTATTTTTAAAAAGAAATCGTAATTACATTTTAATCCTTTGCTTTTAAAATGAGGAACAAGAAGCACCAGCATATGGGGGGGGGGGAGAGGATTCTGAGGCTCTTATCTTAAGCACTGAAAATGTGGGAGGCCACTTCTTCTTCGCTCTAACTATATAGGGCTTTTGATGATTGAAAAACATATTTCTGATTCTAGCCTCAGATAAGAAAAGGCAATTTCAAGTCAGCCCTCTAGGAAGGCTCATACTTCCACTACAACTAAATAAAGCAGAACAAATAGCTGAGTACTTGAAGAATCTACTTCCTGATCTTTCTATTAATATGTACAACTTAGGTGTCTATAAATGTGTTTATATTTATTGGAAGATGCCATTATTCCTGAAACAATGTTCAGACACCATAGCTCATACTAAAACAATTCAGAAAACACCAAATCTAGTGAGGCAAATAGAAGGGGATGGGTTCTGACCATGAGATTCAAGTTCTCCCTAGGATAACTTAGAAACCGTAGTAATGCTTTATGTCTTAGGAATGCTGTGGTGCCATCAACCCACGAGTGCTAATTAAGGTCAATAAGTTAGTTACAGCTGAGGGAGGTTGGGACCTATGGCACTGAGTAGAAAAAAAATTGTGGCATTTGAAATGGGAGTGAGAGAGACCAGAAGAAAAGGCATTTGTAAAAATGGAAATATTTTATCTACCTACCAAGTATTGTCTTCTCTGTCTCAGCCTCCACTCATACTTCCATGTTAGACTGATGACAAATTGGATTATAGTTTCTGCTTCTGGGAAGCAGAACTTCTGGGAAGTTTGACTGTCTTCATAATGAAGCAAGTCCTGTTCATCTGAATCCAGGTCTATAGTTAGACAGAAAGGAATGTCCCTTCTAGACAACCACAAGGGGATAGTCTGAATCTGACTTAAGAGTAAATGAATAGACCAAACTGAAGCAGGTTTGAGAATTAGGGTTATTTTTTGGCCCATTCTTGTTATTTCAACCATGGGAACCCAATTTCAGGACTGACATACTTTGGGCATAAAGAAACTTCTCAGAGATGTTTGCCTAATCACATTTTGAGAAGTTTCTTGACTCTTTCCTCAACAAATGGCTTTTTAACATCTGCAGTGATATGTTCTAGGGTTTGGATCCATCCCAGACCAAGCTCTCAACCCTCAGAATCTCAATATTTTCACCTTCAAATGGCCCTAAGCCTAACAGGCTGATTTTCTTGAGGTTAATATAGCCTGGAAGAAGTCTCCAAAGCACAGATACTACTCAGAAAGCCAGAGGGAGGAAAAAAAAAACACCTAGCATTCTGAGTGAGAACGGTCTAATTCACTTTGCCTCTTAAGAATATTCAAAATGTGGTCAGACCAAGAAGCCAAAAAACAAAAACAAAAACAAAAAAACCACGAAAAAACAAAAAAACCCCGCAATTCTAATTAGAATATAACTTTTCAGTGTATTTGATTCATTCAGATGAATTCAATTTCATTTCTTATTTATTTTATTCTATTTTTTTATTGAATAAAGGGAATGGTAAACATTTCAAATAGTATTGGGGGCTATAAAATAAAATGTAGCATGTATTTCTGCTTTACAACCCATCTCCTTTTTTGAGATAACCACTACTAATAGGCTTTTCCTTCCAGGGAAGGAAATGTATACTTAAATATCCATGTATTTTTTTTTTTTTTACAAGAGTGAGAGCATCTCATGTACACATATCTATGTTTTGCTTTTTTTGCTTTATTTTTAATAATTTTAAATATTTTTGTAATGTTTTAAAATTTAAATTTAACTTTTTACAAAATATTTTTATCATAAATTCTTTGCTTCAGCCAGTGTTCAGAAGAGTGTTTACTAGGTTTTCTTCTAGGATTTTTATGGTTTTGGGTCTTACATTAAGCCTTTGATTCATCTTGAGTTAATTTTTGTATATGATGAGAGATAGGGGTTCAGTTTCAGTCTTCTGCATATGGCTAGCCAATTTTCCCAGCACCATTTATTGAATAGAGTGTCCTTTCCCTGTTGTTTATTTTTGTCAGTTTTGTCAAACATCAGTTGGCTGTAAAAAAAAATAGTTTTATTTCTGGGTTCTCTATTCTGCTCCATTGGCCAATCTGTCTATTCTGGTACCAGTACTATGCTGTTTCAGTTACTATAAAGTTACAGTATAATTTGAAGTCAGGCAGTGTGATGCCATCACAATTATTTTTTATCTTAGAATTGCTTTGGTTATTCCGACTCTTTTTTGATTCCATATAAACTTTAATATTTTTTTCTAGTTCTGTGAAGAGCAAAGTTGGTATTTTAATTGGGACTGCATTAAATCTGTAGATTGCTTTGGGAAGTATGGTCATTTTAACAATAATGATTCTTCCAATTCATGAACATGGATGTTCTTTCATTTGTGTCATCTATGATTTCTCACATCAGTATTTCGGAGTTTTTCTTGTAGACATCTTTTACTTTCTTAGTTAGGTGGATTCCTAGGGGTGTGTGTGTGTGTGTGTGTGTGTGTGTGTTTAGTGTGAATGGGACTGAGCTCTTGATTTGGTTCGTGTGTAGGAACACAATTGCAACAAAAACTAAAATAGACAAATGAGACTTAAACTGAAACATTTCTGCACAGAAAAATAACCAACAGAGTGAGCAGAAACCCTACTAAATGGGAGAAAATATTTGGAAATTATGCCTTAGACAAAGGGCTAAGATCAGAACCTACAAGGAACTCAAACAACTCAGTATGAAAAAACAAATAGCCCTGTCAAAAAGTGGGCAAAGGACATGAACAGACAATTCTCAAAAGGAGACATACAAGTGGCCAACAGACATGAAAAAATGCTCAACATCACTAATCATCAGAGGATGCAAATTAAAACCACAATGATATATCACCTCACACCAGTCAGAATAGCTGTTATTAAAAAGTCAAAGAACAATAGACATTGTGCGATTAAGGAGAAAAGGGAATGCTCATTCACTATTGGTGGGATTGTAAACTAGTTCAACCTCTATGGAAAACAGTATGGAGATTTCACAAATAACTAAAAATTGAATTACCATTTGACCCAGCAATCCCACTACTAGGGATCTACCCAAAGGAAAAGAAATTCGAATATAAAAAAGATAACCTGCACTCTTATGTTCATTGCAACACTATTCACAACAGCAAAGTTATGGAACCAACCTATGTGCCCACCAACAATTGACTGGATAAAGAAAATGTGACATACATACTCTAAGGAATATTATGCAGCCGTTAACAAAGAATGAAATTGTGTCCTTTGCGACAGCATGAATGGAGCTACAGATTATCATCCTAAGTGAACTGACTCAGAAACAGAAACCCAAACACTGCATGTTCTTACTCATGTGGAAGCTAATTGGTCACAAAGATGGAAATAACAGATATTGCAGACACCAGTAAGGGGGGAGGTTGGGAGAGGAATTAGGGCTCAGAAATTACCTATGGGTTACAATGTTCACTATCTGGGGAGTGGGCCACTTAAGACCCAATCCCTATCACTATAAAATATGTCCATTTAACAAACATATATATGTATCCCCTGAATCTAAACTAAAGATGAAAGAAATTGTTTTTTTTGGAAGTTTCCTTGAGAAAAGTGACTTTATGCTAATGTGTAACTATACACCCAGGCAGAGCTGCAAGGTCTGTGTTTTCATGTATTTAAGTATTTTTTTATTGAGATACAATTGATATATGAACAGTTTCACATGTTTAATGTATACCTTTTGTTGAGTTCAGATATATAAATACACCTGGGGCATCATTATCACAATTAAGGTATTAAACATATATATTACCTCCAAAAATTTATTGGTTTTTTTGTGTTTTGTGTGTGTATGTGTCACAAGATCTATCCCCTTTTCTAAGTTTTCATCAGGATTGTCATGCTGCCTTCCAGCACCTTTGAGAATGAGAGCAACATACAAATTTTAGGATCAGGAATTATATTGTCACTGTTGTTGCCAATGACACTTAGCAGCTGTGTGCAAATATAGTATTATTTTATTATAAAATTGTGTTGAAAGACAACAGTACTTTTATTGTAATAGTGAGAGAGAAACATTATACATCCCACTTAACAGGCACTTGATTAGTATTTTGATACTATGCTCTGTAGAATGTTTGCATTTCCCTTTGAAATGGATTTTACTCAAGTCAAACATTCATCATAATACTTATATCATAAACTTCTACAAGCAGCCAGATTTATTTTTGTCAACTTGTATTTGTGAGTCTTTTGCAGCATTATTTCATTCTTACAAAAAAACAAATTGGTCATAATTAACATTTAGAAATATCTTTTTGGTAAACATTTTCATTCAGTATATTCTCTGGCACTGCCTTTTATCTGAGCTGTTTGGTTTAGAGACTAATGTGGAAATGCTAGCTGATAGTTCACAAGGAGTGGATGAAATAGACCTTAGTATGTGAATACATTTAGGATGAGAACATATTATGAGAAATTAATTTTTCTTCTAAAAACCAAGATAAACAAAAAGAACCCAAAATGATTATCATTAATATCATGACCAAGTATTTTCTTAAATAGTTTTCATAGTAAGGGAGAAATAGTAGCCTCAGGGCAGGGGAAATATGATAAGACTAAAATAAAACTGGTGACATAATCTCAATGTCTAAACAGAGTAACCTCACCTACACAGGGAACTATAATGTTTCTGCTAGCAGTTGGAATATTCTTGGTCATATTTGTGGAGTATATATTAGTGGTGTACTCCAAACTTTAGGGGTAGCCTAAAGATTTCCCACTCATTTCCAACTCCACTACCTTTGGGAACAGACTTTAATGTGGCCTCTGTGATCTCTGTCTCCTGGTGTTCACATTCTTGTATGATACCACCCCTAACTGTAGTTGAAATTGTTGACTTTCTTCTAATCAATAATATATAGCAAATATTTTCTGTGATAGGATGCCATTCCCATTATTACCTTATGTTATAGAAGTCCTTGGTTTCTGACAAACTTGTTCCAGAAACTACCTTGCTGGCTTTGAAGATGCAAGCTGCCATATTGTGGGCTGACTATGTGGGAAGCTCATATCTCAAGGCACTGAGGGAGGCCTGGGGAAGCTGAGGGCCTCAGTCTTGCAACTGCAAGGAGCTGAATTCTGTTGGCAACCATGTGAACTTAGATTGGAACCCAAAGCTCAGATGAGATCACATCTCTGGTTGATGCTTTAATTGCATCAATGAGAGGATAAATGTATGTTGTTTTAAGCTACAAAATTTGTGGTAATTTGTTATGCGGCATTGAAAATAATACACCACCGGATAAAAACCACCACTTGTGCCATGTTATATTTTCATTCAAAATATTCACAGCCCTTCTCTGGGGCAAATTATACTTCCATTGGCATTGTATGATATGTGGTACCCATCCCAGTAGAAGGATTATTCTTTCTTGCCTTTTGAACTTGGGTATGACCATCTTATTTGCTTTGACACATGGAATATGGACAGAGCCCAGCTTGAGGGTTAGACGTGTCTTTCTTTTTCTCTCACCAGACTGTCTGAACTATGCTAGACATTTAGATTTAGTAGGAACAACAACAACAACAACTTTCCTTTTCATAAGCCACTGAGGTTTTAGGTTACTACAGCATAATCTAGTCTTTCCTCCTGAGAAGGAATAATTCTATCAAGGGCACAATTGGGTCAAGTTGCTGTGCAGATTTTTACATTTTTTGTCTTTTAAAATTTTGTGGCAGATTCTCTTTAGGTGGCTTCTCTCATATTATCTTCCCTTGATAATCGCTTCACATATCAACAATCTGTTACTGAAACAGTAGGGGTTCAGTTTGAGTCCTGTTGCTCACTGCACAGAAACCCAATCACTAAGACAATGAGTATTGCCAGGGAAGAAGGCTTTTTATTTGGGTGATATCAGTCAGGGAGAAAGGGAGTTTCATTCTCAAATCTATCTTCCCATCCCACTGAGGTCAGGGGTTTATATAATAGGGAAGAAATGTAGAAAACAGCAATTGAGGAGGAGTAAGGAAGAGGAACTGTTAAATAGGAATTATGGAGGAATCTGACATCTCATTATCAGATATGGTGATCTAGTAAGTTTAAGTTCCTTGATACTATAGGCCTCAGGATCAGTTTCCCAAGAAATAACTCAGATAGGACAAATGTAGTTTCAAGCTGTAAGACTGGGAAGGTCAATTTCTATGTTCATTTAAGAAAAAACAAAAACAAAAATAACCATTAATTCTGTGGGGAAGTTGGGCCAGTTTCAATTCTTCTATGTCTTCCAGAAACAGAATCTGATACAATAGGGTATTCTGGAATTGAGTATTCTTGAGACTTTTACTGGACAGTCCTTTTGAGACTGGAGTACATGGAGAAGGAAGAATGGAGACACTACTCAAGCCTGCAGGAAGTGACTTTTTCTGTGGATAAATTTTTGTATTTTCCTCCTTACTTTTTTAGAAGATTTCAAAGAGCAAGGCCATGATAGGGTCTGAGGAAAGGGCCAAAGAGGCCATTTGGTCTGATTCTTGTTTAGAAAAAATATTCCAAGGATCATAAATGGTACTGCAAAGTTCTAACTGATAATGACCGTTTCTTCTCTCAGAATGTCCACTATGCCATGATTGTTCAAGATTTAGCCATGTTAAGTAGCTGGTAAATTATTTAGGGGTTTTTAGGTTCTTTTTTTCTCTCCTTGGAGACCTAATAAAAACTTCTGATGTTGTTTAAATATTTAAGGATAGGATAGTACAGAAAGGCAAGAAGATATGTTTCTCTCAAATGCTACCTTAATTGATCACTTAATGAAGAACAAACATTTTTCAGAATTTGTATTCTTGTCTTGCCACAGAATGATGAATATTCTTAAATTCCTTTGGAAATATTTTAATGTGAAATAGAATAAATTCATTTCTACATGATGTTTAACTTTGACTAATATCAAGATCACCTGAATTAGCCTTCCTGGACTAGAATTCTTACTCTAACATTTATTGAGGCATAGTTGACAAAGAAAACTTGTATATATTTAAGGTATACAACATTATGTTATTACATTATTATTATCAATCTAATTAACATATCCATCACCTCACATAGTTACCATGTGTGTTTGTGTGTGTGATAAGAACATTAAAGATCTGCTTTCTTAGCATACTTCAAGTATGCATATAGTTACTAATACTGTATAGTTTATTCTGCAATTTCATTGGCTGTGTGATTTTGGGTAAGTTTCTTTTACTCTTTGTGACTCAGTTTCTTGATCTATTATATATGTGTATCTCCTATGATTTGTGTGAGAATTAACAAGTATATGTGAAGTGCCTGCTTTATAAGCCTAACTTACTCTTATTAATGCCACCTGTGCTTCACAACAGACAAGCTTCTGACCACATTATTGAGCAGGAAACCTCATATAACCAAAGTGCCATTTCATTCATTTTCAATTGTTCTTTCCCTGTGCTTCCAGATTGACTATATCACACATTTATCAGAAGAACTGTAGAAATCACAGCTTTCTTTAAGCCTTCTTTCTTATTATAGTACCCATACCAGCTGTTTGCTCTCTAGCAACAAAGTTGGAACTGTAGTTTAATAAAAAACAGTTTTGCAAATGAAGAGAAAAAGAAAAGTTTTTTGCTTCAGATGGAGCCACTTGCTTCCTTAGTAGCAGCTCATGAGGTGACCTGACTTTTATTAGGTGAGTGTCAACTAAATGAAAAGGTTCTGCTTTGCATCATACTTATTTGCCATTATTATCCCTACCTAGCTATATGGCATAATAAAATTTCCTTCTAGGGAAATAGGACTGACATGAGGACAGGACAGAATTAGTAATTCATTGATAGACACTGAGGAAAACTGACTGGGCATTTGGGGTGGGTAAATGGTCTAAAATATAGTTTGAAGGTAGAGTTGTCAAAATCAGATTGGCTCTAAGTGACATTAAAGTTTTAAAGTTCTGATCTAGGTGGACAGGGTTTGAACTGAGGGAGGCTTTGGGATAATTATGATTCTTGGTGGTGTTTGGTATCTAGAGGTTAGGGATAGAAGGCTTCCTGAGAAAAATCCTCTATAGAAATTAAGAGAAAGAGTCAAGATCATACATGTCCAGGGTAAGCTGAATTAGGCTCCAAGGTCCTTCATGGACGATGGAGTAGATCAGGAAAGTTGTAGCTCACTGATCATTTGGGAACCATGAACACTGTTCACTCAGGGATACATCCATGTGTTAAAGAGAGACTCAGAAGTATTTACAAGGACCTGGCCGTGGCTGAACTCTCAAGAGGAAAACACTATTATTGACAGCTTGAGTGAAACTGAGACAGACACACAGAATTTAAACCTATACTGCATGATGCATTATTTTCTTTGCTTTCTCAAAGCAGAGTCTTTTTATTTTTAAAGGGGTCAAAAGCATAACCCCTACTATTGTCAGCATCCATGTGGAAATGGAATTTGGGAGGTTTGGTCCTTGACATCATCAGCATGTGTTGTTTTACTTTTTCATATTGAAAGAAGAATTTATCCAAAATTGGTCTTGAAGAACAGTTTGTTTCCAACCAACTAATTTTAATGTTTAAGTAAAGTCAATTTAATTAACTAGGATGGGTAATTACAAGTATTATCAAGTTTATAAACTCCTACTAAATTTACTCTGGAAGGTTAAGAAAAACAGTGGTTAAAGTCTTTAATCTTAAGACTGTATTTCCTTAGAAGACTAAATCATTATAACAAACCTAAATTAGGATCTTTATAGCAAAAAACAGAGATGATAGAATGAACTTAATAGTTCCTTAAATTTTCCCATCTCTTGGGAGACTGAGGTGAGTGAATTGCCTGAGCCCGCAGGTTCGAGACCCGCCTGGGCAACTTGGTGAGACCTTATCTCTACAATAAATCAAAAATTAGCTGGGCGTGGTAGCGCATGCCTGTAGTTCCAGCTACTTGGAAGGCTGAGGTGGAAGGATCGCTGAAGCCCAGCAGGTTGAGGCTGAGGTGGCCGGGAGCGGCTGCTGCACTCCAGTCTGGGCGACAGAGTGAGACTCAACTAAAAAAAAAAAAAATTTCCCATCTCATATTTTTCTACATATAAAGACTTTTGTTTTGGTTGATATAATAATCTAGCAAAGAGAAGATTCTTTTAAGACAATTGTTTTTAAGCACATTTTGTCAAAAGAAAACTATACTTTGTTGGAATTTAATGTATTTTATTGTTTATCAGAGGAATTAGTAAGATTCAGCCACTGATTTTATCTTTCTTTGAACTTACAGCAGTCATAAAAATAAATGTACATATGGTTATGCAGACATATGTGTTAAAGTTGGTCTGGAACAGGTGACTTTTGACAATAGATAGCAACATTTTTAATTAATGTAAGTAGCTAAGAACCAAAGTGACAGAAGAAAAATAAAGCTTTCATTGCAAGCCAGATAACACTTCTCATAGCCAAATAATGCATTAGATGGCTAAATATAGACTTGCTGACTTCCAAATACATGTTGGTCATTAGCCCACTAAAACAACTGAAGTCAACAGTGTCTAACAAATTTTACCTCATTCAAAATTCAGATTGTAGCTCATTTTGGTGACAGACTGATTTTAAGCCATTGGGGAAATTATTTTCGAAATATATTTCTCTTTTGCATTTCTATTTATATGATTTTCCAACTAGTTAGCCTGTTTCATCCATTTGTCTGATATAGCAGTTATTTGGTTTTTGATTAACAAAATATCATTTTCAATAGAGATAATAATATGAAAGCTAGACTTTATCAAATGATAAATTTGTTTTAAAAATTCTTTTAGAAATTTTAGTGTATACTTTTGTTCCCTTACTTATTAACCAGTAACGTTCTCTTTGCTAATAAAGCCTAATTAAAACCTGATTTGATTCATTTACTTCACTGGGCCCTGTGCCTTAAAAAGTTATGCTCCTGTACTAGGCTGGGCCTGAGCCATGACTGGTCTGAGTCAATTATGGTGGTCTCCTTCCCTTTGCCAAAGATGTGATACACATGATTAGCTTCTGAGACGTGAGATGCTGTAAGTGCTTGTGATCAAGATTTCCCTTGCTGTAAAGGTCATCGGAATATTGTTTGGCAACGAATTTAATGTATGAAATGAATAAATAATTATATAACTTGTTAGTGAGAATTAGTTTTTAAAAGAATATGGTATATAAAATAATTATAGAGGAAGAAATGCATCACTCTAATTAGCATTGAATAACTAATTATTGTCCAGGAATGCAAAACAAAAACAAAAACAAAAAAACCCCACATTAGAGTACTCACTACAATGGCTAATAAAAAAATAAGTGACTATACAAGTGCTGACAAGAATGTGGGGCAATAGCAACTCTAATTGCTGGCGAATTTCTAATGAAGAAAATGTTTACCAGAAACAAACAAAAATCCCCCCAAAACCTGACAGAGGAAAAGGCAGTTATCTTTTGTTGCTAGATATTATTGTACCTGCCTGTGACACCTAGAATGGTGGCAGCTGTCATGTGACTGTCAATTAGCTAGGGATGACAAGGCAGAAAGATATAAGGAGCCTGTCTTTTATGACAGTTGAACACTGAATTAATAAACCTGAAATGGCCCTACCTTGGGAATAATCACATCAGATAATGCTGTTTCTTCACTATTTAAGCCAAATAGAGTTGGTATTTTCTGTGAATTATAGCTTAAGTTATTCCAACTGACCGTCTAGATTTTTCTAGTTTTTTTCCATAATGTAAGATAGCTCTTCCATAATTAAGAAGACATGGAAATAATTTGTACAGAAAAAGGAGGATATAACATGATGAAGCTTCATGTGAGAAAGGAAGGGGAAACATACCATTCTTGTAAGGGAAGTATGGGAATAGAGAGGCAGAGATGGGTTGTGACCTTCTCCTGATTGACTGAAGTCCTGGATATGTGGAGGCATAATGGATATAAAATATAAAGCAACACATCTTTTGCACCCATTTACATTTGATATTCTAGGCTTAGCACTGTATTGGAAGAACCCTTTACCTACCTGCAAAATATTGCATTAGTTTTAGAGGGGTGGTACAGGCTATCAGAGGGCCTAAGTATAGATCCTCTAAGCCAACTTTGTTTTCCACACAGTGAAGGTAGGAATTCAAAATCCCAGGATTCTCCTGAAGTTGAGAAACAAAGTTAACTGAGAGTATGTGTGGGAAGCTTGCTAGAAAAGGATTGACTACAGGGACAACATGACCCTGTATTCAAGAATAGACCACTTGGAATAAACTGCCTCAGTGATCTATCACAGAAACAAAGAACTGAGTGTCACATGGTCTCACTCATGAGTGGATCCTGAACACCTATCATAATACTACACAAAAGGAATTGGCAGTAGTGGGACACTACTGGGGGCAGAGCACATAACATCAATAAGTGTGCCTGATCCTAATATAGGCCCTGGCCCTGTGCCCTGGCCAGGCTGAAGGAGAGCAGGTCATGAGTTAGGGCTCTAGGGCAGGTATCTAGGGTTCTATCAGGGTCACTAGTGACCAGGGAAACAAGGAACTATGGCTCATTAAGGGCAAAAGAGTGGCACAAGGGTACTTGGTACAAATAAGAGACTTTCTTCCTATGCCAACAAAAGATCCAGCCAACCATCACATGGACCCAAATAATACTTTGGGAAGAATAGGGAGAGGGTAAGGTGACTTGAAAAACTGAGAGACTAAGCATCTCTTAACGATGATCTAAACCAAATATTTTAGGTAATTTTTTTGTACTTCCTTGACATTGTTGCAAGCAGTCCTTGTTTTTGCTGCTGCTGCTGCTGCTGTTGTTGTTTTAAATTTTATTTTAGAATTGAGAGGTACAAGTCAGGATTGCGTGTATAAGTGGTTTAGGTACAGGTGAAGAGTTTTGGGCCTTCCAGTGGACCTCACTTGGCCTGTATTAGGATCAGGTACCCTTATTAGTGTTATGTCCTCTGCCCCTGGCAGTGTTCCACTACTGCCAGTTCCTTTATTGTAGTATTATGATGGGTGTTCAGGATTCACTTATGAGTGCGATCATGTGATACTCAGGTCTTTGTTTCTGTGATAGATCACTGAGTATGATAGACTCCCAATCCATCTAAGTTGCTGCGAAGTCCATGATTTTGTCCTTCTTTATGGCTGCATAATATTCCATCATGTATATGTACAACTTTTTTTTATTCAGTCCAGTTTCCATGGGCAGCATGGTTGGTTCCATGTCTTTGCTATTGTGAAGAGTGCTGCAGAAACCATCAAGAGATGTGGAGAGACAGCCCACAGAATGGGAAAATGCATTTGCCAACTGTATATCTGATGAAGGCCTAATATCTAGGTTCTATAAGGACCACACATGTATTGAAAGGAAAAAAACAAACAGCCGCATTAACAAATGGGTAAAAGACATGAATAGACACCTCTCAAAAGATATACAAGCAGTCAACAGATGTACAAAAAGAAACTTAGTCTCACTAATCATCAGAGAAATGCAACTCAAAACCACACTGAGCTACCACCTAACTCCAGTAAGAATGGCTATCATTAATAAAACAAAAAGCAACAGATGCTGGTGAGGATGTGGTGAAAAGGGAACACTTCTACACTGTTGGTGACAGTGCAAACTAATTCAACCTCTATGGAAAATAGTGTGGTGATTTCTAAAAGAACTAGAAATTGACCTTCCATGTGACCCAGCAATACCCCTTCTGGGAATATACCTGGAGGAACTCAAATCATTCTATAGATCTTGGCTCCTCTGTTTATTAACCAAATGACTAAAGCACATTAATTAAACTTCAAGCATTTCAGCTGACTCTTCCAGAGAATGAAAATAATAAATTTTATATTAGGCATATTGTGAACATTACAAGATATATATATATATATATATATCTTGTATATATATACAAAATTCTAAATACAAACTAGAATAAATAGGCCTCTTTGACATAAATCATATTATAGTGCTTTTCTCTTTGTAAGACCAGAGTAGAAGTGTATTCTTACAGATGGGGAAACACTGAATGTTTTAACTCAACCAGATAGATAGCTGGCTATTCTGGAATAAGTCAGTGAGTCAGAAATCACAGCAATGGGCACCTTTGGGATGCTCTTTCCTGGTTGAGCCTACAATTAAGAGAGACTTGATATCTAACTACATTTGTGTGGGTCTGCAAAGACAAGTTACGATTGGTTTAGGGCCTGGATGGGGGACAGAGTTTTGAGATAAGGAGACCAATTTAGTGCAACTTTGAGGAGTTGGGATAGGCCAGGAAATATGAGAGAAGAGGAAAACTCAAGAATAGTTGAATTCCTCTCAAGTCTTTTATCCCTCTATCATGAAGAAAGTGACCTTCACATTTCCTCACAATTTCCTGTCCCAAACATTCGAACCCCATCTGCATTCACAGATGCCCCTGCTTAACACTCTCAAATATTTATCAGTTAAAAAATACCTCATTGTCGAAGCTAAGCAGAAAAAAAAAAGAACAGTGTTCTTAGGGAGACAGCTGAGGTGTAGACACTTTCTAGATATGGAATTTGCCCTACTAGAGATGGACTTAGGCATTGAATATCATTTTACCTAGTTGAATCAGTCTCTGATTTTGATCAAATTTTATATTTTGGAAATTCAGTATGTGATTTTGACTTGAATGGGAAAATAGCTCCATTGGGATGGACAGTTAATTATACTGTTGTATTAGTGTACTAGAGCTGTCGTAAGAAAGTATCACAAGCCTGGTGACTTAAAACAAAAATGTATTGCTTCACAGTTCTGAAGGTTAGAAGTCTGGTTAGTATCGTTCCTCTCCCCCTTCCTAGCTTCTGTTGGTGGCCAGCAATTGTTGACATTCATTGGCTTGCCACTATATCCATCTAATTTCTGCCTCTGTCATCTGGCTGTCTTCACGTTGTCTTCTTTCTGTGTTATCTGTCTCATTTAAACGTTATTACCTCTGTGGAGACCAACTTTCCAAATGAGTTCACATTCTGAGGTACTGGGGATATCTCATTTTGGAAAAGATGTAATTCAACACAAAACAGCCTTCCTCTCAAAAATTTATTTTCTTCCTATGTGCAAAATACATTCACCTCAACTCAACATCCCTAAAATCAATTATTCCGACTTCAATTCTAAAGTTCCAAATCTCATCTAAACATTATCAAATCAAAGTCCCAAATCTCATTATATAAATCATTAAAATCAATCATGGATGAGACACAGAGTATAATTCATCCTGAGGAAAAAATTCCTCTCTATTGGTAAAATTGTGAAACGAGACAAGTTATCTGCTTCCAAAATATAATAGTGGAACCAGCATAAGATAAACACCCCCACTTAAAAAGGGATAAATTAAAGGGAAAAAGGGGGTCATGGGTCTCAAGCAAGTTGAAAACTTAGCAGGGCAAATGTCATTATATCTTAAGGCTTCAGAATAATCCTCACAGGCTTGATGCTCTGACCTTGGTCCTGAGTGGTAGTTCACCTGCCTTGGGCCTAAATGTCAGCCTCGTCTATGGAACTCAGGAGATCAGAGCCCTAAGCCCTGGGCCTGTGTCCTCTAGGCTCATGGTGACAGCAGCAGCCCTACTGGCCTCTGGACCATTCTTGGGATCAGTCTTCCTTTTCTTGAAATATATGTTTGCAATCAAATAGCTTCATTGGTCTGTTTTCTCACCTCGCCTCTGGAATCCTAGAAGACTGACAGTCTTCCTTGTCTGTGACCATTTCTGCCCCTTCAGTTATAAGCTGGGAGTATTTCTGCTGATGGTTAATTGGATCTACAAGTCATATGCCTAATCTCTCTAGCAAAGGGTTATCTCCAGAGCACACTTTCTCTCTCTTTTTTTCCACATATGAATAGACTGTTAATCTACAGTTTCTTGATCCTTTTTGCTTATCTATTACAATTTCAATTTATTCCTTTACTCTTGTATTTTGCTATTACTGACAATGAGAAACAAGGCTGTACCTTCAGCACATTGCTTAGAAGTCTCCTCAACTGAATAGTTGATACAAATTCATCACTGCAAGTTCTACTTTTTACCCACAGAACACAATTCAGCCAGGTTGTCTGCCACTTAATAATAAGAATTCCCTTTCCTCCAGTCTCTGGTAACACCTTCCTCATTTATGTCTGAAACCTTGCCAGAAGTACATTAACATTCATGCTTCTTCCAACAGTCTTTTAGGGCATCTAGCCTTTTTTTATCAAGCACCCCAAATCCTCCCAGTCTCTATCCATCACCCAATTCCAAAGCCACCTCTACAATTTTAGGTATTTTTTACAATAGTACTTCACTCTCAGTACCAAAATCTTCATTTCTGGGTGTGTGTGTGTGTGTGTGTGTGTGTGTGTGTGTGTGTGTGTGTGTGTGTATGGAGGAGGAGAGAGAAAAACAAGCGGAGAGATGCTGACTCTTAGGTCTTCAACTTAGTCAATAGTAAGGCCTGCTCATATTATGGAAAGTAATCTGCTTTGCTCAAATTTATTGCTTTAAATGTTAATCACATCTAAAAATTTACTTCTCAGCAGTATCTGGGTACTATAACTTATCCAAGTTGACACATAAAATTAATGATTATAACTATATAAAAATATTCCCTTCTGATATTTTTACTCTTTTTAAAAAAGAGCATTTTATTTATTTACTTATTTATTTACTTTATTTTAAAGATGTGTGGTACAATTCAGGGTTAGGTATATAAATGGTCATTGTACAGATAAAGTTTGGGCCTCACTTTGGTCCCCATGTCACCTGGTTTGAGATCAGACATCCACACTGATGATGTGTGTCCCCCCGCTCCTTCCCCTGGCAGTTTCCCACTACTGCCAATCCCTTTCTTAGAGTATTATGATACTTGTTCAGGGTCCGTTTATGAGTGAGAACATGCGGTACTCAGTTCTTTGTTTCTGTGATAGATTACTGAGTATTGCAAACTATGCAATGAAATATTACTCAGCCATAAAGAAGGACAAAATTATGAACTACGCAGCAACTTGGAATGGGTTTAGTCTTTATTTTTGTTTTTAATTGAAGTTGAGTCTAGGGAGGGAAAGATGATCCAAATTTAGCTATGCTTTCATTTAATTCTGAAGTTTCCTGCTACTTTCATAGATCATATAAACAAATGGCAACATATTCTCTTGGTCTTTCATTGTTTCTTTTTCTTTTCTTTTCTTTTTTTTTTTTTTTTGAGTCAGAGTCTCACTGTGTCACCCAGGCTGGAGTGCAGCGGCATACTCACGGCTACCCTGGCTTCAATCTGCTGGGCTCACGCGATACTTCCGCCTCAGCCTTCCAAGTAGCTGGAACTACAGGTGTACTCTACCACCCCCAGCTAATTTTTAAAAATTTATTGTAGAGAAAGGTCTCGCCAAATTGTCCAGGCTGCTCTGGAATACCTGGGCTCAGGCAATTCTCTCGCCTCGGCCTTACAAAGTGCTGGGTTTATAGGCTTGAGCTACTTCCTGGCCCTTATTATGTCTTTTGTCTCTAAACTTTGAGAAGGTAGTAAAATCTTTGTGTGTGTGTGTGTGTGTGTGTGTGTGTGTGTGTGTGTGTGTGTGTAGCAGAGTATGAAGAGAGACAGAGTAGAGAAAGTAGAGGATAAAGGAGGGAGAGAGTGGTGAGAGAAAGAGAGGAAGGGAAAAAAGAGGAAGGGGGAGGTAGGTACAAGCACAAGGGTGTAATTTGTAAATTCTTAAAACATGCAATCTACAGTTTCATTTCTTTTCAAAATTCAAACATGGGTCTAAGTAGAGACAGATTGATTAGTGAGATACTATGGATGGGTGGGGCAGAAAATTGAATGCTGGCCCTGGTTCTTCTCCACTGCTAGCTAATGAAAGAAAATGATTTATAATAATTCACTCAATGTTTTATCTTTTAAGTGGAAGCATCCATAAGCAGTGTTATTGCTGTTTCAAATCAGAAGGTAATTTGTGTACTCCTGCCTTCAGATAGGAAATAGTAGATAGCAGCCGAACAATGCTCCCTACACAACAATTAGGAAAATATAGTAAAGCTAATATTTTAAAATATAGTGGAGAAATATGAGAACAATGAGAACTAGAGGAACTAAAATTCTAGAGAGAAAAGTTCTCTCCCAGGTGAGTTGTATATTACTGACTTTTTGTCCCTGGAAGCATTTATTCATTCAGGCACAGCTAAATGTTGGACATGACATAGGTGGAGACAATTCACTGGGGGGAGTAGAAATCAGTAGGGTCATAACTGAAGAAGATGCTGGGCTAGAAGAGTAAAATGTCCACGAATTTCAGGACCTAAGGAGGCAAAGTGTTGTTGGGGAGAGAGGAATGCATTGAACATGTAGCTGTTCTTCCAAGTAGTTTGTGTAAAGCTAAAGAGCAAGCCAGTATCACTGAAGGAAAGAACTGAATGTTCTGAAATATTTCATGGAAGAAGAAACAGACCTGACAAGCTCCAAATAAAAAAAAACCACAAGAGTAATACCTGAGGAACAGAGATAAATACAAGATGGATTGATTCTAATTAAAATTGCAACCTAACCCTAGCACAGCTAATATGTTTACTGGATTTTAGTGATTAAACCCTTTATCTGCTTTGGGGAGAAATACTATCACTGAGATCTCCAAGGTGCTTGTACACATTGTTTAGCATACAATGAAAATTTAAGGGACATGAGAAGAGACAATAAAGGCAGAGCCACAGAGATCCATTATTATTATATATATATATAAATAGTATCTCATATATTATTATAGTTTATAGGAAATAACTATAATATAATAATTATTTATATGTTAAAATAAAGAAAAAGATGGAAAAATGTGTACACATTCTACAACTGAAATATAAAATCTGAAAAATAAGAACTAATTGGACTGTCTTACCAGCAGACTGAGCACAAAAATGAGAGAACTATTGACCTCAAAGACAGGTCAATTGAAATATAATAAATATCTATCTATCATCTATTTCTCTACCTGTCATCTATTTCTCTATCATCTTTTATCTATTTGGGTCCTCAGAGGGAAAGAAAGAGAAGCAACAATTAAAGGTAAATGGCTGAGAATGTTCCAAAAATGATGAAAGATCTCAACCCACAGATCCAAGGAGCACAGAAAATCCCATGGATAATAAATCATCATCATAATAAAAACTTCAGCTCTTATAGGAAATGAAAATTGAAGAGAATGAGAAAAGTCTTAAAAATACCTAGAATAAAAAAAAGTTACATTATCTTTAAGACAATAAGACTGAAAGAGACTGAAATTTCAACAGTAACTATGGAAGCCAGAGCATAATTAAAGAATACAATAATGAAATAATATTAAAAAATAAAAATATATTACTGGCCTAGACATCTATAACCTAATAAAATATGCTCCATAAATGAAGGCAAAAATAAATATTTTTCATACAACAAAAGTTGAGAGAATTTGTCACTAGCAGACCCATTCTATAGGAAATTCTAAAGAAAGTTCCTCAGTCAGAAGAGAAATGATCACAGATTGAAGCACAGAAGTGTAAGAAGGACTAAGAAGCACTGATCAAAGAAATATGTAGGTAAATACAAATAGCATGGATTCTTTGAAACAGTAATAAATATTTTATGAGATTATAAAACATTTAGGAGTAAAATATGTGACATTAATAGCAAAAATAGCAGGAAATTGGTTAAAAGTGAATTGTTGAAATGTTCTTGCATGACGAATACTAATGTAGTCCTACTTGGAATACATCAATATGCCCATGCTAATCTAGAAGGTAATAACTAAAAAACATTTTATCTATTTATTTAATTATTTAAAGCAGGATTATTGAGAGGACAGAAAAGCTCCCACATTGGGAGGGGACCCGAAGGGGTTACCCCTAAAAAAGCATTTAAAACATTTTTTTATAGAGACAAGGTGTTGCTATGTTGCTTGGGCTGGTCTCAGACTCCTGGGCTCAAGCGATCCTCCCTCTTGGCTTCCCAAAGTGTTGGGATTGCATACTGGAGCCACCATGCCCAACCTAAAATTAACTTTTAGAAGTATAACTAAAAAGCCAGTAGAGGATACCAAATAGAATAATAAAACAATTCTTAATTACCAAAGAAGGAAGAAAAGGAAAGGAATGATCTGTTGCTAGGACAAATAAAAACAAGCAGTGGGATGATACCATTAAAGCAACTACATAAATTTTATGCTAAACTATGTAAAATTTACACCATAGGTACATGAACTAAATACTCTTGTTAAAGGGAAATATTGTTAGGTTATATTTAAAAATAAGTCCCAATTTTATGCTATTTAGAAGATAAGACACTTTTGTTCTTATTTATTAAAATGTTCTTAAATTGTAAATTAACAAATTATAGTTGTATACATTTATGAAGTTCAAAGTAGTGTTATGACCTAATCTAAAAATACAATAAGGACTAGTTAAATCAAGATAACATATCCATCACCTCAAATACTTATTATTTTGTTGCAAGAACATTTACAATTCACTCTTAGTGATTTTGAAATATAACAGTACATTATTATTTACTATATATACCACATTGTGCAATATAGCTCACAGACAAAAAGCAAACAAACAAAAAAACCATATTCTTCTGTCTAATTGAGGCATTATACCTTTTGACCATCATCTCCTCATTCTTCTCAACCCTCAGTCTTTGGTAACCACCATACTATTCTCTGCTTCTATGAGTTTGTTTTAGATTTTACATATAAGTGAGAACATGCAGTGTTTGTCTTTCTGTACCTCACTTATTTCACTCATTATAATGTTTCCCAATTCCATTCATGTTGTTACAAATAAAATTCCTTTTTAAAATAAGACTGAATAGGATTCTGTTGTGTATTTGTACATCATCCTTATGTGTTGATTCTTTGAAACTAAGAAGAAATATCTTGTGAGATTTATAAAGCATGTAGGAATAAAATATGTGACATTGATAGCAAAAATAGCAAGAAATCAGTTAAAAGTGAATTGTTGAAATGTTAATAGACACTTAAGTTGGTTCCATAACTTGGTTATTGTGAACAGTACTGTAGTAAACATGGGAGTGCAGATTTGTCTTTGACATACTGATTCAAATCTTTTGAGTGAATAACCAGAAGTGGGATAGCTGGATCATATGATAATACTATTTATAGTTTTTTGAGGAACCTCCATACAAATCTTCAAAATGTACTAATTTACATTCCCACAACAGTGTGCAAAAGTTCCTTTTTCTCCACATCTTCACCAACACCACTTTTTTAACTTTTTGACTTGAAGTCTATTTTGTTTTTAAGTATAGCTACCCCTACTATCTTTTGGTTTCCATTTGCATGGCATATATTTTTCTATCTCTTTACTTTCAGTCTGTGTATGTCTTTAAAAAAGTGAAATGAGTCTCTCGTAGGCAACACATAGTTGGGTTTAATTTTTCTATCTATTCAGTTATTCTACATTTGGGGGAGTAATTTAATTTATTTATACTAAAGGTAATTATTGATAGGTAAGAACTTACTGGTGCCATTTTTGTTAATTGATAATTGTTTTCTGATTGTTTTGTAGATAAATTGTTTCTTCCTCTCTTGGTATCTTTGTGACTTGATAGTTGTCTATAGTGGTAGCTTTGAATATCTTTTATTTTTGTTGTTTGTGTCCACTAAAGATTTTTGCTTTGTGGTCATGAGTCTTACATAGAACAACTTATAACAATCTACTTCAAGCTGATAACAGCTTAACTTGGACTTCATATAGCAACTCTGTACTTTGGTTTTTCCCACACACATTTTATGTTTTTACATCAGAATTTCCATTTCTTATGGAAGCCAGAACATAATTAAATAATAAAATAATGAAATAATATTAAAAAATAAAAATACATTACTGGCATAGATGTCTATAGCCTAAGAAAATATGCTTTATAAATGAAGGCAAAATAAAGATTTTTCAGACAACAATGGTTGAGAGAATTTGTCACTAGCAGACCCGTTCTATAAGAAATTCTAAAGCCGTGCTCGGTGGCTCAGCCTGTAATCCCGCGCCTTTGGGAGGCTGAGGTGAGTGGATTGCCTGAGCCCGCGGGTTCGAGACCCGCCTGGGCAGCAAGACCTCATCTCTACAATAAATCAAAAAATCAGCCGGGCGTGGTAGTGCATGCCTGTAATTCCGGCTACTTGGAAGGCTGAGGCAGAAGGATCGCCGGAGCCCAGTAGGTCGAGGCTGTGGTGGCCGGGAGCGGCCACTACACTCCAGTCTGGGCGATCGAGTGAGACTCCAACTCAAAAAAAAAAAAAAAAAGAAATTCTAAACAAAGTTCCTCAGTCAGGAAAAATGTAGACTAATTCAATTTATTTATTTATAGCTGTTTTTAAATTTTGTCATTAATCCTACACTATGAATAAAATTGCTTTACAAGTCACCAACATATTCCTAGGGTATTCTGACTATGACTTTGTATTACTTATGCCATTGAATTTTATGCTTTCATAAATTTTGTGTTATTAATTAGTGTCCTTTTGTTTTAGCTTAAGTAACTCCCTTTAACCGTTTCTTTAAGGCAGGATTAAGGTGGTGATAGCTTTTGTTTTTCTGGGAATGTTTTTATTTCTTTCTTATTTTGGAAAGATAGCTTTGTTGAGCAAAGTATTCTTGTTTTCTATCAGCACTTTGAATATAGCATCCCAGTCTCTCCTGGCTTGCAGGGTTTTTGCTGACAAATTCACTGAAAATCCTATTAAAACTCTTTTGCATGTGATATGTTTCTTATCTGTTGTTGCTATCAGAATTTTTTTTCGTTAATTTTTGGCAATTTGATTATTATGTGTTTTGGTGAACTTTTCTTTGGGTTGAATGTGAAGGAGACCTCTGTATTTTCTGTACCTGGGTGTTGGCATCATTCTCTGGATCCAGATTAGTGATGTTTTCAAACATTATTTACTTATAAATATGCTATCTGGCTCTTCCCCCCCTTCTTCTTTTTAAATTAATGTTTTTTGTAGGTTAAGACTCTTGATAGTGTCCCATAACTGCCATAGGCCTTCTTCATTCTTTTTTTCTGCTGTGATTGAATACTTTTAAGTGTTTTGTCTTCAAGCTTGCTTATTTTTTTCAGTGTTCTTGAGCTTGCTGTTGAAGATTTTTATTGCATTTTTAATTTCAGTCATTGTATTCTTCATTTCTTTTTCTTTTTGTTTTTTGAGTTGGAGTCTTACTCTGTCACCCAGACTGGAGTGCAGTGGCCGCTCCCGGCCACCGCAGCCTGGACCTGTTGAGCCCCGGCCATCCTTTCGTCTCAGCCTTCGAAGTAGCTGGAACTGCAGGCGTGTGCTACCATGCCCGGCTAATTTTTTTTATTTTATGTTATTGTAGAGATGAGGTCTCACCAAGTTGCCCAGGCAGGTCTCAAACCCATGGGCTCAGGCAATCCACTCACCTCGGCCTCCCAAAACATGGGATTACAGACTGAGCCACTGAGTCCCGCCACAGTATTCTTCATTTCTAGAATTTATATATATAACCCAGGAGTGGTAGCTGACACCTGTATTTGCAGCACTTTGGGAGGCTGAGGTGGGAGAATTGCTTGAGGCTAGGAGTTTGAGACCAGCCTGGGCAACAAAGTGAGATCCTGTTTCTTAAAAAGAAAAAAAGAAAGAAAAAAGAAAGAATAGAAAAAAGTTATACTTTTTTTTCTTTTAGAAAGCAGGATTTATTGAGAGGACAGAAAAGCTCCTATAGTGGGAGGGGACCCAAAGGGGTTGCCCATATACATATTTTTAATTGCTCCCATGTTTTGCTAAACTTTTCACTATTTTATATATTCTTTTCCAAATTTTATTTATTTTTTTATCTGTATATTCTTATAGTTCACTGGACTTCTTATAAGGATTATTTTGAATTATTTTTCTTTTTCTGTTATTTCATATATCTTTCTTTAGGATCCATTGTTAGACCTTTGGTAGTTTCTTTTGTAGGTGTCATGATTTCCTGAGTCTTTGTAATTTTTGAATCATTGCATTGTTGTCTGCATGTTTGAGAGGAAAGCTATTATTTCCAGCTTTTAGAGTTCTTTGGCAGGGATAGACTTTCACTATTTAGTTTAGCCTGTGATCCTGATTGAGTCAGCTGGTAATAACCCTGGGTTGGCAGAAATTGCTTTCAGATTCTCTATATCAGCAGTTCCCAACTTTTTTGGCATCAAAGACTGTTTTCATGGAAGACAATTTTTCCATGGACTTGGGGAGTGAGGGTGAGTATAATTTTGGGATGATTCAAGTGCATAACATTTATTGTGCACTTTATTTCTATTATTATTATTACATTGTAATATATATTGAAATAATTATACAATTTACCATATAAAAAGAGGCATGGATGGAAGTGGTAAATAAAATAATGGATGGACCACATGTGAAATAAAATAAGTGTTGGATTCTGACTTAAAGCCTCCCACCAGATACAACTGTGCTATTGAAGTGTATCAACTCACTTGCCACTTACTGATAGGGTTTTGACATGAGTCTGCAAGCAATTGACTTATTATGGTCTGTGTGCAGTTAAACCTCACTGTTAATGTTAATCTGTATTGGCAGTCACTCCCCAGTGGTAGTATTACCACCTCAGCTCTACTTCAGATCATCAGGCATCAGATTCTCATATGGAATGAGCAACCCAGATCCCTTGCATGTACAATTTACAATGGGATTTGTGTTACTATGAGGATCTAATGCCACTGATGATCTGACAGGAGATGGCTCTCAGGTAGAATAATGGGGAGTGGCTGTAAATACAGATGAAGCTTTGCTTGCTCACCCACTGCTCACCTCCTGCTGTGCTGCCAGTTCCTAACAGGCCATGGGCCAGCATTGGGGGTGGGTTGGGGACTCATGCTCTATATGGTTGAACTGCTGCCTTTGCTGTGAGTTTGGGTGAGGCAGCTGGTTAGGCTCTTCTATTTGGCATTACTATTTGCTGATCTCTACATTTAGGTTGAGCTGCTGGATGGGAACTTTAATAGACTCTGATCTGGCGGACACAAGGAGAATTCCTTGACCAGATGACACTACAATTTTTGTTCAGCTACTGTGCTCAGTAGAAATGCACTGCTAATGTTTACCTCTGTATGTTGGCAGGGCATTCAGCAGGCTTTGAGATAGTGCTGAGTATTATCTAAACTACTGGTGTGGCACTACTTGCCCCTGCTTTTTGCTTAGATTTGCTGTAGAGGTCCTCTTCCTCCTTGGGTGGGGTCTGGGGATAAGGTTTGTGGCTACGAGTGCTGATTAAACTTCCATGTATGGCCAATCTAACCCTGCTCTTTGCTGAAATTTGTGGTGAGGTCATCTTCCTCCCAGGTTGGGGCTCCAGCATCAGGTCTGAGGCTAATGCTAGAGGCTAGCCACCTAGAAATTCAAGCCAAATAGAACTTCCCACCACATCTGGGAGTGATCAGCTCAACTTTGTGGATGGCCTTTACTGTGAATTGGTACCTCTCATCAGGCACTACTGCTGGCAGGTACATAGAGCTACCATCAATATCTATAATTGATATTGATGGTAGGTCACTAGGAGATCTTTCTTCTTGCCTTGTTTCTGTTTGACCCTCAGCAGTCTAGCTATGCCATTTCCCCAGTATTTTTTGTGAGCAGACACTGAAGTGGGATTCCTTGGGAAAAGTGTCAGAGTGTTAGGAAATATGGATCTTCACCTCTGGATCTCCTTTCCCTGTATAAAAAAAAATTCATGGATAATTCTCTCTGTGTGGCACTATGCTGACTTGGAGAAAGGAGAGAGGTGACACAACCATCCAGTTTATATTCTGTTCTGTGGACCATGAAAGTAGCCAGCCTTATTTTAGATTTCCACCAAGGCATTCTTTTTTGTAAATAGCCTCTATTTAAACTTCCTTGGGAGTTGGGAGTGGGTGAAACCTGAGACTTTCCATTCTGTGTTCTTGTTGAAGTCCCCCAGGTATACACTTTAAATATAAGGAAGTAAATAATTTGAAAATAAATGTATGGGAAAACAGACAATGCAATCACTAACTTAAATTAAAAAGGTGGTGGGTCGATTTTAAGGTAAAAGTATTACTGAAGATAAAGAAAGATGTTTCATAATACCAAAATAGTCAATTATCTAGAAGATATAATACTATATTTGTATAAACTTATTAAGATAGCTCTAAAAATATGCATAAAAACTAATAGAACTGAAAGAAGGGATAGTTGGGCGTGAAAACAAACTTCTTTAAGAAATGATAGAATAAAAAATTAGTAAAGATATGGAAGACTTGAACAAAATAATAATCAACTTGACCTTATTGACATATTCAGATTACTATGCCCAACAACCACAAAGTAAGCATTCTTTTCAAGTGCACGTGAAACATATACCAAAATACGCGTTGTACTTAATTGCACAGCAAGTGCTAACAAATTTAAAAGGACTGAAAACATACAGAATATGTTCTCTGACTATAGTGAAATTAATCAGTAAACTAAATAACAGAATAATAAATAATTTATAAATGCTTAAAAATTAAGCAACACATTTCTAAATAAATCATGAAGAAAAATAACAATGAAAATTATAAAATATTTTGAATTGAGTAATAGTGAATTTATGACATGTTACAATCTATGTGATGCTGCTAAAGTAGGACTTAGAAGGAAATTTATACCTTTAACGAAGAAAGATTAAAAGTGGATGATTTAAGCTTTCATCTTAAGACATTAGAAAAAGAAGAGCAAATCTAATTCAAAATAAGAAGAAGGGAGGAAATGATAAAAAGCAGAAACATGACAGAGTCTTATGGAGAAAAATGAAAGCCTAAAGTAAGTTATTAAAAAATATTAATATAATTTTTAAAACATCTGTAAACATGAGCTAAAAGAAAAAGAAAACAATTGTACAATAGCCAGAATAAAAAAGGGAACTATTACTAGAGACCTTATAGAAATATTTTAACAAGTTGGTATTTTGAAAATTTTATGGCAATAAATTTGATAATTAAATGAAATAGAGAAATCAGCTTATCAAGATTGCTGTAAAAATTAATAGAATACATGAATGGTGCTATTCCTGTTAAATAAGTTGGATCCAAATGTAAACATCTTTCTTAGAAAGAAAAACTGCTGACCTAAACAGCTTCACTGCAGAATTCTTTTTAAAAACTTTAAAAAACGAAATAGTAGCCATCATAGGCAAGTACTTTTAAAGGTGAAAAAAAGGAAGACCAAGATGGCCAACTGGAAAACATTGCATGATTACTGCCTTCAGCAAGGAAACGTATGAAGGAGCAGATCTAGAGATTTGAGGTTCAGCCTGAAAACTCAAGCTGAGGTCTATCAGACGGGGTTGGTTGATTCAGAGAATAGACAGTTCCAAGCCCTGGACACTCCTAAAATGGCCATGTCATGAGATTAGGAGAGCACTCTTGGAGAAGGAAGGGGTGAGTGAAGGCCATATCTATTTTCTGCACACCTCATGCAAGCCTCTCCTAAGGAAGAGACAGCCTAGACCTTCACCCTGCACCTTGCCCACATTGGCCAGGTGCAGAATGCTGGCCTGAATTCAGAGACATCAGTGGGATCCACGTGGAGCCTGGGGAATCCCAGTTCCCGGGGAGCCATGGTGACTGTCAACCCCCACATGGAGATACTCTGGAGGAAACACCCTGTGTAGGTTATCTGTGTCACATGGGAACTTCCCTCTTCTCTTTCCAGCACCCACCTGGGACAATGCGCCACTTTGGTGAAGTTTCCCCAGTGTCAACATTCTTTGTGGTCCCAGATCATGGCTGCAGACTCGACTTGTCCTCAGGAAGTGACCATCACTGCAATTGCCCCTCCCACAGAGCAGGGCAGAAACTAAGAAACAGGGTACCTGGTAGAGGGTGGGGGAACAACTTGATTGATAGTAGCCCTGCCCACCAGCAGACTGAGAGAGAAATACCAACTCTTTATTAAGGAGACAGCTGCTTCCCTTCTACCCCTGGACAAAAGGGTTGGTTGGTTTGGCCTAGAGGACAAAAGGCTACTCCAGGCCTCTAAGAACATCTGTGACAAAGTAAAGCCATGGGGCCCCTTCTGATCACCTACCAATACTGCTGATGAGGTGCTTCCCAGACATGCAATACCTAAGAGAATATGCCACCTCCAGACCAGCCTTTCAGGAGATGCTTAGGAAAGTTCTATGCACAGAAAGAATGGTTCCACGATTCTATGCAAAAGCATAGACAAGCACAGAGTTTACAGACCATATAAATCAACTACAAAGCCCCAAATGCAAAGCAGCCTCTTAATAGCAATATAATAGCAACAAACCTCTATGTATCAATAATTAACAGACATGAATGAACTGAACATGCTATTCAAGTCATAGAGTGGTAAATTGAACAAAGTAGCAGAAAATTGATCCATATTTCTGCTACTTTTAGGAGACCCATCTCACTGCAAATGATACCCACAGGCTCAAGGTGAAAGGCTGGAGAAGAACTTCCAAGAAAATGAAAAACAAAAAAGAGCAGGAGTACCTATTCTTATGTCAGACAAAACAGACTGTGAACCAATAAAAGTAAAAAAAAACTGAAGGACACTATATAATGATAAAAGCCTCAATCTACCAGAAAAAAAATCCATCTTGAATACATATATGCACCCAACATAGGAGCACCCAGATTTGTAAATCAATTGCTAATCAAACTGAGAGGTCATAGACACTCATACAATTGTAATCAGTGATGTTAATATCTTGCTAATAGCCTGAGACAGATCACTGATGCAAACAACTAACAAGAAGATATAGAACCTTAACTTGACACCTGACTAATTAGAGCTAATAGACACAGAACACTTCACCCAACAACCACATGGAACATACTCTAAGATTGACCACATATGCAAATCATAAAACAAATTTTAAAAAGTTGAAATTATACCAAGCATCTTGTCAGACCACAGTGGAATAAAAACAAATATCATTACCAACAGGAACCCCTAAAACACATGGAAATTAAACAACATGCTTCTGAATGACTTTTGGGTTAAAACGAAAATCAAGACAAATAAAGACTCCTAAGAACAAGTGAAAAAAAAAGACAGCATATCAAAACTTTTAGGATACCATGATATCAGTGTTGAGAGGGAGGTTTATAACATTGCATGCACGTATCAAGAAAACAGAGAAATCTCAAGTAAACAGTCTAACATTGCACCTGAAGGAGCTGGAAAGACAAGAACAACACAATCTTAGAATCAGTAGAACAATGAAATCATCAAAATAAATTCATAGCTAAATAAAATAGAGAAAAAAATCATACAAAGGATTAACAAGAAGAAAGCCCTGTTCTTTGAAAGGATAAATAAGATTGACAGACCCCTGGCCAGATTAAGAGAGAGAGAGAGAGAGAGAGAGAGAGAGAGAGAGAGAATTCAAATAAACACAATTAGAAATGAAAAAGGCAGTGTAACAACTGACCCTGATTAAATACAAAAGATTATCAGAGATTACCACAAACATCTTTATATAAGTAACCTAGAAAATGTAGAAGAAATGGATAAATTTCTGGGATCACATAACCTCCTATAATTGAAACAGGAAAAAACTGAAACCCCTATACAGACCAGTCACCATCCAATAAATCAATTCAGTAGTAACAAACCTCTCTGCCAAAAAAAGCCTTTGGCCAGATAGTTTTTCAGCTGAATTCTATAAAATGTATAAGGAAGAGCAGATTTCAATCCTATAGAAAGTATTCCAAGCAATCAAGAAGCAAGGAAGTCTCCCTAGCTTATTCTATAAAGCCAATATCATCCTGTTATCCCAAAATGGCCAGAACCAACAAGAAAAGAAAACTTGCAGCTAATTATACTGATGACCATATATTAAAAAAATTCTCAACAGGAATCTAGCAAATCTCATTCAATAGCACATTATAAGGATGGTCCATTATAACCAGGTGGGTGTCATTTCCAGGATGCAAGGCTGGTTTAACATACACAAATCAGTAAATGTAATCCACCACAAAAAACAGGTGTAAAACCAAGAGTCACATGATTATCTTAATAGATGCAGAAAAAGCATTTGATAAAATCCAATATAACTTCTTGGCAAAAACTTTTGACACCTAGGCATCAAAGGAATATTACTCAAAATAATAAGAACTATCTATGACAAACTTGCAGTTGACAGTGTACTTAATAGACAGACTGGAAGAATTCTCCTTAAGGACTGGAACAAGACAAGAATGCCCACTCTCACCCCTTCTATTTAACATAGTGCTGTAAGGCCTAGCCAGAACAATTAGGCAGTAGAAAGAAATGAGGAATATCCAAATAGGAAAAGAGAAAGTTAAGTTATCCTTCTTTACAAATGATATGATTCTATAATTTGAAAATTCAAGAAAGTCTGTCAGAAACCTCCTCGCACTGATAAACAACTTCAGCAGTCTTGGGATACAATATCAATGTGCCAAAATCAGTTGCATTTCTAAACATCAACAAGCAGGTTCAGGAACAGCTCAAAAACACCATCCTGTTCACAATAGCCACATAAAAAAACAGAAAACAGGAATTCATCTGACAAAGGAGATGAAAGATACATACAATGAGAACTACAAAATGCTACTCAAAGAAATCAAGGGTGACGTAAACAAATGGAAGAACATCCCAAGATCATAAATTGGAAGAATCAATATCATCAAAATGCCCATTATACCCATGGCAATCTACAGATTCAACATAATCCCTATCAAACTATCAGCATAATTTTCCACACCAAGAAAAGACAATGCAGAAATTCATATGGAAGCAAAAAGAGCCTGAATACTTAAAGTAGTCCTCAGCAACAAGAACAAAACTGGACTTCAAACTTTATTATAAGGCTAACCAGGAAAGCATGTTTCTGGCACAAAAACAGACACATAGGCCAATAGAACAGGACAGAGAATTTGGAAATGAAACCACAGACCTTCAACCAACTCATCTTTGATAAGCCAATGCAAACAAACATCGAGGAAAAGAAACCATATTTAAGCAAATGGTGCTGGCAAAACTGGCTAACCACATGCAGAAGAATGAGACTGAATCCCTAATTATCATCATAACTCAAAATGGATCAAGGACTTAAATGTAATAGCTCAAACTATAAGAATTTTAGAAGAAAACTTAGGAAGCACCTTCCTGGTCATCAGCCTGAGCAATGAATTTATGGCTAAATCCTCAAAAGCAAATGCAGCAAAACCTAAAATTGATAATTGAGACCTCATCAAACTAAACTGTTTTTGCACAGCAAAAGAAATCATCAAGAGTAAAGAGACACCCATAGAATGAGATAAATTATTGGCAAGCTATACATCCAACAAAGGTCTAACATCCAGGATCTACAAGGAACTCAAATGAATTGTCAGGAACAAACCTAATAACCCCATTAAAAAGTGGGCAAAAGACAAGAATAGACACTTCTCATGGTAAGACATGCAAACTGCTAACAAACAAGATAGAATGCTCAGCTTCACTAATCATCAGAGACATGCAAATCAAAACTACAATGAGATACCACCTTATACCAGTCAGGATGGCTATCATTAAAAAGTAAAAACAACATCAACAACAACAACAACAACAGGGGTTGGACAGGCTGCAGAGAAAAACACTTCTACACTGTTGGTGGTAATTTAAGCTAGTTCAACTTTTGTGAAAAGCAGTGGGATGATTTCTCAAAGAACTGAAAATTGAACTACCCTTCAAACCAGCAATAGCACTTCTGGGAATATATCCAGAGGAACATAAATTGCTTTGCCAAAAGGCATCTGTAGCATATGTTTATTGCAGCACTATTCACAACAGCAAAACATGAAACCAACCCATTGAAAGTAGACTGGAAAAAGAACACGTGGTACTACACATGATGAAATATTATGTAGCTATAAAGAAGAACAAAATCAAAATTTTTTAGCAACATGGTTGCAAATGGAGACTATCATTCTAAGTAAACTATCACCAAAACAAAACCTGAATACCACATGTTCTTAATCACAAGTGGGCACTGAACATTGGGCATGTGGTCACATGTGGGAACAGACATTGGGCACTGCTGAAGGAGATAGTGAGGGGAGATAAAGGGTTCACAGTCACCCATTTTGTACTATGTCCACTACTATGGGGTAGAGGGCTCACTAGAAGCTCAAACCTCACCTTCTCACAGTTTATTTGTGTAGTAAATCCTCACCTGTACCCCATGATTCTAAAACAAAGCACAATAAATAAATAAAATAAAATTGAATGAAGAGAACACTCCTCTCAAGAGGGCGGAATATCTTGATACCAAAGCTTGATATGAATATCACAAGAAAAGAGCACTTCAATCCAATATCTTTTTTGAACCTGGATATAAAAATCCTAAGCCAGCTATTGACATATTAAATTTAACAATATAATAAATAGGATAAGATATTGTAATCAAGTAGGATTTATTTAAGAAAGTGAGGTTGCTTTAATGTTGAAAATTAGATACTATAATTCATTAATTAGCACTATCCAATAGATGCAGAAAAGCATTTTTTAAATATCAGCACTCATTTCTGATTTTTAAAATTCAGTAAAATAGTAATAAAAGAAAACTTGTTTAATCTAATAGAGAGTATTTACAAAAAAATCTGTAACTAAAATCATTCTTTGTGGTGAAGTAGTAAATGTTGAATAGTAAGTATTTCTCCTCAAGTTGAGAACAAAATGGTATTCACCATTACCATTTTTAGTCCCACTATCTTTAAAGTCCTAGTCATTGTAATAAGAGAAAAATGGAAAAGAAATAAAAATAGGAAAGAAGGAAGCAAAACTGCCAGGAAGTGTTGGTGATAAAATTGTAAATGTAGAAAATCCAAAGGGTCTGCAACAACAAATGTAATTAGTGAAAGAATTTAGCAAGTTTGCTGGATACAAATTAACTTGCAAAAATCAATTATTTCCATATAATAGCAACACACAGTATAAGAAAATCTTTAAAATACTTTTTACTACAGGATAGAAAAACTTCAAATTCTTAACAGTAAATGTACAAGAGTTATATAAAGAAAACTAGAAAACATTGCTCTGGTAAATTAAAGACCTTAACAAAAGGAATAATATATTATCTTGATTGATTGGAAGACTCAATAATGTTAAGACTTCAGTCTTACTCAGACTGCTCTGTAGATTCAATGCAATCTTAGGTCAAATCTCATTTTATAAAATGAACAGGACATCTTCATATATGTTAAAAATCGGCACGCATGCTAAGTTCATTTGATAATCTTTCTAGTTTGTGGGTTCTTTTGGATTTCCTAAATCCACAATCTCTCTACCTTCCCCATATTTGATAAATTTTTTTAAAGTGCAGCTGTTTTGGAATCAGGATATTTATTCATTTTCTATCACAGACTTCCTGGAGAGACCTTTACAAGTCAGGAAACCTTTCAGACATTCAGTTTTCCTATGGACAAAGAGGAGATTGAGGTGTATAATCTCTAAAACCTTGTGTAGGTATAAATTTTATAGATTTATCAGATAGAAATAGAAAATGTCAAATTTGTCTTGTTGACTAAACATCATAATATCTAAAATAAACCTATAAACTACTATTGAAAACTCAATTTCTGAAAAGGAGGAAAATGTAGGAAGTATGTTGTTTAATGGGGTTATTAGGTTTGTTCCTGTCAATTTGTTTTATAGTTTTCTTGCTCTGAATTACAAAATGCTAGTTTCCTCAAACTGAACTGAAATTTAAGTTTAATGTGAACTATTTTTATTTCAGAATATAAGGAAACTCTACCTCCTATTAGGAACATTTAAATTATTTTTTGTAATATAAAATAATAGAGTTATCAAGTAGTTATCTACACCAATAAGTATAGTACTTTAATACATTTTAAAACATTTAAAATTAGAAATACATTAAATAATAATGGCATTAAACCAATTAAAAGGACAAATCTAGTATAATTCCAAAATGAGTTAAAATTCAGCTTTAGTGTAATACAGAATAACAGAAAGGTAATGTTCAAAATGTAGCTCTCTCCATGAAGATACACGAATTCAAATCCAGTAATAACTAAACAGACATGTCCATTTTTGTCCAGCTCTAGGAACTTTTCCTCCTGGTACAACTGAGAATACACTTTGTATGTTGGAGGCAGGGATGCCCTTATACATAAAATGTAGTTTCAAGGTAATAACTTTAAATGAATTTCCTTGGGGAGTGGAGAGAAACTAGAATAATAAAAGAGAGAGAGAGAGGGATTAGATTATGGGATGAATGTCTTTTCAGTACAATATTTGTTCTTTGTAGAATGATTGTAACATATTTTTGAACCTTTTCCATTATTTCCATTTTTAGACTTTCATTAAGACTTTGCTATTAATATATAATATTTGTATATATTTATGGAATGATATTTAGTTACATGCATAAAATGTGTAATGATTAAATCAGGCCATTTAAGATAAACATCTCCATGAGCATTTATCATCTCTATGTGTTGAGAACATGTAAAGTCCTGACTTTTAGGTATTTTGAAATGTACTCTATATTGTTGCTAATTACAGTCACCCTAACTCTACAACTAAACATCAGAACTTATTCCTTCTATCTAACTGTATGTTTGTACCTGTTACTCAACACCTCTTATTTCTCCTGCCTTCCCCCCACACACCCACATCATTCCCAGCCCCCTGTAACTATCATTCTATTCTCTACCTTCTGGAGATCAACTTTTTTTAGTTCTAACATATGAGTGAATACATGCAATATTTCTTCTTTGTCTGGCTTGTTTTATTTAACATCATGACCTCCAATTTCGTTCATGCTGTTGCAAATGACATAATCTTTTTAATGACTGAATAGTATTCCGTTGTATAAACATATAATATTTTCTTTATCCTTTCACCTGTTGACGAATATTTAGATTGATTCCATATCTTAACTACTGTGAATAGTGCTACAATAAACATAAGGGGGCATGTACTCCTTTGATATACTGATTTCCTTTCTTCTGGATAAATGCCCAGTGGTGGGATTGCTGGATCATTTAGTGGTTATATTTGTAGTCTTTTGAGAAATCTCAATACTTTTCATAATGGCTCTACCAATTTACATTCCCATCAACAATGAATAAATGTTCATTACCTATGCATCCTTGCCAGTATCTGATATTTTTGGTCCTTTTGATAATAGCCATGCTAACTGAGGTGAGATGATTTATCACTATGGTTTTGATTTGCATTTCCTTGACGATTAGTAATGTTAAGCATATTTTTACATACCCATTGGCCATTTGTATATCTTCTTTCGATAAAGGTCTATTTAGATCTTTTGCCCACTTGTTTACGAGTCAGAGCCTCACTTTGTCTTCCAGGCTAGAGCGCAGTGGCACAATCATGGTTCATTGCAGCCTCCAACTCCTGGACTCAAACGATCCTCCCACCTCAGTCTCCTGAATAGCTGGAATTACAGGCAAACACTACCACACCCAGTCAATTCTTTGATTTTTTTTTTTTTAATAGATGTGAGGTCTCGCTATGGTGCCTAGGCTGGGCTTGAACTCCTCGGCTGAACCAATTCTCCTGCCTCGGCCTCCCAAAGTACTGAGATTACAGGTATGAACCACTACACCTGGCCTCTTGGCCCACTTTTTAATGGGGTTGTTTGCTTTTTTGGTGTTGCGTTGTTTGAAGTCCTTGTATATTCTGGATATCTGTCCCTTGTTGAATGAATATCTGGCAGATATTTTTTCCCATTCAAAAGACTGTCTCTTTACTTTGTTGAATATTTTGTCTGCTGTACAGAAGCTATTTGGCTTAATATAGTTCCATTTATCTATTTTTTATTTTGTTGTCTGTGTTTTAGAAAATTTTGGCCTAGATCAGTGTCCTGGAATATTTCTCTTGGGTTTTCCTATAATAGTTTTATATATTTGAATCTCATGTTTAAATCTTTGATCTGTTTTGAGTTGATTTTTGTATATGGTGAGAGACAGAAGTCTAGTTTCATTCTTCGGCATATGGATATCCAGTTCTCCCAGAACCACTTACTAAAGAGGATGTCTTTTCCACAAGTTATGTTCTTGGTACCTTTGTTGAAAGTCATTTGGCTATAAAAACATGGTTTTATTTCTGTTTTCTCTATTCTATTCCGTTGATCTGTATGTCTATTTCTATACTACTATCAAGTTATTTTGGTCACTGTATAGCCTTTTAATATATTTTGAAGTCAGGTAGAGTGATACCTTTAGTTTTGTTCTTTTTTGCTCAGTATTGCTTTGGCTATTTGGACTCTTTTAAGTTCCATATAAATTTTAGAGTTTTTAAAAATTTCTTTGAAAAATGTCATTGATAGTTTTACAGGGATTGTACTGAATCTGTTGGTCACTTTGGGTAGTATGTACATTTTAGCGATATTCATTATTTCAGTGCATGAGCATGCAATGTCTTTCCATTTGTCCATGACCTCGTCAATTCCTTTCATCAGTGTTATATAGTTTCCCTTGTAGAGGTCGTTTGCTTCCTTGTTTAAGTTTATTCCTAGGTATTTATATTTGTAGCTATTGTAAATGAGATTGTTTTTGAAATTTCTTTTTCAGCTAGTTTGTTATTGGTGTACAGGAATACTACTAATTATTATGTGTTGATTTTGTATATAGACAGGGTGCCTCACAAAAATTATTCTCCTGGGCACTACACACCATAAGAGCATTCCTGGCTGAGAAAAATAAATAAGACTTTGAAGGTGATTAATAATTCCCTGGCTTCTAAGCATCATCACTGAAGCTGAAGTCAGGTAGATGAGAGTTCTAGGGTAAACTGAACCAGGAAGGGCAAACCAAAGACATGCTAAGATTGCACTGTTGTCAGGATGGAGAGCAAGAATTGTCACTGAGAAAAGTAAGGTCATAATGAGGAATTCAGCAGTTTACTTCAAGTCTGCTGGTTGAGATAGGGCTGGAAATGTAAGATCTAGTGGTAAAGTTGGTGGTCAGGAGAATTGGAAGCAGGTTGGATCAAAGTGTGGTGGGCATTTCATTTTGTACAGTTTAAAACTGTGACCAGTTATAGTTAGTATGCTCTGTGGAAAACCTTTTATGTCAAGTCTGGCCAGGGGCATGGGGCAGATGTGGCATCTTAGAGGAACCATTATTAACCAGACATGAAAATTAAGAATATGTGTTCCTTAAAGTCAGGGACTCCCTCTTAGTAATTGTTGGAACCACAGAATCTATCTTATTGCTTAAAACACTGCACAAGCATAGGGAATGTTTCCTGGATGAATGAATAAAAACACTCAATAGAAAGAACAAGGTTGTTCCATTTTGAGGATTAGAAAAATGCAAAGTTGGTGTAAATTTCCATGAGACTGTTTCCTTCCACTTAAATTGAAAAAAAAAAAAAAGAAATGTGTCAGTGTAGACAAATTAAAGTTTGGGGGTCATAGGAGGAAAAGAACAGCAAAGTTATTCAAAAGAAAAGTCAGGCAGTGTCCTTCTAAAGAAAAGTCAGGCTAGGGCTTTGTTTCTCCTGAGAGTACTCATTTCCACAAAAAACCCGGAATGAATTCAGAGGCTGACTGGGAGGTAATGTTCTCTGTCACTGTTAGTGGGACCACGATTTTTCTTTTGGCTCAAGACACAAGAGTTAACTACAATTTTCCATTATGCTCTTTCTTATGCCTTTCCCAGAGAATGGACAGTTCTATTTCCATCAGTAATTTCCCCTGAAATTCATCTGTTTTTCTGATTCTGTTGATAAGACAGAATCACACAATTCCATCTGGTCCTACATCTGCTCGTCACCATCTGCATGTCCCTGAAGTAGGAATAATCTTGTTCTCTACAGAGTTTTCTATGCTAGCTAACCCTGAGGATATTGTAAAGGAGTCCTCACCTTGGATTCTGCTGCTTGGTGGGTCTGTTGTCATTTTGAATTGTGTTAAGCACTTATTTCCTACAGGATGATGAAAGAAAACGTGGCTGCTTATATATTCTGACAATGTGTCCAAAAGAGAGAGCCTACAGAAAAGGTTGAAAAGTGAATTGATCTGCATCCTAATTCCCTCTCTTCCCCACAAGCCTATTCCTTTACTGGTGGTAATTATGGGTTGGGTTCATGTCTTTATTTATTTATTATTTATTATTGAATTTTTTTATTTTAAAGATGTTGGGTACAGTTCAGGGTTAGGTATACAGATGTTCATTATGCAGGTACCTTTGTTGATGAAGTGTGCCCCCCGCCGGCAGTTTCCCACTACAGTCATGGCTTAAAATTAGTTTACTTGGTAGATGGCTTCTATGCAAAAACTTCTTTGGGAGCACCCATTTTTCCCAAAGCTGCTTTACACAGCACACAGGGAGCATGCTTATATCTGTAGCTCTTTTATCATCCACCAACTCTTTTTAAGTCAATCTATATCCATTCCATTTATTTCAAAACACAAGAAGTGAGATTATTTTCTAACATACAGTGTAAACTGTAACACTGGGATGTGATTTCACACAACAGTGTGCTCCTTACCAGGTGAGTAGCAGTTACCATTTTGTTCTTGTTCTGATAAGGCTGCTGGATGCTGTTCATGGCTCACCCAAGGCAAGAGTAGTTGAAGCTCCAGATCTTAGTATCTATCCTCTTTCATGTTACTGAAAACAGACAAGCCACTACTCATATTGGGATTCCACAAGGTGGCCTTTTCTCCACACATTTCCTTTCAGGAGGATCCTCACTCAGCCTTTCATCCACACACACAACTTCCCTGACCTTCTTCATTCAGCATCCTACCTCCTCTCTTCAGGCTTTGTTTGAAAATATCCAGGTATGCCCTAGAATCCACAGAAATGTATAACTACTACCAGAAATAAAACGCTGGGAAGCATAGAGAAGAGCACAGTGTTCATGTGAACTAGTTTAGTGGTATACACCCTGAGTACTAACATTGACACACATAAAATCCGTGGAGTCTGGCCACAGTCCTTACTTAATATTTGAAACTGGGCCCTAGTGTGTGTGTCGAGAATAAGGGTAATTTGGTTATGTTCTTTATCACTCCGAAATAATGCAAACACATATGTGACTATAGTGTCTTATTTATGCTATAATAAAGTATTAAGTAAGGAAAAAGGTTGTTTTTGTCCTTATCTATAATATACATTTTAATCTCTAAAAAGTGTGCTGAATTATTCTAAACCAGAATAAATGTGAAATGGTAAGATATTAATTCCATTTTAAAACATATATTGAATTGTTTTTACATTTTTTACCAGTTAATGTATAGTTACATTGAACAATTGCCTGAGACAATTTCTGGGAAGAGCAATTTTAGATAGAATGCATTTTTTCCCAATTTCCTGACTGTTGTAAATTGAGAGCAATATAACTTAAAGCAACATATTAAAAACAGACATAAAAATTTGGCAGTTAACTTCAAATTTTAAAATACATGTTATTGAGATTTCTCTAAAAATTTACCATAACAAAATGCTAAGGCACAATATATTTTTTTCTTCACAATTGATAATTTTATTTTGTATTGCTCTCATTGTATGAATCCATATTGATTTCCCTCTTAGCTTACCTCCAGTTTCTTCAGAGTTTGACAGAATCTGGCTCAATGTACCTTTTGGTGTCTTATTATGCACCATCAAGGCCATTTTTGAGTTTGACTCAAGAATCAGGAAGGAGGCTACTGACTCTTGTGTAACGTCCATGATCCCTCATACAATTATGAAATGGAAAGAAATAAACATGACCACTTTGACCAATCCTCTCTTGTAGTAAATGAAGGACCTAAGACACAGCAAGGTTAACACTGATTGCTTTTGGGATGGTACAGTCACGTATTCATTCTTAGAATGCTTAGGATTCATGATGTAAATTACCATAGATAGTACCTTGAGGAAGCTGAAACTGTTCATGTTGTTTTCATTGTCTGCCCACATAGAGCAATTTCTTTTTTCCTGGTAGGATAAGATCCATTAGTCTTGCACAATTTCTGGGAAGAGCAATTTTAGATAGAATGCATTTTTTCCCTAATTTCCTGACTTATAAATTGAGAGCAATATAACTTAAAGCAACATCTTGAAAATAGACATAAAAATTTGGCAGGCAATATAGTTAACATTTATTTTCACACTTTTTATGAACCAGCAACTAGGCTAAGGGCATTCTATGGATTATCTAATTTATCCCTTACAGCATAAGGGATCCTCTTCTTATACTAATGTGTGTGTGGATCCTCTTCTTATACTAATTTTCAGATATGCAAATTGAGGCTTAGAGAAATGTTTTTGTCCATGGGGGATGGATAATGGGTCACAGGACAGGGGCTCAAACGCAGGCAGTCTGACTTCACAAACCACACTCTTAATCTCTGCGTCATATAATTACATTGAACAATTGCCTGAGACTAATTTCCATTGTAGCTTATATAACTAAGCATCTAAATAGTGAGAGATCACTTAACCTTGTGGTGTCTTATGTTCTTCATTTATTACAGGAAAGAATTAGTCAAAGTAGTCATTTCTATTTCTCTCAATTTCCTAATTGTATGAGGGAACATGGACACTACACAAGCTTTTCTAGAAAACTTCTGCAGCACTCAGTAACACTCAGTTGCTAGATGTAATATCATGTATGCTTCAGAACCAGAACATAGTTTCAACCTTAGTAAAACCCAACTTACAGATGTGTTACTCTTACCATTTCCATTGTTCCATTTCAATTATTCTCAAAAAATACTATATAAAACTAGAAAAACAGGAACACAGAATTGTGTGTGTGTGTGTGTGCGCGCGCGTGCGTGCGCGCACGCGCACATGTGCATGGACACATAGGAGAGAGTATATTTGAAAATGTGGATAGTTTCCATATATTCTTATATATGAGAGTGAGTGATAGAATGTGTGTGTGGAGAGAGTGAAAATATGAATGCAGAGAGTAGGAAACAGAGTGCACATGAAAGTGTATGTGAGAAAGAGAGAAAGGAGGTATAGGCAAGTGGTCAAGAAGGAGGATGTGAGAGAAAGCATGAAATACACCAGAGAATATGAGAAAGTGAGAGGAGGAGGGAGGTAGAAGAGTGAATGTGTGTGTGAGAAATTATACAACTGACCCTTGAGCAAAAGAGCTAGAAGCACTGACCCCTTGAAAATTCACATATAACTTTTGACTCCCTCAAAACCTGACTAATAACCTACTGTTGACTGGAAACCTTACTGCTAACATAAACAGTCTATTAATACATATTTTGTATGTTATGTCTCTCTATGTTATATACTATATTCTTACAATAAGGTGAGCTAGAAAAAAGAATTATTTAGAAAATCATAAGAGAAAAATGTATTCACTCTTCATTAAGTGAAAGTAGATTATCATAAAGGTCTTCATTCTCGTTGTCTTCACATTGAGAAGGCAGAGGGGGAGGAGGTAGAGGAGGAGGAGTTGGTCCTGCTGTCTCAAAGGTGGTAGAGGTGAAAGAACATTTACAGATAAGTAGATCCATGCAGTTTAAATTCTTGTTATTCATGGGTCAACTGTACATGTGAGAAAGTGTTCGACAGACTGTGAATCTGAGAGGGTGAGAAAAAAGACTGAGAATGCATGTGAGTGTAAGAGAGGATGTGTGTGTTTGTGCGTGTGCATGTACCAATCTTTGTGTGAATGTGTATGTGAGTATGAATTTGTTTCAAGAATTAGGCATGTACATTTCCTCAAGTGCTAGAGGTCAGCCCTATTCTCCCTGTCTCTCTGCCTCTCCCCCTCCCCTCCTCCACCCTCACCCTCTGCCCCACCCCACACACAAACACATATGACTCACTGTTCTGAACTATGTCATACGGTCATTGCTGGCTGCAAGTGATGCCTCGAATGTGGGCATCTGACAGGAAAAAGGATTGACACGAGTGGCATAGATGAATTCTGATTATGCCATGAGATTAACAGTATTGCTGCCCTGAACCAAACTAGAGTTCATTTTGGAGAGGTGACAGGGTAGCTTTTGGGATGGCATGAACAGCTTGTGCAGTACATTTTTGGAAAAGTGAACAAGGAACTATTAAGATATGGGGTATGAATTTTAGTTCTCACCCCATGTCTTTCTTCAGTGTTTGAATTTTTTATATGAACACGTAATACTTTTATATTTAATGAATACAAGAAAAAAGAACAGAGATGTCAAATCTAAGAGACTCCATTAAGTTGTTTATTGAGTGATGTAAGCTCTTTAACTGCTCCTCCAAGTCTTATATACCTTCAATAACAGCTCTGTTGCATTCTGTTATATTTTATACATAATTTTGGGGAGTGAGAATCAAGGAAAAATTATTGTTTTCCACATTTGTACTGATGTCAAGATGGAGATAAAATCAATGCTATAAGGTCCAGAGGAGAGAACAAAAATTCCGTTAAGATATCCAGGGGGTACCTGTAAGAATCCAAGTATCTAGGATTTGAAGACATCGCAAAGAGGGTATTAAACTTGCAACAGTTTGAACCAATACTAACTACATTTTAAGTATTATGAATGTATGTGACATCTGTGATAATACTAGAAATAAAAGCTCTGAAGTCCCACACATAGTAACTCATCTCTGTTTTTTTGTCTTAGTTCCAAACAAACACATGGGAGAGCAACAGATTTCTATTTCATTGTCCCAAGTTAACTCAACTTTTAAAATAAAACCCATATCAAATTCTGATGAACAAAGAAAAGTATATTTAGTTTTGATGAAAAGTATCCACACCTAACACATTCTCCAATAAACTTCTCTAATCACTACTATTTTTATGTCTCAGTGCTAGGTGCTATGAAAGTAAGAAAGAAAATATTTCCCTGCATTTGAACATATGCACACATACACATTCTAGGCTGTCACCCAGGATACATACCAAAATGTGTACCTGTGAGCATTCAGAAGATAAGGATTTCCCAGCAAGTTGGGGAATGCAGAGATCACCTTATCAAGAGGATGCTCATATATTATTTAGAAGTTTTCATATGTTTCTCCCCCCCAACTTTAGTATTACAGCATCCACACAACCTATGAGATATAGACAACCACTCACTGAATGATATTCATAGGGGAAAACCACATAATCATTCTTATACTTTAAAAATTATTATATAATCAATGTAAAATGTAGTTAGTGACCATGAACTCTGTAAAATTACCAGCAAAAGGGTGACTCAACACCTTGATCCTCATTTGTCAGGATTCTTGCCAGCTGTTGATGCACTGTGAAGACTCTTCCTTTCAGGATAAAAAAAAAAATTATGTGTGGCATATATTGCTTCTGGGCCGGGTGGGGATGGGGGACAGCACAGGAAAATGAGAGAGCACATGAAGTTCCTTTTCAAGTGGGTGTTGTATAGACTGGGGATATTACTGGGGTGCTCAGATGAATCATAGCCAAAGTCTTAGGTGAGAAAGGCCTGGGAATGACAGACACTTAATGGGAGATGTCATTGTTGAAGGTGGTGTGGTAAAAGCAGAAGGACAAATGTATCAGCCTGGTATGGCCCAGCAGATGGAGACTCAACTCTAGAAGGGCCAGCCCTACAGCACCAGAGCTGAGGCAAGAGTAAGGGTGACTTCTTTTTGTTTCTATGGGTTTTGTTCATTTGCTTGCTTCATCAAATAACAATATTCCATAGGGAAATATAAGCGTTCAGACACGTTATGGGCTAAACAACTGATAATGTGTTGCTCTCGTTAACCTAGAAGTCAGGAACATTAAGTCTGTGGGGAATTGTATTCTGCAAACTACTGTAATACAAATGAATTTTTTTAATACAACCAGACAACAAGTTGAAGCTATTATCTGTACAAATCTGAAACAAATACATAATAATGAGTAATTTATGTTATATATAGTCTATTTTTATCTTAAACTTACAAAGTAATTTTAGGACTGTAGAGGCTTTAAAAATACTGCATACAAGTTTCTTTTTTTAAAGTTGTATTTATTTCAGGAACAGTTTAGAGTGTGAATATTTCTGGAAACATTAATTCTTTAGTTGTACCTTCTTCATTTGGTGAGTTGACTAGATATAATATAACACAAGGAAATACTTTTGATTTGATTAAGAAAGTATGAAGAAAGAAATAATTTGATTAATCAAAGGTAAGTAACTTCATTTACCTAGGATATATGATACCTGGATGTATAGTTGAGCTAAAACATGTGCTTTTAAAAAAATTATACTAAATGCCTTGTGTGATACACATCACCTAGTAGATGCTCAAAAAGATCAGTGAAAAAATGCATACATGCATAAATAAAGAGTGTGTGTATAGACAAAGGAATGGTGAGATCCAGTCATCCCAGAAAAAAGAACTTGAGTTGAAGATTTGGGTTCAATTAGGACATTAACAAGTGTTCCCAGCTGGGTGTGGTGGCTACACCAGCACTTGGGGAGGCGGAGGTGAGAGGATTGCCTGAGCCCAGGGGGTCAAGACCAGCCTGGGCAACTTTGTGAGACCTCGTCTCTACAATAAATAAAAAAAAATTAGCCAGGCATAGTGGTGCGTGCCTGTAGTTCCAGCTACTTGGAAGGCTGAGGTGCAAGGATTGCCTGAGTCCAGCATGTTGAGGCTGCAGTGGCCATGAGTGTGCCACTGCACTCCAGCCTTGGCAACAGAGTGAGACCCCAACTGAAAAAAAAAATGTGTTCCCAAGAGAACCCAGTAAGGAAATAGAAGAAGACAAGCAAGGCTCTGCTTTCAAATAAATCCCAGCCTCAGTCTGATTCCTCTTGGGCGTTTATATTCAACATGGGTTAGAAGGGCAATATAACTGGGCATTTATGTTCAGCATGAGTTGGGAAGGGCATTAAACACTGGGGTACCTGCAGGCAGCTCCAGAGTTTAAGGGCAATCCTAAGGGTCCAACGATGTCAAATAAGCAATTAGCGGTTAGCAGCAAAGCGTGTAGACTTTGGAGGATGGTGTTGAAAGCTGGTAAGAGAAATGCGACAGGACCCAAGTGAAGTGTGTTTGCTACAGCCAGTAAGTAGCATGGCCAAAATTTTAAAGTAAATTCTTAGTTAAAGGAAAGAGTTTTCAATTACATTACAGTCACCCATTTATTAATCTAAAATATAATCATATTATTGTTTGATAAATACATTTTACAGATAATATAAAACAAATAAAATTGTATATAAACCAATGTTTTAAAAGTTTCTGTGATCTCTTTACCATTGAAAAACATTTTACATGCCTTTAATTAACATTCAATGAATGTTTATATATTTGTAGCCATTTATATCTCGCCATCCATCATAGCGCCAGGGACTTCTTAACCAGGGTTCACTGGATTATCAGATCTGCACCACTTCACTGGCTCCATCTTGTTCCCTATCCTCCTATCTCCTTATGCTTAGGCCGCAGTAGCATTCTTTCACTTCTTTGGAATGACTTAGCTTATTTTACATTTGGGTCTTTGCTTAGGCTCAGTCTTCAGATCTCAGCTCACATGTTACCTAGATTAAAAGCCTTCCCCAGTCAACTGGCCTGAAGACTATCCACTGAAATTCTCTACTTTCTCACTCTGTTGGCTGACCTCATGGCACGCACAGTTTATAAGTATGTATTTCCTTGCTTACTTGCCTATTGTCTGTTTTTTAAAGAGTCCACTACACTTAAAGCTCTGCGTTTAGAGACTATCCCTGTCTACTACTGTATACCTGGCTTCTAGCACAGTGCCAGCACAAAATAGGTGCTCCATGAATATTTGTTAAATGAAAAAAAAGTATGTGACTATCCAGTAATATGACATTTTTACAAAAAGATTAGAACTTGACCCCTAAGTGGGTATTGTTTCTATAAGCAGTCCCACTAGGGTGTTATACATTTAGTTAAATATATTAAAAAATATATATTTAGTCAATATATTTTTGAAGCCCTTCTATTAGAATTACTCTTTAGAGCATATTCTTTTGATTAACTTTTTATAAAAATAAATTATATCCTTTAAAGAAGATCTTTTTGGTATAAACAGCCAATTTTACTTAGTGGTTGAGACAGAAGAATAAAAGTAATACTACTACTTTTGGTCACATAAAAAGTACTATGGTTATAAATAAGAAAAAAGTACTATGGTTGATTTTTTTTTTTTTTTGAGAGGCTGAGGAACTAACTTTAGAGACTTTTCCAACAGATTTCAGTTAAGATTTCACATAACAGCAATATAATTGGAAACAGTGCATGGTGTCTTCAGGCAAAGGAAAATGCACATTTGAACATGTTCTGATTTCTTGTTAAAAATGTATTTTATCATATATAGTCATTTGAAGAAAAGAAAAGAAGAAAAAAACTCACAGATTTAGCCTCCTTATTTTAGAATTACAACTTTACTTGAAAATAATTAAACTGAATACCTTTTAATGTGTCATTTAATGATGATCTCTACTCAAACGATGTCTCTCAATTACTTTGAACATCTAAGTAATTATGGTTGATTGTACCTGCATGAAATAAGAAAATACAGTGTAGAGTATCTAAAACCCTTTGTAAATGCAGGCTAAATTACCCTAACTGGGAGGAAAAACTTGCCTGTTTTAGTGAAAAGTTTACTTAGAGCACTCATATTAAAAATGCAGTTTTCTTAATTTTAAGCACCTATAGTCACACTGCTGGGAGGGCCAGGACAAGGCTATATCTTAAGAATTGTGTAAATGTATTTTTGGCATGTTTAGCAGTTTTTACCCATAATGTGATTTTATAATTATCCAAAAATAAATTCTTGGCCCTCAACCTTAATCAGGGTAAATATTTCCCTTTGGTAGATAGGTTTCCCTAATCAGTAATTTTTTAAGTAGAATAAAGTGAAATTTTAGCTGGTACTAGCCATAGTGATCCAAATTTCTTAATAAGTATCAAGGAAATTAGTGAGCTTTAAATTTTTTTTTGTTTAGGTTAACCAATAAATTCATTAGAAAAATCTTTGAAGTTTACTTATGTCTACATTCTCACCCCATAATTTCACTGATATATGAATAACTCTGCATTCTACAAACTTGCTTGTTCACCTTCCTGTAAATATTTCTGCTCTGTCTGATATTTGTACTTTTCTTTGGGTGCAAGACTTGGGAAAGTCAGGCAGTTGGATTAATTCTGGGTTAGGGTTTTGCCAGATGGGAGAGATGAAAGGGACATGGACAAAACAGTTGAGAATACTGAGAGACAGTGGTTGAAATCCCGAGCTGATACTACCTATGAGGTTATAGATCAGTTATGAGTATAATTGGGCAAGCTCATTGGAGGGATATAAGATTGGGGGTAAATAACTGGGGCATCTTTTTTTATTTTTTAGTGATAGCACATTTCAACATTTTGTCTCTGGGATTATAGAATGTAATGAAGCCAGTGCAGTGGAATTGATTATAGAATGTAATGAAGCTAGTGCAGTGGGTTATTCCAGGTGGGGCAATTAAAGCGGCGGGAGGCTAGAATATTGACTGAGTTATCCGTAAGGGCATGAGATTCACTCAGGACAATAGCAGGACTTGGGCTGGAGAGGACAACTATGAATCTGGTAACAAAGTTTTCAGAGATGAGGTAAGACCAGGAAATGGCAGACAATGGCAATAGAGAGAGTTGGGTAGGAACGAGGCTTTGTAGACAGGTGGAGGGATAATGGTTTGGAAGTGGCACTAAAGGATGAGACAGGTGTAACTTCTTTTCTTTTGTCCCTGTGTCTGTGGGATGTGATACAGTTAGCTGACTCTTATGGAGAGGCTTGTCCTCAGGGAAGATTCAAGTTTCCGGTAAGTTCAGACAACAGTCAGTGAAGGTGAAAGATGCAGAGAAGTGTGTCAATCACTGATAAGTCCTCACCTAAGCAATGTGTGGGTGGGAAAAGAGAAGCAGGAAGTGGAGCAAGGGGAAAGCAAGGGCTGGGTGGTAGGGGTACAAGGGAGAGTACTAGGAACAAATAAAAAACAGGAGAACTTGTATATTTAAGGATATGCCCAGGGAAAAAGGAATGGAAGGCTTGTGGGCCAGATAGTTCTCTGAAAGGAAGGGGATTTGAGTCTCAGTGAATTCAGCTGCTGCTTGGAAGGGCGGGCCTGGCCTTAGTGTTGGTCTGCAGGGGTGTGTGAGTGACCTCAGAGAGCAGTGTAATGGGAGCCTTGAGAAGTAGACTGTGGAGCAGGCCACAGCACTGGTCACTCTCCTTTCCTCTTCGTATTTTTGGAAGTGGGAGTGAGAGAGTAGATTACTGTTGGTGATAGATTCAGCCTGGTATGTGGCCTGCAGCTGGTGTGTCCTGGCTGTCTCCCAGCTGAATGTCACTAACAGGCAATTTTCTGTTTTTCCACTTCGTATGGCAGTCTACAATGAACATGTATTACTTGTAGAAGTAGGAAAAAATATTTAAAACAAAGTCACTTCATTAACAAATGCTGATTAACGCTCCTATGTGTCAGGCTTTCCGAGGTGTGGCAATATGAAAACAAATAAGGCAAAGTTTTTGCTTTCAGGTACGGTCAGTTCAGTAAAGAGCCATGACCTTGGTTACCTGTGTTTCCAAAGGGTACAGTGGAAAGTAGATGCATTACTTGGGAAATTCAGATTAAAAAGCAAATAAAAAGTATCTTTCAACAAGAATTTTTATAATCAAGAATGATAGATTTTTAAATATTTAAACAGTTATCTCCAATGTACACATGGATGGGGAAACATAGACTTAGAGGACACTCTTTGGCATGGCCCACTACTTTCTTTATATAGTACTTTTATAAAAATAATCAGAGATTTAGGAAACCTTATCTTTATGTAACATCTCCTAATAAACATTCCTTCAAATTTTAAAAAGAACTTGAGCTTGTTTAAATAAAAAGAAGTTGGTTTTTTTTTTTTTTTTTTTTTTTTAGGGACAGGGTCTTGCTCTATTGTCCAGGCTGGTCTTGAACTCCTGGCCTCAAACGATGCTCCTGCCTTGGCCTCCCAAAGTGAAACTACAGGTATGAAACTCCACACCAAGTCAGAAAATAACATTTTAAAATCAAGTTTTATTTTTTACATGGTCTTGTCATTCCTGATTAGATTTCCTTCAGGTCTGGATTCAAACAGCACTGTTTTGTAAGGCTGTCCTTGGTGATCCTGGTTTAAAATGGCAAAGCCCTTTCCTAAGTTACTTTGCTCATTAGTAATATCTTTCTCCAAAACATACATACCTTATTTGTTTATCTTGCTCATTGTTGACCACCTCCTGAGAAAGCAGAGATTTTTGTCTTCTGTGTTTACTACTATATCCCCAGTGCCTAGAGCAGTACTTAGTGTCTGGTAGGTGCTCAATATATGTATGCTGCCTAAAGGAATGTAATTCTCCTCCATCGTCTAGAGTGTTCCAATGGACAGTGATGAAATTTCTACACGATCATTAAAAAATGCACAAGATTGAAATTATTTTAAAAGAAACTTGCAGCTCTTTTCTATTAGCAAATGAAATGTGGAAATTTCTTGGAAGAAGGTGAGTAGATTGTGAATGCAAGAGCATTTTTTAATGTCAAGTATTTTAAATTGTTGATAACGCGTTCACTTAGATTGCACCTGCATTTTTGGAGCAGTCACCCCACTCTGGCTTGGATATCATGAGTAAAGGCTGCATTTGCAACCAAGAGCTTTGTCTAATACATGTGGGGAGAGATTCTCTACTCTTTTCCTGGAGCAGCACTTATCAGACCTATACCTTGCCTTGTGTCCTCAATCTCCAGCACACCCATACTTCCTCATATCTTGGTACAGGCTTTTTTCTTGGTTTTCAGAACACACCTTCAGCAGCTCTGCAGGCCCGTTGTCTGAGGCTGTAACTGGACATGTGATGGAGAACCTCCTTTAAGGCACATAGCACATTATACTGGGGCAGCCAGTGTGAAAGGTATTTGTCTCCTTCTAGGGTAGATGAAGACAGCTTTGGCTGCCAAGGCCCTGCTTATCCCGAGAGATGAAGGAATTGGTATCTTGTGGTACATTTGCCACTTATTCATTACTTATTCACTTAGTTGGCAGTTCTTGTTAACTAATCAGAATACACCTGTTTTGATAGGTCCCTAGTGCCCCTTATGTATAACTCTCAGACTTCTGTTGGAGGTTGCCTTCACTTCCAGTAACTTCAGGAAACCCCCAGATTGTCAAACAAATGCTCGGAGCTCCCTCAAGTTGCTGTTTGCTTTATTGTTTCTTTACCCTGGATTATTGCTGGATACCTCTTTTGGTTGTTGTGTTCTTTATTTCACCTCTTCAGGGGTACCTCTCTTTGTCCATCTTTTTAAAGTCTAGAAAATTTGTCCTCCTTACTATTTCACAGAAGATAGTTTTGGGTGCCAAGGTATTGTAGAATTAACCCAAATCAGTTTTCAGTTTTATTTACTGGCTTTCCTTTTCTCAGACACATTTCCCGGGATGGCTAGTTTGGATCAAATTCAGTAACAGCCACCATGCTACACTATAAACTGTAAATCCCTTCAGACATGCTTCCATCCAATTTACCAAACCTAAGATCTTTTTTCTCTAAAATGAATTGTCTCCCAGGAACCCTGGAGTACTCCTTAGCATCTCTTCCATTGTCCTTCTTCTTTATTCTTAACTACAAGTGCAAATGTTTTGCATTCCTTTATCAGGAGGATACTATCTCCTTTGCAAATGAATGGATGCAAATAGGAATGGAGTCTGAAGAAGAGTCAACTATCTATACATTCTGGCATATGACCCATTTGGGAACTCATAACACTGTTAAAAAGTATTCTCTATGGAATAACTCTGCTTGTTGGCCATTAAGGGGGGAAAAAAGAGGCAATTTATTTACTACTGTTGATCCGCATGGTGAAGAATGTCTAAGCCTAAAACATTTACCAAACTGACTGTAAGGCTTCTTTCATATTAATACATTGGAACCTTAATATTTTTTGGTAAACGGAATTTGGATAAATTTAGTCTGACTTAGACCTCCTCCAACGGAGTAGAGTTACTGCTCTCCTTGCAGTCTGCTTTTCACTGCTTGTACAGGCCCTTCTTATTTCATGCATGGAGGACTTTCATCTCAATGACATTTTTGCTGATCTCTGTCACTTCACTCTTCTCCCCAACTTTGTCCTAAAAGAGCTGCTGAGATAGTTCTTTTTGTTGTTTTTTTTTAAACTGAAATTACAAAATCAATAGTGCCTGGTAGAATGTGCTCAAGAAATATTAGTTTAATCTGAATTTGAATTAAAGTTTTAATTTGGTGAAGCATAGTTTAAGAATGCATGATTCCTTACAAATATCTAACTAGCCAAACCCAAGCTCCTTATTGTGTCTGTTTCACATTTTTCCATCTTCTTTTTCTCATTTCTCAGAAAAGGTGCTTTCCTTATTTCGATTAAACCCAATCAATTCAACTCAGGTAACCCAGTCAATCCAATCAATCTAATCAATCCAATTAGTCCAATCCAGTGAGGTTTTTTTTCATTATTTTATTTCATCCCAATAAGCTGTTTCAAATACTTTGGCACACCAGGAGCTGCTGCTTACATCTTAATAATTTCCATGTCTTTCAATTTGCCTAGAAAGTTGTTTTGATTTATCTCCATTAATTTAAATCATTTAATTTTAAAACCTTGCTCAAGAATGGCTTTTTCCAAAGATCATCCAGAACCTTTAGGACTAAGTTTACATACATCATACTCAATTATTATTAATTTACTAATATTTCTTCATTTAAAAAATATTTTTCTCTTCTGCTATCTAATCCAATTTAAGGTAATGATTGTCTTCTCAGAGTTTTTAGTAGGTCCTGAATACTTGTTAAGTAAAAGAGTGGAAAAAAATGTGTATACTCCTGGGAATACCATTATCTAGGAAAAGGAACAAAGAATAGTAGGACTATCCTTCATAAATACTGGTATTTCTTTCAGTTAGTAGGGCAATAAGTACAGAGCATGGGAAGCAATATTTAGAGTAATTTACAAAGGAATTTGAGGGTTTGTTATGATATTTAGACACTAGAGTTTACTTTTCAAAGTGGGCATTTTTACAGCCAATTTGGTTTTAAACATTTTTATGGATACAAAATTGTTGTACATATTTATGGGGTGCATGTCATGTTTTGATATAACTAGTTGTATGACTGTTTGGTTTCAGGTGCTGGCAAATTTGGAGTAGGACTGAGAAGAAAAGTTGTGATGATAAAGGTCATTTTGAAGGGTCATCCTAAAGGGAACTCTGGTTTTAAAATATTGAATGATAAATGTAACTCAAGAGCTCATTAGATACAAGATTAGAAAGGGCAAGGAAAATTTATATCTGAAGGAAGAAAATAAGAAAGGTCAAACCTATTCATGTCTTCAAGTGTTGGTTATGCTGAGATTTGAAATTGTGACGTGACTGTGAGAACCAGCTAAAATGAGATCAAGAAATATTTTATTTCATGTGCATTTCTGTATCTTTAAAATTTTGTATTGTTTGGAAAGTTGTAAGCAGTTAAAAAAGGTGTCAGAATAGTTCAATGAACCCCCATTGTATCGATTACCCAGATTAAAAAATTACACACTTGTGGCCAATTCATTGTTTAAAATCTATTCTCCCAGTTCTTAACTCATTTTTTCCTTAAATCTTTTAGTATGCATCTCTAAAAGATATGGACTCTTTTTATCATCATAAGCTCAACACAACTGTTGGACAATATTAACAATACTTTTTATTATCTATTGTTTACATGGCTATCTTGCACATGGCACATTTTACTTATAGTCTGTTATTTAAATCATTATCCAGATGTCTAGACATTGCAAATGGCTACCTTCCTTTCCTCATTGTAATTCATTTGTTGAAGAACATTTTTCTCTAGAGTATTTTACAATCTGGATTGTGCTGATTGCCTTCTTATGTCATGTATTTAAATGGTCATCAGTCCTCTGTAGTGGCTGAATTATCTGAATCATGTTCAAATCATGTTCAGATTATATATATACCTTCTTTTGGAGGAAGCAAGACTACTTCATAGGAAGTGTTGCATTTTTCATCAGAATATACATGATTGTCTTTCTTTTTATTATTATTATTATTTTATTTTAAAGATATGGGGTACAATTCAGAGTTAGGAACATAAGTGGTCATCATGCAGGTGAAGTTTGGGTAGGCTTATTGATGTTTTGTGTCCTCCCACTCACCCCTGGCAGTGTTCTACTACTGCCTACTGCCAATTCTTTTCTTATATTATTATTTTAAATGTTCAGGATCCACTTATGAGTGAGTACATGCAGTACTCAGGTCTTTGTTTCTGTGATAGATCACTGAGTATTGTAGACTCTAAATCCATCCAGGTTGCTGCAAAGTCCTTACTTTTGTTTTTCTTTATGACTATGTAATATTCCATAGTGTATATATATCACATTTTCTTTATCCAGTCCACTTTTAACCAGCAGCATGGTTGATTCCATGGTTTTGCTATTGTGAATAATGCTATGATAAACATGTGTGTGCAGGTATCTTTTTCATAGAGTGATTTGAGTTCCTCCGGGTATATTCCCAGAAGGGGAATTGCTGGGTCATATGGAAGGTCGACTTTTAGATCTTTTAGAAATCACCAAACTGTTTTCCTAGAGGTTGTACTAGTTTACACTCCCACCGACAGTGTAGAAGCATTCCCTTTTACCACATCCTCTCCAGCACCTGTTGTTTTTTGAGTTAGTGGTGATGGCCATCCTAACTGGAGTTAGGTAGTACCTCAGTGTGGTTTTAATTTGCATTTTTTTGATGATTAGTGAGGCTGAGCATTTTTTCATGTATCTGTTGGCTGCTTGTATGTCTTCTTTTGAGAAGTGTCTATTTATATATTTTGCCCACTTTTAATAAGGTTGTTTGTTTTTTTCCCTTCAGCACATTTGTATTCCTTGTAGATCCTGGATGTTAGGTCTTTATCAGATTTACAGTTGGCAAATTTTTTTTCCCATTCTGTGGGCTGTCTCCCCATTCTCTTGATGGTTTCTTTTGCTTTGCAGAAGTTTTCAGTTTGATGAGGTCCCACTCGTCTATCTTATCTTTTATGGCATTTACTTTTGAAGAGTTGATCAGGAATGAACTACCTCTTTTTTGTGATGGCAACAGCTACTGATAATGAATTCCTAGTTCCATAACTCTTTGCTAAATGTTAATACTTGGATTCCTTCTTCATTTATCAACTACAATACTTCTATTAAGATAAGCTTCCTAGGGGCGACCTGAAGATGGCAACCGCATAGGTGGATCCCTGAGAGTCTCCGAATGTGAGTTTCCCAAAAAGACTATTACTTTTCTTCCTGCACCCCCCCGCCCACCTCCAGCCACACTGGTACGAGGCTTGGGGACTTTTGGTCCCATGCAGGGTCAGACATTGCGGCCGGACCGTGGCTGCTCCACTATATGTGATTCCAGCCGGCCGAGGAATCCCAAATCCTGGATCCTAGCTCCATCCCTGGCTACATGGTCACGACCAACACCCAGTGCCAAGCTGCCGGTCACACAGGGAGGTTCTGAGCACCCGCCCCTTAGAGATACCGGTCCCATTTCTGGCTAAAGTGCCCTGGGAGGGACCCAGAGCCACTACCTGCCCTCTGGAGCTTTGAAGATCAGAAACCCCGGGCCCACCCTGGCTGAGGCACTCAGCATGCACTACCACAAACCTGTGTAAGGGGGCAGAACCCCAAGCTGGCATAAGGTGCCGATTGCAGGCTTCCAGCTCCAGAGGAGGGAATGCCCGACACTCTCCTCCACCCCAGCCTGCTGGAGGCACCCCAGATCCAGCGCCCAGCTGTGCAGCTGGTCCTGCCTAGAGACCCACAGGAATGTCCCTAAAAGTGAAAGTAAAACCACCACCTCCACCGTTTTCAAGGCATATTTACATCGCATCGCCCCGCCCACCCATCAGAACCTCCACTTCGGTTCCCACAGTGACATCATTAACAGGAGATAAAGCCCCTCTCCTATGCTGAATAGACACCAGTGTCACAGATCTCCCAGGCAACAAGCTAACTGCCTGCAACAGAAACAGAGGGGAGAAGTTGGAGATTAGATCTCAGGAACCTTATCTACTAAGGGACGAGAGAGAAAAATCTACACAAATGAAGAAAAACCAAAAGAAGAATATGGGTCTCTCCCAGACTCCTGGGAGGGCAGACACTGAGAAAACTGACTTTGGAATGCAAACAATGAAGAGCCCCCAGAATAACTGATCTCAAAATACAAACTTAGACATCAAGACATTAATGGAGAGATTAAAAAGAATTGAGGAGACTCAAGAAGAAACTAGAAAGGAGCTGATATCTGAGATAACAGTAATAAAGAATACTGTGAATGAAATAAACAATAAACTGATAAGCATGGAAAGCAGAATTACCCAAGCAGAAGAAAGAATTTCCGAGAGCTTGAGGACCAAAATATAGAAATAACCCAAACTCTCAAAAACACAGAAAACAAGCTCAAAAAGACAGAAAAAAACCTTTAAGAGATGAGCGATTACCTCAAGAGGCCTAACCTAAGAGTAATTGGTCTGCCTGAGGCAGAAAGAGAGACAGAGACCAAATTGGAACAAACCTTCCATGAGATCATTCAAGAAAACTTCCCTTATCTAATCAATGATGCAAAAACTCAAACACAAGAGATCCAGAGAACCCCTGCAAGACAACAAATGAGAAAACCGACTCCTAGACACATAATAATTCACCTAAACAAAGTAGGCATAAAAGAAAAAATCCTAAAGGTAGCAAGAGAAAAAGGTCAGATCACTTACCATGGAAAACCAATTAGAATAGCAGCAGATTTATCTACAGAAACCCTGCAGGCTAGGAGAGCTTGGAGCCCTATCTTCAAAGTCCTAAAAGATAAACAATTTCAACCAAGAATAACCTACCCTGCCAGATTAAGCTTCATCAGCGAGGGAGTATTAAAATCTTTCCCAGATATCCAATCCCTAAGAACTTACGCTGCCACCAAACCACCTCTATGTGAAACACTTAAGAAAGTACTAAACACAGAAGAAAAGGGGAAAAAAAGAACAACGTTCTTCACAAGAGTACAGGAAAAAGAATAAAATACACATGAACCAACCCCCAAAACAAAAGAAAGACAATAAACCAAGTGGAAGAACAACTCAAAAAGAACTCTATGATAGGGATGAACTCTCACATTTCAATAATTAGCCTGAATGTGAATGGACTAAATGCACCACTGAAGAGACATAGAATGGCAAAATGGATAAAATATCACCAGGCATCAATATACTGCCTTCAAGAGACCCATCTCACTGAAAGGACATGCACAGACTCAAAGTAAGAGGATGGGAAACAGATTTCCAAGCGAATGGAACACAAAAGAAAGGAGGAGTCGTGATCCTAATTTCAGACAAAATACCATTTAAGCTATCAAAAATTAAAAAAGTTACAGAGGGCCACTACATAATGATAAAAGGCTCACTCCATCAACAAGAAATATCTATCCTAAACACATATGCACCTAACATAGGTGCACCAACTTTTATAAAGCAACTCCTAGGAAACCTAAAGAAAGATATTGACTCTAACACCATCATAACCTGGGATTTTAATACCCCACTCACAACCCTAGACAGATTATCGGGACAAAAAATCAGCAACAGATTCGGAACCTCAATGTGACTCTGGACCAAATGGACTTAATTGATACCTACAGAACACTCCATCCAAAGACCAGAGAATACACATTCTACTCATCACTGCACGGGACATATTCCAAGATCGACCACATTATAGGCCATAAATCAAGCATAAGCAAATTTTAAAAGACCGAAATTCTACCATGCACCTTCTGGGCCACAGTGGAATAAACATAAACATTAACAACAAGGTCCCCCCAAAACCCACAAAGACATGGTCACTAAACAGCATGATGCTAAACAACTCCTGGATCAATGATGAAATCAAAACAGAGATCAAAAAATACCTGGAAACAAATGAAAATGAAGAAACATCTTACCAAAATCTCTGGGACTCCTTAAAAGTTGTAGTAAGAGGGGAATTTATATCCCTACAAACACACATGAAGAAAATGGAAGGAACACAAATTAACAGCCTAACAAGCCACCTAAGGAAGCTGGAAAAGCAAGACCACAAAAACCCTAATTCAGCAGAATCATCCAGATCACCAAAATAAAAGCCCAAATCCAGGACATAGAAGACAAAAAGACAATAGAAAAAATCAATGAAACAAAAAGCTGGTTCTTCAAAAGGATAAATGAGATTGATCATCCCTTAGCTAGACTGACAAAGAAAAAGAAAGAAAAACCCAAATAAGCACAATCAAAAACACAAAAGATGAAGTCACATCTGACCCTGAAGAAATACAAAGATCATCAGAGACTACTATGTACATGTGTATGGAAACAAACTTGAAAACCTCAAGGAAATGGAGGACTTTCTGTCATCACACAGCCTGCCTAGTTGAAACAAGAAGAAATTGAGACCCTAAATAGACCAATAACAATCAAGGAAATTAACTATGTAATAAGAAAACTACCTACCAAAAAAAGCCCCGGACAAGATGACTTCCCAGCAGAATTCTATAAAACATTTAAGGAGGAACTGATTCCAATCCTACTGAAGCTATTTCAGGTGATTGAGAAAGACGGAACCCTCCCCAAATCATTTTATGAAGCTAACATCACATTGATACCCAAGCCAGGTAAAGATCCAACAAAAAAAGAGAACTACAGGCCAATATCTTTGATGAACATAGATGCTAAAATTCTCAACAAGATCCTAGCAAACTGGATTCAGCAACACATCTCAAAAATCATCCATTATGACCAAGTAGGATTCATCCCTGGTATGCAAGGCTGGTTCAACATTCGTAAAACAATAAATGTAATTAAATACATCAACAGATGTCAAAACAAACCCACATGATTATATCATTAGATGCAGAAAAAGCTTTTGATAAAATCCAGCACCCGTTCTTGATAAAAACCCTCAAACATCTAGGCATACAGGGAACATACCTCAAAGTAGTAAAAGCCATCTATGAGAAACCCACAGCCAGCATACTCCTAAACGGACAAAAATTGGGACCATTTCCCCTGAAAACTGGAACAAGACAAGGATGCCCACTCTCACCCCTCCTGTTCAATATAGTATTGGAAGTCCTGGCTAGAGCAATCAGAGAAGAGAAGGCAATCAGGGGTATCCAAATAGGAAAAGAGGAAGTCAAATTATCTCTCTTTGCAGATGACATGATTGTATACCTTGAAAACCCAAGAGAATCTGTCAAAAACCTCCTTACACTGATAAAGGCCTTCGGCAAATTCTCAGGATATAAAATAAATGTACAAAAGACAATCGCATTTCTCTACACCAATAATAAACAAACAGAAACCCAAATAAGCACAATTCCATTCACAATAGCCACAAAAAAATTGAAATACCTTGGCATCTTCCTAACCAGAGACGTGAAATACCTTTACAATGAAAACTACAAAACTCTGCTGAAAGAAATCAAACATGACACAAACAAGTGGAAAAATATCCCATGTCCATGGATTAGAAGAATCAACATTGTGAAGATGTCCATCTTACCTAAGGCAATCTACAGATTCAGTGTAATACCTATTAATTTACCAGCAACATTCTTCTCAGACCTAGAAAAAACAACACAGGAATTCATATGGAAACACAAACGACCAAGAATAGCCAGAACAATCCTCAGCAAAAAAAACAAAGCAGGTGGTATCACATTACCAGTCTTCAAACTTTGCTATAAAGCTACAATCATCAAAATATCTTGGTATTGGTATAGGAACAGGCATATAGACCAATGGAATAGAATTGAGATTCCAGAGGCAAGACCTCAGTTTCTCAACCAACTCATCTTTGACAAGGCTTCCACCACCTACCACTGGGGAGAGGAGAACCTATTCAGTAAATGGTGCTGGGAAAACTGACTGACCACATGCAGAAGATTGAAACAGGACTCCTATCTATCCCCATGCACAGAGGTTAACTCCAAATGGATCAGAGACCTAAATGTAAAACCTCAAACCATAAGAACCTTAGAAAACGAAGGATATACCCTCATGGAAATTGGGACCGGCATCCAGTTCCTGAACAAAATCCGAAACCCACAGGCCATAAGAGATAAGATAGACAAGTGGGACCTCATTAAACTGACAAGCTTCTGCAAAGTCAAAGAAACCATCAAGAGAGCAGGAAGACAGACTACAGACTGGGAAAAAGTATTTGCCAACACCAGGTCTGACAAAGGCTTAACATCCTGGATCTACAAGGAACTCAAATGTGCTGAAAAGAAAAAAACAAACAACCCCATTTTAAAGTGGGCAAAAGATATGAACAGACACTTCACAAAGGAAGACATCTGAGCAGCCAACAGACACATGAAGAAATGCTCAACCTCATTAATCATCAGGGAGATGCAAATCAAAACCACACTGAGATACCACCTAACTCCAGTCAGAATGGCAATTATCAACAACTCAAAAAATAACAGCTGCTGGAGAGGGTGTGGCGAAAAGGGAACACTTCTACACTGTTGGTGGGAGTGTAAACTAGTGCAACCTCTGTGGAAAGCAGTGTGGCGATTCCTAAAAGCTCTAAATATCAACCTCCCATATGACCCTGCAATCCCCCTAATGGGAATATACCCTGAAGAACTCAAATCACTCTATAAAAAAGATACCTGCACGCAAATGTTTATTGCAGCATTGTTCACAATAGCAAGAACCTGGAACCAACCACGCTGTCCATCAAAAGAGGACTGGATTTAAAAAATGTGGTACATATACACGATGGAATACTATGCAGCCATAAAAAAGAACAAAATCATGAATTTTGCAGCAACCTGAATGGAGCTAGAGTCTATAATACTAAGTGACCTCTCACAGAAACAAATATCTGAGTATCACATATTCTCACTCATATAGTGGACCTTGATCATCCAATGCACTACTATAAGAAAATGACTGACAGTGTTGGGAAACTATGGAGGGGTGGGTCTACTGGTAGTAAACATCTTTCTGGAGATGGGGAGACACCTGTTATCAACAAGGGGACCTGAATGAAGCATATTTGTATACCTAACCCTTAACTGTACCCCACAATATCAAAATAAAAAATATCAATTAAAAAAAAAAAGATAAGCTTCCTCTCATCTACCTTTGAATTATCCAGTGGTATTGTGTTATAGGAAAGACAGGATATTTTCATTTATTTACCCAGTTCAAAATAATTATTTGGTTTATAAGTATTTTTCCAAGGTGATGAGTTATTTATATTATAGTGAACTCTTAGATGTAACCTTTTTATATGTTTCAATTCATTATGCTTATTGATAATCAATAAGGTTTATTTTTATTATTATTAATACTCAAGTAAATATATGCTCTAAATGTCACTTTTTTTCTGCTGATATCTCATCCAAGTACTTGGCAGTTAAAACAATTGTCAAAGAGTTTATATGACTTATATAATTTAGATAACAAGACAGGCAACCTTTCCCTGCCCCCTAAAATTCTATATTCACAATCCTTTTAGAACTTTGAAGAATGTTTTGTGTTAAAGGACTAAAACATGCAAACAAGTAGACACTCTCAAAGAAGAAATACAGTAAATACCTTACATACGAACCTTTAAGTTATAACTTTTAATGATGTACATTTCTGTTTTTTATATATTATTTCTCTCCAGCAGGTGTCAGTATTAAATACAGTCTATGTTGCATATAAATGAGTTCCATTCTGAGAATGCGTTTGTAAGTATAATTTGTTTTAAGTACTACAAAGTTAGCCTAGGTACCCAACCAATGCAATCAGCTATATAGTACTGTATGTATTTAACAGGCTCTACTGACATTGGTGGATAGAAATAATACATAAAAAATGCAGGTGTGCATCTTTAAAGTTTGTAGCTTGAAGGTTCATATGTAGGGGACTTATTGTACATACAACTTTTCCTAAACTATAGTGGCTGCAGGTGAAAAAGAAAACATTTTAGAATTACTTAAAAGTATATATATTTAATGCACATTTGAATATATGAGGCAATAAGTCTTAATAATTGTATGGAGTTGTATAATAACCAAAATCAAAATATAAAGAATCGCCATTACTCCAAAAAGGTTTTCCATGTCCCTTTACAATTCATAACTTTTCTACATCCCAGCCACTGACTTGATTTCTATGGGTATAGTTTTGTTAGAAGGTCATTGGTATAAAATATAAAAATGGAAACTAAGAGTATTTTGTTGTCTTTTGTGCTTGGAGTCTTTTATCTAGCATAACACTTTTAAGGTTTATCTAGGGTGTGGAATACATTAATAAACTGTTCATTTTTAAACTGCTGAATAATAGTCCATTGTATGGGTGTAGCTCAGTTTGTTTATCTAGTTAATGAAGATTAAACATGTTTCCAGTTTTTGGCAATTATGAATAAAACTCCTATAAACATTTGAATATGAGTCTTTGTGTGTATTTATTTCATTTCTCTTGGATTCATACCTAGGAGTAAAATTTGTGGCTTATAAGATAAGTGTATATTTCACTTTGTAGATAACTATCAAACTGTTTTCCAAAGTGAAAGGTATTATTTTGCATTTCTATATATTTCCATATATTTTGCAGTATATGTGAGCTCTAGATGCTTTGCCTTTTCAACAGCATTTGGTATTGTAACTTTTAGTGTTTTCATTAGGTTTGTAGTGGTATTTCTTTGTTGACTTTCTGTTTTAAGAGATTTTTTTTTCCTGTAATTTCTTCTAGAAGTTATAGTTTTAGGTTTTACATTTAGGTCTATGATTCATTTTTAATTTTGTTGTTGTTTGTTTATATGGCTCAGGGTAAAGGTAGAGGTTCACTTAATTTGCATTTGGATGTACAATTGTACCAGAACAATTTGTTAAAATAGCTGTCTTTCCCATTGAATTATATCAACATCTTTGTAAAAATTTAATTGTGTATGTGTGTGATTCTATTTTATTGAGCTTTGTGCCTATCTTTTTTGCCAACACTATACCTTCAACTATTATAGCTTTATAATTTTGAAATCACATAAAATTTGAGTTCTCTAACTTCAATCTTATTTTTCAGAATGGTTTCATTACTCCTGGGCTCTTTGCATATTCTATTACATTTTAGAATCAGCTTCTAAATTCTTACAATTTAAAATTCTGCTGGAATTTTGATTAGAAATGTATTGACTCTCTAGGTCAATTTGGGGAGAATTAACTAACACCATATTGATATTAAATCTTGTGATCTTTGAGTACAGTGTTTCTCTCTATTTTTTGTACTCTAATCCTTCAGCAGTGTGTGGTAATTTTAAAAGTAAAAATATTTTAAAATATTTTTTGTTTTACTTTAATATTCCATAGTTTTACATGCTGTTGAAAATGATATTTTAAAAAATGTTTCTAATTAGTTGTTAGTATATATGTAAATGTAATTGATTTTGCACATTGCTTGTACATCCTTTGACCTTGCTAAACTCACTTATTAGTTCTGGCAACTTTTTGTGGATTTTTTGTATTTCTTTTTTCTTTTTTCTTTTATTTTGGAGCTGGAGTCTCACTTTGTTGCCCAGGCTGGAGTGCAGTGGCATGCTCACAGCCACTGCAGTCTCGACCTGCTGGACTCAGGCCATCCTTCTGCCTCAGGCTTCTACGTAGCTGGAACTACAGGCGCACACCACTACACCTGGCTAATTTTTGGATTTATTGTAGAGATGAGGTCTTGTTAAGTTATCCGGGCTGGTCTCAAACCCCTGGGCTCAGGCAGTTCTCTCACCTCTGCCTCCCAAAATGCTGGAGTTACAGGTGAGAATCACTGCACTCAGCTGTGATTTCTATGTAGATGATCAGTCCATCTGTGAATAGAGACAGTTTCATTTCTTCCTTTTAAAATCTGTATACCTTTTATTCTTCTTTCTTTATGGCTTGGGTTAAGACTTCTGGTAGTATGTTGAATATAAATAGTAGGAAAGTGCATTCTTGTTTTGTTTTCAGTCTTAAGAATGATGTTAGCTGTATATATTTCATAGCTACCCTTCGTTAGGTAAAGGGAATTACTTTTACTTTCTAATTTGCTGAGAATTTTTATCATGAATAGATATTGAATTTGGTCAAGTGTTTTTCTGCATCTACTGAGATGATCATAAATATAGTTTTGGGCTTTTTTTGTCTATTGTTATGGTGGATTGCACTTATTGATTATTAAATGTTAAACCAGCCTTGCATTCTTGGGATAAATTCAAATGGATCATAATACATTATTTATTTTATATATGGCTGGATTTGATAATGTTTTGTTGGGGATTTTTGTCTGTATTCATGAGACATAAACATGGTCTGAGTTTTTATGTATGAAGTTTTTGGTTTTCATATCAGGATAATGCTGGCCTAACAAAATGAGTTGGGAATATCATCATTTTTCAAAGGCTGTGTTTACACATTGCTCAGTGATATAAAGTTTTGGAAATTTAGTAGACAACTTTATTTATTTAGAGAACTAGACTGCATAATTGTGACCAAAATAAAAAAAGTAAATGTTAAAAAATATTAAAACATTAAAAAGTATATATTTATACTATATATATACTTTATATGCACACACACTTTATTTCAAGAGTTTTGGCACAGTACAAATAGATTTTGGTTTGGGCTTTAGGTGTACCCACCACCACCACCTATGTACGTTGTACCTGATAGGTGAGTTTTTTTCCCCCACCCCTTCTCCCCCATCTCCCCCATCTTTTTGAGTCTCCAGTGTCCATTAAACTATTCTCTATGTCTTTTTATAGCTTTAGTTTTGCTCCCACTTATAAATGAGAACATGTGGTGTCTGGTTTTCTGTTCCTGAGTTGGTTCACTTAGGCTGATGTTTTCCAATTCTATTCAAGTTGCTGCAAAAGACATTATTTCATTCTTTTTGACAGCTGAATAATATTCAATAGTGTATATATACAATATGTTCATTATCCACTGATTGGTTGATGGGAATTTAGGCTGATTCCACATCTTTGCAATTGTTAATTGTGCTGCAATGAACATGTGGGTACAAGTATCTTTGTTATATACTGACCTCTGTTCCTTTGGGTAGAAATCTAGTAGGATTGCTGAATCAAATGTCTACCATGATGATATTTAATGACATTATACTGTGTTATTTCTGTGAAAACATTCAGCCTAGCCTTTGATTCTTAATAGATACTATATAAGTATTAGTTATTGGCAAAGGGAAGGATTAAAAGAATTCAACCATAAGCAGCCATTCATTATTGTCTTACTAGACTGCCATGTTTCCTAAACTTTGACCTCCTACCTTGGATGGATGAATCTCTCTCTCTCTAAATCACTTTCTAAAAAATTATATTTTCCAATATGAAAAGCCAATAGTTACAGTAAGCTATCATATTTTGAACCTATACTATATAGAAAATGGTTTTATATAGGCATACTCAGAGAAGACTAGAAGTAACAGATTTAAATGCAATTATGTGGTAATTGACTACAAAAGTATTTAGACTTTAATGAAATTTTAAAGGTGATAAATTCTTTAGTATAAGTTTAGTATAATTTTGTTTAGTTTAGTATAGTTCTTGGAATTCTAATATCAATACTCCTATGAAAAACTTCTAAAATGCATCCTTTTTTCCTATGGTTATCATAGTGATAAGATAGAAGAAAAGCAATAGTTTCATTCTTATTTTCTTCCTTCCCATTAATCTTCATGAGAAAGGAAGAATAGAAGCTAATAGTGTCAAAGTCTGATATACTTCCTCCTCTACGCTCTTGATAATGTGTCATATCCCAGTGATATTTAAAGGGAAGTATCCAAGAATCAGTGGCATCACCATCACCTAGAAGTTGTTAGTAATGCATATTCATACCCTAACCCTGGACACTAAATCAAAGGGTAGAGGGGGAGTCTGTGTTTTGACAAGCTGGTAATTCTTGTGTTTGCTATAGCTTGGGAAGCACTGGCTGAGCATACACTTGGTAGGGTATGAGATGGTTGGAAACAGTATGAGTTAAACATGGAGCATTAAGAAGAGAGCTGGTTCCTTCTGTTGCTTAAAATACACTGTGTTGTCAGCTGGAGACTGAGCCACAGAAAAAAGCACAGGTTACTTGTAACAGGTAGCATGCTCAAAAACATGTTTCTTCTTTTTTTCCTTATGCCATCTTTTTGCTTATGCCATCTGCATAAAGTGACACTGAGAAAAACAAAACAAAACAAAATGATAACTTACAGATGCACAGAAAAATTTGTTTCAAAACAGGATCCAGAAATCTGGGTGCTGTGTCTACCCTGTACTTTCTACTCAGATGAGCACATTCTACTGCCAAATGCCCACTGATTATTTGAAAATCTGCCAATATTTAAAGGCCTGTTTGTTTTGTTTGTTTTTGTAGGTACATATTCTTTTTCAATTTTCTTCAAATTACTAGTCTAGTAGAATTTACAAGTATATTAATAGTTCAAAACCTAACCTAGAAAGGAGAATAAAATCCTCTAATGCCAACTTTTTAATTTTATCTCCCCCTTCAAAGCCTGACTTTATTTACCAGCGTTGTCTAATCCTTTCATTATTCCATGTTGTCTTCTAAAGAACAGTGTGCACTTCTCATTGTGCACATTGCATCATTATGCTTATCAATTAAGTCAAAGGAGTTTGAAGATCAGAGGCTTCTAATTTAGGAAGACATTCTGAGAGCCAAAGAAATAGAGGATGATTAATTCTTGCTGGTATTTGCAGTTTAAATTACTTAAAAACAATGACAGGTTACTTATGACTCAACTGATGTTTGGGTTTTTACTAGGCAAATAGATTTGAAATGATGTTAGACAAAAACTAATTTTTTAAGTGAAAGATTATATGCTGCCTTTTCATAGTTAAACAAAATAGAATCTGAAATCAAATCTCATGGCTTTAGGCGGTGGAAATCAATGATTCTTTATTATTATTATTAATCTGATAACCATAATTAGTTTACACAGTAGTCTGGCTGCTCAGAATAGAAAATTGATTTTATTTATTTATTTTAATAGAAATTGCTCTTTAGCATTATAAGAGAGATAAGGGGGTTATATCAAGTTATGTCGCTGTGCATCAGAAACCAGATTTTCTGTCTGGGCAAATTATTTATTAGTCAGATATTATTCATAACTAAGAGTTTTACACATCCATGGGTCACTAAATTGCAAAATATTTGAATACTACCTCATGAAATAGATTTTAGAAAGTCAACAGGTATGAACAGAGTACCTGCTATTGTCAAGAACTGTGAAGGGTCTATGATTTTGTCCTACTTACAAGCCAACAAGTTAGCCTGTCACACAAGATGCCTGGGACTTTATTACTCAGCACAGAGGAAAGCATGAGCTTTATGTTTGCATCAGTTTGGTTTCCTCCCACTCCCTCATCCTCTACTAACTCCTATGAGGACCATACGGAATGACCCAGGTGGATGATACATACAAAATAGGTCTGTGTCCCAGCTTAGGAATATAGAGCTTAAGAAAGAGACTAGTATCACATCCAGCCCAATCTTTGCTCTGCAGTGAGACATGATCTTTATTATCGTAGTCAGAAAAAAAATCTCCCTTGGCTCCAGGAGATTCTACCTCTATCTTCTAAAGTTGTTTGCTATATAAACATCACTGGAAAGGTGGTTGAAGGATGTAGGGATGTAACATAAAGAATTGTCTCTGAACATTATGTACTTACTACACAATGTGCTGTAAGGGGTAAGAGAAGGGGAAATATGCAAATAATGTGCCTTTGGTCTTGGGCAGAAATATGATATATTGGAAAGAGCTTATATAGGGAATCACATGGATTGAGACTCTAAATCTCATCTCTGCTATTAATGGCTGTGTGATTTTGGTCAAATATCTTTACTTCTATAAGCCTCAGTTTTTTTTATCTGTAAAATGGAAACAAAATCTATTTTCCTGCATTTCTTTGAGGACTAAATGAAATAAAATATGATGAACTGTAAGGAATTCATTGGCTAATACAATAGAAGTGTTGAGATGCTAGTGGAACTAGTAGTGCTTACAAATAAATAACAAGAGAGGAATATAAGACCCTATGCTGAACATATCTCAGTTTGTCTTTGGAACAAGGAAAGCTGAGTCATTATGATGCAAGAAAAATGTTAGACAAAAAGGAATGTACCTGTTTTCTATGAGAGAGGGCCACTATATAGTATTATGTACATTAAAAATATTTGTTTTAAATTTAAATTTATCTCTGTTTGTTCACCAAGCATTGAATGAATGAAATGTTTAAAAATATTTTAGAATAATGATTTGTCCACTACAAGAATCCTGCAAAATGTTGGAGAGGGCCCGAAATAATAGAATGCCCCACAGCATATTAAACCCATAAATTTCCTGGGCAATGGTAAACTCAGATGACAAACTTTCTATTGGCAGAGGTAAGTCAAGAAAACATTTGCCTTGTTGGGACAGCTGACCATAGGTGGCGAATGACAACCTCCTCTGCAGCCCTTCTGTATGGAAATACCTTCATGACAACTCAATAACAACTTGAAGTAGAAAAGAGAGTTTGCCAGGAGGCAATAAGGAACTAGATATCCCATCATCATAATTCCTGTTGCATAAATGTGCTCAGTCTTTGTAAAACCAAGTGTTATATATATAAAAAACAGATTGCATGCTGTTGTCACATGGAAGCATGTTTTCACGAGCAGTTATGGCATGCTACATTAAACTGCCATGTGCTACGTTATGTTAGGCCACCATTCTGCAGTCTTATCTTCTAATAGCTGCTATAATGAAGGTATTTTTAAAATGGAATTTCAAACATTTGCTCAAAACTTTAAATAGCAAAGCCAGTATTTTAATACTTGGAATAACACAGTTTTATCATTTTATGAATAAGACTTAGAAGAAACCAGAATAAAATGCTTAGGTTACAGGAATGTCGTATTGGGAAGTTTTGGTTTGTAACTACCTTGGAAAATCACCTAAAAACTATTGGGTATCCAAATAGCATCTGCCAATGAGTCTATGGTAAGATTATCTTTTGTGGCAATATTTACATGTTAGAATGAATTTGAATGCCCTCGAATTCTTTCTAGACTAGCTCTATTATGACAACACTCTCTATACCACCATCTTCTCTGTAATATCTGAGCACCTCCTTAGTGCCAGGTCTTGGATAAGGTCTTTATGTTTTCTATTTAAAGTTTATTTATTTGTATTTTAGATAATTAACTGATTCCCATAATTTATTACCAAGCATTTTCAGAAATAAAAAGAGTCTCCCTATGTCTTCTTGCTTCTTTCCACTAAATTCCCATTGTTCATACCCACAAAGAAGTAGGCACTGTAATTTGATTCTTGTCATCCACCAAGATTTTTGTTTTTTTTGAGTTGGAGTCTCACTGTTGCCCAGACTGGAGTGCAGTGGCCGCTCCCGGCCACCGCAGCCTCGACCTGCTGGGCTCTGGCGATCCTTCCGCCTCAGCCTTCCAAGTAGCTGGAACTACAGGCGCGCGCTACCACGCCCGGCTAATTTTTGATTTATTGTAGAGATGAGGTCTCGCCTGCCCAGGAGGGTCTGGAACCTGCGGGCTCAGGCAATCCACTCACCTCAGCCTCCCAAAGGCGCGGGATTGCAGGCTGAGCCTCTGAGCCCGGCAGATTTTTTATATGTAATTAAATGTACAAAGTTGTCTATTTCCACAAAAATTTACAATTCAGTGCATTATCCCATATTAAAACAACTTACACATGGGCATTTTTTACTGCTATTTTATAACTAAAGCTGGGACTCCATGAAGTTTCATAACTTGTTCAACATCATCTAACACAAAATTGAAGGTGAGAGGATTTGAAATGTGACTTGTTTGTCTAACTGCAAAATCTATATTGTTTCCTTGAAAAATACAGGCAACTTACTTGACCATGGATGAAACTGAGAAGTCAAGTGACCCTTCCAAGGATGCAAAAAGAACGGGATGCAGGTTCAGGATTAAGACAGGATTTTCTGATGCTTTCTCTGAGTCCTGTCCATTACATCATGCAGTCTCATTGGATATTTAATTTTCTATTAGTATGTGTGAATTTCTGTATGTCTTTTCTTTCCATTAGAAGAAAATTCAAACTTTATCTTTCTAGTATTTTTTTCTCTCCCTGTGGACCTTTAGAAAGTACTTTATCTAACACTCAATTTCAGTATGTTTCAAAAACTTTCAAAATGTACATAATTATAAAATTCATGCTTTATGGTATAAAATTCTGTAGATTTTGACAAATACTTATGGTTCTGCATTTATACTACAATCATGATAGAATGGTTCCATCCTACATTTCTTCAGGCTGCCCCATTACAGTTAGCATTCTTCCCCATTCCAAACTCTGGCAACCATTGACCTGATTTTATCCATACAGCTTTTTTCCCCAGAATATCAAGTAAATGGGATATCACAGTATGTATATTTGTTTGCCTTCTTTCAGTTAGCAGAGTGCTTTGAGATCCACCTATATTGTTACATGGATTGGTATTTCATTCTTTTTTTATTTGTGGGTAGTATTCTGTGGTAGCAAGATTCCCCAGTTTGTTTATTCATTCACCAATTGCTTCAGTTTTTGGTAACTATGAGTTAAGCTGCTACAAACATTTTTGTATAGGTTTTTTCAAGAACACAAGTTCTTGTTTCTTATGAATAAATACCTAGGAGTAGGATTGCTTGTCATAGAGTTGTATATGTTTGCTTCTATAAGAAGCTGCCAAACTTTTCCTCAAAGAGGCTGCACCACTTTACATTCCTGTCAGCAGTATGAGATGTCCAGTGGTTCTGCATCCTCACCAACATGTAGTATTATCTTTTTAAAAAATAAATTTTAGGCATTCCAATAGATGTATAGTAGAAACTCATCGTGTTCTAAATTTGCATTTCCCTAATGATTTATGATCATATTTCTATAAGCTTACTTGCCGTCTGTATATCCTCTTCAGTAAAATGTCCAAATAGTTGAATCACTTTTATACTAGACTTTTTGTTTACTTATTGTATTTTGAGAATTTTTTTAATATATAGTCTGGATACAAATCTTTTGTCACATTTTTTATTTGTAAATATTTCCCAGTCTACGACTTACTTTTTTTTTCCTTCTTTTAATGGTGTCTTTCATGGAACAAATGTTTTTACTTTTAATAATGTTTTCTGTAGCAATTTTTTTCTTGTATATGTCATGCTTTGGTGTATTATCCAATAAAATGTTGACTGATCCAAGATCATCATAATTTTTCTCTTATGTTTTCTTATAGCAGTCTTATAGTTTTGGTTTTACAAGGGGGATCCCAAAAACCCAGAATTTATTTATATAAAATTTTGTATTTATTTTTACATGTTTAAACTTCAGTCACTTCAAAGTACTCTTTGTTTGATGCAATACTCTTATTGAGTTGTATTTTCTACTGCTCAAAACTGTTTTTGAACTTGTCAATTTTGATGCCTTTGGTGCTTCTGCTATTTTTTTTTTCACCTCTTCCACACGGACAAAATGTTTCCCCTTGAGGATTTTTTTAATCCGGGGAAACAAAACAAAACAAAAAGTCGCTCAGGGTGAGATAAGGTGAATAGGGAGGGTGGGACATGGGAATTATGCTATTTTTGGTCAAAAGCTGCTGAAAACTCAGCGTGATGTGTGCAGTTGTTTGTGTAAATCATTCATCATGAAATGGGAAAATGCATTGAAGGAATCTCCAAAAAAGAATTCACTGAAGCCTAGTGCAGCCTCTCACAACACTAGCTGATATACTGCTGATGGGTTCCTAGAACACTTATTTAGTGGGGGAAGCCTTGTAGTACAAAGCCTGCCCTCCAAAAGATAATTCGAGGGTTTTTGGGGGGTTGCCTCTCGAATATGTAGGGCTATGATCCACTTGAATTAATTTTCATACATAGAGTGAGATAGAGTTCGTATATTTCTCTCTTCTCTTTTTGGGCCTATGAATATCCAATTTTTCCAGAAACATTTGCTGAAAAGACCATCTTTATTCATCGAATTGACTTTGTACCTTGGCCAGAAGCCCATTTTTCTTCCATTGTTCTTATATACACGGGCATGTTTCTGAAGTGTCTCTTATCTGTTTGTCTATCTTTATTTGTCATATTATTCTGGCTTTCTAATAAAATCTGATTTAGATATTGTTTTGTCTTCACATTTTTCATCTTTTTCAAACTTTTTTTGGCTATTTTAGAATTTGGAATTTGCATATTCATTTACCAATAGCTTGTCATGACTCTTTTTGTTGTTTTCTGAGCTTCTTAAATATGTGGTTTGTTGCATGTCATTAATTTTGGAAAATTCTAGTCTATTTTTTCCCCAAGTATTCTATCTTGTTCTTGTTCTTATTTTTCTTTTGTGAATTCAGTAATGTGCATGTTAGATGGTCTGATATTGTCCCCAAACTGTTGTATGCTCTGTTTTATTTTATTTATTTTTTGCTCCTTATGTTTTAGTTTGAATAATTTCTATTGACCTATCTTTAAGGTCACTGATATTCTCCTCAGTTGTTTCAAGTTTAAAATTGAGTTAATCATAGACATTCTTCATTCTTCTTATTGTATTTTTTATTTCTATCATGTTTACCTAATTGTTTCTTATGATCTCCAATTCTGGTAAAATTATACTTCCTATTCTGCATGTTGTCCACTGTTTTTCAAGAATATTTAAAATACAAATTATAGCTATTTTCTCTTTTTAATATAACTAAATACATTTTCAGTGTCTGTGTCGTATCTAAGTCTGATCCTGTTTAATGCCTTTTCACATAGCAGTGTGCATTTCTTACTATTTAAAATATACTTCATTTTTTAAAACATTTGTTTTTATTATATATGGCAGGAGAGACTAAGGTGAATAGTTTTATGCCCAGAAAAAGACATGCCTTTTCTTCTGCTAAGCCTAAATTGTGGGGATTTAAACCAGTTTGGTCTGAAGTTAAGCTGGGCTTGGGTTTGTTGTTGCTGGATATATTGAGAGAAACATAGTGTTCAAATTCCTCTTGGGATGCCTTGTATTTAGGGTAGGAGCTCATTTGCTAGGTTTTATCAATGTTTGTTCCATCTTCTGCATTGGGTCTTTCCTTTCAGCTTTGTCTTAGATAACTTCTTTCTCCACCCTCTTGTCTCTCTCCTACTCCCTTTCCAGCAATATTCCACTGTTGCCTCTTATTCAATATTTTTTTCTTGGTGGTATGAATGGGAGAGAAATATTCTGTTGTTCTGAAGCTTTAGTTTGGGCAAGTAATGTGTCCCTGCGTCCCCAGAATATGGTTCTCCTGGTGCTCTTTATCCTCTTCCAGTTATTGTTCTGAGCCCAGCTTGTATTTCTGCCCTTCCTCTCAGGGGTTAGAAGGATTTTTCCTATCTTATTCTTCAGAAAGAATGAGTTTTTACCAGTGCCCTAAGGACATGGTCCTACTTCTTCTGTCCTACTCCAAGGCTATTTATTGTTCCCCTTGCATGACAAGGAAGAAGGATCCGAATGTGGTGTTGTGCTCTTTCCACAGTGGCTTATGTATCCCTTTGCTGGCCAGTCCCATCAGTAATGTCTGCTTTGGAATCACCTAAGTGTTTTATTGTTATTTTTTGACTTTTGAGGGCTTGGTGAGGTTCATGGAAAAGATCTCCTAAGTATTTCTGAATTCCTTCTTTCTCTACAGTCCCAGGGGATCCACACTTTTTCCTAGCCCATATTGACTTCTACCAATTTATTAACAATTCAAGTTGAATTCTTCTCACCTTCCTCTAGCAGCATCTGCCCTGGATAAGAAATTGCTCATTTTCTGTGTTTTATCTCCTTAAATTTTGGGCTAGTTGGTTGACCTCAGTTCTCTGATTGGTACAAAAATGGTATAAAACTTAAAGTTTCCTTGACTTTTGTTGTTGTAAGAATGGAATGACACTTTTTCACAGCTTTCTATATTACAAGTAGAATTCAAAAGTGTGCCTCAATTTTGCTTTATATGTATATTAAACAGAATGGTTGCCCTTTCAGTCCAATTTCATCTCAGGGCTACTCTCTGGGAGGTCACCTAATAAGATCATTAATAGACTATGTGTCTCAAAGTATCCAATCTAATAAGTAATTAATCCTGTACCCAGTTAGTAATTTTTATTCCTGAATATTCTTTAGGAAATTTGCAAGAAGCTAAAGGCCTGAGATGGCAGCATTGTTATTACTAAGCACAAATGGAAATTTATAAAATATAGTTTTGAGGAGGATATTTTTGGTGAGACAATATAATACCCCTGTGAGTTGAAAGCTCTCTGGTTCATAGGCAGAAAATGGAAAACTTCCACTTGAAGTTCAGTCCATTTTTCTCACTCACTTAATGGCAGATCTGTAAGCCATTTCTTCATTGTATCTAGGGTTTTATGATCACCAATAGAGAGCAACCAACTCATGATTTAATTCATTATTTCCCAGAAGAACAGCTGTCTCAAGGATTTTAGAATTGCCTTTTCTACAACACAGGTGATTTAAGTGCTGAGCTAAGTGAGTATCAATTTTCCAATTTTGTACCACTTCAGACCATGTTGATATTTTAACTTCTGAAGACTAAGTTACAACACATTTTACAATGTACAATCTAGTATTTACTATAGGTATGATACAGTTTAGTATTAGGAAAAATATTACTAGAACAGCTAGCTATTACACATTATCTTTTTCTAACTGAGCCTTTTTAGCTGATACAGAAAAGTCCAGGATAAATCAATTTCAAAACATATCATCAGTGTGGGAAATTTCATCCCTTTCTGCTTCAAAGTGCTCTTAGCTAAGTTAGTGCTGAATCTAGGAGGAAAAAAAAATCTTATCTTCTTTATATACAAGTAAAAATATTTACTCTTGTGCAATTGATAGGGGCTGCTCTAAAATTTATATGACTTGAGTGCTAGTCTCTGTTCTAACGCTAGCTTTTTGTGAAAACTTAAGAAAGTCACTTGTCCTACTGGATCCCCAGTTTTTTTGACTTCAAGGTAAAAATAATAATACTGACTCTTTCAGCTTTTGAAGATTAAGCTATCATGTCAAGTTAGATCCTAAATTAAGTATTAGCAAAGCCTTAAGCTAGTGTTAGCCAAGTGGTATGCACTAAACAAATATTGATTGACTAGCTTATTAAGAAATTTATTAGAAAATAGCACATCATACATCCAAAATATATCTTCTTATTCTCCCCAGAGAGTTAGATGCAGCTTGCACATGTCAGTATTATAGTGATTATTATAATATACATTATCTCTGTATATCTTCTCCCTTCAAGACATTTGGTTACTTTAGAGCAGTTAATTATTTTTTCATTCCTTAAATATAATGTAGAACCTAGAGTTGTTATTACTATAACAATAAAACTGACCATTTATTTGACATTATGTACTAGTAATAATCTATTAAATAAGTGCTTTAGGTACATTATTTTACATAATGCTTTCAACTACTCTAGGAGATAGTGCTGGGGCACACAGTTTTAAGGGGACTCCTACATTTTCATAGGCTTTATTTCCAGGAACTCGTGATGGAGAACTGAGAAAAATCCCTTTATAGCTCTGGCAAAGGTAATGAATAAGTAATCACTGTGAGACACATCCAAAGTGTTCTTCATAGCAAAGGTCTGCTCTCCAGGGGAAAGACGTTAACAGAGTCTTATCCTAGGTTGGGGAAGGAAATTTCTTAGATTCCAAGCCTCTCCAACTTTCCTCTCTTATGTAAGAGAAAAAATTAGGTAACAGTAATAAAGGCTTTAAGGAAACATGGTAAATACTACAGCCAAGGAAAGGGGTAAAGAGTAAAGGGCTCCTGGTTAAAAATATCTAGACCACTGAAGAAATACACATAATGGTCAAAGTCCAGAGATATAGGCCTACTAAAGGACTAAAATTTAATCAGAAGATTATAGAATGCTTGCTTTCTCCACGCCTTATCATCACACTAACTGGGCTGTAATATAAGAATAGTGTATTACAGGTGAAGGATCAGCAAGATACAGATTTTCTCTGAGGAGAAGTGCTTAGGAAAGCCCAAAGTCAAGAGGAGACAATCCCCCCCAAAAAAAGGTGCAAGAAAAACTTGAAGTCTCTGGCAACATTCAGCACAATATAAATCATAGCCAGATTAATATAAATCCTCACAGTAAAGGCCTATTTATTTCAGTTCCTATTTCCTATATCCTAGTGAGGCAGGGTAGCTGTACAGGTTAGGAATAGATAGATAAATTTCTTGTAGGCAGGTTTTAGAAAGTGCCTATATATCCCAACAACAGGCTGACCAGCTCTGCTGGCTGGAATGTAAATTCAGTGCAGACTCCCAGGCCACACCACCACCACAGCTTGCCAAAGGAAAATCAATCAAGGTGATTCCCAGACCAGGAATCAAAAAGTCATAGAAATGGTAATAAGACTACACCTCCACCTAAAAGAGGTGGAGCAATGGGAGCAGATATCCCTGCCTATCATTTACATATTAATCACTAAATGGTTATATCAGGTCTTTTGTAAAGAGCAAAAGACATGGTTTTTCTTTTTTTGAGAAACTCGCCCTCGGCAGCTCTTTCTGCCATGAAACTTTCTTTTTCCTCCTCTTCTTTTGCTAATAAACTTTGTTTTAGAACTTTGCTGGCCACTCTTAAATTCATTTTTAGGTTGAGTCAAAGAATCCACAAGTTTTGTGCCACACCCCATCCAGCATCACCAGTACAACATATCTTACTTTCAACAAAAAATTAAAAGGCATGCCAAAAAACAAAACTAAACTAAACACAGTCTAAAAGACAAAGTTACTACAACCAGAATCAGATATGGCACAGATGTTAAAATTATCAAAGTTTTTACATGTCTGATTAATATACTAAGGGCTGTAATAAAAAAAAGTAGGCAAATAAGTAGTGACACGAGTAATGCAAGCAGAACAATTTAAAATAAAATGCTGGAAATAAAAAAGTACTGTAACAACAATGAAAAGTGCCTTCTATGCACACATAGTAGACTTAACATAACTTTGGCAAGTTGCGGTGGTGGGGTAGCCTGGGAACATAGTAGACTTAACATGAATGAGCTTGATGATAGGGGCAACAGAAACTCCTCAAACTTAAATAGAGAATAAGAGAGTAAAAACAAAACAAAACATCCAAGAATTTAGGATAATCTCAAAATGTGTAACATATATGTAATTGGAAAATCGGGCATAGAATCAAGAGAGAATAGAACAGAAGAAATATTTTAAGTGATAATGGCTGAGTGGTTTCTAAAATTGTATACAATAAATTGCAGATAAGAAATTACTAGAAGCTGAGAGAATAACAAGCGAAAATATGGCAAGCCAAACCAAACATTCCCTGGTATAAGTGGATCTAAGTCCAGCTGCTTGAAAGATAAACTCGAGAGCCAAGAGTTGGTGGAAGAAAGATTTTATTCAAGAGCTGGCAACCTGGGGATATGGCACATAAAAAACCACCTGGAATTTTCAGCCTAGTTAGAAAGATTCTTAGAGGGAAACTTTGTATGAAAAACATGCAGGAGTGGTACAGGGTGCAGGCCTGAGCATCTTGTCCTGATGGCTTATCTTAGGTGGTAGTCCTCCTGGAGGTCTGATTAGTGTTATTCCAGCTCAAGTCAGGTTATGGATCAATGCTCTCATGACTCATCTCAAGTGAGAGGGTCCCAAAATCAGGCCTGCATTCCTGGTCTTTTTAAAGATTAGGCTCTGGAATTCTTAAGCAAGCATATGATCAGATAAACATGAATTATGGAGGATGGGGGAGGAATGTACAAGGAAGAGAAAGAGAAAAAAATTTAAAGGAAAAAAGGATGGGTGATAAAAAAGGTTTCAGAGCAGGATTTTGGTTATATAGTCATATCATATTCAAGCTGCAGAAAACTAAAGACAGAGAAAAGGTTTTGTGAAAAACCAGAGGGAGTGGAAGGAAAACACCTTTCATAGGAGCAAAGAGAAGACTTAATTAAAAATTATGCAAGCAAGAACAGAGAGAAGTGAAGTATTTAAAGTGTTGATGGAAAAAACCCCACCAACTTAGAATTCAAAATACAGTGAAATTATCTCTTAATAGTAAAGGAGAAATCGATATTTTTTTCCCAGAGAAACAAAAAAATTTTCCTGAAAAAAAAGTTAAAAAAGATTCTTTAGGCAGAATAAAAATGATAAGGGTCAGAAACATGGATCTACATAAAGAAAAGTAGAGTAACAGAACAGTAATGAATGAAAGATAAATAAAATCTTTTAATTTTTATTCTTAATCTAAAAGATCACTGTCTAAATAATAATAATTAAATAATTAACATTGTAATACAATTAATTGAATAATGATAGCATATTGGTGATTATAAGCTATAGAAGAAATAAAATGAATGACAGCAATGTTATAAAGGAGGAATTAGAAATACTCTGTCATAAGGTGCCTGTACTATATGTGAAGAAATATAATGCTATTTCAAAGTAGACACAGATTAGTTTAAAATATGCATTGTAAATGCTAGGGCAATGACTGAGTAATTTTTTTAAAAGTATACTTGATAGACTAAGTAAGGAGATGAAATAGACTCATATAAACTTCAATTAAAAGCAGAGAAGGCAGAAAAGAGAAGAAAAAGAACAAAGAACAATAGAAAACACTAACAAACTCTATTAATCCAATTATATTAATAATCACTTTAAATGTGAATGATCTAAATATACCAATTAAAAGACATTGACAGCATGGTTTAAAAAAACAAGACTCAACTTCATGTTGTCAACAAAAAACTTGCTTTAAATATAAAAACTCAGGTAAGTTGAAGGTGAAGAGATGGAGGAAGATATACCATGATAACATGAATCAAGAGAAAGTTGGAGTACCCATCTTTTTCTTTTTTGAAAGTAAGATTTGTTGAGAGGGACAGAAAAGGTCCCACAGTGAGAGGGAACCTGAGGGACTTGCCAGAGTACCTATCTTAATTCTGGACAAACAGACTTCAGGACAAGAAAGATTATCATGAATTTAAAAAGGTCATTAACAAAGAGTATCAAAATTATTTGAGGCAAAAACTGATAGTACTGAAAGAAGAAACCACTACTATAGTTAGAGACTTCAGTACCCCTCTGTCAGTAATCGATATATAAAACAGGTAGAAAAAAAGTAAGGATATAACTGACTTGAGCATCACTATTAATCAACTTGATCTATTAATAATATAGAATATTCTGCCTAGTAATAGTAGAATATTATTTTTTCTCAGGCTTTCATGAAACATTCTCCAAGATATGCAATAGATTCTGAGCCATAAAATATACTATATATATCATAAAATCACAAAAGAATAAAAACCATACAAAGTATGTTCTCAGACAGCAATGCAATTAAACTAGAGATCAATAACATGCAGAAAACTAGACAATCCCCAAATCTCTAAAAGTTAAACAAAAACACTTCTAAGAATACATGGAAGCCTAAAAAGAAATTTTAAAATATTTTCAACAAAATGCTAGTGACAATATAACATCAAAATTTGTGGACTACAATACAACTGTGCTTCCGGGGAAATTTACAGTATTTAATTGGTCTAAAATTAATAACCTAAGCTTTCATCATATGGAAATAGAGAAAGATGGACAATTTAAGCCTAAAGCATAAAAAAATAATAAAAATTAAGGATGAAAATAATGAAATTAAAAACAAGAAAACAATGTAAAAGATAAACAAAGTCAAAAGCTATTTCTATGTAAAAATCAATAAAATTAATAAAGTGCTAGTCAGGCTAACCAAAAAAAAAAAGAGAGAGAGAGAGAGAGAGAAGACATGTTACCAATATAAGAAATGAGAGTTAACATCACTCTAGATTCTATGAACATTAAAAGGATGACTATAAAAGAATACTATGAAAAACTCTTTGTGTAAAATTTGATAACTTAGATGAATTAAACCAATTCCTTGAAATATGCAAACTATTAAAATTCACACAAGAAGAGACAGATAACATGAATAGCCTTATATCTTTTAAATATATTAAATTAGTAATAACCTTTCTTCCAAAAGGCCAAGATGATTTCACTGCTGAAATCTACCAAGAAGTATTATCAATGCTCCATATTCTTTTCTAGTGAATGAAGGCAGAGGGAATACTTCCAAACTCATTTTATGAGGCCAGAATTCCCTAATGCAAAAATCAGATAAAGATATTACAAGAGAGAAAAACTATAGATCAATATCTCTCATGGCCATAGATGCAAAATAACTCAACAAAATATTAAAAAATGCAATACAACAATGTATTAAAAAACCTATACATGGTGGCCATATATATTCATTTGATATATGCAAGGCAGATTAACCTTCAAAAATCAATTGATGTAATCTTCCATAGTAACAGATTAAAGAAAAGAAACCATAAAATGAATAGAAAGTATTTGACAAAATTTAACACTGATTTATGACCAAAAACAAAACAAAACAAACAAACAAACAAATACCAACCCTTGACAAACTAGAAACAGAGGGGATAAAGGACAGCCTGATAAGAACATTGACAAAGACCTACAGATAATATTGTACTTAATGTTGAGCGACTGAACATTCACTGCTTGGTTAGTTTGGGAGCAAGGCAAGGGTGTCTTCTTTCACCACGCCTATTTAACATTGTAGTGTAAGTCTTAGTTAACACAGTAAGACCAAAAAAAGAAATAAAAGATGTATAGATTGGAAAGGAAGGAAAAAAGTTTCATTATTTGCAGATAACATGATTATCTACATAGGAAATCTCCAAATATCGACAAAAACCTCTGAAATTGGATGGCAGTGGACCTGGTTGGAGTGTGAGAGTCTCTGCAAAAGTGAGTATCCATAAAGACTGCTCGAGTGGGTGTATGCTGGTGGGTCAGTGAAAATTCATCTGAGGGGAGAGTCAGATTCAAGCCCATGGGGCTCACCTCTGGAAGTGACTGCAACCCACCACTGCCCTGAGATTGGTGCCCCAGTGCACAGAATCATCTGCCATTCTTGGGAGTCTCTTGACCTGGCACATGCCATTCTCAGGGGTCTATTGACCTGGCACATGCCATCACCTGTAGCAGCAGGTCAGCATTAGCAGCAGGAACCATGGAGAAGGTGCAGGGAGGAAATCTGAAACTGAGTCCCGTGGCCAGTGAGGAGATGCTGACCACCACCATTTTCTCAGTCCTGGGACCAGTCAGAGACCTGCATTGCCCCACTCAGCTCTATCCAGTCTCCATCCTGAGACCCAGAGACTACCTCTGCATCCTTCTGGGATTGATCATCAGTGGGTCTGCCTCAGAGAGGCAGACACCTCCAACCCCCACTCTGGAACAGACACAGACACCTGATCTGAGTGGGACACTTGCAGCAGCGGCAGCAGCAGAAGAGTCAGATGGGTCCAGATCTGAATCATCCTCCTCCCACAGCAGTCTGCAGAGTATCTTACCCATGCTGAAAGCAACCCTATCAGCCTGCACTGAGAGAGGAGACAGGCTGGAGACTGGAGCTATTCCCTAATGTGGCAGTAACCAAAAGTGGAGGCAGTCAAAAGCAGTAGCAGCCAAAAGTGGCAGCAGTGCTTGGGAAAGAAACCTGAAGTTCCAGAAATGGCCACAAAGCAAGCTCTTTTCTTTTCTCCTTCTTTCTGTTTTTGTTTACCATTTTTTTATTTGCTTTGTTTTTGTTATGCTATTGTTGTTTTTTAGATTTTCTGTTTGTGTATGGGCACTTTTGTGGGCAAGTACATCAAGAGGGTTTTGTTTGTTTGTTTTTTTATATGATTGCTTGTATGCTTTCGTCTTGTTTCTTCTGTCTTTGTTTATGTTTTAGTAGGTACACCTATTTTCCCACTTCTTCTTTTCTCTCTCCACCTTCCTTTCATCTCCCTCCTTCCTTTTTCCATTCTTTTCCTTCTTCTTATCTCATTTTGCTTTCAGGGGGCAAACATATATCCCCACTACATGGGCAGATTGAAAGGTGATGGGAAGTAGGTTCCAGGGGGCCAACACACCTGTCAGTGAATACTGGAATCTGAAGATAGCTACTGAACCACATCTCCCCCTTAATCAAATCTCAAAACAGCAAAAACACAGACCCCCCAACCCCAGTCTGGCTTCAAAACAGAACAAATACAGAGGATCTATATAAGGAAGAACAGAGGATTCAGCAAACAGAATTAAAAGCTATCCCCCCCATCACTGAACAGAAGGGGAAGGAAAGGGGGAGGAAAACCTTCACAAATGAAGAAGTACCAATGAAGGAATACAGGTCTCATACAGACCCCTGGGAAGACAACTACTGAGAATACAGACTTTGGAACTCAAACAATGAAGAGTCCTTAGAACAACTAGTCTCAAACCGCAAACCCAGATATCAAGATATTAATAAAGAGAAAAAATAGAAAAGCAGAGAGACAAGAGAAAGAATGAAGGAGTTGATAACTGATGACAGCAATAAAGAATACAGTGAATGAAATAAGTAACAAACTGATAAGCATGGAAAGCAGAATTAACCAAGCAGACAAAAGAATTTCAGAGCTTGAGACCAAAATATGGAACTAACCCAAACTGTTAAAAATATAGAAAAGCTTAAAAAGACAGAACAAAGTCTCCAAGATATAAGCAATTACATCAAGAGACTGAACCTAAAATTTATTGAAATCCCTAAGGCAGATAGAGAGACAGAGACCACTCTGGAACATTCAATGAAATTATTCAAGAAACTTCCCTCATCTCATCAGAGACATGACCATTCAAACAAAAAAGATTCAGAGAACCTCTGCAAGACATCAAATGAGAAGACCAATTCCTAGACACATAGTAATTTGCTTATACAAAATAGGGATAAAAGAAAAAATCCTAAAGGCAGCAAGGGGAAAAGTTCAGACTACCTACCAGGGAAGGTCAATTAGAATAGCAGCAGACTTATCTACAGAAACACTACAAGCTAGAGGAGACTGGAGTCCAATTTTCAAAATTTGCAAAGATAAACAATTTCAACTAAGAATTTTCCATGCAGCTAAGCTACGTTTCATCAGCAATGGAGAATTAAAATCCTTCCCAGGCATTCAATCCCTAAGAATTTATGCCAACTGCAGATCAGCTCTACAAGAAACACTTAAGAAAGGATTAAACACAGAAGAAAGAAGAAAAAGAATGACCACTTTCTTTGCAAGAATGTAGGAAGAAGTTTGAAAACACACAAAAATCAACCCCCAAATCAAAAGAAAGTCAAAAAACAAATAAATAAACAACAACAAACTTTTTAAGAACCTCATTACAGGGATAAAGTCTCATATCTCAATAATTAACCTGAATGTGAACAGACTAAATGCAACACTAAAAAGACATAAAATGCCAAATTGGATAAAAAATCATGACTCAACATTATGCTGTCCCCAGGAGACTCATCACCAGAAAGGACATGCACAGATTCAAAGTAAGATACTGGAAAACAAATTTTCAGGTGAATGGAACACCAAAGAAAGTAAGAGTTGTGATCTTAATATCAGACAAAATACCCTTTAAACTATCAAAAATTTAAAAAGATACTGAAGATCACCACATAATGATAAAAGGTTCAATCCATCAATAAGAAATATTCATCCTAAACATATATGTGCCCAGCATAGGAGCATCAGCTTTCATAAAGCAGCTTTTAGAAAAACTAAAAAAAGACATTACTCTACATTATCATAACTGGTGACTTAAATATCCCACTAACAACCTTAGACAGATCAACAAGACAAAAAATCAACAAAGAGATCTGGAACATCAACTTGACACTTGACCAAATGAACCTATTAGGTATCTACAGAAACTCTACCCAACAACCACAGAATATACATTCTACTCATCACCACATGAAATGTACTCTAAGATCCACCATATCCTTGGCCATAAATCAAGCATAAGCAAATTTCGTAAGATTGAAATACTGCCATACACCTTCTCAGACCACAGTGGAATAAAAATAAATATCAACACCAAAAAAGTTCCCCCAAAACACACAAAGACATGGACATTAAACAGAATGATTCTGAATAACTTCTAGGTCAACATAGAAATCAAAAAAAAATTAAAAGATTCCTGGAAACAAATGAAAATGAAGAAACATCTTACCAAACTCTCTGAGATGCCACGAAAGCAGTACTAACAGGAGAATTTATATCTCTACAAACACACATGAAGAAAATTGAAAGATCATAAGTTAATAGCCTTAAGACAAATCACCTAGGGAAGCTGGAAAAACAAGACCATCAAAACCCTATCTTCAGCAGAAGAATCCAGATCACCAAAATAAAAGCCCCAATACCAGACATAAAAGACAAAAATATAATAGAAAAAAAATCAACTAAACAAAAAGCTGGTTCTCTGAAAGGATAAATAAGATTGATGGACCCCTAGCCAGACTGATCAAGAAAAGGAGAGAAAAAACCCAAATAAACACAATCAGAAATGCAAAAGATCAAGTCACAACTGACCCTGAAGAAACACAAAAGATTATCAGAGACTACTATGTACACTTGTATGGAAACAAACTTATAAACTTAAAGACAATGGAGAACTCTCTGACATCACACAACCTCCCCAGGTTGAAATAAGAAGAAATTGAGACCCTCAATAGACCAATAACATCCCAGGAAACTGACTTTGTCACAAGAAAACTACCTACAAAAAAAAAATCCCTGAACCTGATGGCTTTCCAGTAGAATTCTACAAAACATATAAGGTGGAGTTGATACTAAATCCTACTGAAAGCATTCCAGGCAATCTAGAAAGATAGCACTCTCCCCAGTTCATTTAATGAAGCTAACACAATATTGATACCCAAACTGTGTAAAGATCCAACAAAAAAAGAGAATTACAGGCCAATATTCCTGATGAACATAGATGCTAAAATTCTCAACAAAAGTCTAGCAAAACAGACACAGCAACCCATCTCAAAAATCAACCACCATGACCAAGTAGGCTTCATCTCCAGAATGCAGGGCTGGTTCAACATTTTCAAGACCACAAACATAATTATATGCTTCAACAGATGTAAAAACAAGAACCACATGAGTATATTATTAGACACAGAAAAAGCTTTCAATAAAATCCAGCATCCCTCTTAATAAAAACCCTTGAACATCTGGGCATAGATGGAACATACCTCAAAATAGTAAGAACCTTCTATGAGAAAATCACTGCCAACATACTGCTAAACAGACAAAAATTGGAACCATTTCCCCTGAAAACCAGAACAAGGCAAGGTTGCCACTTTCACATCTCCTGTTCAACATAGTGTTGGAAGTCCTAGCTAGAGCAATCATACCAGATAAGGAAATCAGGGTATCCAAAAAAGGAAAAGAGGAAGTCAAGTTATCCCTCCTTGCAGATGACATGATCCTATACCTCAAAAATCCAAGAGAATCTGTCAAAAACCTTCTTGCACTGATAAAAGACTGGCAAAGTCTCAGGGTATAAAATAAATGTACACAAGAGAGTTGCATTCCTATACACCAACAATAAACAAACACAAACCCAAATAAAAAGAAGAATCTCATTCGCAATAGCCATAAATAAATGAAATACCTTGACATCTTCCTAACCAGAGAAAGACCTTTACAATGAAAACTACAAAACATTGCTCGAGGAAATCAAAGACAACACAAACAAATGGAAAAATATTCCATACTCATGGATTGGAAGAATCAACATTGTGAAGATGTCCATTCTACCAAAGGCAATCCACAGATTTAATGCAATTTCCATTAAATTACTAGCATCATTCTTCCCAGACCTGGAAATGACAATACAGAAATTCATATGGAAACATAAATGACCACGAATAGACAAAGCAATCCTCAGAAAAAGAAACAAAGCAGGAGGTACCACACTCCCATACTTTAAATTTTATTATAAGGCTACAATAATCAAAATAGCCTGGTATTGGTATAGGAACAGGCATATAGACCAATGGAACACGAGAGAGATTCCAGAATCAAAACCTCAATTTCTCAACCAACTCATCTTTGACAGAGCCTACTCCAACAACCACTGGGGAAAGGAGAAACCTATTCCATAAATGATGCTGGGAAAACTGACCACACACAGAAGATTAAATCAAAACCCTTATCTTTCACCATACACAAAAATCAACTCTAAATGGATCAAAGACCTAAATGTAAAACTCAAACTATAAGAACCTTAGAAAATGCAGGAGACACCCTTATGGAAATTAGAAGTGGCAACCAATTCCTGATCAAAACCCCAAATACCCATGTCATAGGATGTAAGATAAACAAGTGGGAGCTCATCAAACTAAAAAACCTCTGCAAAGCAAAAGAAACCATCAAGAGTGGGGATATAGCCCACAGAATGGGAAAAATTATTTGCCAACTGTATATCTGATAAAGACCTAAAATCAAGGATCTATAAGGAACCCAAATGTGCTGAAAAGATGAAAAGAAAACAATCCCATGACATAGTGGGCCAAGGATATGAAGAGACACTTCTCAAAAGAAGGCATACAAACAGCCAACAGATACATGAAAAAATGCTCAGCGTCACTAATCATCAATGAAATGCAAATTAAAACCACACTGAGATACCACCTAACTCCATTCAGGATGGCCATCATCACTAACTGAAAAATCAACAGATGCTGGAGAGGGTGTGGGGAAAAGCGAACACTTCTACACTCTTGGTGGGAGTGTAAACTAATACATCCTCTGTGGAAAACAGTTTGGCGATTCCTAAAAGATCTAAAAATCGACCTTCCATATAATCCCGCAATCCATCTTCTGGGAATATACTCAGAGAAACATAAATCACTGTATGAAAAAGATACCTGCACACACATGTTTACTGCAGCATTATTCACAATAGCAAAAACATAGAACCAACCATGATGCCTATCAAAAGAGGACTGAATAAAAAAAAAATGTGGTACACATATACAATGGAATATTACACAGCCATAAAGGAGGATAAAATTATGAAGTTTTCACCAACTTGGATGAACTTAGTGTAAGTAATACTGAATGATCTATCATAGAAACAAAGAATTGAGTACCACATATTCTTACTCATAAGCGGACCTTGAGCAATTATCAAATACTGTAGAAAGGGATTGGCAGTAATAGGAAACTGCCAGGGGAGGGGGAGCACACCCTCATCAATAAGGGTACCTGCATAATTACCATTTGTATACCTCATCCTGAATTGTACCCCACGTTTTTAAAATGAAAAAAAGTCTTCTGAAACTAATAACAAATATAGCAAGTAGCAAAGTCACAGGACAAAAGGACAATAATCGATTGTTTTACTATCCATCAGCAATAAAAAATTGTAATGTAAATTTTTAAAATAAACAAAAAGTTAATAATAGTTTATAAATCTAACTTTGGTATAAAGCTAACAACATGAAATACTTGGGTATAAATCCAACAAAATATTTACAGGATGTAAGTATGAAAAATTATAAAACACTGATGATACAAATAAAAAATCAAAATAAATGGAGAGCTATTCCATGTTCATGAATAGGAGGACTCAATATTGGTAAGATGTTCTTCTTAACTTACTCTACAAATTCAGTGCAATTCTGATCAATATTTCAGCAAGATATTTCATAGATACTAACACACTAATTTTAAAGTTTATAAAGAGAGCAGAAGACACAGAATAGTCAACATAATATTGAATGCTAACAAAGTTGAAATACAGTCCCTTAAATGTAGGCTAAATATAGTAACTTCCTTCCAAAAATGAAGTATGGAAAGAGAAAAATAGAGTTACTTTAGAATGGAGAAACCTGACAAACACTATCCGTATCAGGTAATCAAGATTAACATCAACAATGATAAATTACATTGACAGTATGCATTCTTAATCTAATGTCATGAAAATGGCACTTTTCCTTTGTAGTATTCTCCCCCCCAAACCCCATAACCCCAGTTTAATCATGAGGAAAACATCAGATAAATTCCAATTGAGGGATATTCTACAAAATACCTTACCAGTATGCCATAAAACTATCAAAGTAATCAAAAACAAGAAAAGTCTGAAAAACTGTCATAGTCAGGAGAAGTCTAAAGAAACATAATGCCTAAATGTAATATGATATCCTGATAAGGCCCTGGAACCAAAAAAAGACATTAGGTAAAAACTAAGACAATCTGAATGAAGTATGGACTTCAATTAAAAATAATGTATTAATTACCGCAATAAATGTATCATACTACCATAAGATGTGAATAATAGGGAAAACTTGGTATAGAAATACTAAAGTATCCTGGGATAGAAACTGGTTTTCAGCAGGAACATGGCCACTTCATCTTCTGAAATGTGAGGGAAGTATGAACAGAAGTCTGTTTTTGTTTTTGTTTTTCTCCTTGAGGGAGTGTATTGGGGAATTCAATCCTGATTAGCCTGATTCATCTCTGTTTGTGAAGTAGAAGGTCATGTCATATGTTGAAAAAATACAAATGTGTTAAGGTATTTGAATAAAGTGGTAAATTTTGAGAAGAGGCACCAAGAGAATGAGAATAAAATTTGTCAGAGCAGACAAAGAAGATTTGAGTGGGTCACTAAAAATTATAATTCTCAAATCTGACATGGCATTGACTCAGTAACTATATATATTCTTTGGGGATCCCAGGTGTGTGTATGGGTACAGAGCTGGAAGACAGTAGGATTCACCATAGGTTGGAAATTTGTAGGGTCAATGTAATGGGAAAAAAAGAGGGGGCAAGGAGGTTGAGATTGCTTGTGGTAGAACTTTTGAGGAAATCAGCCATGGTGCTTCAGTGGAAATGAGGCCCATTAGAGATGATGAGGTAAAGGAGACAGAGGATTTGGATAAACAGATCACATGGTTACTGCAATCTTCTAGGACAATGCTAGGAGTTGGCAAAGAAAGAATTCTGTTAATGTAGGTAAGAGTTGGCATGGTTTAGTTCCATAGATATTTTGTTAAAGTTTGTTCAAATTTTTTCAATCCCACTTAAATACAGTAGCTAAATGTATATCCCAAAGCCTTCTACTTCTCTTGTACTTTAATATATGCTTGACTGCATTTTTAGGTGATATATGCACATTCTGATTTTTCTAGGAAATCAGTAGGATTTAAGAGCTGTGATAAAAGAAAGTCTTGACTTTGTGGGAATTTCAACTAAAACAAGATAAAAAATTCTGGATGATTCATTCTACGTATTTGACAGAATTATTAGTGAATCCTAGAGTACATGTGCACATTATTTTGGCTCATGTAAAATAAATTCAAAATCTGAGAAATTTAAAATTTATTATTTCTGTACATAGTCTAAGCATAATTAAAGCCAATTAGAGGAATGACAGGACATTCAAGAGAGACCGTGAACTCAAGTTATTCTATTCCTTACAAACTGGAGCTAGATATGGATTTATACAACATCTAACAATGTTCTCAAATAGTCAGTAATGTAAGATAGAATATTGAGCTTTAAGATACAGTACCTGGAGTTGTTGAAGGATGTAATGCAAAATATAAAACACAAGTTAAATTTGCATGTGGTAAACAGGTGTCTAAGATAGGAGTCTGAAAATCTGAATTACGTGCTCAGATTGTTAAAATCTTGTGTAGTCCTGAGTGACATTCAGAGCTATAGTTCTATAATGTGATGTGATGTGGTATGGTATAATATAATAATATAATATAATATAATATAATATAATATAATATAATATAATATAGGGATTGAAAAAAAACTTACTTTTGATCCTTTCTAACTCTGAAATGCTTACTCTTCAATGTCAAAGGCATATTTTAGCTTGTTTTATAATATACATATTCAAAATACCGGCATTTAATTCTTTTGGGTACCTTGATGAACTGAGATAATACTATGATATGGATAAATCAGCATTACAGTTGCACCAACCTTTATTAGTTTTCAAATTCGATTTAGACTTGCATTTATTTAATTCTATCTCAAAGTTCTATGTGTTGAGGTAGAAAAATTAAAACAAATTCTGAACAATGCCAGGGCTTTCTGAGTGATGTTTAAGAATGTAGATAAAACTTGTAACTGACTACTTTGTATCCAAATCCAGATGTTTGGCATAAAAAACTGCTTTCACCAACTTTATTTTCACCAAACCACGGGGAACTAGAGTTTAGAGTCTCTCTGAGACAACTAAAGAGTATCAACAGCTACAGATCGTGTGTGTGTGTGTGTGTGTGTGTGTGTGTGTGTGTGTGTGTGTGTGTGTAGTTTTCAGTTATGGGTGGTACATGCACTAGAAAGCTTATAGCTTTCATCCTACTTCATCTCACTTTCTTAGAATGGGAGCTTCGGGTAGAGAGTTTTCCAGCTTTATAATCAGAAATGTCATCACTCTCTCACCTTTCTTCTTTAAGACTTTAATCTTTTAAGTAAATAAGCAAACTGGTTCCTATATTGAAGTTTGTGACATTTGGCTGGCCACTCATCTGTAGGCTGAACTGTTTCCTTACCCTCTGTGCCTAAGCCAGGCTATTGCTATCCTGCCAAAGGATCTTATTCTAGAGTCCATGTTTATTAACCTTCTGAGTAAATTCTTTATATAGTGTTTAATCAGTAGCCTTTTGTAAAGTGCAAGTGAATTACAGACCACTTATCTGGGGCAATCATCTGCCATTTTTCAGAGGAAACCAATTGGATTTCCTATAAGAGATTGCTGGTTGAATGGGTCCATACAGGATACACAATTTAATTACTCATTTTTAGTTGTTCTTTTATTACAAACATGAATAGTATTTCTAGACTAGTGTATACTTTTCTTTCTGCTGATGACTTGATAGTAGTCTGAAAAGTGTGCATTTGGTGAGGGTCAGTGAGAAAATAGTGCCTCCCAATTTCTATGTTTCCAGAAAGTACTTGGCAATTAAATTCCTTGGAAAATCTTTAAAGCTTTCTTCCACTTCACAGTTTACTGTGACATTCAACAGAGGAAAGCATTCTAGGAGTTTTATAGGATGGCAGAGGAAGGAACTAAGCTTACAAGGTAAGAGCAGGGAACACTGGCTAAACCCTTTCCCTTAACGGAGTTTATTACTATACAATCAGGACCTTTGGTACTGAAATGTCCAGTAGAATAATTTGCTCCAATATTCTGAGTATGTTAGAAAACTTTGGATTCTCTACTCTTAAGATATTTGATAAATGCATTAAATATTTGATCAAATGAATTCCTATGTGGCTCCTCTCTTTCTAGTGGCCTCTGAGTGTATGCTGGGTGGCTCTGTGGGAGGGGCTGGCTTAAGCAATAAATTGTCAGGCCTGTTCACTTATTCCTATGTGCTGAAGGTTAGTATCATTTTGGAGGTAGGGATGGGAGAATCAAGGACTCTACTGGAATTTGGAGATACATTTTTCTTATTTTTTCCCCTAATTTCTTTATAAGCTGATAAAGAATATTGTATATTATTCTCTCTTTTTGGACTAGACCAATCTAATTTGCTCAGAAATGTAAAAGTATTATGATAACATAGGATTTTTACCTTTTTATATACTAGTAATGAATATTTTCCTACACTGTGCATCATTCTTATTCAGCTCCTCTTGTGACAAAAGATGTATCTTGGAACCCTAATTAGCTCCTGACTGATGCTGACTTAATAATGGCATGAAGCCACAGTTTTATTAGCTGTGAAATGGAAAGACCCCAAATAACTTATTGTGATGCTAAGACTTTGTTTTTTTGTTTGTTTTGCTCACAACGGTTGATAAAATGCCATCAGATACCCAAACCACTAATGTAGTCATCTTCTGCTAGGATGACTACAACTGACAATTTATATATGTGTAGACATCTAGAAATAATTTTGAAAATTAAGAATTCATATCCTTCTTCCCCCCTGGAAAGTTTACTATCAACACTCATGTTCTTTTTACTTTTTTTTTTCTTTTTTGAGTTGTAGTCTCACCCTGTCACCCAGACTGGAGTGCAGTGGCCGCTCCCGGCCACCGCAGCCTCGACCTGCTGGGCTCCAGCGATCCTTCCGCCTCAGCCTTCCAAGTAGCCGGAATTACAGGCATGCGCTACCATGCCCGGCTGATTTTTTTATTTATTGTAGAGATGAGGTCTCGCTGCCCCGGTGGGTCTCGAATCCGCGGGCTCAAGCAATCCACTCACCTCAGCCTCCCAAAGGCATGGGATTACAGGCTGAGTCCCCGAGCCCGGCTGTCTTTACTTTTTATTTTCCCTCGACACTAGACTTAGAAAGAAAGAACATAGGCTTTTAATATTTCTGAAATTAAATTTGGAGGGTTTTCACAAATATTACTTGTGATTACTATGAAATGTACAAGATAATCTGCAGACTTTATTAAATTACCTGAAGAAAATCTCTGAAAATCTTCTTGCCTGATATCCTTTAGACTCATCCAAATTTCCTTTGGATATAGGAACATGAGAACTGATGATACTTTTCTTGATTGTCTTCACCAATAGCTGACTGAAAATATTGATTAATGTTCCTTCAGTATTTTGCATGTTGGGTGTTTTCATTCCTGTCCAATTCTTCTTCGGTTTAAACTGCATTTTAGCTTTTTTCACCTCCAGCTAATGGAGATATTACCAGGAATGTAGGTGATGACATAGAGGCTGAAATGGTGCCAGCAGACGCATTAGGTTTCTTCTCTCACTCCAAACCAATTGTCTCGAGTTTTTAAATGAGAATTTTGAAATTTGAACTCAGTTTGAAAAATAGAGGCAAATTAGCTCTAGAGAATAGTGGGTTCACGTCTTTCTTTGTTTTTCACATCTGTCCTTTTCAGGGAAGAGTTTACAGATGGCAAAGTGATGTGATAGTGATGTCAGAATGGAACAGAGTTCCTATTTGGACATGATCAAAATCATGTTCTTTTAAGATTCTGCACAGCTTTTGCATCTTATTCTTGAAAGCAAAACAAATTTTGCTTAATAAAAGAATTTATAGAAAATGTATTTAATAGACATCACATTAGACTGTTGGATTCTAGTCTAAACGTATACATTAACAATAGGGTAGATATACTTCAGTTACTAGAACAGGGTTTTTAAAAGTTATCTTGTGAAATAAATAACATTAACCCATAATTTGTCAACCATCAGCTCTATTTATTCTTTTTTATTTGAATTATTCTCTTATTGAAGGAACCACAAACAGGTGGCTCGTAATTAGAATTATTTAGAAATTTAGATATAGCAATTTTTTTTATAGCTGTGATTTACTTGGATTTCAAAACAGAGCAAATATTTTGCTGATGGAGGGGGAGGAAAATTTACCTCTTTTTAATGCTGATGCACTGTGGGGAAGGGAACATTTAATTTAGGGGTCAAATTAGATTGGTTTCAGCATGTGTACTTGTGATCCTTGAGTGCCTGACCCTTGGAGAAGATCTCCTCCCTCAATTGCATATGTCCTGTTATTTTCTGTGGTGCTGAGTGACAGTTTTCAACTGCTGGAAAAAGAAATGCCAAAATGTGCACTGACCCTTGTCAATGTGCTAGAGGGATGTCAGAATAATATTAACCTCTCATTCCAATTTGAGCACCTGTGTTTTTTGGTTTTTTTTAAATCAATTTCAATGCAATACAAATGAATACTTTGATATGTTCAGGAATGAATAGATTTTAGTAAAATAATCTGTGGTAAAGACATAGGAAATGATATCCCTCATTTATAGCACTAAGGATGCTTTAAAGATCACAAAACCTAAACCTTAAATTCACATCTGAACAAAGAAAGCTATTTAAAAATCATGTATCCTCTGATAGTGTATAAAAATCCTTGGAGCCTGCTTAGAGATAGCTTAATTGTCATTGATCACATGGTTCTCTCTAGGTGAGAGTGTTTCATTTAGTGAGTTTGCATGTTTTATATATAGACTTCTTCTCTTGGAATATACTCACCACAGTGAAAGCCTGCTTACAATTTAAGGTCCCTCTATGATTTCAAAGAATCTTATACTATCTGATTTCTTGTAAGAACATTCATTGATCTATACAATGAGTTGTATATTGAAAAGATGACAATACTCACAGTCCTCAGCTCAGTGGTGACTCAGTGACTCATTCTGAGATAATAGAGACAGGTCTGAGTGTAGTAGTACATGAAGGTATTGGCTGGCAGATTCTCAACACTTAGAGTGTGGCCTCCCCACTTAACTCTCGTATCTGCTATTCCCAATAGTAGATTGTCTTTCACGTTAGCACTGGTCAGCTATCCTATGTTGAAGATACTCATTCTGAACCAATGGCTCTTCTCTACTGAAGATTTCACCAGTTTAGTGCTATACTTTATAGTGGTTGCTCTTACTAACTGGGATCCCAGTATCTCTCCCATCAGTTGCCTCTCTAAAGAAGATGCTTCTAAGAGCCTTTCCTTCATGATTCTCATGGGTCACCTGTATCCCTTGACCTGCTGAATAGTTACTGGATAGTGCATGGTCAGCACTAATCAGATTTAGAAACTGTGGCTCTCATATCACCTCTGGCCTACAACCTACAAATGCATTTTTGTTTGCCTCACAGTGTTTAATATTGTTCAATTACTTTGCAAGATTTAAAAGTGAGAAGGAATCTCATAAAAGTCTAAGTCCATTTCCCCTTATTTGAGAAAGGAAAATCCTTGCAAAATCAGAAGATGGTTCTTACATGGCCATTATATTCTTATGGTGAGTAGAAATTGCTTTCTTTAGACAGGCCATAGTCTCTCTAGTCTTCCATAGGTCCCATAGTCTTTAGGATTCTACTTGTGTTAGTATGTTTGTTTCTTATAGGCAGTCAAATCTAAGTAGGTTTCTCACCTAAAATTCTACCTCTAGGGCAGTTCACAGGATCTCAAATGGAAGCCTGTGGACTCAGTCAGAGCTTAGATCTATTCTTGGTGGCATAGGAATTGATGATGGTAGCTTATTAATTTTTTAACAAATTTTCTTTTAGTTTAATGATATCTATATACCTGTCTATAATATGATATGGATTATATATAAATTTATACATAAACTTTCAGTGCAAACTACTAGTCCTGAACTGCTTTAATTGTTATGAACCAATATGAAAAGAACATAGGCAGACTTATAGGGAAATAATATATTTATATCAAATGAAGGCCAAATGTCATATGATAGCCTATGCACAAGGTTTTGTAATAACTTAATCTGAAAGAGGAGATGGCAGAAATGAATCATCATGTGACATTAGGATTGTGGAAGGTCCTAAGAAAACTACCCTGAAGCAGTCAGTGCCATGTTTATATTGAGGGCAAAAATTTATTTCCAGCAAAATAACATTAACTGTCACATTGTATTAATTTTTTTAACTTGAATTGTATTTGTTTTGTAGTTTCTACTTAATTTGTAAATTTAATTGGGTTTTATAGATATTTAAGAATAGTTATGAAGATGTATAAAATGATCTTACGCCTAATTTCATGTTAGTACAATTGAAAGTCTCATTCTGTTTAAAAATAATTTAAGACATGATTCCAAAAAATAAATATTTTTCTTTTAAAAAGTGTTCATCGAATGCTCAAATTTGAAGACCTCTGCTTTGGTGTTACTAAACTAACTTCTCTTTATATAGCATCAGGATTTGATTTGGTTTGTTTGTGCTCTTCCCTGGAGCACAGTCCAGGAGAGAGAGGGGTGCCAGTTTCAGAATAAGCCTGAGTTAAGGGAGAATGCCATGAGAAGAGTATAAATGAATGAATGCCAAGTCCTGGGGGATAAGCGGAGGTCACAGAAGTGAAGATCAAAATTGGGAGTGTAGAATTGAGTTTAGGATCTAGGACACGTGAAAGGCAATTAGTGAGGGTGGGACTATGCCATCCTAGGCAACTATTCTGAATACTAGTTGACATTTGAGCTCTCACCTTATGACTGTCACTATAATGACATGTGTCTGGAATAGTCTGGTTAAAAAGCTGGCATTCAATCATTTCATCTTAGACAAAGCCAATAAAATCAAACTCTGGGAAAGGACACCCTATTTAGCAAATGGCATTGGGAAAATTGGCTAAACATGTACAGAAGAGTGAAGCTGGACCCCTTCCTTTCACCATATACAAAAATTAACTCAGGATTAATGAACAACTTAAAAGTAAGACCACAAACTATAAAAATTCTAGAAGAAAGCGTAAGAAACTCTCTTCTAGTCATTGGCCTAGGCAGTGATTTTATGACCAAGAGCTCAAAAGCAGAAGCAGCAAAAGACAAAATTGGCAAGTGGGACCTAATGAAACTGAAAAGTTTCTACACAGTAAAGTAAACCATCCACTGAATTAACAGACAACCTACAGAATGAAAAAAAAAAAATAAAAAAAAATTTGTGAACTATGCATTCAACAAAGGTCTAATATCCATAATCTACAAAGAACACAAACAAATCAACAGAAGAAAAACTGATGACCCCATTAAAAAGTGAGAAAAAGACATGAACAGATACTTTTCTAAGGAAGACATACAAATATCCAACAAACATGAAAAAATTATTCAACATCACTAATTATCAGAGAGATACAAATCAAAACCACAATGAGATACCTTCTCATTCCAGTCAGGAAAGCTTTTATTAAAACTAAAAAACAAATTCTGGCAAGGATGTGGAAACAAGGAATGTTCCTACACTGTTGTGGAAATGCAAGCTAGTTAAGCCCCTGTGGAAAGCAATTTGTAGATTTTTCAAAGAAATAAAAATAGACTTACTGCTTGATCCAGCAATCTCACTACTGAGTATATACCCAAAGAAGCACACATCACTCTACCAGAAAGATACTCCCATGTGCATGTTTATCACAGCACTATCCGCAATAGCAAACACATGGAACCAACCTAGGTGCCCATCAATGGTGGACTATGGGTAAGGAAAATGTGGCATATATATGCCATGGAATATTATGCAGTCATAAAAAAATAACAAAATCATGTTATTTGCAGCAGCATGGAGACCATCATCCTAAGCAAATTATCATAGAAACCAAAAACGGACTACCATAAACACTGTGCTCATAGGAACAAATATGGGAACAAAAATAACTGGGGCAACAATCCTAAAGTGGAATGGGAAGGAAGGGGGGTAAGAACTGAAAATTACCCACTGGGTACCATTTCTACCATCTGAGTGACTGGCTCAATAGAAGCATAAGCCTCACCAGTATGCAATATTTCTGTGTAACAAACCTGTGCATGTACCTCTTGAATCAAAATGGAAAATTTTAAGAAATACATCAAATGGGGAAAAAATACTTTCTTGTTCTGAAGTAATAAAGATGTGCCACTGCTAAAGGGGAGAGGAAAGGAGGGGGAATAAGGGATGGAAAACTACTCATCAGGTACCATGCTCATCATGGCTGATGGGGAGGGGCACAGGCTTATCGGAAACACAAACCTTATCTTCATGCAATATCCCTATGTAACAAATCATCACATGTACCCAATTCTAAAATAACATAAATAAAATAAAATAAAAGTGTCAGAGGTGGATGTTCATCAACAACCAATTCCAATAGGCCCTTCAGGAGAAATTCTTCTAAGGGACTAATTTAAAGTTCCAAGAATTACATTAGTAAGTATCCCAAGATAACATCATAATGGCATCTACATAAAGAATTTTTCATCTAGAATCCAGAACACAGATCTACTAAATGTGCTGTTATACTTCCTAAGGTGGGCCTTTCTGAGCTGTAAGAGTAAAATGCAACATAGTGTTGTGAGGTCATTGTTTTTCACATCTGATTTTGAAAGGTCAGTGGACCACAAAATAATTCTGATTATCTCATAATCGTCCAAGCAAGACACATAAGGCTAAATTTCACTTACAGGCATACTCCATTTTATTGTGCTTCACAGATACTGTGATTTTTAACAACTGAAAGTCTGTGGCAACTCTGTGTTGAACAAGTATAATGGCACAATTTGTCCAATACCGTGTGCTTACTTTGTGCCTCCATGTCACATTTTACAATTCTCACACTATTCAAACTTTCTAATTAATATATCTGTTATGGTTATCTGTATTCAATTATATTTAATGTTATTATAACTGTTATGGGATACCATGAACTATACCCATATAGATGGCAAACTTGGTCAACAAATGAGTGTGTTTTTACTGCTGTGCTGACTGGCCATTTCCCATCTCCCTCTCTCTCCTCAGGCCTCCTTATTCCCTGAGACACAACAATATTGAGATTAGGCAAATTTATAACCCTATAATGTCCTCTAAACGTTGAAGTGAAAGGAAGAATCACACATTTCTCTTTAAATCTAAAGCTGGAAATGATAAAGCTTACTGAGGAAGACATGCAAAGGCTAAGATCGGCTGAAAGGTAGGTCTCTTGTGCCAAACAGCCAGGTTGTGAATACAAAGAAAAAGTTTGTGAATGAAATTAAAAGGACTATTCCAGTGGACACAAAAATGATAAGAAAGCCAAACAACCTTATGGCTGATAAGGCGAAAGTTTGTGTGGTATGGATAGAAGGTCAATGTAGTCACAACATTCCCTTAAGACAAAGTATCATCCAGAGCAAGGCCCTAACTCTTTAATTCAAAGAAGGGTGAGACAGGTGAAGAAGCTACAGAAGAAAAGTTAAAAACTAGCAGAGGTTGGTTCATGAGGTTGAAGGAAAGAAGCCATCTCCATAACATAAAAGTACAATGTGAAGCAGCAAGTATTGATGGAGAAGCTGCAACAAGTGATCCAGAAAAATTTAGCCAAGATAAATGATAAAGATGACTACACTAAACAACAGATTTTCAATGTAGATGAAACATTTTCTTTTTTTTTTTTTGAGTTGGAGTCTCACTCTGTCGCCCAGACTGGAGTACAGTGGCCGCTCCCGACCACTGTAGCCTTGACCTGCTGGGCTCCGGCGATCCTTCCGCCTCAGTCTTCCGAGCAGCCGGAATTACAGGTGCGCGCTACCACGTCCGGCCGATTTTTTGATTTATTGTAGAGATGAGGTCTCGCTGCCCAGGCTGGTCTCGAACCCGTGGGCTTAGGCAATCCACTCATCTCAGCCTCCCAAATGCGCGGGATTACAGGCTGAGCCACCGAGCCCGGCTGTATTAAACATTTATATTAGAAGAAGATGCCATCTATGATTTTCATAGCAAAAGACCCATTTTCTCTTTTCAGTACTGGACAATGAAGTCAAACTGCATAAGTTTAATCTTAGTTCTACCAGTACCTGGCTTCAAAGTTTGAAAGGAAGGCTGACATTCTTGTTAGAAGTAACTGCAGTTGGAGATTTTAAATTAGAGCCAATGTTCATTTACTAGTCCCCAAATCCCAGGGCCCTCAAGAATTATGCTAAATCAACTCTACCTATACTCTGTAGATGGACAAACGAATCCTGGATAACAGCACATCTGCTTGCAGCATGGTTTACTGAATATTTTAAGCTCACTGTTGAGGCCTACTGCTCAGAAAAAAGATTCCTTTCAAATTATTACTGCTCATTGACAATGCACCTAGTCATCTAAGAGCTCTGATGGAATTTTACAAGGAGATTAATGTTTTAATGCCTGCCAGCACCACATCCATTCTGTAGCCCATGGATTAAAGAGTAATTTTGACTTTCAAGTCTTATTATTTAACAAATATACTTTGTCAGTCAATAGCTTCTTTTGATAGATCTGAGAAAAGTGAGTTGGAAGACTTCTGAAAAAGATTCACATTCTAGATGCCATTAAGAACATTTGTGATTCATGGGAGTACATCATCATATCAACATTAACAAGAGTTTGGAATAACTTGATTCCAACGCTCATGGATGACTTGAAGAGATTCAAGACTTCAGTGGATGAAGTAACTGCAGTTGTGGTGGAAATAGTAATAGAATAAGAATTATAAGTAGACCCTGAAGATATGACTGAATTGTTGCAATCTCATGGTGAAATTTTAATGGATGAGGAGTTGTCTTTTATGGATGAGCAAAGAGGATGGTTTCTTGAAATAGAATCTACACTTAGCAAAGATGTGAATATTTTTGGAATGACATCAAAAGATTGAGAGTGTTATATAAATTTAGTTAATAATGCAGTGGCAGGATTTGAGAGGATCGAATCCAATTTTGAAAGACATTCTACTGTTGGTAAAATGCTCTCAAACATGCTGGCCATCATTAATAAATAAAAAAACAATGGATGCTGGCATGGGTGCAGAGAAAAGGGAACGCTTTTACACTGTTGGTGGGAGTGCAAACTAGTTCAACCTCTATAGAAAGCTATATGGCAATTCCTAAAAGAACTAAAAATTGACCTTCCATACAATCCAGCAATCCCTCTCCTGGGAATATACCTGGAGGAACATACGTTATTTTACAAAAAAGACATCTGCACACACGTGTATTGCTGCATTATTTACAATAGCAAAAACATGGAACAAACCCTACTTCCCATCGAAAGTGACCTTGATAAAGAAAATGTGGTACATTTTACATGGTGGAGTATTACACAGCTATAAAGATGAACAAAATCATGGAATCTGCAGCAAATTGGATGGAGTTGGAGTCCATCATACTTAGTGACCTATCACAGAAACAAAGAACTTGAATAAGCATATTTTTCGTGAGTGGGAGCTAAACCTTAATCACATTAGCACAAGGGAGTGATTGGCAGTCACTGGGCACTGCTAGTGGAAGGGGAGGTGGAATGGGGGATATGTAACAACATAAATGGTTCCTGGTCCTATACCAGGTGTGAGTGCCAGTTGAAGACCCAAACTTCACCAACATGCAGCCTACTTGTGTAGTTGTTCCTTACTTGTACCCCACATCTCTACAATAAAGTTTAATAATAAAAAAGTATTACCTGCTACAAAGAAATCTTTTGTGAAAAGAAGCATCAATTTTATTGTTGTCTTATTTTAAGAAATTGCCACAGCCACCCCAGCTTTTAGCAGCTACCACTCTGATAAATCAGCTGCCATCAACTTCAAAACAATACTCACCATTAGCAAAAAGATACAACTCACTGAAGGCTCACATGATTGTTAGCAATATTTAGCAATAAAATATTTTCAAGACATGCATATTTTAAAGATACAACACTATTGTACACTTAATCGACTACAGTATAGCATAATATATAACTTTCATATTCAGTGGGAAACAAAATAATTCATGACTCACTTTTTAAAATATTTGCTGTACTGCAGTAGTCCAGAACCAAACCTGTCATATCTCCAAAATATGTCCATATATAAAATACTGAAATATATGACTTTGACATGATTGCTTGGTATCTATTTGTGAACAAATGAATATGAGTGGTAAAATAAATGTGAAATTCTGAACTGGAAAGTTTATTTGCAATACCGATCAAGTTAGAGAAAAGGTGCTTCCCCATACCACCAACCAATTCCTCTCTTTCAGCCTTAGAGCTCTAAAGCGTAAATTTGAACAGGGAGAGACAGAGTCATTTATAAGGAGGCTTAAGCTTATTAAACTGGAATGTGAGTCTCCAGGGAAAAACCTTATTTATAACAAGATGGCTTCGAAAGACCCATTTTCTAAGATTTAGAATTTGGTTTGAGAGCTTATTTTCAACTCCAGAGCAGGTAACCTCTATAGTGTACATGAGAAGCTCAAAGTGGGTTTCCAAGAAAACATTTGAATATACAATATACTTTCTGAACACCTACTCTGTGTCAGACATGTTAGTTACTGGAAAGATCATGGTAAAAAAGAGAGAACCCCTGCTCCATGGATGAACTGTCTAATGCCAGACTTAGACTGAATTCTCTCCATGCACTAGCATACTTAATTTCAGCATCATGCTTGTGTATTAGGTGTTAGCTGGAATTTTAGAAACTTGTCTAAGATTATGAACCTTCAAGTGGTAGAGCTAAGATTAAATTTAGGCAGTTTGACTTCAATGTCCAGACTCCTGCCATGTATAGTGTCTACCTCTTAAACAAAGTTTCTTTTGCCTTGGCTCCAAATTAAGTTTAAACTGCAAGAACACACAGTTGTGATTGTTAAAAATGAACTGTTGTAAAATATAAAGGAAATGAGGGATTAGATTATCTGAAGTGAGAATAACTGACTTGAAGGGCAGTAGAAAAAAGGTATGGTACTGAATGCTGCTTTATTGTCCTTTGTCTGGAATTATGTTTATGGCTTTAATTAACCTGTCTACAGAATAATACCATTTACCTTGTATGTCTAACTTAACTAAAGTCCAAAGAATTACCCTTAATGATGGTTGGATTTGTCATCTGTTTATACAGTGCCATTCATAGAAGGTGATATCGGTGGTGGCTATCCTTATTATAATTAATTTTGATAATTAAAAAGTGTCTGAAGAGTCATGGTTAGTGGGGAAATATTTATATATCGTTCAAGATCAAATTTGGGAATTAAAATGGCCTTTCTCATGAAGGTGTCCCATGGAGGATTATATTAAGCTACTGCTGATTTTCAATGACTGTCACAGGAGGGTGAATTTTTCATTTAGTTGTCTCTACTGGAGAACAATCAAATCTCATATCTGTTGGCAAAATGATAGTGTGTATGTGCAATTCTATATTTTTTAGATTTTTAATTTTGTATAATACTTGAAACTAAATTTGATCCTGTTTCTATTTCTAATTAGTTCCTGAAATAAATGTCAAAAATATTTTCCTTTGTAGCTCAGTTTATTTTTTATTGTTTGCCATAGCAAACATTTCAGGAAGACTACTTAGGGATGTTCAACAGAGGTGTCCCTGGAAATTGTCTTGTGTTCTTAAAATAGTTTATAGATTGTCATCACTGCCTCCTGTCATTAATTGGAAACTCGGCTTGCTGGGTATTTGTGACAGTCTGTAAGCATACCACACTGGGGCAAGAGCCCATGAAGTTGTGGTACTGATCATCCAGAAATGGGTCTCACCCTTCCTTCTGTCCATCTTTCTGTTTTGCACTGTGACATTCTCTAGCCATTTTCATTTTATTCTAAATAGGCAGCATGGAGAAGAGTAATTTGAGAAGAGGAGATACTTGTAGTGGGAGTTCTGCAGAGAATGTCAGATGGGAAGAGACTGGAGGAAAAGAGTGGCTCATAAAAGAAGTTTAGGAGCTCAGTACCCAAAGTCTGTTACAACTGCTCCATATGCTACTGACTTCTCTATAGCCTGGGTCTGGGGATTCAAAATGGGTTTTCAGTAAGTCAATATTTGTGAATGTGGCAGAATCTGCATTTAAAGTCCCTCCTTCCTCTGTCATAAGTGGCTGGTTTTCTAGGTGTGGATGTATTCTTTGCTCTAATCGTCTTGTTTTTTATTTGCTATCAGGATTTTGAATATGAATGCATCACCTACTTCCAATGTTTTCAACTTCCACTTCTGCATCTTTCTTCCCTTAGGACAATTTATTTTGAAGAACTAGGGTATGCATAATGAAGACTCACAAATGTTGCCTACTTTTCATTTCAAAGAGTATAGGTGTTCCGTTGTGGTCAACCAGGCTCAGCATGTTAGTATACTCTTCTTTCTATCATTTCTTATTTGATAAATTTTACTTCTTCAATTGCAGATAAGTCATTTTGTCTTTTTAAAAATCGCACGTATAATATGTGAATACCTGATAGATATAAACAAGTCAAATAATAAGGAATTTAAAACCAATCCCTGCACTCCCCCAATCTCAATTCCTCAAAAATAAATACTGTTAATAGTTTAGTGTACATTTATTCGGACTTTTAAAATAAAGAGACATTTAGTTTAGCTTCCAAAAAAAAAGTTTCATAAATGGTAACATAGTAAATTGTTTTCTCTACTGTGGTTTTTGTGTCCCTTTCAAAATTCAGATGTAACCAATTATGGTATTAACATGTGGGCCCTTAAGAGGTGATTAGGCCAATAGGACTTCACCCTTGTGAACGGGATTAGGTCCCTTTCTAAAGGAGCTTGATGAAGAAAGTTGGCTCCTTTTTACCTTTCTGTCTTTTTCCAATTGAAGTCTCAGCGAGAAGGCCCTCATTAGATATTGCCTTGATGTTGGATTTTCCCACCTCCAGAACTGTGAGAATATATTTTTGTTCTTTGTAAACTAACCAGTCTTTGGTATTCCGTTATAGCAGCACAAAATCATTTAAAACAATGTCTTTCTCATGATTTAGTATATATTACTACATCATTATTTTTAATGGATGGAAAGTATTCCATGATAAAACTATGTCATGATCTATTAATTACTTATTAGTAAGTGTTTAATCTTTTTTTTTTTTTTGAGTTGGAGTCTCACTCTGTCGCCCAGACTGGAGTGCAGTGGCCGCTTCCGGCCACCGCAGCCTCGACCTGCTGGGCTCCGGCGATCCTTCCACCTCAGCCTTCCGAGTGGCCGGAATCACAGGCATGCACTATCACGCCCGGCTGATTTTTTTATTTATTGTAGAGATGAGGTCTCGCTGCCCAGGCGGGTCTCGAACCCGCGGGCTCAGGCAATCCACTCACCTCAGCCTCCCAAAGGCGCGGGATTACAGGCTGAGCCACCGAGCCCGGCTGTAAGTGTTTAATCTCATTCTAGTTTTTTTGACATCACAAATAATATACTTTTATGTACATGTGCCACTGTTTCTATATGGCAGGTTTCAGGAAGTGGAACTTGTTGATTGATTCTACTAATTTAAATTGATACACTGAAGTTACCAATGTGTCAATTTATTTTCACCAAGAGTTTATGAGAGTGCTGAGTCCTGCATTATCCCCAAAATAAGCTATCATTTATCTTTTAAATTGTACCAAAATGATTGATAACAAAATATCTAATAATCTCTAACAGATGCATTGCACATTTAATTTGTAGTTTCCAATGACTAATTAAGTTGAGCACCTTTTTTTACATTTATTGGCCAATTGATTTTCCTCCCTCTTATTAGATATTTTTTGTCTGTTTTTAAATTGAATTCTTTGTCTTCTAGATTCTGGTCTTTCATCAGCTGTACATCTAGAAAATAAAATCTTTTCTCATCTGTTAGATTGACTTCTTCTATTTTGTTTTCTAATATGAAGAAGTTTTTAATTTTAATATGTTCTAATTTATTAATATTTTATTCATTACTTGTTTTTGTATCCTGTTTAAGAAATTAATTTACTTTTCAAGAAATGTCTGCTTTTCATTTTCTATTTTTTCTTTTATAACTTTAAAATTATCTTATTATCTATTAAAAATCAGTTAGAATAAATATTAAATAAATAAACACAAACACCTTTGCGATCTTATATACACACATACAAATGTGCATGTATATATAGGTATGCTTACACACACACATACATATTCTCCTGTTTACTACACTCTTTTTCTCTCTCCTTCTCTCTTTCACATTGCTTCTCATTTTTTCTCAGTAATAAAATGGAATTATGTAGAATGAAATTCTGAATGTTCAATGTTACAGAATCTTTCATGTAAATATAGACCCTACAAGTCAGAGGAAAAGAAAATATTAATATTCACACAAACATGTGTAAGTTATATTTGATAAATTTTGGTTTTTTACTTATAGAAAAGACTTATTAAATTGGTAATTGAAGGATAGACTATTAATATTATAAAATATATATACTGAAAATGGTAAGTCCATATCATGCTCAATGGCGAGATAATAGAAGCCATCCATACCTTTAAAGGCAGGCACTATAGAAGAATGTCAATTTTTGTATCATTTTTAATACTTTTCTTAAAGTAATAGCAATGCAATAAGACAAAAATAAAAACAGGGATGCATACTAGAAATGGTAAAAGTATCCTCAGTGTTAAAGGGCATGTTTAATTATTAGTCAGTGTAATTAGTCAAAAAAATTAATAAAGTATAAAAATGAAGAAAAGGGAGTTAAACTTAACATTATTGTTAAATGATAGGAATATACCTCAGAAATACAAGAGAATAAATCCAAGAATTGATGCAGATTTAAGTGGCAATTAAAAATTAATACATGAGAAAATAGTGTGACTAAGAGCAGAAAGAGACTCCATCAAAATTAGCTTATCAAAACATTCAAAACTTATATAAATGAAACTTTAAAAGTTCTACAAAATGATGTAAAAGAAATCTGCCTTGAATTAATGGAAAGATGTAACCCATTCTATTGCAGGAGGCATGATATTGTAGATATGGCAATTTCCCTTAAATCAGTCTACAAGTTATTCATAATTGTAGAATCACAAACATTTATAGTGTTTACTGTATGCTAGGTATGGAGTTAAATATTCTACTTGTTTTTGTTTCCCTATATTCCTCACAATAATTTTATTAAAAAGTACAACTGAGAAACAGAAAGTTGAAATAGCTTTCTCATGTTCACACAGCTATTAATAACTCAGCTATTGTCCCTTTAGATTGTCAATCAGGCTTTATTTTGTTTGCAACAGAAATTCATTTTGAATATGAAGTTAGTTAAGGAAAGTTATAAGGAGTAATGTGAATAATTACATTTATTCGATATATTTAAAAGCTAATGAATATTACCTAGGTCTAGAAGGAAACAAAGAGAAAATAGACACTAATTCACATACTTAAGAATATGAACAATTTCAAACTAATGGGAAAATCTTCAATAAATTGTGTTATGATGACTAGATATTAAGTGATTTGTATTTCATTTACATAATATATATTATATGTTTATATTTATATCACATATATTCTTATATATCATTAGTGATTTTTCTATCATTATCTACACCAAATGGAATCATCGGTGGAAATAATATTTATTTTTAAAAAATGAAAAAAGAATCATGAAAATAAATTTTTATGTGAATTTACAAATAATCTTGACTGGGAAAGGCCTTTATATGAATAAGCTAGTATCTAGAATTTATGAGTAAAATGACTGATAAAATTTGTTTAAAAATGTTTTAAAACTGCTAAGGAAAATAAAATCCCTTATAAATCCAATCAAAACTCAAACGCAACATGAGAAAATATTTTCAACACTTTAAAAGGTTAAGTTTATTTGCCAATGCTTTCAAAGCTAATTTTCTTATACAAAAAACTCTAACAAAACTTTGAAAGTATGTAATGGTAGTTCACAGTAAAAGATTAAGAAAGGCCAATAAATATGTTCCAACCTCACAAATAAAGTGAGATTTTATTTTTTCTCTTCTCAAAATGTCAGATATGAAACAGTATTCAAGAACTTGTGAGTGAATGGACACTCATATACTTTTGGAGAGGTGGACCATTTTTGACCCCTTTTTAAAGCATAGTTGTTAAAACCTGTCAAAATTAAAAATTACATGTCTGAGTCCTACTTCTAGAACATATTCTAGAGATAGAACCTCAGGCATATGCAAAGATTTGCTTCTTGCAGTATTGTTTGCAATAGCTCAAAATCATTTAAAAATGACAAAAACATAATTATAGAGTAGTACACAGATGTTATAAAGAATGTACTATATATATGTGCCCATGTGAGCATATATAGAAATGTGTATATGTGTGTTTGTATGTGTGTGTATATGTGTGTGTGTGTGTGTATACTGTATGTATAGTATCCCTATTCATGTATATTTATACAGTTTTCCTGCCCTATCCATGGTTTCCCTTTTTTCTGTTTCATTTACTCATGGTAAACCACTGTCTGAAAATATTAAATGAAAAATTCCAGAAATAAACAATTCATAAGTTATAAATTACACACTGTTCTGAGTGACCTGATGATATTTCACATTGTTCCACTCCATTCTGCCTAGACATGAATCATCTTTGTCTAGAATATTTACTCTGTATTTGCCAACAACCATTAGTCATCTTGATATCAGATTGACTTAGTAGCCATCTTGATATCAGATTAACTGTTGCGGTATTGCAGTGCTGTGTTCAAGTCACCCTTATTTTACTTAATAATAGTCCCAAAGAACAATAGTAGTGATGCTGGCATATTGTTATAATTGTTATTAGCTAGTGTTGTTTATCTCATAGTGGGCCTAATTTATAAATTAAACTTTATCATTGGTATGTATGAATAAGAAAAAATACTATACATATATAACATATATATACACATATATAACATATATGTACATACACATATATATACATATATATGGAGTTTGGTATGATCTGTGGTTTCAGGCATCCACACAGAGTCTTGGAAAGTATTCCCTGTGGATAGGGGGTACTACTGTATTTATATATTTATAGTCTGTTTTGTGTAAATAGCTACATATAATATATTGATATCTGTATATTTGTATGTTATAAAAATTCTTAAAGAGAATGTGAAAATTCAAAAATTATAGTTGTGACCAGCAGTCATTATTTCTGGGGTGTTGGAACTTTGTGTCAGATGACTTATAGTCTTATTCCTATTACTTTTCGAATTTCTTTTTACCATAAGTGTATATTCATTTTTATAATTAAAAATCTAGTTAAACATTGATTCTCTTTTCATTTAACTCAAGAATGTATTGGTCTTACTCTTCAACTTTAATTAAGCTCCTAATCTGTATTCACAATGGTGGGTAGGATCATGCCCGGGAGAGAGAGTGGGGGGATCTTTATTATCTTATTCACTGACCTCATTTGTTCAAACATTATTAACTTTGTCCTCAATCACTAAATGATAGAAAAAATTAATTTTTTTGAGAATCTGCTAGATGATAGACATTCTGTTAGAGGGTTGGGTTTATCTGCATAATATAAGTCTCACAGTACCCATTTATAATGGTAGTAAGAAACCCCATTTTGTAGGTAATAAAACTGAGACTCAGATGGTTTTGGTATCTAACTCCAAAGTACTTGCATAGAATCTAAGACAGAACTAGTACTTGTTTTACTACTTTCTACTGACTTTCTTGGTGAGTTATTTAGGTTTTCTGTGTATCAGTTTCATAGTTCATCTCATCATAGGAGAATAACTCTGAATTTCTTCTTTACCTTTTGGGTTATTCTAAGTAGTAAATACTATATGAAAAGATACTTTTGAAATCATTTGAATTACAGACTATTTTATCTGAGAGGTTGCATCTCAAATACTTTCAGGACCAGGTAGATGAATTAGCTGGGAAGGAGATAAACTGCAGGCCAATTAAAACATATCTGGGGTCCAACATAATACTATGAGCTGCCATGTGGGACTGCTCCTCTAGGCAAATACAATAAAATATTACATTAGAACATTTTTTTAACATGTTTTCTTATATTGGGAGGCCATGCAGCATGTTGGTTAGGAACATGAAAATGAAGTCAGGTGGACGTGGATCAAAATCCTGACTATGTAATTTTCTAGCTGTGTGATCAAAGTTGGGTTGCTTACTTCTGTGAAGCTCAGTTTTCACCTCAGAACAATTTTAACAAATTGATTTATTTTTAAAGACATGCCTGTTCTTGCATTTTATTACTCCTTTCTTAACTTTAGCTTTCACTAAAAAATTATTATTTATATTTTAAATATTATGACTATTATTTTTAGCTAAGAAATTTGATACAAAATAGGCTAGCCTTGTAGTTCATCTAGACAGGGATGTTTGAAGAGCTAAAAGGATCGTAGAGCTTGGCTGTTTCACCTAGAAAACATTATTTAGAATCAAAACTCAGAACCATTCCCTATGTGATTCTTCATGGCCATTATATTTTTAAGAAGTGATTTAATTTCTAAAAGTTATTGAATAATTTTGGTGGCACTGGTTACTAAAATCTGTAACAGTTAAAACAGTTGCCTCTGAGTAAGATTAACTTCATTATATATCATCATCAAACTTATTATTAAGCACCTGCTGTGTTAATTGAGCCAGTGCACCATACCAATCTCCTCATTTTGTTTATTGTGCATTTCTGTAACTTTATGTGGCAGAGCATTTTTCCATATCTGGTTTTCCTTACAGAATAACTGAGAGCAAAACCAAGGCATGATTTCTAAAATTCCTACACACTATAAACTTCTATCCTTTAAAGGCCTTATCTTGTGCCTTGCATGGAGTAGTGTTTTGATAGTTTCTTTAGTAAAATTGATGACATACTTCAGTGCTACAACTTTTTAAGTAAGAGAAGTGCAGTATTTGTTCTATTTGGTGTTACCCATTTATGAAAATATAACTTGATGTTGTAATTAATTATCATATAGTATATAAACATAGCAGAGAAAAAAAATACCATTTCCTATATCGTTCACCATGAAATTAAGGAAATCTAAATCTAGATATTGTTTCATATGTTTTTTGTCTTTTTCACTTGCTTATTAGCAATTCTTTAAAACCATTAGCCAAAAAATCATATGTATTTTTAAAAAATTAATTTGATTTCTGGAAACTTATTTGACAGAGGTTCAAAGATCCATGAATACTAACCGTGGCCACCAGTCCCAGTCATGACTGTTAATCAGGCAGTTTGATGGAAATACTAAGATTAAGATAAAAGATATACCAGTTGGTTTCTAATTACAGAATGATGTAGCAGCTGCATCATTTCAAAAAATAGCCCTGATGCTATTTTTGCTATTATTGAAAATTTCATATAATGCTGCATCTTAAATTTTAGACTGAAAAAGGAAAGACATTTCTCACTAACTGACGAGACTTGAGGGCAGTGATTTATCTACTGTTTTACTCATAACCTAAGGTCACATAGTGAATACAAAACAACAAAAACATTTTCAAAAGATTCCATAGGTGAGTCTGTCCCTTTCCATACTCTACTCAGTGCCAAAGTTCCACCTCCCCAACCTGTCATCCCCACCATGCTGGGTCAGGGATTGCCCAAAACTGGAAGGTGGTGTCTGCTTCTTGAGATGACACATGCAGCATTATTGTTCCTCCTGCTCTGTAGTTTCTGGTAGATGTTTTACTACATGGGATGAAAACCATGAGCACAATGAAATTGTTAGATATTTCCTGTGAGGCTACTTTATCTTCAAAAAAGGGGAAGAACCACCACTTTTTATGGACCAACAGAGTGTCAAAGCTTTCAAATTTTTATGACAAGTAGTAATTGTCTGGAGGGATGAGGAAAAACACCGACCATTTGAGTTGAATATGTGCATATACATATACTTAATACTGTATATGTGCATATACATATTTATGCACATATATATCCTCATAAGGATATATGGGTATGTAATTCTCTGTGTGCATTTTCATATGAGCATGTAGTGCTCTGTCTAGCTAGTTTACAGTAAATATTAGCAACGCTTTCCTTGAAAAGAGATGTATAAACCAAATTTAAAAGCATTTTGGCAAAGGAAAGTTCATTGCCCATAATGCCATTGCAAGAACAAAACTGTCTTTGATTTTATATAGATGCTTCTGGTACTTGCTTCCATCTATGTTTTAATGATTATAACAATAGTTCATATATATAATTAGCAATTTCTATGCTTCCCTAAGTATTAGTTTTCTAAAGAATATCATTGTGGGCCAAAGGATGTGAACCAATGGCTGTTGTGCTTTTACCACCAAGGTTCTCTCCTGGAGAGAGTAGGTGGCAATGGGGGTTCAGAGTGAAGAAGTGCCCTCCAAGTTCTTGTCTGAGAAAAGAGGAAAGGGTATCCTATCTGTACTTTTATTTTAAATGTAGTACATGTATTGACCAAAGCATACACTAATAACGATTATTTGCTGGGCATCATGTTAAATACTGGATATAACAATGCCCCTGTTAAGACATAGTCTCATGAAGAATTAAGACAAGACAGTAGGGGAAGCATGAAACGGTAGGGGAAGTGTTTAGCTTATTATGGGAAAACATGGCAGGAAGCCTGGCTTCCAGGATCATGAAGAAATTTAGTGTGACTGAGTCACAGAGTATTAGAAAAACCAGCAAAGAGCTGAGTTGGAAGAGCAGTGGGTGCTATTGTGGCAGATAAGCAGTTTAGATGGATAATTTTGAATGGTGTTTGGAGAGGAGATTCAAGGACCAAATATGAAAGCAAAGAGACTATTTAAGAGGTGACTGTAGTAATCCCAGGAAAAAGAGATGCAACAGGGGTAGGGCGGTTCACAACAGATGGAAGAATATTTAGAATCAACAGAAGTTACAGAAAACCAAATGAAGTAAAGATGTTTCATAACTACCATCAAAAGAAAGTCACCATAATTCTCATCAGATATTTGTGTGTATATATATATATATATATATATATATATATATATATACACATATATATGTATATATCTCCTCATAAGCATATTTATGCTTACCACCTGCATATTTTTCATTTTGTAGCAGAGCCTAAGTAAAACTATGAGGTAAATGAAGTTTGTCTTCATCACTGTCCATCTTTTTTATTAGGGCTTTTCTCCCTAATTTGGTCATACCCTCTCTTCCCCAGGTGCTCAACATCTTTATTTTGGTGTCTCATGTATTTTTATCCATGACTCCCAGATCCTTGATTTCCTGTGCCCTATTATCAAAACCAAACTCTTTTTTTTAAATATAGTTGCTTTCCAGATCAGTGGTAGGAAGAATAATAGACTCCAAAGATGTTCACATTCTAATCCCTGAAACCTGTGAATATGTTACCTTACATGGCAAAATGAGTTTTGCAGATATGATTAAGGACCTCGAGGTTGGAAGATTATTTTGTATGATCTGGATTGGCTCAATGTAATCACAAGGGTCCTTAAAAGGTAGAACAGGGAGGCAGCATCAGAGTAAAGGTGGAAGCATGAATGTGTATGTGAGAGAGGGGGAGATCTGAAGAAACTGTAAGAGGGAGCCTTGGATATACTTGAAGAAGCCTTGGAAGATGTAGAAAGGGGCCATGAGCCAAGGACTACTGGTGGCCTCTAAAAACTGGACAAGTCAAGAGAAATGATCCTTTTCTGTAAACTTCAAGAGAAATGAGCCCTGTAAGCACCTTAATTTTAAACCAATGAAACCCATTTTAGACTTCTGACCTCCAGAATTATAAGATAATAAATTTGTGTTGTTTTAAGTTTGTGCTAATTCATCACTATAGTAAAGCAGTATGGATATCCTTGTTGAAAAAGAGCAGATAGATTTCTCACATAGAGGGACAGATAATTGACAAAGATGACAAGTTATCTTTTCTAACTCCAAGGAAAGACTACTAACATTACAATTTTGAAAATCATTCTGGTGGGGAAGATAATTGGAGTTTGGGTACAGGCACGTGAGTGGCATGTGTGTGGAATGGCAGGAACTTTCCTGAAGACCCTCTCAATACTCAGGCTCCCAGGAGTCACCTTTCTTCCTTTAAGTTTCTCAGAGACTCACCAACTCAACTGAGTTTGTTGTAAGCTTTGCATGGGAAATTATTTTGAGTTATAAAGAATTAAAAAAATTATTGTGGGTTCAGATGCTGTAGAGTACAGTTTTACATATTAAATTGTATTTTTATTTTTAAAATCAGTGTTTTGGATCTTGCATTGGTTTAGATAATTATTTCCAAAGGGTTGTGCATCACATTTTTGAATTATGATCTCTCCCCAATGGGAATTTCCTGTGTCTTAAATAAACAGCAGATGCTGAATGTGAGGGCACTGGGGGTGGAAGGGGATGCACTTGGAAGGATGAGAGGGTATGTTTTGTTGGCTGATGGACTATAGGATTGAATAGGTGTTCAATGAAATGAAAGAAGTAGAAGAGCTAGAGTATCACTTGACACTTGCCTTGTTTTCAGTTTATCATTGTCATCCCTTTAGCCTCGGAGACATGACTGATGCAGTGTCACTGATGCTTTTTTCCCCTCTACTGGTCAAAGAGGAAAATAAAATTTTTGTGATTGTATTATACAGGTTTCTAAACCAAAGTTTAAACTCCAAGACAAAAAGAATATCAAAGATCTTACTGGACTGTGAAGAGAAAAATGATCTCTTTGTAAAACAGGGCTTTATAGATTCAAATTTGCATCTGAATTTATCCTGACCTGAAGTGTAGCCAATACAGAAAGACACAGGTGAGACTCGCCCCTTTTGACAGACTCTCCTGAGTGGATGTTCAGCTATGGTTCTCAGTGTTTGAAGCTTCCTGGTGGTGTTCCAGGACTCCCTCAGAGAATATTACTGTGATCCTCTTTGAATATTTCAAAGGATGGAAAAGTGGGGCTGGCACCACATCAGGAAGAAGGTGGTGACAGAGTCTTGGTATCAGATGACTCTGGGAATGATTATGGAGAGTTGCCAGATAGCTTACATTTATGCAGCCTGTAAACCTATATTATCTTACTGATACTTAAAAGCAATTCTGGGACACCAAAGGAGAATACATTATAAATCCCATTTTATAACACTGGGGACTATGCCTAAGAGATGTTAAATTACTTATCTGAGATCAGTCTTAGTAAGTTGTTAAGCCAAGATTGGCACGTTGGACAGATACCTTGCCTAACGCTGAATCCAGTTCATGCTGAACTTGACTTGAAGTGGGTCTGCTGATGCTCTGAAGCCTAAGTCTCTGGAATACTTTTACAAAAATAGAATCCTGTGCTCCACCTCAGAACTTCTGGATAAGGAGTTTGAGATTCTGCATTTTGAGTAAATCCCCCAGGGGATTCTTTTGCACATCAAAGTTGGAGAACCACTTTTATACCTCTGGAGTACCTTGCTTCTCAAAGTGTGTGGTCTATGGACCAGCACCAGGATTGCCTGGGCGTTTGTTAGAAATGCTGACTCGCACACTAAAACCCAGACATACCAGATCAAAATTCACATCATAAGAAGATTCCATCACAGAAACAGAGAACTGAATACCACACGTTCTCGCTTGTAAGCGGATCTTGACTATATGAGAAAAAAGGGATTGACAGTAGCAGGACACTGCCAGGGCAGTGGGGGGCAGGCATGTAACCTCACTAAGGGTACCAGATCCTAAACCAGGTGAAGCGAGGTCCATATAGAGCTCACCTGCTTGTAAATCACTCATTGTACCTAATCCTGACTTGTACCTCACATCTTTATAATAAAATAAAGTTAAAAAAAAGAACATTTCTCTGAAAGCTATCAGTACATTAAAGGAGAAATACTGGTATAAACCTCAGTGTTAAAGGCTAATAAGATATTTCCTTGAATGGAGGAAGAAAACAGTTGGAACTTACTACATTTGACTCATACTTTTTCTTGAATTGATTCAGTTGAATTTTCATTTCTATGTCTGGCATGGTAAGGCTCAAGGCCTACATTAGAGGACCCACTCAGTCTTTGACTCAACGTATCAGACAAGCTTATGGAAAATGCAACTCCACTATTCAGACTGCTGAAGGAGTGAGGCCCATCAGATATGAAAATTCTAGCTATCTTGTTATCTCTGCACTCAGTCTGCTACACAAAACTGAACCCTGAGATAACCCTGATCAGCATTAAGAACCGAAACTTGAGGAAGGAGAATTTGAGCAAGTGGAAAATTCTAGAAAGGGGACTCCAGGAAGGAATTAAAGTTAGCATCAGTACAGGTTCCTATACCTCCCATTCCTGGAGAATTTCTGTTTCCAAAATTATAATAGTGGATAGAAGGCTACGCATAGAGGTTAAGATCCTGAAGAAAGACTTCTGATAATTGGCACCTACTCTGCAAAATTGACAATTCCTTATCCCTTTTAGAAATTTAATATTTGTTCCAGGACATCCACGTGTTCCAAATATTGGTAAATTCCAGGTGTTAGTGTTTAGAAGTTCATTATGGAAAGAGAAAACACTGCAGCTTTCTCGAACTGATCCCAGTATGTGATTCATACATGACAGGTCACCTGTTAAAAGTTATATAAAATTGTCATTAGACTCATATGACAGGATGTATTCTTGGCTCATGCAGAGTGAAAGGGTGTGACTTAAAAGGACATATAAGCAATCTGAGTTCCTGGTAGTTCCTAACAGAGTCAGGGTATTTCTTCTTTAGCCTAAACTATTCTCATAGAAGGGATAAATAAATGTACATAGAAATAAAACCTGTAAAAATACAGAGCAGGAGGGGATTTTAATTATTTGTATTAAGTTAAAACATTGATTTAAATGCACATGCTAATTTTTTTTTAAATTTACCTACTATTAGCACTCCCCAAATCACAGGAGAGCCAAGCAGTCATGGTGTTTCCCAAACATGCTTTATGTTTAATTTCAAATACCTTCGTGTTTTTAGGACTTTTAAGTTTAATGTTAAAGGAAGAAGATCAAAAATTGGAGTGGAAAAGGATGTATTAAATCTACTTTGAACAAAAAAATTCCTAACAAAGCAATCAGACTCCAGGATGGCATTAGCACATCTTTGAAATGTGAAGGCAGGCCGTATTAAACTTTTAAAAGATTGCTTTGAAGGAATGTGGAATTGTTTAATATCATTTTAGTGAGGAGGAGAGGAAGAGACTGTGTTACATTATTTATTCCTGGTTCTTTGAAGAGAGCTTTTTTTTTTCTTCTCTCAGCTGGTTCGTTTTAGTGTTAATGAGCATTAAGCTCATATATCAAAGAGAGAATAATAAACCTTTAAATGTCAACCCAAAGGAGGTCTTTATTTTCCTATTTGCAACTGTGAATCAGTGAAGATAATGTAAGATATGAAAACCTGAAAAATCACCTGAACATTTATAAAGAGAAAACTGGAAGAGGCATGAAATTGCAGAGTATTTTTACAAAGAAAGAATTTTAACTGTGTATTCAGCACACAATAGTGAGGGGAAAGACTATTTCTTTAAGGAACTGATGTGGAATTAGAAGCACGCAGTAAAAATTTTGAAATGTAGTCTGTTAAATTTGTCTTTGAAATGATAAATGTGAACATTTAGGCATTAGCTTTATTATAATACATAAGGATGAGCTGATTGATTGTTTAGAAAGCAAAATTTCAGTCTTGCAAATGATTCTAAATTAAAGAAGAAAGTAAGTAATGAAGGGTCATTCAGGGCTCTACTAAAGGACTAAATCATTGTAGTGCTGTTGCTAAGGCTAACAATAGTAAATGTGCTGAGTTTGAAGCAGAGTAAAATATTCCTTTTGTAGACAGCAAGAGCAGGTCTCTTTGAATGAAGGTGTCACAATGTGCCAACTGAAAGGAGGTTTGAGGTAGAAAAATCCCTCAAACTGGGTGATTCAATAAATTCAACACAGAGAGAAAAAGATATGATTCAAGAATAGAATATATACCTGGGCATAAAGGAGTTCTTAGTGAGACCTGCTTGCAACTAAACTAGGCTGGTTCTGAACATACAGTTTAGGAGATAGTTGGAATATATTTAAGCAAATGGGCAGGTTATCTTAGAGAATTAAATATATGCCTTCTTTCTCCCCATGCTAAGGTTTTGTTATTGTGGCTTCTGTTGTTATCGTGGTTATTCTTAACATACTACTACTATGCTTCTTGAATTTGACTACTTTTTTACTTCCGTCATGCTTAGGTGGTCTGTAATTTTAGCCACAGAACACAAAAGAGTCAAAAGTATACAAATTAGGGTGGAACTTTGTAGAGGAGCCAGGCAGATAATACTGACACCCAGATAAATGTAGACTTACATATCTGCAGACTATCTGGTCACCTCTGTGGCAGAACTGAGGACGATGTGACACCTCCTGCTCAAAACCATCTGTCACTGGGACCGATACCTTACTATTAAACAATCAATCCCTGAAGACATTTTTAAGTCTTACTATTACCTGTGTGCAGGTAAAAGCTATGAGAGTGGTGATCTCCTGTGTCACGGTGAACTAAATTTTAGCAAGAGATTCATTAACAACTGTTACATCGCAAGTAGGGGGAGCCAGAATATATTTCATAATTTAGCTTAGCACAACTGACAAAGGCAAGTAGGGGGATAATTATGAAGACATTGAAATATCAGGGACATAAAGCAAATCAACAGGAAAGCAACGGGAATTGCTGAGGTCTGTGTATTTGGAGCTTTATCATTTTTTATGCAAGGAAATATTTTGAATTTTTGTTAAGATTCCTTTTAGTTATTGACACTATTTCTTCAAATCATGCCATTACTTTGAATAAAAATTGCATAAATACTAATATATAAAAATTTACTCTTTGGAAGTTGAGGAGAATTCTAGATCATAAACACATGACAATCCAAGTTATCCCTATAGACCATAGCTGAGAGAAATTATTTACCATAATTGCAAAATTGGTGGAACAGTTGTGGAAGAATGAGGGAAGGGTATTGGTAGAAATGGTTGAATTGATAGTTATTGAAATAATCAGTGGAAATTATGAAGATCACATTGATATTAACTACAAAATTTTGAAATAGCCAAGTCTATAATGATTGATTAAATTAAGAATCTACAGAACTTCTTTGAAAGTTTCCTTCCATGGATACCCAGCTCCCTAAGAATCTATTATTATTATTATCTTTAACAAGTGTATTTATTTAATTGACAAGTAAAATTGTGTATATATATTTATCATGTACAACATGTTGTTTTGAAATATGTATACATTGTGAGATAGCTAAACTGAGCTAATTATCATGTATGCATCACCAATCTTGGGATAAGTGGACTGAAAATCGACTCTCTTAGCAATGTTCAATACAATATGATTAATTATTATTAATCATAATCATCATGTTGTACAACAAATCTCTTGAACTTGAACTGTTAGATTGAAATTTTGTGTCTTTTGACCCAACTACCATCCCCAGTTCTCTGTTTCCATGAGTTTAACTTTTTTAGATTCTACAAATAAGTGAGATCGTGTGGTCTTTGTCTTTCTGTTTCTGGTGTATTTCACTTAATATCTTCCAAATTCATCCATGGTGTCACAAATAACAGAGTTTTCTTCTCTTTTAAGGCTGAATACTATTTCATTTTATAAATATATATATATATACATTTTTTTTTTCTTTATCCATTCATTTTCTTTATCCATTCATCTGTTGATAGACACTTAGGTTGGTTCTACATCTTGGCTATTATGAACACTGCTGTAATAAATGTGAAAGTACAGATATTTCTTTGACATACTGATTTCATATCCTTTGGATATATTCCCAGAAATGGAATTACTGGATCATACGGTAGTTTTATTCTTAATTTTTTGAGGAATCTTCATATTGTTTTCCACTATGGATGTACTAATTTACATATCTACAAACAGTATCTAAGTGTTCCTTTTTGTCCACATCCTCATTGACACTTGTTATTCATTTTTTTTGATAATAGCCATTCTAATAGGTGGGAGTTGATCTCTCAGTGTGGTTTTAATTTGTATTTCCCCGATGATTAGTGCTGCTGAACTTTTTTTTCATATGCTTGTTATCCATTTGTCTGTCTTTTTTCAAGAGATGTCTATTTGGTTTTTTTTTTACTATTGAGTTATTTGATTTCCAAATATATTTTGAATCTTAACCTCTTATCAGATATATGGTTTGCAAATATATTTCTATAGGCTGTCTCTTTACACTCTTCATTGTTTTTGTGGCTGTGCAGAAGCTTTTTAGTTTTATGTAATCCCATTTATCTGTTTTTATTTTTGAGTTCATATGCAAGAAAACTATTTCTCAGATCAATGTCGTGGAGCATACCTTCTATGTTTCTTCTAGTGTTTTATAGTTTCTGATCTTGTAGCTAAGTCTTTAATTCAATTTGAATTACTTTTTGTGCATGGTATGAGGTAAGGGTCTACTTTTATTTTTCTGTATGTAGATATTTAATTATCCCAACATCATTTATTAGAGAGCCTCTTCTTGCTTCAATGTATATTCTTGGCGCCTTTGTTGAAAATCAATTGACTGTAAATACATGAATTCATTTCTGTGCTCTCTATTCTGCTCCAATGACTCATGTGTCTGTTTTTATGCCAGTACTATTCTTTTTTAAAATTGTTACTATAGATTTGTAGTATATTTGAAGTCAGATAGTGAGATATTTCCACCTTTGTTTTTTGCTCAAGATTACTTTGGTCATTTGGGGTCTTTCATAGTTCCATATGCATTTTAGGATTGATTTTTCTATTTCTGTGAAAAATGTCATTGAAATTTTGATAAGAACTACATTTAATCTGTAGACCTCTTTGGGCAGTATAGTCATTTTAAAAATATTTATTCTGCCAATATGTGAAAGCAGGATATCTTTCCACTTACTTGTATTTTCTTCAGTTTCTTTCATCAGTGTTTTACAGTTTTGTTTTAGTTTTTTTTTTTTTTTTGAGTTGGGGTCTCACTCCTGTCGCCCAGGCTGGAGTGCAGTGGCACATTTATGGCCACCCCAGCATCGACCTACTGTGCTCCAGTGATCCTTTCGCCTCAACCTTCCAAGTAACCGGAGCTACAGGCGCACGCTGTCAAGTCCAGCTAATTCTTTTGATTTTTTTATTGTAGAGGCGAGGTCTTGCCAAGTTGCCCAGGCTGGTCTCAAACCTGCGGGCTCAGGCAATCCACTCTCCTTGGCCTCACAAAGTGCTGCAGTTGCAGGCTGAGCCACTGAGCCACTGAGCCCAGCCAGTGTTTCATAGTTTTTAGCATACAAATTTTTCACCTGTTTGGTGAAATTTATTTTTGAGTCTTTTATTTTTTGGCAGCTATTATAAATGCGATTTTCCTCTTGATTTCTTTTTCAGAAAGTTCATTGTTAATCTACAGAAACACTAGTGATTTTTGTGTGTTAACTTTGTACCCTGCAACTTTGAGTTTATTAGCTCTAACAGTTTTTTGATAGTCATAAGAGTTTTCCAAATATAAGATCATGTTGTTTGCAGACAGGAACAATTAAATTTTCCTCTCTAATTTTGATGCCTTTATTTCTCCATATTGCCTAATTGTCTTGGCTAAGACTTTCAGTACTATGTTGAATAGAAGTGGTGAGAGTGATCATCCTTGTCTTGCCTTGCTCACATAGGCCAGAATCTTCAGACATTTTGAAGAAGTACAATGTTAGAAACCAGATAAAATGACTTTAAGTCATGGTTTTACTGTGCAAGTGACAAAGTTCTTTCACCACACACAATAAAAATAATCTTTTAAAATATGGAAACACTTTTTATTAGCATGTATTAGATAAAAAGGAGAATAAATTGTGATTTGTGAAAAAATTGGGAGTATAATTTTTATATACATGCATATATAAATTGTAAATATTATTAGAAATATAGAAAATATGTAGATAAATGGAAAAAAGACTAAAAAGATATGCAAAAGTCAAAATTGTATTATTTAAAATGGTGAGGTCATAGATAATTTTTTCTTCCATTTAATATTTAAAACATTATTTTACATCAGAATACACTTTAACACATTGAAAACATAATTAAATACATCAAATCTATATACAAAGGATCAGAGACCTATTTCAAATTATTATCCTTATTAGTTTTACCATCTAATTAGATGTATCAAGGAACTCAGAAATTACCTTTTTTTTGTAGTGCAGGTTTCATGCAAGATGTTACTGAACATAAGCAGATTTACAGATATAAACAAGAAAAACACTACATATATTAGAATCTGTGGGGGTTAGAGACAGAGGTAGTTATTCAATACCATATTTGAAAAACAAGACAAAAATAATCAGAAAAAAATGCTGCTGATGAAACTGAAGAAAACCTAGGGATTATTTTTATTTTCTGTGCACAGGAATGCCTCATTATTCTAACACTGCTGAATACTGAGGAGTTAATAAAATTTAAACTTATCTTTTAAGTACTAAAACTGAAAACAAATAAACACTAATAAATATTTTGAAGGGAATGCTTCTGAAATGTATAACATACTTTCCTGCCTCTCTAAATGGTTTCTACAGAATTTAACCTGACCGTTTCCATTTGACATACATTATGGCCCTACACTACCAAGCTGGTACTATGCTTTTGTTTGTATAGTTCCTCTATTTCTTCCCTTGGTATTAAATGTCACTTCTTTAACAAATGACATGAGTCTGCATCAATACAACCACCTTCTACTTCAATTTGAATTTCCTATGTCCAGTTTTCTCTGATCAGGTAAACTCTGTAACAAGCTTTCTTGAGCTTTGTATATTATGTGGTTAATGACATAAATCATTTGGCTCCCCTGGGAGTGAACGGCTTGAGGTTTTTTGGGAAAGTTCTTTTGATAACCTAGAGGCCATGTTCTAAATTCTTAATGTCCAACTATATTCTGAAGGGTGAGACTTCCTGAAGTCTGGCTTTCAGATAGTATGAAGTCATAGAATTATTGCAATAAAGAGGCTGTAGAAAACAGGGTATAAGTGCTGTTATAAACGAATTATGTTTTGTTAATGTATGATATCTTTGCCCTTTATTATGAAGGAAGATGCAAGACTCAGGGGAAGAATGGCATGGAAGAGATAATCCCAAAAAGGAAACTAGGAATCAGAAGACTTTTAAATGAGCAGAAAATGGTACATAGAATCATAAAATGAAGGAAAAAAGAGAAGAAAAGTATTTTTAAAATTAGATTTTCAGATGTATGAGCCTTTACCCATAGTAATTGAATGTGGGTTTTTCTTCCATTTAATATTTAAAACATTATTTTACATCAGAATACACTTTAACACATTGAAAACATGACTATCCAGCAATCCACACAGAAAAAAAGAATTAGGAGATTATGTAGGTTCCAAACAATGAGAGGAAGAGGATAAAAAATCACACTGTCTTTAAATAAAACTGACAATTCTAATTGTGGTATTCTGAAGCTGGTTTCAGAAATATGAAAAACATGCCCAAACTCACAAAACTCAACCTCAAAACAAAAACTCTCTTGCTTCAAAGATTCTGAGCAGGGGACAAAGAATTCAGAGGCACACATTTATATACTTTAGTGAAGAAAGATAACAGAGCATTGATATTAGTGTTCAAAGATCTGGGCTCTATTTCTAGAATTACCCTTCGACAGCATGGTAAAAGTCCTGCCCCTCTTTGGACCTTTGTAAAATCTCAGTTGTAAAATGAAGAAGTGGAATAGAACATTACTAAATTTCTTTTTAGAGCTAAAATAGAAAGTCATCATCTTTCATAACATAACTACCATGAAACATCACTTTCTTAAATTTCCAAAATTCGATTTTAGATTTATCAGCACTCTCTTATCCGACAACCTTCAAATTTTAATTAGAGTTCATAAGAGTCAGCTCTGGGACCTCTTTTCTTCACACTGTAAATTCTGTTCCTAAGCAAACTCATCTATTCCCACTTTAATTTTTTTTTGAGAAGTTGAAATACAGCATAATAAAGAAAAGTGCCTACAGTGTAAGTGTATAGTTTAACAAAAATTATAAAGCATACACCTGCATAAATACTACTTAAGTCAAGAAATGAAGCACTGCTAGTAAAAAATATGGTCTGTGGTCATAAACTGTTGAGATTTTGGAATCATTTGTTTTTGCAGAATTCTGACTGATATAGCCACCTCTGAAATTTTTATTTTAAATACCTATTGGTAAGTTTTATGGCTATCCTGACAATCATGTTCTTCCTGGTTTTAATGAGATATATTCTATCACTTTCCAGGGCTTAACTTTCTGTTACCATTGAGTATTTGAGAAAAAAATACACACACACACACACACACACACACACACACACACACACACACACATATATATTTTTAAGGTGGAGTCTCACTCTGTTGTCCAGATTGGAGTGCATTGGCACACTAATGGCCACCCCAGTGTTGACCTGCTGGGCTTTGGTGGTCCTTCCCCCTCAGCCTTCCAAGTAGCTGGAACTACAGGCACATGCCACCACTCCCGGTTAATTTTTTATTTATTGTAGAAACAAAGTCTCTCCAAGTTACCCAGGCTGATCTCAAACCTGTGGGCTCAGGCAATCCACTCACCTTGGTCTCCCAAAGTGCTGGGATTACAGGCCGAGTCACTGAGCCCAGCCTTAGAAATGACATTTAAAAAAAATAAAACATAGATGCTAAATTGTATTACATAATTTTTGTTCATTTATTATTATATCACCTGTCAGTGTAGTAAGTAACTTTGTTGTTTTTTTGAATGTTAACCAACTATGCATGTAAGCCTAATTTGGTCATGTTGACTTTAACAACACAAGTTTGAATTTCATGGATTCACTTATCTGTGAACATTTTTTAACTTCTGCCACCCCTGAGACAGCAAGACCTCTCCACTTCCTCCTCCTCCTCAACATGCTCAACATGAAGATATTGAGGATAAAAACCTTTATGATGATCTACTTCAACTTAATGAAGAGACATACATTTTCTCTTCCTTATGATTTTCTTAATAACATTGTTTTCTCTATTTTGAGAATACAGTATACTACATATAACATAAAAAATATGTAAAAATCACCTGTTTATATTATTGGTAATACCTCTGTCAACAGTAGGCTATTAGTTGGAGGGATTACTTCCCCTTCCCCTTCAAGAGTCAACTGTACTTTGCTTAAAATATTTGAAGTATAAAATGTCAGTGATGCAAGAATGGCTACATCTTTATGACATCTCATTCTAGGACCCACAAAGAGGAAGTCTGTGTCTAGGATATTATTGTGTGACAGGAGAATGCTGGAAGAAACTTGTGATGTCTCTCTCTCTTTTTTTTAAGATATGAGGTACAAGTCAGGATTAGGTATACAAGTGGTCATAGTACAGATAAAGTTTGGACCTCCCTTTGGGCTCCACTTTGCCTGGTTTGAGAGAGGGTACTCTTATTGATATTGTGTAATCCCTCCCCCACCCCCCTGGCGTATCCAGCTCCTGCCAATCCCTTTATTACAATATTATGGTAAATGATCAGGGTACACTTATAAGTGAGAACATGTGGTACTCTGTTCTTTGTTTCTATGATAGATCACTGAGTATGATAGACTCTAAATTCATCCAACTTGCTGCCAAGTCCGTATGTTTGTCCCTCTTTATGACTGCATGATATTCCATTGTGTATATGTACCACATTTTAAAATCCAGTCCAGTTTCGATGGGCAGCACAGTTGGTTCCATGTTTTTGCTATTGTGATTAATGCTGCAATAAGCATGAATTTTTGTTTTGTTTTGTTTTGTTTTGTTTTTTTGTAGAATGATTTGAGTTCCTCTGGATGAATTCCCATTAGGGGGATTGCTGGGTCATATGGAAGGTCAATATCAAGTTCTTTCAGAAATTGCCACACTGTTTTCAAAAGAGTTTATACTAGTTTACATTCTCACCAGCAGTGTAGAAGCGTTCCTTTATCTCCACATCCTTGCCAATATCTGTTGTTGTTTTGTTTATTAATAATGGGCATTATTATTGGGGTTAGGTGGTATCTCAAAGTGGTTTTGATTTGCATTTCTCTGATGAATAGTGAGGTTGAGTATTTTTTCATGGGTCTGTTCGCTGCCTGTGTCTCTTCTTTTGAGAAGTGTCTTCATGGCTTTTGCCCATTTTTTGATGGGGCTATTAGTTTTTTTCCTTTCGGCCTGTTTGAGTTCCTTGTAGAACCTGGTTGTTAGGCCTTTGTCATACAGTTGGCAAATACTTTTTCTTATTATGTGGGTGTCGCCCTGCGATGGTTTCTTTTGCTTTGCAGAAGCTTTTCAGTTTGATGAGGTCCCAATCTTATCTCTAATGGCATGGGCACTTGGGGTTTTGATCAGGAATTGGTTACCAATTTCAACTTACATAAAGGTGTCTCCTGTGTTTTCTAAGATTCTTATAGTTTGAGGTTTTACATTTAGGTCTTTGATCCATTTAGAGTTAATTTTTGTATATGGTGATAGGTAGGGGTCCTGTTTCAGTCTTCTGTGATCAGCCAGTTTTCCCAGCACCATTAACTGAATAGAGTCTCCTGTCCTCAGTGGTTGTTGTTGGAGGCTTGTCAAAGAAGAGTTAGTTGAGAAATTGAGGTTTTGCTTCTGGAATCTCTATCCTGTTCCATTGGTCCGTATGCCTGTTCCTGTACCAATACCGGGCTGTTTTGAAATATTGTAGCCTTATAGTAAAGTTTGAAGTCTGGAAGTGTGATAACTTCTGCTTTGTTTCTTTTGCTAAGGATCGTTTTGACTATTTGTGGTTGTTTATGATTCCATATGAATTTCTGTATTGCTATTTCCAGGTCTGAGAAGAATGATGTTGATAATTTAATGGGTATTACTTTGAATCTATAGCTTGCCTTGGTAAGATGGACAACTTAACAATGTTGATTCTTCCTATCCATGAGCATGGAGTATTTTTCCATTTGTTTGTCTTCTTGGATTTCTTTGAGTAATGCTTTGTAGTTTTCATTGTAAAGGTCTTTCACTTCTCTGGTTAGGAGGATGTCAAAGTATTTTATTGTTTTAATGGCTATTGTGAATGGGATTGTACTTTTTATTTGTTTCTCTGCCTGCTTGTTGTTGGTGTATAAGAATGTGACTGTCTTTTGAATGTTTATTTTATATACCAAGAATTTGCCAAAGTCCTTTATCAGTGCAAGCAGGTTTTTGACAGATTCTCTTGGATTTTCGAAGTATGGGATCATGTTGTCAGCAAAGAGGAATAACCTGACTTCTTCTTTTCCTATTTGGATACACCTGATTTCCTTTTCTTGTCTAATTACTCTAGCTAGACTTCCAACAAAATGTTGAACAAGAGGGGTAAGAATATGCAGCCTTGTCTTTTTCCGATTTTCAGGGAAAATGTTTCCAGTGTCTGTCCATTTAGCAGTATTCTGTCTGTGGGTTTATCATACATGGTGCCTACTATTTTGAGGTATGTTCATTCTATGCCTAGGTATTTGAGGGTTTTTTATCAAGAATGGATGCTGAATTTTATCAAAAGCTTTTTCTGCATCTAATGATATAATCATGTGGTTCTTGTATTTAATTAAATACATCAACAGATGTATTTAATTATTTTTCTAATCTTGTGGATGTTGAATCAGCCCTGTATCCTGGTCATGAAGTCTATTTGGTCTTGGTGGATGATTTTTGAGATGTGTTGTTGGATCCAAATTGCTAGAATCTTGTTGAGAATTTTCGACATCTATGTTGTTTAGGGATATTGGCCTGTAGATCTCTTTTTGTGTTGATGATCTTTACCCGATTTGGTTTTCAGTGTGATGTTAACTTTGTAAAATGATTTGGGGAGAATGCTGGAATATTTTCCGTAGGATTGGTATCAGCTCCTCCTTGTATGTTTGTAGAATTCCCCTAGAAAGCCATCTGGTCCAGGACATTTTTGGTAAGTAGTTTTCTCATGACAGAGTCAGTTTCCTGGGTTGTTAATGGTCTATTTAGTATCTCAAGGTCTTCTTGTTTCAATCTTAGAAGGTTGTGTGATGTCAGAGAGTCCTCCATTTCATTTATGTTATCAAGCTTGTTTCCATACAGGTGTGCATAGTAATCTCTGATAATCTTTTGTATTTCTTCAGGGTCAGTTGTGACTTGATATTTGCATTTCTAATTGTGTTTATTTGGACTTTTTTCTCCTTTTTCTTGGTCATTCTGGCTAGAAATCCATCAATCTTATATCTTCTTTCAAAGAAACAGCTGTGTTTTATTGGTTTTTTTCTATGATATTTTTTTCTTCTCTATACTATATTTGGGCTTTTACTTTGGTGATCTGGATTCTTCCACTAAAGTTAGGGTTTTGGTGGTCTTGTCATTCCAGCTCTCTTGCATGATTTGTTAAGCTGTTAAAACTTGTGATATTTCCATTTTCTTGATGTGTGTTCATAGAGTTATAAATTCCCCTTCTAGAAGTGCTTTCATGGCATCCAAGAGATTTTGGTAACATGCTTCTTCATTTTCGTTTGTTTCCAGGAATCTTTTAACTTCTGTTTTGATTTTTGTGTTGACCCAGTAGTCATTCAGTATCATGCTATTTTGTGTCCATGTCTTTCTAGGTTTTGGGGAAATTTTGTTGATGTTGATGTTTATTTTTATTCCACTTGGTCTGAGAAGGTGCATGGCAGTGTTTTGATTTTATGAAATTTGTTTATACTTGATTTATGGCAGAGGATATGATCAATCTTGAAGTACATTCCATGTTGTGGTGAGTAGAATGTATATTTTGTGGTTGTTGGGTGGAGTCTTCTGTAGGTATCTATTAAGGTCATTTGATCAAGTGTCAAGCTGAAGTACCAGATCTCTTTGTTGATCTTTTGCCTTGATGATCTATCTAGGATTGTTAGTGGGGCATTTAAGTCTCCTGCTATAATAGCCTTAGTGTCATTTTTTTTTAGTTCAATTAGTAGTTGCCTTATAAATGCTGGTGCTTCTGTGTTGGGTGTATATAAGTTTAGGATGGATATTTCTTGTTGGTGAATTGAACCTTTTATCATTTTCTGTGTCTTTTTAAATTTTTGGAACTTAAAGGTTGTTTTGTCTGATATTAAGATAGTGACTCCTGCCTTCTTTTGTGATCCTTTCTCCTGGAAACTTGCTTTGCATCCTCTAACTTCGAGTCTGTGTGCTTCCCTTGAGGTGAGATGAGTTTCCTGAATGCAGCAAATTATTGGGTCATGGTTTTTTATCCAGTTTGCCATTCTGTGTCTTTTCAGTGGTGCGTTAGTCCATTCATGGTCAGGCTGATTATTAAAATATGATTGTTTATTCCCATCATGAGGTTCTTATAAAGTTTTATCTTTGTTTATTTGTTTTCTTTTAGCTTTTGGGTTGATGTGTAGTGTATATTTTTAAGTTTGCAGTTGCAATGTATTCTCTGTTGCGATGTCTCTTAAAGCTTCTTCTTAGATGTTGTTAAATGTGTACATTAAGTTCATGCACATACCATTGGTACAAACATTAGTTTAAACAAGACCATATATAAGAAGCATGACCATATTCTCAGGGAATAAAATTTATGACAGAATAAAAATTTTTAATAATGTCATTTTTCGGAGCAAACATAAAAAAGAGGATCATAAACAATACCTATAACCTTAGAAGTTTATATATAGTGTAATTTTGGAAATAAGTAGGAGCAATCTAAATTTTAATACAAAGAAGCAAAAGCAGTCTTAAAATTTTAGTGTTTTGGAATGTTCAAGATTTGAGGAAGTAAAACTTATACAAATGGAAGAGTGCGTTTTCATCAAAACAGATATCCAAATACAAAGAAAGACATATTAGAACTGCCTGTTAAGAAAGTGCATTAGATATCTGTTCCTACATAATGAATTACTCTGAAATATAACAGCTTAACACAATAAATACTTATTAACTCTCAGTTTCTGGGTCAGGAATCTGGGTGTAGTTTAGCTGGGTGATTTTGACTCAGAGTCTCCCATGTACATATAAAGGTTTTGAATGAGGTTGCAGTTATCTCAAACTTGACTGGTGAAGGGATCATGACCAAGCTTCCTTACATGGCTATTGGCAGGTCCTAGAAGATCTTCAGAATTAACTCATGAGGCCTTTTCCATAGTGTTGCCTCACAAATGCTGCTATCTTCCCCTAGAGAAAATGTTCCAAGAGAGAATGAGACTTCAACCAAGAAGGAAGCTACAGTCATTTTATATAATCTCAGATGTGGCATACCGCCATTTCTGCATATTCTATTTGTTAAAAGCTAGGCATTCAGTCTAGTCACAGGCAAAGGGAGCCTATGACCACCAGGAAGTGAAGGGCATTGGAGGCTACTTCAGAGGCAGCCTGCCACAAAAAGTATATATACTTTAAGGGAAACTCATAACTTTGAAAATGATTAAGATAAGATTCTGAATGATAATTGATGGTTGATAAAGGATAATTCTCACTTTTTGTTTTAGACACATCTGTATTCCTTGAATTTTTAAATGATGATATTATTCTGTTACTAAAGAGCAAGAGTAAATAAAAATACATTGCCAAAGTGATTTTTTAAGGTCTTCTCTCACAGTATCTAAATATTCAAATTCGTGTCATAATTAAACCATCTGCCATTTAGGGATAATAAGAATGTGAAAGAGTTGGTCTTGGCCCAAGATCCTGACTTTGTATGAGTCAGTCCCGATGGACTTATCCTTTGAAGGGGAGAGTGATTATTTTAATAATAATGCACATTGAACTACAGTGTTAGCTTTATAGAGTTGAATGAAGGCTTCCATGTCATGGCGGTTGCTGCCATTAGGTAAAATCTTGCCAAAAACTTTACTGGGTGAGGGAGGCTTTTTTTCAAATATAGGTAATTATAATACGAAATATACTTTGGGAGTATTTTGGTTGAAAATGAAAGAAAATGCAAATCCAATTGGGTTTTACGAAAGGGAAATTTGTTGGTTCAAATAAATAAAAAATTCAGGTGCTGAACTAGATCCAGGAGCTGTTTGATTCAGTTTCACAGTGTCACAAGGGTTCTGATCCTTTAGCTTAATAGTTCTTTCAACCTTGCACTCTTCTGTGTGTTAATTATCTCTCATGTTTGCAAAAGTGGTAGTGTCAAATTTTGGGTTTCAGGATTCACATCCTTATATCCATCAAATTCCATGATTCACATTCTTATATTAGCAAGTCCAACAAAAAGAGATAGTATTTTCACACACTAACAGTAAAAAACATTGTCTGCTCTGAATGGCTTAGGTCATGCATACATTTTTGATTGGATCACTGTGTTCAAGTGATGGTATATTCAAATTGGCTTTCGCCAGTTGTAGTCCACTCTTAAAGTTAATTTAAGTTTTAAGAGGTCACTTAAAAGGAAAGAATTTTCTCCTAAGCCCAAGATAGATATAGAGAAAATTAGTAATATTCCAAAAGAAATTTAGAGTACTATTACCATGGAAAATGAAAAATTGATACTGGCACTAAACAGAAAAACATCTGGATTAAGAATTTATTTTAAGTAATTTTCTGGCTTAAATTTTGTAACTTGATAGCTCAATTCAAGCAAAGGTAAGCTGAAATACTAATACTAATGTAAAAATTACATAAGCATTTAGGCTCTACTTGACTATGCTACAGTTTGGAAAGTGTACCCAGTCAGAATCCAGTGTGACTTAAAGATCACTGCCTTTATATCTGGTGTACATTGAAAAGTAGAAACTTAGAGGTCTGAATGCTTTTTTGGCTAGTTTCAATAATCTTTCTCTTTTTTCCCCTACATTTCTTTCATTAAGAAGTATGGCTTTCTTTTTCCATAGTTTTTTTTTTTCAGCTATTCTCTCTTCTGTGTGTTGACTATTCTTAGCCTGTCTTCTCTTACAGAGGCAAAACAATTATAAAAGTAGACCCTCCCCATCCGGGGTGGGGGGCAACTGGTTCTGTCAATGTACACCAGACATAAATGCGAGTGATCTTTAATTCACACTGGATTCTGACTGGGTACACTTTCCAAGCTGTAGCATAGGCAAGTAGATCCTGAAAAGCAGTGTTCTCACCAGAAGGAGGAAAGAAAGAGCTCACATTTGGGAGGTAAGATTTGTGAATCAAAGTATCAGAGGGGAGTTAGTTAAGTAAAGGAGGATCTCCAGAAATATACATTGGGGTCCCATTACATTTTTATTTGGAGATTCAGTTCATGGCTTCTCCACAGTTGTTTTCTACCTGACCCCCAAAAATCTCTACTGGCAGAAAATAGCTATGGGGAAGCCATGAGCTGAATGAAGATTCCAGAGATGACATAGTGGTAGGAGAGACTGAGATTCTGACTAACTCAGAAGTGAAGAGACAATGCTACACTTCAAGCATCAAATTGATACCTCAAAAAAGGCCATTTCATAGAAACAGGACTTCTCTGTCTCTAGAACAAGGTTTCTTAATGTTAGCAGTATCGACATTTTGAATAGGATACCTCTTTGTTGTGGACTGCAGAATCTATGACCTTTCTACTCACTGTAAACCAGTAGCATTTCTCATCTAGTTATTACAATCAAAAATTTCTCTGGACATTGCCAAAATTCCCCTGGGAAACAACATCTCCCCCAGTTGAGAACCACTGCTGTAGAGTAAGAGGACTTTATGCTGACCCTAAGAAATTTAACACTAAGTCTTTATAGGAAAACCTGAGCAACAGTAAAAAAATACCTACAAGAACAAAACATTTTTTAGAGGAAGTAAGTGTAATCCAGATTCATGACAACATAGTATCTAAATTTTCATCGTACAAAAGCAAATTGTTTGTGTACAAAAAAGCAAAAACAGGAGAACGTGACTCAGAGTCAAGAGGAAAATTGAAACAACACCTGCTGGAATTAGCAGACAAGGACTTTAAAATGCTCCTATAGGTGACATCAGTGAAAAGGGAGGAGTAAGAAAATGTAAAAACTGTTTCTCTATGCAAGCAACAAGAACAAAGCTGTGGCAATTAACTTTTTTTTGGAACCCTGAACACTAAAAATCTGATAGCAACCAGGGGAATGCTTAATAAAGAAAAACCACCTGAATATTAGTAAAAACAGTGAGGTTTGTATTTTTTTTCACATGTGGCCCCATTCCCCACCTTCCAGCTCAGCAGTAGCCTTTAAAATAAAAGTCTGCATTCTCAGTAGTGGTACTGCAGGGAGCACAATTGAACTCATTTACAAACAATTGTAATTATTTAATTTTACCTGTCTTGCGGTTCCTTGGAAATCTATCTTCAAAGGCTTGCATTTATTTCATGTAACTTAGAACTCACCCAATGTTAAAGAGGTCATTTGTTAAAAACACATACAGATAAACATTTCGTTGCTACTGCCTGAGGCAGTAGATAATAATTGGTGCAAAAAATAGACCAATCAAAGATTGGGAAAAAAGAATAGGAATGAGATACTTGATGAATCAGACTTTGAAAAGCTTCAGTACATTCCTGAAAATCTAGAAGGTTATGAACAGAGCTCTGTGCATGCTCAGGACAGAACTAAGAAGGGTTTAAATTTTAAATTCTGACATTCAGGGTATGCAGAAGCCGGAAGTGAAGCTAAGACAGAGTTGTAAATTTCTTGGCTGAGTAACAGTGACATGCCCAACACATGCACCGAGCTCTTCTGCAAAGATTGGGAGATATTTTGGTTCTAGGAATTTGCTTTCAGAAAATCTCTGTTCAAACCTTAGTTAACCAAAAAGCTAAGAGGACAGAGACTTCACTGACAAAGGCCTCACTGGCAAAGGATACATATGTTACAAAATTAGTTCAAAAAGTCACTGAATGAAAATAACTGTAACAAACAGCAACAACAAACTCTGGGGAGAGAAGAGAATCTGATTTCCTGAACTGCCATATTATGATATTTAAAATGTCCAGGTTTCAACAAAAACTATGAAATATGCAAAGAAACAAAAAAGTATATCCCATACACAGGAAAAAAATAAACAATCTGTTGAAACTGTCCCTGAGGAAGAGTAGACATTGGACTTACTAAAAAAAGGCTTTACAATCAGCTATTTAAAAAATTCTCAAAGGGCTAAAGAAAACCATGGACAAAGAACTAAACAAAACTGCTATGGTTTGAATGTATGTACCATCTAAAATTCATGTTAAAACTTAATAATTATTGTGGTGATATTAAGAGTTGAGGCCTTTGGGAGATAATTAAATCATAAGGTCTTCAACCTTGTAAATGGGATTGGCACCCTTATAAAAAGGCTTGAGGCTAAAAGGAGTGCTTTCTTGCTTTTTTGACCCTACTGCCATATGAGGACACAGTTTACCTACAGTCCAGAGGATGCAGTAACAAGGCCCCATTTGGAAACAGAGAGCAGTCCTTATCAGACCTCCGTCCTGCTGGCACCTTGATCTTGAGCTTCCCAGCCTCCAAAACCATACAAAGTAAACTTATGGTATTTATAAATTACAGTCTCAGGTATTTTGTTATAGAAGCACTTATGGACTAAGACAGAGACCATGAAAACAATGTCTTACCATGTAGAAAATATTAATAAAAATATAGCTTTTATTTAAAAGAGCTAAATAGAAATTCTGTAGCTTAAAAGTACACTACAATAATCTAAAAATTTTGCTAGAGACTCTATGCAGCATATTTAAAAAGAGATGAGGAAGAATCAGTGAACTTGAAGATAGGTCTATTGGAATTATCCAGTCTGAGAACAGGTTAAAAAATGAAGAAAAAGAAACAGAGTTTAAGAGACCTACAGGACATCATCTACCTAATCATATTATGCATACTGGAAGTTCTAGAAGAAGAGGAAAGAGAGAAATAGGCCATTTTCAATAATGGATAGGTCAATTCAACATTAGATCAACAAAAAAGTAGAAGACTTGGATACCATAAAGCAACTAAACCAAAAAGTTATCTGTAGAACATCCCATTAAATATCAGTGGAATGCACATTTTTCTCAAGTATATATGGAACACTGTCCAGGAAAAAATGATATGTTCAGTTATAAAATAAGTCTCAATAAATTTTAAAAGATGGAAATAATACAAAGTGTATTCTTCCATAGCAATGGAATGAAATTAGAAGTCAATAACAGAAGGAAATTTTAAAATTCAAAAATATGTGGAATTTAAACAATATACTCTTAAATAATTAATGGGAAAGAAGAAACCCAAAGGAAATAGATAACACTTTGAGATAAAAAACAAAAGCAGAACATACTCAGACTTATGGGATGCAACAAAAGCGAGGAAAATTTATATCTATAAAAGTCTACATTTTAAAAAGAAAAAAGATCTCAAGTCAGTAACCTAACTTTCCACCTTAGGAAATTATAAAAAGAGGGACAAAAATACCCAAAGCAAACAGAATGCAAAAAATAATAATTAAAACCGAATGAGCCGGGCTTGGTGGCTCAGCCTGTAATCCCACGCCTTTGGGAGGCTGAGGTGAGTGGATTGCCTGAGCCCATGGGTTCGAGACCCGCCTGGGCAGCGAGACCTCATCTCTACAATAAATCAAAAAATCAGCTGGGCGTGGTAGCGCATGCCTGTAATTCCGGCAACTTGGAAGGCTGAGGCGGAAGGATCACTGGAGCCCAGCAGGTCGAGGCTGCGGTGGCCGGAAGCGGCCACTGCACTCCAGTCTGGGTGACAGAGTGAGACTCCAACTCAAAAAACAAAACAAAACAAAACAAAACTGAATGATATGCCATGGAAGTACTAATTATAAGCAAGGTAGAGTGAATACATTAATATCAGGCAAATGGATTTCAACAGAAGCATCATTTATAAGAGAAAAGGAACATTTTATACTGATAGTCACTTTATTGAGAAGACATAACAGCCTCTGTCTGTTTGAATGTTATAATAAAATACTATAAACTCATTGGCTTATAAACAACAGAAATTTATTTATTACAGCTCTGGAGGCTGAGAAGTCATGTAAGATCAAAGCACTGACAAATTTGGTGTCTAACAAGGTAGAGCCCTCATAGCTTAATAACTTTCCAAAAGTTAACCTCCTAATACTATCACCTTGGTGATTAGGTTTCACCATATGAAGTTTTGGAGGACACAAACATTTAGACCACAACAATTCTAAATGAGTATGAACCAAATAATGATGTTCAAAATACATGATACAATAACTTAAATAACTAAAGACAGAAATAGACAAACTCATAAATATAAAATTTTAAAAGACTCCTTTCAGTTACTGATAAAATAAGTAAAAAAAACCCAAACAAACAAATGAAAATCGGGAAGTCTAGAGAAGACTTGAACAACTATCAGTCAGCTTGACTTAGTTGACATTCATAGAGCACTGAACCCAAACAGAGCAGATACATATTTTTTTCAAGTGCATATTAAGCATTCATTAAATTAGCCATAAAATAAGTCTCAATAAATTTAAAGAAGTAAACATTGACTTCATGAAAATTTCAAACATCTGATCAGAAAATGAATAGGTAATATATTGGAAAGAAGTGCATTATTTACATCAGATTAAAAACCTATACCTAGACAATGTAAACTACTCCTACAATTTAGTAATAAGAAAAGCAGCCCAATTTTTAAATGGGCAAAAACCTGAACAGACATTTGATAAAGAACACAAAAGAGTGCTCATTATCCTTAGTCATCAGAGATATGCAAATGAGATAGCCCATGGAGTGATGTAAAATTAAAAAGACTGACAATACCAAGTGCTGATGAGAATGCAGAGCAGTTGGTACTCTCATGCATCGCTTAATAGGAATTTCAAATGGTAGAACCACTTTGAAAAACCATTTGGAAATTTTTTATAAACTTCTACCCCTCTCTCTGATTTAGCCCTCCCCACAATCAATTATCCAACAGAAATAAAAATATATGTACAAAATACTCGTATAAGAATATTCTCAGCCATTTTATTCACAAAATACTCAAGCTAGAAACAGCCCAAACATCCACCAACAGGAAAATGAATAAACATGAAATACTGCTCAATAGTAAAAAGGAACAAAATAATGATACTATTGAGAATTTGTAGGGATTAGGGGAGAGAAATGTGTCTGGTAGGGATTGCCTTCATAGAGGCTCAAGAAAACATCTGGAGTGACAGAAATATTCTGTATCTTGATGGCTATGTGGGTTACACAGGTGTGTGCATTTGTCAAAATTAATTGAACTGTGCCCCCAAAATCTGCACTTATCTCCATAAATAATAGAAAGAGAAATACTTCTTGGGAGAAGATAGGTACAAATAAATGGAGACGTCTCTTTCTTTTTTTTTCTCCCTAAATATAGTTTTCTTTCTCCCATCTTTAAGGCTATGCCAGAGACAGAATACAAAATTCAGAACTCTTGGTAAGGAAAAATAGTTATATTAAGCAAGCTGAGGAAATTCAATATTAGCATGGTGCTGCTGTTGAGTTCCTATAGTTACACTGTAGTGACGCAAGTTAGAGTTTATTCAATATACTTTATATTCCAAAAATGCATGGTTATTGAAGAGATACTTATCTTCGTTCCCCAACACCTGCAGAGGCTCATAACCCACTCCATTTGTATCTTTAAAGCTCCTGGTGGGTAAGCAGAAATGAAGAATATTTAAAAGCTCTTTGACTTCCCACCTGCTGGTTTTAAGTGTAAGGAGAATCTAATCAAACAAACTAATTCTTTGGGGAGAATATTTTATATATTTTTTTGCTGATGTTGAGGCTGTTTCCTATTTTTGTAAATGAATGCTGAACTGAATTAATCTTCAATAGTCTATGAGAATTTAATTATTGATAGAACTTCTCATATTGAAACAAAGTCTAGAACCCCTAAGCTTTTTGTTCTGTCAGGAGAATTTCCTGGTGGGACAGTCCATTGCTTTTTCCACATTGATACCACTAAGATTGGCCATAAAACAAGTCTTAATGAATGTAAAGACTTAAAAAATAGACCTTATAAAAATTTCATGGTTTCAATTAAGTGTGAGTGAAATCACCTTCTCTTGATATTTTCAATATAACTGAGATAGCTTATCCTTTTACAAAATTTTAATTATCAACAAAAGATTAGCAAAAGAAATATCAGAGAATACAAAAAATAAAAACAGGCAATAAAATACAGGTTTATGAATCCTATTCTTGCTAATTTCCTCCTACATTTTGTCTTAAAGGAAAGAAGGAATTTTTTTCTCCAAATGCTTTGCAGATTTTTTTTCCAGCAGATTCTCTTGGTTTGTACTTCTGAAGCCCCAACTGGCAAAGTTGCGACGATCAGTGCCATAATGAAATTAAAAAAAAAACTGCTGTAAATTATGGCTGTCATATGTTATCACAGACCTAAAAAGAAAAGTCAAAATTATAAGTCTTCTAAAAGAAAATATGATAATATTTTTGGAACTTAGGGTAGGCAAAGATTTATTAGATGAGACTCAATTTTTTCCTTTTAAAATACAGACATGGAAGATATCTGAGTTTCTCCCCCGTTTGACGTACAAGGATGCCTTCTGATAAAAAGAATCACTGTTTGTATTTGGAAATTCAATTTCTCTTAACCTTTCATCCAGGGAATCTCTGTGAAACCCTGCTCACAAATACTTACAGTATACATATGAATCAGATATAAGCCAATCAGGGGATGTGTTCAGGAATGGGCAGGTGATGTAAGCCAAGTCAATCAGAATAAATCTCCCCTTATATAGAATTTCCAGAACAAGAGGTATTATATGAAGACTCTACCTCTTTTCAATTGGAGTTGACTAGGTTAGCAAGTCCTGTGAACTGTGGCAGCCATTTTGCAATTATGAGAAAAGAGACCTTTGATAATAGATGTAACATAGAGGAAATGGAGCTAAGAGATAGCTATGGGTGACATTATTTTAGCTTTTGTTTCCAGCTGGGCCTGATGTCAGACATATCCTTGGATTATTTAGTTACTGGAACCAATGTATTCCAGTTTTTGCTTGAGGTTATTTTGAATTGGATTTTCTATACAACTGGAAGACTCTGCATTGATACAGGAAATACCATCTATGACACAGAGTAAGTAAGATATCATGCTATGAGAACATCTGGAAATCATTTTGTGATAAGGCTATGTAGTAAAATGGGAGAAAGTTAGTATTTCAGTCCTCTCACTTATTGTCTGTTATCTTTTATTTTTAATTTTATTTATCAAGCATTTACTCTCTCAGGCACTATGAGGATAATTTTAGATGTTTAATCAAATTTATTACTTCCAACAATTCAATTAAGTAGTTATTATTAACACATTTTGCAAATAAGGGATCTGGAGAAGTTAAACAACATTATCTTGGTAATATAACAGGTAAATAACAGAACCAGGATTTGAATCTCTCTGTGTCTTACTCCAACTTTGTGCTATTTATTATCATTTAACCTTTTTGATAGTAGTTTTCTTCTGTAAATCGTGAACAATAATATTTCCCAATATTAAGATACTACTTATTGTAGGGCTAAGTTGTATGCCTTTGTAAGGTGCAAACAGCTAAGTCATGTTCACATTTATTAAAGCAAATTTAAAGATAGCGATTAACAAGATAGTTTCGTTCTGTATGTGTAGTTCTTTCATATTTGAGCCCCTGGAAGATGTCTATAAAAGTTATCATTAGTATACATGAATAATTTTTTGACAACTGCTGCACTCACTTCTCACTTTTGACCCTATGACCTAAAGGTCCTTACCCTATTCAGTTGAGGTAGCGCACAAGGGGACACCCTTCAAAAGATGATTCTGGGTTTTTTTTTTTTTTGGTTCCCCCTCACATTTCTCTGGCTTATTAAACAATGTTTTGAGAAACATTGGCTTATGGGTTAATTCTGGAGTTATGGTAACTTTTGCTTTAATGTTGTTTACATGGATTAGTAATATCTCTGCATCACTGACATATTTAAGGATACTGAAATTCTAATTTTAAATTTGCTGAAGTGAACTGATGACCGAGAAAAAATAAATAATGCTTAATTACCACTTCCCTCCCACTTATACCAAATAAAGTTCAGTTTAATATCTTCAGCTGAAAGATGCAGAAAATATCATAAGCAACTGGTTCAATTCTTAGTCCCTTTTCTATTTTCAGAAACTTCTAATCCCCATAAAAAGAATCATTTATATATCCTTTAACCCTTTCAATTAGAGCATCTGTCATCTCTCACCTTACAAATTGAGCCAAATTTGGGGTTGATATGTTCTGTTTTAGTTATTTATTTGTTTGTACTGATTCACTCACAGTTTTAATTATAGCTTATATTATAGAGTCTATTATAGAGTCCATGATTGCTGTTTTGGATGAGAACAGAATGTAAATATTATAAGTTATTAGACATTAGTACCAGCTTGCTCTTCCTCAATTGCTGAATCCCAGAATTGTTAAAGATGTTTTTGTACCTAGGGAATAGTATACATTTTAAAGTGATATTTGTGTTTAAGTTTTTAAAATCAGAATTCGTTAAATTTTGTCACAAATCAACAATGATGACCAGATTGTGCCAATGTTGTGGATTCCTGAATTTTTACTGCTCTCAGCTTTCCTGAGCAATTTCTTTAAAAAGATCTTCCCAGCTGAATTGCTAGAAATGTCCATGGGAGGTGCTGTGGCCTTGACATTATAAGTTTTTTAGAATTATTATGATTTACCCTGCCTTCATGAAATCACAAATTTTTAAATGTAAGAATTTGTTAAATTATTTTGCATGTAAGCATAATAAAAGCACATGCTAATTTTCTTCCAATGCCACAAAAGGATATTAAAAAAGTAAAAATGTATGATCTTAGTTTTTCCACTATCATAAACGGTAACTAGTATGTTTCTTGAATGCCTCTTCCTGAAATGTTTTTGAAGATAAATTTGTAGTCTAGGGTCCCCCAAAAAAGGGAGTGAGGAAGAAATAATTTCTTTAAAAACCTCTACTTCCAATTGATCACAAATTTATGCAATAAATTGTAACTCCCTCAAACTTTCAAGTTGAGCATACTTGGGTGCTGGGTAGTCGTATCTCTTGGGGAAGACTCAGGGCAGGACATGAGAAGTGTTTGGTGTGGATGTGAAGTAAAATACTGTCTAAGTAAACCTCATTTCCTCTTCCCTCTGACCAGTGATCACTGGAAAAGAGACAGGCGAGTCCGAGAATCTGAAGTGGTGCATAGAAGTGTTTAATATATTTTGTAGCCGGGCTCGGTGGCTCAACCTGTAATCCCGTGCCTTTGGGAGGCTGAGGTGAGTGGATTGCCTGAGCCCGCGGGTTCGAGACCTGCCTGGGCAGCGAGACCTCATCTCTACAATAAATCAAAAAAATCAGCCGAGCGTGGTAGCGCATGCCTGTAATTCTGGCTACTTGGAAGGCTGAGGTGGAAGGATCGCCAGAGCCCAGCTGGTCGAGGCTGCGGTGGCCGAGAGCGGCCACTGCACTCCAGTCTGGGTGACAGAGTGAGACTCTAACTAAAAAAAAAAAAAAATATATATATATATATATATATATATGTATATATATATATGTATGTATATATATATTTTGTATGTAAGATCGTGTGTGTGTGTGTGTGTGTGTGAGAGAGAGAGAGAGAGAGAGAGAGAGAGAGAGAGAATCTAAGTACTGAAAAATTATTGCTTTTTAAATTCATGGCTTGTGGCATTATATTTCAAACTGGTGGCAGAGTAGACATTTTTCACATCACAAACGTTTCTGACTATCCTTATTGATTATCAGAAAAATTACAGCCAAGCTTTAAAAAGTTACTGATAACCAAATGATTTCAAAAGCAAAATTATAAAAGTTCTTCACATATTTTTACAGCAAAAAACCCCACATATTTATTGTGGCATTTAGATGCATTTTATTGCGTTTGTTTTACTGCGTGAGGTGTTTTACTGCGTGAGGTCACCAAAAGTAAGAACAATAGGCTCAGTGAGAATCTTCAAATGGCGTTGTATTTACAAAGCAATTTTCTGAACCCTAGGTTCAACAAAGTCTTTCTCTGAGTATTTTCTCGATTTAGAAACTGTCATTTTAAAGTACTTGGATATAATATTAGAAGAGCTATTGGTCAGAAGGAAAAGCATAGATAACGTGCATGTATGCACATACACATACATGAAATATTCAGAACACAATGTCTTAAGAAAAGTGGCAGAAATTGGGGAGATCTGATACACTGAAGATATCAAAGATGGAAGACATGAAAAAATTGATGACCTCAGGTAAACTTATGTGACTTATAAGAATAATTTTCATTTGAACAGAAAGATACAATGGGCAACATTGGAATGTCTGTAGCCTCAACTTAGAGAAGACATGATATTTGTTGGTACTGATCATGGTGTCAAAGACAAGAAAAATATATTCATCTAATAAGAATCTCTTTATCAGACTAGGAATAAAAGCTGTGCTTCCAATGAAGGTTTGCATATGGTACAATAGGAGTTACTATACTTGAACCATAAAGGTGGGTTAACAGAAGATTTCCTAAGTTATCTCTGAAATTGATGAGAACTATTTACAGTTAAGGACTTTTACATATTAATTGCTTCTATTTCACTATCCCCCTGTATACAGAAAATGGTGTTTTGTTTGTTTTTGTTTTTGGCAAATCACTGATGTCTGTACTAAAATGGAAGTCTTAGAAGCAAACCAGAATCTTAGGTGGTTTTTCAGAGTTTATTTGCCTCCAAAATGTGAATGGTTTCTTTATGTTCTACCACTGTAAATTACAAATGAAGTAACTTGACATATCATAAAATGTAGTCTATCTGAAATAGTTTGATTGCATGTCTTTTCTGAAGGCTTCTTCTTCTTCTTTCTTTAAATGCAGTGTTCATTTTTCATTGTCTACCTTGCTTCAGGACTATCCTTTGAGTGATTAACCTTGCTCTGTGCATGGCAAGCATATGAAATATGTAGATAGGAATAAGAATTTGAGATTAGCACAAGGTAGGTTTATGTGAGATATAATTTGCAAACAGCCTAAGAAGTTGAGGTTTTTAAGATTTACAGTTTACTTAGAATCAGTGGGAATGTTAAGAAGTAACAACTCCATCAAAGCTCACTCTTTTCAAGTTGCTTTCCTTACTAATCATTTTTTCATTGCTTTGAGAAAAGTTCCTTTTTCTTTAATTGATAATTGTAATAAATAATATTTCTTCCAAAACAGAATAATCAGAAAGACAAAAAAGGCAAAGAAAAAAGTATATAAAATCCACAACACTCAGAATCTATTAAATACAGAATATTTAAGAATTGACAATTCTCATTCTACAGTCTTTTATTTTTGTTCGTGAATGCTGCATTGTTTCTAAGACTTTAGGATGACAGTAAACATTTAAAATATTATTTGACACTAATAATAGTTAAGTCAGCCGGGCTCGGTGTCTCAGCCTGTAATCCTGCGCCTTTGGGAGGCTGAGGTGAGTGGATTGCCTGAGCCTGCAGGTTCAAGACCTGCCTGGGCAGCGAGACTTCATCTCTACAATAATAAAAAAAAAAAATCAGCCGGGCGTGGTAGTGCATGCCTGTAATTCCGGCTACTTGGAAGGCTGAGGTGGAAGGATCGCCGGAGCCCAACAGGTTGAGGCTGCGGTGGCCTGAAGCGGCCACTGCACTCCAGTCTGGGCGACAGAGTGAGACTCCAACTCAAAAAAAAAAAAAATTAATAATAATAATCATTAAGTCATATTTAAATAAGCAATTAATGTGACAATTATTTACTATCCTTAGTTTTAAAAAAATAAATTACAGTGCTAGAAAAATAACTTCTAGAATGTAAGTGGATCCAACCTAGTTGGAAAGCAGTCATAATATTAGTCAGAAGTCTCAAATATCTATGCTCTTTCACTAGGTAATTGTACTTTTGACATTCTAACCTAAGGAAGTAATTATAATAGTCTAAATAGTACAAAATATCAACAAACTTTTATGCATAATGGTATTCATAATGGCTGACTATTAAAAAGCATTTATTACAGAGCAGCAATTGTGATAAATATCTTAAATGTATTATACCCTATAATTATCATCAAAGTATTTTTTGAAATATTTACTATTCTACCTCTATTTTATTGATAAAAATGAACTATTGATAAGAAAATAGTGAGATTAATTAATTCATGATTACACAACTAATAAGTGGTAAAACTGGGATTAAAACTTAGGCATGTGGAAATTCAGAATCCATACTTTCTTTTTCCCCATTTTGAAAGTTAATAAAATGGTCTGTAATATATACTATAAAAATTTTTAAATTGACAAGTAAAAATTGCATATACTTATGGTGTACAATATGATGGTTTGGTATATGCATACATTGTGAAGTGGCTAAACCAAGCTATTTAACATATGCATTACCTCGCATGTTTTTATTTTTTTGGTGGGAAGGACACTTGAAATCTACTCTCTTAGCAATTTTCAAGTATACAATATACTTTTATTAACTAGAGTCACCACAATGTACAAAGGATCTCTTGAACTTATTCCTCCTAATTGAAATTTTGTGTCCTTTGATCAACATCTCCCTAATTATTCTACCCCAGCCTCTGATAAGTATCATTTTACTCTGTTTGTATAAAGTAACTTTTTAAGATTTCATAAATAAGTAAAATTATGAGCTATTTGTCTCTCTGTGCCTGGCTTATTTCACTTAACATAATGTACTCCAAGTTAATCCATGTGAAGTCCAACTGATACAATATCCTCCTTTACTTTTAAACACTGAATAGTATCCCATTCTGTATATAACCAGATTTTCTTTATCCATTCATTCATTGATACTTAGGTTATTTCTATATCTTGGCTATTTTTAATGATGCTGCAATGAATACGGTGGTATAGATATATCTTCAACATACTGTTTCATGTCATTTGGATATATATCCAATAACGGGGTTGCTAGATCATATGGTAGTTATATTTTTAGTTGTCCAGAAACTTCTATATTGCTTTCCATAATGGCTGCACTAATGTACATTTCCACCAGTAGAAATGAGGGTTTCCATTTTTTCCTTACCAACAGTTGTTACCATTACTCTTTTTGATAACAGACGTTTTAACATGGGTCAGGTGATATCTCATTGTGGTTTAATTTGCATTTCCCTGGTAATTAGTGATGTTCAGCATTTAAAAAAAAATCTCTGTAGGTAATTTGGATGTCTTCTTTGAAGAAACATTCTATTCAGGTCATTTGTTCATTTCTAAATCGGGTTTTTTATTTTCTTATTATTGAGTTGTTTGAGTTCCTTGTATATTTTAGTTATTAACCTCTTATCAGATGCGTGGTTTGCAAATATATTATTTCATTCTGTACATTGTCTCTGTACTCTACTGTTTTTTTGCTGTACAGAAGTTTTTAGTTTGATGCAATCTATTTGTCCATTTTTGCTTTAGTTTCCTGTGCTTTGGGAGTCATATCCAAAACATAATTACTTAAGCCAATGTCAAGAAGTTCTTTGTCCATGTAGTTTTAGTTTCGGGTATTATGTTTAAGTCTTCAATTCATTTTGAGTTGATTTTTATATAAGGGGAGATAAATCTTCACTTTTTTTTTTTTTTTTTTTGCATGTGAGTATCTAGTTTTCCCAGTGTCATTTGTTAGAGGGACTATCCTTTCTCCATTGCGTGTTCTTGGACCTTTGACAAAGATCTATTGACCATAAATGTGTGTTTGTATTTCTGAGCTCTCTATTCTGTTTCATTGTTACATTGGCCTTTTTTTTTTTTTTTTTTTTAGTTGGAGTCTCACTCTGTAGCCCCAGACTGGAGTGCAGTGGCCGCTCCCGGCCACCGCAGCCTCGACCTACTGGGCTCCGGCGATCCTTCCGCCTCAGCCTTCCGAGTAGCCGGAATTACAGGCATGCGCTACCACGCCCGGCTGATTTTTTGATTTATTGTAGAGATGAGGTCTCGCTGCCCAGACGGGTCTCGAACTGGCAGGCTCAGGCAATCCACTCACCTCAGCCTCCCAAAGGCACGGGATTACAGGCTGAGCCACCGAGCCCGGCTAGTATTTTATTCTTTTTGATGCTATTGTAAGTAGGATTTTCTTATTTCTTTTCATAGTTGTTAGCACATACAAAAACAATTGATTTTTGTATCCTGCAACTTTACTAAATCTGCATATTAGTCTTTAACAGTTTTTTTGGTGGAGTCCTAAGAGTTGTCTGTATATAAGATCATATCATTTGCAAACAGAGGCAATTTTACTTCTTCATTTTTCTTTTCTTTTCATAATTACTCTGGATAGAACTTCCAGTGCTGTACTGAATAGTTGGTGAGAATGAGCATCCTAGTCTTGTTGAGATACATTATTTTGTTATTTTATACCTAATTTGTTGAGTCAATTGGCCTGATGTTTTTAGCCTTCACTGTTGAGAATGAATGCTGGGAAATTTCTTCTGTACCTAATATGTTGAATGTTTTTACCATATAAGGATGTACATTTTTTCAAATATTTTTTTCTGCGTCTATTGAGATGATCAGATATTTGTATCCTTCATTCTGTTAATGTGGTATATCATGTTTATTGATTTGTATATTTTGATTAACTCTTGCATTCCAAAGATAAATTTTACTTGAGGCTGGTAAATGATCCTTTTAATGTCACTAATGAAACCATATGATACTGGGCTTTCCTTTTTGGGGAATTTCTCCTTCTTCTTCTTCTTCTCCTTCTTCTTCTCCTCCTCCTCCTCCTCCTCCTCCTCCTCCTCCTCCTCCTCCTCCTCCTCCTCCTCCTTCTCCTCCTCCTCCTCCTCCTCCTCCTCCTCCTCCTCCCCCCCCCTCCTCCTCCGGGCTTTCCTTTTTGGGGAATTTCTTCTTCTTTTTCTTCTTCTTCTTCTTCTTCTTCTTCTTCTTCTTCTTCTTCTTCTTCTTCTTCTTCTTCTTCTTCTTCTTCTTCTTCTTCTTCTTCTTCTTCGTCTTCTTCTCCTCCTCCTCCTCCTCCTCCTCCTCCTCCTCCTCCTCCTTCTTCTTATTGATTCAATTTTCTTACTAGTTAGAAATCTGCTTAGATTTTCTATTTCTTCATTATTCAGTGTTTGTAGGTTGTATGTTTCTAGAAATTTATCAATTTCTTTTATATTATTCAATTTTCCGATGTATAAATGTTTATGGCACTCTTTATAATTCTTTGTATTTGTGTAGTATCAGTTGTAATGTCTCCTATTTCATCTATAATTTTATTTATTTGCATCTTCTTTTTTTTCTTGGTTTGTTATTATGTTTATATTTTTTAACAAACCAACTTTTAGTTGTATTGATCTTTTCTATTCTCTTTTTCACTCTTTCTAGTTTGTATCTTTTGATTGTAGAATTTAATCCATTTACATTTAAAATAATTATTTATAGGTAAGGAATTGTTATTGCCATTTTGTTAATTGTTTTCTGACTGTCTTATAGACCATTTCTTCTTTTCTTTCTCTCTTGCTGCCTTTGTGATTTGATAATAAAATGGCCTCACTTTAAATTATTAATATATATTTTAACTAAAGCTTTTTAACATTTAGTGTTTTCAAAATGTTGACATTCATTAACTCATTTTCTAAATTCAATGTATTCTTACAAGAGACAGCAGGGTAGAGAGCACTGAATCTCAAAGTGTAGTCCTCAGAGCAGTAACGTTAAGCATCATTTGGGTATGACAAATGAGAAATGCAAATTCTTGGGTCCAGATCTACTGAATCACAAGTTCTGGGATGTGATTCAGTAATCTGTGTTTCAATAAGTCCTCTATGTCATTGTTATGCATGTTAAAGTTTGAAAACCAGTAGTGTAAAGGAAGAAAAAAAATTGATGAGGAGAACTGAGTTTTAGCCCCAGCCCTCACCTGGTTTTGTAAATTTGTACAATTATTTAGCCTCTTTACATATAATTTCTTTCTTTGCAAAATTGAACATAATAATATGTATAGGTTTTTCATAAAGATTTTATAAAATACTATTTGCTAGGAGGCTGACACATAGTGAGCACTCAATAAATGAAGTCTTCGCCATAGGATGGTTTATTAGGTCTCACTTACAGTCCTTCATAAATGCCTCATATGCCTTACTTACACCTCTTCAGTAGCTGATATACAATTCCAAGTTGGGATACAAAAATAATAATTAATACGGCAGCTTTCATATTTGGAAACAGTGCCCTGATACAATTAACTCTTTGCAACTATAGAGAATCTGTTACAGTCTGTTTGGTAAGCACTAAGCAAATACTGCTCTTCACTGCACTTCAATAATCAGCCCTGCTAGATTTTGTATACAGCATAAATTAGGCACTTAAAGTGCGTCAGCTGTTCCCAGGGAAATCCAGAAAATGGAAAGTGATGAATATAGTTGAATGCTCTCAATGAATACCTGGTTTTTGTCAGCACAACCAGTAGGAAAAACTGCATTGAATACTCACCTAATTGGCTCCTCTGTTAGAAAACAAATCTCTGTGTACCATGCTATATGACTGACAGGAAAAAGGTAAAAACAGAATTGTTCTGGAAAGGGCCACTTCCCTGGCAGGCTTACCAGGCTATTATACTGTTACAGAGTTAAACTTTCCCCAAGGCATTAATTACCCAAAATGAACGCCTGGAGACTGGAAGGGGGAGGATAGTAGGGAGAGTCTTTGTTCAGGGTCTCAGGTTGCACAGCTCTGTGATAAAAACCCTCACCATCTGTGATAACCACCAGCAGCCAGCAGCAGCAAGGCAGTGAGATCAAATCATTCCCCTTGCACTTTAACCTGTCTGGGTGAGACAAAGGCTCAACAAAGAGAATACATCATTAAATTTAATTTCAACTTCTGGAGTTTAGACTTTTGTTTTCATCGATAAAATAAATGTTGAAACTTAAAGTCATTTGCAGGGGCAGAAGCAATGAAGCGTTGACTTATTAGCCGCTAGATAATGCTGGGTTCTTGGCAGTGCATACATTTCTAATAAAAGCAAGAAAAATTAAAATTGTGAGTGTTTCCTATTGCCTATGTAAAATATATATTCTGGTCTATGTGTCCAGTGCTCTTACAAATATAAGCTTGTCATTTTGGGATGTTTATGGTATGTTTTTTAGTTTGTGAATAATACTGTAATTAAGTTGATCCTGAATTATAGGTTTACATTCGCTAAGCAGAAGATACTGTTTGCACTAAATGACTTTTTAAAGAGTTTCTTAATGAGCAGTGGTGTTCAATATGTTGGGAGCCGTGAGCACCACATGTATCAAAGTGCTAGCTATTAAAATGGGTCTCCTTAATTAAATGGAATTAAATTATCTTTAAAGGAGTCATTTGACTTTATCAAATGAACACATTACAATGATATGGGGGAGGAGTTAGACTCATTGCAGGTGGTAAAGAAATGACTAGAGAGGAGATCAATTAGAAGCAACTAAATCAGGTGATGAAGGGAAGAGAAGGAAGAAAATTGGAAACTTTAAGTTGACAGCAATATAGATGTCTCATCTTCATGCTGACCCTAGCTTTTGCTCAAGGTCCTAATCTGCCTTTGCCATTTTTGACTTTGAAAACAACACAGGTCACTCCATTACCTTGAACTTGCACATTGCCATTCCATATAGAAGACTGTAAATATCAAGCATGAGTTCTTTGTAATTTGTGTTTTAACAGTTATGCAAATTAAAATGACCCATATGCTAAGGGGAACACAAAATAAAAGAGACAAAGACTAAATAAAAAGAGAATCAATAGGAAAGTAAAATCTACATGCTATATAGTGTATGATTATATAACTCCATGAAAGTTTCTTTCCAAAATGCATGGTAGTTGACTGTTTGCACATGCACCATTACTATGATTATAGGAAGAATGACTATGCATGATTATAAGCATCCAAATAAGCCCCATTATTTTGTGGGCTAGTGCATTTCTTTCTTTCTTTTCTTTCTTTCTTTCTTTCCTTCTTTCTTTCTTTCTTTCTTTCTTTTTCTTTCTTCTCTCTCTCTCCCTCCCTCCCTCTTTCTTTCTTTTCTTTCTTTCTTTTTTTTTTTTTTTAGTTGGCGTCTCACTCTGTCGTCCAGACTGGAGTGCAGTAGCCGCTCCCGGCCACCGCAGCTTCGACCCGCTGGGCTCCGGCGATCCTTCCGCCTCAGCCTTCCAAGTAGCTGGAATTACAGGCATGCACAACCACGCCCGGCTGATTTTTTGATTTATTGTAGAGATGAGGTCTCGCTGCCCAGGCGGGTCTCGAACCCGTGGGCTCAGGCAATCCACTCACCTCAGCCTCCCAAAGACGCGGGATTACAGGCTGAGCCACCGAGCCCGGCTTTTTCTTTCTTTTTTATATCAATATTTTTTATTTTGATATTGTGGGATACAGTTAAGGGCTAGGTATACAAATATGCTTCATTGATAAGGGGTGTCTCCTGGTGCCCAGACAGATATTGACTACCGTTAATTCCACCTCCCTTCCCCTCCCCCCCATAGCTTCCCCCCACTGTCAGTCCTTTTCTTATGGTATTACAATGGATGTTCAAGGTCCGCTATATGAGTGAGAACATGTGATACTCAGCTCATTGTTTCTGTGAGAGATCACTCAGTATTATTGACTCTAATTCCATCCAGGTTGCTGCAAAGTTCATGATTTTGTTCTTTTTTATGGCTGTGTACTATTCCATCGTGTATATGTACCACATTTTTTAAATTCAGTCCTCTTTTGATGGACAGTATGGTTGCTTCCTGGTTCTTGCTATTGTGAACAATGCTGCGATAAACATATGTGTGCAAGTATCTTTTTTATAGAGTGATTTGAGTTCTTCAGGGTATATTCCCTGTAGGGGGATTGCGGGGTCATATGGGAGGTTGATATTTAGAGCTTTTAGGAATTGCCACACTGTTTTCCATAGGGGTTGCACTAGTTTGCACTCCCACCAACAGTGTAGGTGTGTTCCCTTTTCACCACATCCTCTTCAACAAATGTTATTTTTTGAGTTATTGATAATTGCCATTCTGACTGGAGTTAGGTGGTATCTCAGTGTGGTTTTGATTTGTATCTCCTTGATGATTAGTGAGGTTGAACATTTCTTCATGTGTCTGTGTACAAAAACAGGGATATAGACCAATGGAATAGAATTGAGATTCCCGAAGCGAAATCTCAATTTCTTAACCAACTCATGTTTGACAAAGCCTCCACTACCTACCACTGGGGAGAGGAGAACCTATTCAGTAAATGGTACTGGGAAAACTGGCTGACCACATGCGGAAGACTCAAATAAGACCCCTATCTGTCCCCAAACACAAAAATTAACTCTAAATGGATCAGAGACCTAAATGTAAAACCTCAAACCATAAGAACCTTAGAAAATGCAGCAAAGAAACCCACAGGTCATAAGAGATAAGTTAGACAAGTGGGACCTCATTAAACTGACAAGTTTCTGCAAAGCCAAAGAAACCATCAAGAGAGCAGGGAGACAGCCCAAAGACTGGAAAAAAGTATTTGCCAACTCCAGGTCTGACAAAGGCTTAACATCTTGGCTCTACAAAGAACTCAAACGTGCTGAAAAGAAAAAAATAAACAACCCCATTATAAAGTGGGCAAAAGATATGAACAGACACTTCTCTTTCATTTCTTTCTTTGAGTTGGTGTCTCACTCCGTCGCCCAGGCGGGAGAGCAGTGGTACACTCATAGCCACCCCAGTGTTGATCTGCTGGGCTCCAGCGATTCTGCCTCAGCCTTCCAAGTAGCTGAAACTACCGGCATGCGCTACCACGCCCAGCTAATTTTTTATTTATTATAGAGATGTGGTCTCGCCAAGTTGCCCAGGCTGGTCTTGAACCTGTGGACTCAGGTAATCCACTCTTCTCAGCCACCCAATGTGCTGGGATTTCAGGCTGAGCCTCCAAGCCAGGCCACATTTCTATGTTACTATCTATCTACCAAGCTGAATAAATCACTGAGATGCCATCTATACAACATCCTTAACTAAAATATTACTAAGCAATGGGAGAAGGTGATAAACATTTAGTAGCTATTGTTTTCCTTAAAATACTTACTTTTTTTTTTAGATCAAAGAGAATTTTATCTCAATGCTGTGCATACTAACCAACTTTACCATGGGTACTGGATAAACTCTAAATAGTAATTAATTTGTTAAAAATCTTCAACAAATTATTTTTTCTGCTTTTTGAGGAATATATATGTTTATTGTTAAAAGCTTGGAAAACAGGTAAAACAAAGAATAATAAAATAATAAAACAAAGAACTGTAATCCCACCACTTAAAAATTGCCTCTAACAGACTAAATATTTAGCTCATTCTTGCATATCATTTCCATATTTTGAAAATAACAGACATCACGCTTCCTCTGGGGAGCCTTCCTATCTTCCTCATTCTGACTAGGCCAGCTTCCTCTCTCATGAGATCCATATTTACCTTACTTACTTGCCTCATCTTTCTGTAAACATCCATTTAAAGGTTTGTCCACCTCTCCCAATAAGATTTCTAGGTAAGAGAAGTCATGTCTAATTCCTCTTTGTATCCCTAACACCAAGCACCCTTCATCTACAAACATTAAATTCAGGATTGTTAAAAGAACAAATGTATAGGTTAGTTCAAATGCAATTCTATATCCAACTTTTTTACCTAACATACATCAAAGCATTGTCCCTTGTCATTAAAGTTCTTCAGAAACTCTCCCCCTTTTTGGGGCATAGTATTCTATCACATGGTTATACTGTAATTTATTTAACCTTTTTCACATATTGTTAGATAATCATCCCTTCTTTTTTTGCAGTGTGTTATTGTAAAGAAGTCAGTATGGTAGAGAAGTTTAAAGTATGAAGCTTGACATTTAAAAAATGGGGAGTGTTAAAAATGGAAGATATGTTTGATGGTATTTTTGAATTAATGTTAACTTATTGAACTGTAATGCTATGTGCTTAAGTATGAAAGTAAGAAATAAAAGTGTTCTTATTCTTTGTGATACATGCTGAATTATTTAGGGGTGTGTGAAGAGAGAGAAAGACAGAGGAAGATAGAGGGTGAGAGAGCTCAAATGTGGCAAAAATTTTACAGTTGATAAATCTGAATGAAAGGGCAAATGACCTAAATAGACATGTCAACAAAGAAGACATACAAATGACTGGCAGGTAGTGAAAATGTGCTTAACAACACTAATCATTAGAGAAATACAAACAAAAACCACAATGAGAGATCACCTCACACCTACTAGAATGACTATTATAAAAAAGATAAAAGATAACAAGTGTTGGAAAGGATGTGGAGAAAAGAGAATTCTTGTACAATGTTGATGAGAATGTAAATTGGTACAGCCATATGGAAAGTACTATGGAGATTCTTCAAAAAATTAAAAATAGAACTACCATATGATTTAGTCATTCCACTTCAGTATATAGCCAACGGAAGTGAAATCAGTATGTTGAAGAGATGTCTGTATTCTCATGTTCATTGCAGCACTATTCACAATAGCCAAGATATGAAAATGACTAAAATGTCTGTCAACAGAGTAATGGGTAAAGAAAATATGGTATGTGTGTATACAATATTATTCAGCTTTTAAAAAGAAGACAACATGGATGAACCTAGAGAATATTATGCTAAGTGAAATAAGTGAGACAGAGAAAGACAAATACTGTATGTTCTCACATATATAGAATCTCAAAAAGTCAAATTCATAAAAGCAGAGAATAGAGTGGTGATTTTTCAGGGGATAGAGTTTGCAGAAAATGGGAAGGTATTGGTCAAAAGGTACAAAGTTTTAGTTATGAAGGATGAATAAGTTATAAAGATCAAATGTACAGCATGGTGACTATAGTTAATAATACTGTACTGTAAACTTGAAATTTGTTAAGAGAGTAAATCTTAAGTGTTCTTACCATACATAAAACATGGCAACTGGGTGAAGTGATAGATATGTTAATTAGCTCAATTTTGGTAATCATTAACAATGTGTGTGTATATCAAAGCATCCTGTTACACATCTTAAATGTATATAGTTTTCATTTGTCACATGTACCTCAATAAAGCCAGGAGACAAAAAGAAATGATGCTTCTGTTTCAAGAGCTTAAAAATCTAAAAGAGAGAGATATGTTTACAATTAGCAAGAAGAACACAGAAATATAACAGAAGTTAAAACAATACATCTAAAAGCATCAAACTGGGAGATATTAATTCCAACAAGTTATTAATTTTACTTTGGGGGTTTCTGAATATTGCATTTATTCTTCTTTATTTCAGATGTGTTTTATGGCAAACTCCTTCCACTCTATCTTTTTTGCTTTCATCACATTGTAGGTATTTTTGATGAATTTCATGTACAAGGTGGGCGTCATGAAATATGTAATTCCATCGTCTGACTATAGTAGTCTAGTGATAGCAGGAATAAATATGCAAAGATGTCATAACTTTAATCCTCATGTTGGTTTAGCCATTAAGTTTTCCTGTAGTGTATCATTAAGGGGCAGCTGGCCATAAAACAGCGAGAACCTAGAACTCCATGAACGAGATGGTTATTCTGATTCTATTGCTGAAGAATGCCTCGCTTGTGGGTCTGGTTCATTCTGAAGACCTCTGAAGAGAATAATGTGTTCTCTAGAGTAGCTGAGGAAAGTTTTGTTCTAGAGAAGAAATCACTCTCAGGATGGGACAGAGTATGAAATGACTGCTGAGATTTAGTAGGGGGAGTACTTGGACTTATCACATTAAATTTTACCCAGATTTTTCAAGTAGATGCTTTACTTTTCTACAAGAAATTACCAAATTATTGTTGTTGTTGTTTTGTCTTAACCCTCTCCTCCACTGTCTATTTCCTCTGTGTACATTGATTTTAAGGCTAGTTATAGCACTGGCTGGACCACTTTCCTCAGGTGTCGTCTAACAGTAGACAATGGAGCGGTCACTATAACCAAGAGCCCACCAACAGTCCTTTGAGGCTAGACACCCTAAATCCACAGACTTTGTACCAAATGTTCTCTTCATGTGGTTATTTATATACTTTATAATTTATAAATCTTTTAAATGAAAGATTCTCATGACTTTTCTTTAAATGCTAAGGTCTTATCCTGAAAACATATGCATTTCAATTTGAGAAATTATGGGCCAAAATGTTCTGAATATAGATCACAGATTTTCTGAGATACATTGAATTACAAGTTTTTTGTCTGTTGTCAGCACAAGTATGTGAAGTAAAAGCATGTTGTGTTTGTTCTATAACTTTTGAAACTAATAGCTAATGCTTCTAGTCCCCTTACAGTGCAGCAGGCTCTATGCTAAACCCTTTATATGCCTTTAAAAAAAAAGGTTGAATTCCCATTATAACTCTATATTGTAGGTGTCATTGTTATTCCTATTTTCCAGATGAGGAAACTGAGGCATGTAAATTCACATAATTTGCACAAGATCATACTGATAGTCAGGGCTGGCTATATAGTTAGCGGGGCTAAGTGCAAGATAAAAAATGTGGACCCCTTGTTCAAAGAGCAGAAAAAATACCTTTCTTTTGCGGTTTCTTTCTCTCAAGCCATCATATTGTTTTTATTTGCTATTTAATGTTGCCTTCACTTGGGCACAAAGATACTCAAATGACACATGCATACTCTAACATAGGGGTCCCCAGCCCCCAGTCTGGTCCATGGCTTCTTGGGAACAGGGTCTAACAGCAGGAGGTGAGTGCCAGACAAATAATTGAAGCTTTATCTGTATGTACAGCCATTCTCCACCGCTTGCATTACTGCCTGAGTTCTACCTTCTGTAGATCAGCAGAGGCATTAGATTCTCATAGGGGCGTGAACTCTATTGTGAATTGTGCATGCGAAGCATCTAAGTTGTGTGTCCCTTTTAGATCTAATGTTGGGTGAACATCTAGCACCCAACTTATGAGAATCTAATGCCTGATGATCTGAGGTGGAGCTGAGTTGGGGATGCTAGTGCTGTCTCATCATCTCCAGATGGGACCATCTAATTGCAGGAAAACAAGCTAAAGCCTCCCACTAAGTCTACATTATGGTGAGTTGTATAATTATTTTATTATCTATCGCGATGTAATAATAATAGCAATAAAGTACACAATAAATGCATTGGGCATGCATCATCCTGGAACCATCCACTCCAACCCCAGCCCATGGAAAAATTGTCTTCTACGAAACTGGTCCCTGATGCCAAAAACGTTGGGACCACCGCTCTAACAGGTGCCTGGACCTTCTTCCTGCAACTTAATGCATTAGGCATGCAAGCTCAACCTGGTCCTCCCCTGTTCAGGCCTCTCCAATGGCAGACAACCACAGTGATTCCTGGGCAGGAATAGGGGAAGGAATCTGAGCAGGTCTTGGGGTACTTGGGAAGAGAAAGCAGGTGGCTGAGAATCAGTCCCAGGGAGGTGGGGAGATTGTAGGACTGCACCTGAGCCAAGGCTCGAAGCCCCGGTGTATGTGCCTTGCCCTATCAGACTTTACTTTAAAAAAATCACAAATCCAAAGACAAGTTTATGAAGAATTTCAAGACAGTAACTGCAAAACATTATAACCCTAACACATGACCCTCTTCTGAGCCTTGACTTTAGAGGGGAAGAGTTCATAAAAATGACTAAAGTTTATAAAATTTCTAAAGTCATACACCCATGAAGCTGGCACTGTTAGTATTAACTACAGAGTTTGGAATCAATCACAGTTAGGTAGGATGCCAAATCCTAGTTCCTTCCTATCCTAGAAATCATGAACATTTGGTAGAGAAAATGGGAGTTATATATGTTCATTAGGTATCAAAAGTCACTTAATAAAAGGAAGACTGTAACTAAGATAACATTAGATGGTCTAATGTTGGGTGGAAAGGCTAGCACCCACGTTTTCGGCAATCTGTGCCACTTCAGGCTTTTAGTTTTGGTAGTCATTACACTTTCAATCAAATGATTCTACCTGCATATTATTATCTCTCTGAAGGCATGCAAAATGAGTCGTGTTAATGCATCATTATTATTGCTTTTTAAAAAAGCTTTCCTTTATGATGATCTGGAAACTTTCTTCCCTAGCCTGTTAGTTTTTCCTGAGGCAGTATTTAATCTTGACCATGTGATCCTTGGCCTCAGACATTGGTCAACTTTCCTGAGAAGCTGTGGGGGAGAGTTCCTCTATTTGAAGGGGAGGCTGACTCCTAGCCCCAGCCCACTCTGCTGATATAATTTAATGACAAATTTCCCCATTAAGTCTGTGTTCAAATTTCATCTGAGGAAAGAAAAACAAATTCACCACTGGACCTGCACGTTTCCCATTACCCTTAATAAAACATATTCCAAAGCATGGAGTGACATTTTCAAAGAACAGATCTTTCAGCAGCCTGTCTCTATGCCATTGTGCATAACTAAAGCCTGCTAGGTCACAAAGGGAGATTCAGGGAAGTGGATTAATATGTAAACCAACCTAGGTAGCTTCAAATGATGAATTCTAAGGCATACTTTGTAAATTCATTTCATTTTGGGAGCAGTTATGCTGAAAATTAATTTGTATTCATAAGGCTTCCCCTTTTTCTCTTTCTCAAAACGACAGGCTTTGTTCTTCTTGAAAAGTTTGTTTTTAACAATGAGGCACATTAATTCTGTAGGATAAATATTTGGAAACAAAGCATAATATAGAAAATTATAGATAGAATATGAAATGTGTTTTCCAAAAACATATAGTGTGGCTCAGATCTCTCATGGTGCCTGCCTTAGAAATGCAATGCATGGAATCTGTGTGTTTTTGGATTTTTAAGAAACTCATTAAAATTCATATCTGTAAAGCTTGCTTATTTTTAACATAAAAGCACCCTTAATTTCTGAACGAATCACTGCAGCTAAAAACATTGGGATTTAATTAGTGCCCTGTCCTAAGCACAGAGCAGTTTTCTAAGTCCGATGAGAGAATGAGAGCCAGCATTGCAGAGATTAGGGAATTTGAGCTTGCCTGTGAGGACAGGAATTGGAAATAGCCTAACATCCTTTTGAATGCTTTGAAACTTTCTATTGTGTATTGCTCCAATAAGTGTAGTTCTTTCTAGAGGATGGCAAAATAATATCTTAAAACTACAAATTATTCAGGCCACTATTACAGACAATAGAATAACTATGATTAAGTACGTTTCAAACTTCTAGGCCTTAGATTCCACCTAATGGATTGTCAGAGAGAAAGATGGAACTTCGTGGGTCAAGCATTTATCAGCTGGTAACTCCCTAACAGCGTCTAATCCCTCTGAAGAGTACTGTCTTCAGAGTGAAAGAACTCCATGGACCATGCATTTCTTTTTTTCAAAATATGAATAAAGATGCTTCGGATTAGTTGGGGGAGGATAAAGGCCGTATTTGATTACATGATGAGCATACAAGTTTTGTTGGCACAATGACTCAACTTTATCATTTTTCTATCTTATGATCTCTGGTGTTATTAAGACAATATGTCTACAGATTTCAAAATAATCCATTGACTAGAAAAATTTGCATCACTATGGCTTCAATAAAGGAATTATTCAAGACAGTGTTTGGAATGAGTGCCTGTCATTTATTCTGCCTACACAAAAGAGGAAGATAAGTTCTAAATGACAGCTCTTAAAGATGGTGGCAGAGTCCCAGGAGTGATGTTGTGAATCGAGCTGCATTTCTGAAAAAGCACTCAGAGCTCTTTGCTTTGCACTCACAGCTCTTTCCACTGCCAAGGTGGAATCACTTCTCAATATGCCTTAACCCAACTACTAGTTAAATGGAGTTTTACCTGCCCCCTTGCTCCTCACGAAAAAAAACATGTAAGCCAAGTCAAAGAAACACACTGTGGATGCGGGATACTTCTCTTTTTGCCAACTTCCTTGGCTTACATTCTACACAAGCCAGCTCCCTTCAGCACTGGAGGAAGGTGATTAACCACAGAGTCCAATTAAATAAAGAACTAGAAATCTCTATTTCTTCTTTTGAATGATAAGAGACTCAAGCAAAGTGTTTAACTGAAACACAGTCTTCTAAAATATTTTAAAGCCCCAATTGCTTCATGAACACTCCAGCACTGGGCTGAACCTCCTTTCCACACTACTATACTGGCCTTCTCCTTCCTGCTGACTGATATGTGTACTTTTTCTAAGACATGGCCCTTCCACTTGCTTCTTTGAAGGTTTTTGGCACATGTAATCTGGGAGGGGTTGAATCTAACTTATAGTATTCTATTATTTGCCTTCTTTTATGTAGTACAACTTTTCTGTTATAACCATGCATTGCTTCAATAATCAGAGAAGTTTATTATAAAAATAAAAGAATGAGCAAAATTAAGGGTTACATAAAATGAAAATTAAAAGTAATTTCCTTTGGAAACTTTCTTTGCTTGGACTGAATTATACCTCACAATATATCTTTTCAGAAGCATGTTAGTAAGTATTCTTCACAGTCAAATGCATCACAGAATGGTCATTCAATTTTATTTATGCATCATCGACTTAACTGATATTAACTCAGCCATCACTGAGCTAGCTGGCATGAGGAAGCCTATCTAACATAAAAAGTGCAAACCTTAATGTGGATGTGCAGTAGGCTATCGTAGCAATGTTGTCCCCAAAGTTGAGAAGAAATGGCTTATTTATGTAGCTTACTTTTCAAGTTCCTGTTTTCTTTCTAAAATTGAATGAGAAAATATTTCTATTGTCTAACATCAAGAAAAAAATAGTCCTGTGTCTCAGGGCAAAAAGTACTTGCTTTCAACAGAAAACAAAAATACATTTTTAACAGAAAAATACGTTTTTCAGAAGATTTGTGAATTTTGAGGAGTATAGCCTTCACTCTTAAGAAAAATTCTTCAGAAAAATGAAGTATGATCCATCTGCATTCACAATCTTAGAATGAGGAAATAGAGAAAGTAGTGAATATATTTAAAATTATTAGTTGGTGTGTGTGTGATCTTACTTATTAAAGCTACTTGAACTAAGTAATGTGAGGTTTTTTTTGCTCTCATTTTTAAGCTGATTTGTCTAGAAGACAAGTGATTATGAACCAAGTAATAAGAAAAAGGTTAAAGTTGTATTTATTTAATGTTTTATTAAACTACTTTTTGTGCAGCTGTAGGTTAACAGCAAAATTATGTAGAAAGTACAGAGATTTCCCATATACCCCTTTCCCCAAACATGCCTAATTTCTCCCTTATCAACATCCCTCACCAGAGTAATATATTTTATATAACTGATGAATCTACATTGACACATCATCACCATCCAGAGTCCATAGTTTACGTTAGGGTCCACTCTTAGTGTAGTACATTATTCTATAGTTTTGGACAGATGTATAATGACATATATCCACTATTAAAGTGTCATACAGAGTGCTTTTATGGCTCTACGTATATGTTTTGCCCTGCCTATTTATCCCTCTTTCCCCCAACTTCTGATATTTTTGTTGTCTCCGTAACATTACCTTTTTAAGAATGTCAGATAGTTGGATCACACAATAGCCTTTTCATATTGGCTGCTTTCATTTAGCAATATACATTTAAGTTTCCTCCACATCTTTTTATGGCTTGTTAGCTAGTTTTCTTTTAGTGTTGAATAATATTGCATTGTCTGAATATACCACAGTTTATCCATTTACCTACTGAAGAACATTTTGGTTGCTTCCACATTTTGGCATTATGAATAAAACCTTCATAAACATCATACACACGTTTTTGTGTGGACATCAGTTTTAACTCCTTTGGGTAAATACTAAGGAGTATGATTGTTGAATCATATGACAAAAATATGTTTTGTCTTATAAGAAATTGCCAAGCTATCTTTCAAAGTAGCTGAGATATTTGTATTCCCACCAGTAAAGAATGAGAGTTCCTGATGTTCCACATTTTCAGTAGCATTTGTTTTTGTTAGCGTTCTGATTTGGCTATTCTAATAGGTATATACTGGTATTGCATTATCGTTTTCACGTGCGTTTCCCTGACATATAATGTGAAGCATCTTTTCATATACTTACTTACCGTCTGCATATTATCTTAGGTAAATATACAAATATCTATATACCTGTATATCTGTTAAAGTATTTGGCTTATTTTTAATAAGATTTTTTGTTTACTTATTGTTGATTTTTAAGTGTTCTTTGTATGTTTGGGATATCAATTCTTTATCAGCTACATCTTTTCGAAATATTTTCTCTCAACCTGTCCTTTATCATTCTTTTGACAGAATAGAAAAATTTAATTTTAATGAAGTCCAGTTTTTTTCCTTTTTTTTTTGAGTTTGAGTCTCACTCTGTCACCCAGGTTGGAGTGCAGTGGCATGCTCACGGCCACTGCAGCCTCAGGTTGCTGGGCTCAGGTGATCCTTCTGCCTCAGCCTTTCAAATAGCAGGCATGCACCACCATGGCCAGTTAATCTTTTGATTTATTGTAGGGACAAGGTCTTACCAGGTTGCCCAGGCTGGTCTTGAACCCCTGGACTCAGGCAATTCTTTTGCAACCACCTCCTAAAGTGCTGGGAAAGTCCAATTTATTAATCCATTCTTTCATGGATTGTGCCTTTGGTGTTATATAGAAAAAGTCATTACTAATCCCAATGTTGATTTTCTCCTATGTTATCTTTTAAGAGTTTTAAAGTTTTGCACTTCACATTTAGTTCTGTGACCATTTTAAGTTAACTTTTGGTGAAGGTTGTAAGGTCTGTGTCTAGATTCATTTATTTGCATGTGACTATTCAGTTGTCCCAGCATCATTTGTTGAAAAAGCTATCTTCTCTCTATTGCATTGCCTTTACTCCTTTGTCAAAGATCAGTGGGCTATGCTAGTTTATTTCTGAGCTCTCTATTCTGTTCCGTTAATGTTTTTGTTTATTCTTTCACCACTACTCTACTTTTGATTATTGTAGCTTTTTAGAAAATCTTGAAGGTGAGGAGTGTCAGTCTTCCAACTTTGTTCTTCTCTTTCAATATTATGTTGGCTATTCTGGGTCTTTTGCATTACTTTGGAAGGACTGGCATATTGACAGTTTGAGTCTTCCTGTACATGAACATGGAATATCTCTCCATTTATTTACTTTGATTTCTTTCATCATTGAATTGTAGTTTTCCTCATATAGATCATGTCCATATTTTATTTGACTTGCACTTAAGTATTTCATGTTTTTGGCATGCTGATGTAAATGTATTGCTATAATCTTCTACTAGTTTCAGGAAATTTTGTTCTTGTTTTGGTTTTGTTTCACCAATTGTTTTGGATTTTCTACATGGACAACCATGTCATCTATGAACAAAGATAGTTTCATTTTTTTCTTCCATAACTTTATACATTTTCTTTTTTCTTTCTTTATTTTTTATGTTTTGTCTTAATTTGTTAACTGGGACCTCAAGTACAATGTTAAAATGGGGTGGTGAGATGGGACATCTTTGCCTTGTTTCTAATCTGAGTGGAAAAGCTTTGAGTTTTTTTACTTTACGTATGTTGTTAGCTATGAATTTTTTGTAGATATTCCTTTATTGAGTTGAAGAAGTTCCCCTCTATTCCTAGTTACTCAGAGTATTTATCAGAAGTGGATGTTAGATTTTGTCAAATACTTTTTCTGCATCTATTGGTAAGATCATGTGATTTTCAATCTTTCACCTGTTGAAGTGAGGAATCACATTAATTGATTTTCAAATATTGAACAAGTCTTATATACCCGAAATAAATCCCACTTGGTTATGACGTGTAATTTTTGTATACATTTTTGAATTTGATTTGTTAATATGTTGTCAAGGATTTTTGTACCTATGTTCACAGGGGACGTTGGTCTGTAGTCTTATTTTTTTATAATATATTTGTCTAACTTTTGAATTGGGGTAATGCTAGTCCAATAGAATGGGTTAGAGAGTATTCCCACTGCTTCTAATTTCTGAAAGATATTTAGAAAATTGGTATAGTTTATTCTGTATGTATTTGTTATAATTCATCAGTGAACTTATGTTGACCTGATGCTTTCTGTTTTGGAAGCTTATTAGTGATTGATTTGATTTCTTTAACAGACACAGATGTATTCAGAGTGTCTATTTCTTCCAGTGTGAATTTTGGCATACAGTATCTATCAAGGAATTGGTTCCATCTAATTAATTTTTAAGTGCAACAAAGATTTTTTTAAAGCCCTAGACTTTTTGTATTTTATGGTTTGTGAGAGAGTCTGATTATTTCTCTTGAAGTACAAGAGTTTGAGCATAAGTGGTAAGTTCTCAAAGAAGTGGAGACTGTTTTCTCTTTATAACCAATACAATGGTCCATCTTTATTCCTGGATCATCTTATGTACTTGGGTGGGAATATATTAAACTGATTATTGTTATTCTGGTAGCAAGTTGGCTTTTTATTTGATGATGAAACATTAATCCATGTCTCAATTACTAACTGAAGAGATGGATTTTATTTTTGGAGGGAAGAAGGTATGCACACATTAAGATACAAGGTGCTAAAAGGTAGTATGGAAATATGGCACGTATTTGGGAAGTTTTGTAAGTACTGCTACATGACCATAGCAGATTAGGAAGCAACACAGAGCCAGTAGTTATGATTCACTCTGGGTAAGATTGGCAGGAACAGGATTTGTTCACCATACTTGCCTCAGGTGAATCAGACCAATTCAGTGTATTTTGGTCCAGTTCCATTCTGTGCCCTTGTGTAAGCCCAGTTAATCACTAAGAGTTTAACAAGTTCAGTTTGTATTTTATAACAAAAGCCTACTTTTCTACCCTATATCATTCTCCTCAAGGATTAAACCTGACATTTCAAGATGCCAAAGATTGTTATGTTCTAATGTACATTGATAGAAATAGCTTTTCAGTCTGATTTTTCCCTATGCCAAGATGCCTGGGTTAGTGTTCATAATAAAAGCCAATGTTTCAATCATTGCAACAGTAGCACAGAGAACAGTTTAGCCAGTTTACTTTCTGAACAGAAATGTCCAAATATATTGGATTTCTCAGTTCCCAATCTAGAACATCAAATCAAACACATTCTCTAGAGAAGAATGAACTGACATCTCCCTATTAGCCAATAAAGAACCAAATATCAGATTGTTCAGCAGAGCAAAAGAAAACTTTAATGATTTTTTTATGAGAGGTATGAAAACAGACTAGTAATTTAGTTAGATTTGTTGGTTAAACTGGACAAAAGGGTTTTTTTAAAATATTCTTAAATCAGAAGTGTCCAGAGCAAATATAATACTAATATTGTAAACATTTAAAATGAACTATATTTTTGTGAAGAGAAGAGAAATATACTTTATGCCTATATGAGACACAACTCATGTTTCTCTATTCCCTCATTCTGTATTACATGCCCTCCCATGGTTAATCTCTTTATATGTCTGTCACAGAATGTTGTAATTACTATTTACCATTTCCTTCAGTAGAACACACTCTCTTTGAACATAGAGATTTTGGCTTTTCTTCTCTGTGAACCCAGCACAAGGCAAAGTGTCTTGTATAAAGTGGTAATTAGAGAATAAATAAATGAATATGAAAACAATGGATCAAAAGCAGGATGGTATTGTCATGTCATGCCTGATTTGTTTCATCTAGTGGCTAAGAGTCTGGCCTTTTTTTTTTTTCCCTAGTTGGAGTCTCACTCTGTCGCCCAGACTGGAGTGCAGTGGCCGCTCCCGGCCACCGCAGCCTCGACCTGCTGGGCTCCGGAGATCCTTCCGCCTCAGCCTTCCACATAGCTGGAACTACAGGCGCACGCTACCACGTTCAGCTGTTTTTTTGTTTTTTTATTGTAGAGATGAGGTCTCGCTGCCCAGGCGGGTCTCGAACCCGTGGGCTCAGGCAATCCACTCACCTCAGCCTCCCAAAGGCGCGGGATTACAGGCTGAGTCACCGAGTCCGGCTGAGTCTGGCCTTTTTAATCAAACAATACGTAATCCTGGAACACTCTTTACTATGTGACTGTGGGTGATTTACTGGACCTCTATGAGCACTGGTTTCTTTATATGTAGAATGCAGTCTCTGTAAAGTCTTCATGAAGATCAAATGAGGCAATTCATCCTAAGTTTTCAGAAGACTGTGTGACTCATAGCAAGCATTCAATAAATGTTAGTTATAAGTATGTATCTTTTTCAGAATTAAAAGTCAGTTTAGCCGGGCTCGGTTTCTCAGCCTGTAATCCCGTGCTTTGGGAGGCTGAGGTGAGTGGATTGCCTGAGCCTGAGGGTTTGAGACCCGCCTGGGCAACTTGGCGAGACCTCATCTCTACAATAAATAAAAAAATCAGCTGGACGTGGTAGCACTTGCCTGTAATTCCAGCTACTCGGGAGGCTGAGGCAGAAGGATCGCCGAAGCCCAGCATGTCGAGGCTGCGATGGCCGGGAGCAACCAATGCACTCCAGTCTGGGTGACAGAGTGAGACTCCAACTCAAAAAAAAAAAAAAAAGTCAGTTTATCTCTTTTCTTATAAATCATGGCTTTGCTCATATAAAAGAACATACAATAATAAGAGAATGAATGAACTTTGAAGTTAAGACACCTGGATTTGGATTCCAGCTCTGCCACTTCTTAGCAGCCAGAAGGGATCTTAGTTTTCTCTCAGTATTTCATAGAATAAGGATACCAGAATTAAATCATATATTTGTTGTGAGAATTGAAGGGAATGATATTTGCAAAGTACCATAAGCAATATGGTAGCACAATATATGATTCACTTTCCACTTAGCTGACTCAATGAATAGATGAAATTAGCTTTACAGTGCAGAGATTATATATCAGTCAACCAAATGAAATTCAAAAAAAGTATATTTGATGATTATGGATAATAAGAAAGTTACACTTATATATAGTAGGGATGAGAGTAGTGATTAAAACTTGACATTGTTAAAGGTCAAAAATATTCTCCCCATTTGTTCAGATAGTTTTGTCTCTAAAAATGTGTTTAGATGGGAAAAAGGTCACTTTTGTGTTAGTGTAGTATGCTTCAGGGCATCAGGGTTGTGTCTGATAACTTTTCTTTATCTTCCAAGTTGTCTCTCTTACTGAGGAACACAGCAGGAAATCAATATAGAATTGTTAATTAATGACTGACTGATTTGTGTTTATCACTTAGAGCTGCAGAAATGAGAGACTGCCTCATATTGCCAAATGTACTAACTGGCTAAAAGAAAATGAAAACTTATAGTGCTTAAAGCTCAGTCTAGTTTTTCTTGTATAAAATACTTTAAAAATTAATGTAGGAATCAATTTCCTAGATAAAAGTAGACTGGTTGAGAGACTGTTTATGGGGTGCTCTATTATTTCTCAGATTGGATAGAAGGAAGACAGAGAGAAATAGAGATCTGGAAACTTTCCAATTAATTTGATCATTGTAGATAATAAAGACTTATCTTCCTTTTCTGTATAGGTATGTCTCTGCTGTGTTGGAATTTAGTGCATGCAACAATAGACAATAGTTTTAATTGAATAATTTCCATTTCATAAGTATGTCATCTTGACTCAGAATTGGGAACACATTTAATGGAAAAATCATTCAGACTTAAGCACTATACCTCAGCAAGTAATTTGAGTGAAAACTGATTACTGAAGGTGCTTATTTCAACTTGATTGTTCTTTATTATATTGCATTACCAAGTTATACTAAATAAAATGCTAATTCTCTGTATTAATAAAAAAACTATATATTTTTTATTTTTTCAAATTAGCAAGACCAAAACATCTACAAGAAATTCTCCTTGCCTATGTGCTAAGTAATGGAATATAAGATTTCAAAATAAGATAACCATAAATAGTTTGGAACCATAAACTGTTCTGGTCATTTTTGCTTTTCTTGAAACAGTAGGAATGCTAGTTGAGAAACTTTTATTATAGCTCTTCTGCAAATATTGAAATATAGGGACAAAAGTCAAATTTTGAAGTAGCCACTCCAAGCCTAATTCTCCATCCTTACTGTCCTTACAGCTTATTATACTGACCCTTATTTGTGCTAATAGTTAGCAAAGAGACATTTATATCTTAAAACATATCTGTTAAATTGGTGCATTTGAAAGGAGGAAATATTAATTCCTAATATCTTACTATTGTTTGTGGTAACTATAATGGGAGCAAGTCTTAGCCACAGCACTAGATTTACATCATTTTATACTTTCATGTTAAATCTCCATGATGTGATTTTATGATGTGATGTCACAACCTAGAGGCATTTGGGGACATACAGTAGTTTATGACTACTAAACTCATATATGTGCACTTACAGTCAGAGATGTTAACAATTTACATGAACCAAGAAATTAAGTTTTCAAACATGAAAGGGAACTTACCCATGTGCTTGCACTTCTGAAGACTATGTAAAAGTCCTGTGCAAAGTGACTTTAAAAATACCAGATCTAAAAGCGGGCAACTTGGGGACCAAAGGTAGACCCAAACCTGTATGATGACCACTTGCATATCTAATTTTTAATTGTACCCCGTATCTTTTAGATAGATAGATAGATAGATAGATGGATAATAAAAATTAACTCCTAACTCCCATTGCATCTTTACATTTCATCATGCTTTGAAACATCCTTGTACCTAAATATAGCGATAGGATCGCGTACCATGATCAGATGTTTGAAGAATAAAATTATTTAAATATAAATTTTGTACATATGACTTTATCATCTTTAAATCTCTCTGAATTAACTAGGATGAAATAGCAATATGAGAATTATGGATGAGCCGGGCTCGGTGGCTCAGCCTGTAATCCCGCGCTTTGGGAGGCTGAGGTGAGTGGATTGCCTGAACCCGCAGGCAACTCAGCGAGACCTCATCTCTACAATAAATCAAAAAGACAGCCAGGCGTGATAGCGCATGTCTGTAATTCCGGCTACTTGGAAGGCTGAGGCGGAGGGATCACCGGAGCCCAGCAGGTCGAGGCTGCGGTGGCTGGGAGCGGCCACTGTACTCCAGTCTGGGTGACAGAGTGAGACTCTGACTGAAAAAAAAAAAAAAAAAATTATGGATGCCTAAGAATACCACTAGCAGAAGGTAATGTAGAACCAAAACTCTTACGCCACCACTTAGAGTAGCAATTTCAGCCATTCACAAGAAAGACACCCGTTCGTGAACTTCACAACTAACATTCTCTCCTAGTTAATTTGTACCTGGAGGTGTACACACCAATGAAGACTTTTATGCACCAGTGATACTTCTGTGTTTTCCTCCTTTATTCTTACTAACCGATAGTTCTTTTCTATGTAAGTCCTAGTAGTTTGAAAGAAATTATCTTTAACTAGACTAGAACAATTCATGTGGACACAATATAACTGAAGTCCTATTGAATGTTTAATAATGAAATATTTCAAATGTGCAGAAAAATATGTAGCAGACACCTGTGTACCCATAATCCATATTTGCTAGGTGTTACCTGGTATCTATTTTTTCAAAAAAATCACAGATGCATCAAAATTACCCTTCTCTATTTTTCCTTCCCTCCTTTCCTTTTTCCCTCTTAGATGGGGTATCACTACCTGTGACTAGTATGACTCGTCACCAGGCATGTCTTTGTACTTTTTAAAATAGAGGCAACCTCTTTGAGTTCCCCTTCTGCTGTGGGAGCTTTTCTGTTTTTTTAAATAAATCCTGCCTTTAAAAAAATAGAACATAAACAATACAAATAATTACTTTGGGTACTTTCCTATTTTATAAAAATGGTGCAGTATACATACTTTTGCAACCTGCTAATTTCCCTGAACTTTGTTTTTGTGTGTTTTTTTTCCTGATTTAATATATATAACTTAGCTCATTCATTTTAACTTGTAGAAAGTATTCCATTGTATGAAAAAACACTCTTAGTTTCTCTATTTCCTTATTGATGGTCAATATTTATTATTTTTCATCATTTAAATATTTTTACAGATTAATATATGTATTTTGTGCAATGTACAAAGAATATTCAAGCTTATATAGAACTGGAATTGCTAGATCAAAGAGTGTGCACTTTTGCAACTTTAATGAAAGTAGCCAGTTGTTGTCTAGAGTGATTTTACCAATCATACTCCCATTTGCAATGAACACGAACCCTTGTTAATTCATATACTAAGCAATACCTTTTCATTTTTGTCAAAGTTATGATTGAAAATGATTGTTTTAATTTATATTTCATAAAACTAATAACATTAAGGATCCTCTTATTTAAAAGTTTATTTTTATTAAGGTGAAATAGCTAGATATAATTGAAGAGTGAAACAAGGAAAAAGAGCCTAACTGCAAATTCACAACTTTCTTTTTGAGACCATTGGATATAGGACAAACAATTGGTTCAAAATATTAAGATAGGACCTGAGGAAAGAGGAGATGTGAGCATTAACTAACTTGAGCTGGACACATTTGAACACCAAACTCCAACTTCGACAAAAAAAATTATGTGACATATAAGAAGGCAGGAAGTAACTCAATGAGATGAGACAAGTATTTATTAGAGTAAAACTCAGGTATTACACAGATGTTGAAACTATCTGACAGGGAATTTAAAATAACTATGATTCATATTTTAAAGATACTAATGGAAAAACGTGATCAACATGCAAAATCATATGGATAAATTCAGTAAAGAGGTAGCACCTATAAAAATGAGTCCAATCAAAATGCTAGAAATGAAAACCATGTAACAGAGATGAATAATTCCTCAAAAAACTCATAGGTTCAGCATAGCAAGAGACAGCATCAGTGAACTTGAAGACAAGGCAATAGAAATTCAAACTGAAACAGAGAAGAGGAGAGGAGAGGAGAAGAGGACTCATTTAAGAGCTGTGAGATAATATTAAATATTCTAATACATGTGTCATTGGAATCCCAGAAGAAGACAAGGAAAAAAATGGGTAGAAGAGATGTTTGAATATTTGAAGAAGTAATGGGCAAAAATTTTTCCAAAATTAATGATGGACACTAAACCATAGATCCGGAAACTCAGAGATGAAGCAGAATCAGTACCAACACACCTTCCATGCCTAGAAATATAAGTATCAAACTTCTGAAAACAAAAGAGACTCTTAAAGGCAGCCACAGGCAAAATTAATATTACTATCAAAGAAACAAAGATAAGAATTATGGCAAATTTTTCTTCAAAAATTACACAAGTCAAAAAGCAGGAGAAATCTTTAAAAGTGCTGAAGAACAGAACCACGGACAAAACAGAATTTTATGTCTAGTGAAAATAATATTCAAAATTTGAAAAGAAATAAAGACTTTCTCAAGGAAACATAAAAATGGGAATTCATTATAAGCAGACATAGTCTACAAGAAATGTTAAATGTTTAGGCAGAAGAAAAATCACAGAGACATTGAATCTACCCAAAGAAATGAATTATATGAAATAAGTGAAAGTAAAATGAAATCTTTTTTGTTATTTCAATTTGCTCTAAAAGATAACTGGAGATCTACAGTAAAAATAGTAGAGATATATTGAGTGTTTATAGCATATATTCAAGTAAGAGTAGGACATCACAAAGGATCGGAGGGAAGGAATTAGAAATATACTGCTATAAGATCATTGCAACACATGTGAAGGAGAATAGTATTATTTGAAGGTAGACTGAGATTAATTAAGATGTTATGTTAAGAATAATATTAGTTCTTCTAGATGTTCATGTCCTAGTCCCTGGAATTTGTGAATATATTATCTTACATAATAATGGGGGCTTTGCAGATTTGATTAAATTAAGGATCTTAAGATGGTGAGATTGGATATCTTGATTAGCCCAATGTAATCAAAAGGATTCTTATAAAAGGGAGGCAGAAGGATCAGAGTCAGAGAAGAAAATACAATGATGGAAGCAGTGGGGTTGTGTGTGTGTGAGGTAGGCCAGAGAGAGACAGAAAGAGACAGAGAGAGAGGCTGGAAAATGCTATTCTGCTGGCATTGAAGATGAAGGAAGGGGCCATGAAACAAAAAATGCAGGTGGTCTCTTGAAGCTGAAAAAGGTCAGGAAAGAGATTTTTCTCTCAGAGCCTCCAGAAATATCATAACTTTGGTTTTGCTTTAACTTTAACCCACTGAGACTGATTTTGAACTTCTGATATGCAAAACTGTAAGATAACAAGTTAGTGTTGTTTTAAGCTACTAAGTTTGTGGTAATTTTTTACAGCACCAGTAGGAAACTAATACAGATGTATATTGTAAATCTTAGAACAATCACTAAAAATATTTTAAAACTATATAAATAATACATTAATAGAAGAGATAAACTTAAATCATTAAAAATAGTATAAGAGAAGAAAGAAGAAAATAAAAGAAAGAACAGATGGAATGAACATAAAGCAGCAAGGTAGTAAATTTTTATTGCAACAATATCAATGATCACATACATGTAAATGGTCTAAACACAGTAGCAAAAACACAGAAATTGCCAGACAAAATTAGAAAAGCAAAACCAAATTATAAGATGTCTATAAAAGACCCACTGTAGGGCAAGGCATGGTAATGCCAGCACTTTGGGAAGCCAAGGTTAGAGGATTGCTTGAGCCCAGGCATTCAAAACCAGCACGGGCAACACAGTGAGACCTCATCTCTACAATAATTAAATAAAAATTAGCACCTGTAGTCCCAGGTACTTGCGAGGCTGAGGTGGAAGGATCACTTGAGCCCAAGAAGTCAAGGCTGTAGTGAGCCTTGATCATGCCACTGCATTCCAGCCTAGCAACAGAGTAGGACTCCCCCTTACACACAAAAACCCATTGTGAATATAGACATATATATGTTAAAATAATGGAGATACATGTACCATGCAGACATTATCTGTTATGGACTAAATGTGTCCTGCTAAAATTTGCGTGTGGAAACCCTAATTCCAATGTGATAGTATTAGGAGGTGGGGCCTTTGAAAGATAATTAGGTTTAGATGAGGTCATGAGGGTGGAGCCTTCATCATGGGATTAGTTCTTTTATAAGAAGAAGAAGAGACTCCTGAGCTTCCAGTTTCTACGATAAGAGCAAGAAGGTAACAATCTGCAAATCAGGAAGACGACCTCACCAGAACCTGACTATGTTATCACCCTGAATTTGAACTTCTTAGCTTCCAGAACTGTGAGAAATAACTATTGCATAATCTACACAGTCCATAGTGTTTTGCTATATTTGTAGCACCTCAAGCTGTCTAAGATGCTGTATAGTAGAAAGCTGAAATATATTAATATCAGACAAAGTAGACTTCAGAACAATAGGCCATTATGTAATGATAAAGGGGACAATTTTCTAAGAAGACAAAAAACTTTAATGTAAAAACTTTAATGTCAATGTACCTAATGACAGTGCTTCAAAATATATAGAATACAAACTGAAGAAACTGAAAGTTAATATAGACAAATCCACAATTATAGTTGGAGACTTCACCACTCTTGCATCAGTAATTGATAGAATGCATGGAAAGTCAGTAAGGGTAGGGAAAATCTAAAGAACACCGTTAACCAACTATACCTAATGAATATTTAGAGAACACTTCACCAAGAAAAGCAGCATATGAGTGGGATCCCAAAACAATCTGGAATTTATTTACAAAAAATTGTATATTTATTCTTACATATTTAAACCAGTCACCTTCAAAGTACTCTCCGTTTGATGAAATACACCTATCAAGATGCGTTTTCTACTACTCAAAACAGTTTTGTTTTTTGTTGTTTTTGAGTTGGAGTCTCACTCTGTTGCCCAGGCTGGAATGCAGTGGTACGCTCCTGGCCACCTCAGCCCCAACCTGCTGGGCTCCAGTGATCCTTCCGTCTCAGCCCTCCCAGTAGGCGGAGCTACAGGTGTGCGCTACCACACCTGGCTAATTTTTTATTTATTGTAGAGACGAGGTCTTGCCAAGTTGCCCAGGCAGGTCTCTGGCTCAGGCAATCCACTTGGCTCGGCCTCCCAAAGTGCTGGGATTACAGGCTGAGCCACCGAGCCAGCCTCAAAACAGTTTTTGAACTTGTTGATTTGGATGCCTTGTAGTGCTTCTGTCGTTTTTTTTTTTGTTTGTTTCACCTCTTCTGCATGGGCAAAACATTTCCCGTTGAGAACGTTTTTCATCCACAAAAACAAACAAACAAAAGTCTATTTTTTCTTTTGCTACCTGTGCTTTTCATGCTGTGCCCAAGACATCATTGCCAAATCTAATGTCATAGGCTTTCCCCCTATAATTTCTTGTAAGAGTTTTATAGTTTGAGCTTTTATATGTAGGTGTTTGATCTAGTTGGAGTTAATTTTTGTATATGATATGGAGGTAAGGGTTCAACTTCATTATTTTGCATGCAGATACCAATTTCTTCCATCCTCATTTGTTGACACATTTATTAATTTTTGAAAATTCTTAGCATATCTTTAAATATAGCATCTGTCACATACTCTTTTGCCTATTTTTCTTTTAGAACTACTAACAATGTGTATCTCTTACTCATTTTGATTTTTCATGCCTTTTTCTCTCTGCTTCAGTTTGATATTTTACCCTGACATATTCTAGTTTGCAATCTCCTTTGGTGTGTTCAACTGAATAAACCTGTTTATTAAACTCTTAATTTTGATAACTATATTTTTCAGCTTTTATGCTTTAAGGGAATTAACTCTATGGACAGACTGATAGATACTGCTAGGTTCCACCAATCTGAAATACTGGCAGGAAATTAAAGGAGGGGAGGAGAATGAGGGCAGGCTATTTATTACCCTGGTCTCCTTCCTCCATCCCTGGAGGGCATCTATATTCCTACAGGATCAGTTCTTCTAGGCAGCCCTCTAACACATGTTTCTCTTTCTGGGTCTGTAAGTGCTTCTTCCTCTAACTCTTTAGGTTTAAAGACGATAATGTTTCTTGCTATTACTAGTTCTCAGAGAATGCAGTAATGTGTGTGCTTTCCTTATGCACTACACTTAACCTTGCAAATAATCCTTTCATTTGACACACTTCAAACCACTCCATTTGAGTACAGCATCTTTTTTTTTTTTTTTTTTGAGTTGGAGTCTCACTCTGTCGCCCAGACTGGAGTGCAGTGGCCGCTCCCAGCCACCGCAGCCTCGACCTGCTGGGCTCCGGCGATCCTTCCGCCTCAGCCTTCCGAGTAGCCGGAATTACAGGCATGAGCCACCACGCCCAGCTGATTTTTTTATTTATTGTAGAGATGAGGGCTCAGGCAATTCACTCACCTCAGCCTCCCAAAGGCGCAGGATTACAGGCTGAGCCACCGAGCCTGGCGCATCTTTTTTTTTTAAGTGTGAGATATTGACTATTGTGTATTTTAAATGTAGAAAATTCGGGCTCATCATTATTTACTGGCTTCTGGAGTTTGGCATGCTTTAAAAGGCAACTTTTATACAAATATTTTATTAATAAAGTATCTCATGTTTCCTTTTACTGCTTTTATGGTTTCAAACTTTATGTTCAAACTTATGATTCATCTGGAATTTCCTGTAGTACTAGAAGTGAGGTATTGGTCATATTTTTCCTAAAATTTTTGTGACTATTTTTGTTCATTTATTTTCTGTTTGACTTTTGGAATATGCTTATCAAATTTTTTTTTAATTACTGATGTTTTTATTAGATAAATATAAAATTTATAGATTCACTTATGGATAAATAACAACTTTATGATTCTACTTAGTCACAAAGCAGTCTTCCATTTTTGTTCAAGTCTTTATTTGTATTTCTCATTAGTTTTTCAGATTCTTTTTTTTGCAGAGCTGTTTGTTGTTTTTTTTTTTTGATTGAAGCCTCACTCTGTCGCCCAGACTGGAGTGCAGTGGCAGGCTTCTGGTCACTGCAGCCTCGACCTGCTGGGCTCCGGCGATCCTTTTGCTCAGCCCTCCAAGTAGCTGGAACTACAGGCGCGCGCTACCATGCCCGGCTAATTTTTTGATTTATTGTAGAGATGAGGTCTCGCCAAGTTGCCCAGACAGGTCTCGAACCTGCAGGCTCAAACAATCCACTCACCTTGGCCTCCCAAAGCTTGGGATTACAGGCTGAGCCACCGAGGTCAGCCTTGCAGAGATCTTTTATAGTTCCTTTTACTCCAGCTCTTTTATCTAAGTTGTTATTGTAAATATTGTTTTTTAAATTTTTTATTTTTTAATCAATGTTTTTTATTATGATATTGTGGGGTACAGTTAAGGGTTAGGTATACAAATATGCTTCATTCAGGCACCCTTGTTGATAAGAGGTGTCTCCCCATCCCCAGACAGATATTTACTACCGTTAATCCCATCTCTCCTCCCCTCCCCCCCCATAGTTTCCCACCACTGTCCGTCATTTTCTTATAGTATTACGTTGGATGTTCAAGGTCCACTATATGAGTGAGAACATGTGATACTCAGATCTTTGTTTCTGTGAGAGGTCACTCAGTATTATAGACTCTAGTTCCATCCAGGTTGCTGCGAAATTCATGATTTTGTTCTTTTTTATGGCTGCATAGTATTCCATCGTGTATATGTACCACATTTTTTTAATCCAGTCCTCTTTTGATGGACAGCGTGGTTGCTTCCAGGTTCTTGCTATTGTGAACAATGCTGCGATAAACATATGTGTGCAAGTATCTCTTTTATAGAGTGATTTGAGTTATTCAGGGTATATTCCCAGTAGGGGGATTGCAGGGTCATATGGAAGGTCAATTTTTAGAGCCTTTAGGAATCGCCACACTGCTTTCCACAGAGGTTGCACTAGTTTACACTTCCACCAACAGTGTAGAAGTGTTCCCTTTTCACCACACCCTCTCCAGCAACTGTTATTTTTTTAGTTATTGATAATTGCCATTCTGACTGGAGTTAGGTGGTATCTCAGTGTGGTTTTGGTTTGCATCTCCCTGATGATTAGTGAGGTTGAACATTTTTCATGTGTCTGTTGGCGGCTCAGATGTCTTCCTTTGAGAAGTGTCTGTTCATATGTTTTGCCCATTTTATAATGGGGTTGTTCGTTTTTATCTTTTCAGCACGTTTGAGTTCCTTGTAGATGCAAGATGTTAAGCCTTTGTCAGACCTGGAGTTGGCAAATACTTTTTCCCAGTCTGTGGGCTGTCTCCCGCCTCTCTTGATGGTTTCTTTGGCTTTGCAGAAGCTTGTCAGTTTAATGAGGTCCCACGTGTCTATCTTATCTCTTATGGCCTGTGGGTTTCCGGTTTTGTTCAGGAATTGGATGCCAGTTCCAATTTCCATGAGAGTGTGTCCTTCATTTTCTAAGGTTCTTATGGTTTGAGGTTTTACATTTAGGTCTTTGATCCATTTAGAGTTGATTTTTGTGTATGGGGATAGACAGGGGTCTTGTTTCAATCTTCTGCATGTGGTCAGCCAGTTTTCCCAGCACCATTTACTGACTAGTTTCTCCTCTCCCCAGTGGTACGTGGTGGAGGCTTTGTGGAAGATGAGTTGGTTGAGAAATTGAGGTTTCGCATCTGGAGTCTCAATCCTATTCCATGGATCTATATGCTTGTTCCTGTACCAATACCAAGCTGTTTTGATGATTGTAGCTTTATAGTAAAGTTTGAAGTCTGGTAATGTGATATCACCTGCTTTTTTTTTTTTTTTCTTTTTTTTTGCTGAGGATTTTTCTGGCTATTCTTGGTCATTTGTGTTTCCATATGAATTTCTGTGTTGTTTTTTCTAGGTCTGAGAAAAATGTTGCTGGTAATTTGATGGGTATTGCATTAAATCTGTAGATTACCTTAGGTAAGATGGACATCTTCACAATGTTGATTCTTCCAACCCATGAGCATGGGATATTTTTCCACTTGTTTGTGTCATCTTTGATTTCTTTGAGCAGTGTTTTGTAGTTTTCCGTGTAAAGGTCTTTCACGTTTCTGGTTAGGAAGATGCCAAGGTGTTTCATTTTTTTTGTGGCTATTGTGAGTGGAATTGTGTTTTTTATTTGGGTTTCTGTTTGTTTATTATTGGTGTAAAGAAATGTGATTGTCTTTTGCACATTTATTTTATATCCTGAGACTTTGCCAAAGTCCTTTATCAGTGTAAGGAGGTTTTTGACAGATTCTCTTGGGTTTTCAAGGTACACTATCATGTCATTTGCAAAGAGAGATAGCTTGACTTCCTCTTTTCCTATTTGAATATCCCTGATTGCCTTCTCTTCTCTGATTGCTCTAGCCAGGACTTCTAATACTACACTGAACAGGAAGGGTGAGAGTGGGCATCCTTGTCTTGTTCCAGTTTTCAGGGGAAATGGTTCCAGTTTTTGTCTGTTTAGGAGTATGCTGGCTGTGGGTTTCTTGCAGATGGCCTTTACTATTTTGAGGTATGTTCCCCATATGCCTAGCTGTTTGAGGGTTTTTATCAAGAAGGGGTGCTGGATTTTATCAAAAGCTTTTTATGCATCTAATGATATAATCATGTGGTTTTTGTTTTGACATTTGTTGATGTATTTAATTACATTTATGGTTTTACGAATATTGAACCAGTGTTGCATGCCAGGGATAAAGCCCACTTGGTCATGATGGGTGATTTTTGAGACATGTTGTTGAATCCGGTTCGCTAGGATCTTGTTGAGAATTTTAGCATCTATGTTCATCAAAGATATTGTCCTGTAGTTCTCTTTCTTTGTTGGGTCTTTACCTGGTTTGGGTATCAATGTGATGTTAGCTTTGTAAAATGATTTGGGGAGAGTTCCATCTTTCTCAATCACCTGAAATACCTTCAGTAGGATTGGTATCAGCTCCTCCTTAAATGTCTTGTAGAATTCTGCTGGGAAACCATCTGGTTCAGGGCTTTTTTTGGTAGGTAGTTTTCTTATTACATAGTCAATTTCCTTGATTGTTTTTGATCTATTTAGGGTCTCAATTTCTTCTTGTTTCAACCTAGGCAGGTTGTGTGATGACAGAAAGTCCTCCATTTCTGAAAGGTTTTCAAGTTTGTTTCCATACAAGTGTACATAGTAGTCTCTATTGATCTTTTGTATTTCTTCAGGATCAGATGTGACTTCATGTTTTGTGTTTCTGATTGTGTTTATTTGGGCTTTTTCTCTCTTTTTCTTGGCCAGTCTAGCTAGGGGACCATCGATCTTGTTTATCCTTTTGAAGAACCAGCTTTTTGTTTCATTGATTTTTTTGTATTATCTTTTTGTCTTCTATGTCCTGGATTTGGGCTTTTATTTTGGTGATCTGGATTCTTCCACTGAAATTAGGATTTTTGTGGTCTTGCTTTTCCAGCTTTTTTAGGTGGCTTCTTAGGTTGTTAATTTGTGATCCTTCCATTTTCTTCATGTGCGTTTGTAGGGATATACATTCCCCTCTTACTATAGCTTTCATGGCGTCCCAGAGATTTGGGTAAGATGTTTCTTCATTTTCATTTGTTTCCAGGTATCTTTTAATCTCTGTTTTGTTTTCATCATTGATCCAGGAGTTGTTTAGCATCATGCTGTTAAGTGTCCATGTCTTCGTGGGTTTTGTGGGACCTTGTTGGTATTAATGATTATTTTATTCCACTGTGGTCCGAGAAGGTGCATGGTAAAATTTCAGTCCTTTTAAATTTGCTTATGCTTGATTTATGGCCAAGTATGTGGTCGGTCTTAGAGTACATTCCATGTGGTGATGACTAGAATGTGTTTTTTAAATTATAATGTGTAACTATGTTTTTTGTATGTTTGCATATATAAAGTCTAGTGATTCTTGATATTGTTATTTTAATTTTGCACCCAACCACTTTACTGAATTATCTTTATATTTATAATAGTTTTAAATTTTCTGAGTTTTCCTTTAGCTACCCTCTGATAATGGAAATATAGAAGAAGCACTCAGACTACATGATCTGCAAAAGCTTCAGGGAGTTTATCCCTTAGCTAAGTATCCATGTTTAAGCCTGTTTTTGTCAGTTTTTGTGTTGCTATAAAAGAAAAGGTTTATTTGGCTCATGGTTCTGCAGGCTGTACAAGAAGCCTGGTGCTAGTATCTGCTTCTAGTGAAGTTTTCAGGCGCTTCCACTCAGGGAGGAAGGCGAAGGAGAGTTGCAGAGGTGGAGGAAGGGAATGAGAACTCTTCTTCCCCCACCCTCTAGGGAGGATATTACAAGGGGATCTATTCATGGGGGATCTGTCCCCATGACCCAAACACCTCCCACTAGTCCCCACATCCAATATTGGTGATCAAATTTCAACATTAGGTTTGGAAGGTCAAATATCCCAACTATAGCAAAGTTGGATCTTGACAATTGTAATTAAAAGTAAAAGGAATATGGAAAGAATGTCCTAGGTTAAGAAAGAAACATGATAATAGAAGAGACAAAGCATGTGATTGACTTGAGGACTTATTCATTATTCAGTATCACATGGACTGTGAAATGGAGAGTTATCTGACATGAAGAAGATAAGAAAGGGTGAGTTCACTTAGGGCCTTACCAGGAAGGATGGGAGGATTTTTGCTAAGAGCAATTAAAGGATTTTATCAGAACAACTAAGATGACTCTGCTGATTCAAAGAATGAATCTTTGTGGTTAAGTTGTCTGGTATAAGTGTGTTGCGATAATATGGGAGGTAAACTTTGTGATATGAGTAAAGAGGAATACATGGGTTGAACACATACTAATGAGGTAGAATCTGCAAGAGTTAATCTCTGATGGACAGGAAAAGGAAAAAAAGAGAAGTAAGGATTCTGACTGAGATAATGGATACAAGAAAGGGTTTGTGAGAGGAAGGGGATGAGTTCAGTTTCAGTGAGGATGGTTTAGAGAAGCCTGTGGAAAATATATTAGTTTATTAAGTAGTTTGCTAAGTATATCTATGTATTAGATCCATACATTCAGTTATTTAAAAATATTGATTCTCTCCACATCAGATACTTTGTTACTTTGCTTATGACATACATTAGAATATGCTGTTGTAACAACTGAGACAGGATGGTGAGTGCATCTATAAACATATTTGTAATTGAAACACTGATGTTTTAAAAAAGCAAGATGCCTATTATGGGCTGAATTGTATCACTCCCAAATTCATATATTGGGTCCCTATCCCCAGTATCTCAGAATGGAAGCATATTTGGAGATAAGGTCTTCATTTGGAGATAAGGTCTTTATGGCAGCCTTCTGTGGTTTGAGTATGATTTGTTTGTCTCCACCAAATCTTATATTGACATTTACTCCCCAGTGTGGCAGTGTTGGGAGATGGGCCTAGTGTTAGATGTTTGGGTCATGGGGCTGGATCTCTCATTAATAAATTAAATAAATTAAGGGATGCTTTCTCATTCTATTATTTCCTGAGACAGTTGGCTTTAAAAAATGGATCTGGCATCTCCCTTCTCTCTCTTGCTTTCTCTCTCACTATGTGATTTCAGCACATGTTGACTTTTAACTTTTGTCACAAGTGGAAGTAGCCTGAGGCCTTAATGAGAAGCTGAGCAGATGCCAGTGCCATGCTTTTTGTATAGCCTAGAGAACATGAGCCAAAGAGACCTCTTTTCTTTATAAATCACTCAGCCTCAAGTATTCCTTTATAGCAACACAAATAGATTAAGACACAGCCCTAGCAAACTAATACAGCAACTTAAAGTAAAATATACATTTACATGCACACAGAGCAAATAAATTAACAATAAAGAAAGAAATCAAGAAACAGTCAAAGAAGACACATGCAAATTAGTTTTCCTAAACATTTTTCAGAAAGTAACTAAATATTTAAGCTCAATATTAAGTTAGATTTTACACTTTTAGCTGAGGATATACTTTTTTATATGTTTGAATCACTTCTTTATTATCTTTGCCATTTTCTTTGGTGCCAAATGAAACTTGTATTATTCTTTAGAGTCTCAGAATTATTCAAATTCAGGGATAAAGTATGGAAATTAAAATGTTTCTTATTCTGTGACATGAAATAATTAGGTGATATGCTTCAGTATGTTGACTTTTCATTTATAAGCCATTTTCTTTGAAGGTTTATTCTTAATATATTATACAGAGGCAATGTTCTCAGAAGGGTAAATAACAGAGGTAATGATATTATATTTCTTGTGCAAATGTCAGTTCTTTATCCTTTAACAAACTACTGCTAGGAAATAAACCTGTGCTTAAGTGTGTTTAGAGTATTCAGTTTGTGATATCAATAGGAAAACAATAGCTGCAATGAGAAAAATCTTTTGTAGGTATAATTTGCTTAGATCCTTTGAACTGAGAACACTGGATCAATAATGGCCAAGTAGTCAAGAGGATGGCTTTCTTAGGCCATTTAAATTCAAGGTATTTTGTTCTCAATCACTGTCTTTTTTCTAGAGTCTATGCAAATTGACCAACAGTGTTCATCCATAAATGCTTCCAGAGGCCTAGAGTTAAGCAATGAGGGTTGCTTTGTTGCTTTTCCCTCATTGGTGAATTTGCTTTTTGAAGAGTGATCATATTATGTTTTAAAAGGTGATTTCCCTTTTAAGTACCAGAAAAACACAATGATGGCTCAGTGGCAGATATGGGGCAATGCTTTCTTACCCCAGGCTTCTGATTTGGGGAATGCATTAGTTTGGAAACCAACTTAAACTGTCTTAAACAATAAAAAGAATTTGCTTGTTTACACACTGAATAGCCAGAGTATTGACAGACAACAGGCACTGATTACTTTGGCTTCTACTCCCTCTTTCTGGGACTCTTTTGGCATTTCCTCCCTAGCTTGTTGACCATATTCGCTCAAGAACTCAAAAGTGCTGCAGTAGGTCTTCATCTCATGGAGAAAATTGTGGCCAAATAGGACATACCCCTAGATCTTGAAGAATGGATAGCTCCTAGTGGTAACTCAAGGAAATGAGATATTATAAGGGATTCTCTATCCTTAGGTGTGATTATGCACTAAGTTTTTTTAAATCTGTAATGAAGTTAGCAAGTTCATTTTGAAAGTCTTCACTAGTTCATGAGTTTGATTCCAATAATGGCCAAATAATATTGCTTTTAGAATAATAGAAACTGATCCATGTATAATCCTCCTGTCTCATAATGACCAAGCAAGTCTATGACATAGATGGTATTTCTATTTCTTAACATCATACTACTGTGTTTATTTTGAACAGGGTAGGAGACCATCTAAGTAAGCCCCAAAGACCCGGTGATTGATTTAATGTAGAGATCAGGTAATTAAAAACCAAAACTTACAAGACTCCTTTAGGGAATTCATTTTATTAGGTGTTAATTTAGCTGATTAGGCAGCAATCAGACTTCTTTGTATTCAAAATAAAGAGGTTAATCTGACAACATTGTTTCATTTACTCTGATTAGGATTCTTAATTAAGACATCAAGGATATTTAAGACAAATGATGACAGGTCTAGGAGGAAACCAGGAATCTGATTTTGAGTCAATGTTGTCTTACTTAACCATGGTTAATGCCACAGAAGAACTAAATGAAATGATATTTACTATTATCATATCTTAATATTTATTGCATGGAAATGATATTATCTCTATGGCACAGAATCCCATACTTATACTCATTCAACAATCATTTCCTGAATATTCATTATGCATATGAAACTTTTAAATGTACAAAATTACAAAAGTTACCGTTTTTGTATTCAAAGATCTTATGGTTTAATGTATGTACAGAATTAACATATAAGAATATAACTAATTTCCAAAAAATATAAATAATATTCTTCAAGGGAGAAGGAACAATTTGAATGTCCTGGAAGATGTGAAAAGTCTTCCTAGAGGAAGCAATATTTCAACTAGTGCTTGAAAGACGAGAACAATGATAAGTAGTGGTAAGGCAGGAGCCTCCCTACCCCCAGAAAGAAGAGGGATGCCACAAGGGAGTGTATAGTTGGCTCTCCATATCCATAGGTTTCGCATCTGTGGATTCAACCAAACACAGATTGAAAATATTTGGGGAAAAAAATGGATGCTTGCAACTGTACTGAACATGAGAAGACTGTTTTTCCTGTCATTATTCCCTAAACAATACAAGAACTATTTGTATAACGTTTACATTGTATTAGGTATACATTGTATAAGTAATAGAGATTATTTAAAGTATATAAGACCAAACATGGTAGTTTGTGCCTGTAATCCTACTTGGGAGTCTGAGACAGAAGCTTACTTGAGCCCAGGAGTTTGAGGTTGTAGTGAGCTGAGATCATGGCACTGTACTCTAGCCTGGGCGATAGTGAGACCCTGACTCTAAAATAAGTAAATAAGTAAATAAATAAAGTATGTGGAAGGATGTGCTAGATTGTATGTAAAGACAATGCCATTTTATATATGGGACTTGATGCCACGAATTTTGGTATGGGGAGTTTGTTCTGAAACCAATTTCCCCATGGATACCAAGGGACAACTGTACATGAATGTACATATTATAGCGGGAAATGATGACTTAAACTTTTTATTTAAGATGGAGCAGGAACCCTCTGCTTTAAGGGCCTGTGTACCCCAAGCATGGAAAACCCTAAAGTTTCTTCAAGGGAAATTTCTGGGACCTAGCTACCTCCAGAAATAAATAAGCAACTGGTTAAACAAGTAGTCAATAGAAGCTTAACATAATAGCCAAGGAAGTTAAAGTTTCAGAGATGTTTGTATTCTCCATAGAAACTAAGGAACATCTAAACATATGTCCTTGAGTTGTTTTTCAGAGACTTGGATCCCCCACTGAGGACCCCTCACAGAGTGGGTCTGCTGATAAGGGGAAAGTGAGAACTGATCATTAACTAACCTCCTCTGTTCTAAGTCTCTTTCTGAGGCATTTGGGGAAAGTCACTCCCTCTAGCCAGTTAACATTTTTTTACTGGCCCTACATTTTTAAACAAAGCTTCTCTTCCTTAATCAATTGTAAATCAGAAAATCTTTTACTCCATCTGTGACCTGTAAGCCCCAACATCAAGATATCCCAGTCTTTTAAACATATAACCGGGCTCGGTGGCTCAGCCTGTGATCCTGCGCCTTGGGAGGCTCAGGTGAGTGGATTGCCTGAGCCCGTGGGTTCGAGACCTGCCTGGGCAACTTGGAGAGACCTCATCTCTACAATAAATAAAAAAATTAGCCGGGCGTGGTAGCGCGCGCCTGTAGTTCTGGCTACTTGGAAGGCTGAGGTGGAAGGATCGCTGGAGCCCAGCAGGTCGAGGCTGCAGTGGCCGGGAGTGGCCACGGCACTCCAGTCTGGGCGACAGAATGAGACTCCAACTCAAATAAATGAATAAATAAATAAATAAATAAATAAACTTAAACTGATGTGTAAGTTCCATGTATTGATTTATTGTTTTGCCAGTAACTTCTGCTTTCCTGAAATTTACTCCTGCCTTTAAAAATTCTTGCCTACAAGTCATTGAGGAGGCCAAGATTTGGGCATTATAGCTTTCTGGTCCTCCTCGCTTGGTAACCTGCAATAAAAACCTTTCTGTCACTGCTTACTCACTGTGGCTATCTGGATTGATGCACCAAGTGAGTGGACCTTATTTTGTTCTATAACATTTAATGACCAGATTTACAACAGAAGGTCTTGAATCTCATGCTAAGGGATTTAAACTCTATTTTATGGTTAATGAGGAGTCACTGAATAATGTGCAATAAGTAAGCAAAGGATTATATAGAATAATGATTATGTAGACTAGTAACTTTCATGACTGCTTTAAGCATTGAACTTAATTTTCAAGGGAAAGGCGAAAAGGATGGAGGAAAGGCAGTTATGAAGTGATTGCAATAGTTTTATTTAATACTATTTGTGTGTATCATTGAGGCAAAGTGGAAGAGTCAGAATTGAGAGACATTTTGAAAGTGAGATTAATAAAATTTGATGACATGAAGGATAAGGTAAATGTTCAAATTAAATATAACTGGATGTGAATTCAGTTACCTTTCAATATTTATTCTCCGTTCTTTACTTAATGACATTGCCCAGAATTTTAGCTGGGCACATTGCCGCTCAGCTAAAAAAACAAAACAAAAAAAGCAAAAAGGCAAAAAAATTATATTTTATAGCTGCCATAACTGGGTGTGACCATGTAATTAGATATGAGCCTATGGGGTGTAAGTGTAACATTCTAGAAATTCTCATTCAAAGAGAAGTGTTTCCTTCTTCCATTTCTTTCTTTCAGTTCCTGAGTTGTGGATGTGATGTATCAGAGCACCACCAACATTTGAGTAATGTGAAGTGGAAGGGCATGAGAAGCAGAGAGGTGGGAGCCTGAGTCAGTGATGGTTACAGGACCACACTGCAGCCCAAAAATGCTTCCTCTGGACACAACTTGCATGATATAGAAACCAACTTAAAAATGTATTTTTGTCATTCATCTTTTTAAGTTTTATGTTACATATGCCTAGGCTTAATCCTGACTAATTCAGTGACATCAAGTTTCATATATGAGAAATTATTTAGTAGTTACTATCAGCTCAGTTATACAGTGAGTCCTCTACATAAAAACAAGTTCCTTCCATAAGAGTGCACTCATGGGCAATCCCCTCGGGTCACTTCCCACTGTGGAAGCTTTTGTGTCCTCTATGAATCCTGCTTTGTAAAAAAAAAAAATGCACTCATAAGTCTAATTTGTTCGTAAGTTCAACACAGTTATCCTAGGTACCCAACTAACACAACTGGCTATATAGTACTGTAATTTAATAGGTTTGTAATATTTTCACACAAATAATGCATAAAAAGCAAACATAAAAGACGAAAACAGTTTTAATTTTACAATACAGAACCTTGAAAAGCACAGTAGTACAGCAAAGTACAACAGCTGGCTTATAGGGGCTGACATCAAGTACACAGACAAGAAGGGTTACTGACTGGAGGAGGGACTGGAGGTGGGAGATGGTAGAGCTGAAAGATTATCAGCAATAGGAGACAAAGTGCAAACTGTGATTTCACCCATGCCTGATATTGGTGGCACAGGTTCTGGTTCCTTGCTGGATTCAGTTATATCTACCCTCTTGAAAAAAAAAATAAATTCAGTGATGTCTGCATAGAAGCTCAGCTCTTTTTATCTCATCTTAGATGACATGGTAGCACTGAATTGCATTTTGAACGGCTGCTGCATCCTTCATGTACCGTTCTACATTCAGGTCCTGTGCCTCAAAAACTAACAGTATACCCCTCAAATAACACGAATGCACGTTGACATCTTTGAAAGTTTGTAACTTGAAGGTTTATATGTAGGATACTTACTGTGCTTCAATAATAAACTATTCTCAAATTTTGACAGTTTAAAACAACAAAGGCTTTTTTCTTACTATTTCACATGGCTGTGCCTAATTTTAGCAGACTATAGAAGTGGCATCTTCCTGTATGTCCAAATGGAGAAGAGAACCAAAAATATCGGTAAACATTATTCATATTTATATCAGTATTTTTAATAAGTGATGATGTCATTAGCCAGAAGAAGAAAACAAAAAAGAGGGAAGGAGGTAAAGATAATGAATTTAATTATGAACATTTTACCTGTGGAATTCAGATTTCTTTATATGTAATATACCTGGAAATTTGGTTCTGGAATCTGAGTGACACTAGATATAAGGCTGATATTCATCTATATACATTTGAAATTTGAATCAATAGGCAATGATGAGATCATAAAACAAAATAGTTTAACAAGGATACACAGGAGTCCAGTCAACCTTAAAAATGTCTAGAAAGATGTGAATTTTTTTTTTGGAGTCTCACTCTGTCGCCCAGACTGGAGTGCAGTGGCCACTCCCGGCCACCGCAGCCTCAACCTGCTGGGCTCCGGAGATCCTTCTGCCTCAGCCTTCCAAGTAGCCGGAATTACAGGCATGTGCTACCATGCCCGGCTGATTTTTTGATTTATTGTAGAGATGAGGTCTCGCTGCCAGGTGGGTCTCGAACCCGTGGCTCAGGCAATCCACTCACCTCAGCCTCCCAAGGTGCGGGATTACAGGCTGAGCCACCGAGCCCGGCTGATGTGAATTTTTTAAACATTTTATTGAAGAGTCATCTAAACTTTATAAGCACCAACTTGAAACCGGTATTAAATATTGAATCTACCCTGCATTTATACTGTTATCTGTGAGACGTTTTCCTTGGCAGAAACAAAATAGTTACACAAAGGATTGTCTAATCATTTTCTCCCAGTGGGATTGTAGTGTGTGGAAAATAATACCATACACCTAGTGGCAGAAAAGAAAAACTCAATGTGATGCAGTAGATAATCTAAAAATAAGCAATGTATTTTCTAGTATTATGAAAATATATTTTCCTGTTGAAAGCATTAAGCAATATTATTATATACATACTGAAATTACAGGAATCTTTAAAGAACTACTTTTAAAATTCATTTGCTAAACCATGCATATTTTAATATATTTAAGAAATTGGTTCACATATCAGGTTCTTTTAGTAGCAAATTCACAAGCGAGGCACTATACTTTGTATTGAAGCAAATTTGAATTAGATAATTTTACCCTGTAAAAACAGGGAGGTTTCTAGAGGAAAAAAAAGTACAGTGCATCTCCAATAAGATAAGAGAAATTTCAGTGTCTCCCAACTGCTTAGTAACCATTGCTAAGGAAACCAGTTTCTTGGTGTCCATGTAGCATGGAGTTGACAACTCAGAGAACCTTTCTGTTGAGCTTACAGGATAATGATCACATTCACACACAGACACAAACACACACGCACACTTAAGAAGGTCATAGGCAGAATCATACTAGATAATTCCATTTTGAAAATCCATATTTAATGTAGTCACTGTTCCGTTAAATTGATTCTCTCAATGAAAAATTCTATTTCATTGGTCTTGAGAATACTTTAAAAATTAATCAAAGTTAATTATATAGAGGATGAGTGTGAATCAGAGTGGGAATTTTTTTATGCCATGAGTTAAGTTGGTACTTGAAAATAACCTAAATAGCATGTTTTTTTGGAAACCAGCTTGTACTGTGGTTGGAGAAAGAGAAATAGAGGATGTTTTCAGGTTTATCATTGAATTTCTACTTTGTCTCCTTAAAAGTACTTACTGGTCATGTGTGTGTGTGTGTGTGTGTGTGTGTGTGTGTGTGTGTGTGTGTGTGTTGTTTTTGTTTGTTTGTTAGAGAGGGGTCTCATTCTATCATCCAGGCTGGAGTGTGATTGTACAATCATAGCTCACTCCAGCCTCTAATTCCTGAGCTTGAGTGATCCTGCTTCAACCTTCCAAGTAACAGGGACTACAGGCATGTCACCACACCACACCCAGCTAATTTAATTTGCTTTTTTTTTTTTTAGAGATAAGATCTTGCTTTGTTGCCCAGGGAGGTCTCGGACTCTTTGCCTCAAGTGATGCTCCCTGCCTCAACTTCCCCAGTAATTAGGATTGCAAGCCACTATGCCTGGCTAATTAGTCTGCTTTTGATTAATTCATCTAAATTATCCTGATGACACATATACCCTAAGAATAAATTTGTTCCTTAACTGTTCAAAAGAGCCTCCAGTTTACAATTAAGAGGCACCAAAGGGTCAGTAGGAAATGAGCATTAAGACACTATGTTCAGACCTTTTCTGAGCTCATGATGAGTGGCAGAAAAATCAAATGCATTGAAAGTCTTCATAAGACAGAAGGATGTTAAGACTCATGAGGGAGGAGAAACAGAATATATTTTGATAGGCTATTTGAAGTAGTATGGTAGATCAAAAGAGTGGAAGTGGGTTACTATGAAAAATGAGGTAAGATATGGACCTGGAGGCAGCAGTTTTGAATTCAAACTAGAAGAACTTTGGTTTTGTTTCTTGTTTTGTTTTGTTTTGTTTTGAGACAGTGTCACTCAGGCTGGAGTGTAGTGGTGCAATTATGGCTCTCTGCAGCCTCCTGGATTCAAGTGATCTCTCTGCCTGAGCCTCCCTAGTACTTGGGATTACAGGCATGAGCCACTTGCCTGATCTGGAGAACTTTGAAAAGAAGTTAATTACTAAAGGATTTACATAGCAAGCATCCATTTTCTGTTCCTTCTTTGTAAATTACCAAGCACATTTGTGTGTGTGTGGGTGGGGGGGGGTGTCAAATGTAATGAGTTCTTTCTCCCATACCCCAATAGTGCTTATTTCTTGTGGTGGTTCTCTGTTTACAAGATCTTACATGATTACTGTGGAACCAATTCTGTCACTAAACAGGTGACTGATTAATTACTACGACCAAATGAAATTGGAAGACTTTCTATTTCTCTGTGAATCTTTACCCTTAAAGGTTCTATCTGGAAAATATTGAAAGCAAATAACATTTTTTTAACTTTTAATTTTTTTATTTTAAAGATGTGGGGTACAATTCAGGGTTAGGGACACAAATATTCTTTATGCAGGTACCATTGTTAAAACTCCATGTTTTTCAAGTGATAAAGAAATAGACTATTCTTTGAAGCAATGACTTTCATTAAGGTACAAAAAAATGAGTGGCCGGGATGGGTGGCTCAGCCTGTAATCCCAGCACTTTGGGAGGCCGAGGCCAGTGGATTGCCTGAGCCTGGTTTGAGACCCACCCGGGCAACTTGGCGAAACCGCGTCTCCACAATAAATAAAAAAATTAGCCAGGCATGGTAGCATGCACCTGTAGTTCCAGCTACTTGGAAGGCTGAGGCAGAAGGATAGCCAGAGCCCAGCAGGTCAAGGCTGCATGTCCAGGAGCATGCCACTGCACTCAGGTCTGGGCAACAGAGTGAAACTCCAACTCAAAAAAAAAAAAAAAAAGTGCTGGGCTCGGTGGCTCAGCCTGTAATCCCGCGCCTTTGGGGGGCTGAGGTGAGTGGACTGCCTGAGCCCGCGGGTTCGAGACCCGCCTGGGCAGGCGAGACCTCATCTCTACAATAAATCGAAAAATCAGCCGGGCATGGTAGCGCGCGCCTGTAATTCCGGCTACTTGGAAGGCTGAGGCGGAAGGATCGCCGGAGCCCAGCAGGTCGAGGCTGCAGTGGCCAGGAGCGGCCACTGCACTCCAGTTTGGGCGACGGAGTGAGACTCCAACTCAAAAAAAAAAAAGAAGAAATGACTGAAACCAGGTGGTGTTGGACAGCCAGTGACTGTGGACTGCAGAAAGTTGGAGAAGGTGTCCCTATTCAAAGATGTGCATCACTAACTAAAACTGATTGTGACCATATGAAAATTAAGGTTGAGTCTTGCCAGATCTTCTAATTTTTTTTGAAGGGTGACACAATAGAGTTTGCAGGTTAGACTAGGAAATCTTTAAGGCTGTAGGAAAGTTCCAAACCCACTGATATCTGCAGCAGCTGGTGCAAAACCATGCATACAAACAAGACAGCCTAGTTATAGGAAACTTCACACCTATCTAACAGTTAGACTCATCAGCTATACCTGCAGCCCAATAGTCTGTCTATTCAGGATGCTTGTGGTCGGGAGCAGACTGCCAAGGCAGGAACTAGCTTAGGGACCACTTGGAACATGAGCACCAATAGCCAAGGTTGACCTAAGATAATCAAGACCTACTTTTAAATTGTGTTATAATACTATTAGCATAACATTACACTAGGGAGCCTCCCACTTCCATCATACAGTACCAGTATGCCATGACAGTACCAGTATGACTCTATCAGGTCTAAAACTCCCCTGCCTGACATAAAGGAAGAGTAACTGTAACCTAGCCATAAGACCACCCCAAAATCCACCCCTCAGTACTCTTAACAATAAAAGTTATAGCTCAAGAATAGTTGGGGGCAGAAGCAGCAGTTTTCTGTAGGCTGTTTCTGCCTGCTCTCCTCTCTTGAGAGTGTACTATTTTTTGCTTAATAAAGCTACTTCCTTGTTTTTCTACTCTGTGTGTGTTTGCAAACTCTTTCCAGACTTGAAAACAAGAACCCAGCCATTGACATTGACCCATCATCTCCCCCACTGAGAGGAGTACCTCTTTTCCTGGTTACAAGAGAGAAATCTGGAATTTATATAAAAATCTCTTGATTTTTAAAAGCAACTATTTCAAAAAATTTAAAATAATGTCCCACACCAAAATTTCTGCATGCATCCAATCTAGTTAGCTGATGGGTTGCTAACTTACAGACTCTGCTTTAAGGACATTTTTTGTTTCAAATTTTAAAAAATATATTGGGGAAAAATTAAAACCTGTTTCCAAATTAATTTAAAGACTAGTTCTTCCAACCATGCTGCCCATCGAAAGAGGACTGTATATAAAAAAATGTGGTACATATACACGATAGAATATTATGCAGCTACAAAGTGGGACAAAATTATGAACTTCACAGCAACTTGGATGGACTTAGAGTCTATAATACTGAGTGACCTATCACAGAAACAAAGAACTGAGTACCACATGTTCTTACTCATAAGTGGACCTTGAACAATTATCATAATACTATAAGGAAAGGACTGGCAGTATTGAGAAACTACCGGGGGTGGGGTGGGGTGGGAGGGGGTACCCCATCAACAAGGGTAACTGCATAATGAACATTTGTATATCTAACCCTGAATTGGGCCCCACAACTTTAAAACAAAAAAAAATTTAAATAGATAAATAAGTAATAAAAAAATAGAAACCAGTTCTTTTTTTTTTGTTTTTTTTTTGAGTTGGAGTAGTAGTCTCACTCTGTTGCCCAGACTGGAGTACAGTGGCACGCTCTTGGCCACCACAGCCTCAACCTGCTGGGCTCCAGCGATCCTTCCGCCTCAGCCTTCCAATTAACCAGAACTACAAGGCATGTGCTACCATACCCGGCTAATTTTTGATTTATTGTAGAGACGAGGTCTTGCCAAGTGGCCCAGGTGGGTCTTGAACCTGCGGGTTCAGACAATCCACTTGCCTCGGCCTCCCAAAGTGCTGGGATTACAGGCTGAAAACCAGTTCTTAAATATATAATTTAGGCATAGCAATGTCCTAGATGCTATGAGGTACACAAAAATTGGGTAAGGATATTATAGATTTTTAAGAAATTCAGAGGAAAAAGAAGCACATACATATCAAAGTAAAATCATAGAATGGATCACCAGTGTTCATGTTGCCCACTTCACTACAGATTTTTAAAAATTTTGATGGAAAAATTAATCCAGTATAAAATTCACTTTTGATATAGAAAAATAATAATAGAGTAGGTAAGTTGAATTCTATCATATGGAAATAAAGTTAAGAAAACCTATTTTTTAGGACTTTGTGAGCTTCTGTACCATGATGAAACTTTTTGCTTCTGGGAATTTTTGTTTTCTAAAGAATCAATATCAAAATAACTGTTCTATTTCTCTTAAAGAATTTGGATTTTTTATTTACATCCAGGCTTCTGCATTCCACGTATGCTGTATTTTTAGGAGATTTGAATAATTTCTCCTGAATTGATGTGACAGGAAAAGAGTGAACTTTTATCTTAAATAAACAGAGAAAATTAATCTTAAGCTAGTTGGTTTGAACTAAGGGCAATTTTAATTGGGTGGTTCATTTGTAAGTCTTTCTCTTTGTAATTTAGTAGGAAAGTGCATTAAAGAGAATAAGACATTTTCAGGGAATTAAAAAGGACTGATACTTACCTTATATCATTTTGAAATAGACATATTTTTCAATCCACCGAAGAGGAGTATTTTTCCTCCTCAAAATTCTCTCGTAGATTTATGTTTCCTTTCTCCAGCAAGGACAAACTTCTTCCATTTTCTGCACAAAGAGAGGGCAACAGGGTCATCAGCGCACCAAGTGCCAATGAAGCTGGTTTTATAATACCCGCCCTCAAAATATACTAATTTTTTTGCTCACTCTTGTTCTCTCTTTTTCTCTTGCCTACTAGTCAGGGAGGACCAATCTGTGTCTCTGAACTAAGGAGACATTTAGTTCTGTGTGTTCAACCATTTTCTGCCTTGCCTTTGATCAAAAATAGCTCTGAGACTTCACCTGTGAAGTAGGGATACAAAATAAACACCTTGCAGGATTTTTTGTTAGGGTAAAATTAAATATTAATATCTAGTAGTTACAGTGCTCAACTCTGTTTCCATCTCTTCCTCTTTCCACCATACTGCACACTTGATTTTTTCTCTTCTGTTTTGCCATTGACTTTTCTGGGAATGCTCAGAGGTGTTCAGAGGAGAGGCTTTGCCCGGGGTGAGGGCACAATTGTTAAAACGGGTTCATGGTCTGCCACCAAGAAGGGTGTCTGTAATTATTATTACTTCAGAATATAAAGTCTAAAATATATTTAGACTTTACTCCATTATTGTGATCTTTCTTAAAAATCTATCAGTTATCAAGTTAATAATTAATTGTTGAATATCTAGTATATGCTGGGCATTGTACAGAGTCTAGTAAAAGTACAATTTTGAGAGAGTCATCAAATATCTACCTAGGTCAAATGAGCATAGAAAAACAAGGAAAAGACAACACGACAGGGACAAATAACAGACAAAAACAAGTTGATAAATTGCTAATTCACTTTTCTAGACTTGGAAACGAGATTTGAGTGGAAGCTGGAGTAAGCAAAGGTGGTTTTGTGGTGGATGAGGGATCTAAGTTGGACAAGGGAATAACATTCCAAGAGGTGAAAGTAACCCAGGGAGAATCAGGAAGGTGTATGTTCTATCCCATTAACTTGAGACTTCACTCCCTGCTTGGAAACTGTTAAGTTAATCCCTACTGACAAGGCATAGGCACCAGGTCAATATGTTACCCAGCCCTCTCCATACCTACTTAATATAATCTCATTTTTAATTGGACATAGCATTTTATCCTTCAGGGATCACTGACCAGGCCTCTGGGGAACAAAAATTTAGATCCAGGACTCCAAACTACTGCTGACTTTGCCCATAACCCTGAGTACTTGCAACAATGCCCTCCATTCCTACCCAAGCCTTGAATGATGCTTCAGTTAAAAAATAATAAGAATGTCAAGTAACTAGTTCAGCTTTGCAGTGTTAGTAAACTTTAAAAAAATAAGCAGTCCTTCTCTTACCAAATATTTTATTGTTGACTATCCAGTCACAAGAATTCCAAATTCTGATTTGGAAAAGGAAAAAGAAAAAATGACTGTGTAAGTATTACCTCATAACATTTAGCTCTGGTTGTTTATTATTCTGGTATTTTTATTATTCTTGATGCTAAAACATATTATACATAAATATAAATATATTTGAAAGAGAAGAAATAAAAGTTAATCCCTGAAAGAAGGCCATTTTTTCCCCAAGGCAATGAAAATGTAAACTGATATAAGACTCTGTGAAGATCTTCTAGTTATTTCATTTTTGAGAAAATTTAAATAATATACAAAGCTATGTTTATCCCATCATGATCAACTTAATAAAACAGAATAGGAGTTTGTGGCTGGTGTAAACTGCCACTACCACAACCACACACACACAACTGGATTACACACACCTGCTTTTTAAATTTCCCACTAATGGGTACTTTCATTTAAAATATGCCCCCACAGTCTCTGGGCACTCAGTGTCCTGGCAGCTGAACTTCTAGTTATTACATTTAAGTCAGCTGCTTTGGCTTCATTTAGACTTACTTTGTTGTAGAGGCATTTTATTGATGTATTTCTCTTTAGAAAATTAAGTATCAAATATCATTAGTAAATTTATGGGTTGGGTCCATGTTTTTGCTACTGTGAATAGTGCTACAATAAACATGCATGTGCAAATGTCTTTTTGTAGAATGATTTATGTTCCTCTGGGTAGACTCCCAGGAGAAGAATTGCTGGACTGTATGAAAGCTCAATTTTTAGTTCTTTGAGAAATCTTCACACTGCTTTTCATAGAGGCTGAACTAGCTTACATTCCCACCAACAGTGAAGAAGCATCCTCTTTTCTCCACAGTCTCACTAACATCTGTTTTTTAACTTACTAATGATAGCCACTAATATGGCTAACCAGTTTTCTCAGCACCAGGAAACGTTGGGGTTTCCTTTCCGCAGTGTTTGTTTATAATGGCTTTGTCGAAGATGAGCTGGATAAAGGACTGTGTTTTCATTTCAGGGTCCTCTGTCCTGTTACACTGGTTTCCCAGTGAAGAATCTTCCCAAATTGAGATATGATAGAGCCTATTCCATCAGATGATGAACCTATTCCTGTACCAATACCATGCCATCTTGGTGACTGCACACTTGTAATAAAGCTTAAAGTCTGGCAGTGTGATACCTCCTGATTTGTTTCTTTGCTAAGGATTGCTTTGACTTGTCCTGCTCTTTTTGGTTTCCATATGAATTTCTGTATTGTGTTTTCTAGGTCTGTGAAAAATGATGTTGGCAATTATATAGAGATTGCATTGAATCTGTAGATTGCCTTGGGTAGGATGAATATCTTGACAATATTCATTCTTCCAATCCATGAACATGAGATGTTTTTCCATTTGTTTGTCTCATCCTTGATTTCTCTGGTCGGGTGAATGCCAAGGTATTTGTGTGTGTGTGTGTGTGTGTGTGTGTGTGTGTGTGTGTGTGTGTGTGTGTGTGACTATTGTGATTTTTTTCCCCTTAAACCAGCTTATGGTTGGTGTATATAAATGCAACTGCCTTTTCTTCATTGATTTTGTATTCCAAGACTTTACCAAAGTTGTTTATCAGTGCAAGGAGTTTTTTGATAGACTTTCTAAGGTTTTCTAGGTACAGAATCATATCATCCACAAAGAGATAACTAAACTACTAAACTTCCTTTTTTTCTATTTGGATATCCCCTAGTTTCTTCTCCTGACTGATTACTTTGGCTAGGATTTCCAGTACAATGTTGAATTAGGAGGGGTGAGAGTGGGCAACCTTGTCTTGTTCCAGTTCTTGGAGGGAATACTTCCAGCTTCTACTCATTAAGCATGATGTTGGCTGCCGGTTTGTCATAAATGGCTCTTATTGTTTTGAGGAATGTTTCTTCAATGCCTAGGTGTTTGATGTTTTTTATCAAGAAGGGATGCTGGGTTTTATTGAATGCTTTTTCTGTGTCTAATGAAATAATCATGTGGTTCTTGGTTTTACACCTGTTAATGTGTTGAATTATGTTTATGGTCTTGCAAATGTTGAATAAGCCCTGCATTCTGAGGATGCAGCCTGCCTGGTCATGGTGGGTGATCCTTGAAATGTGTTATTGGATATGATTTGCTAGAATCTTGTTGAGAAATTTTGTGTCTGTGTTCATCATGGAAATTGGACTGTAATTACCTTTTCTTTTTGAGTCTTTGCCAGTTTTGGATATCAGGATGTATTGGCTTCATAAAACGAGCTAGGGAGAATACCTTCCTTATCCAGCTGCTTATAATACTTTCAATAATATTAAAATTTGATTTATTATAAGAATATGATCAACCTTGGAATATGTTCCATGGGCTGGTGAGTAGACTATATATTCTGTGGTTGTTGTATGGAGTGTTATATTAGGAGTGTCCTAATAGATGTCTGTTAGGTCCATTTGGTCGAGTGTTGAATTGAGGTTTCAGATCTCCTTGTTGTTTTTTTCCTTCATGATCTCTCTAGCACAGTCAGTGGGGTATTAAAATCTCCAACAATGATTGTATGTGTGTCTATGTCCTCTCTTTGTTTATGTAGCAATTGTTTTATAAATCAGCGTGCACCTGTGTTGGGTGTATATATATTTAAGATGGATACTTCTTGCTGGTGGATTGAACCTTTTATCATTATGCAGTGTCCTTCCATGTCCTTTTTAACTTTTGTTGGTTTGAAGTCTGTTTTGTCTGATATTCGAATAGCTACCCTTGCTCTTTTTTATTTTCCATCTTCCTGGAAGGTCATTTTCCAGTCCTTTACTTAGTGGGTCCTTTGCAGTGAGATGAATTTCCTGATGGCAGCAGAATGTTGGATCATTTTTCTTTTTCCAGTTTGCTACTCTATGCCTTATTAGTGGCACATTCAGTCCATTTGTGTTCAAGGTAATTATTGATATGTGAGGATTTATCCTCATCATAAGACTCTTAAGAGGTTGCTTTGCTTACTTTTCCCCTTTCTTTCCTTTTCCTTTGAATTTTTGTGGAAGATCACCATGTTCTATTAACTCTGTGCTTGCCAGTGCTTTTGCAATGGGTGGAACCATTCTTTCATTTCTGTGCTCAAAACTTTCTTAAGCATCTCCTGAAGGGCTGGTCTGGAGGTGGCAAATTCTCTTAGGATTAGATGTCTGGATAGTATTTTAATTCTCCATTACTGATGAAACTTAGTGGGGTAGGAAATTCTTGGCTGAAATTGCTTATCTCTAAGAATGATAAAAATGGGATTCCATTCCCTTCTGGCTTATAAGATTTCTGGTGAGAAGTCTGCTGCAATTCTGATGGATCTTCTCCCTCCTTTTCTATAACTGCCTTTAGGATTTTTTTTCTTTCATGTTTACCTTGTGGAGGTGGATTACTATATGTCTTGGGGATGGTCTTTTCATGTAGTACCTTGCAGGCAGTCTTTGAATCTCTTGGGAAATTTTCTTGGATGACCTTATGAAAGACTTATTCTAGGGCGTTCTCAGTTTCCCCTTCTGTTTTGGGAATGCAAATTAAATGTAGATTTGGTTTCTTTACATAGTCTGACACTTCTCATAGGCTTTGCTCTTCCTTTTACATCTTTTCTCCATGTTTTTGTCAGACTGGGTTAGTTCAATATTTTGATCTTCAAGCTCTGAGATTCTTCCATCTGCCTGGTCAATTCTATGCCTGTTATTTTGCTTTGAAATTCCAGGAAGGATTTTTTCATTTCCAAAATTTCATATTGGACCTTTCTTATATTGGCCAACTCAGCGTTTACTTCCTGCATGACTTCTGCAACAGAAGTAATCATTGCTTTCAACTTCTTGTGTTTTTCTTAACTGTTTTCACCATCCATTGTCTGAGAATTCTGTGCTTTGGCACCATTCACAGTCCAGAAGTGCTCCTGCTGGGGATCAGGGCTTCTGTGTGCCTTTCACGACTTCTCTTTCTCTCCTCATGCTCAGAACTTAAAAGCAACAGATTCTCTGTAATGGCAGGGTCTGTCTTTTGGGTGTGTGAGGCTGTCAGGCAAACCTTCATGGTCTTGGGCTGGAGGGTGTTGGCTGCCAGATGCTGGCAGTGGGCACTGTTAGGGTCCAGACAGGGTGAGGGTGGATGGATGGAGAGGGAGAGGCACAGCAGAGAGGGGTGCAGCACCGCTGGAGCTAGCAAACCGGAGGTGCATGCTGGGAGCCCAGAGATCCGAGTAAATGCAAAGAATTACAACAGAGAGGTGAGAGAAGATGAGATTTATTTAAGAAAAGTTCACCCTCCACAGACAGGGAGTGGGCCCACACTCTAGGTGAGTGTGGTATCGTAGTCCCCCAAAGTCCTGGTTTAAATCCTTTTCCTTGGAGATGTTGCAATCAGGTGGATGTGACTGCTGTGACTTCCTTACCGACCTCCTGTGGGTGTCTTGAAGAACCTGTGACACAGAGACCCACTAATGTCCACCCGCATTATTATAGCCCCTAGAGAAGGGTATGACAAAGATTCTAATTCTCCTGCACCATCCTGAACGACATTCCTTAGAGCTAATGGAGGGTGCACCTCTCCGTATCTCCTAGGCATTCCCAGTGGGTAGATTTGGGGGATCCTTGGCTTCCCTGTAGACAGTGCCCAATTTACTGGAAGATCGAATCCCCTCCTGCTCTCCCTCTGAGTGGTCATAGCTTTTGTAATGACAAGTTTCATGACTTTTGCAATCCTTGCCCAATTCATGATGTCTTAGACCTTGTAAATTCTCTTTACTCTAGGCAAGCTTGATTGTCGCTATGAGATACCACTGATACCTGGCACCCGGAAGTCTGTTTCTGAAAAGACAAAGTCTGCAAAGTTAATTTTACCTAAAGTGCGCATTTCTCCAAAAACATAGCTTCTACTTTCTCATCATTGTATTAAGGTTTAGGAAGAAGATAAAAAATGGATTTCAGCTCTCGGTCTGTCCTTTCAGGCACTTTGTGAGTACAACCAACAGGAAAGCTTTCCTGGCCTGGGAGCTGGGCTACCAGGTACTGCTAGTGGGGAATGTGCTCTTGGGGTTCACTGGTTCCCAGCTCCATGTGGGCTTCAGCAGCATGCAGCTGTGCCCTAAGGAGGTCTTTTCCTACAAGGAACTGAAGACCAGCATGAAGCTGAGAGGAGAGGAACTGACCCTGGCTGTGTCAGGAGTGCTCACCCTCTCTTGCATACAAGGCAGGATGACAGATTCTATGTAAGTCTGGTGCCTGGTGGAGATGGGGTCTTCTGGCTCCAACATTGACCCCCCAAATTCTCTCCTCCTTGCCCCCTCTACATTCCAAAAGTGCACTGAGGGATGTAGTGTACTTCCCCCATCCAAATCTGCTTAAGCTGCCTGAGTTTATTTCAAGACAACTTATAAACAGTAGCCAAACTTGTAATTTGCATGCCTCAAAGGTTTTACATTTCAATTATTCCCTCTATCCATGTGTACAGAAAAATGGCATTTTGGAAGTGAGATGACATAATTAAAAGAACTCTGTGAAAAGGCTTTATATTTTTCTAGTTTGAATATCATGTATTAGTAGCAGTGTCTAAGTTAATAAAAGAGAAAGAAAACATGCTAGAGTAGTACTTAAAAGAGCCTTCAGATAACCCATGGGAAGAAATGAATATTTATAGCACATAAAAATTATTTCTAATAATCATGTAATATCATATAGTAACTTTGGGAATTATGGAATGAGTGGAAAGCAGGGAAGATGGTGGAAAGAAGAAAAGAAGGGAGGGAGCGGGAGAAAGCAAGGAAGCTAGGAAAGGATAGAAGGAAGGGAGGGAGGGAAGAAAGGAAATATGGACTCTAGTCTTTGCTTTGTCTCCTTAGTTAAATTTCCATTGGTGTAATTTTCCACCTCTGTAACATTGGGACTCAATATGTGATCTTTAAGTTTACCTTAATTCTACATTCTCCAATTCATTCATTCATCCAAACAAATGATAGTGGCATTTTCACATTGCATGGAATTGTTGATTTGATAATACTTGTATAAGAGTCTCCATATAAAACTGACTCAGACCGTGTCTTTTCTGTTACTAATTTGTACAACATTTGTTTACAGCACAGCCAATTTGAGATCTACAGTCCCCTGCTGATATTTGAATTATATATTGGGATGTATATGTTTTGAATTTGAATATCCTCATTAGTGATGGTTTGTCCATGTTTCTTTTGCAGTGCCCTGGTGGAAATTTACATACCAGTAGCAGGGATGCCAGCAAGGAGATAGAGCTGGGGAATGGAAAGCTTGTAAGAGGCAAAGGCTCAACAGACTGGTCCTCATCCTACACTCACATCTACTGACTCCACACTGGGGGTTCAATGCCAAACAGGCATATGGTCCAAACTCAATCTCATCATATACCAATCACATTGGACCCCTAGTGCACACACTTGACACTGTGATTCCATCAGAATAAACTAAAAACTTAACATTGGTAAGTGTTAACGAATGACAGAAGGTCCCACAGGTTCATCTGCAGTTTGTGAAATATAGATGTGAGACAGAGTCCTATGTTTCTTGCCTTCGTGATAGTCAAAAGTTTATGAACTGACTTGTATTAAGAGATTGTTTCCCACAGCAGTACTAGGTGAAGAGTGTATTGTAGAGGGTACCGGGCCAGAGACAGATGCTTGGGCTTATATGATGTTAGGCAAGTTATTTGAATTCATCGAGACTCAATTTCTGGCTCCGTAAAATGAAATAATAATTTTTACTTATTGTACTAGGTTATTGTATAAGTCAAAAATAGTGCTTATAAACACATTTTGGAAGTGGTAAGGATCATACAGATATTATCGTTTATCCTACATCATAACAAAATCAGTTATGGAAGACTATTTACATTCTATAGAGAGACAGTGGTTAGAGTAGTGTTCAAATTCGAAAGCAACAATCAATATTAGTATTATATCTTATTTATTGATGTTAATTATAATGTTATTATAGCTTCATTAAGATGTCTTCCTGCCAATGACTCCTTGAATCATTGTACGCACCAGTTACTGCAGTTATTTGTTCATTCAATATATATGTATTTTTGAATGCCTGCTATGGACTGGATATAGTCCTAGGCAATTGTGAAAAATTAAAGGACAAACAGGCAAAGATCTCTGCCCTCAGTGGGCTTATATGCTAGCAGAGGGTTGAAGGTGGTGGAAAGATGGTACATGTAAATAAAAAAATTATATAACATATTAAATGGTAACAAATGGAGAAAAAAAAAGTAGAGCCAGGTAAAGGGGATTGAAAGAGGCAGGATTAAGGATGATTTTAAGTAGGGTGATCAGATTTTGCTTTATTGAGAATGTAACATTTGAGCAAATACCTGAAGTTGGCGGGGGAATTTACTACGCCTGTATCTGGGGTAGAGCATTTCAGGCAGAAGGACTAGAGAGTTTATAAAGGGTGGGTTCATACAAAGTCTTTTAGGTGATTTTAAGAACATGGGCTTTTATTTTAAGGGAAATGAGAGGGCTGTTGAGGGGTTTTGAGCACAGCTGCGATATAATCTCTCTTGTGTTTCTGACTGCTCTCTTGAGAGTTGACCTTAGGGAAACAAGGGTTGCAGCAGGGTTAGGAGTTAAGGGGCAATGGCAGAAATCTAGGAATGAGAGGATGGTGGCTCATTCCATGCTGTAGAGTTGTGTACAGTCTCATTTGAGCATGTGGCTGCTCAGATGACATACTATTACGATGGCAACAATTGTATCTTCTATTTAGGGCTCTCTTGTAGCTGTGACTAACCACTTGGAAAGACATTTTAAGGTATATACTGAGAAAAAAGAAATTGGCATATATTTCTTCTGGCAAAATTGTGGATAGGGCTTTTATTAAGAACTGGTAGAATATTTCTCTAATTTATCATTTTAGATTTGAAGCATGAGAAGAGAAAAAGCATTGTGATAGGGGTCTTAAACCCAAGTTCTTTTTCTAAACACTATGATTTTGTCTGAGAATGAATTTTCAAAATTTATGATAGAATATGAACTTATGACTCATACCAGTAAGAAATTTGAGAGTTTTTATTGTTTAATGCAAAGGCTTGCCTTTGTCTCTTTTCACTTGCAGATTTTGTTGATGAAAAAGATGGCAATGCTGCTTTCAGTATGCTGATATTAGCGTCAAATATAACTCTTTATTTTAAAACTACTTTGTAATGGAAAATCATAATTTCAAAACTACGTCTTCCAACTAAATAGGAAAAGCTATGATTATGAAGCTTCCTTTATCCTTTTGAAATATGATATATATTAATATATTTGATAGCATATTAAATATATTTGATAAAATTACATATAATATAGTTTATATATATTCTAATACATAAATTATATTAAATATATGCAATATTTTAAAATTTACTATAAAATAACATAGACAAACAAGATTACAGTAATTTCTATAAATTTCACAAATAACCTAGTTAAATTGGTATACATGTTTTTTCCTTAATTAAGCCTTATAAAAGTCTTAATATTTTTAAAGGGCTTAAATTTACCATCTTCATACTTTACACTAAGAGGGGAAAGCAATCAAACACTAAGAACAACAACAAAAAATAAGGCTTTGATGCTTGAAGATCCAGGACATTATTTTCCTTCTGTAAAGCAAAAAATTCAAGAGGACATTTGTTTCCATCTCAAAGCAGACTAATCTCCTTAGTTGAGGATCCTTATAATTTCTTGGGGAAAAATATTAGCACCCACTAAGTTTGTTCAGTGTTTAGGCAAGGCTATGAAGGTAGGCAGACCCTTAGCATCTTCGAGTAAAAGTATTCCATACGCCCCTGAATTCCAGTTTGTTTGCCTTGGTTCAGTCACCTTCTTGAGAGCTTCAAACAGAACTTGTACTAGTATTATTGTCTGAATATTAGTGTCCCCTCAAATTCATATGATAAAACATAATCTCCAGTGCAATAGTAATAAGAGGTAGGTCATTAGGGCAGAGCCTTCCTGAGTGGAATTAGTACCCTTATAAAGGTGGCTAAAGGGAGATTGTTCACCACTTCTGCCATGCGAGAACACAACAAGAAGGGACCATCTATGAAGCAGGGAGTGAACTCTCATAACACACTGAATTGACTAACGTCTTGGTTTTGGACTTCCCCACTTCTAGAACTATAAAAAATAAATTTCTGTTGTTTATAAATGACCAAGTCTAAGGTATTTTGTTATGGCAGCCCAAATGAACCAGGATATCCAGGTAATCATAAAATTTAGAACTGCATCTGTCCATGTGGATGGATATATACGCGGTGTGACAAAAACTTCTCTAGCTTCTCATTAGACATTTAATCTTAATTTACGCTATAGTCACAACATCAGACTCAGTAGCCTCCAATTTTTTTTTTTTAAATCTTGTTCAGGGATATAGATACCATGGCAAAAACTGATATCTCTAGTTTCTTTGTGTTGTTTCAATTTGCTTGAATACAATTCACCAAATGTTTCTGACTTTCTGCCTACCAAACCTATGGCAACATTACTTTTCCTTATTCCTTAGAAGTTAGGTTATGGCCATGGAATAGTTGATTCTACTTGTCAGCTTGGCTAGGTCATGATATACAGAAACTTGGCCAAACATTATTCTAGCTGTTTATATGAAGACGCTTTCCAGATGAAATTAACATTTAAGTTACTAGACTTTTAGATACCTCCTCCCCATAATGTGGGTGGGCCTTATCCAATCAGTTGAAAGCCTTGGGAGAAAAAAGACTAGCATCCCTAGCAGAAGAGGGAATTCTGTCAGCAGTCTGTCTTTGGACTCAAGGTGCAACATCCACTCTTCCATTGGTGTCCAGCCTACCAGCCTACTTTGGAGATTCTGGATTTGCCAAGCTCCATAATCACATAAACTAATTCTTTAAAATAATAAAGCTCTCTCTCTCTCCTTCTGTCTCTCTCTTTCTCCACCCCACCACTCCCCACACTTACATACATGCATACATACATAAACATATGCTCTTTGTTGTATTTCTCTGGAGAGCCCAGGCTAATACAGGTCACATGACTTCTTTTAGCCAGTGAAATTGAGCAGAAGTGATGTATGTAAGTTCCAAGCAGAAACTTTAAGAGCCAGTGCACGATTTGCCACATTCACTCTTTCCTGCCTCAAAATGTAAAACAGAGCAATGTAGCCTTTGGAGCAGAACTCCAGCCAAACCATGATGAACACAGGGATTGAGTGAGAATTAAACTTTCATTTTTGTAAGCCTCCATGATGTGAAGATTACTGCTACAATATAACCTATATTTTCTCGTCTACTACAACAGCCTTTAAATTTATCCTTTATGGTCAGAATTTTCTTTCCTTGGTACTTAGTACCATTTTAAACCTTGTCAATACAATAACCTAAATTGGGTTCATGCAAACATCTGAACCACTTTCTTAATTATTCAGTTAACTTTAGGAAGGGAGAATCAATAATTCAGACTACACAAATGCTAAGCTGTCCTAACTTCCCAGCCTCAAAAAAAAGTTGATGGTTCTACATTTATGGAACCTGACCATGAACTTTTTTCTTGGGATATTCTCATCATAACGGATCTGTTTTTACATTCTGAGGACTGTACAGAGGATGTTCTAGTTGTGATAAGAAAGGTATCCATTTCAAATGAGTATGTCTTTCCAATGCTAAGGAAAGGTTTAAATAATTCTTATTTTCAAGGGCATATTAATTTTCTATTGCTGCATAATAAATTAATACAAACTTAGAGGCTTAGAGCAACACAAATTTATTATATCTCAAATTCCATGGGTTAGGATTTTGGCATGTTTTAGTTGTATCCTCCATTCAGGAATCTCACAAGTCTGAAATAAATGTGTTGGCCCTCTGTGTCCTTGTCTGGAAGTTCAAGTAAGGAAGAATCCACTTCTAAGCTCTCTCAGTTTGACATAATTGATTTTTTTTTTACAGTCAAATTGCTTAGGTTCCAGTTGTTTTAATGGCTGTCAGGGACCACTCTCTGGTTCTAAAAGCTACTATCAGGACCTTGTCATAGGCCTCTTCTTAGGTGCTCTCATGCTTCTAATTTCTCTCTAGTCTACAATGAAGGATTCTTATATTGTAAGATCATCATAAAGTGGTTATCCTATCACCATTTGCCATGCAACATAACTTAGTTAAGGGAGCTGCTATTCCATCATCTTCACAGGTTTCAGCCACACTCAAAGACATTATACAAGATGAGGATACCAGGGAATGAGTATTTTGAAGGTCATCTTAGAAGTCTGACTACTATATGGGGTCACATTTGTACAGAATAGATAGGGTAAGCTGGGATCACAGATCAAGTGGTGTTCCTAATCTAGCTATTGGGAACCTCCCACATGAATGTTTAAAATCTTGATACATGGACCTCCAGGGATATCCCATTTAGACACCCTTCCCACTCTGTTGCTTGTTGCTTATTTCCAGAAACTCTCTCTTACAACTCTTTCCTTTTTATTCTTTAAATTATTTCCTTGTCTTAGCAGTACCAGCTTAAGAGTTTCATACAGAAAGACTATGTAATTATGATATGGTTGAAGATGTGTATTTATGGGTGTATGGGAGAGTAGTCTTGAACCTTCATTGTAAAGTGTTTTCTAGCTTGAGGACTGAGAAAACCCCATGTATGCATTTCAAAAGGGTATCAACCAATGAATATTTCAAGGAAGAATTCAGGTAATTAACAAGATTATATTGTATTTAGAAAGACTTGAGGCCAATGAAGAATGAACTGGGGTGGGAATGTGTATGTAGGAAGGGAGATAGTGTTACTAGTTAAAGAGATATTTCTTATGAACTATTGTAATTGACCAGAGGTCACACATATTTTCTACAAAGGGCCAGATAGTAAATGTTTCAGGCTTTGTGGTCCACATGATCTTTCACAGCTATTCAACTCTGATGTTATAGTGCAAATGTTGCCATAGATGGTATGTAAACAGATGGAGCATGGCTCTGTTTCAATATAACTTTATTTACAAAAATCAGGCAACATATTGGATTTGAACCATTGGTTGGTATTTGGTGACTCATGTGATAGACCATTACTGCACCAAAGCAATGACAGTGACACTGAATAGGAGACAGAATTGATTGCCTTAGTTATGTGTGTTTTGACACCGATTTTGTGCCAGGTGCTCTTCTAGGCACAGGGAATACGTGGTGCATAAAAGAGACAAAAATCTTTGCCCAAATGGAGTTTTCATTCTAGGAGAGTTTAGAATACAAAGTGTTACCATATAGTTTGCCAATTAAACAGGAAAGGGAGATAAGTTGGGGCGAGGAGGTAGATAGAAAGTATGTACTTTAATTCACAAAAATCCCTGTGAGAAAAGGCCAGTCAAGGGTTGTGAAAAAATGTGCAATTAACTAGAGAAAGCTTCCTCAATTACACATTAACTCATTTTTGTAAAGTCTATAAACATATGTTACAATGTATTTTCTGCTCAATGCTATGTAATGTCTCTAAAATAACTGACATGTAAGAAACTTTCCGTGTGAATGGTCTGGACCTTCAGCCAGAGAATTAATTTTGAACAAAATGAATAATGTGACCACACAGTGACTCCTACAAAAGTCAAATAGCAAAGAATAATAAAAAGGATGCTCCTATTTATAGATATTAAACATGAAGCTGTTCCTCTGGGTCAAGTGGCGATTTTCATAGAAAGACTGGATGATTTCTTGTCCTTTTATGGAAAATGTGAAGATGATTTTGGTTTATTAGGCACATTTGATTCCCTCTTTCTTGTTGACCTCTGCCAGACCTGTGTGTTTGTCTGGCTGCCAACTCTAGCAGCTGGCAGAAGCTCCTCCTAGCAAATAATGCAGAGAAAATTTCTTTCCAGTAAAGACGTGCATTGAGTCTAATGAGAAAATGATATGAAATGATGGCAAGCTATGACATGAATGATGAAAGAATGATGGAGAGTTGGTTTTGTCACTGTTTTTACCCACTGAAACACATTTAGAAAGTAATCCAAGATTTCATGATTGTTTCTTCTATAAGCTTACAGTTTATTATATATGTAACAGCCAACCTGCGGCACTAAAGCTTGCATCTTCTCTGTTAAAAAATGTCCTTAAGATTGTTAGTGTCATAGAGTAAAAGAATGTTTCTTATTTCAGGTTGTGGGATCTCTGTTCTTCCTGTGTCATCTGGGTATATGCTCAAATCTATGCATTTTACATAGGATATATGTATGTTCAACCTAAGGAGAGTTAACACGTTTTCTTGTTATTTTACTCGTGACAACATGTTACTTTCTATGATTTCATGCAGAGCATGGAAACCACTGTAAGTCATTAAGAGCTCTCCGCAGCAGGATTGTATTCTCTGGTGAACTGGCTTTCTCTGAAGACCAGCTAGGCTGCAACCTATGAGTTGATGTTCTGGGAGTATGGAAAAGGCTAGAGAAATTTTTTTCTTAACCAATGATGATCCTTAGACTCCAGTATTTTATTTTATTTTATTTTATTTTATTTTTTGAGTTGGAGTCTCCCTCTGTTGCCCAGGCTGGAGTGCAGTGGCACTCTCACGGCTATCCCAGCGTCAACCTGCTGGATTCCGACAATCCTTCCGCTTCAAGCCTTCCAAGTAGCTGGAACTACAGGTGTGCACTACCACTACTGGCAAAATTTTTAAATTTATTGTAGAGATGAGGTCTCACCAAGTTGCCCAGGCTGGGCTCTAATATTTTAAACAGACGCTATGGTCTTGCACCCATAGTTGAAATTCTATATGAGAGACTCACTTTTTGCTAAGGGGAGGGAAGGAATGTCTGTGAAGGCAGAATGGAAAAGTTACCACCAAGGGGAAAGAGATCAGAGAAAAAAACTAAGAAGGTAAAATCTGCCACTCTGTTATTGCTGGTTCGTATCCAGTATCTATTCTGTCTTTCATCCTAGCAGTACTCCAGTTTATTGAGATATCCACACTTCCCCTATATGACTCAGAGAAAGCTGACCTCATTCTCAGCTCCAGTTTTGGAATCTGATCCATCTACAGATTTCCCAAATTTCCACCTGAAAAGCTTATTGACTATCTAGATGATCAGATTCTTCTTTTGAAATTCTGATCCACTAGGTCTGAGTAGGCATCTCAGAAATTTGTTTCTACCAAACACTGAAAATCTTTCCTATATTTAGGGAAGTTGTAATAAACACTGATTTCGGCTCATGGAGCATGATAGAACCCTGAAGTGGGCTGGTGACTTAAGTTGGCCCAATCTGACTGATGGGGATATCTTTTGCTTCAGTGTCTTTTAGAGAGAGTTTTCTTCTTCTATTATTATTATTATTATTAATTTATTTTTTTGAGTTGGAGTCTCACTCTGTCTCCCAGACTGGAGTGCAGTGGCTGCTCCCGGCCACCGCAGGCTCAACCTGCTGTGCTCCGGCTATCCTTCCGCCTCGGCCTTCCAAGTAGCTGGAACTGCAGGCGCGTGCTACCCGCCCGGCTAATTTTTTGATTTATTGTAGAGATGAGGTCTCGCTGCCCAGGCGGGTCTCGAACCCGAGGGCTCAGGCAATCCACTTACCTTAGCCTCCCAAAGATGGGGGATTACAGGCTGAGCCACCGAGCCCGGCTATTATTATTATTTTTGAACAAAGACACATGCAGCCCCAGTTGTTGGTGGCAGCCATCTTACAAAGGTGAGAGTACTTAGCCCAAATTTGAAGCCAATGTGCGTTTCTAAGCACAGGGAAAAAAAATGAGGAAAAGGTCTTAATAACAAAATGAGCCATCAATCAACTAACTCCAAAACCTGGCCTGCTTCTAGACTTTTTGTTTTGTGACAAGAAATATTTTTAATTTTTGAAGGTAGTTGTATTTCCTGTTCCTTGCAGATAGAAGATAGAAGTTTTCTAATTTCCCCTACTTGTGATCCCCCCTCCCCCGAAAGGGTCATACTCTTGCCTATATAAAAAAAAATCTAAGAAAAGTATTTTCCAATTTGCTGCCATTATTAAGTAAAATTATAGTAAGCTATTAGTTTACATCATTTCTCTCTGATAATACATTTGGACCCCAGAAAAGAATAATCAATTTTTTTTGCAGCTATGTGATGAATACCATTTCAGGTCAATATCTACAACTCTTATGTCTTTGGAACTAGTGACTATAAAAAATAACTTATTGGTTAATAAATGTATAAAAGTATGCATAGTAGGAAATAAATTTAGGAAACAAAACTGGTTAAATGCCAAAGTAGTTAACATTTCTAGTCTATAGTTGCAAAGAAGATAATTTTCTCATGGAAAAATGAAATGAAACGCTTTATAAAACAGTCACACATGTGTGCGATGCTCATTTTCCCAGTGAGATCAGCTTCCAGGGCTAAGTTGGCTTTGGATAAGGTAGGTGCCATATTTCCTGCAGTATATCCAATTGAATTTTGGTGATTTTGTTGTGTTCTTCCTTCAAATGCTGTTTTGTATTCAGTAAGCTACACATAAGACTGGTAAGTTTCTCTGGGAGTGAAAAGAGACTGGAAACCTGACTCTTCTCTCCTTAAATTCTATACATATGAAACATAATTGCTGCATGGGAGAGGTAGTTGACTGTACACAGATTGCAATATGGACAATGGAGTTTTTACATAAGGAATCTCAACCTCAGTGAAGATTGCGAGGTAAATCCTAAGGTTTGGAAAGGAACTGTGGTTCCCTGTTTCTTGCAAGGCTGACACCAAGACTTACCTTAGTAGGTCTGGCTGCATGAATACTCCCCAGGGGAAATGAGATGCGTGTGTGTGTGTGTGTGTGTGTGTGTGTGTGTGTGTGTGTGTATGCATATACATGTGTTTTTATGTACTTTTACATCCATAAATAACCTATAACACTCTGAGTCCAGCAAAGAGGAAGTGAATATTCTCCCTCACTTTGAATGGGCCTACAGGGCTGTACTTATTTGTTAGCTGGTGCTGAACTATTATTTCCCATGCAATTATCATTGAGGCTGTTGTTTTGGAGCCCAGCCTCAAGGAGTTTAACTAAATTCCTACCCTACCAATGAGCCCTGGGGGTGACTAGCAATGATTTATAGGCATGAATTCTCAGAAATAGTTCAAAATGGAAAATGTAAAAAAAAAAAAAAAAAGGAATTTCTGCTAGTTAAACAGAGGATGGTGGAAACATAAGACTTTAAAGGACTAATATGACCTTATTGCTATTATACGTGGATAAAACCCAGGACATGCTAATTGTGCTTACAGAACAAGTCAGTATGTAATATTAGCTACCCTGCATAGACCTTTGACACTTCAGCTTTCTCCTAACTCAGACCTTAAAAATTGGAGCTGTCCTAAGTACTCAGAATTTTAGATGCAGACTAGTAAGCAAAGATCCATTCACCAATGTTCCAGAGAGCTTTGTAGTGTCTCATGTGTAAACAACAGTGGCAGGTGATGTAAACTAGCATAACTAGTACTTTCCTCCCTGATCCCTGAACTAGAGGAAGAGAAAGTTGCCTGAAGGATACTGTTAGAAGCAGCATATGAACCAAACATCCTAATATAACTTCTTCCCCAACCCCATAAAAAGGATTGGAGTAGAGAGGAACACAAAATAATTTCCCATATAACTTGGGGGATTTCAGTGCATGTTTGATATCTTTGAGGGTGACGTTTGCACATGGAAAAGATTACCTTGAGGCTTCTTTATCTTTCCAAAAATTATTACTTGTTTCATTGTTATTTCAAATTAAATCCTAGTTCTTTCTTAAACTTCCAAGTCCATGATATTACTGATTTATTTTAAAGTCTCATTATTTTATTTATATATTTCTTTATGTCAGAGATTTTAATATGACTCTTAAGGGAGACTTTACAACTTGATTAACTACTTTACACTACATTTACAAACTTAGTATATTCAATTTTACCAAGTAGTTTGTCTAATAATCAAACCTACTCGAGTACTAAAATACATCTTGCAAATCTAGCATATTGAATCTAGTAATTAATTATAGCAATGTTTAAATCTCTCAAATATTTCAATATTGTTTTTACATGTGGCTGAACAGTCTTATACTTCTCAACCTAAAACTGTAAGTCTAAATCAATAGCTCAATTATAGTTTAAGTCGAAGCATAAGGCTGATCTTTTAGATGCTCTAATATTCTAAGGTCTTTTAAATATTAAAAGCAATTAAAACAATAAATGTGTAAAGAGTGTACACAATCCCAACACAAAATATTTCTGTCATAAGTGTTATTTTCATTTCCATTTTTTTCATTTCTCAAAATGTGATCCCAGAAGCAGCAGTATCAGTACTTCCAGGGAAACTGTTAGAAATTCAAATTCTCTGCCCCAATCTAAACCTGTTGAATCAGAAATTCAGTTGATGGGATCTAGCAATTTGTGTTTTAATAAGACCTACAAGTGATTCTGATGCATACTAAAGTTTGATGGCTATTTCGTATTTAAGTCTAAAACAACTAATGAGTAAGGCATTGGTGGCATAATAATTAGACCAGGCATGGTGGCATATGCCTGTAAAACCCAGCACTTTGGGAAGATGAGGCAGAAGGATTTGCTTGAGCCCAGAAGTTTGACACCAGTCTGATCAACATAGTGACACCTTGGCTCTAGACAAAAAATAAACAATTACCTGGGTGTGGTAGCAGGCACATATAGTCCCAGCTATTTGGGAGGCTGAGAAGAAAGAATCATTTTGGCCTAGGAGTTCAAAGCTGCAGTGAGCCTTGCTCTTGCTGCTGCACTCAAGCCTGGGTGACAGAGTGAGTCCTCAACTCAAAATACATACATACATACATACATACATACATACATACATACGTACATACAAAACTATCCTAAACATTTGGGCTTACCTACTCAAATGACTTTGGGGTTGAATTTTTAGCTGACTGAAGCTACATATAAATGAGAGATTTGGGGCCAGGCAGGAAATTGGGACATCAGTTATCTTGAGTGATCTTTCTTATGACAATATGTAGGAACATCATGTAAAATAGTTCATAACCCCCAAACAGTTATAGTTTGACTAACTGACTGACTATTGCTGACTGACTAGTTCACATGTGCTTGACTCAAATAATACATTACTTATTTATCAAATCTGAGTTAAGTTTGCAGCTCTCATCTACACCATCTTTTTATGTGTTTTCTTCATTGGCAGGACTGCAATTCCTATAGGTTTGTAAGTGAAATCGATTTTGATTCTTATATGATATCCACTTGGATCCTGTCTGTTTCAAAAGTTGTGAATCTCTTGGAACTCAGAATGAAAATTATGCTAGTAACAGAAAGATTCAATATTAAGTAGGAGGGATGGGCTTCTGTGCTACTTTTATTCAGAATTTGTAAAGTTCAACCTTGCAGAAGTAACCCATTCTATAAGAATAAAAGATGCACCAGCAGTAGAGCTGGTGTCATGGTATCCATTAATTTACATTAAAGTAAATGGTAACCCCTAGAATTGTGCAACAAAGCAGCCCTACGCCTGGGCAGGAGTGGGTAGAAGACTTCCTTGGCTCCTAATGAAGCCTCAGTGAGTGTTAAAATTGGCTGAGAGAGCACCCATAGGACAAAGATCCCCTAGGAGAAGGTGATGATGTTTTAGTAGCAGAGGGGTAGACCACCACTGTGGGATTAAGAAGAGAATATGATTCAATGTGAGAGTTCCAGACCTGGGAGTTGATTTCTGGTTGTTAACACAAGAGGTGAGGAAGGGGTAGAAGAAGTGTTTGTGTGTTGAATAACACCTGTGCAGAAGAGCTGACAAGATGAGATACAACTGGAGTAAATGACCCGCATATGATAAAACAACATCAAGATGCAAAAACCAAAACAAACAAAACAGAAACAAAACCTATGAAGAAGTATGGGAGGAGGGAAGAAAGCAGGGAAGGAAGGAAGGAAGAGAGGAAGAGCGGGAGGCAGGGAGGGAAAGAGAGAGGGAGAGAAAGAGGACAGGAGGGAAGAAGGAAGGGAGGAAGGGAAGGGAAAGAAAGAAGGAAGTAAAGGGGAGAGGGAAGGAAAGAGGGAGGAAGAAAAGAGAAAGACAATGGCAAAAGAAATTAGACCTATAACCCTCTACCTTCAGTAAACACTTCCTTACTTTGGCAATCAAAAGGGCCCTGACTCACTGGCTTATTTCTACCGCAAATGCAAAAATGAGTCTACCTAATTGTACTATGCCTAGCCCATTTACCTACAAAGCCCAGAGCCCACAGGTGGTTTCTGTTTCACTAGTGACAGGTTTTTTTTGTGAAAAAGATATAGACTAATGCTGGGGAAACTCATACTGATTGGCTATGATAATCAGCTTTCACTTCATCTGACAAAGGCCTAACATCTAGAATCTACAAGGGACTCAAATACACTGCACCGAAAGGAAAAAAACCAAACAGCTCCAATAAAAAGTGGGCAAAAGACATGAAAAGACACTTCTGAAAAGAAGATATATGGGCAGCCAACAGCTACACGAAAAAGTGCTCAGCCTCACTAATCATCAGAGAAATGCAAATCAAAACCACATTGAGATTTCACCTAACCCCAGTAAGAATGGCCATCATTAATAAAACAAACAACAGATCCTGAGGGTGTGGAAAAAAAGGAATGCTTCTACACTGCTGGTGGGAATGCAAACTAGTGCAACCTCTTTGGAAGTCAGTGTGGCAATTTCTGAAAGAATTAGAAATTGACCTTCCATATGACCCAGCAATTCCCCTATGGGGAATATACCCAGAGGAACTCAAATCATTCTACAAAAAAGATACCTGCACAGGTATGTTTGTTGCAGCTCTATTCACAATAGCAAAAACATGGAACCAACCATGCTGCCTATGGAAGTTGAGCTGGATTTAAAAAATGTGGTACATATTCACAATGAAATGTTATTCATAAAGAATAACATAAAGAAGGACAAACACAGCAACTTGAATGGATTTAGAGTTGACCATACTCAGTGATCTATCACAGAAACAAAGAACAGAGTACCATATGTTCTCATTCATAAGCAGACCTTAAACAATTATCATAATACTACAAGAAAGGGATTGGCAGTAGTGGGAAACTGCCCGGGGAGTGGGAGTGGGATTGGCAGCTGAGGGAAACTGCCAGGGGAGGGAGGGGCACACCTCATCAACAAAGGTACCTGCATAATCAACATTTGTATACCTAACCCTGAATTGTACCCCACCGTTTTTAAAATAAAATAAAATAAAAGGCCAATCAATAACTACAGATCATAAAATATTCGGAAAAAACTAACAGCATGAAAGAGAAAGATCATAATAAGCATGTCAAGTAACCACAATAGAAGCAAAAAAAAACCAAAAACCAAAAAAAAACCCACAAAAAGGTAAAATATAATTTTTAAAAATTAGTAAATTCAAGAAATCCAAGAAGATATTATATTAATAAACCCAGGAATCAGTTTCCATGAAAATTAGGTAATCAAAGGCCAAGAATAATATAAAAACTAAACATATAACCTCTTAAATAAAACATGAGAAAGTCTAAATTGTGGAATGAACAGAACTGTAGAATATTAATATTCAGAAAGAAAGTTAAGAAAATTTTCCAAAATATAGATTTAAAAAAGAACAAAAATTATTAACTATGATTAAGAACAAAAATTGAAAAAGCAAATAAATAATACAAAAACTTTTTTGAACTGAACACACACACACACACACACACACACACACACACACACCCCTTCAGATGTGAATGTCATGCAGTATTCATGTTAACCATGTATTAAAAAAATGTTCTGAACTTGGATATATTTTGATTAAAATTGTGAACTCGAAGGACAAAGAAAATAATCTTAAAAGTTTCTAGGGGGAAGCAATATATCATTTACAAAATGAGAATGAGACCACTGTCAGCCTTATATACAGTTTGGGATACTATAGCCAAAATAGGGAAAGTATAAAAAAATCTTGAGTAGAAATGCTTTTGAACCTAGAATTCTATTCCACATGAATATGCAAAGTAAGGGTACAAGAGAGACCTTTCCAATATGCAACAAAATTTGAAAAATTTTGTTTCATAGGCCTTAATCATTCAAACAATCAATCAGCAAACTCATCAGAGAAAGAGGGAAAGAGAAAACTAAAGGAAGCAAAACCTATACAACCTGTAGTTCAATAATAGATTAAATAATTTTGAGTGTGTAGGTAACTACCGTATTAAGAAAGTTTTCCTAAAGATGTGGAGATATAAAGTAAAAATTTCAATAACCTAAGTTAAAATTGTAGATAGTTTGAATAAAAGTGGTGGGATAGGGAAATGGGGAGAAAAATATGCTGAATTACATGTATTGATTGTATAGTGTTAGCACTAGAGATATTTTGAATTCTAAAGTTTGAAAAATATTTAAATATAAATATGGGAGGTTATACATTCAAAGACAATACAGTGAATTCATTCACTCATTCAGCAAGTACTCATTGAATATCTGTTCCATGCCGGCACTGGACTCAGTACAGGGCATCCAGTAGGGAGATGTGGCCCTACCCTCAAGGAGCTTAGGATACATTTTAGTGAATTGGGGAAGCTCAGGGTACCATGGGAGCACACAAGAATGGTGCCTGACCCAGACTTGGGGAGGGGTGGGAGAGAGGGGCTCAGTCCTTTGGGAAATAATGAGTAATATAGGATCAGAAAAAGCTACCCATGGGAGAAAATGTATGTGTGAGGACATGACAGTGAGAAAGGCCATGGTGCTTTTAAAGAACAGAAACAACTTCAGGTGGGCTGGAGTATAGAGGTCAATGGGATAATAGCATGAGATGCAGCTGGAGTGGCAGGTATGGTCTGGAATAATGCCCAGCCTTCTAACTGATGTTGGAGCCATAGTAATAGCCATTGAAACCTTTTCATGCAGGAAGATTGCATCTAGAACATTAACTCAGCTTCTGGATAATCATGATAGAAATACACACTTTTACCTTTCCAAAGCCAATAAAATTTTGCTATAAAGGATTTATTCAGTGTAGCTTAGGTTTTGTAATTTTGGGTTTAAATCTTCATCCTGTCACTTTAAACTGTGTGATTGTGAATCTGTTACTTAATCTTTGTGAACCTCAGTTTTGTATTGTACAAAAAAACAATAAAAATACTGCTCTCTTCTCTGCAAAGCTCTTTTTGCATCAACAGCTACAAATGAGAATTTAATGTGTTGACTGCGTACAGGTTTCTTTGTACCAAGAAGCAGAAGCTCATAAAATTAAATGAAGTCAAAAGAAGGGAGTTGTGAGAGTGCGTTGGCATGTCTCTCAGAAGCCAAGGGTGAGATTGAAATTTGGCCTCAGGATTAACTGGAATCAGAAATCTGAAAACTGTAAAAATCCTGCACTTGTCCTCTACATATTGACTTTCTTCTCATTTCAAGGGCTGAGTGTTCATTTTTTTGCTTTTTGTCTTTTTGGTCATCCAAAAGCTTGGGATTGACATTTCTTTTGTTTAAAGAACACTTGGACTTAGCTGTAATTTTTTAGTTTCATTTCCACATTTCTAGGGAGGGATGCTTCTTTGCTTATTTTAGGTCTTTGGTATTTGTTCCGCACCTGATTAGCTGTGGCAGTGGGTGAGTTCATGCACTAATATGGAGGTGGGGATATTTCCCAGGACAGGAGCACTTCTTTAAAAGGAGACATAACGGGTCAGGGTCTAAAGAGAATTCACATGTCCCTCACAAATAAGGATAAACTAATAAATGGTTTTATAAAAAGTGACTAAATTTAAAATGTGGATAAGTTGTATGTAAGAGAACCATACAAATTACGCACAAACTTGGGGCTAGCCACATTTGTAGATTGTTAATCTGAGAGGCAGGAAAGTTTACCAGAGCCCAGAATGGGAGATTTGGATAGAACAGGATGTCTTGAGGGGTTCATTGACCTTCTGTTTGTGTACACAACCAGCCCAAGTGATGTATAGGAAATATACACCCTGACCTCATTCCTTCCCTTCTGTATCCTATCTGGCCTCCCCAGTAGCCCAAACCCTCAAAGCCACAGGATTCTATTGATGCTATCTATACAGATGAGACTCCTGGGGCAGAGAGCAGAGTAGAGAAGGTAGAGAGGGCACTGAAGTACAAAGGAAGGGTATTGAGCTCAGGGGTTGTCAGACAGACCCAGTGGAAGGGGTCGGCTACATTGTCATATAGAATGGACTTATTGTACTTTAATTGCTTCTTTCTTAGCAGAATCCACATTATAATCAGAATTTATATATGTGTGCACACACTCATGTGTCACATAATGTTTCAGTCAATCACAGACCACATATACAGGTGGTGACCCCATAAGATTATGGTGTCATATTTTTACTATATCTTTTCTATGTTTAGATACAAAAATACTTGCCATTGCCTATAGTATTCAACACAGTAACAGGCTGTACAGAGCCTAGGACCAATAGGCTATACTATACAGCGTAGGTGTATAGTTGGCTATATCATCTAGACTTATCTAAGTACCATCCATGATGTTCACTCAATGAGGAAATTGACTAATGATGCATTTCTCAGAATATATCTGTTATTAAGGGTTGCATAATATCTATATCTATATAGATCTATATATCTATATCTATATATCTGTATATCTCTCTATATATATTCTATTTGGACGTTGACTCATTTCATCTACTAGTGGCGAGACATAAATTTAATTTTTTTTCAGAGATGAGTGGTATAAGTTTCAGTCATATATCTGCAACGATTGTCCTATATTGAGTCTATTTGAAGTAGAACCTCATTCTTTCAGATTCCTAATATGCAAAATATCAATGGAAAGACTTTTGCTGGAAAATTTAGTGGGCAAGATTAGTCTTTAAAGAGAAGTGCATTAAGACAAATGTTTGTAGATAAAGGTGATTTTCTGAGCAATTTTATTGTATTTGATTAATACAGCTTATTTGTGAGTGCTGAGTATTTTATTCAGAGTTTCAATATAGACATCTTTTAGAATTCAAGCCATTCATAATTTAGTATCTAAACATTACCTTTTATCGACCCAGAATGTTTAAAAATATAAACTTTATTGTATGTTTGGGACAAATATACACATTCTATGACTTTTCTTAAGATAATAAATGTATGGAGGAGAATGGAAGAAAACAAGCCAAAAAGCTTTAAAGTGATTTCTCTTGTGGGATGTGCTTTATGAAAAATCTAAAACAACTTTTACTTCTTTATTTTAAAAACTGATGCAGTATCCCTTTAAATTAGATTTGACGAAATGGTGAGCATCTGTGTTAGGAACACTAACAGAATATAAATTTTTTTTTTCTTCTTGTAATTGATCTACACAGCTGCCACAAGACTGAAAGGTGAAGTTATGACAAGAACCACTAAATGAAATACATGCAAGTAATTCAAAATGAAAAAATCTTATCAACGACGAATAATTCTAGGACCTGATTTGTATACAAAAGAATGGAACTACACATGCAAAGATACTGAAATGAGACTTTAAGAAGGAAGATGTTCAAATTTTATAATCCAACCCCTAGCTTTTGCAGCTTAAAAGATACACTATCAATTTTTTCACTTCACCCTGGGAGCCTTTCTTAACTCTAAAAATACACTCTATTCAAGCTTAGAATCTGTGTTTGTAGCCATTGAAAGGTTACAATGTGGCATTTTCTTCAGACCAACTGCTGATATTTACAAATTTTGAAAACATATTTTAAAAATTTTTGGCCAACCGGGGAGTAGCACTCTGGTAAGAGAGGGCAATATTCTTCCTTGGGAACAAGGAGGGAATTTTCAGGACATTGTCTATTATAATTCCTTTACTGTTGAAGGTAGTAGGAATTACAGAGTTTTCTGGAAATCACTGACAGTATTGGTTGGTTTCTTAATATGTCAATTTGACAATTCTATAAGATTAGCTTTTTTTTTTTTTTAAAAAAAAGGGTTTGCTATTCAGAACACAACAGAATGGTGCTAGCTTTTAAATACCTTCCAGATGTTAGAAAAGGCACACACAGTCTTCTTCATTCAGATAGGCCCTGAAAGGTTAGGGCAAGAAACCAGGAGTCTCATGATTCCACCATGTGAAGGATTACTGTTGATGGATCCATGACATCTCACTATTTGGGAGGATGACTAGTTCACAGCTTCTCATAAGCCATCATCCAAGCCTAAAGTAGGATCTCCATGGAGAGCAAGGGACTGATATATTTTAGACAGCCTGACTTCTTGTATTGCAGGAACATAATTGATTACAAGTGGTTCTTAGCTCTGGTTTCACTGGAATAAAACCTTAGATTCTGGTTACTCACCAACTTTTGCGTTATAACTTAATTGGTACCATTGGAGTCTATATAAAAATATGGAGCCGGGCTCGGTGGCTCAGCCTGTAATCCCGCGCCTTTGGGAGGCTGAGGTGAGTGGATTGTCCGAGCCCGCGGGTTCGAGACCCGCCTGGGCAGCGAGACCTCATCTCTACAGTAAATCAAAAAATCAGCTGGGCGTGGTAGCGCATGTCTGTAATTCTGGCTACTCAGAAGGCTGAGGCGGAAGGATCGCCGGAGCCCAGCAGGTCGAGGCTGTGGTGGCCGGGAGCGGCCATTGCACTCCAGTCTGGGCGACAGAGTGAGACTCCAACTCAAAAAAAAAAAAAAATGGGTACATGGTCAGTTTTATCATAAATGAAATACAATACATTGATAATATGAATTCTCAAATTTTTGAACATCATATAATAATATGAGAAAATCTTTATAATATGAAATTGAATTACAAAAATCAGAAGCAAAAGAATATAATGAGGCCGGGCTCGGTGGCTCAGCCTGTATTCCAAGCACTTTGGGAGGCCGAAGTGAGTGGATTGCCTGAGCCCGCGGGTTCGAGACCCACCTGGGCAACTTGGTGAGACCTCATCTCTACAATAAATCAAAAATTAGCCAGGCGTGGTAGCGCATGCCTGTAGTTCCAGCTACTTGGAAGGCTGAGGTGAAAGGATTGCCAGAGCCCAGCAGGTCGAGGCTGCGGTGGCTGGGAGCAGCCACTGCACCCCAGTCTGGGCGACAGAGTGAGACTCCAACTCAAAAAAAAAAAAAAAAAAGAATATAAGGATCTTAGCTTTGTTAAAATATACTTTATGCTTTACTGTAAACTAAATATACAAAAATAGAAACTTTCTGTGGAGAGAATAGGGAAAACTTTCTTTGAATTTCTGTCATTGTAATTTATTTTAAAATGAACAGAAATTATTTTTATAACCAGAAAAGAATTGTATTTACTTAAAAAAAAAAAGAAAGAAAAGAAAAAAGTTCTACCATAGCAGCAGACACAACCCATTCTAAAGTGTTTAATCATTCTAGGTAATTGTTTAAAGGACATATACTTAAAAAAAAAAAAAACAAATCTACCACTAATTCCATGAAATTAGGGCTTATATTACAATAAATATGTGAATGTTGCTTATAATTAAAGACAGTGGCACAAAACCAGCCTCTGGTCCTGTGATTTGTGATTCATAATCATTCATTTTCTTATTCAACATTAATAAACATTCTCCAAAATATTATTGTTTTAAGAAAAACATTTTTTGTGTGATCTTTGAAAAAGGCACAGTCCAAAGCCATGTGACCGCTTCTGCTTTATGAGAGTATAGTGTCTCAGTGATCTGTTCCAGACGCACTAGAATAGAACCAATGTAAAAATATTAATAAAGAATAATAACTGAGTCAAACAACGTAGTGACCACTTGTTGGCTTCTTCCATCTAAGCTATATGAGTCTTTATTTTAAGGGCACAAAGTCATCATTTTACTACAGCTAATGAATAACTGCTTACATATTTTCCTACAGACTACTTAAACTTTTGCCTTGTTTATTTGCATGGTTTTTGTTGTTTTGTTTTTTTGTCATTGTTTTGTATATTAAAGACATTCAACTTTTGTCTATCAAAGTTGTGACAAATATTGAGCTCCTAGACTACAGATTACCATTTAATTCTGTATATGACATTTTTAAAATATAGAAGTTATTTTATAGGGTCATATCTATTGGTTTTTTTGTTTGTGAATGCTACTGATTTTATTAGTTGACTTTACAAATATTTATTACTTACTGTGTACCAGATACTCCTCTATCTGCTATGGGAGCAACTGTGATCCAAAATTATAAATACCCCTGCCCTGGTGGAGCCTGCACTCTTATGGAGGGAGACAGATGATTAACAAGTGAAACAGATCCAAGTTTTGTAGCACCTGAAGCTTAAATAAGCTGGGGACTATCTTTAAAAGAAGGCCAAATAAGATGTAGGGCCTGTGAAATGGAAGGACTTCTGAATATATCAGAATGAATGCTATGGAGACAAAAGGAGGGAGAAGAATAGGAAATGCTAGGTCAAAAGTAGGGATTACAAATTCTTCAGAAAAGCCACTGAGAAGACCAAATGTAAACAAAGACTCAGAGGAGGGAAAGAAGCACCCAAAAAGGGTATCTGGGGAAGAGAATGCTAGGAAAAGAAAAGAGAGAACATAATCCCTATGGGAAAAGCTTGCCTGTTGTGGTCAAAAATGGAAAAGAGCTTGGTAGGATGGAAACAGAGAAAGCTGAGGAGAAAGTAATAGAAGATGAGTCACAAATGTACCAAAAGAGGTTGTGGGAGATGAGAAGATAATGTAGGGCCCTGGAGGTCCTATATAGATATTTTTTCTCTTGGAGTGAGAGGAAGTCACTAGAAATGAAATGATTTGACTTATGCTTTCTCTTAGATTGCTAGGGTAAGAACAGAGAGAAAGAATACAAATAGTGAGATGAGTTAGGAGGCTATTGCAACATTGCAGGCAAGAGATCATGGTGGCTTGAATGAATCTGCCTGGGGGGGTTGGAGAGATGAAGAAAAGTGATCTGTTTCTGAATATGTCTTGAAGATAGAACCAATAGGATTTTCTGCTAAAATGAATAGAAAAAGAGAGGCATCAAAGGAGAGTCTATGGGCTTTGTTCTGTTAGGTAAATATGGATGTTTAAATTATTGAGATGAGATATTATTTCCTATCATTTGATTCTGTATACAAGATAAATGAGAGGTTCCATTTGAGGTATACTGAATTTCAGATGCCCATTGAACTTACTAGAAAGGTCACATGTGCAGTTAGAGCTCAGTAGAAAAGTCTGGACTGAATATTTGAACATCATCGGCATATACTTCGAATTTATAAACTCTGATATGATGGACGAGTCATATAAAATCACTGTAACAATTAAGATAAGAAATAAGTGTAGATGCAGGACGGAAAAAAAAAAGCAACCTGAGAACTGAGCCCTTGAAGCATGCCAATGTTTAGGTAGAAAGATGTAGAAGAATCAGCAAGGGATAATGTAGAAGGTATAATAGTTATCCAGGAGGACTCAATGTAATCAGAAGAGTGCTTATAAGAGGGAGACAGGAGCATCAGAATCAGAGAAAAATATATGATGATAGAAGTATAGGTCGGTTGGAGTGATGTGATTACTGGAAGGGGGAGGAACAAGCCAGAGAGTGCAAGCAGCTTCTAGAAGGTGCAAAAGGCCAGAAAACAAATTCTCCCCTTACACCTCTAGAAGACTTGAAACATTAGCCCAGTGAAACCTATTTTGAACATTTGACCTTCAAAACTGTAAGACAATGAGTTTGTGTTACTTTAAAATGCTAAGTTTGTAATACTTTGTTACAAAAGAAATCGGAAACTAATACAGAAACTGAGAAAGGAGTAGTTAGTGAAGTAAATAGATAAAAAGGAGAATGTCACGTCCTGAGGACCAAATGAGGAAGTGTTTCCAGGCAAGATGGTGACAGAACAGGTAAGACTATGAGGGTCTGCAAAAGTGAGTGTCTGTAAAAACTCTCTGTGTTTTTGTGCTGGTGAGTGAGTGAAAATGTGTGCTGGTGAGTGAGTGAAAATCTGTCTGTGGGGAGACTCAGGTTTATGCACCTGGGGCTCTCCTCCAGAGGTGACTGCAACCTCTCAACCACCCGGAGATTGGATACCCAGGCATGCAGGATTGTCTACCGTTCTCAGGGCTCTCTTGAGAGGAGGTAGCAGAGAGCAACTGCCCATCATCACTGACACCTAGCACATGCCATCACAGAAGACCTGGCATGACAAGGTGAGTATTGAAAAGCTTCAGTGCTGGTGATGGGACTACAGTGGGCACCACCTTCTCAGTTCCAGATGGGGGAGAAATATGCATTGTCCAGCCCAGCTTTGCCCAGCTTCCATCTTGAAACCCAGAGGCTATCTGCTCACCAGTCTCAGAGAGACAGATGCCCCTTCCCCACAGGCACAGACATGTTAGATCTGCCTGGGAGATTTGACAGCAGCAGCAGTAGCCAGTAGCGTGAGTCTGGATCTGATCCATCCTCCTTCCACAGTAGCCTGTGGGACATCTGACCCATGCTGAGAACAAGCCTATCAACCTGTGCTGAGAGTGGAGGGGAAGGTCTAGAGACCAGAGCTACTCCCTAAAGCAGAGGCTTGAAAGGAACCTGGACTCACAGAAACTGCCAGAGAGCAAGTTTTTTTTTTTCTTGTTTGTTTTTTGTTTTAGTTTTAGATTTTTTCTTCTCTCTTTCTGTTTTTGTTTACATATTTGTACTTGCTTTTTTTCTGTTATTTTAATTTTTTTTAGATTTTCTATTTATAGATGGTATTTTTGAGAGAAAGTATACTAACATGGGGGTTTGTTTGTATGTATGATTGTCTTATGTTTTTGTCTTTTTTGCTTTTTCTGTCTTCGTTTGTCTCTGTGTTTATTCATTAGTTGGTATTCCTGTTTGTTTTCCCTCTTCTTCTCTCTCTCTACCTCCCTTTCATCTTCCTCTTTTTCCATTCTTTTCCCTTTTCTTATCTCATTTTGCTGTCAGGGGGGCAAACAGACACCTCCACTGCATGGACCGATTGTGAGGCAGTGGGAAGTAGTTTCTAGGGAGCCCACACACCTGTCAGTGGATACTGGGATGTGAAAATAGCTTTTGAATCATAGCACCCCCTCTTAATGAAATCTCAAAACTGCAAAAATCACAGGCCCCCACCACTAGTCCAGCTTCTGAATTGAACAAAACCAGAGGATCTACATAAGAAAGAATAGGAGATTGAGCAAACAGAAATAAAAGCTACCCCCTTCACTGAACAACAGAATTAAAGAAGAGGTTAAAAAAAATGAGGAGGAAAACCTACACAAATGAAGAAAAACCAAAGGAAGAATATGGGTCTCATACAGACCCCTGGGAGGTCACCCACTGAGAATACAGACTTCAGAACTAAAACAATGAAGAGCCCCCAGAATGATTGTTCTCTAACTACAAACCCAGATAGCAAGACATTAATAGAGAGAATAAATAGAATTGAGGAGAGAGAAGAGGAAAGAATGAAGGAGTTGATAACAGAGATAACATCAATAAAGAATACAGTGAATGAAATAAATAACAAAGTGATAAGCATGGAAAGCAGACTTAACAAAGTAAAAGAAAGAATTTCACAGCTTGAGGACCAAAATATGGTCCTCAACTGTTAAAAACATAGAAAAGAAGTTTTAAAAGATGGAACTAAACTTCTGAGAGATGGGCAATTATTTCAAGAGGCCAAACCTAGGATAAATTGGAATTCCTGAGGTAGAAGGAGAGACAGAAACCACCCAGGAACAAATGTTCCATGTAATTATCCAAGAAAATTTCCCTCATCTCATCAGTGACATGACGATTCAAACACAAGGGATTCAGAGAAACCCTGAAAGAAAACAAATGAGAAGACCAACTCCTAGACACATAGTAATTTGACTACACAAAGTAGGTATAAAAGAACAAATCCTAAAGGCAGCGAGAGAGAAAGGTCAGACTACCTACCGGGGAAGACCAATTACAATAGCAGCAGACTTATCTACAGAAACACTTTGGGCTAGGAGAGCTTGGAGCCCAATCTTCAAAGTTCTCAAAGATAAACAATTTAAACCAAGAATTACTTACCAAGCTAAGCTAAGTTTCATCAGTGATGGAGAATTAAAATCCTTCTCAGACATTCAATCCCTAAGAGGTTACGCTGCCTCCAGATCAGCTGTATAAGGAACATTTAAGAAAGTATCAAATACAGAAGAAAGGAAAGAAAGAATGACAATGCTTTTCACAAGAATGCAGGAAAAAGATTGAAAACACACATGAATCAACTCAAAAATTAAAAGAAAGACAATAAACAAATAAACAGCAGCAACAACAAACTCTATAAGAACCTCATGACAGGGATAAACGCTCATATCTCAATAATTAGCTTGAATGTGAATAGAATAAATGCACCACTGAAAAGACATAAAATGGCAAAATGGATAAAATATCATGAGGTGGCAATATATTGTCTCCAAGAGACTCATCTCACCAGAAAGGACACTCACAGACTCAAAGTAAGAGGATGGGAAACAAAATTTCAGGTGAATGGAACACAAAAGAAAGCAGAAGTCATGATCTTAATATCAGGCAAAATACCCTTTAAGCTATTAAAAATTTAAAAAGATATAGAAGGTCACTAAATAATGATAAAAGGTTCAATCCACCAACAAGAAATACCCATCATAAATATATGTACCCAACATAGGAGCATCAACTTTCATAAATCAGCTTCTAGGTAAACTTAAAAAAGGTATTGACTCTAACACTATCATAGCTGGGTACTTAAACACCCCACTAACAACCATAGACACATCATTAAGACAAAAGTCAACAAGGAGAACTGGAACTTCCATGTTACGCTTTACCAGATGGACTTAATTGATACCTATAGAACTCGCCACCCAACAACCATGGAATAACATTCTACTCATCACCACATGGAACATACTCTAAGATCAATAACATCCTCATCCATAAATCAAGCATAAACAAATTCCATAAGATTGAACTTCTGCCATGCACCTTCTCAGATCACAGTGAAATAAAAATAAATATCAGCCAGATGCGGAAGCTCACGCCTATAACCCCAGCACTTTGGGATGCCGAGGTGAGAGGATTGTCTGAGCCGACATGTTTGAGAACAGCTTGGGGAACTTAGCGAGACCTCATCTCTACACTAAATCAAAAAATTAGCCAAGCATGGTGGCACATGCCTGTAGTTCCCACTACTTGGAAGGCTGAGGTAGAAGGATAGCCTGAGTCCAGTAGTTGAGGCTGTGGTGGCTGTGAGTGTGCCACTGCCCTCCAGTCTGGGCAACAGAGTGAGAATCCAACTCAAAAGAAATTATATCAAAATTCCCCAAATTATAACAAATTTCCCCAAAACCCCACAAAGACATGGACACTACACGCTATGATGCTAAACAACTCCTGTGTCAACACAGAAATCAAAACAGAGATTATAAGATACCTGAAAACAAATGAAAATGAAGAAACATGTTACCATCATGTTTCATGATGCTATGAAAGCAGTAATAAGAGGGGAATGAATATCTCTATGAACACACATGAAGAAAATGGAAAGACGACAGGTTAGCAGCCTAACAAATCACCTCAGGAAGCTGGAAGAGCAAGACCACCAAATTCCTAACTTTAGCAGAAGAATCCAGATCACCAAAATAAAGGCACAAAATCAAGACATAGCAGATAAAAATGTAATACAAAAAAACCCCAATGACACCAAGAGCTGTTTTTTGAAAGGATAAATAAGACTGATGGTCCCCTAGCTAGACTTACCAAGAAAAGAGAGAAAAAGCCCAAAGAAACACAATCATAAATGCAAAAGATGAAGTCACAAGAGACCCTGAGGAAATATAAAATATTATCAGAGATTGCTATGTACACCTGTATAGAAACAAACTTGAAAACCTAAGTGAAATGGAGTACTTTCTGACATCACACAACTCACAGGTTGAAACAAGAAGAAATTGAGACCCTAAATACACTAATAACAACCAAGAAAATTGTAGGTAGAAAACTATCTACAAAAAAAGCCCTGGACCAGATGACTTTCCAGCAGAATTCTACAAAACATAAAAGGAGAAGCTGATACCAATCCTATTGAAACTATTCCAGGCAATTGAGAAAGATGGAACTCTCCTCAAATCATTTATGACGCTAACATCACATTGATACCTAAACTGGGTAAACGTACAGTAAAGAAAGAGAACTACAGGCCAATATCCTTGAAGAGCATAGGTGCTAAAATTCTCAACAAGATTCTAACAAACTGGATCCAATAACACATCTTCAAAAGCACCCACAATGACCAAGTAGGCTTCATTCCCAGGATGCACGGCTGGTTCAACATCCACAAGACCATAAACGTACATAAGTACATCAACAGATGTAAAGACAAAAACCATATTATTATATCATTAGACGAGGAAAAAGCTTTTGAAAATATTCAGTACCCCTCAAAATATTAAGAGCCATCTTTGAGAAATCCATAGCCAACATACTGCTAAACACACAGAAATTGGAAACATTTCCCCTGAAAATTGGAACAAGACAAGGATGCCCACTCTCACTCCTCCTGTTCAACATAGTATTGGATATCCTAGCTAGAACAATCAGACCAGAGAATAAAATCAGGAGTAACCAAATAGGAAAAAAGGAAGTTATGTTATCCCACTTTGCAGATGACATAATTCTATACCTTGAAAACCCAAGAGAATCTGTCAAAAACCTCCTTGTATTGACAAAGGAATTTGGCAAAGGCTCAGGGTATAAAATAAATGTGCAAAAGACATTCACATTTCTTTTTTTTTTTTTTTTGAGTTGGAGTCTCTGTCACCCAGACTGGAGTGCAGTGGCACACTCCTGGCCACCACAGCCTTGACCTGCTGGGCTCCGGGCATCCTTCCACCTCAGCCTTCCAAGTAACTGGAACTACAGGCATGCGCTACCACACCCAGCTAATTTTTTGATTTATTGTAGAGATGAGGTCTCTCCAAGTTGCCCAGGTGGGTCTTGAACCCGCGGGCTCAGGCAATCCACTCACCTCAGCCTCCCAAAGCGCGGGATTATAGGCTGAAACACTGAGCCCAGTTTGACAGTCACATTTCTATGCACCAAAAATAAACAAGCATAAACCCAAATACAAAGAACAATCCTATTCACAATAGCCACAAAAAAAACCAAAACAAAACTTGGCATCTTCCTAACCAGAGAAGTGAAAGACCTTTACAACAAAAACTATAAAACACTGCTCAGAGAAATCAAAGATGACACAAACAAATGGAAAATGATTCCATGCTCATGGATTGGAAGAATCAACATTGTTAAGATGTCCATTCTACCCAAGGCAATCTATAGATTTATCACAATACCCATTAAATTGCCAGTAGCATTCTTCTCAGACCTGGAAATCACAATACAGCAATTCATACAGAAACATAAATGATCACGAATAGCCAAAACTATCCTCAGCAAAAAACAAAAACAACAACAGCAACAACAACAACAAAAATGTGGGAGGTATCACACTCCCAGACTTTAAACTTTATTATAAAGCTATATAATCGAAACAGCCTGGAATTGGTACAAGAACAGCCATATAGACCAATGGAACAGGATAGAGTTTCCAGAAGCAAAATCTCAATTTCTCAACCAACTCATCTTCACCAAAGTCTCCACCACCAGCTACTGGGGAGAGGAGAACCTATTCAATAAATGGTGCTGGGAAAACTGACTTACCACATGCAGAAGAGTAAAACAAGATCCCTACTTATCACCATACTCAATAGTCAACTCTAAATGGATCAAAGACCGAAACCTAAAACCTCAAATTATAAGAATCTTAGAAAATGCAGGAGACACAGTTATGGAAATTGGAACTGGCAACCAATTCCTGATTAAAACCCCAAATGCCCATGCCATAAGAGATAAGATAGACAAGTGGGACCTCTTCAAACTGACAAGCTTCTGCAAAGCCAAAGAAACCATCAAGAGAGCAGGGAGACATCTCCTGGAGTGGGAAAAAATATTTGCCAATTGTATATCTGACAAAGGCCTCATATCTAGGATCTACAAAGAACTCAAATGTGCCAAAAAAGAAAAAAACAAACAGCTCCATTACAAAGTGGGCCAAATATATGAATAAACATTTCTAAGAGAAGACATACAAGCAGCCAACAGATACATGAAAAAATGCTCAGTCTTACTAGTCATCAAAGAAATGCAAATTAAAACCACATGAGGTACTACCTAACTCCAGTGAGGGTGACTATCATCAATAACTCAAAAAACAACAGGTGCTGGAGAGAATGTGGGAAAAGGGAATGCTTCTACACTTTTGGTGGGAGTATAAACTAGTACAAACTTTATGGAAAACAGTTTGGCAATTTCTAAAAGGTCTAAAAATCGACCTTTCATATGACCCCACAATCCCCCTAATGTGAATATACCTGGAGGAACTCAAATCACTCTATGAAAAAGATACCTGCACACTCATGTTTATTGCAGCATTGTTCACAATAGCCAAAACATGGAACCAACCATGCTGCCCATCAACAGAGTACTGGATAAAAAAATGTGGTACATATGCATGATGGAATATTATGCCGACATAAGGAAGGAAAATAATTATGAACTTCACAGCAACTTGGATGGACTTAGAGTCTATAATTCTGAGTGATCTACCACAGAAGCAAAGAACTGAGTATCACATGTTCTCACTCATAAGTGGATCTTGAACAATTATCATAATATTATAAGAAATGGATTGTCAGTGGTGGGAAATTGCCAGGGACAGGGCACACCTCATCAACAAGTGTATCTGCATAATGAACATTTGTATACTTAAGCCTGAATTGTACCCTTCATCTTTAAAATTAAAAATTAAAAAAAAAAAGAAGGAAGGAGTGTTCAGCTATGTCAAATTCTGCCATAGGTCAAGTAAGATTAAGCCTGATAAACAACCATTGTATTTAGCAACATAGAGGTCCCTGATGACCTCTAAAAAGTAGATTTAGTAAATAGACTATGAAGAAAGCCAAATTGGAATTGGCTTCAAGAGAGAATGGAAGGAAAGAACTGGAGACAGAATTGCCATGAAGCATTGACTGCCATGTGCTTTCTTTATTGAATGAGAGTGTCTCTTATCTCCATGCATAGAATAAAAAGGAACAACCGTTTCTATGTGCAATGACTTGGATGGTTCTCTAGGAAGTTAGGATGAGTGAAAAAGGGCAATCTCAAAATTATTTATACTCTATGATTCCACTTGTATAACATTCCTGAAATGGCCTAGTGACAGAGATGAAGATCAGATTAATGGCTTTCAGGGGTTAGGAAAGTGGTAGACAAGGAGATGTGAGTAACAAGAGGAATCCTTGTGCTAGAACTGTTTTTTATTGACTATAGTGACATTTACACAAACCTACACATGTGAAAAAGCTGGTTAGACCTAAATCCACATGTGTGCACTCACAAATGGATATAAAACTGATGAAAATTGAATTAAAGTCAAAGGTTTGTATTGCTGTCATTTCTTGGTTGTGATAGTGTACTGTAGTTATACTATCATTGGGGGAACCAAATGAGAGTATATCTTAAAGTTCCATGTGAATGTATAATTACTTCTAAATAAAAGTTGAGATAGAATGGTAGAAATAAATCTAAAGTAAATTGACTAAATTTGCAAGTTAAATAGTAAGAATTCTTAGAGTGGATTTAAAAAATAGACCATCTGCATGTGGTTTATAAGAGACAACTAAAACATAAAGACACGAAAACATGAATGTAAAGAAATGGAAAATGATACCTGAGGTAATGCAAGCAAATAAAACAAATATAATAATATTTTGAAAAGAGATTTTTAAAGCCAAATGCATTGTTAGCGAAAAAGTAGTTTCCAGCAAAACAATAAAAGGAGCAATTCACTACTATACATTCAGTATTATTGCCTTCAAATATATGAAGATGGACTGATTTGAAAAAAATTAAACATATAATTACCATGGTATAGGTCAACATACTTCTTTATGTAAATTTTATATATTATATAAAATATGTATGTATATAAGTATATATTTATATATATTTAATATTTTTTTGGTAAAAAGCAGTGGCACCACACATTATGAGCATATTTATTTAATACCACTGAATTGGATACTTAAAAATGGTTAAGGTGAAAAATTTTGTGTTATATGTATTTTATCACAGTAAAAAGAGGTATTACAAGGTTGACACATAAAGAAATCCATACCCAAGAATTAAAGCACATTTAGTTTTTAATCATATGTGAAACTATTAGGAATGACATCATATTTAGGCATAAATTAGGCATATAAATCATGCTTTTGCTAACAATGTAATATAATTTAAAATAAGGAAAACATAAAAATATATTCATATATTTGGGAATTTTATTTAATTTATTTTTTCCCTAAAGCCTGTAATTTGAGACATGATGGAAAAATCTTACAGGTATATATGGAAAAGACATGATCACCACTGAGCAAAAGCAATCTAACAAAGTTTTAATGCTTGTCAGCTATTGTTGAAGCTGAATTTCTGGAAGTATGACGTACTACAGGACTGAAATGAATGGCTACTTAATATTTCTCTCCTTTTTTCTCATCCTTTCCTTTAACAGAATCTAACAACGCCCTCATAATCCTTTTCAAGGACAGCCATGTCCTCACAGACCTCAGCAAACTCTCCTTCCTCCATCCCCTCTTCTGTGTACCAGTGAAGAAAAGCACACTTGGCATACATTAGGTTAAACTTATGGTCCAGGTAAGTCCAGGCCTCAGCAATGACTGTGGTGTTTCTCAACATGCACACACTCTCTTTCCTTGACCAGGTCTCCACCAGGTATCACAGTGGGGGATTGGTCATCAATGTCAACCTTAAAGCCAGTGGGACACCAATCTACAAACTGGATAATGCACTTAGTCTTGATAGCAGCAATGGCAGCACTGGCATATTTAGGAAACACATCATCATGGTACAAATGACAGGGTTGCATTTCACCATTTGGTTGGCTGACTCAAAGTAAGCATTTGTTGATCTCTGCTACAGAAAGCTGTTCATGGTAAGCTTACTCAGCAGAGATGATGGGGGCATATGTGGCCAGAGGGAAGTGGTTGCAGAGATAGGGTACAGGTTCATCTGGAATTCTGTCAGATCAACACTTAATGTTCCATCAAACCTAAGGGAAGCAGTAATGGAGAATGCAATCTGGCTAATAAGGTAATTAACATTAGTGTAGGTCAAAGTTACTATGATAGATATCATATATGGCCTCATTGTCTACCATGAAGGCATAACCAGAGTGATCCAGGAGGTAAAGATGGAGTTGTAAGTTGTTCTACACTTAACTGCAGTGTGGAAACCTGAGGGACTGGGTAAATGGAGAACTCTAGCTTAGACTTCTTGCCATAATCAAGAGAGAGATGTTCCATCAGCAGGGAAATAAATCCAGAACCAGTTTCTCCACCAAAGCTGTGGAAAACCAAGAAGCCCCAAAGACCTGTGCACTGGTTAGCCAGCTTTCAAATTCTAAGATGAGGTCTCCTGGCCAATGATGTGGTGCCCTCAGGCATAGTTACTGGTGGAATCTTCCTTGCCTATGATGAGTTGGTCGGGGTGGAAAATCTGGCAATAGTTGTCAATGATCCAGGCCTGCCTCCACTCACCTCACTCAAGAAGGTGTTGAAAAAGTCATCTCCCCCAGTAATATGGTCTTATCACTTGGCACCTGGCTCCAGGTAGTAGACCTTCTCACAGGTATTGCAAGTCTGGGCACCAGTCAGGCCATGGTGGATGGAGATGCATTCACATAGTGGTTGCAGGTCAAGAGGTGAAGGTGACAGGATCACACAATGTGTCCCTGACAAGCTAAGAATAGAATAAGTGCTCTATTTGAAAAACTAAAAAAAAAAAAAAAAAAAAATCTAGATAGCTCAAGAAACACTTGAAGAAGAAATGGTGATGGCAATTAGAAAATGTTTAGACCTGAATGATAATGCAAGCACTATAAATCAAAATGTGTGTGGTTTTGGCTAAAACTACAATTATAAGGTAATAGTCATAAATGCATATGTTAGAAAAGATGAAAGACTAAAAATCAGCACAGATTCCATTTATGCAGGTAGAAAAAGAATATTGAAGTCATTTTTTAAAAAGTAGAAAGAAGGAAAATAGCAAAAGTAAAAACAGAACACTTTTAAATAGATAATAAACGATAGCTACCTCATCAGAACCTGAATGGAGGAAGAAATGGAGTTACTGTTCAAGGGGTTTACAGTTTCAGTTAAGTTCTACAGAGCTACCCATATTTAACAATTCTGTATTGTGCACTTAACAATTTGTCATGAGGGTAAATCTCATGCTAAGTATTCTTATTACAATAAAAAAAATGTTAGCAGAAGTAAAAAATTATTCTTTAACAAAGTTAATTCTTCTAAATAAACTGATACAATCGACAAAACTGTCAGATTAGTAAGAGAAAGACAAAGGCTTTAATTAAAATCACACCATACAATTATAACATTTTGCCAATAATTTTGAAAATATAATTTTTTTTGGAAAAAATAGACTTCACTGAATAGACTCTAGAATAAATAGAAAATTTGAATAACCCTATTAAAATAAATGAAATTAAAACAGTAGTCAACAATTTAAACATTGGTAGAAACGCAATAACAATAACAAAGCAAAACAAAAAATGCCTGAAACAATAAAAAAATATGTTTTCTAAATATATTTACAGGATAATTTCAATAAACAATCAAGAGTTAGATATTCTCTATTTTATTCATACTGTTCCAAAGAAGAGGGAAAAATAAGACAGTGCCTCAGCAATTTTATGTTTTGATAAGCTATTCATTGATATAATCTGTTAAGAATGTTGATAAAAGAAAATATGATACTATTATATTCTACCACAGAAGTAAAAATACTAACTTAAATATCACAAATATAGCAAAATATGCACATTTAAATTATGACAAAGAAGGATTTTTCTCATACAAGTAGAACAATGTTAAAATGTGTTGGTGTAATTTGTCACAATAACTAAGAGTTTTTAAAACTTATGATTACTCAAATACATGCAGTAAATTATTCAGTAAACTCTCGACTTCTTTATAACATAAACTCAACAAATAGAAATAAAGAGACCATATTTAATATGATAAAAAGTTAGCCATTAAATGTTACCCACATGAACCAAGATACTTTATAATAAAATATTAAAAACATTGCTTTTAAATTGGAAAAAGAATTCCTGCTAAATCAATAAAGCTCACAAAATAAATACATTTATAAGGATTGGAAAGAAATAAACTGTTATCATTTGTCAAGATTATAATTAAGCATATGAAAGTCCAAGAGAAGTTACAGAGAATGATCAATAGTTTATTTTATTTATTTATTTATTTATTTTTTTGAGTTGGAGTCTCACTCTGTCGCCCAGACGGGAGTGCAGTGGCCGCTCCTGGCCACTGCAGCCTCGCCTGCTGGGCTCCGGTGATCCTTCCGCCTCATCCTTCCAAGTAGCCGGAATTACAGGCATGCGCTACCACGCCTGGCTGATTTTTTGATTTATTGTCGAGATGAGGTCTCGCTGCCCAGGCGGGTCTCGAACTCGTGGGCTCAGGCAATCCACTCACCTCAGCCTCCCATAGGCGCGGGATTACAGGCTGAGCCACCGAGCCTGGCTGACCAATAGTTTAAAAATCAAACAAATTCATGTATACAAACAGCAAACAATTTAAACATATAATTTAAAAATATAGCAATCACAGGCGCAACACAAGTAGTAGAAACAGGCATAATATTACAGAGGCAAGACCTTTAATTAGAAAATTATAAACTCTTATTGAACTTTATTAAAGACCCAATTAATTAAATAGATATATTACTTACACATGAGAAGACGTACTTTAATAAAGATATCATTCTTCCTTCTATTTATCTACAATTTCAAAAGCCCCCAAGATCTTCATCATGTTTACGGAGCGTGATAAACTGAGCTAAAATTTTATATTAGAGTATAAAGTGCCTAGAATTGTATCTTTTCAAAAGAAAGAAAATGATAATGGTTTACTCATTGTATGAGATATCAAAATATGCTATAAAACTAGAGCAAATAAAGAGTTTAACTGAAAAAGTGATAGTCAAATCAAACCAAGTATATTTGGGTCCTTGGATATAACAGCAGTGGCATTACCAATTAGTGAATATTGGATGGCCTATTCAGTAAATGAGTCTAAAGCAACTGGCTATTTATATAGAGATAACAAAGGTAACATATATCTCTTTACAAAACACAAACTTTTAGTTGGATTAGAGACTTGAAAAGCAAAACTGTAAGATGTTTAGGAAAAATAATATTTCAAAAATTTTGGAGTACCTATATTTCTTTAAAAATTTACCTCTAAAAAGGATTTCAAAAAATCACAGATATAAAGAAGCTATATACAGTTCAAAAAACTAAAACTCATCAGTATCTAGAATATGCAAAGAATTTCTACAATTCAGTGAGAAAAAGATGTCAGCCAACTAAAAAGTTGAGCAAAAGACAAATCATAGAAGAGAACATAAATAGCAAATAGACTTTTGATAAAATGTATATTTCATTAGTATTATACAAACCAAAACTGCAGTGTAACAGCATTTTACATCCATTTGATTGGGCAACAAGATCCCCTACACATGCCTGTGGTAGGATAAATTGGTAGACAAATTTGAACAGAAATTTGATAGAATAGTTTGGAAGAATTTGGTATACACATTAAAACTTGTACATACATTTCCAGAAGGCTTTTTTTTTTTTAAAGAAACTGGCATATGTGCACAAGAACACATAGAAAGGCATGTTAACTTCAGTCATGTTTGTAAAAACAAACACGTGAAAATAGCCTAGAGTTGAAAACAACTTAAGTAGGAGAATGGATAAACAAGCTGTGGTTCATTCATGAAAGAAAATATTACAAAGAAGTTAAAATGAATGAAGTAATAATGTGTATAATTCTACCTACATCAGCGCGAACAATTCTCAAAAAACACAATGTTGGCTGAAAAAGCAAATTATAATATGCTAGAATATTTAAAGTTTGATATCATTTATGTAGAGTTTTTACACAAAAATACAATTGAGTGTTGCTATGGATAATGTTTATGTATACTAAAAGTACAAAGACAACACAGGCTCATAAACACATAAATTATAGGATAGTGTTTATGAGTGAAGAAGGAAGAAGGGGGTAAGGAGAACAAGGGCTTTTGTTTTATTTGCAGATTTTTTTTAACTAGAGAAAATTGAACCATATATATAGTGTCAATGGGACCTATAGGTTTTAGTTATTCAAAATATTTTGTAATTAAAACAAGAAAACATGGAACACGGTAACTGCTTAAACATTCAGGTGCTTTAGGATCACTGAGAATTACACATGAAAACCAAACTATTGGTTTCAATGAGTGTGGAAAATGTGTTTGGATTTGGTGCCATTGACACATTGCATTCAGGAAGTAAATGCAATGCAGGAAATTGATAAAGGTACGATTCCCATAGAAATAAATATTAACGATTTTTGCTGATGAAATCTTGCTATTAACTTACTTCCCTGCTACTCCAGTGGAGAAATATATATCTAAAATCACATATTAAGTCTATGAGAAAATGATATGGAGCACGCAGATACCATTTACATATAAGTTTCCAGGAATGCCATGCATGTAAAAAGTGGCATAGCTATACCTGATCATATGGTCAGTTTAAAGAGTCTGACAAATAGTGCCCTGAGCTGTCATTTAACAATTTATATTTTTAAAAATATTACAAAGGCATTATGAGCAATTATAATCAATATTTCTTACATTATATTCTGAGTTTAGTAATATGAGATTGACTTTTTCTTCTTCTGAGTCATTCTGTTTTACTACCTCATCTTCCTTCGGTAGTAGCTGTTCCAATCTGTCATGACACAGAAAAAGCAAAACAAAACAAAAAGTTCTTAGCTCTTCTTGATGCCCTAAATTTTCTTAGATTTCACCAATTTTGTTGAAAATGGTCACATACAGTTTAATTCTAAATTAGATGAGTTTATGATTTAATATCGATAGTGAGAGTGAAGATAATATATGAATAATAATTTGACCATTACATTACTCCATTAAAATGGAAAACTCTATAAACACAGCCAGCTCCTATTAGCTTCATTTTGTCTTTGTTACCATTAATCAACACCAGAGACGGAGAGTTTTAGATCATTGCTTTTTAAATTGATACTTGCTCAATTTCATAACCTCCATTCTTGAAAACACATAAAGCTGAGATACTTAAAGACCAAGACCACAGGACACAGGATTTCCATCTAGCAGAGGACATGGATTTCTACATATTTTTATTTTGCTAACAATGTTTTCTACTACATGCTAATTCAGGCTTTGTGCCAATGTAATGTTGAGAGCCTTCACAAATGGCTCTCCTGGGCTCTGGAGTTTCATGTGTAGGAAATCTGGTGCTGCAAATTTGAGCTAGTCTTACAAATTCTCCTCCTTCTTTACAGTCTTAAGGAGAACTATCATCCAAAGAAACTGAAGTGGTAATCATTTTATTTATATCATGTTTTCATGGGTTTTCTCTGCACTATAGTCTTCAAAGTTATGTTTATTACTAGAATTATTTCAGCAAACCCTAATCTGGTGTGCATTTTGTTTCCATCTTAGATGTTTTGCCAGTTTTGTTGGCATGCAAAACTTGAGGTAAGCCTGTGTTATCTTGCAAAGTTGAAACAAAGTTCTATCTGAGTATATGCATAAAATTGAACAATTCAGAGCAATTAGTTATCTTATTAATTGATTGAAAATGTTCACAGTTCATGGTCATTTCATTAGTTGAAAGAAAAAAAAAATTTTTTTTTTTTTTTGAGTTGCCCAGACTCGAGTGCAGTGGCACGCTCCCAGCCACCGCAGCCTCGACCTGCTGGGCTCCCACGATCCCTCCACCTCAGCCTTCCAAGTAGCTGGAATTACAGGGAAAAAATTTTAAAAAGAATGTTTATAGTTTCCTACATTGTGAAAGTAGTGTGAAGAAATTTTTGTGTTTCAAGATGGCAAACATTCTGAAGAAACCAGTCAAAATGCATTGTATTAGAAATGCTTGTTTTTATATGCATTTTAACCTTTCTTGTTGATAATCAGTCATTGGAGTACTGCTCACTTTTTCAGAATTTTAAGGTGCCTCATAAAGCAAACTTGTAGGATTAATAAAATTTAAATATCTTTTTCCTAGAACACCAAGAGAAAAAAATTTAAATTCTAATTCATTTGGAAATATACTTGTCTTTAAAATGTTTGAGTACCTATCCTAAGAATGATTACTTCAATCCTGAGATATTATTAAATGGCAAATGACTCTTGTGTTTCTGTTATGGAAGTTACAATATAATCAGGATGAACAGGAATATATACAGGAAAAATTGAAGGTTACTATTTCAGTGTAGACTAAATGACCACAGAAGTAGTAAAGAATACCCTCCACTAGGAATATTAGAAGTAGAAGATAAGAGGTCACACTAGGCCAGGCTTGGTGGCTCAGCCTGTAATCCCAGCACTTTGTGAGGCCAAGGTGAATGGATTGCCAGAGCCTGTGGGTTCGAGATCAGTTTGGGCAACTTTACAAGACCTTGTCTCTATAATAAATAAAAAAATTGTCTGGATGTGGTAGCGCATGCCTGTAGTTCCGGTTACTTGGAAGGCTGAGTGGAAGGATCGCTGGAGCTCAGCAGGTTGATGTTGGGGTGGCCGTGAGCGTGCTACTGCTCTCCAGCCTAGGTGATGGAGTGAGACTCCAACTAAAGAAAAAAAGGTCACACTGTGAGTTGAAGTGGTAAGGAAACCTATAGAATGGTGAACTGCAGACATTTATGCCGAGAGAAAGATTTTATGGTGAAACTTCTAGAAAATTTGCATTGAATAGGTGAGGAAAAATGAGACAGGAGGGAAGGGTAACAATTAATAAGGATTTAGCTAAGAGGATAAGGTCAAGAAAAGGTGGAGGGGGGAAATCAGGAGGTCAAGTTTGATATTAGCCTTGGAGGAAACAATGGGCAAATATTCACTGAGAAAGATAGAAAGGAGAAGCCTGATAAAAGTTTGGACTATTTAGAACTTAAAACAAAATATTTCATCCTACAAACTGATTTCATCATATGAAATTGAAGATATCAGACTGTTTTGTGATCTATAAACCAGCACCTTCATGTGATTCAATGTTCTCAGTCAACACTTCATGCTCTCTCCCTTTCATACCTTGCTTTTTTTTCCCTATAGTTTTTTTTAATCATCACTTCACATATTATATTATTGTCTCTACCAGTCAGAAAAATTTTTTAGGAAGACAAGAATTTTTCTAATTCGTTATTGAAAAACTGCTGCACCTAGAACAATGCCTGCTGCTTGGAGAATATTCAATATATATGTGTTCAGTGAATGAAAGTTTTTAAAAAATCTTTTTTCTCTGTCTTATTTTTCATGGATTTCTAATTCAGGATGGATGTGAAACCATCAAAAAGTAAGATGTAAATTCATTGCAGAATCAATGATAATCACGAGAATTGCTTCTTCCAAAGAGGGCCCACCTGAAATCAGGCAGCATGAATGTGCAGTAGGCAAGGTCTCTGTATCTCTAGGATGAATACTCTTTTAAAAAATACTCTATTATAAAATATTCCTTATCATTGAATTAGAGATTATTAATAGGGAAAGGAATTGATAAGTGTAGGAAAGAAGCAGAGCTCAGGTGAAGTTTTCTAGCATAGCCAAAGGCTAATGAAGATGATAGTCATCAGCTGACAATTACCCTACAGTAAGGAAAAAAAATTCAGTAGGTCTGTAGTAGTGTCCATGTATATTATCTCATAAGATTGATAGATAAAAATATTTTAAAAACACATGCACACACTCAGCATCAAATATTTTCTGGAGTCTACTCATCACCAAAGAAAAGAGTAAAAGGAAAAGTTGCTTTTCACTTTATATTACAAGGTTCTTAGTCTGACAAAAGGTTGAAATTATTTTCTATGTGGAAAATATATATATTTTCTTTGTGGAAACATCAAACAATACTCAATCAAAAGATTTGTTGATTTAATATTCTTTTAGAAAATCTGTTTTCCTGGCAAGATGGTGACAGAGCAGGTCAGACTGTGAGAGTCTCTGCAAAAGTGAGTGCCCATAAAGACTCTCTGTGTGAGTAGCTGTGTACCAGCGGGTGAGTGAAAGTCCGTCTGAGGGGAAACTTGGGTTCATGCACCCGGGGCTCTCCTCTGGAGGTGACTGCAAACCCCACTGCCCTGAGATTGGAGACCCTGGCAGGGAGGATCGTTTGCTGTTCTCAAAGCTCTAGTGAGTAGAGGCAGTGAAAACAACTGATCCTCACCACCTGGCCCCTAGCCCACACCATAACCTGTGACAGCAGAGCCGAATGAGCCCCAGATCCATGGAGAGGGCAAGGAAAAGTTGAAAAGGAGCCTTGCCACTGGTGAGGAAATGCCCACCAGTGCTATTTTTTCTGTCCCAGGACCAGGAAGAGAACTGCATTGCCCTGCCCAGCTCTATCCAGCCTCCAACCAGGGATCTAGAGGTTGGTTATCTCCTCATCAAACTTGGAGAGGCAGACGCCTCTCCCCCACACTGGAACAGGCACAGACATGTCAGATCTGAATGGGAGATGTGACAGCAGCTGAGTGGCAGCAAGCTGGGGAGCAAACCTATACACCCATTGCATGGACAGATTGTAAGGTGGTGGGAAGTGAGTTCCAGTGGGCCCACATGCCTGTCAGCAGATACAGGGATCTGCAGATAGTTTACAAGTCTCAGCACATCCCTCAATTAAATCTCAAGTCTGCAAAAAGTACAGCCCCCTACTCACAGTCTGGCTTCAGAATTGAGACTAGAAGACTGAAAAAAAAAATAGAAGTAAAAGCTACCCCCATATCCCTGAAAAAAAGGATTGAAGAAGAGGTTAAAAAGGGGGGGGGGTGGGGGTAGAAAAATCTACACAAATGAAGAAAAACCAATAAGAATATGAGTTTTATAAAGACCCCTGGGAGGTCAACCACTGAGAATACAGACTTCAGAACACAAACAATGAAGAGTCCCCAGAATCACTAATCTCGAACCACAAACCCAGATATCAATATATTAGTAGAGAATAAGTATAAATGAAGAGTGACAAGAGGAAATAATGAAGAAGTTGACAGTTGAGATAACAACAATAAAGAATATAATGAATGAAATAACAAACTGATAAGCATGAAAAGTAGAATTAACAAAGCAGAAAAAGAATCTCAGAGCTCGAGGACCAAAATATGGAACTAACCCAAACTATTAAAAACATAAAAAAGAAAAGAAACCTCCAAGAGATGAGTGGTTATTTCAAGAGACTGAACCAAAGATTAATTGGATCACTGAGGCAGATAGAGAGACAGAGATCACACTGGAAAAAACATTCCATAAAATTATCCAAGAAAACTTTCCTCATTTCATCAGTGGTGTGACCATTCAAACATAAGAGATTCAGAGAACACCTGCAAGACAAAAAATGAGAAGACCAATTCTAGTTACAGTAATTCACCTACACAAAATAGGTACAAAAGAAAATTCCTAAAGGCAGCAAGAGAGAAAGGTCAGACTACCTACCAGGGAAAACCAGTTACAATAGCAACAGATATATCGACAGAAACACTTCAGTCTAGAAGTGCATGGAACACAATCTTCAAAGTTATCAAAAATAAAAATTTCGGCCAAGAATTACCTACCCAGATAAGCTAAGCTTCATCAGTGATGGAGAATTAAAATCCTTCTCAGACATTTAATCCCTAAGAGTTAACACTGCTTCCAGACCAGTTCTACAAGAAACACTTAAGAAAGTATTAAACACAGAAGAAAGGAAAGAAAGAATGACAATGCCCTCATAAGAATGCAAGAAAAAGATTGAAAGCACAAGAGTATCAACTCAAAAATCAAAAGAAAGACAACATGTGAATTAACAAACAGCAGCAATTGTATAAGAAACCTCTGTAAGAAAAAATTCTATAAGAACTTCATGGCAGGGATAAACTCGCACATCTCAATAATTAGCCTGAATGTGAGTAGACTAAATGCACCACTGAAGAGACATAGAATGGTAAAATGAATAAAATATCATTAGGCTAAAATACATTGTCTCCAAGAGACTCATCTTACCAGACAGGACAATCACAGACTCAAAGTAAGAGGATGGAAAACAAAATTTCAGGTGAACACAGTACAAAAGAAAGCAGGAGTCATGATCTTAATATCAGACAAAATACGCTTTAAGCTATCAAAAATTTGAAAAGATACAGAAGGTGACTACATAATGATAAAAGTTTCAATCCATCAACAAGAAATATTCATCCTAAACATATATGCACACAACATAGGAGCACCAACTTACATAAAGCAACTTCAAGGTAAACTTAAAAAAGATATTACTCTAACTGGGGAGTTAAAACTGCAGTCACAACCCTAGACAAGACAAAAAATCAACAGGATGATCGAGAACCTCAACATGATGCTTGGCCAAATGGAATTATTTGATACCTACAGAACACTCCACCCAACAACCACAGAACATACATTCTACTCATCACTACATGGAACATACTCTAAGATCAACAATATCCTCGGCCATAAATCAAGCACAAACAAATTCCATAAGATAAAATTCTGCCATGCACCTTCTCAGAGCATAGTGGAATAAAAATAAATATCAATACCAACAAAGTTCCCCCAAAACCCACAAAGACATGGACACTAAATATCATGATGCTAAACAAATCCTGGGACAACATGGAAATCAAAATAGAGATTAAACGACACCTGGAAACAAATGAAAATGAACAAACATCTTACTCAAACTTCTGGGATGCCATGAAAACAGTAATAAGAGTGGAATCAATATCTCTATGAACACACATGAAGAAAACGAAAAGATCACAAGTTAACAGCCTAACAAATCACCTAAGGAACCTCAAAAAGCAAGACCACCAAAACCCTAACTTCAGCAGAAGAATCCAGATCACCAAAATAAAAGCCCAAATTCGGGACATAGAAGACAAAAAGATAATACAATAAATCAATGAAACAAAAAACTGGTTCTTTGAAAGAATAAACAAGATTGATGGGCCCCTAGCTAGAGTGACCAAGAAAAAGAGAGAAAAAGCCCAAATAAACACAATCAGATATGCAAAAGTTGAAGTCACAAGTAACCCCGAAGAAATACAAAAGATAATCAGAGATTACTATGTACAACTGTATGGAAATAAACTCGAAAATCTAAATGAAATGGAGAACTTTCCGACATCACACAACCTCCCCAGGGTGAAACAAGAAGAAATCGAGAACCTAAATAGACCAATAACAACACAGGAAAACAGCTGTGTCATAAGAAACTACCTACCAAAAAAAAAAAAAAAAAAAGTCCTGGTGACTTTCAAGCAGAATTCAACAAAACTTACAAGGATGAGCTGATACCAATCCTACTGAAAGTATCCCAGTCAATTGAGAAAGATGGAACTTTCCCCAGATCTTTTTATGAAGCTAACGTCACATTGATACCTGAACCAGGTAAAGATCCAACAGAGAAAGGGAATTACAGGCCAATAACTTTGATGAACATAGATGCTAAAATTCTCAACAAGATCCTAGCAAACTGGATCCAACAGCACATCTCAAAAATCATCCACCATGACCATTTTTGGGATGCAGAGCTGGTTCAACATTCACTAGACCATAAACGTAACTAAATATATCAACAAATGTAGAAACATAAACTGCATGATTTTCTCATTAGATGCAGAAAAAGCTTTTGATAAAATCCAGTACCCTTTCTTGATTAAAAACCCTCAAACTCTAGGCATAGATGGAACATACCTCAAAATAGTAATAGCCATCTATGAGAAACCCACAGCCAGCATACTGCTAAACAGAGAGAAATTGGAACCATTTCCCCTGAAAACTGAATCAAGACAGGATGCCTACTCTCACCCCTCCTTTTCAACATAACATTGGAAGTCCTACCTACAGCAGTTAGACAAGAGAAGGAGATCAGTGATATCCAAATAGGAAAAGAGGAAGCCAAGTTATCCCTCTTTGCAGATAGCATGATTCCATCCCTTGAAAACCCAAGAGAACCTGTCAAAAACCTCCGTGCACTGATAAAGAACTTTGGCAAAGTCTCAGGGAATAAAATAAATGTGCAAAAGACAGTATCATTTCTATACACCTAAAATAAACAAACAGAAACCCAAATAAAAAGCACAATCCCATTCACAATAGCCACACACCAAAAAAATGAAATACCTTGGCATCTTCCTAACCAGAGAAGTGAAACGTTTACAACAAAAACTACAAAACACTGCTTAAAGAAATCAAAGATGACACAAACAAATGGAAAAATATTCCATGCTCATGGATTGGAAGAATCAACGTTGCTAAGATGTCCATCCTACCCAAGGAAGTCTACAGATTTAACACAGTACCCATTAAATTACCAGCAGCATTCTTCTTGGATCTGGAAATGATTATACAGGAATTCATATGGAACATAAACAATCATGAATAACCAAAACAATCCTCAGCAACCCCCCCCAAACAAAACAAAACAAAACAAAAAAACAAAGCAGGAGGTATCACACTCCCAGACTTTAAACTTTATTATAAAGCTACAATAATCAAAACTGCCTGGTATTGGTACAAGAACAGGCATATAGACCAATGGAACAGGATAGAGATTTCAGAAGCAAAATCTCAATTTCTCAACAAATTCATTTTCAACAAGGCCTCTATCATCAACCACTGGTGAGAGGAGAACCTACTCAGTTAATGGTGCTGGGAAAACTGACTGACCACATGCAGAAGATTAAAACAAGACCCCTACGTATCACTATACACGAAAATCAACCCTAAATGAATCAAAGCCCTAAATGTAAAACTTCAATCTATTTTTATTTTTTTATTTTTATTTTTTGTGTTGATGTCTCACTCTATCGTCCAGACTGGAGTGCAGTGGCCGCTTTCAGCCACTGCAGCCTCGACTTGCTGGGCTCTGGTGATCCTTCAGCCTCAGCCTTCCAAGTAGCCGGAACTACAGGTGTGTGCTACCATGCCCGGCTAATTTTTGATTTATTGTAGAGATGAGGCCTCACCAAGTTGCCCAGGCAGGTATTGAACCCGTGGGCTCAGGCAATTCACTCACCTCGGCCTCCCAAAGCGCGGGATGACAGGCTGAGCCACTGAGCCCAGCCTAAAACCTCAATCTATAAGAACCTTAGAAAGTGCAGGAGGCACCCTTATGAAAATTGTTACTGGCAACCATTTCCTGATCAAAACCCCAAGTGAACATATTATAAGAGATAAGATAGACAAGTGGGACTTTATCAAACTGACAAGCTTCTGCAAAGTCAAAGAAACCATCAAGAGAGCAGGGAGACTGCCCACAAAATTTGCCAAATGTATGTCTGACAAAGGCCTAACATCTAGGATCTACAAGGAACTCAAATGTGCCGAAAAGAAAAAAAAAAAACAAACAGCCCCATTACAAAGTGGACAAAAGATATGAATAGACACTTCTCAAATGAAGACATACAAGCCACCAACAGATACATGAAATAATGTTCAGCCTCATTAGTCATCAAAGAAATGCAAATTAAATCCATATGAGATACCGCCTAACTCCAGTGAGGTTGGCCATCATCAATAACTCAAAAAACAGGATGTGGCGAGAAAGGAACACTTCTACACTGTTGGTGGGAGTATAAACTAATACAACCTTTGTGGAAAACAGTTTGGCACTTCCTAAAAGATCTGGAAATTGACCTTCCATATGACCCTGCAATCTCCCTACTGGGAATATACCCAGAGGAACTAAAATCACTCTATAAAAAAGATACCTACTCACACATGTTTACTGCAGTATTATTCACAGTAGCAAAAACATGGAACCAACGGTGCTGCCCATCGAAAGAGGACTGGATAAAAAAAAATGCGGTACATATACTTGATGGAATATTATGCAGTCATAACGAAGTACTAAATTGTGAACTTCACAGCAACTTGAATGGACTTAGAGTCTATAATATTGAGTGATCTATCCCCAAAACAAGAAACTGAATATCACATGTTCTCACTCATAAGGAACTTTGAAAAATTATCATAATACTATAAGAAAAAGATTGGAAGTATTGGGAAACTGCTGGACTAGGGTGTGGGGGGCAGTGGGATTGGCAGTAGTGGAAATCTTTCGGAGGAAGGGGGCACACCTCAGTAACAAGGGTACCTGCATAATGAACATTTGTATACCTAACCCCGAATTGTACTTCACATCTTTAAAATAAAAAATTTAAAAAATAAAATAAAATAAAAACTGGATTCATTAAAAAAAAGGAAAATCTATTTTCTTTGAATGCCCTGTATTTCCCACCTTAAAAGCATAAGACCTGTAATTTACCAAGGACTCCTAGCGAACTGAATAGCTTTTTATATGATTTTTACCTATTACTATACATATATACACACACTGCATAACTTTATAGAATTTTTATAACTTATCTTTTTGAAGTTAATATGACAAAAAATGACTGGCATGCATAAAATAGTATTCTATATAACCAGAAAAGAAACTTTAAAAGAACCTGGCGAATTTTATCATAATTTAGTAGAGATAGTTATATCTTTTTTAGTAATGTTGGTCTACAATTTCAGTTACCTTACAAAAAGTATGCAGCACCATTAATTAAAAATTCTAGAGCAAAATTAATATTATTTTCATATAAAAAGTTTTTAAAAATCAATTTTCTTTACTTACCTGCTTCTGGTACTTATCTAAAGAAAACTAGGAATTTTTTTGTGCTTTCTTTTTCATGGAATGATTTCATTTTATGTGCTGTCTTTTTTTTTTTTTTAAACTTAACATTCCTTTGATATTACAAAATATTTAATAAACTTTTAGGTAACTTTGAAGTTTAAAATTTCTCTATCTTATATTATTGTTGAAACAATGACATATTGTGTTTAAAAATACATTTTTCTTCTTCGTCCAAATGCTTTCCCATATATAACCTCATTTTTGCCACCACGACCACCTATTTTTGTTCAGAATGTTTGACCCAAATTTTAAGTTTAAAAAAGGTAATAAACACTTAATATTTATAGGACTTTTTAAGTCATCAAAAAATGTAAATTTTACCCTTAACAGGAGAGTGAGACACTAATAGATACAAGGAGCATGTTCTGTTTACAAGGAATTTTACAGAAATTGCTCTGTGTACGTTTATACTGCAAGTGGGAACCACAGTCAATGGAACCATGTGGATCATTTGGTTTTCACAGTATGAGATGCCTCGCCTCAACCATAAGTGATGAGAGTTTTAGATTGGACTTATTCAATGTGTAATTATATACAGAAATAGCAATGTGGATTATTGAGGTTTGAGAAGATTTGTGCATATTTTGAACTCTAGAGCATATAACTGTTAAGGAACAACTGGAAGCATAATTTTCAAAATGAGTAGCCAATTTGAGTTTGAGTTTTTCTGTGGGAGAAAATGATGTATCAATATTATAGTGAAAGTTTGTTCAAAAGATATACCTATTAATTTAAGGAAATTGTCTCTTAGTGAGTTTTTATGATGCTATTTCCTATTGTAATATCATGATTAAATATTTTTAGAATAAATTTTAATGTTGTTAACAATTGTCCCTTTATATATGTGATTTACAAAGTTTTATGTAATTGCATTCTTTTGAGATTCTCATTCCTACTAGGGGCCTGTTCTCCCATAAAATACAGATAATATGTATGCAGATAGGCAGGCAGGCAGGCAGAAAGATAGATTGATAGACATATAAATACTAAATTTAGATTATAATTTGGGAGGAGGGCGCAGACCTCTTGAGTCTTTAAGTATCCATTAGTCTCATATGATCTCCTATGACCCTTTTTATATTTGAATATGCCAACAAACTGCTTAGATCCTGGATATAGAGAACTCTCCAGGAGATAGCTGTGCTATCTTGATATGAGACCCCTGACTGATTTACTTAACAATTTAAAATTTTATAAATGAAATAAATTTGTGTAATATAAATCTTCACCTGTTACTACTATAAAGTTAAACTGTTTAGGATTTTAAGGAAGAACAATATTTAAAAACCTTGACACAATTTGATATATTCTCTTTTACTAGGACAGTTTCATTTTTTCTTTTTTGTCCTAAACCTCAAGCATATTCCACGTTTTTTTCTGCTGAGCTCATTGTTATTTTGGCTTTGAGGCTTAATGTGTCAGAGGTAAACTTGAATTATGTCTTATGCCGAAGTCTTTTAACTAATCAATGCCTGTCCTCAAACTGAGCTTGTAAACAGTGGCTGTTCAGATGAGGGCAGGAACAGAGCCCTGCCTGATTTAATTTATAGTTACACACTTTTGCGCGTTGGTTCTTGAGACCATGTTTCATCTGATTACAAAAGACACAGCAAGTGTCAATCATTTACTCCTTTCTGGGGGCTTCTAGCCCCTTGCTTTGAATTAGACAAGTGTTCTACTGAACAATTAGCGTGGGACTGGGAGATGTTCTTAGCTTTTTGCTTCTGCCAAGTAGTGGGGAAGATTTGCCTTTTTCAGTTTTTTTCTTAAAGGAAATAGATATCTTAGAGGGGTCATTCATTTCTGTCAAATACCTAATATATGTCACATGGAATGGCTATAAAAACTAACCAGTTCCATATATAACACTATTGCTTTCTTAACAATCGCTGAACGGTTGGATTTATATCCAGAAGACAATCACATTATGTTGAACTAAACTTTCATACTTCATTTATTTCTCCTTCAAGCACTGCAGCTGTAATAGCTGCTAGAAAGCTTTAAAAATATGCAAGAACATTTTAAACCTCCAGGATCACTCAGACTTCAAACTACTTTTTCTTCTTGTATAGCATCTTTAAATAATTAATTATTTCTTTTGTTTTCTTTTTAGTATTCTGATTTGGGAAATATTAAGGTATCTGGAAATGGAAGGAAAAAAATAGAGGAATAGACTCATGATTTTTCAATTTCCATAAAATCAACAACCTTGCTTTCTAGAATGGATTCTTACAGAGGTCAATAGTATACTTGTGTGTTGTTGAAGATATTTAGCACTCCTATCTAAAAGTCACAGGACGGTATTCCAAAGACTGTGAACAGCAACTTGATGGCTCCCCAGGATTCTCAGTTTCTATTACCACCAGTGGATTTTTTTGTCAGGATCATATTTGAGAAATGGTTGTAAGTTAGCATCAAATGGTTTGGAACGAATCTGTTTTGTTGGAAGAAGGGGTTTAATTAGCTTTTGAGCAACACAAATTAATCTGAACCTAAGTGAGGGTCTGAAAATTGATTAAACTGTGAGCACTTACTCAGAAAGTATCTGACCAGGAAATAAATTCATTTCTTCAAGGTCAATGACTTTACCAGTTGGTGGTGGTTTGGATTAACACACACTTGGGTTTCAACTATTGCTCAGTAGTCTCCCAACCCAAGTCCTACCCCAATGCTGCTCTTCATCTGCCTGATCTGATTATCACCATTGTCTCCAGACCTTTTCTGTCAAAAGCCCCATTGTAGAGTTTTTTTTGTTTTGTTTTCTGATGTAGGGAGCATTACAATCAGTGCAATGTTTCATTTTAATTGTTTTATTCAAGATTTAATTATAACATGTTACGATTTAAAAATAAGACAGAGAATAGCTTTACCTAGATTAATATTACCCTCTTAAAGATAGATATTACTTGTTCATCAAACAGGATGCATTTATCAGATAGTTTCATAAAATTGTACTTGATTTAATGGTCTGCCTAATTTTCTTCAGTGTCTTTGAATTGTTCTCCTTGGAGCTAAACACACATCACACATTCTCTCTCTCTCTCTCTCAAAGCATTTGGATACTCGACTCTATATTATCTAGTCATACAAGCTTGGGGATCAAGCACTGTAGGAAAATATTGAAATAATCAGATAAACTTTGAGAACAAATGAAAAAACTCACCGTTATTCCAAAAGAAGTGGAAATGGCAAAAATAAAAATCTCATTGATTTTAAAAGAGAATTTGAAACATAATTCAATCTTTTCACCCTCATTTAAAAAATAATAAATTGTGATCTTATGAGCTTCTCATCTACTACATTCTTTCATAGTTTGCAAGAAGTGGTAATGAAATTATTTAAGGTGTTTTCATTTCTCCTTGATTTAATGTCAAGTATAATTTAGTAGACAATTATATGCAATACCTTTGATAATTAATTTTCCACACCAAATTAAGCTTTAGCAACACTTCTCTTATCCTGGTGTCATTATTCTTGTAGAATAATGTTCACTTTCATTTTGTTTTCTTTTCTCCATAAGTTCTTAATCAATTTTTGAAATAAATATTAACTATTCCACATAACTTCTAAGTAAAATTTTCAGATTTTATTCTTAAGTTCATTACTTATTATAGAGTACAGATATTTATTGCAAAAAAAGCAAATACCTAGAGAAGTCAGAATTTAGAAAAGAAGAATTTTTCTTTATTTTTTTAAATTAAAAAGTTAAAACAATTCTCTATGTACTTTAACAATTTCTTGTCTTCAAGAAAGAAAAGTCTTAATATGGTAAAATCTAAAAAAAAATTCTGAGAAAAACAGAAATAATGGTTTTATCAGATATTGATATTCATACTTCTAAACATTTCAAACATTTTTTTCTGAATTAATGAAAGAAAAAACCCTGTAGATGTATTTTTCATTAAATAATTTCTGCTATCAATCGTAGCTCAAAAGTGGTGCATTTTGGACTATTAAAGTAATTTATATAGTTGAAATTTGCCTAATTTCAGGACTGGCATTGATGAATTATCATAGGGACCTAATTTTTAAACCCTCCTACTAGTCCATGATGGAGTCAGAGACTTAGCTTTTTCAAAGTTATCTCCTTCAGAACATTCACCATTTAAGCTCTGTACAGCTATAGGTTATCATAATCAACATTTTCTCTAGAGTTAAAAATATGTAATAGTATAGTTTTCTAATCATATATCCATCTTATCTTTCCAAAAAGAAAAACAAAGCAAAAACTCCTGATAAATTATGATGATTATACTCTAGAACTTGACATTTTTTAGCCAACTTTTATTTCAGAAATTAATATAATGGCACGAAACTTAAGAATGGTCAGAGAATCTTTTCTTATTAAAAAAAAAACCTTATAATTAGAAGGTATGTTATTTACACAATCACTCCATGAGTTTCCTTGTAACTTTTTACAATAGTTTTGTGAATAATTTTCCAACCCACAGTTCCCTGATTTTACCCTTGTATCAATACAGGAAGGAAACATGTAGTGTGATGAAAATAGAATAAAGCTGGTTATTGGGAGACCTACCTTTGGCACCAGCTCCACAACAAATTTATAGCTTTGTCAGAGTCCTTTTTCGTCTCTAACTCTCATCTTTCTTACAGGTAACACTAATGTTTGTTGAACTCTTACTATGTGCTAAGGATTGTGCAAAGTTCTTTTGTGAATTTCCACATGTATATTAGCAAGAATTATATAAATTCGGTATTATTATTATCCCTATGTGTTGTGGGTTGAATTTTGTTCTAACAAAAGATATGTTGAAGTCCTTACTTTGGGCTTTTTGGAAATAAGACCTTTTGGCTTTTTGGAAATAAGGCCTTTACAGACCTAATCAATTTAAGATGTCATCCTAAATTACGTTGGGTCTTAATCAAATGTCTAATGCCCTTATAAAAAGAGAAATATTTGGACACGCATGCACTGAAGAGAGCATCATAAAGATGGAGAAGTCAAAGACTGGAGTTATGCTGCCAGTGACCCCCAACGGCTAAGGAGAAGGCCTGTAATAGATTCTCCTGAGTCTGCAAGAAGGAGGCAACCCTATCAAAGCCTACTTTGACTTTGAACTTCTAACCTACAGAACTGTGAGGGAATACATTTCTTTTGTTTTAAGCAGTGTTTGTTATGGCAGCTCTAGGAAACTAACATACCATGTGAGAGATGAAGAAACTGACAAGTTATTTGCAATAATCTTGCAGGTAAGTGGTAGAACCAGGATCCAAACAAAGCTTTCACACTCCAAATACCCATCTCCCTGACCTGATAAGAGATCAAAAATCTTTCCAAGCCAATATGCATGGAGCTTGAGGCTATACTGAAAAATTATTAAAACACTAAAAGCAATCCCAGGCCTCTCCTTTCTTTCCTTCTCAATCAATGTGCCACTATACATATAAAATTCAGGTGAAAAAAATCTTGGTGTCATTCTTGATAACTCCTTCTGCAACCTTCCATCTTCCCCCCATACATGTCATTTATCATCAAGCCCTAACATTTCTGTCTTAAATATCTAGAAACTCTGCTTCTCTCCATCCTCACACCACAAACATTCTTGTTTCAACTAAAATGTCTTTTTGTACCTAATCTGCCAAAGTAGCCTCGTAGTTGGTCACCCTTTTTCGTTCTTGATCTTCTCTAATTGGTTTTCTGCAGTAAAAGAGTGATCTTTCCAAAAGGCAAGACTAATTATGACATTCTTTTTAAAGCCCTTAAAATTTCCAATTACTGTTGGGGGGAAAGACCAAAATCCTTATGATCTAAAAAGCCTGGCAGGATCTGTCCCCTCCTAATTTTCCCTCACTCTACTCCATGCTTTGCTCTCCAGGCATCTTGGACTTTCTCTAATACCATAAATATGTCTTTATCCTTTCATACTTAAGACCTGCATATGCTCACTTTTTTGTGAGTGGCACACTCTTTACTGTATTTCTCCATTATTTAAATTCTATTCTTAGCATCTTTGCTTACAAGTCAATTCACCACAAAAGTCTTCTCATTCTCCTAAGATTACATTAAGTCTCTTGTACACTCTAATGGTCTGACTTAGAATTCTGTGATTTTTCTTGACAGAACTTAATCACAGTTAGTAATTCTTTCTTTCTGTCATCTATCTACCTATCATCAACCTATCTGTCTGTCTATCTATCTATCTATCTATCTATCTATCTATCTACCTAATTACCCTCTACCTACCTACCTACCTACCAACCTACCTACCTACCTACTTACCTACCTACCTAAGGTGTTTGTTAATGTTTGTCTCCCCTTTAGATCATAAATTCCATGAAGTTCTTGAACTATTTCAGCACAAAACATGCATAACACACAGTATGCACTCAGTAAATATTTGTTGAGTGAGTGAATAAATAAATGAATATAATTTGATAAAATAGAAAGCTTGGTCTGTGCAATTTTCTTTTGAATATGCTGATTGAAGAATGTGCTAATTCAAAGATTTTTGAAATGTTTAGGTAAAAAAGCATTTATCTTTTGTCATCCATTTGATGGTATGACAGGCTGTAAAAAGTACACAAATAATTACTCTTAATTTTTAAAAAATATCTGATAATTTTAAAACCAGAGAACATGCCCTCCTTTTCCAATGGTGCATATTGATAGATAAGAAAACAAATCTTTAAAGTAAAATCTTAGAATCTCCATAAGTATACTTCTCCATACTAGTCTAAAAAGAAAAGCCATACATCATCCCAGAAGAGGCAAAAGGGACACATTATAACATTTATTATTATTCTTTATTTTAATCAAACTGACATAGGAAAAGATAATGATTTTCTAATAGAAAATTAATTTAAAAATAAAATTATTTTAAATAACACATACTTTTTTCATATGTATCAATCATGGGGATAAAAGGATGCTTGTCCTTGTATGTTTCTTGCCCCCAAATAAACATTATACCTGATAGTAAATAATAAGCATGTACATTAAAGTCAGGAAAAATTCCAGGATGCTCATTCCCATCACTATCTTTTAACACTGTTTTGGAATTACTGTTAAAGAGTGAGACTAGAATTATTAGGTAGTAAAGAGACAGTAATTTTTATTTTTAAGTTTCTTTGCTTTATTTTTTTATACAATGTTTAAATTTTTGTCACAAGTTTATTATTTCTTAAAAAGTAAAAACACTGTCACAATGAACAGAGATTTATGTAAAATCTATACTTACGTGGCAAGTTTGCCTATATTTAAAATAGAATTGGAGTCCGACCCATATTTCAATCAACCTGCTAAAATTATGTTACTTTGGACTATTGAAAGCATAAGGTTGTAGATTTAGGGTTAGGAGCCAGACAGAAGGAGAATTAAGCCAGGGTGGAGATTCTGGGGTGAGAGGCAGATGCAAGGTTTGATCAATATCATCTTGGGACTTCGAATGAGATGAAATGAATTATAAACAATTAGGAATTAATACAGTGCACCAAGTTTTGTTAAAGGGAAGTGGATAATAAGCACATACTATATACCATTTAATTTTATAAATTTTCCTAAAAGTTATGACATTAGAGAAATGTAATATAGAAAAATTAAGTAGTATCCGAAATTGAACAGCTAGAAACTGGCAAGGCTGGGATTTGAACCCACATCAGTCTGACACTAAAGATAGACTCAACTACTGAAGTATACTGCTGCTCATTTGATTGTTCCTCATGAAACTCGTGAAAAACATTAGCTCTGAACTTCAGGGAAGTCCATCAGATTAATTTTGTCTGTTTATCTTTTCCACATACAGACTGTCACTATTTTGAATGCTACTTTCTTTTTTTTTTGTTTTGTTTGTTTGTTTGTTTTTGAGTTGGAATCTCACTCTGTCACCCAGACTGGAGTACAGTGGCCGCTCCCGGCCACTGTAGCCTTGACCTGCTGGGCTCCGGCGATCCTTCCGCCTCAGCCTTTGAATGCTACTTTCAAACTCAGATTGTCTCAGTAATTTATAAGAGCTGCACGGATTTTTAAAATGTATTATTCAGTTTTACTCTGTCGCCCAAGCTGGAGTGCAGTAGTATGCTCACTGCCATCATAGCCCTGACCTTCTGGGCTCAGGCAATCCTTCCACCTCAGCCTTCTAAGTAACTGGAAACACAGGTGCATGCCACCACACCCGGCTAATTTTTTGATTTATTGTAAAGATGAGGTCTCACCATGCAGCCCAGGCTTGTCTCGAACCCCTGAGTTCAGGCATGGCTTTTGCCTCGGCCTTCCAAATTGTTGGGATTTTAGGCATGAGTCACCATACTGGGTGGATCTTTTTTTTTTTTTTTTCCAAAACATTTTTCAGAACTTATTGCCCATGGGTATATTTTTTATTTTTTCTTTTCTTCACCCAGACCCAAAGCACCAAACACTCATTAGGTGAATTGTTGTTGATGGAAAATATTGCCATTATTATAGTGTATGTTTAATGTTGTAATATAGAATAGTAATACTTAGAAAATATTAAAGTTTAGTAAACACTGTGATAAAGAATATTCTGTGAGACTTTATTTTCAGGTCTATAAACACATGTAGACACGTAAACACACATATATACACTTATGATATATTAATTGCAATGTAAAATATATTATTTATCTTGAAAGACTTGAAAGTCACTGGTCTTTAGAGCATCTTGATTTCCGAGTAAGTGCTATTTTGTTCCAAATTTTTATTTCAAGTTAATAAGACTTGTCTCCCTAAAAAAAAAAAAAATAATAATAATAAGCCTTATTATAGTCTTTAAGGTAAAATGGCATGCCTGTCTAGATTTCCTGTTGCACCTAATATGATACTTGACAGAAAACAGGTTCTCAACAACAGATTGTGAAGTAGCTAAAGAGACTAGGCTAGCACAGGGGAGCAGTGAGCAGGTGGCAAAATCAGTAGCTGGGCCCTCATAACTCTTTCTTTCAAAACTGCTATGCCAGAGCAGGAGACTGGAGAGATACCAAATGACAAGATGAAGGGTATCAGATATGAGCGTTGTTTATTTTAATATGGCTTGTTTTCCTCCCTGAAGTATTAGATGATCAATGTAAAAAATATACAACACAGAGAAAAGTAAAAAAGGGAGGAGGAAGACACCTGTAATCCTAAAACTGAAAGATGACCACTATTATCATTTGTAGCGTTTATAGTCTGAAATATTAACATTGGCTACATTTTTTTACCTTATCTTTTCCTATAATAATCTTCTGATAGTACCCTATGCTTGTGTTTCACCATGTAATAAATTATCTTTATAATTACAGTCTCATTGGTTATATAACAGTTCATTCTAGCTCTGTCATAGCTTATTTAAGAATTCTCTTACTGTCAAAAATGTTAGATTTCTTCTAATTTGTAATATTATAAATAATGACTTAATAAATAGCTTTATATGAAACTTTTCCTGATTTTTTGTTTCCTTAGATTCTCATAAATGAAATAAATAAATTAAAAATAATAAACTTTTAAAGATTCTTGATCTATATTGATAGATCTTGGAGCATTCATTGTGATCAAAGCTAAATGGTAAAGCACTGTGTTCTAGAAAACCCCACTTTAAGGGCTATTGTACTTTTCATATTGAGTGATTGTTAACCATTTTGATTAGCAATATGCATTTGCTTTTTTTGTTACCTGAAACATTATCTGTTGAGTTTAATATAAGAAACTTGTTATTGACCAACACAGCAAGCATAGCTTCTCCTATGAATGTGTGCAAAGCCAGCATTTTAACTGGAAATGTGGTTTGTGCATCTATGTCTGGGTCATATTTGATTTCCTAGATTTAAGGTACTGATTGAGATGGAAGACTTACTCCTTGTGTAAACAATAATAATAAGCTGTCTTTGTTTTTTGGTTCTATTTAGTGAGGAATATGGCTTTTCTATATTTGTTAACTGTGCCCACCATGTGGTGGGTGGTATGGAGGATTAATAAAGAAAACTTGAAGCCAACCTATTTTTATATGTTTTCTAGTTCATTAGAATAGAATTCTATTTTCATTCTATTCCTGTAGCAGTTTATTTTTCTTCATCAGGCAGACAAATCTTTGTAGTCTAGAAACAAAATTTATATAATTTTCCAGTTATAATAAACCTTCGGATGTAGAGGGAAGTATTTTGGCAATAAATTAGCCAAATTTGTAGCAAAGTATTTGATCACAACTATCAAATCTGTCGAGATATATTGATCTACCATTTTAATAATTAGGAAACACATATTTTACCAATTTAAATTAAGTATACTCAATTCTACAGTTTGTTTTCATTTTTTTCTCCAGATTCCACTAAAAAATAAAATTAGAAGAATACCAAGAAAGAATATGCAGGTTAACCTATTCTACTTTTCCTCCTTATCTGTGTCTCAGAACATTTTCCAGGGTCCCTTGCCCTTTGACAATTCAGTAGTTTCAACAAAAGGCAATGCTATGAACTGAATGTTTGTGTCCCCCAAAATTCTTACATTGAAGCCCTAACCTCCAATATAGCTGTATTTGGCGAAGGGGCCTCCATGAAAGTAATTAAGGTTAAATGAAGTCATAAGGATGGGGCCCTGATTTCATGGTATTAGTATCCTTATAACAAGATACACTTGAGACCCATGTGTACACCCTCTCTCTGTCTCTTTTTTGTGTGCCTACCTTTCTCTGTTTGTTCCTCTGTCTTTCTCTCCTGTGCATGTACCAAGGAAAGGTCATGTGAGGACATTTGGATAAGGTGACTGTCTACAAGGCAGAAAGACAGCCCTCACCAGAAACTGAATTGTTTAGAATCCAGATCTTGGGCTGATAGCCTCTAAAACTGTGATAATTTTTGTTTGTTTGTTTGATTTTTAAGCCACCTAGTCTATGGTGTTTTGTTATGGCAACCCAAGCCCAATACAGGAAGGAGCTGTCCAAAGGTTACAGGGCAAGAGGAGGGGAGAAATCTGCTTACTTCTTTCCCTTTCCTTCTGCTTTCTGTATTGTCTCTGTGAGTGCTTCTCCATCATAACTTCAGCTCCTCAAAATAAGCCATTTACTCTGACCAAGCCAGTTCTGACCAAGACATTTCCACCATGGCTGTGGTTCCCACCAAATGGATAGTGCTACCTTCTACTGTTCTCTTACCCCAGAGGCGGTGATGACTTCCAACAGTTGCCAGTCTCTAGTTATATTACTCTCCCCTGTTTTTTCCTCTACAATTGCGTCATCTATTGTCTTAGCCTGTTTTGTGCTGCTATAACAGAAACACCTGAGACTGGGTAACTTATAAAGAACAGAAATTTATTTTCTCACAGTTCTAAAGGATGGAAGTCCACGATCAAGATGCCAGCAGGTTCATTTGTCTGGTGAGGGCTCTTTGCTTCCAAGATGATGCCTTGTTGTGGCATCCTCCCGAGGAGAGAAATTGTACTTAACAAGGCTTAATCTTTCAGGGGTTAGAATGAGTCTTTCAGGTAATGCATCTTTCAGGTAATAATTGTTAGAGGGTTCATAAAACCACTCTGACTTGGCAGGTTAGTAATGTGAAATCTGTTCTCCTATCAATTTCCACTAAAGTCTTCATCTCTTTTTCTTTTAACTCATAATGCATTGAAAGGACAAAACTGCAAGTTAAAAGTTTCTTCCAGCATATTATAAATTGTTACATTCACTTTTAAGTTTTACTCATGTTCTCCATTTTTTACTTCCCTTTCTTACTCAAAAGCTTATTTTTTGTTATATCTGTCAGTTTGAATGAAAAAAATGATTGAAGCAAAATGATCTATGATCAAATTTAACACCAGGAAACTCAGAGAAATCATGAACTCAGACACTGATTTTATCACTGATTGCTTCTGTAAAATCTTTAATGGTTCTTTAGATTGTGTATTGGATGATGAGTTCTGATTCCCACAGATAATTGAGTCCTATAGCCCTTGGTTTAATTTTTTTCCTGGTCCACACTTTAAATTGTACCCAGAAAATTCTCTGGATAGAATTTGATTGCAGATATCTATTATGTTCTGATGAACACATATCAGCTCAAAGCATTTTATAGTGAAGTGAAACTGACCTTGTAATATAACAGTATACTTCAGGCCATTGAAATGTCTCTCTTATGTAATGGTAGCCAGTTGCAATTGTCTGGGAGAAATTTTGATGGGCCTCTGCTTGGAAACTTGTGCAAATATGCTCTTCATTTTCATTTCTTTTCTTAGGACTTTGAACTTTTTCTAGGAAGAAAGTGAGGTCTGCAAGGAAACAAATAATTAAATAGCATTTTAATTAAGATCTATCCAACATCTCACAAAAGAGATTTTCTATAGATTTCAACCATAAGTATGAGCAGAGTGTTCTGTACACAATTCATTATCATACTTTAATATTTGTCAGGTACTCCAGGGAACATGACGTGCTTTCTTTTCAATTGTTGTGTATTTTCAGCCTTATTCAACCAAAAAAAGTGCCACTAAGTAAATATTAATGTACCAATACTTTAATTGAAATTATAAAAATAATCTAACTGATACCATCAGAAAATATATGGTGATCTAAAATTATCAGTATTCATTAGTTAAGTCTGTGTTTCTGTATGCATCTTCATCTAAGCGAGTAAGATTATTTTCTCACTCAACACTGGAATTAGCTATAGCTTGGTCTCAGTAACCTCTTCCAACCCATATGCAATTCTATCTATTATCACAAATACCTACTTAGCTTAATTCTGTTAGAATTTGTAAGCACACAGAATCCTTTCCTTCTCAAATTTAGGAAGAAATTGCCAAATTACAAGTGCTTTCATCATCATCATCATCATCATCATCATCATCATCATCATCATATAACACTACTCTCCTCGAAGCGCCTGAGGCTGGGCTAGAGGCTACTAAATTGCATTCAGCTGCATCTGCCTCTTTACATTTACAGCAAGAGACATTTGCCCAAGTGTTACGCAGTATAGAAAGTGAGAGTTGCCGGGCTTGGTGGCTCAGCCTGTAATCCTGCGCCTTTGGGAGGCTGAGGTGAGTGGATTGCCTGAGCCCACGGGTTCGAGACCTGCCTGGGCAACATGACGAGCCCTCATCTCTACAGTAAATCAAAAAAATTAGCCGGGCATGGTAGCGTGCGCCTGTAGTTCCAGCTACTTGGAAGGCTGAAGCGGAAGGATCGCCGGAGCCCAGCAGGTTGAGGCTGCGGTGGCCGGGAACGGCTCCAGTCTGGGCAACACAGTGAGACTCCAACTCAAAGGAAAAAAAAAAAGAAAGTGAGAGTTAAATATTAGATCCAGATAATCCAGCTCCACCGCAACCAGCAGTTTACAATAATTTACGTATACTGCATGTTTTTGTACTGAGCTAAAACTGAACTTGAGAGGAAATTTCATTTTCAATACTGTAAATTTGCTATAAAAGAAATGAGAAATAATGTCCCCAAGCAGTGTCAGAATGACTGCTGCTTTCCCCTCTCGCTGCAATTAGAGTTCTAGCCCTGGTGATACTGATGGGTAGATATAGACACAGGTGACTTGTTTTTGACTGGTAGGCTCATGAAGCTGCTGGATGAGGGATTCCTGGAACTGAGTGAAAGATTCCTCTGCCTTCAGGACTCGTTTTGGAATAGGCCCTGGCTTCATGACCAAATTATAATGAGGAAATAGGGATTATACTTCATATAAGTCAGTATCTGAGAGGCAGCCTCTTAAATAGCCAGAGTGTCTTGTACGGTTTCTATAACTGACATTGGTTTGGTCTTTGGTTGATATGTTTTCATGAAAATTTTATAACTTAGGGTGTGCAGTTTCAGCACTTGATGCTCTTTTTGTCTGCATAGAGAGTTTACCTCCAACGGGTGCTATAGCCCAAACAACAAAACATATGGTATGAGAATATGCTCATTTTCCTGAAATTGATATGTGGATCTCTGATTAAATTATAAATTGCAAAACTGAATGATCATTCCATGATTTAAAAACAAAAGATTATTAGTACCAAAGGATACAGATTTAGCTTTAAGTGAAATAAATGACTATTCCACAGCAATAAAAATTTTCAATATAGAAGTAGTTTCCTTCTATCTTGTATTATTATTTAAACCATAATAGAACTGTAGTCTTAACTTTAGCTTCTTTCTAACTTATCCACAATTCTACTTTAAGTAATTCCTAGACCAGGCTACTAATCTCTGAGACTGTTCATTTTCACAGTCTGCTGCAGAATAAACTTGGCAGCGAGACCTGTTCCTTGAATTTCAGGCAGTGATATCTAATTACTTACTGGAAAGCTCTACTTGGATGCTCCTTGGACAATTGAAACTTAACCTATAAAATACTGAAGCCATCATTTCCCCTATGAAGGCCAGCTTCTACTCTGGCATTCCTTAGTTCAGTGACTGTCATTCCACATTACCATTTGTTCAAGAAAGAAATCTGGGAAATGTGCTAGACTCCCTTATCTCCTATATGTGCAAATTTATATACCCTCATTCCTCTATCTCCACTGTCACTAAGTTCAGGTCTTCAGTATGTCTTGAATGAAAAGTATCCCAAGGTGCATGAATGCACACACACATTAGTGTACACACATAAACATAATTTGTAATATCCAATAATAGAAGATTGGTAAATCATGTATGCATAATGTACCATGTAATATAATACCAGGAAGACATTAAAATATTAATATGTATATGTTTCCATATAAGTTCTGCAGAAAGAGGTATATAGTATTATTCCATTTGTAAGGTAAAATGCATATATACACATATATTTGAATGAAACGGGTTTTTTTGGTGGGGAAAAGAATACAACCTAAAAGTAATTAAGTGGCTATATTGGGTTGAGGAAGGAAGAGTTGGGTGAGGAAAAAAGATTTTTATGTTTCTTCTCTTTGTTTTAGGCAATGTTTGAATTTTTTCTCTCACTTGCAGTTCTTTAAAGAACAGTATTTTTAATTTCAGTGAACTTCATGTTATGATAACTTCTAAGTCTTAACAAAAAGGGATAAAGTTTAAGTTCAAGGACCATAACTAGACCAGATGAAGTGGCTCATGCCTGTAATCCTAGCCCCCTGGGAAGCCAAAGCAGTAGGATCACTTGAAGTTAGGAGTTTGAGACCGACCTGGGCAACATAGTGTGACTCTGTCTCTAGGAAATAAAAAATAAGTTAACCGGGCATGGTAACATGTGAACTATGATCTCACCATTGCACTTCAACCTGGATAACAGAGTGAAACCCTGTAAAAAAAAAAGAAAGAAAGAAAGCATAACTGAGGGAATAAGACTCTTTAAATTGGATGAATAAGATAGGAGGGTAGCCAGAAAGTACTCATATCTCAGAGCTACTGAAATTGTATCAAAATGTTGGTTCCTTCTCTAGAGTCTTCTAAAATGGGCCCTTTTGAGGCTTTTATAGAGCCTAGATTTGAGCCATCTGGAGGAAAAACAATACATAAGTTGGAAATGCTGAAGTCTGGATATGCTGATAATGTGTGACTGAACACTTATAAACTCTGGTTAAGAAAACCTCAGGGAGTAAGTAATGTTACTTGGAATGACTTTCTGCAAATAATTGGACCCCTAAGAAATCCATTTCTATGTATTGAAACCTTCAGAAAAACAGCTAAGAAAAGTACAGACCTACTTCCTCAGCACTAATTAGTTGCTATGCCATTGTTCTATGGGCTTTATGTTTCTAATCCTCATGACAATTTTTAAATTAAGTAATATCGATAGCCCTATTTTACAAATGAAATGTAATGTTTAGAGAGGTTGAGTAACTTGTCATTGTCAGATGCAAGTGGGCACCTCTCCCCTCAAAAAACAGAATTATATTTTGGAGAGTAGGTCTCTTGCAGTACAGGTCTTCCCTGCTAGTTGTTTTGGGAACCCATCGGCATCAGTGTATTAGCTAGTATTATTGTAAGAGGCTGCATTCAACTTCACTGATTTTTTTTTTAGGGGGTGGGGATTCTTTCAATGCATTTGCCCATTTTATGATGGGTGATTTAAGAGAACAACCTGCCTATACCATGCAGAGTGTTATGAAGTTTTTGTTGTTGTTGTTTTTACCAAAAATGGTATGATCCCCATGTCCCACTCTCCCTATTTACCTGATCTTGCTGTGAGTGACTTTTTTATGTTTCCTTGGATGAAAAAAGGCCTCATAGGGAAATGTTTTGCCAGTGTGGAAGAGGTGAAACAAAAAAATGGCAGAAGCACTGAAAAGCATCAAACTTTATGAGTTCAAAACTGTTTTGAGCAGTGGGAAAAGTGTCTCGATAGGTGTATTGCATCAAATGAAGAGTACTTTGAAGGTGACGAAAGTTTAAACATGTAAGAATAAATACACAATTTTTTATAAACAAATTCTTTTCTTGGAGGCCGCCCCCCCCCCGCTTGTAGTCAGCATGGAGTCAAGATTTGAACCCAGGCTATCTTGCCCAAGAGCCCAGAGTCTCAGCTATTGGTGTTAATGAAAAAATGTATAGGTTACACGTGTGGATGAATGCAGGGTTCGGGTGGATAATACAACTGAACACAAAGGACCAGGCAAAAGGTCTCAAACAGTACCATGGAGAGATCTATGTGAACCTCTAAAGCAGATCTGATGTTGTCAAGTCTGATTTTCTAGGAAAAACCAGGACCCAGATCGGCCATTTCCATATGATCAAGACTTTCCCTCCTACTTTGGGTCAGTCTTTCTTGACTCTTCTGCCACAGGGTAGTCAGACAGCTAGCTGTTTCCTTGGCATACGCCCATTGACCACAGCCTGAAAATTCCATGACTACTGAGCTCTATATATTTGGCTGTAACTATATTGTCAAAATGAATGGGTAACTCACTTGTGTTTTGTTTGGAGACAATTTGGACAACTTTCCTAAAGCAGGCTGATAATTTTTAATTTGTTCCCAAATGAGCAAGTTATTATTTAGTATACTAGAAAAATGCCTTGCTGGCTGCTGGACAAGTATGGGGAGAACAGATTTAGCTAATAAAAGTCTTTAACTGGAGACAAATCATGTAATCTTCTTTCTTTCTCCCAAACATCTGAAATAGAGACTGTGATGAGCAATATATAAGGTTGCTGCTCAGATTGAAACGGTACCTCACTTCTCTATCCCCTGACTCTTAAAAAAAAAAGTTATTAAGCGTTTATTGAACTAGACGCTTCACCCATATTATTCCATTTAACCCTCACAAAAACCCTATGAATTAATACAGTTTCATACTGTTAAAATGAGGAACTCAAGACTCAGGGAGATAATTATGTATGTTTTAAAAAAATCACCGAGTAAGTGGAAGCATTGGGATTTCAACCTAGTTATATGTGATTCCAACATCATTGCCTGAATTTCAATTTCCCTCTTTTCCCCTGCCTTCTTCTAATGCATTTAATTTTCATTTTTATTGCACAATTCTCCACTAGGCATTTTCAGCTGCTGCCAGATTGGTGTCATTGCCATTACCTGCATGTACACTCCATTTTCAATGACTCTGATCAGGTTCAGACAAACCTCATGATCGCCTCCTGCTTATACCGTCTGCTATTATGTTGATAAGGCCAGAAACCCTGGAGTCATTCTTTGACGCATTCATCTCTTTTATCACCCCATATACAATCCATCTAAAAATCCTATTGATTTTACCTTCTAAATATTGTTTGACTACACATGGTTCTTTCCGTTTCAGTGGCCACCATTCTAGACCCAACTACTATAAGCTATTAGTTGTACTCCTGCCATATTTTTTGTTCCTATATGGCTTCTCTTGATCCCTTAAATTTATTCTTCAGCCAGAGCTATCCTTTCTATATAAACATTAAGCAAGCCAATCACCCTTATTCCCCCTTCAAACCCTTGCTCTATTTAAATATTTTAGTAGTGATTTTCTATTACTTGAAAAACAAAGATAAAAATCTTTAATTGAGCCTAAAATGCCTGCTCAGCTGACCTCTGTGTGCCTCTCATGACTTCCCATGCCATGAAACCCCCTTTCTTTTTTAATTATATTTTCAAAGAGAGATAGAACAAGTCAAGTTTCCCCTGTCACTGGGGCTTCTGCCTAATAAACTTCCTTCTATCACTCTTGCATGAACACTACCCACTCTTTCTTTTGCCTTCAATTTAATAATTATACTCTGGTAAAGCCTTTCCCAGACTTCCTAGCCAGATGTTGCCTGCTATTGATAATACAGCATTTCACTTTGTGGGCGCAGAACTTAGTCTTACGTCTACTTGGGTGATATAATCTGCTGATAGATTCTAGCCTTCATTTTATGAAAGCATTTTAAAACTATCATATTCCCAACACCTATCTCAATTCTTTAAATAATAGTTGCTCAATATTTCTTGAGCTGAATGAATGACTGAATGATTTTTTTGTTGTTCCCCAAAGCAAATCTAAAATGGTCTTCTTTTCATTCAGTAATGATTTAAATAGATTCATGAAGTTTGCTCCAACTATTTCAATGAGCAGCATGTCCCTTCTTTGAAGATCACAGAAATTACAAATTCGTCACTGTTGGCATTTACTTGTTCTTCCTCCCTTCCTAGGAGATCTGCCCCTTAACATCTAGGGTCAAAATGCACTTTTGCTGATTCATTTTCTTCACTGTCTGTCTTTCTCCAACACCTGCTTTTTTGCCATAAACAAAATATTGCTAGTTTAGATTCGGTCCTAAATAAATACTAATTGATGTGAAGTTTCATGAAACTCAGTAGGAAATTCATGGAGAGAGTGTGAGAGAAATAACTTTGGCTAATTAACATTGCTCTCTTTTTTTTCAATTTTATATGGCTCTGACTTTAAAAGTTTAAAAAAATAGTATGGCAAAACACAAAGATGTGTTGAAAAGAAAAACATAGAAAAGAATCTAACAGACAAATGCTAACAAACACATTAAGGCTGAAAATTTGCATGGAATGAAATCTAAAGAATAGTTTATATTGGTTAAGAAATAATTCATCCAGTATCTCTTACATTTATAAACATTTATATCTTTTACATTTAGAAACCTCTCACATTTACATTTATGAATAACATAGGATCAAATATAAACATGGCAAAACTGACAGAAATGCAAAGAAAAGTGGAAATAACAACAAAATCCTAGGAAGCTTTAACCTGAAACTTTCAGAAATGGTCATGAAAATAAACGGACACATCAGAACACACATAGATACATATAAACATACACTCTCCCACAACATTGACCCCAATAAGTAGAGATCTCACTTTGTTTACTAATGCCCTCATAGTATTTATAAAAGTTTTTTATGTGTTAAGGTCAAAGAAAATGCCAATAACTTACCCAAACTAGATATTAAAGACATATTGTGTGGAAACAGTGTAAAATAAGTAGACAGTATAGTGAAAAATTATCCAATCCCTTGAAAAACATATAAATTAATTTTCCAATGAATCTTCAATTAACAAATCACAAAACTGACTATATGGAAGATGTAAGGAAATGATCCTGAATGTGACAAAATAGTACTCAGAAGAAAATGTATAGCTTTACATGAGAATTTTAAAATTAAAATGAATGTGTTTAGATAAGATAAATATAATATATTTATATTTTGACTAATGTTGATATTTTGTAATATTTATTTTTGCTCTTTTTATAATAAATATTTTTAGATAAAATTGAATTTCTTCCTATTTCCTTCCAAGGTCTATCACCCTCTATCACAAGTATTATGTGTTTCAAATACTTATCTTTATACTCTTGATAGTTATTTATAGCATAAAAAACCATCTAGTATGATTTTATTTTTAGTTACCTATATGATATGTAACAAAATTCAATTTGCTTTTTCATTCATCATTATATTCTTAGGATCAGCCCATACAGACAAGTGTATAAGACATATCACTCTCATTTTAACTGCTGCATAATATTCCATTCAATTTCTTTGCCAACTATTTGTCTTTTAGGTCGTTTTTAGTTGTTTGTGATTACAGATAATACTGAGAAGACTATAATTATACTGATCTTCTTGCCTACATGTGAAATAATTTCTCTATACCTAAAAGTGGATTTATACCTAAGAAGTGATATTATTTAGGCACGAGTTATATGTACAAAGATCTTCAGTGTAGCGTTATTTAAATAGAAGAGCTTTAGAAACAACCTGAGTATTCATATTGTTGGAGAGCTGAAGTATGTATCAGAGTAATAGCAAATGTAACAAATAATAATACAAATACACAACAATGCAACACTGATGTTAGCTAGATAGAATAGATTAATCAGAATGGACATGGACCGTACTAAATTTGCACAAGAATACTGCCATATACTGGCTTGATTTCAGCCATGGGACACATCATTTTTGGCAGCTGCTTTTAAATTTGGGAACAACTTGTATGAATTACACTTGAAAAATGTCCATAATATATTGTTTGAAGGAAATAGGGTGAGTTGCAGAATTTAATCTACACATTTAACATTTTATGTGAAAATAAAAAAATAAATAAATAAAAATTCACTGTTTACATGCCAGGGTTGTGGTGTATATAATTTTTCAGAATGTTTTGATATATTTAATAATATTTGACTCATAATTCACATTAATGTTTTTGATTTATCAGTTGTATATTTTTCACTGCATTTTCTTATTTCTCTTAACCCTCCTTCTAATCAGCTGATCTCTTCTCCTTCCTGCCTCACAAAAGGGCTGACACAACAGAGAGAAGAGAAAGAAAAGTAGTCAGTTCCTGAAGTTTCAAATTTCAGAAGTCTAACACGCAGGAAGGAATGGAAAGAACTCAGGAAATGGAGAAGAGATTTGGGAGAAGACACGAAGTTAGACGATGCCATTTTGACCACTTATCCCATCAGGGAAGAAAGAAGGGAAGAGTTAGATAGTAAGCAGTAAGGTTTTCATAGAATTGAGTAAGCGAGAAAGAGACTTGGAATCCCATAATTTTGCCATCCTGGGACAAAGCCAGATTGAACCCAGGATAGGGCAATGACAGGCTGCAGATGATTTTCAATGTTGAATATATATGAGGACTGAGGCTCCTCTCCAGAGAAGTGACTGCGTGTATGTCCAGGCAGATGGATCTGAGTCAATTTCGAAAGTCAAGGCATCCTAGAATGGTGCAGGAGTGACAGAAGGATTCCTGAACTCCCAAGGGAAGATCATAATACATCCTCTTTGTCCAAGGATGGCACAAATTTAATACTGGGAGTCATCTGACCTGCAGACACTCTGCAGAGAGAAACCTATGTAAATCCACAACCCAGACTGAATTAGGCATGAATCATCTCAGCAGATACCACAGTAGAAAGATGAGATTTTTTTTCTTTTTTGCACAATTGAGTTCCTTTTAGAGCTTAGATGTTAGACCTTTGTCAGACATACAGTTGGCAAATATTTTTTTTCCCAGTCAGTGGACTGTCTCCCCACTCTCTTGATGGTTTCTTTGGCTTTGCAGAAGTTTGTCAGTTTGATGCGGTCCCATTTGTCTATCTTATCTCTTATGGCATGGACGCTGGGGGTTTTGATCAGGAATTGGTTGCCAGTTCCAATTTCCATAAGGGTATCTCCTGCATTTTCTAAGGTTCTTATAGTTCGAGGTTTTACATTTAGGTCTTTGATCCATTTAGAGTTAATTTTTGTGTATGGTGATAGGTAAGGGTCCTATTTCAATCTTCTGCACGTGATCTGCCAGTTTTCCCAGCACCATTTACTGAATAGGTTCTTCTCTCCCTAGTGGTTGATGTTGGAGGCTTTGTCAAAGGTGAGCTGGTTGAGAAATTGAGGCTTTGCTTCCAGTATCTCTATCCTGTTCCATTGGTCCGTATGCTTGTTCTTGTACCAATACCAGGCTGTTGTGATTATTGTAGCTTTATAATAGAGTTTAAAGTCTGGGAGTGTGATACCTCCTGCTTTGTTTTTTTGTTTGTTTGTTTTGCTGAGGATTGTTTTGGTTATTCATGGTCATTTATGTTTCCATATGAATTCCTGTATTGTCATTTTCAGGTCTGAGAAGAATGCTGCTGATAATTAACGGGTATTATGTTATTTTTAGATTGATTCCTAAAAGATCTAAAAATTAACCTTCCATATGACCCCTACTGGGAATATACCCAGAAGTACTCAAATTGCTCTTTAAAAAAGATACCTGCCCATGTATGTTTATCACAGCATTGTTCATAGTAGCAAGAGCATGGAACCAACCACGCTGCCCATCAAAAGAGTACTGGATTAAAAAACTGTGGTACATATACATGATGGAATATTACGCAGCCACAAAGAAGGACAAAATCATGAGTTTCACAGCAACCTGGATGGATTTAGAGTCTATAATACTGAGTGATCTTTCACAGAAACAAAGAACTGAGTATCACATGTTCTCTCTAATAAGCGGATTGAGCAATTATGGTAATACTATAAGAAAAGGATTGGCAGTAGCGAGAAACTGCCACAAGGGGAGCAGGGAAGTGGGACTGGCAGTAGTGTGAATGTGCCTGGGGAAGGGGTGGGCACACCTCATCAACAAGGTTACCTGCCTAAGAAACATTTGTTAGCTAACCCTGAATTGTACCCCACATCTTTAAAATAAAAAAAATAATAAAAGAGAAAAAAAAAGAAAGATAAGGACAAGAACAAGATGCTACCTCTGCTCTTCCCGAAACTCTGGCACTTTGTGAGTTTCCGATTATAGACTCAACTCTGATAGAGAAAGTGGAATGGAACTGAGGGGAAAAGTGTTCCAATACTATGAGAGCATCTACTCTAAGTTTTTGTAGTAAAATAAAGTTGCAGTATTTGTATATTGGAGTTTTTAGAATACAATTTGTATCTGCCTTCCTTGGATCTCTTTCTTCTTTCACTTTCTCTTAATCCCAAATTCTTACTGTTGTGAACAGAGCATTTTTATGGAATAGGTAGAGATTTTCCCTTTTTTTCCCTATAAGCTTCTATGTTATGGTGAACTTTTTTGTAGCCTCAAACACTGTAATTAAAAATAACAAAATTTGCTATTTTTCCTCTATAAATAATATAGTAGGTAAAATAATTCTTAAATTATTTGTTGAGGGTTACATGTTTCTAAGCTAAATATCTCCCTTGTTACTGACTGTAGTAATCATTCATATTTTCTGCATTTAAATTTAAAATTATCTGACCAAATAAAGTAGATAAGGGCTTTTTTCTGTTTTCACAGAATGTTGTTAAATGCATTTTTTAGACTTTCTTTTATTACTACATTCATTTTTCAGCATTTGAAGCAAGTATTAACTCTGCTTATACTGTTAATGGCTAGATGCAGTCTTTCAGAATTTTCTTCCAAAGACAGCAAGACAAAATCAATGGCAGTTTCAGCTCTCTTGAAGATTGATGCAGCATTGCAATGCTTGGGAAAACCATGTGATCTTTTAATCAATCACTGAAATAAATCTGTGCAACTGGTGTCAGGAACCAAAGTCATTTCACACTCACCTTTCCTATTCTCTAGAATCAAAGGAAATGAAATCTAAATTAGTCTTGCAGAGCCACACTATGCAGCCTCTACTCCTAAAGGGATTTAAAATTTGTCACTGTTCAAAAGACTTGTCTTGCAATGAAAAAAATGGAGGTTGGCATATTTGTCTATAAATATGAAAGTGATGAAGCAACTTGTGTGGTCCTGGCTCATAAATAGGCTAACCCAGAATATTGTTTCATGAAACTATAATTTCCAGTCACTGGCACATAAACAGTGTAAACAGTGGCTTTATCTTCTCATAGATCCTGGAGAGATTTTGCAGAGATCTTATGATTCACTAATCTACCCCATATAAGAGTTAATGAAATATTTTTATGCAGAAGATTCTTTTCTTACTCTTGAATATCCTGAGGAAAGAAGTTTCTCTAAGAATGCAATTTATAGCCTAACTCTCTTCACTTCTAGGAACTTCTTCCACATAAAATCAACCCTTTATTTAAGTAATGGGGAAAATGCAAGAGAGACAGAATAATGAATAATTTAAAATGTAATTTAACCTTGCCCCGCAGTGTTGCAGGAGCATTACATAGTGAGGAACAATGTAATGATATCTTAGTAATGTTTTTTAAGAGCTTTTATTAGCTGACTCACCCAAAATCCAAGTGTGTATTAAAGGAGTGACCAAATTCAGTGTTTCTCAAATTCATACTAAAATAGCATCTTAAATCATCCTCTTGGCCTCTCAAATTGAGCATGCAGCCTCTCTGAACACTTTGCTAGTTGCCTAGGATCTTACTAGATCTGCAAATATAGCAAGCAGCAAAGATGTATAGCTGACTAGATCAGTGTAGCTCCAGCCTTCTTCCTGTAGTCAAACAAGAATTAATTAGTGACCCTGTAGAACTCCTCAACCCCTTCTCCAACTTTATCTATCCTTTTACTTTTCATTCATGTTTCTCAGCATGTCAAAACATGTGAAACCTAGGCTTAAAATCATGCTGGGGTCTTCTAACGGATCAGAGGAATGAGAATGCAATGGGGAATATGTGACAACTTTTGGGAAGCAAACTCAACTGTAATTTTGGCTACGGATAAGGGAGTTGGTGGCCATCCAAATCTCTGGGTTCAGAGGGGTATGGTTAACTTGAGCTTGATCCTGGCTCTCCCGAATCCCCAGAGCATGTGCTGTTATTGTTAAGCCAGAATAGTAGTAGTTTCAAAGCAGTATTTTATGAAGAGACGGGTGGCATCACAATTCTGGATTGTTCCCAGCAACATTCAGGGGTATATCTAAACAAAGTTCTAGTTTCCTGGGAGAGGAAATTTTGGCAGGTATCAGGGTTAACTCAATCTGTTGCAGAAGCCAGGACACAAGAGTAGAATAGACAAACAGGTGGTCTTCTGGAGGGAAAGTGTGGTTTCCTGGACAAAATGTCAAGGTTTCACATTAAGCACACCAGATATTGTAATACCAGTCATATTCCACCAGTTGGTTTCCTGGAAGCTATTATTAAACTGTCTACATTAGTCAAGATTGACTCGGAAACTGGGCAGAAGTGAGCTTTTAGGTGGAGGCCTCAGGGCTGAAGATTCAGGAGAGCTGAGAAAATCGTGAGCACTAGTTATTTTAGTCCCATGTTTGGGATCTTCATGTAACCACTGTGCATCCAGGTGCCCAGGGAATATATGACACGCATAAACCACAAGATTCCTTCTAGAAAGCATTTCTCTTTCTGATCACTTTAAGACCACATCATCTGTTATTTTAATTCTAAGTCTGAAGATGATTTATTGTCATTGCAAAGCATATGCTATTTTGGGTTTTGTAAATGGAAACTGGGTGAGATGTATCCTTTGAAAGACATTCTTTGGGGCTATGTTTAATCAAACTCTAGCACTCAGAATGATGGTGTTCTTGGCAGAATTTCAAAATAAAGGCCACTCTGAGGATAGGACATAAAATTATATTATAGCAAGGAGCATTTAAGCAAGACACTAAGATGACAATGCCAATTACAGTGACTTTGGAATATAGGACTATGAGGGCACACAATATAGTAAAATTAGGTCAGAACATTTTTGATAATAAATATGTTTAAGGGTAGTATCACCTAGAAACAGACAACTCAGGTCTTATGATTCAATAATCTTTTTTCTTATAAAATATAAACCATTTAGCCAATGCAAATGTAGAAACCATTTAGCCAATGCAAATGTATATAATTTCTTTATTGAAATAAATGATAATAAGCAGGTGAGGTGTGGAGAGTATCATAAACTTTGCCAAAACTAGATATTTGTATTCTGGAAGACCTGTATCTGAGGCTCTTATGCCAGGGATCAGACATAAGCAGTACAATGGTACAATAGTGACAGAACTGATTTTGATTCAGGATAAAGAAGTGGTTTCCTATCTGGTGGTGAAGTTTATTAATCCCTATCTTTCTGATTTGATAAGCAGAGTCAATTAGCATTTACAGGTGCAGTGGCTCATGTCTGTAATCCCAGTACTTTGGGAGGCTGAGGTGAGGATCGCTTGAGCCCAAGAGTTAGAGGCTGCAGCGAGCTACAATTGCACCACTACACCCCAGCCTGAGTTACAGAGTGGGACCCAGTCTCTCAAACAAACAAACAAACAAACAAACAAACAAACATTTCCCAAAAAAGAATGGTGGTCTTCATGTCTCCACATGCCTGTGTCTACAAACAATGTATCTACCACCTAGAAAGAAATCTAGTCCGAAACATTAATGCTATTCTTTCTGGAAAATTTTTTTTTTGTATTTTTTTGTTTGGAGGCATTACATAGTAAGCAACTACGGTATTGTGGAAAGATATTTTTTAGTTTCAACAGCATGCTGGCAAAAACCTCATATCCTTCAGAGCAGCGTCTGTGTTCTTTGCAGTTCTGTGCAGATTTTGAAACGGAACACCATAATTACAGACTTGGATTCTGTGTGTGTTCTCAAGCCTTGAGACATAAAAGTATTAAGTTTTCTTTCCTAGTAACAATGCAATGTTTCTTAAAATTGATTATTTAGTGTGGCAGAGACTACATCTTGTGCTGAATTAGGAAGAATGATTTATCCATTAACACCTTTTACTCATAAAATAAGGAAACAAAATCATGTTAAATCTGAGAGTCTGTACCTTGGAGATTCTTTTGTTTTGAATAAATAGGTGCCCCTAAGCCTTAATTTTCCTTTAGAGTTAGGAAGTTTAATGTAAAGACTAGTTCTTGAACTTGCAGTAAGTTGAGAAGGTATGTCTGAACCTGTCTTGGTAAAATCATCTCAAACCCACTTTGAGTGTAACCTCTGTACAAACCAATTAGGAGTGGCCTATTTGGAAGTGAAACCAGAAATTTATGATATTTATGGCAACGATGTCATAAAAGATGATTTTAGTACAATGGGGGAGATGTGAGAAAAGGTAGGCACATGAGTGAGAAAGCCTGCAGGTCTTGCTGCTTCAATAGCTGCCCAAATCCTGTGACTCAGGGCAGGCTTCTGCAAAGTCTTTTTCTTCAAAGATTGCTGCTAGTTTGGGCCAGACAGCAGAGCCATCTACTAGGTGCTCAATCTTTCTTGTTCAAAAGAAATGAGTCTATAATAATAAAAATACAAGATTGGAAGTCACCTCAAAAAATCTAGTCTAACCATCCAATTCTTGAATATCCTTTGTAATATCTCTGCTACATGGCCATCCAGTAGCAGATGATTTATTATCTTACAAAACAGTTCACTTCTTGTTTGTACAACTCCAGCTGTTAGAAAGATCTTGCTTTTTAAGACTGGAATTCTCTCTGTTTGCTGCTTCTACTCAATGTTGCCAGTTTTACAACCTGGGTTTGTACTACACAAATGTAATCCTCCCTGATTGTGGCAGTTCCTCAGATAGTGGAGGACAGCTCTCCTGTTATCTCTGAGACTTTGTTTATTTTTTTCTCAGTGGTGAACATTGCCAGCTCTTTTGACCATTTTCCATCTAATACAGTGTTAGAACCCTTGCCAGTATAGTTGCTTTCTTTTAAAGCCACCAGAGTTTGTTTATAACTCTTGACAAAATGTAGTATTAGGAGTGGAACTTATTCTAGGATTGGGATAGTCAAGAAGAGAAGACAGCCGGACATTTAATCCCCCCCCAAAAAAGACTTTATGCTTCTATCAGTGCAGATTAAGCTCACTATTTTTGGCAATCTCAATATTGTGTTGATTTTTCTAGAGTTTCTTGTTGAACAAATGCTCTACATCTTTTATACTTATGGACTATTGATAATTTACATTTTCTCCATCCTGTTCTCATGCAGTTGTTTTAGAATCAAGTAAGGGAATTTTATTTTTCTGGGTTATATTTTATCTTGTTGAAATCAGACTATTACTCAAGTTTCTCAGAATCTTTCTGCATCCAGATTTAGGTAATTAATATATTATCTCCAGCCGGGCTCGGTGGCTGAGCCTGTAATCCCGTGCCTTTGGGAGGCTGAGGTGAGTGGATTGCCTGAGCCCGCGGGTTCGAGACCTGCCTGGGCAGCGAGACCTCATCTCTACAGTAAATCAAAAAATCGGCCAGGCGTGGTAGCGCATGCCTGTAATTCTGGCTACTTGGAAGGCTGAGGCGGAAGGATCACCGGAGCCCAGCAGGTCGAGGCTGCGGTGACCGGGAGCGGCCATTGCACTCCAGTCTGGGTGACAGAGTAAGACTCCAACTCAAAAAAAAAAAAAGAATTATGGATGCCTATATATATATATATATATATATATATATATATATATATATATATATAATCTCTCTGTACCACAGGTTCTTCGTCAATGAAAATGGAAACTACCTTATAAGACGATTGTAATAAGACTGTGTAATCCAACACATGGAAAGTGTTTAGAGTGGGGAAAATATATAAGTGCTCAATAAGGTAAATTATTATAACTTTGCAAGCAAGTCTAGTGTATAAAGATGTCTATAAGATCATGAAATAAGCCACTACATGTTGGAATAAAATATTTTAGTCAAAATTATGTTGTAGAAACTGTTTGGTGAAAAATTTTTTAATAAACATAATATAAATGAACATTCGGAGGCCTTTGCTATTACAGACCCCTAAGAGAAAAAATATTTTTGAAAATGTCCATACATTTCCAAGTTAGGGGGCTATATAATTGGACAAGTTGAGGCTCATTTTGAATTGTCTCCTGAAATCCACATTCCAGCTCACAGAGCCATCTGTTACTAGCAAATGCTAGACTTACCAAAATGATAAATTGCTTTGCATCTTCTCTATGTGAAATCATTACCCAAAGCTGTAGGGGTGGATCCAAGTTGTTAATGACAAAGCACCATGTATGTGAAAAACTTATAACTTTCCTTACTGCCAATTCCATCACAAGAAGAATTAACAGAACAGCAGAGAGGAAAAAACTCTTGGTTTGTAATATTCTCAGATGTGAGTTCACATCTAAGCACAAGAACATTTTACACGTGTGGTCTTGAAAAAGTTACTAGCCCCTCAGTCCCTCTTTTATCTTTTATGGAAATGGAATAATAATAACTTCTAGAGTTACAAGGACTTTGAAGTAACAAGTGTAAAATACCAAGTATGATTAATACCAGCAGTTATTATCAATCACTCATATAAATGGATAATGGCGACAAGAATCAACAAGAATTTATTTGATGCTTATCTAGCTTCCATGAACAGAATTTGAAAGCTAGTCATGTCAATAACACAATCTTATTGGAAGACAATAGTGAGAGGAGAATATTGAAAACAGGACCATACAATATTGTGATTAAGTGCTTTGGAATCAGTGTGAAAGCAAAATCTTAAAATTTTTCATTTCCTAACTGAAAATAAAGAACAGAAGAAGTATGAACGTATAGAATGGTTTAATATCCTAGCATACAATTTCATTGAAACACAGGAATATTAAAAGTTTATAAGTTTACTCAACTTTTATTAAATGACTGTCACCTGCTAGGTAACCCAGACTCTAAGAAGACAATGCCCTTGGTGGCCATAAAAGGTGTATCATTGTATGCTTTCAGTGTCGAAGTACTCTTTCTGAATCCATGGAAACATAAATTGAAAATATTCTTATCTCAAAAATCATTGAATAATGGAGCACTGCTAACATTTTCTTTCTCTCCCTACACAGCACATTAAGCATGAAATGGAACCCAACATTAAATAGCTAAGGTTTATCCTTTGATTAGCTTTTCTTTATCTCATTAGTCAGTGAAGCCTTTGTTTGCTTTGTAGAATTAAAGTATGATGCTGGAGAATTAAAATACATTGGTAAAATGAAATTATTCAGTGAAAGTCAGTCACTGTACTACAATATTTGAGACATTCAATCTCCCATAAAAGACGGATATACATTGACTTTAATTTGGAGGTATATTTTTATAGAAAATTCAACAAATCTCCTTTAAAATTGAGAATACTTTTCAACTGTAAATTTTCAAGTTTCCAGTATTTTAATTTGTTCTCTTATACATTATTGTTGTTTAAGTAATGCATCTGATATTTACCAGAATTAATTGTTTTGGCATCTTTAAAGTTTTCTGCTTATAAACCTTCTAAATACTAGAATTTTAACTAAAGAACATTTTTTGAAATAAGTTTTTATTATTCATTGAGAAAATATCCAAAATCTTAGACATTTAATTTTTTTTAAAGAAATCAAAGTAGGCTTGAAAACCTCTTCTCAAATAGAATATAATTTACTATGTCATAGTAAGAACAAGATTTTATAAACCACTGTGTAATACATTTTGCCACAATAGTCAAATGTTAAAACTGGACACTGAACACTGACTAAGGAACTTAGAAATAAACATAAAATGGAATAGAAAAATTATCACTGAGCAAAAGCTGAGTAATCAAGCTCTTGGACATAAAGTAATCACTTAAAGATTAATCACAAAGTAAATCGTATGTCCAGAGGATATATGGCTTATCTTATTAACTATTGTAAGTTTTTTTCCCCCAAGTATAGTAATTTTCCTGAAAAAGAAATTGTCAAAGTGTAGGAGGGTCATTGTGTCAAGATAAAAGAGGATATGTTGTCTAAGAAAGAGCGTATACTCTCCTTTATTTGTATACGTGTGCCTTAGAGGCCACTATGAACGTCACAAATGTAGCGACACTCTGCTGAGAATTGTGCTTCCAGTTCTCAGAGTCAGGTCTCACAGTTGGAAGCTCGAGAAGGAGAGGAGCTTACCCCTAGTGATGAGCTGTATGAGAAACAAACTTCTAAACAACATTCTTTATGGTTGGCAAATTTTCTCTTATGACCACACCATCAGTTCCCCATCCCCCAACCTGTGAATAAGAATCAAGACACCCACTAGTGTAAGTCTCAGAGAGGGAGAAGATACTTGCAAGGAGCTAATCACAGCTAGCAAGGTAATTTTCCTAGTCAGGAGTGTAGAGTAGGTAAAGCAGCTGGAAAACTAAAGAAGTGAACAATGATGATTTTATTCAGATGAGAAAGCTAAGCCAACTCTCTGGATTAGGATGCATTTACATGGGAAGCAATTTAGAAACAGAATTAGGGAGGGTTCCAAGAAAGGTAATAAAAATATTTTGTGAGCTTATAGGGCAGCATTTCCAAGCAAGGTGGTCATGAGTGAGGCTCCAACAAGATAAGTTTGTCAAAATCAATTTGGGTAATGCTAAGTGCTTTATTCATCCCCTGGAGAATCACAAAGTTTAGAAAGTTCCTTCAACAAATGAATCTGCTTATTTTGTCTAATTATTTATGATATTAAAGACTTTTTAACATAAACTTTACGATTTCATAATTGAAGAAATATTTTATACCTCACCAGTTCTAGGGAGCAAATAGAGGCATCAAATTACTGGTTCAAATTCATATCACCAGGTGCAAGGTGGTAGCAATGCCTGTATTAGAAATTATGGGTATTGTCCAGGGCACTTGAAGCTACATCAGCTCAACACAGAGAACTTTGAAATAAATTATAAAAGACTTTTTACCCTGAACCCAGCCTTGCTGAAAGATAGTTGACAGAATAAATAGCTTTAAAAGGAATACTAAATTAAGAGTCAGGAGACAGATGTCCCAATACTGGCTCCATCACTACTAGCTATGCAGGACTGTGGGAAATCACATACCCTTTCTAGGCTTTGGATCCTTTGAACTAGGTGATTGCTTTAGGCTCTCCAGCAGGTGTCTTGCTTCTCTATTAATAAAGTCCCTTCTCTTGTGAGGACTTGTGGACTTATGGTTTATTAGAATTGACTCTCCTTCTCCTTGTTCTCTCCCCTCTCATTACAAGGGTGACATTGGCCATTGACCAAGTACATTCTTCTTCCTGCACCTACCCTAGTCACAGAGGTTTGTTTACCAATTGGCACGTGACCCAAAATGGGCCAGAGTTCTCCCAGGAAAAGAAAATTTCTTTCTGTTGGGGTTATTAAACTGGTAAGATGTGAGTGTGGACCCAGGGGACTCATGTTTCCTTTTTTCTTTTCTCACCACATGAAAAGAGATTTTCTAAGAACTGAAGGAAGAATCTGGATGACATTAGACATCAGCTTTTCCCATGCTGGCACTATTGTATCCCTGGACTTATAAGTCACAAGAGACAGTAAATTCAGTTTACTTATGTAAAATGAACTTGAACTGGATTTACATTGATTATAACCCAAAGAGTCTTAATTAATAGAGCCCACTCTAGTTTGAACATGCGATGATTTTAGGAGATATTTATGCTATTTAAAACAAGGATATTTCATGTTCTTAGAAAGCTCATGGAATATACAAAAAAAATTCACACTTGATTTTTTTTTTTTTTTTTTTGCTAAGTATTCAGTCATTGAAAATTCACAGTGAAGGGAGTGAATAAAACACTTGTTTCCGAGCTGGATGTGTAGAAAAATATAAGTAGCCTCAATAAATTCACTGGAGCACTTTCTTCAGGCCTTCTACATGCGTGTTCATCTTGAGTTAGAATATGTAAAGTAGAGCAAGTTTTGTGTCGAGGAAGACGTGGGGGCAAGTCAAATTAAATTGTTTGAGTAATTCAGGCCCCTTGTTAATTATAGAGGAGAGAGTACACCATTTGCAAGGGGAGAGGACCCAAGTGTGTGTCTCACACAGTTAGATCTCCAAGGACATATGCAAATGATCAAGTAGAAGATACGATGTTATCACAGAAGGTCCCTTTAAATTCCATAATTCTTTGCACTAAACTTCCAAGGTCTAAGTTAGTACCTAGTGCAGAGTCATGCCTATAATAGATACTAAATAATAAATATTTATTGATGACAAAGATAAGAAGGTCTGGCAAGGCCTCTTTGTCGTTTGAATACAAGAAAATTGAGTCAGCGGACAGGATGTTTGCAGTTAGTACAAGACTCCACAGAGAAGAAAAGAAAAATGGAGAAAGAATGGATAATCTTCCACATTCTCACAATGGTTAGTCCTTCCACCCAGCAGTCTTTGATTCTTTTATTAAATCCTCTAAATGTAAAAATTTCTAACCACTGTTTTGAGAATTTAGAAACTGCTGTAAATTTCTAGAGACTTTGCTTGATAGGGTCTCTTTGTTTTCATTGACCTTTAAATTTAGGATCCCCTCTCATTTCTCTTAACTAAGTTTTTAAAGATTTTCAGGCTTATACAATATATAATCTTTGACGGTTCTATCTCTTAGGATTTTTAGCTTCTTTTTCTTTCCAATTCTTAGAAGAAGATTAAAGCATTCTATCTGAAAAATGTAGATGTATTGTAAGATTCCAAGCACTTCATATAAATCTTATTTACTGAATATTTTGAGAGAATAGTAAATTTCATTTGCTTTTTCTATGCATTGCTTCATTGTAAACAGATAGGTAATGCAAAACAAATAATTGGGAAATGTGTGATGCATATTTTAGTCTTTAATAGAATAGACATGTTTCATGGGCTTACAGTATGAGAAACACTGAGTACGTGAATATGCGTGTGCTCATATGCCTTAATCAATACTACTTAGAATATGAACTACATGATCCTGCTCAATTTATGAGAAAATAAATAAAGCAGGAGAGACACTCTGGATCCCAGAGGGACTTTTTTTCCCCAAAGCAATCAGACATCTGGAGTCTTGGTCTGACAAAAATCAATGACTCTTTCAGGGCAGTATATCTTCAGATATGGGTGTGGGAAGCAGTAAGGAGTGCATAATAAGAGAGGAATTGGTGAAAGTGGAAGACAAATAAATAAAAAAAACAATGAGGAAAACTGTAACCTTATGCCAACTTGTAGGCTATAGCATAATTATGGGATAAAATGATAAAAAGTATATTTCTATGGTTTCCAGAAATAGTAAATAGCAACATTTTAAAAATCATCTTTCTAGTAGGTAGATCATATTCCTTCCCCTGTGTATGTCTGTTCAAATGGATAGAAATCACCTCATTTTTTAGCAATATATAAAGTACCTCTCACACATGGGTGCTTGAAAAACACTGTATGACTCTGAATTTATGAGCTCATAAAATATTACTATCTAATGGAAATCAGTTTTAAAGTGTGTGGGGGAGACAGGGCAGAATTTGTTCCAGCATTATCACAGATGGCTTGACCTTTTTTGTATTGATCACCCTATGCCTGCATTTACCCACTCAAAAATATTTCAGCAAGCAAGCCCTTAAATATATTTAGGAACGAACACTATTTATCCATATTTCTTTCACAATATACATAAATAGTCAAAAAAAAGAAAATAAACTTTTTTATTCTTCTTTAGTATATATTGTTATTTAGGTTACAAGCATGCCACTGTTTGCAAGGTGATTGAGGAAGATTTAAAAATGCATGTAGTTAACCTTACAGCAGTCCTTGTAGCAAAAGCTCTTCCTGGAATATTTTGAGCTCCTCAAATACAATAAAGATAACAAAATAAATAAAAAAGATAAATGCACATGTAAACTATTTTATTATGATCATCATAAATGATAGATGACTGATATCATATACTTTATTTTTCCAAAAATTAACACTGTATATTCAAAAATTTCAAGCATATAAAGTAATGCAAAAATATACAGAAAGGAGGAAAAAATGGGATTGGCTATTAAAACAATTTAACCCTTGAACATTTAACTTCAGACATTAGGAAACAATTACTACTGTGGGAGCTGCTTTTAAAACACATCCCACTTGAATTATTGTGCACATGTCTACATGGGATTTGGCAGGTAGAAAAAAGGATTTATTGATTTCTGTGGAGGATTGCTTCAGACTTGCTGCTTCAATAGGCTTTCACTCTAGGTTTGAGTCTTACAGAATACACTGAACCCTGGAATCCTTTCCTGTCATTGCAACCCCCAAAGTGACAAGTATAATAAGCCAGGGTTAAGAAAGACTCTACACTGCATGTGGAACAGCTGCTGGGTGCTGTTGCAGAAATTTAAAGGGAAAAATGCTTTAGGGGAGAAACATTGGCTGTTAATGGGCCTTCAAACACCCAGGTAGTTTCTATAAACAACAGCGCATATTGGTCTGAATGTGCATCTAGAAGAATGTCTTACTCCCGAGTTCTCTGAGCTTTGCTTTCAAGACATCTGGGAACTTAAGGTACTGGTAAGAAGGAGTGTAATCAGGTTAGACATTGCTGTCTACCCAGGCCTAGCTAGGTGTCTGAAATTTTGGCTTTGATTATTATGAATAACATATGCTGAATCGAGGAGCACTTTATTTTGCAAGAAAAAAACCCTACACAAAAGACTATGTTTAGAAAGGTAAAACAGTTTAAAGACACGTCATGAAGAGATATATGAAACATCTTGAGACAAGAAAATGTTAAATAAATCAATTCATGCAATAATGAAATTGGAATGTCCTTTTACAATCCATCTTCCTTATTTTAGGAATGAGCCCACCCAGCTACTTAGAAACCAGTACCAATATTTCTAACATCTCAGTCCAGTGTGTCTTTCCCTTCCTCACTCAGGGTTAGCATAGTATGACATAGTGTAACAGGATTGACTTTCCAGTGAGAAGTCAGAGCGGCTTGGAAATCTGAAATCACAGACCATCCCAAGTTCTTGCTATGTTTTCAGATAGAATGGGTAGATTCATATCAACAATCTTCAGAAAAATAATATTTATCAGTAATTGGTTAAGCTACTTATACAGAGGTCACTCAGTTAGGCTAAGAGGCTTTGTATCTCACAAAAACCACTCCCTGCTTCAGCTTCAGCTATCTGTCCAGAAGGGATCAGGAAGTCTGTCTCTCTCTGTCTCTCTCTCTCTCTCTCTGTTTTTGTGTCTATTCTCTCTTTCTCTGTGTCTCTCTCTCTCTGTCTCTCCTCTCCTCTTCTCTTCCTCTCTCTTTCTCCCTCTGCCTCCCTGCCTCTTGGCCTTCCACTAATTACTGACCACGTGGACTTCAGTGTCGCATAATAGAACCTGCCTGTTTGCTTTTACTTCTCTCAATTCCCAGTCTCTGAAGGCTGATATTGTATTCTTAGGTGAACACAGAGAGTGTTTTTCAAAACCTATTTTCTTTATAGCATGTCTGTGAGAAAGGACTGACACTCCATAAATTCTAAGTAGGATTAAAAAGTTTCATTTAATGCGTTTGTTACAATGAGGGACACGGAAAGTCAAAGGCAGAGTGAGACAGGGAGTGGTGTAGGGCCTCAGAAAGTGGTTGCCGTGTGGTCATCAGGGAATAAGGAGTGTAAAAAGCTTCTTGCACACATCACCTCACTTATAAAAACCAGAACCACTTGGCATCTCTCTAAGTAACAAATGAATCTAAGGACTGAAGAGAAGCTTTGTTGGCAGGAAATAGTCCCCAGGGCTATGTGCATTTCAGACTGTGTGCATTTTCCATATAATGCATAGATCATAGATTACAGCACTGTGTTGACATCTTTTATACCTAAAGACTAAATTTTGCAGGTTCTGGTCTATCTTATGATCACAATTTCTGGGTGTAAGAGACTAAATTTGGATAGTTGAGATAAGGAGGAACTGTCAGATACAGGGAAGAGGAAAGAAATGTGAGGAAAAATTCAGAGAAACAAGGTACAGAAGATAGTACAGGTCTTCAACCTTGGGAAGGCTCCTCTCTCAACTTTCAGGACTTGTGATTTAAATGAAAACCTCTGTTCTATACAAACAACTTAAAATTGACCTGTAGGTTTGAGCCCCACCTCCTCAACAGTGTCTGAAACTTGCTGTCAGCATGTACATCTAGCAGAGTATAAATAGCAAGATTCCTATAAACTGTGGCTGATTTTTTAAATTCCAAATCAGTTTCCACCAGAGCACTGAATTCACAGGTGGACTAACAAATCTGCCGGAACAAGAGACCCTTAGCCAATGGGGATGTGATGTTGCAGGCACTAAAACCTAAGTTAAGTTTTAAATGTCCAGTGTGCCCCAGAGTAAACCAATTCCCTGCTTTGTTTGTCCCTTTGAAACATGGAGGCAGCCGATTAACTTGGTGCCACAAAAGCTGTCTATAAAATAAGACGTCTCTACAAAATACGATCTCTCCATTTTCTGTGCTACTCATTAGCAAACGTCTCCTGCTGAATACCTGTGGACTATCTGTTGAATCTGCCTCCTCCTCAGATACCAAAGCAAACACACAAGCAAACCCGTACCTGTTGAAAAGTCAGGAACAAGTAAAACTTCAAAATCTCATCCCACGATCCCCTCTCCCCCCCACAGCCTGATACCCATTAGCATTCAAAAAACCATCCTAGGTTGTAATTCCTGGCAAGGTTTACTTGAGAGTGAAATAGACACTGAATAGTGGACAGGATGTTAAAGTGCTCAAACCTTTTGATCCCCAACCTTGGAGTCACTGACATTGTTTACACCAGTTGTTGCTTTTTTCTGAGGAAATTGGACACTCTATCGTGTTCAAGTCGGTCTTACTGCCGTTGTGAGGTTTTGAAATTTTAATTGTTTTATTTTATTTTAAATATGTAGGGTACCATTCAGGATCAGGTATACAAATGGTCAACATACAGGTAAAATCGAAATTTTAATTGTTACAGCATCTTAGCGAGTCCTTTAAAGTCTTGAAAATATTTAGGATCCTACCTCAGGCATACAAATAAACTGCTCAAAACCTTCGGTCAAGTTTAAGCTTGAAGCTGTTGTATCATTTGGGTTATTTTCACAGGCACGGTTTTCTAGGCTAATCTTTCCAACACAGTTCAATTTCTGAACCCTAAGTGTGTCAACAACCATCTGTAACTCTACTCCAACCCATCTTTTCCAGTTTTGGTGGTAATACTGATCCCCGACATTCAGGACCTCGGCTAACTCCTCTCAACTCTTGGCCTGGCCTAGGGCTGACTCCTCTAAATTGCAAAAGATAGGCCTATCTCTCTTCATCTCGCCCTTTCGCTAGAAAAAGTAATATGGCAAAGACAATAGCACATCTCCTGTTTTAGCAACAATGGTTTACCCCCAGGGAGTATTAACGTCACTGTGTACTTTAGCAGCTACTTTTCCTCGCATTTTATATGTATTTTTTTCCCTTCTGGAGCAGCCTCTCAATGTTGTCTTGCTGACGTTGGTCGGGGGGAGAGACGCCCTCCCTAAAGGCCAGCCAAGCCGTCTCTTCCTCTCATTAGCGGTGTGATCCTGGTTTCCCGCCGGAGCCTGGCACGGAAGTGTAATCTTCCCGCGGGGGCCCTCCTGCCGTCTCGCCTACCTGAGAGCTGAGACTAAATGAAATATAAAATATTAACGACGAGGGAAAACAAAGGCTACTGCCTCCAGGGCGGCTCCTGTGCCTGGGGCTTGGCTATGCCTCACTCGTCTCACCCCCACCCTCGCCCCTCTGTGGGATCCACGAGTTGAATCGTCGCTCTCCAGGGCGATTCCCCTGGCAGGGACAGACTCCTCACTGCCGCCCGTTCCCCCTTGCGGGGAGCGCAGAATGACCACCAGGAGGCCAGGAACAAAACACTTAATTGTTGTATTTATTAAGGGAATGTCAAATAAGAAAAAAAAGTCAAAACGGTGTCGCGATGTCAAGAGCACTTTTGTGGCGTAAACCGTGCAGTCACGAGCTACGAGTTCTATTCTGGGTCTTTGTCGCGAGGCCAGCTGGAACGCTAGCCCCCCTCCCCCCCGAAAAGACCCAGGTGGAAACGCACTAAAAGAAACAACTCACCCCGTTCACATTTGCAGGCTCCCCCTCCCCCACCCCTTCTCCCCGACGACAAACTCTACCTCCCACACCCCGCCCGGCAGGCAAACAGGCCATGGGGGCAGAAAAGGATTTATCAAATAGTTGTATTCAAGCAAACAAACACAAAATCCCTTAAAACAGCACGTTACAGTCAATCAAAGGTATTTATCACCTCTGCCCGCCAGGGCTGGAGAGAGCAAGAGTGGACGCGAACCCGACACGGATTTGTACGACCCCATTAGGTCTGTTGCATGGCGTATAAACAGGTCACTTTGGGGGTCACTAGGCGATGGGTGCCGCTGGGTCGCTCCCCTGCCCGCCCTCTCCACCTGCCCCCAGCGCTTGGCCCACCTGCGGGTGGAGAAGGGCCTTCGCCCCGTCGGTCTCCCCGCATTCCAAGCAAGTAGCAGCTTCCAAAGTTCTGCGCCCCAATCGCCCTCTTCTCGCCACTTGCTGCTGAGTCCAGAAGTCAGGGCGCTTTCCTCCTACAGCTAGGCATGGGGACTTTCGGAGGGCGATCAAGAAACGGGTCGCTCTTCCCGGAAAGGTAGAAGTCAAGAGAAATAATTGACTCCGACAGGTTTGCTTCACCCAGTGTGTGATGGGGAGGGACACAGCCTAGCTGGCGAAGTGGGGACGCGTCGGGGCGGCTGCCGCGGGGCCAAAGGACCGGTTAGTAGGGCCCCACGACCACTGCCTCCACCTCCTTAGACGGCCTCCGGTCCTTCACCAGGAAGTTGATCATGCCCTCGGACTTGATGAGCAGGTTGCAGCCGAGGAAAAAGATGCCGAAGACCACGGTGAGCGAGAGCACGCACATGACGGCGATCTGCACCACGCGCATGATGTACAGGCTGCGCTCGTCCGGGCCGCTCTCGGCGAAGCCGTCGTCGGTCACCACGGAGGCCTGGGTGCAACAGCGCATGGCGCGCTCCAGCGCCTCGCTGCTGTTGGCCAGCAACAGGCCCGCCACGTCGGTCTGGTTGCCCAGAGCCGGATTCATCGCAGGAGCGGGCGGGCGCCCCGGGAAGCACGGGTCCGAGGGTGAGAAGTGGGTGGCGCGGGAGGAACAGGTGCCGCGCTGAGCGCTCCCCTGCAGACTTGTGCGCGCGAGGGCTCGTCGCGCTCTCTTTTCCAAAGTCCCCGGGCCGTGGGAGTTTCCTAGGAGCCTCTCCGATGCGCGTCGCAGCTCGGCTCTTCTACGCGGTCCGCTCCTGCCCGGGCGATGCTTGTTCCCGGAGCTCGCTCTACTGGGAGCTGTTGGAACTTGGCGGGGCTGGGCCAGCCGGGCCGTGGGAGGTGCGGGCCGCGGCGGCTGCTCTGAGCAAACAGCGGCCTCTTCCGGCCGCGCCGCCGCTCTGCGCGCGCTGCTGTTGGGCGGTGGAGGCGATGGGGCGAATCTCGTCTGACTTTTCTTGCTTCGTCTCTTTTGCAACTCCAGAGGCCAGGCAGAGGTCACTGTACTCTTCTGGCTTGACGGATGATGAAAGAGTTTGTAGAGGGAGGGTGCAGTCAGTTGAAAGTTTCAGAGGAACTGGGACACACCGGCTCTGCTTGTCCTTTGCCTGCTGCCCCTCTGACCTCCGGACGGATGGAAAGTGGGGATGAGTCGCAGGTGCCAGATGGTGCTGGTGAAGGCAACGGCCCGATGCCGCCTGTGCCTGACTCCGTCTCGTCTGCCACTGGAGCGGGATGATCTGAGAATTTTGTTTGTTTTACTAAGCGGTTAATATGGAAGGAAAGAGAGGAGGATGGAAGGGAGGAAGGGAAGAAGAGAGGGAGGGAAGGAGGGAGAGGGGAGGGAGAAAAGCTCTACTTCCACCCCTCTTTACAAAGGCGATTGGGAGACAGAGCAAGGCAGGTTTTTATTGTGAGGTTTGAGCTGCAAGAAAGGAGATTAGAAGAGGTACTCCTCTGTGGCCATTGTGTGGAGATGGTGGTTGCCAGGAGCAGGGTCACCTCTCTGGTAGAGGAGGTGGATAGAGTGACCACTTGCTTGTAATTTTAATTGCAGATGAGTTTTTGGATGTACTTTCAGCATTCTGTCTGTTGGCAGTAAATCAGTTGTTTAAGGGAATTGCTCACCAACATCAGTCACCTAGAACGCTGGCCAACTGCTGGAAGCCCTCTTCATTTTCCATATGCTGAAGCATTTCACCCTTAGTCATTTTAAAACAACTACAGATGTTTTAGGGGCCGGATTGAGTCTCCCAACCACTGTGATCTTGCTGTGGTTTTAGTGAAATTTTATAAACCTGTCAGATCACATTTTTTAAATTCTTAAAGAGTACTTCAGGGTTCTCCTTTTTTTCTACTTTCTTTCCCTTTCTTTCTTCCCCCTTTCCTCCCTTTCTTCCTTCCTTCCTCCCTCTTCCTTTATTTCAGCTGTGACAGCTGGAAACCAGTAACTTGAAGGCCCGTACAAACTTTAATGAAGTACTTTACTATGTTTCCATTGAATTTCTATTCAGTGTTCTCACCACAAAGAAATGATGAACATTTGAGGTAATTATTCTGATTTGATCATTCCACAATGTATACAAGTTGTACTCCATATAAGTAATTTTCAACCAGAAATAAAAATAACACTGAAAAAAATAGTAGCTGTCTTGCCATTTTCTACTCTACTTTTAGGTCCTCTTTGCTCAGTGAATTTTATTTTTGTCCCCTCAAACATTATTTATGCCATATTCGCAGATTTCTTTAAATGCTTTTGCACTACTATATGACTATCGTAAAATAGAATAAAATGCCTTCCAGTTAAGAGTTTTTAATTTTTGAATGTTTACTGTATATCAGCTGTAATGATCAGTTTGTTTTTTTAAAATAGCTATTGTTTAGACATTTAAAAGTTGAAAACCCATGCTTGGGCTTCATCTACAGTTCACTTAGCCTGTTGCTCTAGTTTTCTGTGGTTTAATCAGCCTGAAGAATGTCCCACTCTCAACAATTTCTTCTTTGAACAAATTTATTAATGATTGGAAATAATTTATTTAAATCTTACTATATAATCAGTCTACCGTGTTTAATGTGGGTGATACTTAAGAACAATAAAACATGATGCATATGTGAAATAATTTACAAAAAAGTTAGGACAACATAAAACAATACTGAAATGAATGGGTAGAGGAAAGTCATAGAAGTTCAAAAAAGTGAAAGTTCAGAGAATAGAGATCCACCTCCAGGGCTGTTAACTTGCACAGAATAGTGTGTTGGGTATGGATTAATAGAGAGGGACTAACCCCTTCTTTATGTGGCAAAACTCAATAGAATTAGTTTATAGTGCGTTTTAGGTCTATTATGGCAGGATGCTAAAAATGTTAGCTAAATCATTATCAGAATTTGAGTAGATTTATTGCTGTTAACAGTATTGCCAGGGGAGGAGAGGGGTGGGATTAATAGTAGTGGGAAACTGCCAGGGGAGGAGGAGTCACAGCTCATCAACAAGGGTACCTGCATAATGAACATTTGTATACCTAACCCTGAATTGTACACCACATATTTAAAATAAAAATTTTTTAAAAAGTATTGCTGTTTTAGTCAGAAGTCAGTGTTAAAATGATCAAACAGTGGAGTCCAGGGGGAGGTTTTATATCTAGTCAAAACTTTAGATCAGAAACATAATGTAATACTCTGATTTTGTTTCCTTTCTTTCAGGTTTAGCTATCAATCAGCCACAAACTCACTGAGTAAGAAGAGAATGGTCATTCCTCATCGGTTACTTCAAATCTCTGGTTTTGTTCAGCAAAACAATGGGATTGTTTCCCATATTTCCCTTCCCTTAACTCTGATTTTGTTGAATAAAATTACTTGGAGTATTTAGAGGAAAAGTAACTGTAAACCTAGTAGTACAAAACTTACAGTTATCACTCACTCATGGACTGAAGAGGATCTGGGCTGCTGGAGATTTTCTTTTCTTTTTGTTTTTCAACCTTCATTTTTTTTATAGAGATGTGGAGTACAAATGAGGATTAACTATATAAGTAGGCAGCATGCAGATGAGGTTTGGGCTTCTAACTGACCCTCACTCCCCCCGTAGTGGACCAGGTAAACTTTGTGTTGTCAGGTGCTTCCCACTCTCCTCCCTCCTTCCCTCCCCTACTCCTAGAACTTTTCTACAGAAACCTATTATTTATTCTTTTCCTTCTGTATTTTGAGTGAACAGTGTCCTCTCAGATTTACTCCTTTTATTCATCTGTTTCCTAAGAAAATCCTATAAGTGTAAGAAAAGAAGCCCTTAATAAATGATGATATTGAAAAAAAATTAATTTCCAGTGAGATGGTAATATGGTATGGGAGAACATACTGAGAATTCACTTTGAAGAAAAAGTTTTTAATACATAGAAGGACTCAGTGCTGTATTTCCTTAACTAGTGCCCTCTTCCACTTCATTGGAAATAAGTAGATTTGATTTTTTGAGAGTTAAGTGCTCAACATTTTGCAATATACATGTTATACAAGGACAGAAGCACTTGCCTACTCTTCCCAGAGAATATGTCATAAATATATAAAATTACTTGGCACATATAATAAATTCTGCAAGGGCATTCCAGCTGGATATTGATGGCAGCTGTAATGCATTGTTTGAATAGACTTGATGTAAGACCAGGAGCTTTCAATACCGAAGACTTTTTCCTTGATTCTCTCTTTTTGTATATTATAAAAATATTAAGTAGACATTTTAAAAAAGAGAATATCAGACATTAAAAGAATATTTATTGCTTTGAGGAAATATTTTGAAAAAATGAAAATATTTTGTATTATATGATGCAAGTAGTAGTAACTCATTTTTCAGAAGTCATTCATAGCTGCAGACTCAGTAACTGAAACATACAAAGACCTGAAATAAGCAAAATAGGTCATTGAGCCACCAAAATAGACATCATAAAAACCAATTACCAGCCGGGCTCGGTGGCTCAGCCTGTAATCCCGCGCCTTTGGGAGGCTGAGGTGAGCGGATTGCCTGAGCCCGAGGGTTCGAGACCCCCCTGGGCAGCAAGACCTCATCTCTACAATAAATCAAAAAACCAGCCGGGCATGGTAGCGCATGCCTGTAATTCCGGCTACTCGGAAGGCTGAGGCGGAAGGATCGCCGGAGTCCAGCAGGTCGAGGCTGCGGTGGCTGGAAGCGGCCACTGCACTCCAGTCTGGGCGACCGAGTGAGACTCCAACTCAAAAAAAAAAACAAAAACAGCCAATTACCTAAGTCCATATATTTTCCCCTTAGATTAACCCCTCAAATTTTTTCTAAGAATCTACACACTTTCATTTTTCACACAGTTTTAACTCTCTCCTTTATCTGTTTTTCTTGATGACAGGATATCAGTATCAATATATGGGCTGGGAAGGAGGAAATGGCTAGAGGTAGGTGCATTTATAACCACAAGGAGTTAACACCAGTAGAAAAAAACCCCTAAACTAAATGTTAAACAGCATACACAGATTTTCTAAGAGCATAAAATATTAGTTTGGAGACATTTAATATAGAGACAGACAGTCTAAAGGGCAAGGAATGTATGTAGGCATGGCTTGGATCCTGCTGTCTTTACTTCCTAGCCATGTGATTTGGGCTAGTTTTTGTTTTTAAATCTCTGTGTATTTCATTTACTAATCTATGAAATGAGAATAATATTTCACAGAATTTTGAAAGGATTCGATTGATCTGTTGTATAGAAATAACTGGGAACGTTATCTAGCAAATAGCAAGATCTCAAATACATATGTATTGCAATAGTTCCCGAGGAGAGACTCAATGTGCATAGATCATTAAAAGAAAAAAGTTAAATTTTGTTTAATAGTTTTCTTTTAAGAATACTGGAAAGTGAGTGACATATTTTAGAAAGATTTTCCCAAAAAAGTGATTGACCTTGGTATGTAAAAAATGCCAAGGACATGGAGAAATCAGAATCCTTGTGCATTGCTGGTAGGAATGTAAGATGATGCAGCCACAGTGGAAACCACCAAGGTGGTTCCTCAAAGAATTAAATGTAGAATTTCCACATGATCCAGCAATTCCACTTCTAGGTATATACTCCTAAAAATTGAAAACATAATTAAACAGTTATATATACGTATACTGATGTTCATGGCAATATTGTTCACAAAAGCTAAAAAGTGGAAACAACCCAAATGTCTATGAACAAATAAGTTGATAAACAAAATGTTGTATATACATAAATGGAAGATTATTCTGTCTTGAAAAGAATGAAATTTTGGCACATGCTACAACATGAACCTGAAGACATTATACTGAATGAAACAAGCCAGATACAAAGGAATACATATTTTATGATTCCACTTACATAAGGTTCCCAGAATAGTCAAATTCTTTAAGAAAAAAGTAGAATGGTAGTTATCAGGAGTTGAGTATGGAGTAATGGGGAGTTAATGTCTAATGGGTACATAGCTTCGATTGAGAAAGGTGAAAAAGTTCTGGAGATGGATGGAGTGCTGGTTGCATAAATGACAGTTCATGTCACTTAACTGTACACATAAACGTATTAAAATGGCAGGTTTTATGTTCTGTGTTCTTCCTCACAATAAAAATTCTAAATATTTTAAGTTATATATGAAATAACTATATACAGCTTTGAAAATACAGAAAACTTAGAAAATAACCCCCCCAATTCGTCATCCCTATAGCATAAAGATACCCACTGTTAGTAATGTAGAATATTTTCTTCCTGTCTTTGCTTTGCTTTCCTTGCTATGCTTATTTCAATGTAGTCAAAACAGTGTAGCAAATAAAATTTTATACCTTGCTTTTCGTCCTTAACACTATAAGTATTTTCCCATGACATTAAAAACTTAAATGTATCTTTAAATGAGTATAGTTCTTCATTATGTGCACGTAGCACTGTTCATTAAATCTTTACTCTATAACTGAATAGTTATGTTGATCTCAAATATTGTTATTGAATTAATTACACAAAGTACATTTTTGCTCATGTTTTCTATGTTTATATTGCAACAATAGAATTAATTATCAAAATTGTAATTTTAGTGAAAACAATAATATTATTATTTATTATAAAGTTGTGGGATACAATTCAGGGTTAGGTATACACATGTTGATTATGCAGTATCCTTGTTGATGAAGTGTGCCCCTCCTCTAGCAGTTTTCCTCCACTGCCAATCCCACCCCCCCTCCCCTGATAGTTTCCCACTACTGCCAATCCCTTTCTTATAGTATTATAATTGTCCAAGGTCCGTTATGAGTGATAACATATGGTACTCTGTTCTTTGTTTCTGTGATAGATCACTGAGAATGATTGACTCTAAATTTCTCCAAGTTGCTGCGAAGTCCATATGTTTGTCCTTCTTTATGGCTGCATAATGTTCTATTGTGTATATGTACTATATACATACATATATATATATATATATATTTTTTTTTTTTTTTTTTTTTAGTTGGAGTCTCACTCTGTCACCCAGACTGGAGTGCAGTGGCTGCTCCTGGCCACTGCAGCCTCGACCTGCTGGGCTCCGGCGATCCTTCCACCTCAGCCTTCCAAGTAGCCGGAATTACAGGCACGCGCTACCATGCCCGGCTGATTTCTTGATTTATTGTAGAGATGAGGTCTCGCCAAGTTGCCCAGGTGGGTCTTGAATCCGCAGGCTCAGGCAATCCACTCACCTCAGCCTCCTAAAGCACGGGATTACAGGCTGAGCCACCGAGCCCGGCTTATATATATTTTTTATCTAGTCCAGGTTCGAAGGGCAACATGGTTGGTTCTGTTTTTGGTATTGTGAATAGTGCTGCAATAAACATGTGTATGCAGGTATATTTTTTGTAGAATGATTTGAGTTCCTCCAGCTGTATTCCTAATAGGAGGATTGCTGGAGCATATGGAAGGTCAAAGTCTAGTTCTTTCAGATATCTCCTCACTGTTTTCCAAAGAGGTTGCGCTAGTTTGTATTCTCACCAGCAGTGTAGAAGCGTTCCTTTTTTCTGCATCCTTGCCAGCATCTGTTGTTGGTTGTTTTATTGATGATGGTCATTCTTACTGATGTTAGGTGGTATCTCATTATGGTTTTGATTTGCATTTCTCTGATGATGAGTGAGGCTGGGCACTTTTTCATGTGTCTGTTGGCTGCCCATATCTCTTCTTTTGAGAAATGTCCATTCATGTGTCTTTTACCCACTTTTTAATGGGGCTGTTTTTTTTTTTTCTTTTGGCGCATTTGAGTTCCTTGTAGATCCTAGAAGTTAGGTATTTATCAGATATACAGTTGGCAAATATTTTTTTCCCATTCTGTGTGCTCTCTCTCTGCTCTCTTGAGGGTTTCTTTTGCTATGCAGAAGCTCGTTAGTTTGATGAGGTCCCACTTGTCTATCTTATTTCTTAAGGTATGGGCATTTAGGGTTCTGAATAGGAATTGGTTGCCAGTTCCAATTTTCATAAGGGTGTCTCCTGCATTTTCTAAGATTCTTATAGTTTGAGGTTTTACATTTAGGCCTTTGATCCATTTAGAGTAATTTTTGTGTATGGGGATATGTAGGGGTCCTGTTTCAATCTTCTGTATGTGATCAGCCAGTTTTCCCAGCACCATTTACTAAATAGGTTCTCCTCTCCCCAGTGGCTGTTGTTAGAGGTTTTGTCAAAGATGAGTTGGTTGAGAAATTAAGACTTTGCTTTCAGAATCTCCATCCTGTTCCATTGGTCTATGTGCCTGTTCTTGTACCAATACCAGGCTGGTTTGATTACTGTAGCCTTATAGTAAAATTTGAAGTCTGGAAGTGTGATGCCTCCTGCTTTGAAAGCAATATTATTTTTAATAATATTGCAATAAATAACCAAATTACTTGCAAAAAAAGTGTGTATCAATCATTACTCCCGTTTGGGAAGCATACAAATACCCATTTTATCATACCCTCTAGAACCATAGTTTTTAAATTTGGCTACATGTTAGACTCATCTAAAGAGCTTTTAAAAATTCTGATACCCAAACCAAACCCACAATAATTAAATCAGAATTTCTGGGAGTATGACCCAAGTGTCAGCTTTTCTTAAAATTGTCTAGATAATTCAATCGATCAGCTTTATTGACAGCCATTGCTTAAGGTTTTTTATTTTTATTTTTATTTTAGGCCTGGTTTGAAATCAAACCACTAGGCCTGGTTTGAAATCAGGTACCATTATTGATATTATTTGCCTCCACTCCCGGCAGTTTCCGGCTACAGCCAAACTCTTTCTTATAGTATTATCCCTTTCTTATGATATTATGTTAAATGTCTAAGCTTTCATTATTTTAAGATGACCGCCGCAGGGATGGGAGGTGACTGGTTTCTAGGTCCTACTGTAAGCCAATTGAATTAGAGTTTTCCAAACTTGCTTCCTGGATCTAGCCACTGGGATTCTGCTTTGGTGGGACTCGGATGATTCCTAAAATTTTGTATTTTTGGTAAACCCCCAGGAAACACTGCTCTTGAGCATCAAGTGTTATGATTTCAAGAATTATAGTTGCAAATTTGATAGGGAAAAAGTGGTACCTTGTTTAAAGTTGTATATTTTTATTTTAGTTGATTTTTCTACATATTTGTTACAAACTATATATCCTGCCTGTAGACTTTATGTTCAGGTTCTTTGTTTATTTCTCAATGGTCATATTGATTTATAATGTCTTTCTTTATCACCAATATTAACCCTTTGTATGAAATGTTTGTAATCTATTTCCAGTTCATTTGTCTTACAGATTAGGCTATAATCTTTTGGGGTATATGGAATTAACTTACCTATATAGATACTTCAATACTTTCATCTGCAATTTCTTTCAATGCTTTTAAACTTATAAGGTTCATCCTCATCCATAATTTAATTATTATTTATATATTACTCTTTTTATATTTTAAAAACTTTTTGATATTTTTGGCATTGCTTTACATTTAACACAATGGACTATTTGGATGGTATTTTGGTGTAAAAGAAGTGTGTCCCCATCCCAAACAGTTTGTCTATAGGTAAATAATAATACTGACATAATTTTCAAATTTAGAAGTTAAATAAGAGATTTCAAATATATTTTTCTTTACAATAAAAAATATGTAACCTTAATTTTAACAAAATTTCTAAACTTTAAGTTTCTAAAATTTAGAGACTGTGTCTAATTTATCTTTTGATTTTAATAGCTATTCTCTTACGTTATTCAAAATTATTTTTTGATAAAGGTAGTTCAGAAGCAAAACAACTGGGATAGGGTTGCAGGGAGGGCAGTAAAAGTTAAACCAAGTGCCTGTGTCTTTCTTTTATTTAAATATATTCCCTGGATCTGTTACATATGACATCCAGTAATGGCTTACATCTTTCTGTGGGAGGAGAGTGAAATCTGTCCTTGTGTTACCCAGGTGACCACATTGAGTGAAAGCTTTCTTGAAAAGCACAGGCATGTGGAATAATGTGGTGAGTAGTAGGTACAGTGCTCTGGTCTGTTAATGCTTCTTACTGTTGTAGAAATAAGAGGCCAAGAAAAGCATGTAATAATTCACCCCATGCTTGATTTAAAAATTCTGACCACCAAGCATGCTGAGAAGTTTTCAGAATGATACATTGTAAACCTATAGTATTCTATTTTTAGATGTGCAGCATAGACATTTTTGCCTCCACAGAATTTTTGTCACTATTTCACTCTGATTTTCTGCCCACAGTTTAAAGCCTGCATAATTTAAACTTTCAAGTGAAAAAGCCATGGGGCTGGTGAAAACCTTCCATGTCAACTGATGCATCCCTTCCCATCTTTAAGAAATAGGAGTTGTACTAGCTTCAAGATGAGGAGAAACAGGTGACTGCAAGGTAACATGCAAGATGGTATTTCTTTAATTCTCAGCTTCAGCTCAATTAAATTAAGGTAGGATTATATCTATTTCCATAGAGCAAGTTTATGTTGTTTTACTCCAGTATTTATGTAAAATATGAAGGAGAAATCATCTTGAAAGCAAAGGAGGAAAAGAAAATGCCTCTAATAGAATGTTCAATTTAGACTCGTATATTTGAGCTCATCAAGATTTAAGTCTTCTGCAAATGTGTAGACACAGTGGAGGGAAACAATGAAGGTCATCTACTTTCAGATAATAAGCAGGGGTGGCAGCACGTCTGTGTTTATACACTGATCATAGTGACAACAATAGTCTAACACTTAACTGTATGCACACCTGTGATTTTGCAGTTGAAAAATATTAAAAGTCAATGTGATAGATGTCATTAGGCAAGTTGCCTACCAATATCATTCTGTTCAATTTCCTTATCTGTCAACTACTTCTCCTTCTCCAAGACTTTTATGGCAATTAATTAGGGTATTTATTCAGGAAATAAATAAATAAATTTATGGAGTCTCTAGAGGTATAGAACAAAGGGACACAGATTCTGCCTTCCAGGAATTAGGGAGGCAGGCCAGCAAAGAGGCAATTATTGCAGCCTCTGATGAGTTCTATGTGAAATATATGAAGAGCATCTAATGCAGACTGGGGCGCTGGGAGGGTTGTAACAAGGACAATGATACGTGAGCTGTGTTGTGAAGGATGAGCAGGAGAGGAACTAGCCATGTGATGCTTGCTACATGCACCAACGCATAAGATAACATATATTTTAGTTTTTTTGCATGCAATTAATTCTGTATTTTTGGTGTATTGACTACCACAAGTTGGGGAATGATCAAAAAATTTGCAGAGGCCAGATCATGAAGGGCTTTTTATGTCATCTCATGGAATTTGGATTTCCACTTGAAAGCCATGGATAGACATTGAAGGGTTTTAAAACAGCCGACTAAAAAAGGCAGATTTACATTTTAGAAAGATTCTCTGCAGGCAGTGCTAAGAATATTAAGGTAAGTAAAACCTCTGGGAACAATAGAAAGACTTGTGCCTTAAATGTTAAATATATCACAGCAGAGATGCCTGAGAGCCCAAAGAAGAAGGTGGCCCTTCATTTCTAGAATTTCATTTTGTGATTTATTGAAGACAGCATCTAAGACATGAACATTCACATTTTAGTTTCAGTTTCTTCAGTCATGCTGGACACCTTTGTGCAAGAGGCCACTGTGCCCATGGTGAACCTGACTAAAATGATCAGAGAAGGCATTTCTACCTGGGTAATCTCTGTTCTTTATCTGTGATGACCACTCTTCTTGTTGTAGTCTGTATCTGCATTTGGTATGTCACATTCACACACACTGAGCAGTAGCTCTCAGTCCTTCTTGCTAGGGTGTTCTTTTAGGCACTATTTGTTTCTCAGCAACCTAGAGCTATAATACACAGCTATAAATGAAGCTTTTGTGATGCTTTACAAATAATTATTTTCAGGCTGCTGAGTGACCCACTTTCACTTTGATAGTCACCAGCCAGCTCTGTGTTCTACCCAGCTAATGACGTCTTTGGTAGTTCTTCAATGCAGCAGGTGGTCCGACTGCATTCTACAATATTATTGCTGAAGAACCTGTCTTGGATTTAATCTCTATGGATCTGATATAGTGACAATTTTGAATCCAAATTCTGAATGATGCATCTGTGATATGTCAAAAGCTATTTTCAATATTAAAAGACTTAGATAATTGGAAATTCAAGAAGAAAGAATAATGGAGCTTGCTATGATTTGACACTTTCAGAAGTGAGGGCTTTAAGAGGCTATTAGGCCAAGGATTTCTTCCTCATGAATGGGATTAAGTGCTCTTATAAAGGAACTTGTAAGGATGCAGCAAGGAGACTCTCAATATGTGCTGGCACCATGACCTTGGACTTTCCAGCCTGTTTCTATAGGCTGGGTAAGTCGAGACAACCCATCATTTTAAAGAGAAACTTTATATTAAGGGCATAATAGGGAAGATTATGTATATACAAATGGTTTCTAAGACACATTGGCTCTTAAGCAAGATACTTAGGGGTATATAAATTGTGTAAACAATAGCATATCAAAACTGTTGCAAAATAAATTTCATAGCATGCATAGTTAGAATATGTCATTCAAAGAGAAAGCTTCAGCAATGCAACACTCAACAATGCAAATTCAAAGCGGGCTGTTACCTATTCTGTCTGAAAGATGACGTGTCCTGGCACATGGAAATAATTTGCTCAGTCCTTGTGACAGGAATATCTCTGTTAAGATGATTTCTTCTAGATTATATTCTAGTGGCATCAAAAGTTAACTATATTTTTCATGAACTTATTGGAATTTCTTTAAACTTCAATTTTTGGATTATATATATAATAATTATATAGAGAAAATATTAAAAGAAACTATTGCCCATATGACAAATTTCCAGTAATGTGCTTGGATAAAACAGAAACACATAATTTAATAATTCTGCCAGAGGGGCACACTTCATCAACAAGGATAACTGCATAATGAACATTTGTATACTTATCCCTGAATTGTATCCCACATCTTTAAAATTAAATATTTAAAAAAGAGAAATATCATGTGTTATCCTCTAAAAAATGTGATTGTGGGAAAAATAGGATTAAGAGTGAATCATTCAACTCCTTTAAAACTTTATAGCCAGAGAGCTGACAAATCAATAACACTTCTAATAAAATATTAACATGATTAAAAAATAAAATATTAACCTATAAATTATACAAGAATAGCTATTAGGAATGTGTAAAATTGTTAAGATAAATAAATACAACACTTTAGATAACTATATTAAAGTACACCCAAAGAAATGGAGAGACATGTCTCATTCATGAATGGGCAAAAAAAATGCCATAAAGATGGTGTTATCTTTATAAGTTAAATTAATGTAATTAAAATCTTTAAGAGGATTAAAAAATTTATATTCATAGAATGATTGCTGTACATTTGAAATAAATACAATGATGAAGGAAGATTTGCTCTATTAAGTTTTAAAACATTTGATCAAGAGTGGTAAGAAAGATCACTCTGGAATAAAACGTATGGCCATAAAAATACTCTGGTGTACTTAAGAATTTAAGCTAGAAGATAGAAGAACTATTACAAATCAATAGGAGAAAGGATGAGTTCTAGAATAAATGGGGCTGGGAAAATTATTTGGATAAAATTCAATCAGATTCCTATTTTATGCCATATATCAAAATAAAATCAATGCTATAAATAAGTCATGATACCTAGACTAAAACATAAATAAAGGAATATCTCATAATAAAAGCCACAGAAACCAAATAAATAGCATTTGACTATATTAAAATTTAAAAAAAACCAAGACCTCAGCACATTTTTTGACCATGGTGCAATTACTATAAGACATAACTTAAAATAATAATTTTACAATCACAGTGTTGTTGGCAGAATAATGTCCCACCAAAATATGCTCATGTCCTGAAACCCAGATCTCATTAATGTAATATATTACATGGCAAAGGAAAAGGTAGCAAATAGGATAAAGTTGCTAACTGACTGATCTTGAAAAAAATGATCTGAATTATCTGGGTAGGTCTAATATAATCACAAGAGAACTTAAATGAGGAAGAGGGAGACAAAGCAGGTCAGAGTGATGTAATAGGATATGATATGGTATGATTGATATGATTGATATGATATGAGAAGAATTCAAACTGCTGTTTCTGGCTTTGAAGATGGAGGACAAAGGCCATGAGCCAAGGAATGTGGATGTCCTCTAGAAGTTACAAAGGACAAAGGAGCAAATTTTCCCCAGTTTCTGGAAAACAGCCCTGCCAATAACTTGACTTTCACTCAGTGAGGTCCAGTTAGGACTTCTGACTACACAAGTATAAGATATATTTTGTTTTTTTTCAGTCACTAAGCTTGTTGTAATTTAATACAGCAGACATAGAAAACAAATACATACAGATCTGAAGGTAATTTTCAAAATTACAAAATAAGATTGTAAATAGTTTTATACAAATACATTTAAAAGTATAATTGAATTGTTAGACAAATGTAAATTAGGAAAATTGACCTAAGAAGACATAACAGGCCAAAAATAAGGTACAATAATGAAAAAGTACTTGATTAAAATTTGCATTCAGGAAAGATACTGGCCCTTTATCAGTTAAATCAGACTTTTAAGAAATAAATTATTCTAAAATGCTCAACATCAGAAATCATTAGATAAATGCAGATTAAGACTACAATGAGATATCATCTTACACCAGTCAGAATAAGTATCATTAAAAAGTCAAAGAACAACAGATGTTGTAGATGTGGAGAAAAAAGAAAACTCAAACACTGTTGGTGAGAATGTACACTAGTTCACTCTCTATGGAAAACGGAATTTCTCAAAGAACAAAAAATAGAAATGCTATTTGACCACACAATCTCACTACTGGGATTCTACCCAAAAGAAACAAAATCATTATGTAAAAAAGATACCTGCTCTTGCAGCACTATTCACAGTAGCAAAGTCACAGTAGCAAACCTAAGTGTCCATCAACGGTTGACAGGATAAAGAAAATGTAGTATACATACACCATGTATACTATAAAGCCATAAAAAGAATGAAATCATGTCCTTTGCAGCGACATAGATGAAGCTGGAGACATTATCCTATGTGAACTAACTTAGAAACAGAAAACCAAGTGCTGCATGTTCCCACAAATATGTGGGAGCTAAATGGACATAAAGATGGACATAATAGATACGGGAGACATCAAATGAGGAGAAGAGTGAAAGAGGACAAGGATTCAAAAACTACGTATTGGGTAGTGTTTACTCTTTGGGGAATGTGAACACAAGAAGCCCAAACCCCACTAGTATGCAATAGACCCATGTGAGAAAGATGAACTTGTATCCTCAAATCTAAAATTTAAAAATTTAAATAAACAATTCCCATGCCCTACAAACTGTTAAAACTGTTGGACCATAGATAAATGTAGAGAGCCTTTATGCATTTTGCAAATGTGGCCCAACCTTACATTTACAATACCAAAAATAAGCACAGATTAGCTTTACTTATGATTAAATGCAAAATTATAAAGGAACATCTATTAATTCAATTTGGCAGTATCTTAATATAATTCTAGACTACAACTAACTATGATTTATTCTAGGAATAAGTGGATGACTCAATACAATGAATTTATCAATAGCAGCATTTTAAATTAATATGAAATGCAAATATAATAGCTATAATTAGGGCGTTAAATGAAAAAAGCTAAATCATTAAAATACCATAATAGTTTTTCTTTAATTCACCAATAATGGATTATAATGTCAGAAAATTATTTCATGATAGGCTGAAACATACGCAAAATAAACAAAATAAAAAAATGTGAAACTTCACAAGACTTTAAAATCGTGCTAAGAAACATAAAAGATTTGAATAAACAAATAATATACCACATTCCTGGATGAAATAGCTAATATAGTAAAAATTTTAATTATGTCTACAATGTAATGTGATTTCAATAAAAATCCCTAGGAGATTTACTCTGATATTTATGAAAATAATTAGAATCATTTTGAAAGGTAGGCTAATGAGCATAAGTTTTTCCTATGAAAACTAGAACAGTATGGTACTAATGAAAGAAAAATTAGGCTAGAAGATCATAAGCAAAATTCAGAAACACACCCAAGCCATATTATCTTTAATTCTATGTTAATTAAGAATTTAAAATCAGAAGATAAATTTGACTATATGTGGAGCCAGGAAATCTGGTTGCTTATAAAATAGATTCAAATTCTAATTTAAAAATCAAATGTAAAAATGGGCAAAAAACACATAAAGATGGAAATATAAGTAAAATATTAAGTTCTATATTCTGGGAAGATGATGGTGGGGGTGGTAGAATATTTTATGAATCTTTTCAAATCCTCCCATTCAAACACATGGAGAAATTAAGATATGATAATTTAACGTAAAGACAGATCGGCAACAAATTGAGGTGACAAGACATCCGTACCATGAGTACCACGAGTAGGGACAAACCAATCATAGCTAGAATGTAGTATCATATTCGGACAGGAGAAAGAGGAAAGCCACAGGGTATCTGAAGGATGTGAAAACATCAACTCAGCTAACAAGTAGTAACACAAAAACTGGGCAAGCAATTGGAGAACATTAGCTAAAACTGTAGCGGTGGCCTGGTGCAGTGGCTCAAGCTTGTAATCCCAGCACTTTGGGAGGCCGAGGCCTGTGGGAGGCCGAGGCCAGAGGATTGCCTGAACCCACAGGTCCGAGACCAGCCTGGGCAACATGATGAGACCTCGTCTCTACAATAAAAATAAAAAAATTAGCTAGTCGCGTTAGTGCCCACCTGTAGTTCCAGTCACTTGGAAGACTGAGGTGAAAGGACTGCAGGAGCCCAGCGGTCAATGCTGGAGTGACCGTGAGTGTGCCACTGCACTCCAGCCTGGGCAACGAAGTGAGACTTCAACTCAAACATACAAACAAAAACTGTAGGGGTGCTGGTTTGCACAATTCAATAATAGTTGAGTATGACTGGTCTACATAAAAGACTGAAGAAACTGGGAGGAGAAGACTGAGACATAAATGCTCAGAATAAACCGGTCAAATCTTCCTTCGAGTTCAAAGTCCCACACTGCTGGGAATAGAAAACCATTTGAGTAAAATGAAACAAGAGAGAAAAAAAAGAAACAATGCATATATCAAAGTGAAGATAGGAGCAGAGCTAGAAAAACTTAAAAAATAGACTGCAACCATCTTGTCCCAATTGATATTTATAGAATACTACCCTCAACAACTGCAGGATACACTTTTTTAGATACATTCACCAAGATAGTGCACATGTTGAGCCCTAAAATTAGTTTCACTAAATCTGAAAGTATTGAAATATCATAGAGCATATTGCCTGATCATGACAGAATCAAATTAGTATTCATTTACAATAAAACATCTAGGAAAACCTTAAATATTTGGAAATTTAACACCATTTCTAAATAATCCATGGGTCAAAGACAAAAATAAAAATTTCAAACTGAACGATAACGTGAAAACATATCAAAATGTGTGGGATGTAGCAAAATTAGTGTTTAAGAGGATGCTTAGGGTTTTAAGTGCTGTTAGAAAAGAGTGGCTTAAGATGAATGACCTAAAGTACCACCAGAAGTTAGAAAGATAAGAGTAAAGTAAATAGAAGCCTGGAAATAATGAAGCTGAGAGAAGAAATTAATAAAATGCCTGTAGTCCCAGTGCTTTGGGAAGCTGAAGCAGGAGATCACTTGAGGTCAGGAGTTCAAGACAAGTCTGGGCAACATGGCGAGAGCCCATCTCTACAAGAAAAAAAAAAATTAACCAGACATGGTGTCCTAAGCCTATAGTCCTAGCTACTCTGGAGGCTGAGGTGGGAGGATTGCCTGAGCCCAAGAGTTCAAGGCAGCAGTGAGCCAAGATCATGCCATTGCATGCCAGCCTGAACAATAGAGTGAGACCTCATCTCAAAGAAAGAGAGAGAGAAAGGGAGGGAGGGAGGAAGATTTTTTAAAAATCTTATATTAAAATTACTTATGAAAAGGAAAAATTGAGTTGAAAAATGTCCTGCTTTTTAAAATGGTTTTTTTTTCAGATCAATTTCCAGTAACTGGGTAAAAATAAGATCATGGGCTTTTTCTGAATCTATAAAATATTAAGAGCCATAATTATTAAATCTTCATAGTCCAAATATCCACTGTCATTCTACTGCTTTTCAGTGAAATTGTTCACTGGAGAATCACTATTTACTAAGATGGTATCTCTTGTTAAATCAGGCATAACAGGTACTATGTTCCACTTTTAGAGACAATCCACATTCAAATAGCAGACACTGAGAAATTCTGCAATTAAAAACATACCTGTTGGCTTTTTATTAGTCAAATGTTTTTCTTTTTTTTTCCTTTTCAAAAAAAATTTATTTTATTTTAAAGATGTGGGATACAATTTGTTATACAAATGTTCATTGCATAAGTAAAGTTTGAGTCTACCTTTATCTGGTTTGAGATCGGGTACCCTTATTGATGTTGTGTCCCCCCCTCTCCCACCCCAGCAGTATCCCGCTACTGCCAATTCCTTTCTTAAAATATTATGTTAAATATTCAGGGTCCACTTATGAGTGAGAATATGTTGCATTCAGAGAGTCAAATGTTTCTCAAACTTATTTGGACTGTGGAATTCTTTTCTGCTGAACGCCTATTTACATTTCACTAGATATAGTTGATAATTGTTGTTTATCAATTATAAAAATATAGTTTTATATAAAACTATAAATGACCTCAAATACATAAGAGTTTTGCAGATGAAGATTATCCATGTTTCTTTTGGGGCTGATGTCTGTTGCTTAATTCTTTTATGAGTCTCTTCTTTATGTTCCCACAGTTATTTGCCTATATCTCCTTCATATTTATGTCTCCTGGTGCCTACTGGTGCTTGATACACAGAAAGAATCCAGTAACTTCATATTGACTTTGAAATACATTAAGCTCATTAGTTAATTTTTCTTTAAGTTTCTCCCAGCATCCCTATTTTAGAATAGATAACAGCATTTTCTCATCAAATGCAAACACTTTTAGTTACTATTAGAATTTGGGAAGGAGAGAGTTGATGATAAAAAGAAAAAAACTACAATATTGCTTTGCTTTGTAAGTTAATGTATAGAATTACTGGGGGAATTTTAAAAAGAATCAATTTTTATTGATGCAATTGACCAGATACAAGCAAAGGTGCCGCTGTTTGGAAAATGTACCTGGAGATTGTTTTGTACTATGCACTGATCTTGACTATAAGAACAGTAAAGAAACAGATCAAATTACAGCCAATATTTCAGGTCATGCAGTGACATCTAGTGTGTGTAGGAGACAGTATGTTAGAGCACATATTCTCCTGACTCTCAAAAGATAGAACTTAAAAAAAACTTTAAAACTTTTTGTCCTAATGTTGTAAAGCAAAGTTAGTGATCCCTTTGCTTACATTTAAGAAATTGAAACTGTTTATCATAATTTGAATATGTTAATGTACAGACCATAAAGAAAAAGCCTAGATAAAATGTTTGAATAAATTTTGTAAATAAATTGAGTAACTAAAACTTCTTGTTAAAACTCTTATTATAGATGCCCATTTAGTTGCTTTTATATAAAAAGGAGTTACCAAATTCCGGCATTCGACGTTTAACTGTGTGTGTGTGTGTGTGTGTGTGTGTGTGTGTGTGTGGTCTTGATTGCACACAGAGAAGTGGCTAACTCTAACAATCACTAATTATAACTAACTTTTTCCTGTCTCAGCGTTATAGCATGCAAAGCTTTGACCCCTGAGAGACTCTCAGACCTGACTTTAGTAAAAAGACTTTCATTTTTGGCTCAGGGGATTATAAAGTTCTTCAGGAAGAAGCCCAGCTTCATTTCATTAATTGAGGGTGGAAAATCTGCTTGTCATCTAAAATTTTTAGATTAGATACAGAGCCTAATTTGTTTTTCTGTAAGACTTATTTTTACTGTTAAGTATTTTTTTTTTACCTCATTTTTACCCCACAGTATGTTGTTTGATTTCACTTATTTGATAAATGTTTCGGTAGCAATGCTAGGAATTGCCTCACAGGAGCTGTGACCTTTTAGGGTATCAAGGAATTGAGAAAAGAAACAGAGAGTATTTAAATGTAGGCAGAAAATGTTCCAGACTAAGCGTGACTCAAAGAATGCAAATCTCACAATGATTTATTTTAAGCCACAGTATTGCAATATCTTTTTTAGTCTCGTTCTGATTTCATTTCCCCACCCAAATCAAAGGGATAATCTTAACAAAAGGGGCAAGGGTAACGGCTTCTAAGGTATATATTGTTTCCAAAAGCCTTGTCTGGTCTTTTGCCATTTTATTACTTACAATAACACTACATGGGCTATGGCTAGAATCTTTGGCTTCTCTAGCTGGACTCATTTGTTCAGCAAGTGGGTGCTGATTGTGTATGACATGCTGGGAACCATTCCAGGCTCAGACAAAGACCCTGCCCTTGAGAAGCTTGTATTCTATCTGAGAAGAGAGGAAACAAACACATAAAGCAAACATGGATTATAGGAAGTGTAGACTGAGAAGGTACTATTTTACATAGGCACGCCAATGTTTCCAGTAGTTCACAGCTGGGCAACACACTAGAATCACCTGGAGATCTTTAATAAAATTTCTGAAGCCTATCATTTCACCTTCAGATGTACTGATTTAATTAATCTGGTTGAGGCCTGAGCATCAATGTACTTTAAAACCTTACCAGGTGATACTTACATGCAGTCAGCATTGAGAAGCACTTGTCTAAAAGGAGGAGGGATTAGGTATATCAGCAAGGGAGATGAAGACAGCGTGATTGGCGAGGTAAGAAGCAAACAAGAGAGCTGTGGTGCAGATTTTAACTGAAGAAAACATTTCAAGAAGGGGGTGGCCAGTCAACTACCACCAGAAGAAGCCAGTGTGCGGTATCCGGCACTGTGAGGGACACTGGACCAGAGCAGATTCACTGGAGAGGTAAGGATGAAAGACTGATTGAGGAGCTACAGGAGAGAATGGGAGATGTGGAGAGAGCAAGAATAACTCTGTCCACAGGCTTTGCCCTATTTGAGGAGCTGAGAAATGGGTGGAACGTGGAAGAGGATATGGAATTGAAGGAGGAGGATTTTCTAAATCTCTCTCTTCTTGTAGGAACTATTAAAGTATGTTTGTATGGTTGTGGAAATGATCTAGCAAAAAGGAAGACATTGTTGAGACAGGAGAAAGGAGAAATTTCCATCAGAATGTCCTTGAGGGTGTTGGAGGAGCTTGGGTCCATTTTAAAAATAAAGGCATTGGCCATAAATTGGAGTCCAAGCAGGTCATCCACAGGTAACAGGCAAGAAGGCAAAGTAGAGGAGAACAGACTCAGGAGGGTTTCAAGAGATGTTGAAACTTGTTTTCAGATTGTTTTTGTCTCAATGAATTGGAAAGCCAGGGAGGAGAATGTGTTAGGGGTCTGAGAAAAGAAAATAGTAATTCTAGAAGAACAGGACAGTAGTGGACCAGGACCACCTAAGATTAGTGGTCATAAAATTAAACTTATGCCTATAAACAGGATTCTGTATTTTTTCCTAGCCATAGTCAGCTGTATGGGTACAGGTTCAGAATAAATGACATGAATAAGCAAGATAATTAACTGTACAGGATTATAGTCTTGCAAAGTGAATACAACAAATATGACAGAACAAGAGTTTTCGGGATGAATACAAATAAGCCTTTATAATAATGAACCATGTAATCTCACATGGGCAAGAGAACAGTTAAAACAAGAAAGAGATGAGGAGCAGATGAGGTGGTCAGACAAAATAAATCAGGTTCCAATTGGGTTGAAGAGTAATTGATGTTTGGAGTCCAGTATGCTAGAAAGATAAGAGGTTGTGGTCAGAGATGATTCCTTGAAGTGAGATTACGGAAAAGGTGCAGCTATTGGTAGTCTATGTGTGTATGACTTACTATATGAACATGAGTGAGAAGGGTTGAGCTGTAACAAGGACAAGGTCAATAGAAGAGTCAGAGATGACTGATCTGAATGGTCAGAGAATGAGAAGGCTTATGTACGAGATACCGAAACTACTAAAACCCACAGCAGGGGGAGTATTAGAAAGAGTGATAGTGATTCAGGCCCAGAGTGTCAAGGAAAAGGATGACATTAGGGTCTTTAGTTGACTACCATAAAGCAACATGACAGGTGGTGCAGACTTAAAAACTGGGTTTTAAGGAAAGAAAGATCCATTGTTTGTGAGCAATAAAGAGGAGCATGAAGAGCACCTACACACTACTTCTAGGCACAATGCACAGTGTCTGTGGAACTAAAAATAGTCACTATTTGAGAGGGCTACAGACTTTTTTACACTAAATGAGAGTGAAAGCAGTATTTGCAAATTCATTGACAGCAGCAATATGTCATGTGGTTAAGAGTGTGAGCTTTGGAGCCTAATTGTTTATATTCCAGTCACAGTTCTTTTACTTAATAGCTTTGTGACATTAATGCCTTAGTGCCTTGTCTTCTTCATTTATAAAATTGGGAGAATAGCAGTATCTGTCTCACAGGGTTACTGTGAAGAGTAAACGAGTTAATGCATGTTAAAACACTTAGGATAACACCTGGCACACATTAAGAATATGCAATCAATAAATTTTAGTCACAATGATGATAATTACTCATTTTTAATTTGCTTTTGAGGAGTGAAAACAATGGTTATTATTGTTGTTATTATTATTATTACTCAGTTTTAATTTGCCTTAGGGGGACAGAAAAGCAGATGACTGGCAAAGAATGAGTAAAACTGGTTTATGTCCAGTTGAGTTTACTCCAATTTACTTAAACATTTGATCTCCATATGATATATCTTAGGCTTCTGTGGCATCAAGTCTCTGTAATATTAATTATTTTCAACATATGTTATTTGCTAATTTAAAAAAAATTATAAAATCTTCTGAGAAATGAAATTTCAAATAAGAGGGTCATCTGTTGGATGTCTTAGTCCCTGACAGTATTAAATTTTAACCCATAGACTAAAATAAATACCTATTGAGTACCTATGTCTAGAAAGAAATAATTAGATACATTTTCATTTTTTTTGTTTGTTTTCAGCTTCTTTGTATTGTTTTAGGTGAAATATATTTCTCATAGATAACTTATTCCTGCTCCTTGTCTCCTTCCAATTTGAGAATTTCTGAATTTTATTTAGTTCTTTGTATAGATTTATTTTTTTTTACATTACTGCTTTCTTGAAACTTAATTTTGCCATTATACTTAGGAAATTTTATTTTCCATAATTTCTTTTTGTTTTTCTTCCCTTGCTCATTCCCCAGGGCAAATCAAATTACTACTTCTTTGAAAGTTATGCATCCAAATTGTATCCATCTAGTGGTTACCCCTTAGATTATTTGAATCCAAATTTCTGCTGATTTACCTAACTAATCTCAATATTTATTGAGATTTATATCTATCTTCCAAATAAGAAAATACACTGAGCAAATTTTTCTCTTCCCTCAAGTTACCACCTTCTACCCCATTTTTCAGTCAGTTTGGTGCCTGAGTTTTGGATGTGTTTATTTTTACATTAGTATTCATTCATCTAGAGAACAAGACACTTTGCTAATTCCATTACTCTTTTTCTTTCCATACCTGTTTCCATGCCTACACCTATTATTTTTCTCACTACTTTCAAGCTCAGGGAAAGCCCAGAGGTGTGGGGATTGGGATCTAACTGAACTAGAGACAATCAGAAGTTCAGGGAGGTTAAGGCACTGTGAGGCTTTGACCAAGGAGGAACATGGAAGAAGGAGCTGGCAGATAAATGCTTCTCATTTCCTATTTCCTGAGACATTTATGCCTGTCTGGAATGTGATACATGTAACTGAGCCCCCAGCTGTGATTTTTCTCTGTGTGTGTGCACTTGTGAAACTGCAGTGAACTTGAAAACACACCACCTGTAACTGCGTTATCTCTTTCTTTTCTTTTCCACTCACGCTTGCCACCCTAGAATTGCAGTTTCAAAAAAATTTTTTTAGCCTATAAGCCTTGCCTCAGGCTCTGTTTTTTAGGTGATATGAAAAGCAATGCATTCAATCTAAGTTAAAAAATATCTAATTATGGGAAATTAGTTTTCATTATTTCTTCAAATAATCCTGGTTAGTCTTTCTTCTCTTAACACTTTTATTTTAATCTTCAAATATCTCCATTCTTTCCTCTTTATCTCTTGCTCATTCCTATTTGAATAGGTTGATGTCCTAATCTTTCAGCTTATGAAATAATTCTTTAGGTCTTTCAAACCTTAAAAAAAAAGAAACAGATCTGCTGAGTTTTTTACTTTAATGACTATATTTGTCAAGCCCATTATGACCATTTGGTTTTTCCATACTTCATGTTCCTGTCTTATTTTGCTCGTATCTTTTTTTATCTCTCTGAAAGCTAATGGTTATTTTATATTCTTACCTCCATTTGTTAAAATTTTCCCTTTTATCATGACTGGCTAAGCCTATCAGCCACTTTTTGCTAATAATGATAGCTCCGAGGGAGGAGAAAAAGTCTAGGCTCTGGTTTTTGCTCCCCCAGAAGAGTTGAGACATGTGGGAAGAGAGCCTTTTATAGATGGGTTACAATCTGGCTTCAGACAATTCCTCTCTTCTCTGCACACTTCATTGCTCTTCATTTAAAAAAAAAATTACCAGGATTTCTGCTCCAGACCATGCCATTATCCAGGGGCTGCCATTCATTTGCCTATGGATTTGTGAAGGAGTAGGGATAAGGAACACTGAGGTGCTTGTACTATATGCTATTATATCCTTCCTCTGTGCCTTTGGATACTTCCTTTGACCTTGCTGCCTCCAGCAGGTACTGTGCTCAGAATGCTGCTTTGGTCCCTAGCAATTCTGCTCAGTAATTAGGCAAGGACAAGATGAAAGGAGAAAAATATACAGACAGAATGCTTCCCCCCAGCCTACCTACTCCTCTCCCCATCCTGTTTAATATCTCTTTTCCTTCTCCCAGAAATCCACGAGACCTATTATCACCTCCCACTTAAGTACTACCTAAGACTGCCAAGGATTTTCAAGTGTTTTGGTTAGATGCTGAACGTCATTATAAGATTCATCAACTTTCCTGTTTTTTTGAGCATCTCTAGGTAAGGATATAGAGGGAAGTGATATTGTAGCCCAAGTTGGTTCACCATCTTTTCTCCATTACCAGTATTAAAAGGAGTTTGAAGCCGGGCTTGGTGGCTCAGCCTGTAATCCCACGCCTTTGGGAGGCTGAGGTGAGTGGATTGCCTGAGCCCGTGGGTTCGAGACCCACCTGGGCAGTGAGACCTCATCTCTACAATAAATCAAAATATCAACCAGGCGTGGTAGCACATGCCTGTAATTCCGGCTACCTGGAAGGGTGAGGCGGAAGGATCACCAGAGCCCAGCAGGTCAAGGCTGCGGTGGCCGGGAGTGGCCACTGCACTCCAGTCTGGGTGACAGAGTGAGACTCCAACTCAAACAAAAAAAAAGGAGTTTGAACACTTCAGTGACTTCTTTTAAGATATATTCTTAAGTGTGAATCACTTAATAGATCATAGAGACCATACTTGTTCCGGTTTCTCTTTTCTGCCCCAGTCCCTCTTGTGCCATGGCACATGCTACTATTTCAGGCTTCTGTACTCTTCACTTGCTATAAAACCTTTCTCCTTTATCTAAAAAATTCCTAGTAAATATTTATCAATCCTTTCACCATCATCAAGCATTGAACAATCCTGAACATTCATTTTGTCAACACGTATTAACTGAACCATGTATCAAACTCTGGGGCATACACTAAGGCAATGATGGAGAGCAAGGTAGCCTGTGCCTTCTTAAAATGTCATCTAGGGAGAATGCTCAGCAATTAACATGAAGTTATAATAAATGTGATAGGTAGATAACAAAGTATGTGATCCTGTGGACCAGCTTAGTGGCGGTGTCCAATGTTTACGGAACTAGGAAAGCTTTTCTGCCCTACATAACCTCTCATAGGTTAAGAGTTAGCTGGACTCAAAAGATGTTCCCTGCAAGGGGAATAATATTGTATGTTAAAAGACACTAATGTAGGAGAAGGAACTAAATTAAAAAGGATTCATTTTGGCTGGAATATCTGTTGAAAAGGAGTACAAGGTTGGATAGATTGACAGGTGCCAGCCTATTGTGTATCCTTTTAGAAATGCTAATATCCTGCCAAAGGGCTGTGGCAGTAATTGCATGATTAAATTTATTTTTGAATCATCACTCTGGCTACTGCAGACAGGAAGAATTGTGGGATTAGTGTGACTGTGAGAGAAAGACCATTTATGAAACTGCTGCATTTTAGTCCAAGTAGACCATATGACTTGAGTTAGAATAGTTGAGGGCAAAGTTCTCATTTCTCTATGCTACTTCTGACTAGATATGTACCATTATTCTTACACTCACTTTATTATTTGTTTATAGCTATGTCTCCAAAATCAGACCTAAATAGGCTGAATTAAGAAAGTGGAGAGTTTGAAGGCAGAGAACCAGTCATCTAGGAGTTAGGAATCTTTGCAGCAGTTAGGAATGGGAGAGGATAAGTATTGGCTGTTAATAGAAATAAAGAAACTTTACTTGTAGTAATATGTTAAAAAGAGAAGTATGATGGTAACTTTGGGCACATTGGAATTTAGGTGGTGAGAAGAGGGGGCATTTCCTGTCTGGTTGCTTTTATTTTCTCAATGAAATATGAGAATAGGACATCTGATGGGGGATGGGAGGATATGGGCTATTTGAGGTGAGAGAAGATGTGAAACTCATTTAGAGGAAGAAGGAGAACATTCTTCTTAGGAAATTGTAGTAGGAACATTATGCATTGAGTCCCATTTATGTTTGAGAAATTGTTAAATAATCCATAAAATTAAGCATGACTTCCATTTTTACTCAGATTTATAGGACATAAAAAAGGATCAAATTCAGGTCCCACAGATATATGAGGGGGAACACCCCCCAAACTGGAATTATAATATCTTTTGGAGAGCCGGCCCCTTGTAGTACAGGCTTCCTCCATGAGCTAAGTGTTCTAGGAACCCATCATCATCTGTGTACCAGCTGATGTTGTAAAAGGCTGCGTTCAGCTTCAGTGATAAAAAATTTTTTTTAGTTGGAGTCTTACTCCGTCGCCCAGGTTGGCGTGCAGTGGCATGATCACTGCCACCCCAGCGACAACCTACTGGGCTCTGGCGATCCTTCCACCTCAGCCTTCCAAGTAGCTGGAACTATAGTCGCAGGTGCTCATTACCATGCCCAGCTAATTTTTTGATTTTTTTTTTTTTAATTGTAGAGACGAGGTCTTGCCAAGTTGCCCAGGCAGGTCTCAAACCCGTGGGCTCAGGCAATCCACTTGTCTCAGCCTCCCAAAGTGCTGGGACTACAAGCTGAGCCAGTGAGCACAGCCAGTGAAATTTTCTTGGAGATTCTTTCAATGTGTTTTGCTTATTTTATGATGGATGATCTACAAGTGCACCTGCTCACATCTGCTGAGTGTTCAGCACCAAAAATCGTATGGCCCCCATGCTCTACCCTCCCTATTCATTAATCTCACCCCCAAATGACATCTTTGCTTGTTTGTTTCTCTGGATGAAAAGGAAATGTTCTGCCAATGTGGAAGAGGCGAAATAAAAAATGGCAGAAGTACTAAAAGGCGTTGAAATTGATGAGTTCAAAAATGGTTTTGAGCAGTAGAAAAAGCATCTTGATTGGTATATTGCATCAAACAGACAGTACTTTGAAGGTGACTAACATTTAAACATATAAGAGTAAATATACTTTTTTTTTTTGCCCAGGCTGGAGTGCAGTGGCACGCTCACGGCCACCACAGTCTTGACCTGCTGGGCTTAGGCGACTCTTCTGCCTCAGTCTTCCAAGTAGCTGGAACTACAGATGTATTCCACCACGCCCAGCTAATTTTTGTGATTTATTGTAAAGACGAGGTCTCACCAAATTGCCCAGGCTGGTCTTGAACTCCTGGGCTCAGGCAATCCTCTCGCCTTGGACTTCCAAAGTGCTGGGATTACAGACATGAGGCATTGCACCCGGCCGGGCCAGATACACACTTTTTAATAAATAAATTCATGTGTTTTGGATCCCCACCCTAATACTTTCCAGACTTCCTTAACTCCTTCCCAGTTCTCTTTGACAGTACTCAAGAGGCTTTCTTTTTCTCCCCCAGTATGACTTTCCTTCCTGTAGAGTTTAGTTTTCTCTTATGTTCCACACCTGTCTTAATTCTTTTTTTTTAAATTAGCAACTATTCTTTAACTTTTTAGTGTCTTTTGCCCACTATGACCGGTCTTCTCTGCCCAGGATTTGATTTTAGGCAAGAGTCTGGGAAAGAAAATACATAGGGTTTGGTATTGAAGGGGGCTAGTGGGAGTGGATAGGCTAGTCTATGAACATTCCCACTTTAATTTTTAATGTGTCATAAATATAGTGTAGACACCATCCCTGCTTAAGAAGAGTGTGTCTTCATCATGAAAGTGTAATACTTACCTCTACAGATTTTTTAAAGCTTAAGCACCTAAGTAGCATCTTCAGGAATCAGACTCAATAGATCCTCAATGTTTTCAAAAGCCTAAAGGTGAATCTGATATGCACTCTATAACTTTTCTTATCCAATAAAAGGAACCAGAGTTTCTAAAAAGTGGTTGACTTCCGGGCTGGGACAGGAAAATGTATAAGCCTGAGACCCTTTGTGGTTCCAGAAAGCAAAGAAATGCTCAAGAACAGTCTTGTCAGAAAAACGCAAGAGGCAAATCCAAAGAAATTGATGGCCATTAGTGGAACAATTTGAACAATACAGTAACGAGTGATAGTATTGAATTTTAACCCATAGAATAAATAAATTTCCATGAGTCCTTACTACTATAAATAACTAATTGAACAAGTAAGTGAATGCAAGCTACAAGTAGTTCTTCCTCACGGTAGAATTTCAATTAATGTAGAAGGAAAATGGAAATAGAGAGTCACCACTAGGCATACACTATAGTAGAAAATATTGAAAATAAGATCCACAAATGTGTGCTAAAATTAGGGGCAAATCTGAAGGGAAAGAGGATTTATTTGTATGGTCTCAAAGTGGGTCTTCCAGGGTACTTATCAACTACTGAGGGAAAAAATAGTATATTTGCAATGGAGCAATCCAGCACACAGTGCCATAATTAAGTGATCATGGGAAACATCACCAATAATAAGATATATTTTTAAAATGTGGTATATATACATGATGAAATAGTATGCAGCCATAAGGAAGAACAAAATTATGGGCTTTGCAGCAACTTGGATGGATTTAGAGTCTATAATACTCAGTGATTTATCACAGAAACAAAGAACTGAGTACCGTTCTCACTCATAAGTTGACCCTGAACTTTTATCATGATACTATAAGAAAGGGATTGACAGTAGTCGGAAACTGCTGCTGCTGGTGGTGGTGGGGACACATAACATTAATAAGGGTACTTGATCTCAAACCAGGCAATGTGGGAACCAAAGGGAGGCCCAAACTTTACTTGTACGATGACCACTTGTATACCTAATCCTGAATTGTACCCCACATCTTTAAAATAAATTTAAAAAAGAAAAAATAAATTTATTTAAGAAATTAAGATATATCAACATCATAAAACCCTTGACAAGATGCAAAGAGAAGGACACAACATCACTTAAAAAATTATTCTTTCCAGCAGTAAGTGCCTCCTCTGTGGTAATGAGAGAACATGGTATCTCGGGTGGTCACACGTTTTTCTCTTTCTGGAATGTTCTTTCCTCATTTCCAGGCCCTGTGTCAGAACACATACTTTGCTTGTGCGTTTTCTATAGTAGCTTCTTTCTCATTTTTCAAATCTTTTCTTCCATGATTTCAGATATATTCTCTGACTACTCCAGTCTAAATATGCTCTACTATTATTTTTGCTTATAGTTATTTCCTTGTAACTCTTATCATAATGAAAACCACATATTTTCTATCTACTATCTGTTAGAGTCTGTACTGCAGGATAGAAAGGCCCATGCATGTTTTGTTCATTGTCTACTCAATGTCTGATGTCGTTCCTGAAATGTTTGGAAAGTATAAATATAAAAATGAGAGTGAATGAACAAAAAGAAAAGATTCCATTTATGAAGTAGGAATCCAAAATATAGTGAGAAAACTCAGTCAGAAGACATGGGTTTGAATCATTAACTGTTACTGACTTTGTACTTTTAGGCAAGTTTTTATTTTATTTTTACCTCTTTGTGTTCTAGTTACCAAATTTATAAAACAAAAAGTTTGTATAAGTTCATAGTATTGCAGTAAGATTATTATTTTAAGTTGTAAAATTGTTATTCTAGCTCTGATTCTATAAATATCTAATGGGTTTCTGAAATAACAGTTCAGTTCTCTGGGCCTTTTCTTATCAGTCCAGGAGATGGAACATGGGTTTCATCTGAAGTGTGAGTTGTATCGAAAAGGCTAAGAGGCTTGCATTGGCTCAGTATGATATCGGACTGTAATTGGGTAGTGATTTCTGAGCGTGCATTAGACTCACATGCCAGCTAGATTATTTCTAGCCTTGGAATAAATGTCTCATCATGTTCCTTAAATTTCTGCTAACCATGTCATTCTCTGTATGTTAAATTGCTTCCATTTATAAGTGTTTCTGATCTGAAACTCCGAAGTTAAGCTTATCGTGTCCAAGGCTCCTAGGACTTTTAGAAACCCATTTAGACTAACTTTACTCCAAATAGCTACTATTCACAATCCAAATATGATTTTGTTGATAAACTGAAAAATAGATATTTCCCAAAGTTTAAATGACTTTATTTAATAACCCACAGGGTTGATAACATGTTTAAGATAACATTGTGATTGTTGATATTGTTAGCAGAGTTAATCGATCAGTCCTGCAGGTTTAAGTATTTCCTTTGAGTTGCTTGCTGATTCAGAATAATTGGGCACAGGATGATATAATGCACTAAGTTAAAAAGATAGGGAAAAGTTCAAATAGAAAATTACAAGTGAGTTTTAACAGGATAGTGCAAGAAGTTCTTAGTTTCAATTGGCTAACAATTATGGATTGCAGCGCCACCTGCTGGCAAGAAAACATTGTCGTTTTCTTTTTCCTTTAAAAAAAACTGCGTTATGAGTTGTTCCCCCTCATGGACTTTTTGTTTGTATGTGCTCTGTACATACGTAGGGTTTATTCAGATAAAACTTACTCAATCAATTGAAAAATCAAGCCATCCTATTTCTAGCTCATTCTTGCTATAAAATATACAGCAATGGGCTTCAATGGGAAACGTTTTATGTGATAAAAATTCCAAATGTTTTTTTTTCCCTTACTATTTTGTATTACAAATAGAATGTCACTGTCAGAAGTTAAAGCTAGAGGAGTTAGAAAAATGGAATGGCAAAGTGATGTCGGCATCTTTTACATTTTATTGCTTCAGGCTTTCTTTAGCATTTCAAGTTTAGTATTATTTCTTAGATGACTTTAGAATACCGAGTGTTCTGGAGCTAACACAAATCGTGGCTAGTAACATGGCACTACATAATGTGGCTTGAAGATCTCTGATTTTTAGAGCATGACTGCTTTGATTGGCTATTACTAACTGCAGATGTGGTCTGTCTCTAATCTCTCTCCCTCTACGGCTGGTAGCAAAGGCACCAGATGCTAAACTATTATGTGTATGATGATGTTCATATGAGCTGGACACACACCTTGAAAAAAAATATATACTCATATAAAAATAATATGTAGCAGCATATTTGAATTACTATTCATTTTAATTATCTTTATACATAACATGGTTTTTATTGCAGGCAGTAAGTCACCTTAAGGAATGAATAATTGTTGTATCTTTTTCTCTGGGGGTCATAAAAATAAAACAGACACTAAGCAAATCTGGCTATGTTAGGTCCTGATATGTTGGGAAGCTTAGCAGCTAAATTTAGTGACCTCCAGGGGTCATTTGAGATTTATAATTCACCAAAATTTTAAGATGAACAAATAACAGAGGTCTCCTTTTAAGCTTACTTTGGGCTTTCAAAACTTTCTGGATTGATGGCTTCATTGAGAATCTATCCAAAAATGCAATTTGAAGAAATGTGAACCTGGTCTGACCTCAGGACTGCTTGCTTCCTTCCTTCCTTCTTTCCTTTCTCCCTCCCTCCCTCCCTCCCTCCCTCCCTCCCTTCTTTCCTTTCTCCCTCCCTCCCTCCTTTCCTTTCTCCCTCCCTCCCTCCCTCCCTCCCTCCTTTCTTTCTTTCTTTCTTTCTTTCTTTCTTTCTTTCTTTCTTTCTTTCTTTCTTTCTTTCTTTCTTTCCTTCCTTCTTTCCCAGAGAAAGATAACTCGTTAGTGGTTCCCAGGGGCGGGTGGGGGGTTGTCTTGATGCTTGAGAAATAAAAGTAAATGCTGAGGAGTCGGTGCATTGGCATCTGACATTCTCCTGGTTTTCTGGCTATCAACTGCCCTTCTGCTTTTCATTTTTCTTATAACTTATTTCAAAGATATCTTCTTTTCTATTTTGATAATTTCCAAAATAGCTTAAGAACCCTTTTTAGTGGCACATTATTATCTTCATGAAAATTGTTACAATATCATAATCAAATCTGAATAATTTCCACAGACAAAAGTATATGGACAGAAGAGACCATGGAATATTATGTAAATCACAAATAGGCTATTTTACTGAAAAATATGAGCCTATAGAGATAATTGAATAGAAATTGCTTTTAAATATACATCTTATTAGTGAATTTTGATGACATCATTATAGCTCCAAAAAATTTACTTTTGGTGCCTACGTAGGATTCATGACAGATTTAATTATAATTCTGTCTTTTAACTTTTAAATACTTTTTAAAAATTGTGATTGTTTTCTTAGGAAGACAGTGATGTTTAGAAAATATACCTAAAAGGATCAAATAAAGGATCTTTGATTTTTATAAATTACATTTGGTATATGTTGCCAGAGGGCTCTGCAAGCATTTCTTAAGGTAATGTAACTAAATTACACAGGAGTCCCTTACAAAGTGGATGATAAATACTATGAGAATCTTTTTCTTTTTCTTTTTTTTTTTTTTTGAGTTGGAGTCTCACTCTGTTGCCCAGACGAGTGCAGTGGCCGCTCCTGGCCACTGCAGCCTCGACCTGCTGGGCTCTGGCGATCCTTCCACCTCAGCCTTCCAAGTAGCTGGAATTACAGGCACATGCTACCACGCCCGGCTAATTTTTTATTTATTGAAGAGACGAGGTCTCGCCAAGTTGCCCAAGCGGGTCTCGAACCCACGGGCTCAGGCAATTCACTCACCTCGGCCTCCAAAGTGCTGGGATTACAGGCTGAGCCACCAAGCCCAGCCGAGAATCTTTTTCAATTGAAAAGTTTCACCATAAAATTTAAGTTACTTGCAAAAAGTTTTATAATCTAAAGACATGAACTACATCCACTTTTTTTTTTTTTTTTTTTTTTGAGTTGGAGTCTCACTCTGTCGCCCAGACTGGAGTGGGCCACCGCAGCTTCGATCTGCTGGGCTCCGGCAATCCTTCCGCCTCAGCCTCCCGAGTAGCTGGAACTACAGGCGCGCGCTACCATGCCCCGCTGATTTTTTGATTTATTGTAGAGATGCGGTCTCGCCAAGTTGCCCAGGCGGGTCCCGAACCTGCGGGATCAGGCAATTCACTCACCTCAGCCTCACAAAGGCGCCGGATTACAGACTGAGCCACCGAGCCCGGCTTACATCCACTTCTTTTTATTTCTTTTCTTTTCTTTTTTTTTTTTGAGTTGGAGTCTCACTCTGTTGCCCAGACTGAGTGCAGTGGCCGCTCCCAGCCACCGCAGCCTCGACCTGCTGGGCTCCGCCGATCCTTCCGCCTCAGCCTTCCAAGTAGCCAGAATTACAGGCGCGCGCTACCACGCCCAGCTATTTTTTTGAATTTATTGTAGAGATGAGGTCTCGCCTGTGCAGGCGGGTCTCGAACCCGCGGGCTCGGGCAATCCACTCACCTCAGCCTCCCAAAGGCGCGGGATTACAGGCTGAGCCACCAAGCCCGGCACATCCACTTCTTAAAAGACTGTATTTAGAACAGTTTTAGGTTCAAAGCAACTTGAGAGGAAGGTGCAGAGATATCTCATATACCCTCTTCCCCCACACACGCACAGCCTACTCCATCATCAACATCCCCCACCACAGTGGTACACTTGTCATAAGTAATGAACCTACAATGACACATCATCACCTAAAGTTTATAGTTTATGTTAGGCTGCGTTCTTGGTGCTGGCAGTCTATGGATTTGAGCAAAGGTATAATGACATATATCTACCACTATAGTGTCATACAGAGTATTTTCACTGTCCTAAAAATCACCCATACTCTGCCTATTCATCCTCTCTCCCTCAACCCCAGCAACCACTGATCTTTTTACTATCTCCATAGTTTTGTGATTTCCAGTATGTCATACAATTGGAATTATGAAGCATGTAACCTTTTCAGAGTGACTTCTTTCACTTAGTAATATGCATTTAAGAATCCTCCATGTCTTTTCATGACCAGATCTCATTTATTTTTAGTGCTGAATAATATTATCTGCATATACTAAGCAACTATGGTTGTTTCCAAGTTTTGGCAGTTAGGAATAAAGCTCCCATAAAAATCTGTATGCAGTTTTTTGTAGTGTAACTTATAACAAAATATTCCTGATTTCTCTTTCCCATACTTTGTATTATTGCAATCATTTATTTATATATAAGCATACATAATCATATATATACATAATATGTAGGCATAAGCATACATACTTGAATGCATTGTTGCTATTGTTATTTGAACTAATTGCTGTTAGATACATTTAAAAAAATAAAAGTTTTTATCTTATTTCTTCTTCAATGCTCTTCCTTCCATTTTGTAGATCTGAGTTCTGACCTACATTATTTTCTTCTCTCTAAAGAAGTTCTTTTAACATTTCTTGCAAGACAGGTCTACTGGCAAAAAGTTCCTCAATTTTTGTATGCCCAAGAAAATATTTTTTAGTCACTTTTGAAGAATAATTTTGCAGGGTACAGAATTTTAGGGTGCTTTATTTTTCTCTCTCAGCACTCTGAATATTTTACTGCAGTCTATTTCTGCTTGCATGAATTCTGAAAAGTAACATGTAATTCTTATCTTTGCCCCTCTAAAGGTAAGCTTTTTTCCCTCTGACTTCTCAGAATTTTTTTTTCTTTAACTTTGGTTTTCTATTATTTGAAAGCAGATTGTCGTTTGATTTTCCAAAGAGTACTCTGGCAGAGATAAGCCCCATTTAAGGCTGTGTCAACCATTAGGCAAAAACCTGAGTTAAGGTTGTAGCTGACAGAATGGGCAGGAGAAGAGAGCTTTGAGATCTGTTTATAGGATTGATCCTTTGTTAAGTATAGGATGGATTATTTGTGAGGGAAGAGTACATATTGTCTTTTTGGTGGCTGATGAACGCTGGTGCCATTTACTAAGTTGGGGAACACATCGGGAGTGTGTTAGGAGTCAGAAAATAATACCTTGCAACTTCAGAAGTGTCTCCCATTTTTTTTTCTTTCCTTAGTTGGAAGAAGGTGGCTAGAGTAGATTGGAATTGGGTATTATCCTTCTCCCAGATCAGTTAGGCTCTGATAAAATGCCAGCAGGTTAGGCTCTCATTAGCAAAGACTGCACTGAAGAGAAAATAGTTAACAGAATGCTCTGGCATGTTTCAAAAATGGTTTATATTCTTCTCCCCCTGCTGGAAGCACAGGGTTTTGTTGTTGTTGTTGTTTTATTGTCGTTGTTTTCCTTTTCCTCTTATGTCTAGTGTGGGAATATGCTCAAGTTCCTAGAAGTGAAACTCACAAAAGTGTGGAAGAAACCTGAGTTTCTCTGAGTTTTCTTTGAGACTTACTCACACTTCGCCTCCAGCAACTTGTCAGTTCAGGTTTTCCTGTTCCAGCATTGGTTCTTACACAGCTTTCTGCTTCAATATGATGCGATTCTATGTATCTGCATATCTGCCTTTGATTTTGGGGGGAAGCTGTTTTCCTTGTGACCTCAGTTTTCTTACTGTTCTAAGAAGTGTTGTTGATTTTTTTCAGTTTGTTCAGCTTTTTACTTGTTAAGACAAAGTAGTGACTTCTAAGCTGTTTACATGTAGAACCAGAAACCAGAAGAACTACATTGATTTCTAAACTATGTAAAATATATGTACAATTATCATTTTTGTTTTTAATTATTATAATCCTTTCCACTTTAGTTTGTCCCTCGTTTATTCATTCCATTAATCTTTACTGATCATCGAATAGTATAGAACTCTACATTGTGAAATAAGTGATTTCTACTCTCAAAAATCATAGACTTTGTTCTTATACTTTGGTGGGAAGACACAGGCATGTCAATCAAAAGTTTTAATTAAAATCTTAGGAAAATACATATATAATTATAAAATATGAAAGAAAGACACAATTACAATTAAACATATTAAATTATAAAATAAATATATGCTATATAAATAAATGCATAGATATGAAATAGTATGATAAAGGCTTTGACAGTATTTTATACTTAGTATTATGTGCAGTCAGTCAAAAGCTAACCACATCTGACTGGGAAATCACAGCATGGACTTCCTGTTGGAGGTGAATATTGAGCTGTTTATCAAAGAATTAGTAGGATTTAGAAGCTAATGTCGGCAAGAATGCTCAGTGTGTGAATCCGATGTGTGAATGATCAGAGGTGTGCACCAACTGCTGTATTCAAGGAGCTACAGGTAGTTCTCTCTGGGTTCATGAGAGGGAGCTGTTCGGGGAACAAGATATGAAGGGGAACACTGAGCTTGGCCTTGGAAACTTTGGAGACTCACTGGAAGATTTTAAGGCAGATTGTCTTTGATTTTCCAAAGAGTACTCTGGTAGAGATAAGCCCTATTTAAGGTTGTGTCCACCATTAGGCAAAAACCTGAGTTAAGGTTGTAGCTGACAAGAATGGGCAGGAGAAAAGAGCTTTGAGATCTGTTCATGGGATTGGCCCTTTGTTAAGTATAGGATGGATTATTTGTGAGGGAAGAGTACATACTGTCTTTTTGGTGGCTGATGGATGCTGATGCCATTTACTAAGTTGGGGAACACATCTGGAGTGTGTTAGGAGTCAGAAAATAATACCTCGCAATGAAGTCCTCAGAAGCAAAAGGTTTTCTCTGACCTTCTCCTGCCCTCCTGTCTCTCAGTCCCATTCTTCCCCAAGGTTAGTCATAGAAACTATAATTCTTCTTCCCCAAGGCTGGTCATGGAAACCAGAACCCCTTTTCCTCAAAGCTGGCCATAAAACCAAAAGATATTACTCTAACTTTCTCCAAACTGATTATAGGAAAATTATCTGACCTACATAGTTTGTAGGTCATATGATCCCCATTCCAGAGAAGGTCCTGCCTCACATTCAGAAGGAAGGAATGCCTCACAGAGAGCTCAAAAAGAATCTAGAAAGACAGGTCTTGCTGCGTTTCCTCACTGAGTCTGTTAACATTAGATCAAACATTTTGTCTAGTCATATGTCTTTATGACCGTCAATTCTTTGTTGAGCCAAAGCATAAAGAGGGACTATTTCCCCTGTATTTTAAAGTCTTCAATCTGTAAGTTCCCATGTCACGGAAAACTATAACCAAATAAATTTGATTGCCTTTTTTCCTAGTAATTTGCTTCTTGTTAGCGATCTTCAATGAACCATCAAAGAGCAAAGGGGAAGTTTTCTCTTGGCCCCAATAAGTGTTGAAATAAAAAACAGAGCTCAATAGTAGTTAAAGGGTGAAAACATATTTTATTTAGGACCATTGAAAAAGGGGAAAGGAGACCTCAGTATAGATTTGGACACAGTTTCAAATACAAGTAAGAATTTATAGCATGAGGCAGAGTTAGGATTGTTGGATGGAAAATTACTAAGAGGAAGTGTCAGAACATAAAGGGGATTCTGACTAAACTGACCTAATAGGATTTTGCTGAAGATAGGTCAGGGTGATCAGATGCCACCTGGGGGATGGTGGCGGGTGAGGAGCCCAATTAACTCTTGAGAGTGGTCAGATATGGAGGATGAAGGATTCTACCTAAACTAACTTAGCAGGGTACCCCACGTCTTTAAAATAAAAAATAAATAAATAATTTTTTTAGCTGCATTTTGCAAGGAGGTATACATACAGGCCTAGGAGAAGTTTCAAAAGTCTGACTAAAGTTTGGTCAAACAAAGAAATTTTGTCGAAAGGAACAGATTTGGTGAGAGTGATTATGACTTCATTGCTTGTGGAGGAAGTCAGATTTTTACATCTCATCAATAAAAATATATATCCAATAACATTTTGAGCTTGCAACCAACTTTATCGCATGTGAATAATGACTTATATGCCTAAATAATTTTTGTGTGCCATGTATATTACAAATAGAAATTTTAAAAGGCTGAGATTAAAATAGAAGTTCTGGTATTTTCTTTCCATACCCCATTGATTGTCTTGCAAACTGCGATTTGGAAGTCTCTAGATGAGGTCACCTAGAAATCAGTGTTGAGTGGAAAGAGCGGAAGTTTGGAAGTGAACCTTTGGCAATACCCACATTTAAAAATGCTGTTAACAGTTGATCAGAGGTAAAGAATTCCACAAAGGAAATTGAGATAGAATGGAATGGCCAGAGAGGTTAAGTATAATCTCACAGAGGCTGAAGGAAGATGATGATTCCTTTTTTTTTTTTTTTTTTTTTTTGAGTTGGAGTTTCACTCAGTCACCCAGACTAGAGTGCAGTGGCCGCTCTGGGCCACTGCAGCCTCGCCTGCTGGGCTCCAGTGATCCTTCCGCCTCAGCCTTCTGAGTAGCCGGAATTATAGGCATGCGCTACCACACCTGGCGAATTTTTTGATTTATTGTAGAGATGAGGTCTCGCTGCCCAGGCAGGTCTCGAACCCACGGGCTCAGGCAATCCACTCACCTCAGACTCCCAAAGGCACGGGATTGCAGGCTGAGCCACCGAGCCTATGAGTCTTGTATTTATTGCACCCACCCACAACTTACTGCTTTTTTTTTTTTTTTTTTTTTTTTTTGAGACAAGGTCTCACTCTGTCATTAAGACTAGAGTGCAGTAGAACAATCATGGCTCATCACAGCCTCCCAGTAGCCAGGACTGTAAGCACCTGCTACTTACTATGCCTGACTAATTTTAAAAAATTATTTGTAGAGATTGGGTCTCTCCATGTTGTCCACCTCCTGTCCTCAAGCAGTCCTCTTGCCTCAGCTTCCCAAAGTGCTGGAATCACAGGCCAAACATGAGCCACCAAGCCCAACCTATACCTTATAATTGAGTGTATGTTCTATGACAGACACATTCAGGAGGGCTAGACTCAGTATAGAATAAGACATTGTCCTTGCCTTAGAGAGGCAAAAAAGTAAATTTGTAGTATGTTACAGGGTGATAAGTGGCTTCATAAAAATACACTTTCTGCATTCTTAATGGAATACATATTTATATATGTTAGGGAGGTGGGATGCTTAAGAAAGAATCTCAGAAGAGGTAGTGTGACTGAACTGAGTTTTTTTGTTTTTGTTGTTGTTTTGTTTTGTTTCTCTCCCCCCTTGCTTGAGCAGGAGTTCGAGAAAGCTTAAGAAACTTAAAAATGTCTGCGACTCAGATCTTAGAGAAAAATAAAATTATCACAGCCACAATAAAACCATTTTCCTGCTGTAGGTCATCATCATGAATACATGCAAGTACTGACTCATTTATATTCCTGAGGGGTTTCACTTTATTGCAAATTGTTACAGATAACAGTACTCACATTTAAATGAGAACTTTTAAATACCTTCCTCTATTTATAGCAGGAAAGGAAAGAAGTTCCCTGGTTCTGCTCCCTAGAGGCATTCATTAGGGGAAGTTTAATGAAGCAGGCAAACAGGTGCTTTTTCTGCAACTTTTTAAAGAGCTACAACAGTGCTTTTACATCTCCTTAGCCTCCGAAGGGGAGCGCACGTCATCAGCTGAGCTAATAGCTCACAGCAGGGGCCTTTCCTGTGCTCCACATAAATATTCAGAGTTTTGTCTTTCTCTGCATAGTGATCAATCATAAGCACAATGCACAGAGAAAGATGGAAAAAATAAATAGAGAAATGTATGATTTCTGGGTCATAAATCTAAAGAAGTTTTGGCATAGTAAGATTTAAGAAATAAAGGCTGAATGCAGGTGTATGAATTATAATAACTGCTTATTACTATTATTAAAGATTTCTTTAAATCTCTAATATCCAGGGAAAAGTAATTCTACCTAGTGGCCATATCTTTTTTTCTGTTGCTTCTTGACCTCATCTTGATAACAATTTATATTTCTGTGGGAATTATAACATTTATAGCTATTCTTAACAGGTTGATCATAATATAAACATTGCATGAAATCTTTGTTGGTTTCACTTATGTTATAAATTTAACATTTTAATCATTTGAATACTTGAACACAGGTCAATTTATTGTTACCTTCTAACATCCATGGAGTGCAGAATCACTTTAATTCCTAAAAGCTCACTTAAGAAATGATCTGAATGAAGGAAATTAACAAACATTGTCTAATTTAGACAGGAAATCACAATTCAGGTGAGGTTTCTCATTATTTATTTAAAATTGACTTGGAAAACTATCCAATTTCTACTAGGATGCAAGAATAAAGTGTTCTGTAACTGAGAATTCAATTTCTTTTTTGTGGTAGAGATTGAACAAGACCGAAATAGTTACTCTTTAATGGTCAGCAATTGCTATCTTTTTTCAGGAAAGGAATGGAGTCCCAAGTTAACAAAACCAATTGCAATCATTTTGAGCTAAATATAAAATAAATCTATGGTAAATGCAGACATCGAGGGATATCCTTTTCCAATATCTTAAGAGCAAACATTGGTAAGGCACAGGTAGAAATGGAAAGTGGTTTGGGGGTTGGGTAAATTATCTTCTGAACAAAAGTATCCACATAATTATTATAAATATTTTTATAATAAAGATACCACGAAGATATCCTAAGAACAAAACTCTTCTGAACAAAAATCAGATTATACTTTTTATGGTGTCTTTAGGTTTATGGTTTATACTCAGCTGTGAGTAACTGAGACCCAGAAAAATAAAGACTTAAACAAGTTAGCTGTATGTGTCTCATTCTTTTAAGTCTGGATGTAATAGCACACAGCTGGTATGGTGAGAATTCAATTCCTTTAAGCTCCCTGTTGAGCCATGATATGGTCTTCCAGGTTCAATAGATATCTGGAGTTCTAGATTTCACATCCATGTTCTCCAAAGGAGAAGATAAGATCAAGAAGAAAGAGGCAAAAGAGGGGTACCACTGTCACATGTGTTGATTTCATTTACACATCCTTAGCCATGACTCAGTCACACTACAAATACCTGCTTTATCCCAGGTGTCTTTGTGTCCAGCTAAAAGTTGAGGGTTCTGTTATTATTAAGCAAGGGGAGAACGGATGTTGGAAGGCAAACAGCAGTCCCTGCCTAGGCTGCACCACCAAAAAGGATGTGTCGAAAGAGCAGGTCTAGGATGTGTGCAGTGTACAAGGCCCAGAACACCCTAAAATGGGTGTGAGTGTGGCAAGGTTTGAGGTCATGACCTGGTATCTGGGGAAGGGTCATGGTGGTAGCCATCCCAGTCAAGGGCTGGCAGCACTACAGAAATGTTGCATCCATCCCCTACCCAGGTACCAATCATCAAGTTGTGGTGTCATTGGGTAGAGGATATGCCTAGCTCAACTTCTCTACCATTGTTAGGGCAGGTTTGGTGGCTGGCAGTAAGTGGAACCCAGCTGTGGTCAGGTTCTAGAACATGTAAGCCTTGAGATATGGGCTCAAATCTTGTGAGTCTGTACTTTTCTCCAAAATATCCCAGTTGACCTTGGACGATATTCTCTTTCTCCTTTTATTTGTGTCTTGTATTTGTCTCTTGCCAGATCCTCACATCCTCAGGCAATAAACCACAACATACATCATCTTAATTTCAGTGATTCCTAATAGAATCTGATAGTATTGCCTTTAAAACTGACATTTCATCATATGAAGATGAATGATAACATTTAGGCTAATAATTTAACATTTCAAAATAATTCTTTACTTAATAATCAAAGTTAGATGGCAAACATAAAAACACCATGACAAGTTGAAAGAATGATCATAGAAGAAAGGAAAAAACTTTATATTTTAGTACCCACAAAGACATCTCCACCCCATGCTTTCTGAAAAGCCCCACATTTTCATTTTGCACTAGGTCTTGCAAATTGTATAGCTCATCCTGTAGGTGAGTTTTCCTACTGGAATATAAGGATATATTGCTTTTGAAGTGTTGGAGGCAAGTTTGTAAAATTTTATTAAAGGATTAGTACCCTTTGACTGCACAGGTGTGCCCTTATCAGGTGTTGAGCAAGGTTAGATGCTCTTCTTCACCTCATTATCTACTTAAGCCATTCACCATCTACAACTGAATAAGATATTAATGCCTATAAGGCTTGTGTGTACATCAGCTCTGATATTAGCATTCAATGCAAAATGCCTTGTCAATAAATTAGTGTGAATATTGCTTCAATAACCACAATGTAATTGTCAGTATGTGTGATATAGCATTATATATTTTTTATTATATTAAAGAAAAACTGAGGATTTTCTGTGTTTCCTAAGTATTTTTGAATAAAGTCCCCTTTCCTACCTCTTTCTAATTCTGACAATTCCTGTATATACAGATGAAAAAGACAATTTCTACTCTAAAAGATGAGATTATATAAATGAATTTGTTCTCTTGTTTACCTTTGGCTATGGCCCACCTAGGTACTCAGGGTTCTATTTATAAAGTCAGCTTGGCATGTAATTTGGTTGCCTAATGGAATAGAGGTGAATAACAAGTGGTCCCACTGTAAAATAATCAGGTACAAGGTGAATGAAGTAGAATGTTTGGTTTCCAGAATTTCCTGCACTATTAGTCCCTTGGGTAATACATCTTAACTTCTCTCAATGCATATTTGCCACCATTATGCTGCACATTTTCATTTTTTGCAAAATGCACCCATGTGCTAGGCTCAGACTGATGTTTCCCCACCAGTGTTTTCTAATGAAACAACAACTGACAAGATATATTTTTAGCCACAAATACAGCTCCTTCAAGGTTGTACTGTGTCAAAACACTCTGTGATAAGATGGCATTCTGAGGAGTTACTGTTGATATATAACACCATCTTACTTCTGTTTTCATGAAAGATAAATGCATCAGTGCCACAACAAACCAGCCATTAGCATTTGTATTACAGGTAAAGCCAAGGCTAAGAAATTGGAAGAAAAATCAGTAAAGATAAATTTTTACTCATTTTAATAAACCATAGGTAAGATTTTGATGCATAAATTAATTTGTTCATTTGGTAAATATACTGATGGCTGATTATGTGCTGCACTAAATACTGGAGATAGAGCTAGCAGTTACAATGACAAAAATTCCCGTTCTCATGGAACTCATGAGACGATAAGAACACATGTAATTAGTTAAGGAAGTTTAGAAATTATACAGAATAAATCTTGATTTTTTTCATAAATTAGATTGTGAGAATGCTATTTGAAAAAATAATTACTGTGGAAGATAAAGTGGTATAGAGGAATTTGAACTCTAGAATTAGATAAACTGGTATTTTACTCCTGGCTCTTACTCTTAAAAAGTTTACTCCAGACCTTTGACAAGTAAATTGACCTTTGAGCATTGGTTTTGAAATTTGTAAATGGGGCAAAAAGATACTTGATTGCCATAAGAATTAAAGGAGATAATGCTTGGAAAGCACTTAGCATGGTGGCTATAACATAGTTGACACCCAATAATTATTCTCTATAAAATATATTATTATATATAAATAATATTGGTAATATTATTGAATATCTGTATCCTCACAGGAAGACTTCGATTGAAAGATTGAGCTTTGAGTTTTAAGTTCTGCAGAAACTTGATGAATTAAAGTTGCTACGTGGTATTGTCTTTCCAACTTTACTCTGCATGCAAATCCATGGGGATCTTAATAAAATGCATGTTCTTTTTCAGTAACTCCGAAGTGGGGCCTGATATCCTGCACTTCTACAAAACTTGCAGGTGATGCTGGCAGTGAGGCTGATGCTCTTACTAAAATACTGTAATTTGACAATGTTTAGAGGAATACTAAGACTCAGCCAATATTAAGCAAACCGAGTGCCTCTGAACACCAGGGGATACCAATGACCTCAAATGATAAGATATATTAATAACACCAAAAGGCAGTACTGGAAATACTGCGTTTTCTGTAAAATATATTTATATGAGTAGTGGAGTATGGAGAGTTGAGTTACCTAAACAGGGCCACTGTCCTCTGGCTCCTGTATTTGGAGAATCGCTCTGACCTAACTAGCATAGAGCACAGTGATGAATTTGAACTTTTTGGTATAAGGACCCCCAAAGAGTTTCCATCTGATCTGCCCTACCAGCAACATACACCAAAATCGACTTATTCCCATCTCTATATCTATAAGAATGTGTAAAACACATTGATATGACCCTGTCAAGCATCCACATAGTGAGAAATACTAGTTAAAATAGTACATCAAGACCCAGCAATCCCACTTTCGGTTTATAACCAAGAAAATTGAAAACATATGTTCACATGAAAACGTATACACATATATTCATAACAGAATTAGTCATAATAGCCCCAAAGTGGCTATAATGGATGATGGACAAGCCAAATATCCAATGATCGAATGGATTAAAATGTGGTATATTCACAAAATGGAATTTTATTCAACCATAGAAAATAATAAAGTACTGATACGTGCTATAATATGGATAACCCTTGAAAAACACTGTGCTAAGTAAAAGAAATGAGACACAAGGGCTACATACTTTATAATTTAATGTATATAAGATGTCCAGAAAAGGCAAATAGATAGAAATAGAAAATAGACAAGTGATTTCCAGGGGCTGGAGGAAAGAGAGAATGTGAAGCAACTTCTAATGGATAGATTTCTTTTAGGGGTGATTAAAATGTTCTGGAATTAGATAGTAGTGATGATTGTATACATATATGAATACATTAAAAACCACTGAATGGCATACCTTATAATGGTGAATGTTATGGCATATGAATTATATCTCAATAAAAATGCAAAAAGGAAAAGTACTAAGTGCTAAATACTGCAACAGTTGGAGACCATTAAACAAAATACTGGAGAACTATAAAGTTCTTGTATTGCTTGGCTGTTTTAAAAGGGCCCAGTTTCATTGTATAAGTTAACGGTAGACTGAAGACAGAAATACATTCTTTGTGACTCCTCAAGTCAAGAGGTGCAGTCCATTTCTCCACTGAACTGGGAAGGCTTTATGGCTAACTTTGACCAGTAGAATGTGGTAGATGTGATATATGAGAGCTCTAAGAGAATTTGTGGCTTGCACTCTCGCTTTCTTAGAAAACTACGGCCATCTGACCAAGCATGAGAAGAGAGACCGTGGGTAGAACAGGCCCTGCTTTCCTAGTCCTCATGGTGTCTCATCTGGAGACCAAATATAAACATGGATTCAGCAGAGATACATTTTCCCAACAGAACCTAGTACAAATTGACTCCCCCTAGAATCCTGAGGAAATAAATGATTTTTTAGAACACTAAGTTCTGAGGTTGTTAGTTCCATAATAAAACCTCATTTAGTAGAATAGAGACCATTTTTTAAAATGAAGCCAATGACCTCACTAAAAATAAGAGACTGGGTGCGGTGGCTCAAGCCTGTAAGCCCCGCATTTGGGAGACTGAATCAAGAGGATTGCCCAGGCAACTTGGTGGTTGGTTTCAACCATGTCTCTACAATATACTTACAAAACATTAGCAGAACATGGTAGTGCAGGCCTGTATTTCTGGCTACTTGGAAGGCTGAGGTGGAAAGATTGCCTAAGCATAATGGGTCAACACTGGGGTGGTCGTGAGCATGCCACTGCACTCCAGTCTGGGTGACAGAGTGAGACTCTGACTCTAAATAAATAAATAAATACATAAATAAAATAAAAAATAAGAAAGATTAAAATATCTGGCAGGACATGACTAGACCTTTCTTTATATTATATCTTTATGTTTTCCTTTCCTTCTCCATTGGTTTTTTAAAGGTCTTTCTAGCTTAGTTGTCTTCTGAATTAATAAAAGCCTGGCCTCTAAGAGACCATGGCAATCTCTAAGAGACTTCATGGGATAGGGCCAAATGAGCACCTGATCTTCTGCCAGAGAGAAAGATCTTAATGGAACGATCTGGAGGTTATTTCTTTTTTGCCTGATGTTTCCTGGAGTACCATTTAAGAACCTGACAACCTCTACAAGACACCAGCTAGCTAGCAGTAAAGTGATTTGTTATTCTACTATCTACTTAGTAGACACATATTTCATACATATTAGGAAAACAATCATGGAAACTTGTCACTTTTGATTTAGCTGTTATAGTCTGCAGAACTGTGTTCACTGGTCATTGGTGGCATTCTGTAGTGTCCATCGCTATTGCTATTACCAGCACCAGGCACTTCTTGAGTACCTACTAAGTATATCTAATCTTACTTACTTCCAGAATAGTCCCGAAATACTTTTCTGTTTGATGATGCTCAACTCTACACAATTTATATAATTCTTTATCTTCAGTGGCAATTAGGATTGTCTTTAGCAGCCTACAGACTGGGAAAAAGTATTTGCCAACTCCATTTCTGACAAAGGCCTAATATCTTGGATCTACAAGGAACTAAAACGTTCTGAAAAGAAAAAAAAAACAAACAACCCCATTACAAAGTGGGCAAAAGATATAAACAGACACTTCTCAAAAGAAGACATATGAGCGGCCAATAGACACATGAAGAAATGTTCAACCTCAATAATCATCAGGGAGATGCAAATTAAAACTACACTGAGATACCACCTAACTCCAGTCAGAATGGCCATTATCAATAACTCAAAAAATAACAGATGCTGGAGAGGATGTGATGAAAAGGGAACACTTAAACACTGTTGGTGGGAGTGTAAACTAGTGCAACCTCTGTGGAAAGCAGTGTGGCGATTCCTAAAAGCTCTAAATATCTACCTCCCATATGACCCTGCAATCCCCTACTGGGAATATACCCTGAAGAACTCAAATCACTCTATAAAAAAGATACCTGCACATGTATGTTTATCGCAGCATTGTTCACAATAGCAAGAACCTGGAACCAACCATGCTGTCCATCAAAAGAGGACTGGATTAAAAAAATGTGGTACATATACATGATAGAATACTATGCAGCCACAAAAAAGAACAAAATCATGAATTTTGCAACAACCTGGATGGAACTAGAGTGTATAATACTGAGTGATCTTTCACAGTAGCAAAGATCTGAGTATCACATGTTCTCATTCATAAGTGGGCCTTGAACATCTATCGTAATACTATAAGAAAACGATCGACAGTGGTGGGAATCTATGGGAGGGGGACAGGGAGGGCAAGGGTGGTGGGATTAATGGTAGTCAATATCTGGGGACGGGGGAACACCCCTTATCAACAAGGGTGCCTGAACGATGCATATTTGTATACCTAACCCTTAACTGTACCCCACAATTTTAAAATAAAAAATGTTTAAAAAAATAAAATGGGAAAAAAAGATTGTCTTTAGGTATATCTAGCAACAGTTGGTAGGTAAATAAGTAAATTATCTAATTATTTGATTCATGTAACAAATATTTATTGAGTGACTACCAATAATTTTTTTTAAACATGAAGGATACAGCTATAAACAAAAAATTACTGTCCTTGTAGAATATATATTTTTGTGGTCAGGGACAATAATTAAATTTATAGATTATAGGGTATGTCAGAAAGTGATAAATTCTATGGAAAAAAATTAAGCTAAGGGAGTGCTAGAAATGGCTCTTGGGTGGGATGTTATCAGTTTAAGTAGAAAAGTCAAATTGTGATGCAAATCCAACAAAAACCTTGACCAACACAATGAGAGTCTCTGGTGAATACATTGCCTGCCCATCAGAATTGCCTCATAGCCGGGCTCAGTGGCTCAGCCTGTAATCCCGCACCTTTGGGAGGCTGAGGTGAGTGGATTGCCTGAGCCTGTGGGTTCGAGACCCGCCTGGGCAGGTGAGACCTCATCTCTACAATAAATAAAAAAATTAGCCGGGCGTGGTAGCGCGTGCCTGTAATTCCGGCTACTCGGAAGGCTGAGGCAGAAGGATCGCTGGAGCCCAGCAGGTCGAGGCTGTGGTGGCCGGGAGCGGCCACTGCACTCTAGTCTGGGCGACAGGGTGAGACTCCAACTCAAAAAAAAAAAAAAAAAGAATTGCCTCACATCAGGTCAAAATATTTGGGACTTTATGTACCTGCCTTCCTTAGTTATTGAATGTAAGTCATCAAGAGGTAGTCCTTGCACATAGAGAGATCCTGAGGGAGTAACAGCAGGAGATTGTCTATTGATCACACTCCTTACATTTGGGTAGCACATTCTTCATTGAAAGAGGATCTGGATTGTGTATTTTTGTGTCTACTATAGAAACCAATGAATCATTTGGAGTTGAGGAATGGCGTATGACTAATATCATAAGACAATTGCATTGGCTGCTGTGTTATGAATAGATTGTAAGGAGACAAGGGCAAAATTAAGGAGACAGGGAGGAGACTATCTTAATATAGATGACAATGAGAGGTGATTATGGCCTGGACCAAGGTAGGAAAGTAAGTTATCTAATTATTCGATTCATGTAACAAATATTTATTGAGTGACTACCAGGTCTTGGCAATTTTTTAGTAGGAAGGACTAAAATTATGGTTGTATTTTAAACTTAGACTGACAATATTCACTGATGAGTTGAATCTTGGGTGTGAGAAAAAAGAGCAATTAATGACAGCTTTAACTATAGTGGAGCTAAACAACTAAAATATGCTGTTGCCATTACTGAGATAAGGAAATTTGTGGGAGGGATATCAGGAATTTAGTTCAGGATACGTGGAGTGATGATGTGTCCATTCCATGCCAGCCCATAGATGTTGAGTAAGTAGTTAGACATACACGTCTGTAGGTCAGAGTATAACTCTAGGCTGCAGATGAAAGCTTTAGAGTCAGCAACAGTAGCAACAGATGACAATAGAAGGCATGAACTGAATGAATTGTTAACTTAGTGAGTGTAGACCGGAAAGAAGAGTGAACTGAGTACTGCGCCATGTAATTGTTGTGCAGCTGAGGAAGACTCAGCAATGGAACTTCAAAAGGATGGGGTGGTATGGTAAGAACATATCCAGGAGAGCAGAGGGTCCTGAGAGACAAGCAAAAAAGTATTTCAAGAAGGAGGAATGAACAGTTGTGTCAATTATTTCTGATAGATCAAGTGAGATACTGATCACAAACTGACTACTTGTTTAACAACCTTCAGGTTACTTGGGGATACTGGAATGAGAAGGTTCAGTGGAGATGTGGGCAAATGCCTGTTTAAATAGATTCAAGAAAGACTGTTCATAGAAGGCTTTAAGATAGTGAATAAGACAACTTTTCTGAGGAGATTTGCTCTAAAGGATAGAAGAGAAACAAAGCAATAAGAAAGAAAAAAGTGGTTTAGAAACATTCTCATTAGAATGATCCAGGAGATGAGCACTTGAATATCTAATCCTGAGTTGTACCCCACATCCTTAAAATAAAAAAAAGAAATAATTAAAAAAAGAATCCAGGAGAGAGGAACACACTGAAAATGCAGAAGAGAGAAAGGACAACTGCTTAAGTGATGCCCTCAAGCAGGGAAGACTAGATTGGATCTAATTCACAAGGGGTAATAAAGTGGGCATAGGAAACAGCCCTGTCGATCCCACCTCAACATCAGAAGGATAGTCAGGGTTTACAAACATAACAGCAGGTAGGTGAGAAGCTATGGTGTGAAACTGGAGAAGTTGGAATTAAGAGCATCATGGAAAATTAAGAGGATGGGAAAGAGATGTTGGCAGTTAATGAAGAAAGTAATGGCATGACCTTGTTTTCCAGAAAGGAGAAAAAGTATGGTTGCAAAATTGTTGAATTGGGAGTATTAAAAAGAGTGAACTGGAAAAAAAAAAAAAAGAGAAAAAGAAACAGTGGCCAATGAATAGGATGCCCAAAACTAGGATATAGAATGATTATGTGGATTGCAAATAACAGTCTAACTTGTGATCATGAGTCTGTAATTGGACATAAAGATCATTAGAGGAGAGCGTACCAATGAATGATCGAAACTTGATATTAAAATGTTCAAGAGATATGACAATATTTCTTAAAAGGTATGAAAGTGAGTGTGGAGCATGTCAGGGAATGATTATGGGTCACCCTAATGGTATAGTTTAAAGATATAAAATTAGAAACTGTGGATTTTAAGTTGTAGAAAACAAAAAGACAATGTGGAGCCAGTACAACTCCTCATTTTCAGGAATAAGAGAGTGGAATAAGGTAAGAGAAGAAAGAAGCAGCACTTGAGAAGCAGCAAAGTAGTTTCCTCAGGGGAGAGTCAGACTTCACACAGGGGAAGCAGGTGAAAGGAGCTTCCAAAGATGCTTAGTATACAAGGGGCTTTGCAGGGGATGGACTGCAAATTTCCCAGAGAGATTTGAGTCCCCCTAGGTTTCCCAAGTTGGGGAGTGAGTGCGTGGTTGTGAGTGCTGGGGATGAGAGATTCCCTGAGCATCTTGGGTGTCTTGTGTTTGGCATAAGCAGGGATACAGGAATAATGAGAGCTAGCTGCTATATGTTCTAGGTACAAGCTTACAAAATCAAAGCTCTGTGATATGCTCAAGTAAAAAGGAAACCAAACTTGGTCAGTTACTTTAGATGTGTCATTTGATGCTACACAAATGAGAAAGCCAATAGTGACAGAAGTTATTTGGGTGTGATTCTGTCATATAGTCTCTTCTCTTCTTAACTCAGCATTTTTCTGATGCATTTTTGAAAGCATTTCCAGGAAATGCACCTGGAGTTTAAAGCAGTTCCTCAAGTTGTAGAGCAAGCACTGATGAACCAAATAATATTAATGTGTTGAAAAATGGGCTTTTAAAACCAGAAATCTGGGATACTGTGTGTATGTATATATGAGTGTGTGTATATTTACAAACATCACCTAAACTTTGTAACTGCACTGTCTTTTTGTGTGCCTTATTGGAGAACTGAAGCAAAAATTTTCGCCCTGTGTTCATCCTTAACTTAAATCAGATACCCCGATTATACTCACATGTTCCCTTTGCTTTTCTTTTACATCACTTTTAAAAACATGAAATGACTGTGTATGAGAAAGAGAACATTTGTTTAATGTAATGTCTGCCTCATCAGTGGAATATAAACTCCCTTAGAGCAGATAGAGATTGATTGTATCCTCAAGCCTAACATATAAGCTAGCACACAGTAGACACTCAATACTATGTTTGAATAAATGAAAAGAAATTCAATTCTGTGGTAAATTCATTTTAAAATATGCTTCTATATCTTGTATGAGTTGAAAGAAGCCTATATTTTTCCCCAAATATATTTCAGTATTATCTTGATTATAATTTTATTAATGTGAAATAGAAGCTTTAATTTAAAATAATAAGACATAATTACAAAAACATGAATTAAGTGTTTATTATGTGCTGGAAATTAGTCTAATAACTTGTAGTGATTAATTTCATTCCTCATGACAACCCTATGAGGTAGTTACCCTTATTATCCAATTTTACACGTGAGGAGACTGAAACACAAAGTACTGAGAGTTATATGATTGGGAAGTGACTGAGTTGAGCATCTAAATCGAAGCCATCTGAACCTACAGTCCTTGCTCTTAATTGCTGTCTTACACTGCTTCTGAATGATTGTTCCTAAGGACAGATTTAATTTTCCTTTTATATATAATTCAACCAATGACAACATTAAAAATAAAGAAGAAAGATGACAATTACAGAAGATTATAAGATTATTATTAGCATATAACTTATTTTAGTATTCACTAATTTGATACATTAAACACAGCATAATGCCTTTGCCTAAAACTGAGGAAAGGAAATTTGTTGTGAAAGGACAAACGCCTCTATAAATTTTTATTATAAAGGTTGCAAATGGGTAATGATTTTTGTGTCACTCTAATATGTATGCAATTATAGCAAAATAACTTTTTTCAGTCAAGTGCTTTCAGGCATTTTCAATATTTTTCATTTTTTATTCTCGTTTGGTAGATGGTGATGCTTGAAATTATATGACTTCCAGTTTTTCAAAATTAAATCATGTAGGAATGAAGAATTATGTATGATAGCCTAATGAAACAATTTGTACATGCGTAAAGATTGGATTATTCTAATTTTTTTAAAAGGGCAGTAAGATTCAGTTTAGATTAAAAGAAATTTTGCACATCTCTCAGATGTCTATTTCTACATTAGACTATAAACTTTATATACACATCAGAAAAAAATCTTAAAAAATTCAAATCTAATATTCTATAGTTCAGATACTATAAAATACATCTTTGAGAAAATTTAATTTTCATAGTATAATTTTATATATTTTCCATTTAATATATAATACTTTGTAAAAAGATTTCCTTGCTAACCCTTAGCACTTCAGTTATTTTCACAATCTCCATTGCTGGCTTCATCTGTTGCTATCCAAATGTACACTATGTAGTGAAGTTGCTCAAGACTATGCTGTCTGCTTTTTTTCCAAGTCGTATTGTGAAAACTCAAATGTCTTCAAAGCCAGCAGGTAATACAAATGTGTGAAATAGCCTGGTAGAACAGAGGGAAAGTTGTTAAACTGGAAAATGCATGCATATCTAAATATTCTTCAATTCAGAAAAATTCAAAATGTTTGGTGGGTCACAAACAATCAGCCCTCCCGCCTGGCTTGATTCAACTTGGGGCCCTGCTCCCTACTCTCTCCCTTTAGAAATCTCATTTATGTCCCTGGCCTCATTTACCACCAGGCTAAGGACTCCCGTATTTCTAGACCATTCTTTGTGCTACATGTTTTTGCACTCATCTGCTCATCTGACATTTCCAGTAAGAGTTTAAATTCAATTTATCTCAGATCAAACATCTTCAAATCAGTTTTCTTTGAATGTTTCCCATCTCCACCAATATGACCCCTCTTGCCATTTAATTACAGTCATGCACCAAATAACGATGTTTCAGCTGACAACAGATCACATGTATGATGGTGGACCCATAAGATTATAGTATCATATTTTTACTGTGTCTTTTCTATGTTTAGATATATGAATACTTATCATTGTATTACAGCTGCCTACTGTATTCAGTACAGTAACATGCTGCACAGGTTTGTAGTCTAGGAGCAACAGATTATACCACGAAGTGTAGGTATGTAGTAGGCTATACCATTTAGATTTGTGTAAGTGCACTCTGTGATGTTGGTACAATGGCAAAATCACTTACTTTGCGTTTCTTGAACATGTTCCTGTTGTTGAGCGAGGCATGACTGTACAAAACCAAGACATCAAGTGGTTTCCCTGACAATTCCCTAGGCCTTACCTCACTTCTTTTCTCTTCTTTTCCTTATCTAATCTTTCACTAAGGACTGCCACTTATACATTCTGTTTTAAAGCTTTCATCAGTTGTTTTTTTTTTTTTTTTGAGTTGGAGTCACTCTGTCGCCCAGACTGGAGTGCAGTGGCCGCTCCTGGCCACTGTGGCCTCGATCTGCTGGGCTCTGGCAATCCTTCCGCCTCAGCTTTCCAAGTAGCTGGAACTACAGGCACACGCTACCATGCCCTGCTAATTTTTTTATTTATTGTAGAGATGAGGTCTCGCCAAGTTGCCCAGGTGGGTCTTGAACCCGCGGGCTCAGGCAATTCACTCGCCTCAGCCTCCCAAAGCATGGGATTACAGGCTGAGCCACTGAGCCCAGCTAGCTTTCATCAGTTTTAATTATTTATTTATACATTTATTTTATTTTAGAGATGTGGGATACAAGTCAGGATTAGGTACATAAGTAATCTATGTGCAGGTGGAGTGTGGGTCTTCAACTGGTCCTCACATCCTTTGGTTTAGAGCCAGGTACACTTTGTGCTGTTATATGTCCCTACCTCCCCACTGCTGGAAATGTCCGGTGACTGCCAGTCCCTCCCTTGTGCTATTGTGATTAATGTTCAGGTCCCACTTATGAGTGAGAGCATACAGTATTCAGTTCTTTGTTTCTGTAATAGATCACAAAGTATGATTGTTTCTAACTCCGTCCAATTTGCTGCAAAGTCCATGGTTTTGTCCTTCTTTATGGCTGCATAATATCCCATCATATATATGTACTGTATTTTCTTTGTCTCTTCAACCTTCTCTTCACCCTCATGTTACCACCTTTGTTTCATTTACTATCATCTCTTCATCAGCCATTTGCAAAATTAGAAATATTTTCCTTTCCTACAATCTATTCTCCATACTGGAACTACAGTGATCTTCTTAAAATGTAAGTTCGATCTGGGCATGGTGGCATGTGCCTGTAGTTCCAGCTACTTGGATAGCTGAAATGAAAGGATCACCAGGTAGAGGCTGTGGTAGCTGGGAGCATGCCACTGCCCTCTAGCCTGCGTGACAGAGTGAGACTCCAACTAAAAAAATAAAAATAAAAATAATAAGATAAAATAAAATAAAAGTTTGATCATGTTACACCTCTGCTTAATATCCTTCAGTGGCAGCCAATTGCCTTTGAAATAAAATCCAAACTCCTTAATGTAGCTACAGAGTTCTTTAAGTTCATGCATGCCTCATTCTCAAGCTTCATCAAGCTTCATTCTTTCCTTGGTTATTTGCAATGCCTATAGAAGCATCTTTATTCCTACAATCCCCTCTGCCTGGGAAATTTTTGCTCCACCATTTCCCAGAGCACACTTTTTCTTCCTTCAGGATTTAAGTAAATGGAACTCCCTAGGAGAGCCTTTTCTGAACCTCCAGATCAAATATATTCAAATCAGTTTTCTCTGAATATTTCCCATCTCCGCCAATATGGGCCTTCCTGCCATTTAATTACAGTCCAGAAATTACAGAATCCAGAAAAGGATTCCTTTAATATCCACTCATGAAGAAACCATTTTTTCTTTATTGCAATTCATGATTATGTGTCATCATTGTGATTATTTTTTGAAAGTTTGTCTCCTTCACTTGACTGGAAACTCCTCCACAGCAGATTTTTTTGTTTTTTTTTTCCTCAGAAATTACATGTATCATAAATATTGACTGAACAGATGTTTAAATACATTAAAGTATAACCTAACCCTCAGTAGAAACAGTGCTTTTCAACTTGGACTGTGAAGATACCTAACAAGCATCTGTACTCCTTGGACATTTGCTCTTTGGGGATGCTGTTATTTTCCACTGCTCTCCTTAAGCCGTTGGCTACCTCTCTATCCTCAGTGGGCAGACCTAACTTGGGTTCACTGAGAACAGAGCCAGCAGCAGCTTATGAAAAGTAATTGTGTCATTTGAGATAGATCTTCCAGCTGTATCCCACATATCTTAGAGATGGCATCATAAACACCTGCTGCTGACCTCTTTAGTGTAGTTTTTATGGTGGTTTGTACTTTAAGTAGCATATTGAGCTTTGCTGTCATCTCCTTTCCAAGGTCCTTTGTAGGTTAACATGTGTAAGTCCACATCTGTTGCTATTGTTTTTAACAGTAATCCTGAGACAGGTGCAGGAGTGATCAACTGCCTTTATTCAGATAATAACCCTCCCCAAAGGGGAAAATAACTCTACAGTATTCCTAGACATGGATAACTTCTGTTAAAATATATTAGTTATATATTTCTCAAATTATGGGTTCAAATTATGGGTTACAGTGCCACTGAAAAAATCATAGACTCATATAGGTGACAGTCTCTTTTACTTTTGTTTCTTCTCAATAGACAAATGCTTTGTTGTGGACATTAAAAATTTCATAAATACTAGTATCTGAAAAGTCTGGAATAATGGCTAGTTTCTTATTGAGAATGATATGGTAAACTTTCTGGAAAGTTAAATTTTGGCATACAGATAATTTATATTTTGTTGGTAATAACAATGACTATTAGCAACTCTGAAAAGTCAACATGTTTTATTTTCTTTTTCAGGAGTATATTAAAGCAAATGCTAATATTATATATTTTTCATCCATAATTACGTTAGTATACAACTGTAATGAATAAAGACATTTATTTTTGTAATATAACCACCAATTATCACAGCTAAAAAAATTAACAATAATTCTCTAATTCTGCTTAATAGCCAGTTTATATTGAAATTTTCCTAATTATCTTAGGAATTATACTTTAGCTTTTTTATAATTGGTTTGAAGAAGGATCCAATCCAGATACCACATTGCATTTGACTTTCACATTTCTTAAGCATTTTCTATGTTCCTAATGGTCTGTCTCTCCTTCTGTTTTTCACCATGCCACTGTTTAGCTGGAAAAATTAAGTCTTTCATCTGAAAAATGTTAGTACCCTGGCTTTGGGTAATTATTTCCTTAAAGCATCATTTACCTTGTCTCTCTATCTCCACGTTCCTTATAAAATCATAGTAATATATAGAGGATTAGACTTATGCTCAATAATTTGACAAACATCCTGCTAAATTGTACTGTGTATTTATTTCCTAGTGTATCACATTAAGAAGCTCAGAATGTCTGATTGTTTCGCTTCTTTTTAATGCTTAAATTGACCAGTGCATTTAAATATTAACAGCCTGCTCCTTCCATTAAAAGTTTCCCATCAACTTTTAACCTAAAGTTCATTGGTTATTATACCTGCCCATTATTTAGAGTTTGCAAAATGATAATATTCTAATTTTTCTCATTTTATCTGTGTTAACCAGTTATAACTCTTCTGTAAAGAAGAACTTTATTTGGCTAACTTTTTCAATAAGAAAAAAGGGTAAGTTTTAATTTTATTATTCTCTTTCTTAAAAAGATAATTTTCAAGCTAAAATAAGTTGTATTCTAGCAAATGTGAATAGTATCTAATCAGTTTTAAAATACTATATTTTACTTACATGTTTTTCTATATCAGATGTTTCAAGGCACTACAATCTGTATACTCTTTGATGCTCAGTCTCATCTAATTTTGGCCAGTAGGACTCATCAAAATGGCTTCTATAGCCTTTAGACATGGTGCTCTCTGATAATTTTATACATTTCCCACCCCAGACTTGTTATGAGTCATTTCTCCAAAAAGAACCCTCCAGTTTAGTGGAAAATAATATTTCGAGACCACAATATGAGTCCTAAAAGTATTCTTTGCAAGGTAATTGATATTGCTTCTAAGCCTTTCAAATGCATAGAGCTAGGAAATATATATAATATAGATATATATATATTTTATTTATTTATTTATTTATTTATTTTTTTGAGTTGGAGTCTCACTCGGTCACCCAGACTGGAGTGCAGTGGCCGCTCCCGGCCACCGCAACCTCGACCTGCTGGGCTCCGGCGATCCTTCCGCCTCAGCCTTCTGAGTAGCCGGAATTACAGGCATGCACTACCACGCCCGGCTGATTTTTTGATTTATTGTAGAGATGAGGTCTCGCTGCTCAGGCGGGTCTCGAACCCATGGGCTCAGGCAATCCACTCACCTCAGCCTCCCAAAGGCGCGGGATTACAGGCTGAGCCACCGAGCCCAGCTTAAATATATATTTTTAAGGAAACATTTTGAGCATATATACATGTTTTATATTGAAATGTACAATTATCAGGTTTTTAGTTCTACATTTTTTTTCTTATACCTAATTCCTATAATGCTAGATGGATGGATGAACAAGTAGATAGCAATGAAAGTGCTTTTTTTGTTTTGTTTTGTTTTTTCTTCCAGGTTAAAAAGCAAATTCACTTATTTTTTTCTACTATTATGATTTTATTTTTTACATTGAGATCTTACACTCATTTGGAATTTATCCTAGTACATGGTATAAGAATGTTTCAGGTTTTATGTATTTCCATATCCTTATCCAATTGCCCTAAGATTATTTATTAACAATTTATCTTTCTCCACTGATTTGAGATGACACTTTTTTCATTACTAAACTCTATACACATTAGAGTCTAATTTGGATGTTCTATTTATTTTCATTAGTCTTTCAGTTTATTCAAGAAATAATACCATGCTGTTTTAATTATGAAGGCCTTAAAGTCTTTTATTATTAGGTATTATAATTCCCCCCACCAGATATTTCTTAAGTCCTTCTCTTGGTAATTTTTCTTATTTATTCATTTTAATGAGCTTTATAATCAACTTGTCTTGTTCCAAAGAAGAATATTATAAAACTTATTTGAATTAATTACATTTAGAAAATTAACTTAGAATTGACACCTTTATGAAGTTAAATATTCATAGTTAAGAACAAGATATTCATTTGTATTTGGTTACCTATTCTTTGCATCTTTCATTAACATCTACATACTCCCTTATTTCTCTTATTGTCCTTTTAAAAGTGTATGCCTATATATTTTATTATTACAATTATTTTATTGTAACTAGAGCCTTCTTTTCCATTATATCTGGTATGGCTATTGATTTGGAGATGTCAATTTTATGTACTGCCACTTTACTAAACCCTTATTGTTTGCAGTAGATTCTTATTGATTTGGGGGGATTCCAATTTAATATCAAAGCATATGAAGATAATCTTTTCAAGTTGGTATGCCAAACATGTGTGTGTATATGTATGCATATGTGTATATATATTTGTATATGTGTGTATGTATACAGGTTGAGTATCCCTTATCTGATTGTCTGAAATGCTTGGAACTAGAATTGTTTCAGATTCCAGACTTTTTCAAATTATGGAATATTTGCATATAGATTATGAGATATCTTGGGAATGGGACCCAAGTCTAAACATGAAATTCATTTATGTTTTATATGTACCTTATACACATAGCCTAAAGGCAATTTTATATAATTTTTATAACAATTTTATACATGAAACAAAGTTTTTAGAGAGTTTTGATCATGACCCATCACATGAGGTCAAGTATGTTTTCCGCTTGCAGCGTCATTGTGACACTCAAAAGGTATCAGACTTTTGAGAATTTCAGGTTTCAGATTTTCAGTTTAGGAACACTCAACTTGTATAAACATATAACGCCACTTTGGTTAGGTAACACCTCTAATTTAATGTGAAATACAACTAAAGATGCTGGGTATATTTGTCTTGTTCCAGGCTTTAAAGGTAATGATGTTAAATATCCTCATTAAGTGTTGATTTTTAATTGACATAATATAATTTGTATTATACTAAGAAGCTTTCTATTTACCAAATTGTTTTTTCTTAGATTTAAAAATGCATATTGTATTAATCAATTTCCAAATATTGACTCAAATGTATAGAATAGCAATTGTTTCAGCAATTATTTTTAAAACTATATTTTTCTTTTATCAGTTTTTAACACTTTTGCCCATTTGATTTATCATTCTCCTTCCCTCAATTTCTCTCTTTTTCTGTGTGTTGGGGAGGTGGGAAAGAAGGTATAAATGTAGTTTTTGAACCATTTTTGATTAAACTGGAGGTATTATGCCCATTTACTACAAAAGAGTTCAGTGTGTACTGAAAACTTGTATTTTTTTCTAATAGTTATCATAATATATAACACTTAGTTTATTCTTTTATGAATACTATCTACTATTTTAATAATGTAAAGATAATAAAATTAGCTAGTAATTTTTTCATTCTCCTCTTCCTTTTCTCTGGAATTTTATTAGATATTGATAATCATACCAATTCATATCCTATGAGACAATGAACTTCTTTAATCTATATATTCTTTCTCATTCATTGTTAGCTGTAATAGATGTCTTTAGTCAGAGAACTCCATATTTACATTATATTTAATTATGTTATCCTCACCGATGGGTGTTAACTTTACCATTACATGTTTTCAATTTATTTTAGTCTTAGTTTTACAGAAAATTTGCTGAAACTTTCCATAACTTCTTGGTGGGCTCTTCTTAATAAATTCTCAGGAATGGATCTTGAGTTCAATATACCCTGTGCTCTTGCAAATTTATAACAGTGATTGAAAATAAATGTGGTCCAATTTAATATCCTGAGCTCACACTTTAAAGAAAAATTTATTTTTATTTTTTACTTTTGTTTTAGTATTTGTCTTTGTTGTCTTATGTTATGATGTGTTGCTGTGATGATTGTTGCCAACTATTCTTTCCTTATAACTAATTTGGTCTTTTTGCCTAGATACACAATAATTCTTTATTTAACTTTAAGCCCAATAGTCTTACTGTAAGTTGTCTCAGTGTGACCATTCTCCAATAATTTTCCCAACTGCATGAGGTACCCTTGCAAATATGTAGGCTTAAGCCTTTTTTTTTTTTGATTATGTGAATTATAATAGTTACTATTTTTGCTGATTGTATCTTTTTTTTCTTGTTAGGATTATTTATTATATCTATGTTGTACTTTCTTTTTCTGTTGCTGTTGTTGGTACCCATCTATGTATTCATCTATATAATTTCTGCTTGATATTTCCCCTTCTCTTTATTCTTTGTTTTCTTTACCTTCCATAGTATTTTTTCAATCAAGTTTAATCTAGTTGAGCTTTCCTTACTAAATTTATCTTTTTCTAATTTTGTTTTTATTTCTGATAGCTCTATTTCCAAATCTTTTTATTATTTTGTAATCTCATTTTGAGATTTTTCTCTTTCTGATGTATACTTTCAATTAAAAACTTGCGAGTTGTATTAATTTGTGCTTACTGTTTTTTTCTGTTTACATGGTATATTAATGCTTACTTGTAACTTCAGAATTTTAGTGAACCTTCATGATTTTGTGTGTATACTGTATTAAGTTTATTTTCTTCCAATATCTATGTATAAGGTTTGATCACCCGTATCTATTATTCATATTAAATGATATGATTTTTTTCTTCTACTGTTAAGGGAACATTACTGTTGTGTGGAATGGGTCATGGTAGCTTTATTGTTTGAGAACTCTCTCTTTTGTTGTAATTGTAGAGTATTAAAAATATACCTTCTTCTGTAGACCTGTCCAAAGTTCTAAGATTTGCCTCCTTGGGACCTCTGCTCATATGCTCTATTCAAGTTCAGAATATGACCTTTCTCTCTCCTTTACCCCTAGAATTATTGCCTCATTCACTTTGCCATCTAAATAAACGTTTTCCTTTACTCACCATAGAGGTAGTCACTGTCCTAAAATTTGAAAAAAAAAAAAAAGAGTTTTTGATCAATAATTCTAAAATCTCTCATGGGCTGACTTACCTAGTGCCCTCTAATATTTTTTCTATAAGTCCCCATGGTATTTTGGTACTCTTCCCTCACACTGAAGCCAGAGAATCCTTATCCAAATTTCACAGGTTATTATAAGCTTTGCATGGCTGCGAATTCCAAAAAGATAGTATTCTCCTTTTGCATGTGAATTTTGTGAGTTACTTATGGTCTCTGACTTTCAACACCACCAGCGCTCCCCTGTCTCTACCCTACACTTTGTGTGTCCTTCACAGGTTATCCTGGTGGTTTGATACCACCAGCTTCTTTTCTCAAAAGTTGTTAGAAAAGTTTTCTCACTAGATTTTTCCAGATGTCCATGGAGTTTTTTCTTTTCTTTTCACTATTCATATTATGTATGTGTTTTTATGAGAGGATTTGAGAGATTTGAAAAGTATGCTAACACATTCCTTTATTACTTACTCCCTGTACTCTCAATTCTATCCTCTTCATTTTCACAATTTGCTTCAAACATGAATACTATACTAAAAATAATACTCATTTTGCTTTTAAAAGTAGAGGAGAATTATATTTTTGTTGTCATTATAAAAGAGAAAATAATTTTCAGTATAAATTTTTTTTAATCAATATTTATATTATGATGTTGTGGGGTACAGTTAAGGGTTAGGTATACAATTACGTTTCATTCAGGCACCCTGTTGATAAGAGGTGTTTCCCCATTCCCAGATAGATATTTGCTACTGTTAATCCCATCCCCCCCATAGTTTCCCATTACCGTCAGTCATTTTCTTATAGTATTACATTGGATGTTCAAGGTCCATTATATGAGTGAGAACATGTGATACTCGGATCTTTGTTTCTGTGAGAGGTCACTCAGTATTATAGACTCTAGTTCCATCCAGGTTGCAGTGAAATTCATGATTTTGTTCTTTTTTATGGCTGCATAGTATTCCATCATGTATATGTACCACATTTTTTAATCCAGTCCTCTTTTGATGGGAAGCATGGTTGATTCCAGGTTCTTGCTGGAATCAATCTTCCCAGTCGATAGGCTGTCTCCCTGCTCTCTTGATGGTTTCTTTGTCTTTCCAAAAGCTTGTCAGTTTAATAAGGTGCCACTTGTCTATCTTCTCTCTTATGACTTGCGGGTTTTGGGTTTTGTTCAGGAATTGGATGCCAGTTCCAATTTCCATGAGGGTATTTCCTTCATTTTCTAAGGTTCTTATGTTTTGAGGTTTTACATTTAGGTCTCTGATCCATTTGGAGTTAACCTTTGTTCATGGGGATAGATAGGGGTCCTGTTTCAATCTTCTGCATGTGGTCAGCCAGTTTTCCCAGCACCATTTACTGAATAGGTTCTCCTCTCCCCAGTGGTAGGTGGTGGAGGCTTTGTCGAAGATGAGTTGGTTGAGAAATTGAGGTTTTGCTTCTGGAATCTCAATTCTATTCCATTGATCTATATGCCTGATCCTATACCAATACCAAGCTGTTTTGATGATTGTAGCTTTATAGTAAAGTTTGAAGTCTGGTAATGTGATACCACCTGCTTTGTTTTTTTGGCTGAGGATTGTTCTGACTATTCTTGGATGTTTGTGTTTCCATATGAATTCCTGTGTTGTTTTTTTCTAGGTCTGAGAAGAATGTTGCTGGTAATTTGATGGGTATTGCATTGAATTTGTAGATTGCCTTAAGTAAGATGGACATCTTCAGAATGTTGATTCTTCCAATCCATGAGCATGGGATATTTTCCCACTTGTTTGTGTCATCTTTGATTTCTTTGAGCAGTGTTTTGTAGTTTTCATTGTAAAGGTCTTTCACGTCTCTGGTTAGGAAGATGCCAAGGTATTTCTTTCTTTTTTTTTTTTTGTGGCTATTGTGAATGGAATTGTGTTTTTTATTTGGGTTTCTGTTTGTTTATTATTGGTGTAGAGAAATGCGATTGTCTTTTGCACATTTATTTTGTATCCTGAGACTTTGCCAAAGGCCTTTATCAGTCTAAGGAGGTTTTTGACAGATTCTCTTGGGTTTTCAAGGTACACAATCATATCATCTGCAAAGAGAGATAACTTGACTTCCTCTTTTCCTATTTGGATACCCCTGATTGCCTTCTCTTCTCTGCTCGAGCCAGGACTTCCAATACTATGTTGAACAGGAGGGGTGAGAGTGGGCATCCTTGTCTTGTTCCAGTTTTCAGGGAAAATGGTTCTAATTTTTGTCCATTTAGGAGTATGCTCACTGTGGGCTTCTCGTAGATGGCTTTTACTATTTTGAGGTATGTTCCCTCTTTGCCTAGATGTTTGAGGGTTTTTATCAAGAGAGGTGCTGGATTTTATCAAAAGGTTTTTCTGCATCTAATGATATAATCATGTGGTTTTTGTTTTGGCATCTGTTGATGTATTTAATTACATTTATGGTTTTATGAATGTTGAACCAGCCTTGCATCCCAGGAATGAAGCCTACTTGGTCATGATGGATGATTTTTTAGATGTATTGCTGAATCCGGTTTGCTAGGATCTTGTTGAGAAATTTAGCATCTATGTTCATCAAAGATATTGGCCTGTAGTTCTCTTTCTTTGTTGGATCTTTACCTGGCATGGGTATCAATGTGATGTTGACCTCGTAAAATGATTTGGGGAGAGTTCCATCTTTTTCAATCACCTGGAATACCTTCAGTAGGATTGGTATCAGCTCCTCCTTAAATGTCTTGTAGAATTCTGCTAGAAAGCCATCTGGGCCAGGGCTTTTTTTGTAGGTAGTTTTCTTATTATGCAGTCAATTTCCTTGATTGTTAAGGGTCTATTTAGGGTCTCAATTTCTTCTTGTTCCAACCTAGGTAGGTTGTGTGATATCAGAAAGTCCTCCATTTCCTTAAGGTTTTCAAGTTTGTTTCCATACAAGTGTACGTAGTAGTCTCTAATGATCTTTTGTATTTCTTCAGGGTCAGATGTGACTTCATCTTTTGTGTTTCTGATTGTGCTTATTTGGTTTTTTTCTCATTTTTTCTTGGTCACTCTAGCTAGGGGACCATCAATCTTGTTTACCCTTTCGAAGAACCAGCTTTTTGTTTCATTGATTTTTTGTATTGTCTTTTTTCTCTATGTCCTGGATTTGGGCTTTATTTTGGTGATCTGGATTCTTCTGCTGAAATTAGGGTTTTTGTGGTCTTGCTTTTCCAGCTTCCTTAGGTGGCTTGTTAGGCTGTTAATTTGTGTTCCTTCCATTTTCTTCATGTGTGTTTGTAGGGATATAAATTCCCCTCTTACTACAGCTTTCAAGGCATCCCAGAGATTTTGATAAGATGTTTCTTCATTTTCATTTTTTTTTCAGGTATCTTTTGATCTCTGTTTTTATTTCATCATTGACCCAGGAGTTGTTTAGCATCATGCTGTTTAGTGTCCATGTCTTTGTGGGTTTTGGGGGGACCTTGTTGTTGTTGATGTTTATTTTTATTCCACTGTGGTCCGAGAAGGTGCATGGTAGAATTTCTATCCTTTTAAATTTGCTTATGCTTGATTTATGTCCAAATATGTGGTAGATCTTAGAATATGTTCCATGTGGTGATGAATAGAATGTGTATTCTGTGGTCTTTGGATGGAGTGTTCTGTAGGTATCAATTAAGTCCATTTGGTCCAGAGTCTTATTGAGGTTCTGGATCTCCTTGCTGATATTTTGTCCTGATGATCTGTCTAGGGTTGTGAGTGGGGTATTAAAGTCCCCAGTTATGATGGTATTAGAGTCAATATCTTTCTTCAGTTTTCCTAGAAGTTGCTTTATGAAAGTTGGCACACCTATTTGGGTGCATATATGTTGAGGACAGATATTTCTTGTTGATGGAGTGAACGTTTTATCATTATGTAGTAGCCCTCTGTATCTTTTTTAATTTTTGATAGCTTAAATGGTATTTTGTCTGAAATTAGGATTGCAACTCCTTTCTTTTGTGTGTTCCATTCACCTGAAAATTTGTTTCCCATCCTCTTACTTTGAGTCTGTGTATGTCCTTTCTAGTGAGATGGGTCTCTTGAAGGCAGTATATTGTTGCCTGGTGATATTTTATCCATTTTGCCATTCTATGTCTTTTCAGCGGTGCATTTAGTCCGTTCAAATTCAGGCTAATTATTGAAATGTGAGAGTTTGTCCCTATCATAGAGTTCTTATAGAGTTGTTCTTCTAATTGTTTTTTTTTTTTTCTTTCTTTTGGTTTTGGGGTTGGTTCATATATATTTTATTCTTTTCCCTGTACTCTTGTGAAGAACATTGTTCTTTTTTCCTTATCTCCTGTGTTTAGAACTTTCTTAAGTGTTTCATGTAGAGATGGTTTGGTGGCAGCATAAGTTCTTAGAGATTGGATATCTGGGAAAGATTTTAATTCTCCCTCACTGATGAAGCTTAGCTTGGCCAGGTAGGTTATTCTTGGTTGAAATTGTTTATCTTTTAGGATTTTGAAGATAGGGCTCCAAGTTCTCCTAGCTTGCAGGGTTTCTGTAGATAAATCTGCTGCTATTCTGATCAGTCTTCCATGGTAGGTGATCTGGCCTTTTTCTCTTCCTGCCTTTAGGATTTTTCTTTTATGCCTACTTTGTTTAGGCGAGTTATTATATGTCTAGGAGTTGGTCTTCTCATTTGTTGTCTTGCAGGGGTTCTCTGAATCTCTTGTGTTTGAATTTTTGCATCACTGATTAGATAAGGGAAGTTTTCTTGAATAATCTCATGGAAAGTTTGTTCCAGAGTGGTCTCTGCCTCTCTTTCTGCCTCAGGAAGTCCAACTACTCTTAAGTTAGGCCTCTTGATTTAATCGCTCATCTCTGAAGGTTTGGTTCTGTCTTTTTGAGCTTATTTTCTGTGTTTTTAAGAGTTTGGGTTATTTGTATATTTTGGTCCTCAAGCTCTGAGATTCTTTCTTCTGCTTGGGTAATTCTACTTTCCATGCTTATCAGTTTGTTATTTATTTCATTCACAGTATTCTTTATTGCTATTATCTCAGATGTCAGCTCCTTCCTAGTTTCTTCTTGTGTCTCCTCAATTCTTTTTAATCTCTCCATTATTATCTTGATATCTATGTTTGTAGTTTGAGACCCTTCATTCTGGGGGCTCTTCATTGTTTGCATTCCGAAGTTAGTTTTCTCAGTGTCTGCCCTCCCAGGGGTCTGGAAGAGACCCATTCTCTTCTTTTGGTTTTTCTTCATTTGTGTAGATTTTTCTCTCTCCCCCCCTTTCCCTCCCCTTCTTTAATTCTGTTTTTGAGGGAAGGTGGGGTTGCTTTTATTTCTCTTCTGCAATATCCTGTTCTTCCTTATGAGGGTCTTCTGGCTTTGTTCACTTTTCCGGTTGGAGCATAAGCTGCAATCTGTACTTTTTGCAGTTTTGAGGTTTAATTGAGAGGGAAGCTGTGGTTCAGAATGCTGATTCTAGCATCCATGAACAGGTGTATGAGCACACTGGAACCTATTTCCCTCTGCCTTACAATCTGTCCACTCAGCAGTATGTAGTCTTGGTCCCTAGATTAAAAAGGGGGGTATAAAAGAGGAAAATAATGGAGGAAGGGGGGTCAATAGGGAGTTAGAAAGAGAGAAGAGCGAGAGGGAAAAGAGATATACATACCAACTATCAGGTGAGAAAGAGACACAAGGCCAGGAAGAAGTGCAGAAAGACATGTAAGAAAGATTCCCTAAAGAGTACTGATAGATACACAAAGACAGGCCAATAAAATCAAGAAACAGTGTAGGTCAGAAGGCAAACAACAAACGTGATCAAAACCAACAGTTATAATGATAAAATCATAAGTCAAAATAAGCGATCAGACTAAAGTCACTTCTCTGATCTCCGATTCCAGCCTCTCCCCTTTGTTTTTCATTGCAGGATAGGGGTGGGGCTTTGTCTCCTGTTTCTCGCTGTTGCCTTAGGAACTGAGGTAAAGTTTGTTGATAGGTGGGCGGGGCAATGGAAGTCTCTGCCTGGAGAATGGTGAGGCAGTTTATGCAGATCTGTTTTTCTCCGCTTGCCCCCAGCTTGGGGTCTCACACTGAGTGCCTCAGCCAGGGTGGGCCCGGAGTTCCAGAGCTCCAGAGCTCCAAAGGGCAGGCAGTAAGTGGATGAGAGTGGACCTGGGCCCCCCGCAGGGTACTTCAGTCAGGAATGGGACTGGTGTTTCTGAGGGGCGGGCACCCAGAGCCTCCCTGAGTGACTGGTGGCTTGGTGCTGGGTGCCAGGCTGGAGACGATGTAGCCAGGGAGGGAGCTGGGAGGGGCCTGGAACCCGAGACTCCCAAGCACACAGTGGAACAGCAGCAGCCGGGGGGCTGCAATATCTGGCCCTGCGTGGGACCAAAGGTCCCCGGGCCTTGCACCAGCGTGGCTGGTGGTGGGCTGGGGGATGGGGGAAGAGAAGTAAGAGTCTTTTTGGGAACTCACGTTCGAGGAATCTCACACGTTCACCTATGCCATCACCATCTTGCTCAGTATAAATTTTTAACATGAAAAATAATGCTGTCATGAGAACCACACTGTTTTTGATATTGATGCTTTTTAAAGTGCCTATTAATCAAATATGTGAAAATGGCAGATGTAAACATTTAAATAACCCTGTGGAGATAAAGGCCAAATGGGTCAACATATGAATATCAGTTTATTTTTTTGAAGTTAAAAACTGTTCCTCTAATTTTTAAAAAATTCAATAGAGTTTGAGTCAAACTAGCAGTCCTTGGAAAAAAAAGTCTTACCAAATTATTATCATGTAGTGTTGCAGATACACCCTAAATTGAGTCCTATGGCAAAGGTCACTCCCTTAACTATGTTACATTATATTACAAATGTGATATAATGTAATTAAGATTACTTTATATTGTGTATAAGATTCTGTCTTAGCAGAATGGAGGTAGAGATTCTTCTACTGGCCTTGAATAAACCAGCAGCCAGGTTGTGAACCTGTGGAGAGGACCTCATGACAGGAAAAGTATGGGCAGCCTTTAGGACCTGAGGGTTTCTTCTGTTAACCACAAATAAATGCATTCTTTTAACAACTTGAACAAGCTCACACAAATTCCTGTCTCACTGAGCCCCCAAATGACAGCTTGTGAAATCTGGACCAGACTCCTGAGCCACAGAAGCCATGAGATCATAGATGCATATTTTTGTGTTTTTTTTTGTTTTTGGAGTTGGAGTCTCGTTCTGTCACCTAGACTGGAGTGCAGTGGAACACTCACGGCCACCCCAGTGTCGACCTGCTGGGCTCCAGCGATCCTTCCACCTCAAGTCTTCCAAGTTGCCAGAATTATAGGCTTGTGCTACCACGCCCAGCTAACTTTTGATTTATTGTAGATACAAGGGCTTGCCAACTTGCCTGGGCTGGTCTCAAACCTGTGGGTTCAGGCACTGCACTCACCTCAGCCTCCCAAAGTGCTGGGATTACAGGTTGAGTCATCAAACCCGACCAATGCATGTTATTTTAAGCTGCCAAGTTTTTGGGTATTTGTTTGTGCATCCATAGAAAACAAATACATATAGTATTACAAAGAGAAAAGTGAAGAGAGGGGAGAAGGGAAAAGAGGGCAAGAAAACACACTGAGGCAAGTGATTTGACTATGTGATCTCCATAAGTGTTGGAACCTTTCAAATTCACAGGCAATCCAAAGACATTAAAAAACGACACTGCACTTTTAGGATTGGCATTCATTCATTTCTGAGTGAATGCTATTTTTCTTGTGGTTGGCAAATCTTGTGTGTAATATCCCTTTGCTTCCAAATTATTTTTTTAGCAAGGTTTAGTTTCTTAAAATTGTGCACCTGAGTGTGTGTGTGTGTAGAAAAGTCCTTTCTTTACATCATCGATAGATTCTTGGAAACTGACTTTCAGCAAAACAACACATTGCAAAACCAGTTTTTTTCTTCAAAGATGTTATAATGAATGATATTGAAGCAAATAATGTTATTTGAGAACGTTCTGTATGTCATTTCACTTGAAGTTGCAGTTTCCAAAGACTATGCATTTATATCTCTAAATACATACCCAAGTGTACAACCTGTGTGCAAAGTCACACACCCCTATGCATATGTTATAGATAATAATCTCAGATTATTTGACATTAAATTTCTTCATGGTTTATAATAAGAATTTTCTATTTATATGGTTTATTAATTATTTTAGGTAAAAATAAAGATAAAGCATAAGTTCAAAATAATAACTGATAGGTAAAAAATATATAGTGAAATACATGCAACTTTATATACCTCATTAGTGCTTTGATACAGTTGTAGTTTTACCTTAGTTATATGATATCAAAGGTAATAGAGTAATGCATTTTTATAATAAAATATTGTTATTTTAAATAAAAGCATTGAATCAACCTGACAGAAAACCATGATAAATAGAAAATGCAAAATGTGATGGTAGATAAAATTCTAAACTGGAATCCTCTAGTTGAAAAATAGATTTTATTGTAACATTGCATTCTGGAATTCTTATTATGTTTCTTGGTGTTAACAGCATGGTAATACTCAGCTACTATAGAAACCCATGAATATCTAAACACTTAAAAAAATATGTATTAGGCAACATATTTATATCACATTAGAATTGGAGGATACCTTCATAATCTTCTATTCTGATCACATTTTATAGATGAGGAAGTGTCAGATTAAGTCACTTATCCAAAGTACCACAGTAGGTAAGTGACCCGACTAGGATTTGTAATTGTGCCCTGACTTATTTGTAGGTCATTGTTCACTCAATTACTCTACAACACTTCTACTTTGGCTGGTAGATCTTAAAACATACATTTACATTGGCAAATATTTGAGTAATTTTTATGTTCCATATACTGTCATAACAATCCTATGATGTTCACCCTATTGTCCACATTTTATAGATGAGGAAATTGAGCTAACTGAATTTTTGTAACTGCCCAATGCCGTATCACTGTAAAATGTGGAAGTGAAAATTCAATTTCTAGTATGTCTGGCAGTGGAACCAAGAGTGTTCACCATGGTTCTAGCAATGAACTCTCTGCCCTTTAGTGCATTCCAACTAAGTTGGGAGATAAAACTGTTATTTTTGTGAATCTTATGGCTTTAGTGTAAAAATGAATTTTACTCTCCCCAAATATCTAGAACTCATTACCTAATCCAAGTCAGTAATTTGGTGAGGGATGGAGATAAGTCAAGGACTATGACTACAAAAGTTATTCTCCATAGTTAAACAAATACATTAACACAAAGATGATATATATACATTGACTCATTAAGCAGGGTAAGACCAGAATAAGCAAATAGTGGTTATAGCAGTTAGTATTATACAAAGGAGGCTTAAAAATAACAGATGAATGGAAGAGTAGTACATAAACTGCTGACATGTTTGTCCTTTTATGTTGATTGTTTTGTTTTCTCTTTTGCTTTTCTCAGCTTTTCCTATGTTTCAGCTCTGTCTCCGTGCCAAAGTGGGACAGGTTTTGGTAAACATTATCAAGGATGGGAAGTTCTAAGCTGTTTCTCATCTTGTGGCATCTTGAGCATGGCTGGGCCAAAAATAACTGTTTTCTGTTCTTCATTTCTCCCTTCTCACTGAATTGTCTAAAGGGCCAGTTGAGACAGTTGGGACCTAGAGATGAGACAGATTCACTGGGGGTGAAATGTACTTCAGACATCAACAGTATGAGGGATTATAGATAGGCAGATGCATGATGCATGTCAGGCTTAGAGTATCTTCCCAGGTGAGGTGAGGTAGTTGGAGAAGAAGTCTGGCAACTAGCATTGGTTCATGCAGGAATATGGAGGTCTGGTGATGAATGCATAACAGGTGAATACTCTGGTCTGCAGTCAGAACATGATTTTGAAAATCTTGGGAACACACAATGGGCCATTTTTATATTTGTTTATTAATTTTTACTCTTCTAATTTTTAATTTTAAAGAGTAGGGTACATTCCAGGGTTAGGTATACAGATGTTCAGTATGCAGGTACTCTTGTTGATGAGGTGTGTCCCCCCCCATCCCCTGGCAGATTCCCACTACTGCCAATCCCACCTACCCTCCTGCCCCCAGGCAGTTTCCCACTACTACCAGTCTTTTTTTTTATAGTATTGTTCAAGGTCCGTTTATGAGTGAGAACATAGGATACTCAGTTTTTTGTTTCTATGCTAGATCACTCAGTATTATAGACTCTAAGTCCATCCAAGTTGCTGTGAAGTTCATAATTTTGTATTTATTTATAACTGCATAATATTCCATTGTGTATATAGACCACATTTTTAAAAATCCAGTCCTCTTTTGATGGGCAGCATGATTGGTTCCATGTTTTTGCTATTGTGAACACTGCTACAATAAACATATGTGTGCAGATATCTTTTTCATAGAGTGATTTGAGTTCTTTTGGGTATATTCCCATTAGGGACAATGTGGAGTCATATGGAAGGTCAATTTTTAGATCTTTTAGGAATTGCCAAACTGTTTTCCACAGAGTTTGTATTAGTTTACACTCCCACCAACAATGTAGAAGTGTTCACTTTTCCCTGCATCTTCTCCAGCATCTGTTGTTTTATGAGTTATTGATGATGGCCATCCTGACTGGAGTTAAGTGGTATCTCATGTGGTTTTAATTTGCATTTCTTTGATGACTAGTGAGGCAGAGCATTTTTCCATGTATCTGTTGACTGCTCATATGTCTTCTTTTGAGAAGTGTCTGTTCATGTATTTTGCTCATTTAGTAAAGGGGCTGCTTGTTTTTTTCTTTTTGGCACATTTGAGTTCCTTGAAGATCCTAGATGCTAGGCCTTTGTCAGACATACAGTTGGCAAATATTTTTTCCCAGTCTGTGGGCTGTCTCCCTGCCCTATTGATGGTTTCTTTGGCTTTTCAGAAGCTTGTCAGTTTGATGAGGCCCCATTTGTCTATCTTATCTGTTATGGCACGGGCACTTGGGGTTTTGATCAGGAACTGGTTTCCAGTATCAATTTCCATAAGGGTGTCTTCTACATTTATTAAGGTTCTTATAGTTTGAGTTTTTACATTTAGGTCTTTGATCCATTTGGAGTTGATTTTTGTGTGTGGTGACAGGTAGGGGTCTTGTTTTAATCTTCCGCATGTGGTCGGCCAACTTTCCCACCACCATTTACTGAATAGGTTCTCCTCTTCCTAGTGGTTGGTGGTGGAAGCTTTGTTGAAGATGAGTTGGTTGAGAAATTGAGGTTTTGCTTTTGGAATCTCTATCCTGTTCCATTGGTCTATATCCCTGTTCTTGGGCCAATATCATGCTATTTTGATTACTGTAGCTTTATAATAAAGTTTAAAGTGGGAGTGTGATATCTCCCACATTGTTTTTTGTTTTGTTTTGTTTTTTAACCTAAGGATAGTTTTGGCTATTTATGGTCAATTATGTTTCCGTATGAATTCCTGTATTGTCATTTCCAGGTCTGAGAAGACTGCTGCTGGTAACTTAATAGATATTGCATTAAATCTGTAGATTGCCTTGGATAGGGTTGACATTTTTACAATGTTGATTCTTGCAATCCATGAGCATGATTATTTTTCCATTTATTTGTATCATCTTTGAATTCTTTGAGCAGTGTTTTGCTGTTTCTGTTGTAAAAGTCTTTCATGTCTCTGGTTAGGAAGATGCCAAGGTATTTCATTTTTTTGTGTGGCTATTATGAATGGGATTTTGCTTTTTATTTGGGTTTCTGTTTGCTTATTGTTGGTGTATAGAAATGTGACTGTCTTTTGGATGTTTATTTTATACCCTGAGACTTTGCTAAAGTCCTTTATCAGTGCAAGAAGGTTTTTGACAGATTCTCTTGGGTTTGCGAGGTAATAGAATCATGTCATCTGCAAAGAGGGATAACTTGACTTCCTCTTTTTCCTATTTGGATACCCCTGATCTCCTTCTCTTGTCTGATTGCTCTAGCTAGGACTTTCAAAACTGTGTTGAAGAGGAGGAGTGAAAGTAGGCATCCTTCCTTATTCTGGTTTTCAGAGGAAATGGTTCCAATTTCTGTCTGTTTAGCAAAATGCTGGCTGTGGGTTTTTCATAACTGGCTCTTACTATTTTGAGGTATTTTCCATCTGTGCCAGCATGTTTGAGGGTTTTTAACAAGAAGAGCTACTGAATTTCATCAAAAGTTTTTAAAAGATATAATCATTAAAAGTATCTAATGATATAATCATGTGGCTTTTGTTTTTACATCTGTTGATTTATTTAATTATGTTTATGGTCCTGGGAATGTTGAACCAGCCCTGCATTCCAGGGATGAAGTCTACTTGGTTGTGTTAGATGATTTTTGAAATGTGTTATTGGATCCAGTTTGCTAGGATCGTGTTGAAAACTTCAGCATCTATGTTCATCAAGAATTATGGCCTGTAGTTCCCTTTCTTTGTTTGATCTATACATGGGTTGGATATCAATGTGATATTAGCTTCATAAAATGATTTGGGGAGAGTTCCATCTTTCTCAATTGCCTAGAACTCTTTCAATAAGATTGGTCTCAGTTTCCATTTGTATGTTTTGTAGAATTCTGCTGGAAAGCCATCTGGTTCAGGGATTTTTTTTTTAAAGGTAGTTTTCTTATGACATCGTCAAATTCCTGGATTGTCATTGGTCTATTTAGGGTCTCTATTTCTTCTTGTTTCAACCTGGGGAGGTTGTGTGATGTCAGAAAGTCCTCCATTTCCTTAAGGTTTTCAAGTTTGTTTCCATACAAGTGTACGTAGTAGTCTTAGATAATCTTTTTGTATTTCTTCAGGGTCAGTTGCAACTTGATCTTTTGGATTTCTGATTGTATTTATTTGGGCTTTTTCTCTCTTTTTCTTGGTCATTCTAACTAGAGGTCCACCAATCTTATTTATCTTTTCAAAAAACCAGCTTTTTGTTTCATTGATTTTCTTTTGTACTATCTTTTTGTCTTCTATGAACCAAATTTGGGTTTTTATTTTGGTGATCTGGATTCTCCTGCTGAAGTTAGGGTTTTCATGGTCTTGATTATCCAGCCTCTTTAGGTGATTTTTTTAGGCTGTTAACTTGTGATCTTTCCATTTTCTTCATGTGTGTTCATAGAAATATGAATTCCCATCTTAGTACTGTTTTCATGCATCCCAGAGATTTTGGTAAGATGTTTCTTCATTTTCATTTGTTTCCAGGCATTTTTTAATCTCTATTTTGATTTCCATGTTGATGCAGGAGTTGTTTAGCATCATGTTGTTTAGTGTTTATGTCTTTGTGGGTTTTGGGGGAACTTAATGATACTGATATTTATTTTTATTCCACTGTGGTCTGAGGAGGTGCATGGCAGGATTTGGATCTTTTGGAATTTATTCATGCTTGATTTATATCTAAGAATGTGGTCATCTTAGAGTATGTTCCATGTGGTTATGAGTAGAATGTATATTCTGTGGTTGTTGGGTGAAGTGTTCTGTAGGTATCAACTTAGTCCATTTGGTCATCAGGTTAAGGTTCTGGATTTCCCTGTCAATATTTTGTCTTGAGGATCTGTCTTGGGTTGAGTGGGGCATTTAAGTCCCTGCCTATGACGGTGTTAGAGTCAATATCTTTTTTTTAAGTTTACCTAGAAGCTGCTTTATGAATGTTGGTGCTCCTATGTTGGGTGCATATATATTTAGAATGGATATTTCTTGTTGATGGATTGAATGTTTTATCATTATGTAGTGACCTGTATCTCTTTTAATTTTTGATAGCTTAAAGGGTTTTTGTCTGATATTAAAATCGTGACTTCTGCTTTCTTTTGTGTTCTGTTCATCTGAAATTTTGTTTCCCATCCTCTTACTTTGAGTCTGTGAGTGTTCTCTCTGGTGAGATAAGTCTCTTGGAGACAATATATCAAGATGTTTTATCCATTTTGCCATTCTGTGTCTTTTCAGTGTGCATTTAGTTCATTTTCATTCAGGCTAATTATTAAGATATGGGAGTTTATCCCTATCCTGTGGTTCTTATAAAGTTTGTTGTTGCTGCAGCTGTTTGTTTGTTGTCTTTCTTTTGATTTTGGGGTTTATTCTGTGTTTTAAATCTTTTTCCTCCATTCTTGGGAAGTGCATTGTTCTTTTTTTCTTTCTTCTGTGCTTAATAATTTTGTAAGTGTTTCTTGTAGAGCTGGTCTGGAGGCAATGTAAGCTCTAAGGAGTATAATGTCTGGGAAGGATTTTAATTCTCCATCACTGATGAAGTTTAGCTTAGTTGAGTAGATAATTCTTGTTGAAATTGTTTATCTTTGAGAACTTTGAAGATTGGATTCCAAGCTCTCCTTGCCTGAAGTGTTTCTGTAGATAAGTCTTCTGCTATTCTAATTGGTCTTCCCTGGTAGGTAGTCTGACCTTTTTCTCTTGCTTCCTTTAGGATTTTTTTCTTTTATACCTACTTTGTGTAGGTAAATTAGTATGTGCCTAGGAGTTGGTCTTCTCATTTGCTGTCTTGCAGGGGTTCTCTGAATCTCTTGTGTTTGAAGGGTCATGTCACTGTCACGATGAGGTAAATATGGCATATGAAGACTGATTGGCTGCCACCTTGACTTTAGACCTATCAAAGGATGGAAACAAAGAGTTTAAAAGTCTAAAACTAGTAGCTTTAGCAGCTTAAACCTAGAGAGAAGACACAAAATGAGAATGAAATTTGCAAAGGCTATAATTCTCTCTGAGGATGAGAGCCATATTGCCTATAGGATTGTAGAGTTTCTGAAGCTACAAGTCTGTGGAGTAGTATGAAAGTTCTGTGGTCTGAAGTAATGGTTAGTTAGCAATACTTTATGATGTTCTTATCACGAATGCTAAGATTGATCAGCTGTGCAAAACACATTGAAATCACTTTTAGAATTGTTAGCAGTCACCTAGACTTTAAAAAGGAGTTACACAGGGTACCATTAAAAAAAGACAAATGCTATGAGCACTTATATAATATATGCTAATATGACAAGTATTATTATATTGCTAATGTGACAAGTAAGACAATAAGCATAAAACTTCTTGGTTGGGCTAGTTAGCTGGCTAGTACAGTCTAGTCAATCTTAAGTAACAGTTTTAACCTTACATAGATTCTGGGGTCTCCTAGGCATATTGAGTTGTATGGGGGCAGGGGGCAGGAAAACTGTAGCTTTCCCAGAAATTTATCTCATAGCAGAGAAAAACCTAAAATTCCTACGAATGATAGATTGTTGTGTCAATCTTTCTAATTTATGGTTTAAGAACTGTCCTGGGTGGTTGGATCCAATATTTATTTGTAGATCTAAACAGGACATCAAGGACATGGAGGATTTTTTCTAGTATGGTATTCCAAGTTTGTATTTGCTAATATAGGCACACTATCTAACAACACAAAAATCCAGTTTACCAAAAAAGTGATGCTAAAGATATGCCACACCATCTTGTTTTCATCTCTTTCTGGAGAACTGAATGGATAATCAATAGGCCTACCCCAAAACTCACTTTTGCTGGAGAGACTTTAGAATATTTGCTTTTATGCCTAGTGAGAAAACCAAGATAGTGCACTGCATTGAGAAGTAAGTTTTTGCTAGAAAAGTCTACATTAACATGGACAATTGACATGGGAGGATTGGGAAAAGACAGAATAGATTGTGATTTAGAGAATGGATTACAGAGAAGAAGAAATTGAAAAATTACGAAAAAATAGAGGAAAGGAGGTTTGTTCTTTCTTATATGGGAAACGAAATGGAAAAAAAGCCTCTCAGTAAAAATGCTCCTTAATTCTGTCATGTAGACTTTTGTAACGATTACTTAAAAATGAACAATTATTGGCAAATAAATTATGGTTAATAGAAGATCTAAAGTAAAATGATCATTGTCATAGTGATAACAATTGAAATAGCAAAATATATTTTAGCCATCTTTTTTTATTTTTTTAGTTGGAGTCTCACTCTGTCACCCAAGCTGGAGTGTAGTGGCATGCTCATAGCCACCATAGCCTTGACCGGCTGGGTTCAGGCAATACTTCCACCTCAGCCTTCCAAGTAGCTGGAACTACAGGCACGTGCCACCATGCCCGGCTAATTTTTTGACATTGTAGATATGAGGTTTCACCATGTTTCCCAGGCTGATCTCAAACCCCTGGGGTTAGGCAATCCTTTCCCCTCCACCTCTCAAAGTGTTGAGGTTACAGGTATGAGCCATCATGCCCAGTCTCTAGCCATCTCTTTTAGGTATATTTTTGGTTGTGCATAAAGAAATTATTTTGGTTAGCTTTTTTTCCTGAACTATTAGATATTGGTGTTCACATGTAAAATTCCTATTCATTTTTCAAGGCCAAATTCTAGATGATACCTCCTGTCTTGCCCTCATTGGTCTAATCCAGGTTGTTCTCATTTAAATGTACTTAGGCATTCTTTAGTATAGTACTCAACATATTGTGCTATATGTACTAGTTTACATGTCTTTGTCTTCTTTAGAACTTATATCTTGTCTTTTGAAAAAAATTTATTTTAAATATGTGGGGCACGATTCAGGGTTAAGTACACAAATGTTCATTATGTTGGTTCCCTTGTTGATAAGGTGTGTACCTGCCCTATCAGTTTCCCACTACTGCCAATCCTTTTCTTATAGACCTATTTCTAGTGTGTTCACCATTGGTATCTCTGACTTTTTTTTTTCCTCATCTTTTCTATTTGCTTTTTCTTTCGTGGTCATTATATTATATTCTCATATCTATGAGAAGGTTCATTTGTACTTCTTCATATTTCTTTACAAGTTTGTATAGCACAAATATTTCAAAAGAAGTATAATAGCTTCCTAAAATTTATTTTTAAAAACTGGTATTGATTTCTAACATTTCCTTGCTATTATCTTCCATGTATGTGTAAATGTGTGTAGATTTTGGCATTTGGATATTTTTATCCTGTAATAGTCATAAGAAATGAATCTACCATCATTAGAAAGAAAATTCTGAATGTTCTTTTGGTAAGATTAAAGCTTAGAGTATAAAAGGAAAAAAGATGCATAGCTATTAATTTATTGATTGATTGATTCATCAAAGATTTATTGATGTCTTGCTAGTTATAAGAGTCTGTAAGCATGCAAAATACCCAAGTTTTGCTCTCAGGGAGTACTTTGTTTCTCTACTTCTCCCTCTTTTTGCCATAATGAAATATTCAATAATTTTGGCTGCAATTATTCCTTTTTTTAAGTTGATAATATACTAATGATCAAGGTCCTTTGTCTTCAGCATCTCTATATAAATGGAAAATATTTAGAATTTATTATCTCTGAATGTGACTCCTGGAAGAAACTATGTATCTTCTTTTCAGCAATCACTATAAGGCAAAGCACAGATTCAAGTTCCTCTTAGGAGAGGGAAGTATATTCTTTATACCTTTTATCATTTCTCTGTTTATTTGGTGGAAACTTCTAGAATATCTGGAAAAGTGCTGGTAGTTTCCTGGATATTTACCGAAATCATTCTGATTTAATAGTATGCTTACCATGAAATATAGAATCAGCCATTTTTCAGTTTAGTTAAGTATTTGTAATTCCTAAGTCATTAATTGCATTCAATTTTCACTTGGTTTGATTAATGTTCTACATTGATACTATTTCAAGAGTAAGTGCACACTTGCTCTATGATTTCTAAAGGATTTTATTTATCCAAGTTAAAAAAAAAATATTGTTATGGTCTCTACTCTTGTGCTGTTTAATCTGATGTGTAAGCCAGGCACTAATCAAATAATCACAAACATCATTGTAAATGAAGGTATAGCTCATGCTATAAAGAGGTTATATGTGATAATCCACAGTAAAGACACTTCACTTAGTGTGGAGGACAAGGAAAGCTTCTAGGAGGAAACATCACTTAAATTGAGAGACACTGGGAGTGAATAGGCTTTAATCCATGAAGAAGAGGGAAAGAGAGTTGGCAGGTTTAGGAATTGATGTTGCAATATGTGTGCTAATTTAATGATAATGAAATTACAATTTTTTGTTAGTAAAGCATATGGTTTTCTTTTCCAAAATGGCTGACTAGAAGCTCTTCCAATACAACTTATCCTCTTAGAAGAACCAAAATAGTGTGTAGACAATCACATTCTGATACATTATTCAAGAAGGAACACAGGAGTTCAACAGAAAGCAAGAGGAAACTTTAAACTCATGGAAGAAGAAAAACAAATAAAAAAAACCCCAGACAGCTCATGTGGCAGAGACAGGCCAGGAATTAGGAGTGAGTTTCTAGTAGGAGAGACGTGAATTAATGCAGTCCACTTTCCCACTGGGGAATCATGCTATTTGGGTCACTAAAGAGCACCTTGATTCCACCAAGGCTTGAATCTAACTTAAGGAGTGACTGGGAGACTGTGAGAAAAAACCATTCCAGGGAGTGTTCCACGCCCTTTTTGAGACCTAAGCAGCTACTGTAAGATGTCATTCTTGATTCTAGTTCTTAAGAAACTGCATGGTCCTGAGAACCATGGACCATGGTGGAAGTCCTAGCTATTAGGGAAACTTGGGCAGCTCTTGTGAAATCAGGATTTTACAGGGGAGAGGATGGGCTCTCATAATCAGGTCTAAAAAAATGAGTGTGGCATGGACTCCAGCTATTGTTGACACTGGAACCAGGCACTCCACCCTCTGGAAACTAAGCAGAGGGAGAATTGCTGCAAAGGTTTGGTTTTGAGCCAGGCAGTAACTCCTATAGGCTGAGACCGAGTTATGTATTAGGTGCAAACTTTTGAGACTTTCTGAAAAGCCAGATCAACTGTGACAGCCAGGACAGGGAAGGGAGCCCTGCTAGGATTGGCATGAGAAGGATGCAAATCTCACTTTTGCTGGCCAAAGCTGTGGCAATTGGGCCCACTTCACCCTCTCTATGCTAAGACCTCAGTGCATCAGTGGTTGCCATACAACCATGCATTTTGCCAGGAGTCTACCACCCTGTCTCCCCCATTAAGGTTAGTGTATGCACCTGCCACTGGGGGGCCTGAACACAAGCTTTCCTGGTTCAGCTTTGTGCAACCTCAAACCCCTTCAAGACAGAGCACAGAATCTCAGCTCCTGGAAGTTCCACAACCTAATGCACCCCCTGGGACAGCTGAGCACTTCTGGGGAACAGATGATGGATTAAACCCTGCTGCTCCCACCATATCTGGCTCTTACCTACAAGTTCCACCTACTGGTCTGTAGCCTGGCCCACCATGCCACTGAAATCACTACTAAAATAAAAGCATAGCACTTGGTAACTTGAAAAACATCATGAAAACTGTCACTGCCATTGTTCATACCACCTTCACTCACTCAGGATACTGCTACTACAACCAGTGTCCAAGAAAGCCACCAAGGAGCCTAAGAATTGGCCTGCCTGGAGCCATCGGCAAAGGTGCCAATATATGATGCTCCAGGTAACAAGGATGAACACAGCTCCAGTCCACTATTGCTAGCACTGAAACCTGAAGACAGGCCCCTCTGGCAATCCAGGTGACAGCACAACTTTACCACAGCTCCCAGCAATAACAGCACACTTATACAGAAAAAAATCAATACCACTAGCATTGCTTAAAACTAAAGAAATCATACAGATTATTTGCTACTGCAGACACCCAAAAGCAAAATTAAGACCTCCTACCCAATAAACATCATAGTCACATCTTTAAAAAGAAAGTCTTCCTACAATGAAAATACATAAAAAGCAACTGTTGCTCCAGGTGCACAGAAATCAATGTAAAGACAAGGACCATTAAGAAAAGATAACATGATAGCCTTCAAAGAGACAATAATTATCGGCAATAGATCCTAGCCATAAGGAAATCCTTTAAATATCAGATATAAATTTTAAAATATTGATTTTAAAGAGGCACAAAGAGATGCAAGAGAAATCTGAATACCAATATAAAGCACTTAGAAAATCAACTTAAAAATTAAATAAGAAATTTATTTAAAAATTAAATAAGAAATAAGAAATTTAAAATAGATATTTTAAAAAGACAGAAATTCTGACATTTTATTGAAGGAAATACAAAATACATTTGAAAACTTGAACAATAGACTAAACTAAGCAGAATAAAAAAATTCAGAACTTGAAGACAGGCCTTTTAAAATAATCCAGTTAGACAAAAGAAATAAAAAAGAATTAAAGCCTTTGAGACATTTGGGACTACATAAAATGACCAAACTTATGAAGAGTTGAAATTTCCCAAGGGTGAAGAGAGATTAAAAGGCTTAGAAAACCTGCTTAGCAAAATAATAGATAAAAAACTCTCCAAGTCTAGCAAGAGCCTTAGACATTGATTTATGGGAAGCTTAATGATCTCCTGGGAAATAAAATGCAAAAGGAGTTTGCCATAATCAGGCCATTTAAAGTCAAAGTGAAAGAGAAAACTCTAAAATCAGCAAGAGGAAAGTACCTGGTCATCTATAAAGGGAATCCTTGCAGACTAACAGTGGACTTCTCAGCAGAAATTGCATAAGCCAGATGAGAATGAAAGGACATATTCAAAGTTTTGAAAGAAAAATATTGGCTTGACTCGGTGGCTCCACCTGTAATCCTAGTACTTTGTGAGGCTGAGGTGAGTGGATTGCCTGCACCTGTGGGTTTGAGACCAACCCAGGCAACTTGGCGAGATCTTGTCTCTGCAATAAATCAAAAATTAGCTGGGTGTGGTAGCATGTACCTGTAGTTCTGTCTACTTGGAAGGCTGAGGTGGAAGGATCACCTGAGCCCAGCAGGTCAATGCTGGAGTGGCCATGAGTGTGCCAATGCACTCTAGCCTGTGTAACAGAGTGAGACTCCAATTCAAAAAAAGAAAAAGAAAAAGAAATGTATTGCCAGCCAAGAATTCTATGTTCAGCAAGATTAAATTTCATAAATAAAGAAGAAATAAAGTATTTCCCAGTCAAGCAAATGCTAACAATTTGTCATCAGTAGACTGGCACTATAAGAAGTGCTTAAAGTAGTCCTGAACTTGGAAGTGAAAGAACAATACTCATTAAGAAAACACAAGGAAGTGTAAAACTCACTGGTAAAGTAATCACACAAAGGAGAAAGAGAAGGGAATCAATGGCGGCACTACAGAATATCACCAAACTACAAAGACAAACAGAAAAAGAAAAGAAAAAAAAAGAAACAAAGAATTTACAAAACAACTCGAAAACAACAATAAGATGGGAACAAAACCTCTACCTAAAAACATATAAATTAGCTGAATGAATAAAAAAACTTGATCGAACTATATGCTGCTTATAAGAAACTCACCCTAACTATACAGATGCATATAGAGTAAAAGTGAAGGACTGGACAATGATATACCATACAAATGGAAACAAAATGCAAGTAGGAGTAGATATAGTTATATTGATAGAGCAGACTTTAAATAAAAAACAGTAAAAAAAAAAGACAAAGAAGGTAGTTATATAATGATAAGTAGATTAATTCAGCAAGGGGATGTGACAATTTTAAACATATATTCACCCATCACTAGAGCACACATATTCAAAAAATCTAAAAGAAAACCTAGAAGAAATGGATACATTTCTGGAAACATACAACCTCCCAAGATTGAACTAGGAAGAAATAGAAAACCTGAATAGACCAAAGGCAAATAGTGAGATTTAATCAATAATAGATCTCCTGCAAAGAAAAGCTCATGACAAGATGAATTCACAGCTGTGTATGCACCAAGCATACAAAGAAGAACTAAAGCACACAGATTCAAAAAATAAATATTAAGAGAAACTTTGGAAATTATACAACTATATAGAAAACAGTCTGCTGGGTTGCACATTAAATAACTAGAAAAGTAAGGACAAACCAAACCCAAAATAAGCAGAAGAAATAACAACAACAAAAAAATAGAACAAAAGCATATAAAATAGAGAGTCATCAAAAATATATTTAAAAAATCAACAGAACAAAAATTTGGTTCTTCCAAAAGATAAACAAAATTGACAAACAGCTAACTAGACTAACCAAGAAAAGAAGAGAGAAGACCAAAATAAACTAAAAGAAATGAAAAAGATATTATAACTCTTACCTCAGAAATAAAAGGAATGATCATCAGAGACTATTATGGACATCTATGTGGTTATAAACTAGAAAACCTGGAATAAATTGATATATTATGGGAAACATGCAACCTCCCAGGATTGAACCAGGAAGAAATAGAAAACCTATACAGACCAGTGACAAATAGTGAGATTGAATCAACAATAAATCTCTTAGCAAAGACAAGCTCACTACCAGATTGGATTCACAGCTGGATTCTATCAAATGTACAAAGAAAAAATAATACCATCCTCCTGAAGTTATCCCCAAAAATTGAGAAGGGATTTTTCTCTAATTCATTTTATGAGGCCAGTGTCACCCTGATGCCATAACTAGACAAGTACATACTCGCAAAAAGAAACTGTAGACCAACATCCCTAATAAAGATAGACACAAAAATTCTCAGTGAAATATTAGCAAACCAAATCCAACAGCACATCAAAAAAATGATACACCATGATCAAGCTGGTTTTATAACAAAATTCAAGGATAGTTTAACATGTGACAAATGAGTAAATATGATATAATACATGATATCCACAGAATGAATAACAAAACCCATATGATTATGTCATAGATGCAGAAAAGGCATTTTAAAAAATTCAATATTTCTTTATGATAAAACCCCCAACACACTAGGCATAGAAGGATCATACTTTAACATAATAAAGACCAGGTATAACAAATTCGCAGCCATCATCCTACTGAATTGGGAAAAATTGAAAACATTTTCTCTAAGAACAGGAATAAGACAAGGTTGTCCACTTTTACCACTTCTATTCAACATAGTACTGCAAGAAAAAGAAATAAAAGATATCCAAACTGGAAAAGAAGTCAAAATATTTCTATTTGCTGATGATATGACCTCATATCTAGAGAAACCTAATGATTCCACCAAAAAACTTAGATTTGATAAATAAATTCAAGTGTCAGAATACAAAAACAGCATGCAGAAAACAGTAGCAAATCTATACACTAATAGTGACCTAGTCAAGAATGAAATAAGGAAGACAATGCCATTAATGATAGCTCCAAATAAAAATATATATATTTAATTAAGAAGGTAAAAGATTTCTACAAGGAAAACTACAAAACATGATAAAAGAAGTTATAGATAACACAAACAAATAAAAAACAAAAATCCCAAGCTCAAGGATGGGAAGAATTAATATCATTTAAATTACCATATTGCCTTAAGCAGTCTGCAGATCCATGCAATCTCTACCAAAATACCATGTTATTTTTCACAAAATTAGAAAAAACAATTCTAATTTATATTCAACCAAAAAGGGAGCCCAGGTAGCCAAAGAAATTCTAAGAAAGAAGAATGAAGCTTCAGGCATTACATTACCTGACTTCAAATTATATTACAAGCCTATTGTAACCAAAACAGTATGGTATTGTTATAAAAATATACACATACATCAATGGAACAGAAGAGATAACCCAGAAATAAAGTCATATATTTATTATCAACTGATCTTTGACAAAGCTGGCAAGAACATACATTAGGGGAAAGGGACAACTTTTCATTAAATTGTGCCAGAAAATTGGATTGCCATATAAATAAATATATCTCTATCTCTCACTTATAAAAAAAAAAGATAGATTAAAGATGTAAACATAAAACGCCAAACTATAAATACACTACAAAAAAACACAAAAAATCTAGGACAAATTTTCTGGACATTGATGCAGGCACAGAATTTATGACTAAGCAAGCACTGGCAACAAAAGTAAAAATATACAAATGAAGCTTAATTAAATTAAGAAGCTTCTGCACAGCAAAAGAAATAACAGACTACTGAACCTACAGAATAAAAGAAAACATAAAGTATCTATCAGATAGTGGACTAATATCCAACACAACTCAACAACAGAAAAAAATAATCCAATTAAAATGTGAACAAAGGACATAAAAAACCTTTTTCAAAAGAATGCATACAAATGTTTAATAGATATATGAAAAAAATGTTCAACATTAGTAATTTCTAGAGAAAAGTAATTTAAAACCACAACGAGACATCATCTTTCATCAGTCAGAATGGCTGTTACTGAAAAGACAAAAAACAGATGTTGGTGAGGATGTGGAACAAAGGGAACTCACATACTGTTGGTGGGAATGTAAATTAGTATAACCTCTAAAAAACAGTATGCAGATTTCTCAAAAAAAACAAGAATGTAGCTACCATTCAGTCTAGCCATCCTTACTTGGTAACTACACAAAGGAAAATAAATCAACAAATCAAAAAGTTGCCTGCACTGGTATGTTTATCACAGCATTAATCACAGTAGTAAAGATTTGGAATTAACCTCAGTATCTATCAATGAATGGTTAGATAAAGAAAATATAACATATATACACAATAGAATACTTTTGTGTAATTTAGTCATAAAAAAATGAAATCATTTATTTTGCAGCAACATGGATGGAAGATCATTATCTTAAGTGAAACAAGATAGATGCAGAAAGACAAATATCACTAACTTATTGATATTGCAAATTTCTCATGAGTGCTAAAAAATGTGTACAAATGGAGGTAAAATGTAGAATAATAGACAGTGGAGACTCAGAAGGGTAAGGGGTTGGGAGGATGGTAAAGGATGAGAAATTACTTAATGGGTTTCATGTATGTTGTTAGAATGATGGATGCCCTAAAAGACCTGACTGGATCATTACACATTCTATTAATGCAATGAAAGTGTACTTGTTCTTCTTCTTCTTTTTTTTTTTTTTTTTTTTTATAAGCAGGGGTTTTATTTACTTTTATTTTTAAAATTTTTATTTTAAAATTGTGGGATACAATTCAGGGTTAGGTATACAGATGTTCATTATGCATGTACCCTTGTTGATGAGGTGAACCCCCCCTTCCCCAGGCAGTTTCCCACTACTGCCAATCCCACCTCCCCACCCCCTCCCCACACTCTTGCAGTTTCCGACTACTGTCAATTCTTTTCTTATAGTATTATGATAGTTGTTCAAGGTCCACTTATGAGTGAGAACATGTGATACTATTCTTTGTTTCTGTGAAAGAACACTCAGTATTATAGACTCTAAGTTCATTGAAGTTGTTGCAAAGTTCATGATTTTGTTCTTCTTTATGGCTGCATAATATTCCATTGTGTGTATATACCACATTTTTTAAACCCAGTCCACTTTTGATGGCAGCCCAATTGGTTCCATGTTCTTGCTATTGTGAACAATACTGCAATAAACATACATGTGCCGGTATCTTTTTATAGAGTGATTTGAGTTCTTTTGGGTATATTCTCAGTAGGAGGATTGCGGGGTCATATGAAAAGTCGATTTTAGAACTTTTAGGAATCACCACACTGTTTTCCACAGAGGCTGTACTGCTCTACACTCCCACCAACAGTGTAGAAGTGTTCCCTTTTTGCCACAACCTCTCCAGCATCTGTTATTTTTTGAGTTATTTATGATGGCCATTCTGATTGGAGCTAGGTGGTATCTCAGTGTAGTTTTAACTTGCATCTCCTTGATGACTAGTAAGGCTGAACATTTTTTCATGTATCTGTTGGCTCCTAGTATGTCTTTTGAGAAATGTCTATTCATATCTTTTGCCCACTCTGTAATGGGACTGTTCTTTTTCTTTTCAGCATGTTTGAATTCCTTGTAGATCATTAGGCCTTTGTCAGACATACAGTTGGCAAATAGCCAAAACAATCCTCAGTAAAAAACAAAAACAAAAACAAACAACAACAAAAAAAAAAAACAAAGCAGGAGGTATCACACTCTCATACTCTCAACTTTATTATAAAGCTACAATAATCAAAACAGCCTAGTATTGGTACAAAAACAGGCATATAGACCATATGATCCTTTGTCAGACATACAATCGGCCAATATTTTTTCCCAGTCTGTGGGCTGTCTCCCTGCTCTCTTGATGGTTTCTTTGGCTTTGCAGAAGCTTGTCAGTTTGATAAGATTCCACTTGTCTATCTTATCTCTTATGACACGGGCACTTGGGATTTTGATCAGGAACTGGTTGCCAGTTCCAATTTCCGTAAGAGTGTCTCCTGCATTTTCTAAGTTTCTTATAGTTTGAGGTTTTACATTTAGGTCTCTGATCCATTTAGAGTTGATTTTTGTGTACGGGATACATAGTGGTCCTATTTCAATCTTCAAAGTTGTGGTCAGCCAACTTTCCCAGCACCATTTGCTGAATAGGTTCTCCTCTCCCCAGTGGTTGGTGGTGGAGGTTTTGTCAAAGTTGAGTTGGTTGAGAAATTGAGGTTTTGCTTCTGGAATCTCAATTCTATTCCATTGGTTTATATGCCTGTTCTTGTACCAATACGGGGCTGTTTTGATTATTGTAGCTTTATAATAAAGTTTAAAGTCTGGGAGTCTGATACCTCCTGCCCTTTTTTTTTTTTTTTTTTGCTGAGGATTGTTTTGGCTATTTATGGTCATTTATGTTTCCACATGAATTCCTATATTGTAATTTCTAGATCTGAGAAGAACATTGATGGTAATTTGATGGGTCTTGCGTTAAATCTATGGATTGCCTTAGGTAGAATGGACATCTTAACAATACTGATTCTTCCAAGCCATGAGCATGGAATATTTTTCCACTTGTTTGTGTCATCTTTGATCTCTTTGAGCAGTGTTTTGTAGTTTCATTGTAAAGGTCTTTCGTGTCTCAGGTTAGGAAGATGCCAAGGTATTTCATTTTTTGGTGGCTATTGTGAATAGAATTATACTTTTTATTTGGGTTTCTTTTTATTTATATTGGTGTATAGAAATGCAATTGTTAGCTGGGCTTGGTGGCTCAGCCTGTAATCCCGCACCTTGGGAGGCTGAGGTAGTGGATTGCCTGAGCTCGAGGGTTCGAGACCCGCCTGGGCAACTTGGTGAGACCTCATCTCTACAGTAAATCAAAAAATTAGCTGGGCATGGTAGTGTGCACCTGTAATTCCAGCTACTTGGAAGGCTGAGGTGGAAGGATTGCTGGAGGCCCAGCAGGTCTAGGCTGTGGTGGCCGGAAGCAGCCACTGCACTCCAGTCTGGGTGACAGAGTGAGACTCCAACTCAAAAAAAAAAAAAGCAATGCGATTGTCTTTTGCACATTGATTTTATACCCTGAGATTTTGCCAAAGTCCTTTATAAATGCAAGAAGATTTTTGACATATTCTGTCGGGTTTTCGAGGTATAGTATCATGTGGTCTGCAAAAAGGGATAAATTGATTTCCTCTTTTCCTATTTGGATACCCCTGGTTACCTTCTCTTCCTTGATTACTCTACCTAGAACTTCCAAAACTATGTTGAACAGGAGGGATGAGAGTGGTCATCCTTGTATTTTTCTAGTTTTCAAGGGAAATAATTCCAATTTCTGTCTGTTTAGCAGTATACTGGCTGTGGGTTTCTCATAGATGACTCTTACTATTTTAAAGTATGTTTCATTTATGCCTAGATGTTCGAGGGTTTTTATTAGAAGGGGTGCTGGATATTATCAAAAGCTCTTTCTGCATCTAATGATATAATCATGTGGCTTTTGTTTTTATGTCTGTTGATGTATTTAATTACGTTAATGGTCTTACAAATGTTGAACCAGACTTGCATCCCAGGGATGAAGCCTACTTGGTTGTGATGGATGATTTTTGATATGTGTTATTGAATCCAGCTTGCAAGGATCTTGTTGAGAATTTTAGCAACTATGTTCATCAAGGATATTGGCCTGTAGTTCTCTTTCTTTGTTGGGTCTTTCCCTGGCTTGGGTATCGATGTGATGCTAGCTTCATAAAATGATTTGGGGAAAGATCCAACTTTCTCAATCACCTGGAATACTTTAAATGGGATTGGTATCAGTTCCTTCTTGTATGTTTTGTAGAACTCTGTTGGAAAGCCATCTGATCCAGGGCTTTTCTATTTTGTAGGTAGTTTTCTTATAACATAGTCAATTTCCTGGATTGCTATTGGTCTATTTAGGGTCTCGATTTCTTCTTGTTTCAACCTGGGGAGGTTGTATGATGTCAGAAAGTCCTCCATTTCCTTTAGGTTTTCAAGTTTGTTTCCATACAAGTATACACAGTAGTCTCTGATAATCTTTTGTATTTCTTCAGAGTCAGTTGTGACTTCATCTTTTGTGTTTCTGATTGTGTTTTGGGGCCTTTTCTTTCTTTTTTTCCTAGTCACTGTAGCTAGGGTAACATCAATCTTGTTAATCCTGTCAAAGAACCAGCTTTTTGTTTCATTGAGTTTTTTGTATTATCTTTTTTTCTTCTATGTCCCGGATTTGGGCTTTTATTTTGGTGATCTGAATCCTTCTGCTGAAGTTAGGGTTTTGGTGGTCTTGCTTTTCCAGTTTCCTTAGGTAACTTGTTTGGCTGTTAACTTGTGATCTTTCCATTTTCTTCATGTGTGTTTGTAGATATATGAATTCCCCTCTTACTACTGCTTTCATGACATCCCAGGGGTTTGGTAAGATGTTTCTTCATTTTCATTTGTTTCCATGTATCTTTTAATCTCTGTTTTGATTTCCATGTTGAGCCAGGAGTTGCTTAGCATCATACTGTCTGGTGTCCATATCTTTGTTCTTTGTGGGTTTTGGGGGAACTTTGTTGGTGTTGATATTTATTTTTATTCCACTGTGGTCTGAGAAGGTGCATGGCAGAATTTCAATCTTATGAAATTTGTTTATGCTTGATTTATGGCCAAGGATGTGGTTGATCTTAGAGTACATTCCATGTGGTGATGAGTAGAACGTATATTCTGTGGATGTTGGGTGGAGTGTTCTGTAGTTATAAATTAAGTCCATTTGGTCAAGAGTAACATTGAGGTTCCAGATCTCCTTGCTGATTTTTTTGTCTCCATGATCTGTCTAGGGTTGTGAGTGGGGTATTAAAGTCCCCAGCTATGACTGTGTTAGACTCAATATCTTTTTAAAGTGTGTCTACAAGCTGCTTTATGAAAGTTGGTGCTCCTATGTTGGGTGAATATATGTTTAGGATGAATATTTCTTGTTGATTATATAGTGACCTTCTTTATCTTTTTTAATTTTTGATAGCTTAAAGGGTATTTTGTCTGAAATTAATATTGCAACTCCTGCTTTCTTTTGTTTTCTGTTTGCCTGAAATTTTGCTTCCCATCCTCTTACTTTGAGTCTGTGAGTGTCCTTTCTGGTGAGATGGGTCCCTTGGAGACAGTATATTGTTGCCTCATGATATTTTATCCATTTTGCCATTCTATGTCTTTTCAGTGGTGTATTTAGTCCATTCACATTCATGATAATTATTGAAATGTGAGAGTTTATCCCTGTCATGAGGTTCTTATAGAGTTGTCATTGTTCCTGTTTGTTTGTTGTCTTTTTTTTTTTATTTTCGGGTTGATTCATGTTTGTTTTCAATCTTTTTCCTGCACTCCTGTGAAGAATGTTGTCGTTCTTTTTCCCCTTTCTTCTGTGTTTAATACTTTCTTAAGTGTTTCTTGCAGAGCTGGTCTAGACGAGTGCAAGTTCTTAGGGATTGAGTGTCTGGGAAAGAGTTTAATTCTCCCTCACTGATAAAGTTTAGCTCAGCTGGGTAGGTTATTCTTGGTTGAAATTGTTATCTTTGAGAATTTTGAAGATTGGGCTTCAAGCTCTCCTAGCCTGAAGTGTTTCTGTAGGTAAATTGGCTGCTATTCTAATTGGTCTTCCCTGGTAGGTCATCTGTCCTTTTTCTCTTGCTGCCTTTAGGATTTTTCTTTTATACCTATTTTGTTTAGGTGAATTACTATGTGTCTAGGAGTTGGTCTTCTCATTTGTTGTCTTGCAGGAGTTCTTTGAATCTCTTGTGTTTGAATGGTTGCATCACTGTTGAGATGAGGCAAGTTTTCTTGAATAATTCCATGGAATATTTGTTCCAGGGTGGTCTCTGTCTCACTTTCTGCCTCAGGAAGTCCAATCACTCTAGGTTTGGCCACTTGAAATAATTGCTCATCTCTTGAAGGTTTTGTTCTGTCTTTTTAAGCTTCTTTTCTATGTTTTTGACAGTTTGGGTTAGTTCTATATTTTGGTCCTCAAGCTCTGAGATTCTTTCTTCTGCTTGGCATATTCTGCTTTCCATGCTTATCAGTTTGTTATTTATTTCATTCACAGTATTCTTTACTGCTGTTATCTCAGTTATCAACTCCTTCCTATTTTCCTCTTGTCTCTCCTCAATTCTTTTTATTCTCTCTATTAATGTCTTGATATTTAGGTTTGTAGTCTGAGACCAGTCATTCTGGGGCCTCCTCATTGTTTGCATTCTGAAGTCTGTTTTCTCAGTGTCTGACTTTCCAGGGGTTGTGTGAGGCCCATATTCTTCTTTCAGTTTTTCTTCATTTGTGTAGATTTTCCTTCCTCCCACCTTCCTCTCCCTTCTTTAATTCTGTTGTTTAGGGATGGCAAGGTTGCTTTTACTTCTGTTTGCTCAGTATTCTATATCCTATTCTTCCTTATGTGGATCCTCTGGCTTTGGTCAATTCTGAAGCTGTACTATGGGTTGGGGGCTGTAATTTTTGCAGTTTAGAGGTTTAATTGAGGGCAGAACTGTGATTCAAAATCTATCTGCAGATCTCAGTATCCATGAATAGGTGTATGGGCACACTGGAACCCACTTCCCACTGCGTTACAATCTGTCCATGCAGTGGAGGTCTAGGTTTGCTCTCTAGAAGCAAAATGAGGTAAGAAAAAGGAAAAGAATGGTAAAAGGAAGGAGAGGGGGCAAAAGGAAGGTGAAGAGAGTGAAGAGTAAGAGGGAAAACAGACAGACATACCAACTAACAAATGAAAAGCGACACAAAGACAGAAAAGAGTTTTAAAAAAACCTAAAACATACAGAAAATCATACAAACACGCAGTTCAACAAAAATCTTTCTATTGATGTACTTTTCCCATACACAAACAGGAAGTCTAAAGAATAGAGAAAAACAGAAACACAGCAAGTATGAACACATTATCAAAAAACAGAAAGAAAGAGAATAAAACTAAAACAAAAAAACAAGCAAAAATGAGGAAAACAAACAGACAAAAAATAAAAATAATTAAATAAAAAAAATGAACCAATCTCTCTGAGGTCATTACTGTAAGTCCATTGTCCTTTCAGCTCTGATCTCTAGCCCCTCCCCTCTGCTCTCAGAGCAGGCAGATAGGGTTGCTCACAGCTTGGGTCAGATGCCCCAGGTCTACTTTGGAAGGAGGGTGGATCAGATCTGGACTCAGCCAGCTTGCTGCCTGTCAAGTCTGCCACTCAGATATGACCTGTCTGTGTCCAATCCAGCATGAGGGAGGGGTTTCTGTCTCTTCAGTTTGATGAGATTACCTTAAGTCCCAAGTTGGAGACTGGGTAGAGCTGGGTGGAGTTGGGCAGAGCTGGGCAGGGGCAATGCAGGTCTTTGCCTGGTCCTGGGACAGAGAAAATGGCTGCCGTCTGCATCTTCTCACCAGGCATGGAGCACCTCTCCTGCTTTCCCCATCCTCTTCCACTGATCAGATCCAGGATTCCAGCAGATCTGCTCTAACAGGTGATAGTGTGGGTCAAGCGTCAGGCAATGAGAATCAGCTGGATTCGGCAGGAGAGTGCCGTGAGCAGCAGACGATCTTGCCAGCATGCCCTTGCTCCTATCTCAGGACAGTCAGGGCTTGCAGTCACCCTCAGAAGGGGGGCCCAGGTGCATGAACCTGAGTCTCCCCTCAGACTGACTTTCACTCTCCCACCAGTGCACACCTATTTATGCAGAGAGTATCTATGGACACTTGCCTTTGCAGAGACTCTCACAGTCTGACCTGTCCAGTCACCATCTTAAGTTCCACCCCAAAAGTGTACTTCTAACCCACAAATTTATATAAATAAAAATAACTAATGGCAAAAAGAAAGAAAAAAAATGAAGTACATGAAATTGCTGACATTTGACGGTGCTGACCTATAAAACAGCAGTTTCATATGCTTCAAGCTAATATTAATGCAACAAGTATAAAAGAATTAACATATAAAAGATCAATCTTAAGAAAACTGTTGCTCTGTTTTTATTGTTTAGGCCTATTAGTTTCTCTAATATAGGACAAAAAAATCAAAGTAATCATCTGTAACTCCATAGACGTTATAACAAGAAGAAAATTGGTCATTGTATATTTTAAAAATAATTAATGAAAGTTAGCCAAGTGAGGTGGTACCTACCTGTAGTCTTAGCTACTTGGGAGACAGAGGCAGGAGGGTCACTTGAGACCAGGAGTTCATGGCTGTAGTGAGCTATGATCATGCCACTGTACTCCAGCCTAGGCAATAGAGTAAGACCTTGCTTCAAAAAATGATAATAATAATAATAATGACAGAACTAACCCATAATTGCTTTAAACTACATAAAGTGAGTACTAGTTTAGATATAAACAGAAGTGTTTAAAGGATCTTGCCAACTTGTAACTCCAAAATTAATAGAAGTCTTTGACAGTAGAAAGATAAATGTCTCAATTAGAATGCTGTTGCACAGGTGAGTGGACTATATAAGCATGCAATAATCCTTTCTATTGTCTCATAGCATCATTTCCTGTCTCAGAAACTTAAATTATTCTGTTGCTATTGTTTAGATTCTTTGCCAAATGCTTTCAGGAGCAACAAGATGTTCATTTGCCATTTTTGTAAACAATTTCTACATGGTAGTGAGATGTGGGGAGTTAGGAAAGATGGTGTTAGGAAAGATGGTGTCAGAGTGGTGAGAAAGAAACTAGAGGGTTCACTCTTGCTTCTCTTATCCCACAAATTCCTTGAAAAATTGTGCTTCTGTGCTTTAATAGTCAATGCTCCATACCAAATGTTTACACTAGAATGTAACATAAAAGGTGATCATTGAACTTGATAAACCACTGATCCATTTTCTTGTGAAATAACTCCCTAGAGCCTAGTGGCTTTTCAATTTTTTAAAAATCTTATTCAGAGAATAATGTTCTATAAGCCAACTAGGACTAAAGCTTCATGAAAAGGGTTTAGTTTTAGCTAAATAACTTACCACAAAATAATCTGACTGATACTGACAATATACATCATAGATATTCTATACTTGGTAATTATCCATTAATGATAAGCAATTTACATTGATTAAGGTAATTTTTATTAATTTTATACTGCTAAACAAAAGCTTTAGTTTACATTTTCTTTGGTAATTCTCTGGACTCTAAAACTCAAATGAATGTTGAAACATTTTCTCTGGATGTTTATATATTTCAATTCTCTCATGCTCTCTCATACAAAGAATTGTTAGATATTAATTCCTATTATAAGCTGCAATTTTGCCCGCTATCATAATGAAGGTTACCAATGACTAAAAATAACCAGTGAAGGCTTACATTCTGATTAAAATTTCTAGGGCTTACTATCAAACTTACTTCTTACATATAGTAATGTTTGCCCTAGGTGACTATACCTTACTTTCGGAAGCATTTTCCTCTATGTCTTCTATAACATTGGTCTCTCCTGAATTTTTTCCTACTTCTGATTGTATTTTCTAATCATGGTCTCTCCTCTGCTTGCCTTTAATTATTGCATTACACATAAATCTTTCAGTTATCTATATGTTCTTTTTTGGTGATCTTTTCTAATAAGTTCAATTATTAACTATGTGCTAACAACTCTAATACTTTTGCCTTTCAGCTCTGATCTTTCTTCTGAACTGCAGACCTGTGTTTCCTTTTGGATGTATCAACTGCATGCTGTAGATAAAAATACAGAGGGTGCCAAAAGAATGTATACACATTTTAAGAAAGGAAAAACTGTATTAAAATTATAATACTAAATATATACTGATAACAAAAGATGAATACAAGTCACATTTGACTTCTGCAATTATAAGAGGTGCACACTGTTTGGTAGACCTTTGTGGCAAACATATAAACTGTTCCAGCATCATAGTAGAAGAAGCAGGACTTGTTGCTGTACGAGGCCTCCTGGATCTTCCGTTGTACACATAACACACATATCATGTGTCTCAAACTAATCACAAATGTGTGCACTTGTTAGGCCTATTGGAAGCTCTGTTGGATATTCACGCCTTTGTTGTTGTGTATCTATAATGCTCTTGCATTTCAAATACCACTTCAAAATGGTCTTGCACTCCTCAGACAACAATCATGCTTCTGCCATTTTCTTTGACTGTCCTGCCTGTTGCATGATAATGCTAGCTTTCATTTGATTAATACCATCTTTTGAGTGAACATCATATACACATCGCTACTATAATTCAACTCAACTTCAAAAAAGTAATACATAGGTAACATCTCTTAAAATTTGTGTATTTTTTTGGCATGACCAGTATTTGTTCAAAATTTATCTTTTTTCTTAAGCCTGTTTTTCTAGGTACAAATAATAAACACAATTGTTTTATCAGTTATAAGCAATCAGGAATGGAATCTTTGATTATCTATATTGCTAAAATTGCTCCTACCTCTGAGAACAAATATATTCTTAAGTATACAAATGATCAGGTATCTAACATACATGAGTCCTTGAATATACTTACTATAGTAATGGAAATAGTAAAACTATTGAAAACTTGGACAATAAAACTCTGACTACACAATTCAACCAACCAAGAAGCAAATTAAAAGCAAAGCCCTAGAAATGTCACAGTTATATGAAAGAATACTAATACTCAATTTAAGGCTAAGTAATTATGAAAATAAATATGGGTCCAAAAGAAATACAAATGACATAAATCTAGGCATAATATAAAATATTGATATAACAATGAGGCATGGAGGGAGGATGGGATGAGAAAATATAAATGTACATTTTCCTATATTTATAATTACATGTTTAAGATTATTTTTCAGAGTTGACAAATCAAGAAATAGTTTTTGAATTGACAAATTAAAAAATAAATAATATAATTACTTGAGAGCAGAAAATAAAAATTCAATGTCATTTGATGGGGAAAAATTATACCCAAAATAGATACTATAGGCTGTCTACCAAATGATATAAAATATATGAGGATCAAAATAAAAATATCAAAATGATCAGATTAAAATAAAACATTTATGCTTATAACTTTAAATAAGAGATATCAAATATTAAAAGAAAAAGACTTTCAGTTTATATAATAAAACAAACTCAATCATATGATATATAAAAAGACATCAAAAATTAAATTATTTTAAAATAATTGAGAAAGCTTTTTAAAAAATTTGTTAAAACTTAATATTACTTTCTTATTTTTTTAAAGTCACTTAAAAATTCTAAGTAAAATGAGAATATATAGATATTTTTCTACAGTGATTTTGTTTAAAATCATATGAAACACTAGAATCATTTCCATTAAAGTCGGCTATAAAACATGAGCCCAGCCGGGCTCGGTGGCTCAGCCTGTAATCCCACGCCTTTGGGAGGCTGAGGTGAGTGGATTGCCTGAACCTGCGGGTTTCAGACCCGCCTGGGCAGCGAGACCTCATCTCTACAATAAATAAAATAATCAGCCGGGCGTTGTAGCGCGTGCCTATAATTCCGGCTGCTTAGAAGGCTGAGGTGGAAGGATGCCAGCAGGTCGAGGCTGCAGTGGCCGTGAGTGTGCCACTGCACTCCAGTCTGGATGACAGTGACACTCCAACTCAAAGACAAACAAAAAAAAAACCCCAAAAAACATGAGCCCAATATTGCTACTGTATTTTAATCTTGTTCTGAATGTAACAACCAATGCCATCATACATGTGACTAAAATAAATGGTGTAAATATTTAATGTCTTAAAAACTACACATTTCTCATTATCTTTGCTCAGCTGAGTGTTCTTGTGTGTGTTTCCTCACACAGGTGAGATCAGTTGTTGGCTGGTAGTATAGTCATCTGAAGCCTCAGCTGGGCTGCACATTCAAGATGGCTTACTCATGTGGTTGGCAACTGAAGATGACTGTTGTCTGGGAGCTTAACGGTGGCTGACATCCAGAAAATCTACAGCTAGAATTTTATAGACTTCTCACAGTATGGTGGTTAGTTGAGTTCTGAGAGTGCATATCCTAAGAGTAAGGGTTCCAAATGACAGAAATAGAAGCTGCTAAACCAGATGAGGTCTGTACCCAAACCACACAATATTATTTTCTTACATTCTCTTGATGAAAGCAGTCAAAGAGTCTATCCAGGATCAGGAAATGAATTTTAAAAATTCCATTTCTTAATGCACACCCATTAATAAAGACACTTCACAGAAAAGCATGTTATACAGAGATGTTTTTTGCAGTCACCTTTGAAAATGCAGTCTGTTACTCTAGGTTGTAAATCTAGCATGAAATTTGCAACATCCGAACTATGAAATTTTGGAGACCATGATGAAAGATACAAAAAAGGTCTTTGAATGGAAAAATCTATGTTTTGCTTAGTTTGGAAAACTCTAAACATTATAAATATGGCAATCATTTCTATTAAAATAAATTTAATCTCAATTAAAATGAGGTGTTCTTGTTTAAAACTTGACAAAATTATTTTGAAGTTTATATAGAAAAATTGGCACATAAGAAATGCTGGGAAGTAACTCTAAAAAGAAGAAAAAGAATAAAATCAGTAATTATTATTATTAATATATATACACACATATATGTGTGTGTGTCTGTGTGTATATATATATATATATATACATGAAAAATGAAAGATTGATCAGTGAAAAAATAATAGAACTCCAGGACATATAGAAATCTAGGAAATAATAAAGTTTTATATCAAAGCAATGGTTAAAATATGGTTTTCAAAAAATGACAAAAGAAGACTAAAAAGCAAATTGGGGTGAAAATTGTAAACATATGTAGTATAGAAAACATCCACAAACAAAATAAAATAGCAAACAAAATGAGAAAAATATTTGCCACACACAGGACAAAATGTAAATTTTAGAAAATCCAAAGAATTCTTTTCTCATTTAGATTATTTAACTGTTTTTTTTTTTTGGAAGGTCTCTCTTTTTTTTAAAGGTCAGACTTCTACTATGGCCTCCTTTAGTTTTACACAACAGACTGTCTACATAACTTTTAGGAACAGTGTAGAGTGAAAATGTAGACCTTTTGCTAAGAAATTTCGATACAGCCACAACAGAGCATTAAGCCTACTGCAGAGACCTACCAATCATACATCTGTGAAGCTGGTGCTGTATCACAACATCTTTTAAAATTATAAATAATTTGACATGTGTTATAACATTACATGATACATAGTATCGTCTTCATAGTCTTTTCAAATGACACTGGACAAGTAAATATCCATATGCAAAAAAATAAATTATATCCTTACCTTACACCTTACATAAAAATTACTCAAAATGGATCACAGAACTAAATGAAGAACTAAAACTGGAAAATCCTTAGGAAAAAAACAAGAGTAAGTCCTTATAAGCTTGGGTTAAAGAAATAATGTTTTCTTAGTTATGACATCCTAAGCATAGGCAACAACAACAACAAAAAAATTAGACTTCAAAAAAATTGAGATGCAAGTGATACTATCAAGAAAGTAAAAAGACAGAATGGGAGAAAGTATTTGCAAATTGTATGTATTATGATAAGTACCTGCATCAAGAATATATATGTTATTACAGCTCAGTAATAAAAAGGCATCTCAACTTAAAAAAAATGGGCAACTCCAAAGCATACAGATGGCCAAAGGCACATAAAAAGATGCTGCTCAATATATTATTCATTAGAAAAATACAAATCAAACAATAAGATATCACTTCATATCCACTAAAGTGGCCATAATAAAAAAGACAGACAATAACAAGCATTGGTGAGGCTGTGGAAAAACTGAAATATTACTGGAAGAAATGTAAAATGGTGCAGCCACTTTAGAAAACAGTTCCACTGATTCTATATCTAACATGTTAAATATGGAATTAACATATGAATTAGGATATGAATTAGAAATTCCACTCCTGGTTATATCCTAAGAGAAATGAAATGTATTTATGAATAATGTTGCTATGCACAGTATTTTAATGAGTATAGCAGCATTATTCATAAAAGCCAAAAAGTAGAAGAAACCCAAATGTCAATTCATGGATAAATGGAAATGTGGTGTAGCCATACAATTGAATATTATTCAACCATAAAAGGATTGAAAGCCGGGCTCGGTGGCTCAGCCTGTAATCCCGTGCCTTTGGGAGGTTGAGGCGAGCGGATTGCCTGAGTCCGCGGGTTCGAGACCCGCCTGGGCAGCGAGACCTCATCTCTACAGTAAATCAAAAAAATCAGTCGGGCATGGTAGTGCATGCCTGTAATTCCGGCTACTCGGAAGGCTGAGGCAGAAGGATCGCTGGAGCCCAGCAGGTCGAGGCTGCGGTGGCCGGGAGCGGCCATTGCACTCCAGTCTGGGCGACAGAGTGAGACTCCAACTCAAAAAAAAAAAAAGATTGAAATACTGATACATGCTACAGCATGAATGAACCTTGAAATCATTATACTAAATGATATGTCAGTCACAAAAAATACATTACATAATTTTGTTTATATAAAATGCCCAGAATAGGAAGATCCTTAGAGATAGAAAGTAGATGAAAAGTTGCTTGGTGTGGGAGGGGGTTGGATGGGCCTGGAATGGGGAGTAACTCCTAATGGCTACAGGGTTTCTTTTAGGAGTGATGAAGTATTCTAAAATTAGTTGGTAGTGATGGCTTACACAACTTTACAAACATTCGAAACACCATTTAATTATGCATTTAAGTGGACAACTGTTATGGTATAGGAATTATACTTCAATAAAGCTGTTAAGAGTAATAATTAACCTAGTATCTGTATGTGTGTTTGTGCATGTGTACATGCACAAAACAGGTCATACCACTCTCATGCTCAAAGCCCTCTAAAGACTTCCTCATTATGGTTTTAATTTTCATATCCCTGATGATTAGTGAGAATGAGCACTTTTTGATAGGCATTTTTAGAGATACCTGTTCATGTCATTTGCCCACTTTTTAATGGGGTCATTAACTTTTTTTCTTACTGATTTGTTTGAGTTCTTTGTAGATCCTGGATATTAGTCCTTTTTCAGATATATAATTTGCAAATATCTTCTCCCACTCTGTAAATTGCCTATTTGCTCTGTTATCTCTTTTGCTGTATAGAAGCTTTTTAGTTTAATTAAATCCCACTTATTTATTTTTTGTGTTCGTTGCACTTGTTTTTGGGGTTTTAGTCATAAATTCCTTGTCTAGGCTGATGTCTGTAAGAGTTTTTCTTAGGTTTTATTCTAGAGTTTTTATGATTTCAACTCTGACATTTAAGTCTTTAATCCATCTTGAGTTAATTCTTTATATGAGAAGAGATAGGAATTCAATTTTCATTTTTCTGTATGTAGCTATCCAAATTTCCCAGCACCATTTGTTGAATAGGGTGTTCTTTCCCCAGTGTATTTTTTTGTCTACTTTGTCAAAGATCAGTTGATTGTAGGTATTTGGGCTTATTTCTCTATTCTGTTCCATTGGTCCATGTGTCTGTTATTGTACCAGTACCGTGCTGGTTCAGTTATCTATACTTGTCAAAATGACCATTATAAAAAAATAAAAAAATAATAGATGCTGGTGTGGATGCTGAGAAAAGGGAACACTTATATATTGTAGGTAGGAGTGTAAAATAGTACAGCCTTTATGGAAAGCAGTATGGAGATTACTCAAAGAACTAAATGTAGATCTACCATTTGATCCAGCTATCCCACTAGGTATCTATCCTAAGTATCAGAGATTGTTATATAATAATGACACCTGCACCTGCACGTTCATCACTGTACAATTAACAATAGCAAAGATATGCAATCAACAGAAATGCACACTGGTCAGTGGATAATGAAAATATGGTTTATATACGCTGTGGAATACTACACCACCATAAAAAAGAATAAAATAATGTCCTTTGGAGCAACATGGATGGAACTGGAGATCATCATCGTAAGTAAAGGTAATCAGAAACAGAAAACCAAACACCGTATGTCCTTACCTACATGTGATAGCTAAACGATCATAAGGATGGAAATAATAAATGCTGGGGTCACTAATAAGGGAGGAGTGGGAGGTAGACTAGGGTTCTGACACTACCCATGGGGCACAATGTTCACTGTTTGAGGAATGGGTCACCTGAGACCCAATCCCCACCTCTATACAATATGTCTGTGTAACAAATACACATGAATACCCCCCGAATCTCAAATTGAAAAATGTTAAAAACCAAAGGTTTCCTATTGCACTTTGCATAAAATTTAAACTTTTATTTTGCAAGTTTTAATATGACCACATATCTTCCTATTTCCCCAACCCCATTTCCTGCTACACTCCATCTGGATCTTTCACCCCAGTCACTCTGACACTCTTGTTTTTCCTGAAGGCACTAAACTCTTAGTCATCTCAAGGCCTTTGTACTTACCTTTCCCATTAGCCAAAAAGCTATTCCCCAGATCTTTGAATGACTCCATCCCATCTTTTATTCAGAAGGTTTCTTCTTAAATCATCATCCTGTCTAAAGCAAACTCCTGCCTTGCTCTCCCTCCTCTGAGCTTTCCTCGTTTTTTCTCATAGCACTTTTCACTACATGATGCTATATGGTATGTAGCTTTCTATTTATATTATGACTGCCTTTCCACTAGAGCAAGTTTCATGAGGACAAGGACTTTGTCTGCTTCAGCAACTATACTATATCTACATCTCCTACCACAGTACCTGGCCCATTGTAGGTTCAATCAGAGTAAAAAGAATGAATTTTGATAAATGCTTAAGAAAGGAGACAAAATTTCAAATAATACTTTGTTCTTGTCTGAGTTATGTCATTACCAGGGTATTTATAATGTTGGGTTTTATTTACTTATTTTGAATTAGACTGTGATGATTTCAAGGAAAAAGGCCTTATTTAATAATTTACCTTTTGTGAGTGACATATGGTAGTGTCTCAAAAGTTCTTTTGGTGGAAGGCAGGAAAACCCCACAGCCAGATTTATAGATTTACTGTCCTCTACCCAGTGGCTCTGGTTTGTGGCTTCTTATTTTTTCATTCTCATTCCCTTCTAAATAGTGTATTTTTGGATAGCACTTTCAGTAGCTTGTGGAAAGCTCAGTCTTTTGTGGTATTAGGGCTTAAAAGTTAAAGGCAACAAAAACACAAAGAACTGCATCAATAACAAGTGTAATAATAATTTATAAGAGATAGTAATTGTGTGCAATGTGCCTATTATAGTGTGAACTCCTTAACTTGTTTTTTTTTCTTCTTTTTAGTTTCTTGGAAAATGTTTTCTATTGTATATATATTTGGGGGTACATGTGGCAATTTGATACATTCATACAATCAAACCAGTGTCATTGGAATATCCATCACCTTAAATATTTGTCTTTTATATATTCTAGGAACATTTAAATTATTCTCTTCTGGCTATTGTGAAAAGTACACTATATTAATTCTAACTATAGTCACCTACTGAGCTATCAGACTCTAGGTCTTACTTCTTCTATGTAACTGTGTCTTAATCAGTCTTTCTTTATCCTCCCCCTTACCCTTCCTGGCTTCTAATAACCATCTATATACTCTCTATCCTTATGAGATCCACTTTTTTAAACTCTCACATATGAATGAGAACAATAACTTTGGATGAGAAAATGCTAACTGTGTCCACTGTACTGATTGACTCAAAGGTGTAAATAGTGAACCTGCAACTGGAACCTAAAACCAGACCTTATAATTACAGTTGTCTCAGACCTCATAACTATTTTACCACATGCATTACTACAATTTGAGAAGTAAACATCAAGACATACAACCCTCCAAGAGACACCTGGATATAACTGAGGGGGAGGCTTTGGAGCACCTGAACACATTACCATAAGGGACTGGGTTTACAATATTGTGACTCTGTTCTTTTTAGTTCCTAGTCTGGTGTATCCAAGAAAGCATAATTTACTCATCTATTTATTTTATTACCTTTCCACAAATTACATGTGAATTGAATCTTGAGTGGGACTTCTTTTCACTCTTCTCAGAGCTGCCACTAAAACACTGAATCACCTACTATAAAGATGATTACTGGATACCTCTTTGCCAGTCTTAGTGAAGTGGCATAACTGGTTCTACGTAAATATTTGCCTACCCTTACCTTCATTCCACTACTATCTTGATTCCCTTAGGCAAAGAGGATTAGAGAAATTCTGCCTCAGTTATATGTACATGTTTACCCTTCAGCTAACTCTAGAGGACCAGAACAATTTAGGCAAAGGGGTGGAGGGCAGGTGTTTCACCCATTTGCTGAGTTCATGACATGTATATACAGCCTGTGTGTTTCATTTCTCATTGTTTTTTGTCTTTCTCCGATAAACTTTCGAGTAAAACATTTTCTTATTTCACACTATCCAGAGAGGTATTCAAATATGAATGTTTTTAGAATATAAAATGCAATGTTACTGTCTTCCAAAATCCAACTCTACCTTTTGCACCTAAATTAGCTGAGCAATAATTCACTGTGCATTTTGGAAATATCTAAATATACCAAAGAGAGTTTATGTTTTGAGAATCAAAAGATCCAATTGGAGTGAATGTAAGCTAAAATGAAGTGTTTTGTTCATCTACCTCAATGTTGCATGTTTAGTGCCAGATTGAGACATGACATGGTCTATTTATAGATTCACGCAATAGTTCACTTCCCAACTCCCAGCTTTGCACTACTGCATTTGTGCTTCCTTTTCATGAGAATCTAATTGATCAGGCTTTACATCCTCTAAAACTCATTAGAAGTTCCCCAAAAGAAGTTCTCTTCCGGTCTTTTGCAATAGAGATTTACCTGAGAGATTTAAATTTTGACATCTTAAGATGTTAATAGATGCTGCTATGTAAAGAATTAACTTTCTCAGTATTTTGGGTAGTACTACTTGGGTACTATCTTTGGGAAGGCAGTTACTGAAATCATTTTCCATGCTGTAATTCAGATGAGGATCTCTGACTGAGAAAAACGGAAGGAGTTCTAAAAATGTCTATATCTAACTGTTAATGGTTTGAATGATGTCAAATAATCCTTTCTGATTCAATCATGGCCAGAAGGACAAACTATATGGAGTGGCTAGGCCTAACTCATAAACATAAATGGAAGTGGGGAAAGGAGTTAAATCTGGCTATCATATACAGATTGTGAATGGAAAAATGGTGGTTCAAGGAAAGAAATCCAAGGCTTTGTTAACCAAGAAAGGGAAAGGGATGTTGGCGACTAAACAGAGTAATAAATGTTTACCACAGTATATTTCAACATATATACATTCTTTAAACTTACTTATTTAGTAGATTTTTTTGTCTTTTCAGTAGTGAAGTATTGGTTAGAAGTTTATTTTCTAAATCAAAAGCTATTTTATGTTCTTTGTCTATTGATGAGTTTTCCTTCCATAATTTGATATTACAGATTCCTGAAACAAAGTTTGTATTGGTAATGATGACAAAATATTGTCTCTAGTGTTTTGAGAATGTACAGCATAATGAACATAAACTGTACTAAGAAAACTATAATAAGAAAGAATTTGTAAATGATGCCAGTATTTTTAATTGGTAAGAAATATGATAATATTTTTTCCTTGAGAGCAACAAAGAATCTCATATTATCCCTTTGACAAATTTCACTGTTTTCCTTTATTTTTGTTTCAACATTCCCACATATTTTCTTTCATTTCACATAAGATGCAATTTCTCAGGCTGAACAGGGGTAAAACTCTTTTCATTTTCACATTGTCACTTCTGTTCAGTTTGGTTCTAAATGAAATGAAAGCATATTGTACAATAGGGCCTGACATGTACTGTAATGTCAGGAAATGATTTCAATACCAGAAAGAAATGTTATACACATCTACTCCTTGTATGACTTTTTAGTCTCATATGGGCACACACAAGTAGATGTTCCTTATTCTAAGGAAAATGCTTTAAAAAAAGATTCCATCAAATAGATAACAGAATGTAAACTGAATGATAATATACACCAAATAATCTTAAATATTTAGAAAAGGAAGAGTGCTAGAATATTGCATTATTCCTATATAGTCAAATGGGATTTAGCCATGGTGGGTCACTTGATTCATTTAGCCAAGTGTAATATGTCAATTAAAATACTTAAATTGGCAAATTATCAACAGAACAAATATTTAGTCCAATGTGTATCCTTTGTCAGCTGATCTATTATACTGCATAAATAGAACAAAAATAGGGAAAGGCAAAGAGCAAATCATGGGGATTTAAAGATTAGCAAGACTCCATTAATTATGTGTCTGGCATAACAAACAAGGCAGTGGATGTGAAGGGGTTCACAGAGGTCATGTTTTATGTTTCCAAGCTCTGATATGATATTAATTTCTTTAACAAATACTTAGTATGAATCTACTATATTACAAGTACTGTTTTAGGCAGTAAGATGGTAGTGAGCAAAGGTCCACCAAATCCCTGCTTTCATGCGGTCTAGGGAAAACAGAAAATAAAGCAAATACATCATGTCAATAGTAGTTAGTTGGTGAAAAGGGGTCTGGAGAAAAATACAGTGGGATTTAGATAGGTGGGTGTGTGGAGGTTAATTTTAATTGGGGTTCAGATCATATTTTACTGGGAAAGGGACATTTGAGAGAGATATCAAAGAGATGAGGGGATTAGCCATGGGAGCATTTAGGTAAGATGTTTTGAGAATAAGGTAACAGCAAGTGCAAAGTGCTTGAGTTAAGAACATTCTTGGAATGAAAAAGGAATAGCAAGTAAAAACATTTGTGACTTGCTTAGGGTAAGCAAGGGGAAAGTTAAGAGAGGAGGGTAAGTGATAACAGGCAACCAGATGACATAAAGCTTTGGAGATCATAGTAGAGACTGATTCACTGAGTAAAAGAGGTATTGGACACTTTGCATCATACAAGTGAATGATCTGATTTTGTTTTAATAGATTGCTCTGGTCATCATGTGAAGTTATTTAGTAGGGGCAATGGCAGAGAAATGGGAAAAGGCAAAGAAGAAGCCATGGGGACTTAAAGATAAGCAAGATTCCCTAACTTTACAATAAACCAAGGTAGGAATGATAGTGACTTGGAAAATGGTAGAAGAAATGTCTATTCAACAGAACTTAACTGCAATAGCAATAAGGTTAATATTTATTGGATAACCTTAATGACAGGATATGCTCACTATCTAAAAAGTAAAAGTGTTTTGTAATAGTCTTTGGGTTTTCCAGCTTATTCCACATATTCATGAAGATATATGGCTACTTTCATGAGAACAGCATTTTTTTTGCTATCAGTTGTCACCTTATAACTAAGTTTTGGCCGATGGAACATCAAAAGTTCTGCATGCAATCTTCTAGGAAGTATCTTTTGAGGATTAGCGTACCTTCTCTTCCTTCCATACAGATATAATGATTGGAGCAAAATAAACCATTTGAGAACATCAGGTAACCTTGGAAATGAAAATCACTTATGACAGAACAAGAGGAAAAGAACTAGGACCCCAAGGAATTTATGAATCATGTCATATGTAGACAGCCTATATCAGAACTGATTCTAATGGAATCAGATTCATTCTTGAATGGATATTCAGATGTTACCATACACTATTTATATCATATGTTTAGAAAAATAAGTAGCCATTTGATTGAAGGCAATTTGATTTATATGTTGGAATAGATGGAGTCATATTATTATCTACTTACTAATAATTTTCTTTCTTTTATTTTTTTCATTTGTGTTTATTAGCTTAGAATAATGACCTCCAGATATATCCATGTTGCCACAAAGGACACAAATTCATTCTTTCTATGGCTTCGTGGTATTCCATGGTGTATCTGTACCACATTTTATTTTCTTTTTATTTTATATATTTTTTTATTTAACAAATGTGGTGTACAATTCAAGGTTAGGTATACAAATGTTGATTATGCAGGTACCCTTGTTGTTGAGGTGTGCCCCTCCCTCCCCTGGCAGTTTCCCTCAACTGCCAATCCCATCCCCCCTCCCCTGGCAGTTTCCTACTACTGCCAATCCCTTTTTTATAGTATTATGATAATTGTTCAGGGCTGCTTATGAGTGAGAACATATGGTACTCTGTTCTTTGTTTCTATGATGGATCACTGTTGGGAGCTGGCCACGGAGGCCCACTGGGCATTAGGGATCAGGAAGGGCCGTTGACCCCGAGACCACTGGGATGCATTTTAGAGCTATTGACCCCATTTCTTCCCCCTTTCTACTCAGCACTAACCAGATTAAGCTTCTGTGAGCTCAAAACATAAAAACTCTGAGACCAGGACGAACACAAGCTAACTTTAGAAGCTCATTGCTCCCATTCTTCCGCAAACTGCAGTTTTGGCTTTCAACAACTTATAATTCAAACTCGAGTCACATCTAAGAGCCTTAGTATTGGTCACAGGCTTCTGGGTCATGATTTTAGGATTTATTGAAGGTGTAAATTGTAGAATTTTTAGAAGACAGCCATTTTATTGAAAGAATGCGGCTGGGTTACTTGCAGGTAGCCCACTGTGAACTTTGGACTGGGCCACATTCCAAACATTCTGGGATGGGCCACTTTCATTTGTAAAGTAAATACTTAAGCTTCTATAGAATTGTTTAACTTGGCATAAATCAATCAGTTTAGGATGGAAAAGATTTATAGAATATGTCAGTCACGGATTAGGTTATCCTTTATTATGGGATTTTAAGATTATCATATGAAAAGGGTTTAAAGGCAGTCATTGATTAAGTTTTCATGGATTAAGGTTTCTGGTGGGTGGGGGACACCCCTCCCACATCTGACTTTGTGTATACAAGACCCGTTGTAATTTCCAATAACACACATCGCTTCTGCACTAGACCGGAGTCCAGTCTCTTTCTTTCTCTCTCTTTCTTCTTCTCCCAATCGCCAATGCCGTCTCCACCTTTGGGGTACCCTGAACCCAGCTGGAGCTGGTCTCCTGCAGATCACTGAGTCTGATAGACTCTAAATCTATCCAAGTTGCTGCGAAGTCCATATGTTTGTCCTTCTTTATGACTGTATAATATTCCATTGTGTATATGTACCACATGTTTTTTATCTAGTTCAGCTTCAATGGGCAGCGTGTTGGTTCCATGTTTTTGCTATTGTGAATAGAGCTGCAAAAAAGTGGGACCTCATCAAACTGATAAGCTTCTGCATAGCAAAAACAAACAAACAAACAAAAACCCATAAAGAACATGGGGAGACAGCCCACAGAATGGGAAAAAATATTTGCCAACTGTATATCTGACAAAGGCCTAACATCTAGGATGTTACAAGTAACTCAAATGTACTGAAAGGAAAAAAACAAACAACCCCATTAAAAAGTGGGCAAAAGACGTGAATAGACACTTCTCAGAAGAAGAAATACAGGAAGCCAACAGACATGTGAAAACATTCTCAGACTCACTAATCATCAGAGAAATCAAATCCAATCCGCATTGAGATATCACCTAATCCCAGTAACAATGGCCATCATTAATAAAACAAACCACAACAGATGCTGGTGAGGATGTGGAGAAAAAGGAATGCCTCTGCACTGCTGGTAGGAATGCAAACTAGTGCAACCTTTTGGGAAGAGAGTGTCGCAATTCCTGAAGGAACTAGAAATTGACCTTCTTTATGACCCAACAATCTCTCTATTGGGAATATACCTGGAATAACTCAAATAATTCTACTTACTAATAATTTTCAAGGTTTCATTCATGTTAAATATTTTATGGCTAAAGCTACTATAGGCTTTGCTGTTAAGATAATTAATCCTCAGCTTTTCCTGTTAGCAAATGTTGAACTGGAACTCTACAACCAAAATTCTCCTTCAGGCTACTTTAATATTTTAAAAACAAAAAGTTTGAGGTTAAATTATATTTGAGGCTGTAGAAACAGTAAAACCCCATGACAAAGAGACCAAGGCTTAGGTATCAAGAAAGTCACCATGTATTTTGAAGAATCTTGTTTCAACAAGTAGGCCCATGTTTAAAACTCTAGATATGAAAATTTAAAGGAGGTCTTTAAGTCTTCTGTGTGTACATCGTTATCTTTGTTGGGAGAGTTTTTCCTTTTCCACAAATATCTATTAGTGTTTGTTTTTGATAATCACCTTCATTAGTAAAATGATTGTGTCACCATCACTATTAAATGAGTTATTTGCAAATGTAAAGATGGTCAGAATCAATATACTATTAAACCAGGGAAAGTATTTAGCTGTGGCATTTTCAGAGATGTTCTCCTTCTTTTCAAAATGGTCTCCTCCCAGCAACTTATATTCTGAAAGCTTCTAGGGCTATCATTCTTTGTTCATAGCCCTTTGGTATCAAACGTTGTAAGTGAATTAGTACCACACCATACCCCATCTCGTTGAAAGGAATTTGGATGTAATCCAAGAATTCATGAAATGTAATTGGCACACTTATCACAGGCAAGTGGAAATTTTATGTAAATATAGTTGTTACTAATCTCTCTCTCTCTCTCTCTGTCACTGTCTCTGTATTACATCCAGATGAGGCCTTTAGAAAAAAAAAGTACAATTAGATTTCACTGCAACCAATTATTTGGTCTCATCCTTTAGTTATTTGACTTTTAGCCATTTTTATTATTGAAGACTAAGCTAAAACAAAACTTGCCTCCTGAGTAATATCCTATTTAAATTGCTACCCAAATAACCTGCTGGAAAATATCGATCACACTTGTTAGTTGGATTATATATGAAAATTCTATCTCAATTAAGTTTAGTATTTTAAGTTATGTGTGGTTCCTTGAGTTATGTAACCTAATATTCTAGTCATTTAATATTATTGGTAACTTTTATGAATTATTTCAATCACTAAATATATCAATAAATAAGCATAATGTAATTTTATTAACAGAAATTTTAGAAATAATTTTTCTATTCACACAAGGAGTATTTATTGGATGGCTACTGTACATCAGGCCCTCTGCTAGCTATTGAGAAACACATAGTTTAAGGAACATATAGTTTTAAGAAACACTAAGTCCTGGCTTTCCTGAAGCTCACAGACTAGAGTTAGTGACCATCTAGTTCAATTATTCACTTTATGGGTGAGAAATATAAGGCCAAGGGAAGTTAAATGATTTTCTCAGGATCATGCAATTAGAATCCAAGCCAGTACCAAAAACCAGCTCTCCTGACTATCATCTGTCCAGTGTAGTTTCCACTTTGAGAACATTCTGACTTCCTTTGTCCAACTTGGGTGCTTTAAAGCACAAGAAAAGAAAAACCTATATGCTTGTCTATTTTTCCCATTTCTAGACATTCCAAATAGCTTTCTTGGCAGCCTTCTATTCTGCTAAATCTAAATCCCGTTCTTTTTGCTATTAGGTAGCAAGTAATAGATAGGCTTTTTACACAGAGCTGATAATCACTTCTTGATTGACTCCAGACCAAAATTAAACTTGCTCTTGCTAAGCAATCTCATCGGCTTTATGGACAGAGGCTTTTCAATTATCCAAGATCATCATACCTGTTTCTAAAATTGTCCTGTTTTCTCTATTATTATGAACTGCTTCAACATACTGCAGTAGCTATCAGCACTCAGAAAAAAGTTGAAATTTTTTAACTTCTTAAATATAAAAATGTTCTTTGAGAGGCTGTAGCATATTCGATAAAAGTTTTTTAGTAGAATTTTTTGATCCAGATTTAAACAGTCTAAAATCAATTTCTTTGGAGCCACTTGTCATTTCTTATCTTCGTTTTAACATTGTGGGTGAACTCATGTCAGATTTTACTTTTACCCAGAGTAACAACAACAACAAAAAATCAGTTATCAGTTCTTGGCCTTACTTCTACTGCTGTATAAAAATATAAACTGGCATCTTTCCACACATTTAAGCAAGACTATCTCTAAGAGAGGTTGGTCAGAGTTTTAAGAATAAAGTAAGCAAATACCATTGCTATATTTGAAGAATGTATGAAATATTCTGGGTGAAACTACTTTAAAAGAAGAAACTCTGAGGAGAATAGAGAGCCAAACTTATATTTATACTGAGATTTCATGCAGTGTCATGGGCATGGTAAATTTTGGCAGAAAGGGTCTGTGAGATTCTGTGAGGGTCTTCATGATCAGAGCAATAGTGAGAAAAAAGAAGCCAGAAGGCTAGGTTCCAAACCAGTTAATATTTAATTCCTCATATTTACACCCACTTGGAGTTACCTGTAAATGGCAATAATAGTGAAGGAATTTTGTGCAAGAGCAGCAAGTACCCACTAGATCAAAAGCAGGGCCAAGCTAACAAATAATAGGGTTTATTGGCTGATGTTACTGCTCTGCATGCCATGGGAGTGTGGAAGTGTTGAGGTCTATTGATGATGTCTCCATAGTCTATTTCTGTCTGTTACAACACAGATTTTAAGAGAACTCTACTACATCAGTCAATAAACCCTAATGATGATATTTTGGAGACCAAGAACACATAACCTTAAACTCTCAGGACAAATTATATGCCCTTGATGTGTTTCTCATTTTGAAACCCTGGAGTAGTGACCTTAAAAGTGGTGTGATGGCCGGGTGGTGGCTCAAGCCTATAATCCCAGCACTTCGGGAGACTGAGGCAAGAGGATTACCTGAGCCCATGGGTTCGAGATCAGCCTGTGCAAATTCAGGAGACCTCATCTCTACAGTAAATCAAGAAATTAGCTGGGCATGGTAGTGTGCACCTGTAGTTCCAGCTACTTGGAAGGTTGAGGCAGAAGGATCGACTGAGCCCAGCAGGTCGATGCTGGGGTAGCCATGAGTGTGCCACTGCACTCCAGACTGGGCAATGGAGTGAGACTCCAACTCAAAAAAAAAAAAAAAGTGATGTGACAAGTCACATTACCAAGACTCGTGTCTTGTCTCTTCCTAAGTTGGAGATCTGATTCCTCCTTACCTCCCATGTTTCCCCTTTCTTCTTCACATTCTGCTCTCCAGGTTTACTGAGTTATTCTCGGTTCCCTAAAAATTCCATGTCACATTTTTCTCCAGGTTTTTTGTTCATATGCTGTTCCCATTGCTTGATGCTCTCTTTTCATACTTTCCATTATCCACTTCTAGTCATCATCTCTCTTACCTGAAAACCTACATACACTTCATTTCAGTATATATATCTACTTACTCTGGAAAAAACATTCTTTGGAGCTCCAGTGTGTGCGAGATGCCCCTTAGCATGCTCCCATAGCCCTCAGTGTTATCGCTATATGAGCAATTATTGAAGCTCCTTGTCAATTTTTTTTTTTGAGTTGGAGTCTCACTACATTGCCCAGGCTGGAGTGCAGTGCACACTCACAACCACCCCTGCAACGACTTACTGGGCACCGGCAATCCTTCTGTCTCAGTCTTACAAGTAGCTGGACCTACAGGAATACTCTACCATGCCCAGCTAATTTTTCTTTCTTTTTGTTTTTTTATTGTCGAGATAAGGTCTCACCATGTTGCCCAGGCTGGTCTCGAACCCGTGGGCTCAGGCAATCCTCTTGCCTCAGCCTCCCAAAGTTCTAGGATTACAGGCTTAAGCCATATTGCCCACCATTGCTTGTCAAATTATCTTTCTCTAGGACCACTAGGGACCCAAGTTCCATGAAGGCACCATGACTTCTTTGCCACTGAAGTTCTAGAATTAACACTTTGTATGTGGATGCCCAGTAATTACTGGGTGAGTGACACCAGAAGTTAGGCAAGCTCTTTAGAATAAATGTAAGAGTGACTCCATTCTTTCATCCCTTTACTGTTGAATAATATTTATTGGAACCTTCTACACACAAAGAACCATTCTAGGCACTGGGTAAACAATGATAAATAAAAGAGAAAGTCAGACAGATAGTAAAGCAGACTGCCTTCATGGATATGCAGTTTTGTTTTCTAAATATATTATCAGAGAAAAATCCATATTGAATGAATTATTCTGTGATTAAAGGCAATATCAAAAAACACAGCTCAAGTATAAGTAAAGGCAGAAAGTATCTCATTATGAATCTTTTATAATTAAAACCTTTAGTACCACCAAAAGAAGACTAACAAAATTATTAATACCTTTCATTTTAATTAAAATATTATATTGTAACTTTTAATCTAATTATTTTTGAAAAATATAATATTCCTAGAAAGTACAAAATGGAAAACAGAGACTAAATTGAATGTAATTATGTGCTTGCTTTGAAATACACAAGATTCTTTTTTTTTTGTTCCTACTTAACAAACTCAGCTATGAGGTATTTTGAATAGGAAGAGGTAGTGGTGTTTGCCCTACCCTTAAGAGAGTCTTCTAGAAAAAGATAGTACTGAACACTTATCAAAAAGAGGAGCTAAGAAGAATCTAATGTCATTATTTAATTTTCACTAAGATAAACTGATTTGTTTTACTTGTTACATATAGGAGCTCTTGTTTAAATTTAAGATGCTCTAGAGCAAATGACTAGATACATCTATATTTAAAGTATAACTGTTAAAGAAGTAGCCATACCTATTTAGCTAGATTCCCTAAAATTTTCTTTTTTTTTTTTGTACCATACATACATATCTAATCTATTTTTATTGCTTTAAAAATGTTTTCCTTCAGTAACCTACCACCAATTTCTGTTCTTGAAGTGAAGAAGCTGGCCACTGGGAAGATCAAAGACTTTTCTGAACCAGCACCAGGGACTTTAATCTGAAATGTTTACAGCAGAGGTGTCAGACACAGAATACCTTCCAGATTGTTCCTTGTCAGTGACAAGTCCCTGCAGAGAAGACTAAGAGATAAATAGCGGATAAATCACGTTTTAAATATCTCCTAACAAACTGTATTTAAGCTTATATCTGGTTCTATAACATATTTAAAGATGTTTCATTTCTCTGAGGTCTTAATTAAAGTCCTAAGGACAAGTTGTGTGTGTGTGTGTGTGTGTGTGTGTGTGTGTGTGTGTGTGTGTATGTGTGTGTGTGTGTGTGTGTGTGTGTGTGTGTTTTAATAAGTCCCACAGCTTCCCTCTCCTATATCCTCCCATGGTGGTAGAAGTATTGAGAAAGAAATAAGACTATGTGACATTTTCAAAACAGGTAGAAGATTCAAAAGAAGTATTTTCTTGAGTTTCTTTTTAAAAATATATTCACAACTACATATGGTTCAGTTGCTAATAAAAAATTCTAAGATAGTATATGAGTACCCATCATGAAAACAGTGCTTTATGCTGTACCAGTGGCTTTTGCCTGGTAATATCGAAGGGATTTGGAGATGATTATTTTAGTGCATTCTTCATATGTGTGTGTGTGTGTGTGTGTGTGTGTGTGTGTGTGTGTGTGTGTGTGTGTCTAGAATGTAACTTTTTTTACTTCCAATCTTGTACTTTGCAGTATAATTTACTAAATTAAACTCTACCTTTTTCTGACAAAGGATACTTTGCATCTAAGTTTGTTAAGCTCAAAAACACTTTAAATGATAATAACTGTTTTATAATGACTTCTGACAACACTTGTCAATGACTATCAATGTAACGTATTTGGGAGAATCTTGCCATCCCTGTCGACTCTCCTGTTCCTCTGTTCCTGTCGTCTTCATTTTTGTTTGTTTCGAGGTCACTTTCAAGGTGTATTTGTTCTAATGTGAAACTGTTTCCCCTGTCAGGACTGTGCTCACCCAGTAAAATATCTCTTTTTGTCCCCAAACCTTTTCCTCATGAAGGTAGTCTAGTGTTTCTCATTTAAATCACCCTGCCAATTAGAGAGGGGAATTGAGAATTCACTTGCCAAGTAAATTGCTTCCTTTGAGATATAAAACATCATAACAACAAATAAAACCTTATTTACTCTCAAATGCAATTCTTTTAACTCTTCTTAGCTTTGTGTTCAGCCAGTCCTAAGGCAAATACCTGATAGAGTTGGACAGTATATGAATCTGTAGATTCAGACCCAGCTGGAGTAAAATACCAATACACGGTCTAGGCATAAAATCGAGCCAAGTCGCAACTCAGCACTCTAGGACCTGAGCTGGAAAACTGAACTGAAAGGACCTCAGCAGCCTTCTTGAGGCGTTTCTTTGTTCACTATATAGAGAGGCCCAGATGAAGGGTGAGTAGAAGCTGAAATCCTGCCCAAGCTCTGGTTGCCAAGCCCTTACTCTGTCCATAGGAAGCAGCACCACTTTCCTTTACACTGATTCTCTGTGCTCCAAAAGTGTCAGGATTATAAACTGCTTTTCTGGTGTGTCTGGCAGGATGGTAGTGGTACAATGAGGTGGCAGATGAGGGACTCTTCCTAATGGAAGTCCATAGGAGGCACCTTATCTAACTTGCACAAAAATACAGTCTACCTACTATGTAACATACCGATTTAGAATCATGATCTCAAAGGTCTTTTGTCATTGTTATTAACATCTTTATAAAAGGCTTATGGGGTCTATATGATAAATTAAATGGATGTGTTTAATTCTACCTGCTTCTAAATCCTCATCGAAATCCTCAAACATTTCAGAATAGGAAGAATGTATAATCTTTGGGAAGAAGTAACGGTTTGATTCACTTGCCAGAAGATTGTAATAATTTCAGCAAGATGGTTCCTCTTCCTCATTCCTTCCACAGCTCCCTCCAAACCCAAGTTTGAACCTGTTGCTGGCCAGCCTAGCATTTCTTCTACCAGTGATGCTAACATCCAAAAGCAGATTATGCATGTGACGGCTTTCTTTGAACAAGAAGCCAATGAGAAAGCCAAAGTAATAGATGCAAAGAAAAGTTCAACATTGAGAAAGGTTGGCTTGTGTAATCCCAAAGTCTAGAGATTATGGAATACTATGAGAAGAAAAAAAAAAGCAGATTGAGCAGAAGAAGAAAATTCAGATGTCTGATTTGATGACTCAAGCAAGACTCAAAGTCCTGGGAACGAGAGATGATCTTATCACAGACTTACTAAATGAAGCAAAACAAAGACTCAGCAAGGTGGTGAAATGCTGGAGTCCAGCTCCAGGAGAGAGTCAGGGCTTGAGGCGGGGGAATCGGGAAGCGGCAAAAAAGAAAAGATGAAAACGACAGGAATCCTCTTCCTGGGGAGAGCTCAAGACTCTGCCAATTTTTATCTATTTTTCACAAGCTTATATAGGTTTTCCACTTGGCCCTGCACCCACAAATATATCTTATGTTGTTAACCAAACACCCACATACATCCTTTTTGCACTCACAATAAGGTTGACCTTTAACAATTTCAACCACAGATGGTGTTTTTCTTAAGTCAAACATTTATGAACGTCCTGGTTTTCTTCCTAACTTTCTCATAACTATTTACTATTATAGGCCTATAATAGCCTTACCCTATAAAGCTAAACCTTAACCCTAAGTCTTATTTAACTTACTTGCTACTATATATTTATTTCTATTAATCTTATTTCTATCCTTATGTCTCTATATTTTCTTAACTATCACTTATACTATTATATATCTCTTATCTTACTAGTTTATCTTATCTTACTATCTTATTATTAATATTCTAAATTCTATCTTCATTAAACTACTTATTTAATCCTAAAATAACTTAACCTATTTTTTATCTCAAATGGTTGTTTTCCACCAGCTCTTAGCTGGGGTCTGCTGTTTATGAGGAAGTGGCCAACTCGTTCTTCTCGGCCTCCTGCTGTTTACTGAACAACATCCTTGCACACCCTAAGGGGCACCCTTTTTGCTGCAATCTCACCTCCATTATGCCATGTATAATTTTTGCTGTCAAATGCCATCATCCATTTGCGCATCTATTATCTCAATTAAAGAGGGAACATTCTCAAACCTATGTGCGCAATCCTTCAAAGTTAGGGAAGGTCCATCAACAGGATCCAAGGGGCTTTGCCTCCGTCATGGCCACATTTTACTGGGGCCTTGCTCCCAGCCAGCGTTTTTCCTGTTTTCAGGTCCCTTTTACCTTACTTTTACTAGTGATTGCCGCTTCTGACAGTGAAAGATACAACCAGGTACCAAGTGCTGCTGTATGGAATGGTCCTTCAGGGTTTGAATCAATGATTGGAGCTTTGGATGATCATTCATTGCAGGAATCAAGATTTGCCTCTGTTAAAGCTGCAGTACAAAAGGTGATCCTGATGTACAAAATTGACACCAAGAATGATGTTGATGTCTAAATTGACCATGAGTCCTACCTGGCTGAGGCCATAGCTGGTGGAGTGAAGATCTATAATGGATATCATAAAATCAAGATTTCCAACACCCTGGAAAGTAGACTGGATCTTATACCTCAGCAGGTGATGCTGGAAGTCTGGGGAGCCTTGTGTGATACAAATGTCAACAGGCAGTTGTTGGACTAAGCCTTTGGGTGGTGGCGTTCATCCCCTGCTCTCCTGCTATGACACGAAAGCTTCTGCCATTTGAAGAAACAGGTTCCCCTCTCTTGCAATATTGCTCTGTATTTCTCTATGGATACCCTGCTGTGGCTAATGTCCTTGACCTGATCATTAGCAATGGGAGAGAGTTTTACTCTATATGATCAGGAACTCACCCATAAGTCTTCTCAAAATAACATGGCTTTCAGTGGGTTCTGTAGCATTGGATGAGGGAAAGAACTTCAACATCTCTTGCTCTTTCTCTGGCTCCTGTGCTCTACTCTAGAGGTGATGTGTATGGTATTCTCCGCCCTGAAGTCTCTACTACTTAGGTTTAGAACGCATGTTGTACATGCATTGCTTCCAGCAGTAGTAGATTCACTGCTATATATTTGCACCAAGAAGTTTTCCTCATCTATAAATATGATTTAAGATCTAAGCCATAAATGTGCTTTATCTATTAAAAAAAAGATGTATGTGAAACGAAAATTCAGCAAGATGTAAGTGTAAATGAAATCAGATGGAGGGAGAGACTGGCCAACTAATAATTTGCTTATATCAGAAAAATGCTCTCTTGTCTGATGAATAATAGGGAGCCCTGCTGTGCCCTCAATACCAGGGTTCTTGAGTGGTGGGCTGCCAGGCAAACTGGAGGTGCTGGTTAGAGAAGTGAAACCATACCTCAGCTTCATTATGCTACCTAGTTGTTCCCAGCGCACCTCAGGCTTTGTAAACCAGTGAGCACTGTAATCATTTCTAGCATTCCACCTGCTTTCATTGCCCCCTTCTACTAATCCCGAGAATCCCAGAGATGATTACAAGTACAATAGAATGTTTTTTAGGATGCACAAATTTCTCATTCTTGGGTCACTCTTACTCCTTGAAGAAAAAGTATTTAGGTGGACAGGGGTGATTATTTTCTGGTTATCAGAGATACTGCTTGTACTTCTAAAGATGCTCTGTGCTAGAGCTCAGAAGCGTGGCCAACCTTTGCTTTGCTGGCTGTTTTTTTTTTTTTTCCTTTTTTTTCTTTTGAGTTGGAGTCTCACTCTGCCACCCAGACTGGAGTGCAGTGGCACACTCACGGTAACCCCAATGTTGACCTGCTGGGCTCCAGTGATCCTTCCGCCTCAGCCTTCCAAGTAGCTGGAAATACAGGCTTGCACTACCACGTCTGACTAATTGCTTTTCTTTATTGTAGAGATGAGGTCTCACCAAGTTGCCAGGGCTGGTCTCAAACCCGCGGGCTCAGGCAATCCACTTGCCTCGGCCTCCCAAAATGCTGGGATTACAGGCTGAGCCACTCTGCTGGCTGTTGATTACTAGGACTGGGGTGAAAATCCAGAGAACATGCTCATATCCCATTATTCATAGTGAAGATATGTCAATCATCATTACCAAAATTGGTGACTAAAGTTATAGGATTTTAGCATATTATATGAAATTAGTGATATAACCAGAATAACTGAAATCAGATAGGGACCTTGCTGAGTTTTCAGGGTAAACATGCCCATACAAACACACAGAAGACAAAACAAAGAGCTTCATTTACTAAAAGAAAAGACAAGAAAGAATTGGAAACAGAGCCGGGCTCAGTGGTTTAGCCTGTAATCCCGCGCCTTGGGGAGGCTGAGGTGAGTGGATTACCTGAGCCCACGGGTTTGAGACCCGCCTGGGCAGCGAGACCTCATCTCTACAATAAATAAAAAAAAATCAGCCGGGCATGGTAGCGCATGCCTGTAATTCTGGCTACCTGGAAGGCTGAGGCGGAAGGATTGCCGGAGCCCAGCAGGTTGAGGCTGCGGTGGCCGGGAGCGACCACTGCACTCCAGTCTGGGCGACAGAGTGAGACTCCAACTCAAAAAAGAAAAAAAGAATTGGAAACAGAACATTTAAAAGAAAAAACGTAAAATATCTAAGTATTTTCAAATGCGATATATATCTCTATTTATTAAAATAAACAGATTAGGTAATAAAATCCAACTTTAAGCTATGTATAATAAATCTAGCTAGAACAAGATGTTTCAGACATGTGGAAGGTAAAAAACTGAAGCAAGAACAAAGACATGAGGAAAATGTCAACAATAAAAATATGAATTATATTATTAATATTAGAAAATATTGATCGCCAAAATAAAACTTTTCAAAGAGAGAAAACAGGAAAGAAATTTTTAAAAATGTCAATGTCCACACTCAGGCTTAAGAATTTTTGAACCAAGAAGCATAGTATTAAAACAAAGGTGAAACTGCAAGAAATACAAGGAAATGTGACAAAGTTGAAAGCCCAGGAACACACAAATCAGTTAAAAAATGTAGCATGGTAAAGGTTACATTTCAAATCAGCAGAAAAATAATTGTTATTAGACTTAAATAGCTTTGGGATAACTGTCTAACTATTTGAAAATTTTAAAGTTAACTCTGTTGTACATGTGCATAAAATTAAATACAAATGGATCGAAACTTCAAAAATGTAAATATTTATAACAAAAATAATAAGAATAGCCAAGTATTCTAAGTGTATATGTTGGGTTCTAAGTGTATATGTATTGTTACAAAGACTTCATTAAATTGTCCAAAGTAACCCTTGGCAGACTAATGTTTGAATCTAGGCAAACTGCCTCTAGGCCAATGCCTTTAAAGTATGCTATTATGGATATCTATCTATCTCATCTATTTATCTATCTATCTACAGATAAAGAAACTACATATGGCTTGGGGAGGGAAAGAGTAGTGCATTTTAAGAAAGATGGGCTCTAAAAAGGAAAGCTTGATGAAAAACGATGTGAAAATTACAATCCTTTCCATGTGAAAAAATACAACTGTAACAACATTGTAAGTCAACTGATAAAACTAAGAAAATAGTCACAATACATACGCTAAAAAATTATTGCTGTCTCTACTTTATTAGAGGTCTTGCATCAGTAAGAAACAAACTTGGAAAAAAATAGGCAAAGAACACCCAGGAAAATATACAAGTAGTTAAAAATTTTGATAGTCATAAAAGTAAGTGCCACTCAATCAGTGAAAATGACCTCTTTGGAATCTATTTATTTCAATGTCTTCATAAGCATACTACTGCTATTAAGAGAAAAATAGGCTATAGAAGCAATATGACAATAGAATGATATTAGTGCTAAATATTTTCCATGATATATGTACATATAGAGTATAGAAGAAATTAACGTATAGTTGTTTGTAACTTTGTTTTTCCTTGTCTTTGTACAGAAGATTTTGCTGGTTTGTATGGTCTTTTGCAGTGCTGACTGAAAATAATAAGTAGTGAGGGTATGGCAACAGTAAGGGAGAGAAGCTGAGTGGGAAGAGCAGGTACTGGCTACTATTGACTTCTTACTTAAAAATATGCCTCCACTTCTTTCTAAACAAACCAACTTTTTGTCTGTTACTCTGTAGGCTCTTCTCCCATCTCATGGGGTGAGTCTTGATTAGATCAGCTAATAATAGTTATTCTGTTCCTCTTGCCTGTGACTGATTCATGCATGAGCCTGTGACAAAATTATAACCGATGAAACATTAGAATATCAATAGGTGTTTCTGGAAAAATGTTCTTCAGTCTTAAAAAGGAACACTAGTAAGAGATTTCTCTTCCTACCTTTGAATGTTTGGGGGTAAGAATGTGATATTTGGAATTGTTAAGCCGTCTCACTGCCATAAAAGGAAAACAAAAAGAATTGCAGAACAACCAAACTGAAGGCCTCACATTGTTGAGCTTCCAAATAACTACCCTGACGGGCACAGCTTGCTTCTACCCTTCCTATATAGGAAGATATAAATTCCTCATTATTCATGTGTCTTTTGTTTGAATATGTATTGGTTTACTTGCAGTTGAAAGCATCCTAACTGATACAGGTAAAGAGGTACTTGTGGAAAGAATTAACTTGAAAGTTAAAAGGAAGGAGACTAGAGAAGAAAAAAATAGAACCAATGTAGATTTGAAATTCTTATAGAGCATTTAGAGGCAAAAGATCAGAGAGATTTTTGAGCAGATTGTGTATTTGGCAGTATATCAACAAGCCATTCGGGTTTTACAGAAAGCTTTGCTGTATGTTAATTCAATATAATTAACCCTTGCTGCCTATTTTAGAGAGTTCCATTAATATGTGCATTATTTTCTAGTTATTAAGTTTGAATTTGTCTTTCTGTTGGATGCAAAGAGTGGCACCAAGATAATGCAATAGTTTTATATGAAATAAGAAGAGAAAGGTTCTACCTTAAATAACAAGTCCAAAATATTTTATAAAAAGACAGATTCCATAATAATTTTTTTATTTTTATTTTTTTATTGTGAAGTTGTGGGGTACAGTTAAGGGTTAGGTATACAATTGCGTTTCATTCAGGCACCCTGTTGATATGGGATGTTTCCCCGTACCCAGACAGATATTTGCTACTGTTAATCCCATCTCCCTCCCCCCACCATAGTTTTCCAGTACGGTCAGTCATTTTCGTATAGTATTGCATTGGATGTTTAAGGTTCATTATATGAGTGAGAACATGGGAATATATACTGAAGAACACAAATCACTCTATAAAAAAGATACCTGCACATGCATGTTTATCGCAGCATTGTTCACAATAGCAAGAACCTGGAAACAGCCATGCTGCCCGTCAAAAGAGGACTGGATTAAAAAAATGTGGTACATATACATGATGGAATACTATGCAGCCATAAAAAAGAACAAAATCATGAATTTCGCAGCAACCTGGATGGAACTAGAGTCTGTAATATTGAGTGACCTCTCACAGAAACATAATAATTTTTTTAGGAACAGAATATATGCTATTAACTTCTGAGAATTATAAAATGCCAATACCTTAGAAAGTAAAATTAAAAAATTCTGATTTAAGTGTTTAGCTGAGCATTTCCCAAACTGATAAATGACTATTACTGAAAGGAGTTCTGGAATCTATAATCTGAGTGACTTCTAGGTAGAGGTGAGGGATAAATGAAGGAATGATTCTTCCTTGACAGTGAACCCTGAAAATCCACCGTCTAATACATGACTAATGCAAAAATCAATGGTAGCATTAATGTCACATCTCATCTTTAAAGACACTGTGAGTAAAGAGGAATCGATTGTTGTGAGAATTAAACTGTTGTGATGATTAAATACAATATTTCATTTAGAAACTTCTTGCCACATTATAAGTATACATTGTAATTATTATTAATATTATTATCGTTATAATTATCATCATTTCATGAAGAGAATGGTAGGAAAAGCAATGACTGTGGTTTTCTCCAAGCACTGGAAATTGTGGTTTAGCATGTCTAGCAGAAGGGAATTGACTCCTTGAGTCAGAGGAAGTAGACCTGTTTCCTACCTTTAGATGAAGCATGGACACAGAACTTCAGTGGTGACTGGGCTGCCAAGGACTATTTGGAACTTTATTTCTCCTTTATTTCACTCTCATACTAACAATATTACTGTCTTCTCAAAACATTTTTACAATTTCTATTGTGGGAATCCTATCAATTCCTTGAGGAGCATTCATTTTAGATGGAAACACAGAGTGAAACTTACAAGGAGACCTTAGTTTTGGAAAGCAGCTTAACATCCAACTAGAAGTTAGTCTAGTAAAAAGATAGACAATCCTATTGGATCACATTAATTTTTATTAAAAGTACGATATGACTACAAAGGAATCCCAACACAGGTGAGTATTTGTGCTGATAGCTGTAGTGTTTTCAAAAGAGGTAACATTATTGAAATTCACTTAAAGTATTCTAAGGTGACAACTTTGAAGAACAGCATTTCATAAATATATAGGCTCTGCATGTTTTATAAATACATTTTGTTAAGTTCTCGCTCTCTCTCTCTCTCACATACAGTGGGTTTTACATTGATATAGGACATAAATATATATAATTTACTTTTCACAGAGATCAAAGTGTCTTATTTACAAAGATCTCAAGTGATTTTGACAGGAAATAAGTCATATTTATTTGTAACTAAGTAACAAGAATAAGGTCATATTTTGAGCTATTTCTGAGATCTGCTAAAGTAGTTTCTTGACCATGAAACATTAAAATAGCCACAAAAGCAATTTTTTGGGAATTTCTTTAGAAACTGAGTAAGCCTGACTTTTCAAGGTTGAGATGAGGCAAAGATGATTTGTGTATTCAACTTATGGTCTAGTCAGAAGGCAAGGCATCCTGTTTATTGGTGCCACAGACACACAATAGTTATAGGAATAGACATTCTATAAAATTTTTTAGAAAAGGCATCTAAATAGCTCAGGAAATTCCAAACACAATGTCCTTTATTACCCAGCTTTTATCATATTTACAATATAGTATATATGCCCAAAATTGTACACAAAATTTTAAAAGAAGTTTTTATAAATAAAAGCTATCTTTTAATAGGTAATGCATTGCTGTCTTAGTCTTCACAAACTTCCATAACTGGCAAGCTGTGTTCTGCTTTTGTCTTTATTTTCAATATTAAGGTGATATTAATCAGCAGATAAATAACGATGTGGATCATTAAGCTTATAGGTAAAATTAATACATATGTACACTAGATGACATCTTGTTGAATAAATTAATGATTGTGGTCACCCCTGTTGAAAATAAAAGAGTTCATTAAAGTTTTGTAGGTTTATGATAATAAATTTTCCAATTTTTATGCTTTATAATGTGCATTGAAATGATATGCATATTGTGATAATTATTTATTAATTCTGATGCTCAGCTATTTATATTTATGTTTCCCCATTGAAATAGAGTCCCATGGCAGAGCCTATTTATTCCTGCAGTAGAAATACTACAAATGAGTGAGTGGTTTGTAATATATATAGTTCTCCTTTTCACTGTAACATATTAGGGCCCTACTCCCAGATCTACTTCTGACTCCTTTGACATTGGGAAAATCACGTTAAACTCTTCCTCAACCTTGCTTTCCCTCATCTGTAGAATGAAAATACTTAGCTCTACTTATCTCAATGGGAAATGTGTTTTATTAAAGGCTGATTAGCTTCTTGAAGTATAAAATTGGAGCTTTGGTGGTGTTTGCTTTACTATGGCACTTGGCATCAAATCTTCTTTTGAAATCTATAGAAATGCCTCTCTCTATAAATGTGGTTTGCAAGGACAAATGAAGAGTAGTTCACTGTGCTACAAAAGAATAAACTGCCTGTATTATAACAATAGCTGATCCTAAGCAGGTTTCTTCTAAGAGATGACAAATATTTTTTAGACCTTTAAAATAAAATTAAAATGGCACAATTATACATAAGGGATGGATCTAAATATAATTGTGATGAAGATATATAACCTGTGTGATAAATAATACTATGCTTCAGTTTGCTTAAAATTTTTTACTTGGAGAATTTGTATAGATGTGAAACATTTGAATTTCTAGAGAGAGGTAGATGTAAGGGATAGTTTAAAAATCAGGGATAACATTTTAGACTCTAGGTCATTAGAAATGTTGAGTTTCCTACTTATTTTGTATACCTTCACTGATCTAATTCTTATTTAAGAATCCAGGAAGCAGATGTTTGTTTTTCAGTGAGGGATTAAAGATCATTCTTTAGGGCTAGTACTCCACAAAACCAATAAAGAGATTGACTTAAATACAAAATTTTCTGTCCATTTTCTGTAGATGTTGTTTAGAAAAGCACTTTTCCATCACAGGTCCCAAACTTTCTGTTCTAACCTTGAAGATGCTTACGTCTTCTCAAATAATAAAGACGGTGTACAGAGGTTGGGTGAGGGAGTTGGTTAGAAAAGTGGTAAAAGAAAATGAAAAATTAAACTCATTCTGAACTTCATATTGATTATTTGAACATATTATCCCTAAGGTTTCTAAAATTAATGGAAAAATGGAAACCCTTATTGGGGTTCCTTAGATCCTATGTGAAGGCTTTTATTATGATCCATGGAGTAATTCATTTGTGAAATGCAATCTCATAAATGTGCCTATTTCTGTGCAGTGCTTGTCTTCAATTATATTACTGGGCACATAATCACTCCCTCCCTTGTAAGAGGACTTTACCATACCACACATTGTCCTGTGACTTGTAGGGCCCCTTTCTGGTGGAGAATACTTCTTTGCCATTTGGCTAACGGAATGTGAGTAACCATGACATATGGCATATCCAAGTGGAAGCTTTGAAAAGGATCACATGATTCATCTAGCCTCTTGATTTGCACCATAAAAGCAGTGTGTATCCCAGACAGCACCTTAACAATGAGCCCAGGAATGAGAAGACATGCAGTAGAACCAAACCCAGTCCAACATTGCCCCAGCAGCCACAGCCAGACCACAGCTTACGTGTAGTGTGAGAGAAATTTCTGAGGCAAACCAGTAAGCTGTGGGGGTTGTTACAGCAGCTAAAGTGTGCATTTTAGAAAATAGCTGCTGAACCTCATGACCTATTGTAATACAAGTACCTAATATATGTGACAAAGATTTTGTTGGGTGCCAAGAACAAGGGAAACTGCTTGTGGAAACTGGAAAATTGTTACGAGTGGCAAAGTATTCTGTAACATTTTTGTTTGAGATCATTTGGAAGGTAGTTGATGTACTATAAATGGTGGTGGCTTTGGGCAAAAAGGTTTCAGAGCTATACAGTACTGGCATGAGGTAGTAGTTGTTGTATTTGAGAAGGTTCTATGAGAAAGCTGAGGTCAGGAAAGAAGTGATGTATTTGAGAGTAGGGATGGAAAGATCTAGAGATCCTAGCAGTTCTGGAACTGACACAACTGGAACTAACACAACTAGAAAATGGAACAGTTTATCAATTCTAAACAGTAAAACATAAATTAGAAAGTCTTTTGCACTATAGTCTAAAGGTACTACTAAACATGGCCATGTCATGGTCAGGTTAAGATTTCTGGGTGAAATAAGATGGTCCTTCATCGTATTTCATAAAATGACTCAGAAAGAAAACTTCACAAAAACTTGATAGGCCGCATTACCTAAAATTTAGTCAGGAGAAAAAACTACATTCAAAAGGAATAGTGGAGGTAGTGATTGCATATGGAGTTGACTATAATAAAATAATTTTAAAATTTTTAGAAAAATTTGTATTGGCAGAAGTAATTAGAGTCTGGAACAAAAATACTGTGAGTTTTCAAAATATCAGTACACCCCTGTACTCCCAAATTTATTGACAGAGAAGAATGAATTCGAAGCCCAGAAAAGTCACACAACCATAGAAATTCCAAAACCTGAGAAAATGTTGTGAGACCTGCTTAACCTAGAATAGAAAATGATATTTTATTGAGTACCTTTTCTGTTCCCCAGTTCATTGTTCTCCATAAATTTTGGCTCCATGCTCCAGGAAGTTCTTTCTTTTCTATTACCCTCCTTGTTTATATCTGAAAAGAACACTGGGGAATCTTTAAATATGATTGCTGGATTCATCTCTGTCTTTTTTTTCTGTCTTCTGACATAAAAACCAAAATGTCCCAGACAGGGACTTATTCTTCAGTCTTGTTCCAGAATTAGAAGATTTTGGGAGGTGATTAGAACCATGGCAGTCATTGCTGATCTATATCTTGCCTGTAAAATGAGTGATGAATAAATGATTGTTGACTTCAGCTGCCCAGTGAAATTCTAGAGTTGTTTGTCGTCTGAAACAAATTAAGGCATCTTTTGTCTTTTATTTATTCACAAACTCATTACTAGTTTATTTTACTCCTTCCATTTTACAAATGTGAAACTTGCTCCAAAGTGACTACACAATCTTTATTCTTTCAAGGATATAAGATGCATGCCCCATACCATAAGAAATACTACCTCATATCCTCCACCTTAATCACCAACTTCCTAACTCCCACATAAGAAATCGGCTCGCATTTGCAGATAAGCACATTTTTTCAACTAATTCAATGAGGAAGTATAAACTTACTGGTGGGACTCATAGAAGGTGAAAGTTCGAAAGAGGGAGAACTCAAAATAAAGGGGAAGAATCCAACTAAATATTAAATAGCAGCACAAAAGTCTTCACACAATCTTGTATATGTAGATAACCAAAAAAAATAGTAATTCAAAAGTGGAGATAAATTCTTCTCAACATGGGTTTTTTAAAATGCAAGATTTTTGGATGCTATGTTGCTTTTCATAGTGGAGCTTTCTGTAATATAAGGATTAACTATATTTGGTGAATCTCTGATTATATAATCTTTTCTCAGTTCAACACTTCTTGTCTGAGTAGGAACATACATTACTTATTCAGAGTTCTATTTTCTATGCCTGGTACATAAGAAGTGCTCAATTAATATTTGTTGAATCAAACTGGACTTATGATTTTAAATATGGTTTGGCATTACCACTGCTGTTGAAAAGCAATTGGCTAAATCAGGGATTGACTACACTACTACTTGGAAGCCAATTCTAGTCTACAACCAGTTTTTGTATAGCCCTGAAGCTAGGAATAGTTAAAACAAAACAAAACAAAATAAAACAAAAATAAGAATATGCAATAGAGACTCTATGATGCCTGCAAAATCTAAAATATTTACTATCTGTCACTTTACAGCAAATGTTTGCTGAGCTCTGATTTGAATTCAAAGAATCTATGCTGGACTTAATCCCAGACATGTGGAATTTATGCAATAACATATGTAATAATACTTCAGATTAAGAAACAACATTATAAATAGAGGAAAATGCACAAAATGGTAAGAGGGAATTTGATGGGAACTTCTGAGAAAGTTATTTTCATTCTTTAAAAGGAATAAGGAAGAACTGCAATCTTTTCCCCTTCCCAGTCTCTGGACATTGGTGTGTGGGCTTATAATGCCTGAAGGTGCTTGCAGTTATGCTGGTACTAGGAGGAAACAAGCCTGATGATAAAAACAACACCTTGGTGTGTGAGAAACGGAGATGGAGTAAAAGGGTGGAAAATATTAAGGGTTCCTTAATGACGTCATTAAACCTCAAAATTTTTAAACTTTGAAGTATCATGATTATATATCTCACTATAAGGGATAATGCTTAAAAATTCACCCTATTGTTTAAGTTGATTGATTCAAATGCTATAATCCTCACATGTGAAAACATTTTTAATGACACTGCAATTGTGATTTGGTTGCAAAGTGGAATAAAGAGATATTTTTTGAAATATCTGACTGGGCTTGGAAACTGCTTGGAAAAGGAGAAGACAGCTAGACAAATGAGCACCTCAGATGATTTAGTTCAACATCAAGAAAGACATGGTGTGATTTATTTAATTGCTATTATAGTACGCAAGTGAAAAACAGGCCTAGCAACATCTAAGCTATAATGTTATAATGCTCCCAACTCAACATAAAAGGTCATAAAATATAAGCAACACTCAGATAAAGCTATTCTGCAACCATGCTTGAGAAGACAGACACAAGACCTTTCCACAACCACAAAAATGACTTAAATACTCTCCTTCTGACTCAACTTTTGTAGAACTTAAAAAAAATTTTTTTTGAACCAGTGATACCAGTAGTCCTGTTTTAATTCTCTACCTCTTAAGATAAATATCGAGATATTCGTTTTCCTGATTTTGAAATCATTCAAGCCAAAGTAGCATCAAGATCAAATCTGAATCCTAAGTCCTTATTACTGATATGCTCTAGGAGTTCCACTATGTTTTTCTGCTATAAAAATCTAAAGAAACTTAACATTTTTACTGAAAAATTTCTCTGTTGACTTTTTTTAACTTAACAATAGACTTTATTTTTTAGAGCTGTTTTAAGTTTATAGAACAATTGAGCAGAAAATGTAAGTAAAGTTTCCACATACTCCCTTCCTAACCCCCCTTGGTTTCCCCATTACGAGCATCTTACATTAGCCTGGTACATTTGTTACAACTGATAAACCGATATTGATACATTGCTATTAATTGTCTATAGTTTACGTTGGGGTTCACTCTTTGTGCTGTTCATTTCTATGGGTTTTTCCAAAATGCAAAATGTCATGTATCAACCATTACAGTCATACACATAGTTTTGCAGCCCTAAATGCCCCTGTGCTCCATCTAATCATCCCTCCCAAACTTCAACTCCCACCTGCTGAGAACCATTGATCCTTTTACTGTCTCTATAGTTTTGCCTTTTCCAGAAAATAAAACATACGGGATGCAATTGGAATCATACAGTATGTAGCCTTTTCAGACTGTCTTTCTTCTTTTAGCAATATGCATTTAGGGTTTGTCTGTCTGTGTCCTTTCATGGCTGGATAGTTCATGTCTCTTTATTCCTGAATAATATTCCATTGCATAAGTGTAGCACAGTTTATTTATTTATAGAGGACTATCTTAATTGCTTCCAATTTTGGCAACTGAATTTCAAGGAAATTACTACATGTGCTCTTAATTTTCAAATATATAAAATATAAAATATAATCGGTGTCTCTCCCATTCTCCAGATTGCATTTGTGTGCAGTTCAATTTATATTTGTAAATTATATAGCTGAGATATAAAATATTCTTCTTAGGAGAACTAAATCTATTTAACCTAGAGGTTAAAAAAAAAAAAGACATTATCTCATCAGGTGGTCTTTGTCTTTTTCCATTCAGTTTACTTCCTTTCATCATTGTAGATGATAATATACTTGAGTAAATATTAGAATTGTTTTCCTTACAAGGTGTTAATAATGTACCAAATAGAGACAGATTAGAAATATTTTTGGAGCCTTTCTTTTATTTTTAGACACTCTGAAACTATAGCCTCTTCCAAGAAATGCCTTCTCTTTGTTTGTCTTCTATAATGTTTTTCCCATAGGAAACATTACCTGGTGGTGAATTACCTGTTGTAGTTTCTTAACAACTTGGTCTTCTTAGCTATGTTTTTAAGGAGTGGCTAACCAAGGGGTCCGGTAGGTAATTATCTGTAAGTATGGTGCTCACGGCTTATTTTCAGAACACTCCAATCTTTGAAAATGTGATGTTGGAAAGCCATGAAAGTCTTTCATATTTCCTTGGCATCCTATATAAAAACCCCTGAGTTTTTCATAGCAAAACATTTATAGTACTTTTTTCTTTAGTATTACAGCTTTACAAATGTCTTATTATAATCAATAAAGTCTGTGAACAGAACTGACAACCTCTTTTTAAAAATAATTTTTAATGTCTGATTTTAAACCCTAGAGACTCTTAAGATTTAAAAATCTAATTAGTTATCTTTGGAGTGCTAGTGACTTAAAGATCATCATTTTTCATCAACTCATTGAAAGATGTCAGATGGAATACAGAAGAATTCCCATAACTTTGTGTGGCTTATTGATGAATTGTCAGAAAAATAAACAGAAGTTATACAGGGACTCAGTAGTCTAGAACCACTATGAAAATCCTTCAATAAAAGAGTCACACATAATTTGAAGTTTTATAATTTTACCCAGAAGAAACACTTGTTGAATACAAGTAAGCACAATTAATTAGCATAAACAATTAACCAAATTATAATTCCTGCCTTGTATGTTACCTACAATTATGAATCCAGAAGAGCATTTTTGTTGAAAGCAGGAAAAATTGTTGGAAGAAATATAATGTAGTAATTGTCCATGCAACCATGCTGCTCTCTGATAACATATTGATAGGACATTTTTATAATTGTTCTTGATGATATAAACTCTGAGAGGTAAACATATGAAATTTCTACTTCTAGAGATTCTCTTCTTTATCCATATATCCTTGGAAGAAGTGACATATTATGTTACTAATTTATGAGTTTGACAAAATAATTGGAAAACAATTAAGAACTTTATTGAGCATAAATTACACAATAAGTACCGTGATAGATTTTTCCCATGCATTATCTCATTTAGATGTTCTGTCTTACTTCTGGGGCATCTTTAGTTCCAACTGGGGAATGTAAAAATTGAAGTTGAGAGACATTAGGTGCTAAAGCAGAGTGACTGTAAAAAGTCTATTTTCCAGGAAGTGTGAAATTGACAACTACTTTAGAGGACATTTGATCTTGAAAGCAAGAAAAAAAGCACTTTCTAAGAAAGGGAAATGGAAATGAGATGCTTGAAACAAAGCATGTGTTTTATTATTTTCCTTTGTCTGGTCTTTTTAGTCGACCCAGTTTGGGATATCTGCCACACTGAAACATTTTTTTCTGAGAAATTTTACCACCCCTCAAGTGGTGGTTGTAAGAGATAGGCATGGTTGGGCTCAGTGGCTCATCCTGTAATCCCATCATTTTGGGAGGCTGAGGCGAGTGGATTGTCTGAGTCCACGGGTTCAAAACAAGCCAGGGCAACTTGGCTAGATCTTGTCTCTACAATAAATCAGAAATTAGCCGAATGTGGTAGGGTGTGCCCATAGCTCTGGCTACTTGGAAGGCTGAGAAGGAAGGATTGCTGATACCCAGCAGATCGACACTGGGGTGGTCGTGAGTATGCCACTGCACTCCACCTGGGCAACAGAGTGAGACTCAACACACACACACAAAAGAGGCACTATACTTCTACAATACATTCTTTTTTGCTTCAGGTAGTTTGAAGTGAGTTCTTCACATTTGCAACCAAAGAACTTTAAACAGCAGAAGTTTTTCTTTAACTTTTTAGCTATAGCATGGTAATATTATTTTTAATTTATCTTTTTCAGTCTTCAAGATTTAAATAAACTATTATTTGGATGACAGTAAGACATTTAATTTTACCAAAAGTAAATTAGGGCAAGTAGTTGCAAATGTAGGTATTTAAATTTTTATACCAGGTGTTTAGGCTAAGGATAAACTATGTGGAGTTGAAGAGGCATCTCCTACTTTCTTAGGAGTTATTTATTTCTTCACCATGGAATGGTCCGGTGGCTCTGTGTCTATGCCTGTTCTGCATAAGACTTTATTAATTTTATGTTACTGACTGGAGATCTTCAAACACTCTGCTCTGTGTTTTCTGTATAGTGCAAGTCAGTAAACTTCAAAGGCTACACAAATTAGTTTGAGGCTTTAATTTCTTCCTAGTTTCCATTTATGTACATATTTTAGAAAATGTGTTTTAATTTCAGATGCCTTGAGATAGGTGAAAAAGAAGCACAAGAGAAAATGTCTTGCTTGATGACATATTAAGTGGAAGCAAAATGTGTAAATATGAAGGAGGTGTGTGTGTGTGTGTGTGTGTGTGTGTGTGTGTGTGTGTGTGTGTGTAGATGTGTGATGGGGAGGACTCTTAAAGGGAAAAATTCCAAACTTCAAGCATTTCTATACCACATTTGATGATTACATTTTTAGCATGGCAAGAAAGAAATCAGGCACAAAATACCCATTATATAAGAAGATTATTCTGACTAATTCCAACTGCACTCTGCTAAATACATACCCATTTAAAATGTAGTCACATTTTGAGTGGGAAAAGAGTTAAAACCAAGACAAACAGTCACTTAGTTGTTTTTTAATATTTCCCTCTTCTTCCTATTACTAACTCTAATGGAGATGAGAACAACACAACATATATTTATTTATTTATTTATTTTTATTTATTTATTTTTTGGGGTTGGAGTCTCACTCGGTCGCCCAAACTGGAGTGCAGTGGCTGCTTCTGGCCACTCGACCTGCTGGGCTCCAGCGATCCTTCCGCCTCAGCCTACCGAGTAGCCGGAATTACAGGCATGCGCTACCACGCCCGGCTGATTTTTTGATTTATTGTAGAGATGAGGTCTCGCTGCCCAGGCGGTTCTCGAACCCGCGGGCTCAGGCAATCCCCTCACCTCAGCCTCCCAAAGGCGCGGGATTACAGGCTGAGCCACCGAACCCGGCTACAACATATATTTAAAAAAATTAAATATGTCTCAGTAAATAGGTTCGGAGTCATATTTTATTTAATAGTTTCAACTCTTTCAGAAAAAGAAAATTTGTATTCTCCATTGAATGTTATTGTGTAAAAAAGTTTCTTGTAGCTTTTCTTTCTTTATTTTATTTATTTACTTATTTTTGTTGGAGTTTCACTCTGTCGCCCAGGCTGGAGTGCAGTGGCACCCTCATGGTCACCCCAGCATCGACCTGCTGGGCTTTGGCGATCCTTCCACCTCAGCCTTCCAAGTAGCCCGAACTAAAGGCACATACTACCACGCCAGGCTAACCTTTTAGTTTTATTTTATTGTAGAGATGAGATCTCGCCAAGTTGCCTGGACTAGTCTTGAACCCGCAGGCTCAGGCAACCCACTTGCCCCGGCATCCCAAAGTGCTGGGATTACAGGCTGCACCACTGACCCTGGCCATAGCTTTTCTTTAAAAGACAGACTTTCCTTTTTGAATATGGTTGGCAGGAACTATAATAATATATAGTTATAGTTACTAAATGCTTTTTACTTAATAAAGCATTCTCCCACCTCAGTTACATATTGTTAGATAAAATAGGACATTCTGTTTTTAAAATTTGGAGAAACAAAAACTTAGTGTTGTAAGTACAAGACAATTCTAATCAATAACTGAAATAGTGTTAAAATCTAGGCTTCCCTTCCTTCCAGTATGGTCAGGGCTCTTACTGCTTCCTTAACATTGTGTACCCTTTAAAGCCTCTGAAATAACATATCCAAATATGTGCTCCCAAATTTCTGGAAATGTAAGAAAGAGAGAGGATTTAAGAAAATTATTATAGTAAGATAGCAGAATATATGAAGTCAAGACAAAGCAGTTGACGTAGTTTAGCCTGAAGAAAAGGTTGAAAGATGATTTGATACATGTCTTTAAATAAAATGTTCCTATGAAAAGGTACTCCATATCTCTGTCAAGAAGATGGTGTGAATTACAGTGAGGAACTATTGGATCGAATACAAGGAAACTTTCATTAACAGGGGTGCATTAAAATAAAGAATAGGCAACACAAAATGTGAAACTTCCTTTTGCAGAGAAAGAAAATATACTATTTGAATCCTATTGCTTATGGTTATTCAAGCCTGTAATATCTCTGATCATATACCAAATTGCTGAGTTTCTAAACTGCTCTAATCTTATGGATGAATGTATCTGTACTATGTGTTAATTCCCTTTGAAGTCCACATTGCCTCACTTCAATTGCATTGAATATTCTAACTGGAAGCTCAAGATATTGCAGTCTATCACATGATCTTTAATTAACCAACAATACCTCAGGGTAAATCCAAAAGCTCTGTTTATGCAGTGGGAATTCCAATTCTAGTTTCCTTCTGCCTTTTTTTCTCTTTTTTGCTTCAGTTACTTTTCATCTACATTTTGTTACTGATAAGCACCTCTGTGGGTAGTAGGATAGAATAGAGAAGAGCTGAGAATTCAAGATTTCCTAATGTTATTACTTCTTATCAGGTTTGTTTAAAAAAAAGCAGGGAGGAGAGAGACATAAATATTGCAGCAAATTTGCTGTATTTTCTTGGAGTTTTAAATTCATGTTATCAATAAGTGCTTTGATCTATATGCTAAATTTTATGAACACCTGCCAGGAATTGAGCACTTTTAAAGTACTGTGTGGAATGCAAGAGGAATCTAGAATATGATCTCTATATGTGAGTAGTTTATAGTAGCTATTGATAAAAAGAACTGTTTAGATGCCAACTCACATGTATAGACTGTAGGTGTTATGAAAGCTCACCAGAGAAAATGACTGATACAGTTTCATTCAACACAAATTGAGCAATACTATCTTTATTCATTTATTTCTGCATTCAGTAAAACTGTATACAGTGCCAACCAAGTGCCAGGCACAGAAAACAGAGTCATGAATTCTTTCCATTATGGAGCTATAGTTTTAGTGATGATTGCAATGAGAAGACAGATAATAAATAAATAGCCAAATAAGTAGAGTCATATACTGGTGAGTGTTATGAAGAAAACTAAAGCAAATTAAGGGGTATAGGGAGTGCAGTGGAACATGAGGAGGAGAGCTATTTTATGTACCTATCAACGAGGCCTCACTGATTCCTCAAGGAAGCAAAAGGAGTAAATCTCTCAGACACCTCAGAAGGGAAACTGCAGGAGGAGGGAGGGACAAGAACAAAGACTCAGATGTGAAAATGTGTGCTTGGGGTGGCTGAAATAGAGTGAGTTGGGATCAGAGGAAATCAGAAAGGTAGAGATGACAGATCATGTGGCACCTTGTATCACTGTAAAGACCTTGGCTTGATCTTTGAGATCAAATCTTTGAAGATATTTTGGCAGAGGAGTGATGGGATCTGACTTGTTTGTAAAAAAAAAAATGCTTTGGAAACTCCCCTGAGAATAGACAATAGTAGGGAAAGAGGACACATAGCAGTTAATGCAAAAATTCAGACTAGATATAATGGTTGCCTGGACACAGCAATAGCAAATAGTAAAAAAGTCATTAGATCATGTAGTAATGTGGATAAACTGATGAAGTAGGGGAAAAAAGAATTTGGAATCGTAGATCTTTGAATAAGTAAAGGAGAATGAAATCTAGTACATGAGCAGAAAAAAATGGTTGTGGGTAGGAAAATGAGCAGTTCTTCCACAGTAGGAAGAGAAAAGGCAAAGTACATGGATTAACCCTAATTCTAACCTTAAAACTAGTTTATATGGCCACAGTAGTAGGTAGATATATAGGTAGGTATAGTGATGGGAACTTGGGGAAGTTCTCTTCTGATGCCTCTGTTTTCTCAGTGGAATAAAAATAAGTCTCATGGTTAAGAGTGAAGATAGGTAAGACATCCTAATGATTTAAAGAAAAATTTTAAAATGTGACTTTTTCTTAAAGAGAATGGGAGAGTAAATGAACTAGTATAATGAGGTGGGATTGCTGAGTAGCACTAAGAGTTCACTTGAGGTCTAAAATTAATGTTAGCTAGAATATACATTTGTGGTTTTCTCCAGTCATGTTCAATTGCATGGGTCACAGATAAAGAGTAGTTGGAGAATTAGATTGAATTAGAATTGTGTTTTTTGCCAAGTATTACTGTGAATAGAGGTATGGTGAAGGCATCGATACATACAAGAGGGTGATTGAAATGATGGCATGTGGTTTTTAATGGATGAGAAGGAAGGAAAGGAAGAAGGCATGTTTGGGCTACTGAAAAGGTGTTATAATTAACTGATCTTTATATCTTGGTCTAATTAAACATTTACTGAAGTAGAAGAACAAAATGGATGACCTGGAAAGGAAGAAGGTGGTTGGTAGGAGAATTGAGGTGCAAGATATTACATTTTTGGAGGGAATACAATTGTTGATACTGGCAAATTTCTAAAAATGTGATTGTGAGTATCTGAGACAAGATGAACAACAAAATTCAAGGAACTGGGTAGCTAAAACTTTGGAGGATCATGTACATGATCATTAAAATCACCAAGAATAAAACAGGGGTGTTGTTGAAAAGAGTGACAACAGTGTACAAGAAGCCAACCTTGCCAAAGAGATAGGGACAGTGACTGTAACTGCTCTGGCAGAAAATTCAAAGCTAGGGCAGTGTAGGGGGAAAAGAAAAGACTTCTCTGAAAATGGCAATGAGGAAAAAATAATCCCATTTCAATAACTTGTGCTAGGACAGATGTGTGCACATAATCATTCTCCACTTATGATGTTAGTTTTAAACTGATTTTAGTTTTTAAAAAATGGAAGGGAAAGTTCATAGAATAATATGAGACTGTTGGAGATTCTACTGGTCATTACCACAAGTTCAGAGGGCAGTTATGAGAGTGTTTCAACGAGGTAGAAAGGTTTAGAAAATGGAGTCAGAAGAATTGATGTAGAAGGCAATCTGAGGACTGGAGTCTTGATGGTAAAAGATGACCCAGGAGTTCTCGGTTTCCTTGTAGTGTTGATAGGTTCGGGGATAAAGGACATAATGGAATTTGTTCTAATGGTCTCAGAGCAGATGCCCATGGAGAGGCTGTGAGAACTGATGGAAGGGTAAGATGAGGCAATCACCAATTTTACTAAGTTCTGGAGGCCTGACTTCATCTAGTAATGGTGACATGGAGGTTGGGAAAAGGGTTAGTCTTAAACTGAGCAGGAAGATCTCTTTGGGTCCTTCTGACTCTTGAAGGTGAATAAGCTAGAGAAAGACATTCTTACCAAAGCTCAAAGACAACCAATATTTCCTCTTGGCTCTTTCCAGTGGAAACCTCATGACCAAAGTAAGGCTATTTCATCCAGAGCTAATGTCTACTCCAAAGTGTAGACATCAGAGGCAGTATGAGAAAGATTCCATTGTGCAATTACAACTGAGCTCAAATGATGACTATATTTAGATAGTAAAATGACAGTATAATTCAATGAGGAGATGAGACTCAAAGACATTGCTGAGTGTTTAAGAAGTTTATTAGATGGGAGGTGGTCTTTGCTGCAGTGGAGTCACATGTTGGGACACAGTGGAAAATAATGTTAGCTGAAAAAAATGGCAACTTATTAATTTTGAAAAAATTGTCAGGTGCTAAGAAAATAAAATGGAATTATTTCCTTCCAGCTCTTCATCATCTTGGCAAGATAAAAAAGACTGAAGGAAATCTTTTATGTGAAGTCTGAATGGCATTCCTTTGTGCACTCCTAGTATAGGAAGGTGAAACTTATAAAATGGCAATACTTTGGGCATTCTTTGCTCAAATAAGGTTTTTTTTTGAATCTAACTTCATTCAAGTAACCATTTTGTATCTAACTTTTCATTCAAGTAACCAGTCTTTATGCCTCTACTCAATGATAAAAAGCATTTCAAACATTATATCCTTTAAATATCAACTTAACTCCATGAGTTATTATACAGGTTGGGAAAGTAGCAAAACAGCATCCTCTTGTTCATTATACTATGTCCTGTATCTAACAGTATCAACAGTTGGTAGATTCTTTATAAATACTTGTTAAATTAATAAATAAAATAACTTATCCAAACTGATAGACAAACAGAAAATTTACAGCTATTCCATTTTCCATGGATAATAGATTATTAAAAATTTATAAAAATTATTGGTATCATGTTAACTTTGATGATATCAACTAGGGTATTGCTTCCTAGTTCTCACTTATTCTCTTCATCCCATTTGGAATTGTCCAAGTCAGAAAGAAAGCTATACAATTTTGACTGGTTAAATTCCATGTTAATCCTTGCTCCATGTTTATTTGTGAACAGGGTCCGCTGTAATGTTAAAAGATTATACATATTGGTGTGGCTTTCAGAGCAGCCCTGTTAATATGCATGGATTTCCTTTATGATTATTTTGCTGTCATACTTAAACAAAAATTTACATTTCTTCTTTATCTAAAAAATAGCATTTTATTTAAGGAAATAAAATATTTTCTTAATAATTACTTTTGACACGTCAACAGATCTACAATTTATTTGGGAATATGGTATGAGAAGACTATAGATCAAGCTGTATATTGCTTTTTCAATATGTTAACCAATTGTTTTTTATTATTAGTATATTATAACAATTATATTTATAATATTCTAATTATAAAATTTATATCACAGAATTATTTTATTTATTTAACAAAATTTGTAAAGACTTAGCATTTCACTTCAATCTTATATCAAGTTCTCATATTTATTTAGTTTTTTGGACATGTTCTCTCTTTTTTTCAATTGATTTATTCTGTTGGAAGAACTAAACTGTTTACATTATTTGACCTTCACACTCCATCTTAAAACCTGGATTTCAAGTCCTCACTCATTGCCATAATTTCCCAATATGTTTCAGCTATTTTAGCCTATTTATCCTAGCCTATTTAAAAGCTTGTTGCTTTTTAATAATTTTTAATAAATATTGTAGCTAGTGGTCTCCTGCAAGCTCCACCTCCTGGCTGGAGGAGGAGGTAAACTGGCCCAGCCCATTACATCTGATATAATATCTCACCTTTTAGGAAGTTCTGATCCCAGACCCCAAATAACACCACTTTCCAAGCCACTCTGACCTCTCAGGATGCCTTGAGCCTGTGCAGGTACCCAGCACAATCCCACCATAGCTGACAATTGAGAAACTCATCACACCAAGGCTATATATAGTGAGGAAACCTACAGTGCTTATGTTAGCTCCTTCAACCTCAAATAAAAAGATATAGTCTACGAATAAAAAAGAACCAAAAAAGTAATTCTGACAATAGGGAAAAACAGAGCCCTTAAACACCCCTAAAAGACCTCACTAACTCTTCAGCAATAGACCCTCACCCAAATGAAATCAATGACAATTTAGAGATGGAATTCAAAATACTGATTATAAAACTACTCAATGTGATCCAGTAGAAAGTTGAAAACTAAACCAAAACAAACAAGCAAACAAAACACTAAAAAGCTACTCAATACACAAGTGAAAAATTCCTCAAAGAGAGAAACACTTAACAATCAAACAAATAACCAACACCAACAAAAACCAAGGTGAATTTCTGGAAATGACAGAGTTATTTAGGGAAGTACAAAATACAGTGGAAAGTTTTTGACAGTAGACTAGAATAAGTAGAAAGGATCTCAAATCTTGACACCAAGACCTTCAAATTAACCCAATTAGTTGACAATAAAGAAAAAATAAGCAAGACAATGGATCAAAGTTTCCAAGACATGTGACATTATGTAAAATATCCAAACCTAAGAATCATAAGTGTTCCTGAGAAAGAAGAGAAAGCAACAGATTTGGAAAACTTAGTTGAGAGAATAATTGAGGACAATTTCCCTGGACTTACCTGAGACTTAAAAATCCAGACATAAGAAGACCAAAGAATCCCTAAAGGATTCATTGCAAAAAGTTCATTCCCAAGGCATATAGTCATCAGGTTACACATGTTAAAATAAAGAAAAGAATTCTAAGAGCAGCAAGACTAAAGGATCAAATAACTTACCAAGGTAAAACTATATGACCACCAACAGACTTCTCAGCAGAAATCTAACAAGACAGAGGGACAGAGGTCCTACCTTCAATCTTCTATAGCAGAATAACAGTCAGCTAAGGATTTTGTGTCACACAAAAATAAGTTTTATAATTGAAGGAGCAAACAAGCAAAGGCTGAGGGAATTTGTCACCACTGTACAGGCTCTACAAGAAATACACAAAGGAGTTCTAAATATTGAAACTTGAGGTCAAAATAATCAGTAGAACAACACTGGAAATTATAAAGTTCACAAGGCTTATAGAACACAAACCCAACAGAGGGGAAAAAAAATAATAAAGAAGCAACCAAGTAACAACCCACATAATGAATAGAATAGTACATATTATTAATAAATATCCTTTTTAGCTCTAAATGTAAATGGTCTCTGTGGCTCACTTTAAAGATATAGAATGGATTAAAAAACCATAATCCAAATATCTGATGTCTTCAAGAGACCCACTTAACACACAAAGATTCTTAGAGACTCAAGGTAAAGGGGTGGAAAAAAAGATTCTACACAAATGGAAATCAAAAAACAAGAAGCAGTAGCCATTCTCTTATCAGATAAAACAGACTTTAATTTAAAACTAGTGAAAAAAGGCAAAGAAGGTTATTATATAATGATAAAGATGATATAACCATTTTAAATATATAGGCACCAAACACTAAAGCTCCCAACTCTGAACAAATTCTATAAGACCTAAGAAAAGAGAGCAATAAAATAGAGATTTCAACACTCCACTAACAGCAATGGACAAATCATCAAGGCTGGAAGTCAACAAATAAACACTGGAATTAAACTGGGCCCTAGCAAATGAGTCTGAGACTTCTACAGAAAATTCTATCATCCAAACCACAGAATATACATTTCTCTCATTAGCATATGGAATATTGTTCAAGTGGGTTGATTAAATCTTAATAAATTAAAAAAATAGAAATCATATCAAGTACCTTCTCAGACCAAAGTGGAATAAAAATAGAAATGGACTCCAAAAAGAACACATACATGAAAATTAAACAACCTTCTCTTGAATGATCTTTGGGTCAACAATAAAATCTAGATGGAAATATTAAAAATTTCTTAAAATTAATGACAAAAAAGCCACAAGTAATCAAAACTTCTGGGACACAGCTAAAGCTGTACACAGAGGAGAACTTATAGTGCTTAAGATCTACATTAAAAAGACTGAAAGATCACATACTGACAACCTAGTGTAACACCTCAAGGAACTAGAAAAACATGAACAAACCCAAATTAAAGCTAACAGAAAAAATAAATAATGACAATCAGCGCAGAACTAAATAAAACGAAAGCCACAAAGACAATACAGAAGAGCAATGAAACAAATAGTTGGTTATTTGAAAAGGTAAACAAAATTGATTGACTGCTAGCTAGATTAAGAAACAAAAGAGAAGATTCAAATTAGTTCATCAGAAACAAAATGGAGACATTGCAACTGATATCATAGTGATACAAAAGATTATCTGAGAGTATCATGAACACCTCTAAGAAAGCAAACTAGACAATCTAGAGGAAACTGATATATTTTTTGGAATCATACAATTTCCCAATCTTGAGTCAGAAAGAAATAGATATCCCGAACAAGAAGTGAGATTGAAACTGTAATTAAAAATCTCCCAACAACCACAACAAAAGCAACAACAGTCCAGGACCTGATGGGCTCACAGCCACATTCTACAGATTTTCAAAGAAGAACTGATACCATTTTACTGAAGCTAGTTCACAAGATTGAAAAGGAAGGAATTCTCCCTAACTTATATTATACAAAGCCAGTATCGCCCTAATACCAAAGCCAGGAAAAAAGCACAGCAAGCAAACAAACAAACAAACAAAAAACTGCAGACCAATATCCATGATGAACATAGACACAAAAATATTCAACAAAATACTAGCTAATGAATGTAACAGTACAAAAATGAATGAATGAATGAGTGAATAGATCCATAATGATTAAGTGGGTTTTATCCCAGGGATGCAAGGATGGGACATATGTAGTCAATAAACATGATCCACCACATAAACAGAATTAAAAACAAAAATATGTGATCCTTTCAATAGACACAGAAATAAATATTTGATGAAACCCAGCATCACTTTATGATAAAACCATTAGCAAAATAGGCATAGAAGGAACATTCCCTAAGTTAATCAAAGCCATAGGTGGTGAACCCACAATTAATGTCATCATGAATGGAGAAAAGTTCAATACTTTCTTCCTCGAAACTGGAACAAGGCAAGGATGCTCACTTTCACCCCTTCTATTCAATATAATACTAGAAGTTTTAGGCAGAGCAGTCAAACAAAAGAAAGATAAAATCTATCACAGAAACAAAGAACAGAGTACCATATGCTCTCACTCATAAGCGGAACTTGAACAATTATAATACTATAAGAAAGAGACTGACTGTAGTGGGAAACTGTCAGGGGAGGGGGGTGGGATTGGCAGTTGAGAGAAACTGCTAGGGGTGGGAGGGGCATACCTCATCAACAAGGGTACCTGCATAGTCAGTGTTTGTATACCTAACCCTGAATTGTACCCCACATCTTTATGATTAAAAAGAATAATTACTGATGATAACATTAAAAAAAAGCAAAGAAGAAAAAGAAATCAGACTATCTCTGTATGCCGATGAAATGATCTTATGCCTACAGAATCCTAAAGACTCTTCCAAAAGACTCCTGAACTTGATACATTTATTTGGTAAAATTTCAGGATACAAAATCAATGCACACAATCAGCAGCACTGATATATACCAATAAAAATGAACAATATGGTAAGGTGAATTCATAAATAAAAAACTTATTTCTTTGTAAATACTAGTAAATAGACAATTTCTACAGTAATCTGCAAAAGATTGAGAAATATGGGAAGGGCCAAGGTGGCCAACTGAAGAAATCACAAAATTGCTCCTCTCAGAGGCCAGTATGAAGGAGCAGACCTATGGACTTGCGGGTTAACCAGAGAGTCCAAGCTGAGATGGTCACCTGGGTATGCAGAAGATGGACAATTCCAAGCATTGGACATCCATAGGAGTGGATCTGACAGAAAATTAGTAGAGTGTCTTTGGAGACAGAAGGGGTGAATGAAAATGATAGCTTTTCTTCTCTAAACACCTCACACAAGCAGTCTGTAGTCTCAGCTAAGGATGAGTCAGTCCATGCCCTTCTCACCACACCCAATTCACACCAGCCAGGTGCAGAGGGCTGCCCTAAATAGAGACAGGGGTAGGAGCCATGTATAGTCCAGGAGTTCCATGTCACTGCTGTTAACCTCCCCACAGAGAGGTTCAATGGGAAACACCCTGTGGGAATGGTATGCAATGCATGAGCACTCCCTCTTTCCTCTCTCCCCAGCACCCAACAGGCGCAATGTGGAGCTTCAAAGATATTTCACCAGTGGTCAGCTCTGTTGCAGCCTCAGGTCTAGGCAGCAGACATGGATTGCCCTCATGGGACCATCATTGTTTCCATAGCCCCTCCCATGAAGGGGTGGGATCTAAGAGGTAGGGCAACCCTCCACAGCACAGCAGTGGTGTGGTCCTGCCCACCTGCAGACAGAAGGAGAAATAACAACCTCCCCTTGCCTTCTACCCTCGGAGAAAGAGATAGGAGGAGTCTACTCCACACTCCCAAGAGCCCCCGAGACAGAGAAGAGCTTCAGGGTTCAACCTGGCCACCTGCCAATCCTGTTGACAAAACATGCACTTTTAGGGTGGATGTCACCAGAACTCCAGCTAGGGCTCCTGTTACCTGTGCTGAAGGGAGGGAAAAGCCTCTAAAATAGAATTTATGACTCACCTCGTTCCCACCAGACCGCACTGATGAAACTGTTCCAAATGGATTTCCCATTACCTTTCCTGCTACCACTGCACCTCTCCACAGACAAACTAGAGGAGAGAGGACAGGCAAATAACTAATTAAAAAAAGCAGCACCAACTGCCCCCCCCAACAGTAGCAACTTTATCTAATAAACGATAACAAAACAAAAACATAAAAAAGAGTAGAGTTTGCCCACATAGATGAGGAAGAAGCAGTGAAAACCATTGGTCATCCCCAAAGCCTTAATGATTCCATACTCGCAAAAGGGATTCCCAGATTCCAAGCAATGAAACCCATCCAGATACAACCTGCCCCTGATGACAGACATAGAATTCAGACTTTCATTAGCAAAGACACAGAACATGAGAAAGTAGACACATAGATCATCCAGGCCAGGAAAAAAACAATACAAGGAGTGAAAGCTGAACTGGCCATTATAAGAAAAGACCAAACTGAACTTCTGAAAATGAAGAATTATCTCCTGGAATTTCAAAACACAATAGTAAATCTTAATAGTAGAATCGACCAGGGAGAGAAAAGAATCTCAGAGCTTGAGAATCAAACTATTGAACTAACACAGTCCTGACACAAATAAGGAGAAAAGGCTTAGGAAGAACAAGAAAAGCCTATGATATGGTTTGAGATTATATAAAGAGACAAAAACTATGGTTGATTGTCATCCCAAGAGAGATGAGAAAACTGAGAACATCTTGGAACAAACCTTCCAAGATGTCATCCAAGAAAATTTCCCCTATCTTGCTAAAGAGGCAGCCATGCAATGCAAGAGATCCAGAGAATTCCTGCAAAGAATTACACAAGAAGACCATCCCCAAGGCAAAAAATAATTCAAATTTTCAAGGTGAGCGTGAAAGAAAAAAAAAAATCCTAAAGGCAACTAAAGATAAGGTTCAGACCATCTGTGAAGGAAGATCCATCAAAATTGAAGCAGATTCTAAGTAGAAACTTTACATACCAGAAGGGATTGGGGTCTCATGGTTAACATTAAAGAAAAGCAATTCCAATCCCAAGTTTTCTGCCCTACCAAGCTAAACTTCATGAATGAAGGAAAATTAAAATCATTCCCAGACTTCCACCCCTAAGAGAATATAGCACATCCAGACCAGCCCTTCAGGAGATGCTTAAGAAAATTCTAAGCACAGAATTTGATTCAGTTCAACTCAATGAAAACCAGGCAAGCACAGAGTTCACAGATCATACAAATCAACCACAAACACTAAAAAAAGCAAAGCAGAACTTTAATAGAAATATGATGGGATCAAATCTCCATATATCAATAATTAATTTAAATATGAACAGACTGAATGCACCACTCAAAATGCATACAGTGGAAAATTGGCTAAAGAAGCATAATCCATCCTTCTGCCTTTGGGAACTAATCTCTTTGCAAATCACAACCACAGGCTCAAAGTTATGAATGGAGAAAGATCTTCCAGGCAAATGGAAAACATAAAAAGCAATAGTAGCTACCCTTATATCAGACAAAACAGGCTTTAAATCAATAAAAGTTAAAAAGGACACCGTAAGACACTACTGAAAAAAGACTCAACTCACCAGCAAGAAATATCCATCCTGAATATATATGCACACAACATAGAAGCACCCAGATTTATAAAACAACTGCTAATTAAACTAAGAAAGAACATAGAGCCGGGCTCGGTGGCTCAGCCTGTAATCCCACACCTTTGGGAGGCTGAGGTGAGTGGATTGCCTGAGCCCGCGTGTTCGAGACCCGCCTGGGCAGCGAGACCTCATCTTTACAATAAATCAAAAAAATCAGCCGGGCATGGTAGTGCACGCCTGTAATTCCGGCTACTCGGAAGGCTGAGGCGGAAGGATCGCTGGAGCCCAGCAGGCGAGGCTGTGGTGGCCGGAAGTGGCCACTGCACTTCAGTCTGGGCAACCCAGTGAGACTCCAACTCAAAAAAAAAAAAAGAACATAGACAGCTATACAATTATAGTCAGAGACTCTAACAACCTGCTATCAGCCTTAGATAGATCATTGAGGCAAAAAGCTAGCCAGGATCCCATGACTAGTATACTTTATAATAAAACTATAATTGTAACTGTTAAAAAAAAAAAAAAAAAAAAAAAAAAGCTAGCCAGGAAATCCAGAACCTTAACTTGACACTCGATCAATTAGACCTAATAAACATCAACAGAATACTTCACCCAGCCACCACAGAATATACATTCCTACCATCAGTACATGGACCATATTCCAAGATTGACCATACTCAGACATAAATCCAGTGTGAACAAATTTCAAAAGGTTGAAATGATACCAAGTATTTTCTCAGACTGCAGTGGAATAAAAACATATATATGGGGGGGGTAGATTTTCATTCTACCCAAGGCAATCTACAGATTCAATGCAATTCCTATCAAATTGTCAACATCACTTTTCACAGACCTAGAAAAGGCAATATGGAAATTCATATGGAAGCAAAAAGGAACCTGAATAGCTAAATCAATACTCAGCAAAAAGATCAAAGCTGGAGGCATTATACTTCCAGGCTTCAAGCTTACCACAATGCTATAGTAACCATGATAGTATGGTACCCATACATAAATAGACAAATAGACCAGTAGAACAGTACAGAGAATCTGGAAATAATGCCACAGACCTTCAACCAACTCATTTTTGACAAAGCTAACAAAAACATTGAAGACAGGAAAACATAGTTAGCAAATGATCCTGGGAAAACTGGCTCGCTGCATGCAGAAGGATGAAACTTGACCCCTACATATCACCATATACAAATATTAACGCAAAGTGGAACAAGGACACATGAAACCTCAAACTATGAAAATCTTAGGAGAAAACTTAGGGAACAACCTCCTGAACATTGGAGGAGGCAAAGAAATCATGGCCAAGTCCTCTAAAGCAAATGCAACAAAAGTTACAATTGACAGGACCTTATCAAGCTCAAAGTTTCTGCACAGCAAAGAAACAATCAAGAGACTAAAGAGGTAAGCCACAGAATGGGAAAAATACTTGCAAATTATGCATCTGACAAATGCCTAACATCCAGGATCTACGAGGAACTCAAACGAAGCAAAAAGAAACAAAAAAAAAAACATTAAAAAGTAGTTAAAGGACATGAACAAACACTTCTCAAAAGATGACATACAGACGGGCACAATGGCTCAACCTGTAATCCCAGCACTTTGGAAGGCGGAGGCGAGAGAATTGCCTGAGACTGGGGGTTTCAGACAAACCTGGGCAACTTGGTGAGACCTCATCTCTACAACAAATCACAAAAACTAGCCAGATGTGGTGGCATGCATCTGTAGTTCCTGCTACTTGGAAGGCTAAGGCAGAAGGATTCCTAAAAGAACTAAAAATTGACCTTCCATTTGATTCAGCAATCCCTCCTGGGAATATACCCTGAGGAACATAAATCTTTCTACAAAAAAAAGACACCTGCACACACGTTTATTGCCACACTATCCACCGTAGCAAAAACATGGAAGCAACCCTACTCCCTATCGAAAGTGGACTGGATAAAAAACCGTGGTACATATGCCTGATGAAGTATTATGAGACTATAAAGGAGAAGAAAATCATGGATTTTGCAGCAAATTGGAGGGAGTTAGAGACCATCATACTAAGTGATCTATCACAGAAACAACTGAATACCGCATGTTCTCACTCATAAGTGGGTCCTGAGCATTAGTCACATAACCACAAGGGAAGGATCAGCAGTTTCTAGGCACTGCTAGGGTAGGGAGGGAGATAGAAGGGTAGGAGGCATGTGACAACACAAAGGACACCTGGTTCATCACCAGGGAAAGTGGCGGCCAGTTAGAACCCCAAACTTCACCTTCAGCCTACTTGTGTAGTTTATCATTACTTGTACCCCACATTACTATAATAAAATAAAATTTTAAAAAAGGAAAAACAGTAGAAATTTCCTCTGACATCATAAAATGTAGATAAAAAATTTAAAAAGTACTAGTGTATCAGAGTGGATCAAATAAATGCAGTATATTTTGGTTCACCCTAACAATGGAATGATGGTTTGATACTACAAAATTATGCAATATTTGAATATTACAATGCAATATATTGAATGTAATTTATTATATTACAGTATCATCTTTGTCTATGCAAAATATTTTTGCTAACATTCACTGTAAAAGATTTCAGCAGACTGGCTATGGAAATTTCTCAGCTTTGTAAAGAATGTCAAACAAAAACTGGGAACAATAATTTCTAGCTATTCTCTTTAACATTCTCTTTTATATTAGGAGAAAGACAAGAATGTCTGTTGTTACCATTTATTTTCAACACTGTTAAGGAGATCTTACCAGTGCAGTAAGATAAAGGAAAAAACAAAACGTATGAGGAATGGAAAGAAAGAATACTGTCATTATGTTTAGGTAATATGATTGCTTGCATAGAAAACCCAAGTTTTCACAAACACTTATTAAAATCAAAAGTGCTAGATATGACAATATAGAGAAGAAATTGCATTTTATGCATAAGTAATGCAAATATTATGTTAATAAAGCTGTAAGTATTTGATATAATAATCACAAAATACAGGAAATAAGATATTCTGAATGTTATAATGTGTTTTTTTTTTCTCCTCTAAATAATGATGATGCAATATTCTTTGGCACTTTCACTATTCAATCTGATTTTGTTAAAATTCTTCCCTCATCTCTAAAGCTTAAGTATTTTATAATACAAGTTCATCGGATCAGTTCAATTATCTCACAGACCTGGGAAAGTGGGAAGAAAACGAGCAGTACTAGCAGAGGGATCTCGGGAACCTTGTTGGTTTTAGTTTTGTCTTGTTTTTGTTTACAGTCAACTGTAACTGTTGACTGCCATACCACAGGAACAGTATATTCAGTGTACTGTTTGATCTAGCCTCTGCTCTAGCTTTAAGATATAGTACTATCTGACACCCACTCCCAACCTCTCCTTCTCTACACCCCCATCACCAAACCCAGGCATACTTCTTGTTTCACTGACTATGACCCTCAGTCATATCAGTATTATAACTTCATATTACATTGGTATTGTAATTGCTACTACATTAGAACCCCAACATGATACATAAATGCATTTTCAAGATCGGGTATGTGGTATAAAACTCTAGATTTAGATAAGATCTGAGCCAATGATAGTATCTATTTGTCACTATTAAAATTCACTACTTTGGCTTTTTATTTTGTTCTTTCTGTCCATTTTGCTGCATGAACAAATGTGTTTGTGGGGCAAAATCTGTCAGTATGATATTCTACATATGCCTTCTCTGTGTTTACAGTCCTGTTTTTACTATTTCAACATTACTGTGAAACATTTGTGTTTCTTCTTTTAAAGTTCATATAAGAGAAAATTCTCTCTGCATATGGCAAGTCCCCAGATTTTCATTATTGTGAGACATTTTCCCTAATTAAAAACATTCATAAAAATTAACTGCAAGGAGTTAGAGGCAAGGTTACTTCAGATTACATCTTATAAGAATATGAAGAAAAATGTGTGCTTTATAGTATAATGTTCTGTGCTGAGCAAGAGTCTAGATGTGGCTTTGCTCAAGGTCTGAGTTATATACTTAATTTTACATATTAAAATTTAATGACCTTTTAAATGTAATATGCCTTTAACAAACAGTGTGTTTTTCTTTTCCAATAGCATAAGTTTATAGTGTTATAGAAATAATAGTTTGGAGCATAGTTAATGAAATTTTTTTTTGCTGTATGCATTTAACTTTTTTCACTGATTTTAAAAGCTTTTATTCTTTAAAGACACATTTATTCAGTGTCATGATCAGACTATTACATTTAGTAATCAACAGCATGGGTGCAAAAAAAAAAATCTACATTTAAAACCCTTTGTTGGAATGCTTTATACTTTCCACAGAACATTAAAAGCTTTTTTTAAAAATAGCACTGTCATTTTTTTCCAGTTTTGACAAAATTCTGAGAAAAAATGGTTTAAAACATAATATTATGTTTCTTTTGGTTTACAGAAAAATTAAAATTATGCAAGTACCATACTTTTATTGACTCGTTAAGTATCTTAATTATATGTGCATATAGAGCTCTTTTTCACTCATGATTTATGGATTTTGTAAATTAAGATGATCTTAGATTGGAGAAAGTATATTTTGAAATATGTTTCTAGAGGCTTTCAGGGACAGTTAGAATAGGGAAAGCATTTTTATACGTGGGAGAAATGCTTGTTTCACGATGCACTTATTTCCAAATGTTCCTGGCAAGCACAGATCTTTAATTTTACATTCCTTTCTCCTGCGCACTTTTTATTTCCCACCCAACAAATGAGGTAATGAAAAGGGGTTATAGAGCAGCAGGAAGACCTGTTGTTACAGTAGGTAGCTAGGCAACCGGCACCCATGCCAGTGTTTTACACGGAATGCTACTAAAATCTTATGTTTGTAGAGAGCATTTTATATTTTATAACATGGGCTTACATTTATATGATCTCACTTGACCCCCACTCTGAGAGGTATGTAGAAAAAAATTAACATTGTTTCTATTTGTGTGTGAAATGTCACCATAGAGTAGATTGGGGCTATTTTGGATATCATAGTAAGTGGTGAGATAGAAATTTAACTGAGGACTTCTCATTTTATAGTTATTGTTTTTCCTCTGTATTTCACTGTGGAGAAATTTCAAATAGTTGCTGACTGGATAAAAATTCTGTTTTGTCACAGTTCAAATGCATTTATAAGTAAACCTAAGAAAATATTAGTGGCCTTTGAAGAAATATTATTCACTAAGATTATAGTTTTAAGATTTGGAGACATTTGCACTTCCATTAACACTATTATTTACTCCAATTATGAAGGGAAAAGTTCAGCTAAAAATTCTGAACCCTGGGCAAGTATTCAGGTTAAAATTTCCTTAACTATTAACAGTTTTAAACTATTTTAAACAAAGTACACATTTCATCCAGACTGAAGAATTGCAGCATTAAAACATGGATGTGGTGTGGTGCAATTTATATCTTCTATAATTGAATACAGAGTTTTGAGACTGGCTTGACCAGTTTCTGGAGTAAGAATATTTACCAGTGATGTGAGATAACTAAATCATGAGTTCAAGTAAAGTGAAAAAAGTAGCAGAAAAAGGAGCATAAAGTCTCAGTTGTGCAACATTAATAACTTCTAGAAATTTGCTGTATGACATTGTCCCTGTACTTACCAATAATGCATTGTACACTTAAAATTTTTTAAGAGGGTAGATCTCATGTTGAGTGTTCTCAACACAGTAAAGTAATATGAAAAAATGGTGGAAGGAGGAGCAGAAGTGTTAAGATAAAGAACATTAAAGAGGAGTCTGGAGAATTGATAGGACCAGAAGTGAGAATCAAAGTTATAGGTGAAATCTAATTTCAGAGTAGGAGAAAATAATTGAGGAAAATGATTAAGAACATATTTTTTGAAAAAAGTCAGGGTTCATACCTAATAAATGGAGCTGCTTTTTTTCCTTTTAAAATACTCTTTGAATGAAAAAAAAATCTTAATGACTTAGGACAGAATAAACAATGCCATGTCTGCCATTCTTTCAATATCTCAGTTGCATCCTCCTTCTCTGGTGGAAGATATCCTGAGTCCAATTGCACTCAGCCCCTAGATAAGTTTAAGAAATCATTTTAAATATATTTGAAATAAAATATTCTGCTTATGAGAAGGACAAATCTTGAGCATGGTAGGCAGCAATGGAGCTGACTGTGGTGCTGGTAGAATGTACCATTTCTAACAATATGTTATTTTTCCTTATAATAACAGATCTGGGCACAGGTTGAGAAATGGGATTTGTTAGGAAAGTAGGATCCTGATGAAGATGAGCAGAAAAGTAAAAGGCCATTGAATCCATTAGATCTACTTCCTAAAATATATTAGGTGGTGATCTTACAGTTTTCATCAAGGGAGAGAATGTGGTATATCTGAAAATCTGTTATTTTATATTTGATTCTGATTACCAACATAACTTTTGCATTACCTTCTCAGTTCCAGTGGGTGTTTCCTAAGTGAATGACCTGTAAGCTTCCCAGGTACTATCTAACTAATGGAATTCCAAGTGGTAAACACATTACTGTTAGAACCAAGGATAAAACAGCAAAAGTCGTCATTGCTTCAAAATTTTTTATATCTTATCTTACGCTAGTCTACTATAGTCTACATATAAATAAAATTTTTCTGTATGTGTTGCATATGTCATGCACAAAGTTTAAATTATTACCTTTTTATTTCAGTAATATATCTTAGGGCTTAAACAAATGTTTTATAATAAATTAGTACATTTAAGTAATATTTAAACACATTGTAAAGGTCATAAAAGTATTTTATGATTAACCTGAATTTGATTATTTTATGAAATGGACTTCTAAATTTAGAGACAGAGAGACTAATAACTATGGTTAATACATGTTCCTTTGCATTCTTGCCATTAGTTTGAAAAAAAAAATGCAAAAAGTCACCAGTTCTTTCAAATGTAATTAGCTCTGCATGCATTTAGAAATTCTTAGTTTCTTTACCATCTGAGGCAGATTTTCTGTTGCAGCTCTAACTTAAAAAACAGCTATGATCAGATTAATACTGTTATCAAAGAATTCATGGCGAGTCAGTAAAAGTTCAGAAAAAAGATGAAAATATTCACTTATTTTCTTTATTTTAGTAAAACTTAAATGTAGATATTCATAATAAAAAATAAGGCAACCTAAGATATATCTATATCTAATATATATAAGCATATAGAGATATGAATTTACATGTTAAAATACATAGCATAGTTGGCATGTAATTTTAAGACATTATACTTGCAATTGACTTAGGTAGTCAAGCAATTTGGGGTCCAAATTTATTTAATATTTTTGCTATAAGTTGATTTGTCTGGAAGCAGATGCTGAAATAATGGAGTCAAATATGTCTATTTGGTCAATCCATTTGAAGAGAAGGAGAAGGAAACAGGATTGGGTAACAAACAAGTTAGGTGATGCAGGCTCAACAAAGCCTAAGCTAATCCACAGGTGAGCTTCAGAGAGGGAAGTGCCCTTTAGAAAGTTCTGCACAGGGACAAAATGACTGGACTTTTATATACCCTTCTCATTCAGTAGTCAGGTGTGGCTTCCCTGGGAAAGGCAGTCTTAAGTGAGGAATTGTAACATTTAGTTGTAATAAGTGTGATTATTTTGAAAAATAATCTTTATATTTTAGAATACTTACTTGAATATTTATGGATATAATTATAATTGGTGTGGGATTAAAAACAAAAACACACAAACAAAAAAAAAAAGACAAGAGCCAAACTTCAAGTGGTTTCCAATGACCAGATATGGAACAATTTGAGCTTACCTCCTTCCCTCAACAAAGAACAAAAAGTTTCAAGACACCTAAAATATATAAGCATGCATGAGTTAATAATAACATCCTAAAATAATATTAAGTAATTGCTTGGGCAACTAATCATTTTTTTGAAGATAAATAAAAGAAACAACCTAGCCCCTTTTCTGCCTCTCTTGTACAAATATATTTTACAGTCATCAGATAATTGAAAAAAGTTTTTATTTATTTTCGAATTTCAGATACATAAATGCAAAAGGAATGGTAGAATAGAAAAATTGTTTTTACCAGCCCTTAATAAACTAAGGGACTTAAGCAATGATTGCAATGGAATGCTTCAATATTAGACAACAAAATTGATGGAAAATCTAACTGATGATTTAAGTTAAAGTTCCTGAATCCACTGATTAATCTTGTCCAGTTGGGGTGATAATTTATATTATTGTATGCTCTTCTGATAAGATACATTAAGATGTTATTATTTCCACCATAATTAAACCAGTGTAATCAAGTTTCCACCTCTAACTGAAGTTGTAGGAAATATGGGAGTTAGAGAAATACCATAAATAACAGTGAAATCCAAATATTAGCACTATGTGGAAAATATTATAAGACACAGTAAGTGACATGAAAGTAAAGGGATAAATAACTATTATAAAGTTGAAAAGCCTCATAAGAAATACTAACCAAATGCAATTGTGTGGATTTTGTTTGGATCCTACTTTGAACAAATCAACTATATTATATTTTTTATTGTAGAATAAGTATTAGATGATATTAAAAACATATTGTTAAATTTTTATTTGTGATAATGTCATTGTGGCTATGTTAAAATGGTCTTATTTGTTAAAAAGGTAAACTGAGTTATTTATGGGTAAAATTTAGTAGTGGTAAATATCAGAACTGATTAAACAAGATTGGAAATTAGCAAAATTATAAGTTATTGAAACTGAGTTATAGGTGATAAATACATGAACATTTATTATCCTCTCTGTATGTAGTTGAAAATATTTCTAATTAAATATTAATATATTAAGCTATTTGAATGGATACACAGAGACTTTTTTTTACACTTTTAATACTAATTTTTAACAAATGCTTTAGATTTTCAATAGTGGTCACTTTCAATAGTGGTTACTTTTGTCATAAGTTAACATTTAAAGAGCAAATAGGATTCATCTTTCACCATGATCTTTGTTTCACTTCCACTGTGCTGTCTTTTGAACCCGATTCTTTCTTTTAGTTCTTTATTTTTATTTACTTAATTACTTTCATTTTTTAAATTTTAAATTTTTTTTTTTTTTTTTTTTTGAGTTGGAGTCTCACTCTGTTGCCCAGACTGGAGTGCAGTGGCCTCTCCCGGTCACCGCAGCCTCGAAATGCTGGGCTTCGGCGATCCTTCCACCTCAGCCTTCCAAGTAGCCGGAACTACAGGCATGTGCTACCACACCTGGCTGATTTTTTGATTTATTGTAGAGATGAGGTCTCGCTGCCCAGGCGGGTCTCGAACCCGCGAGGTCAGGCAATCCACTCACCTCAGCCTCCCAAAGGCGCGGGATTACGGGCTGAGCTACCGAGCCCGGCTAATTTTTTTTATTTTAAAGATGTGGGGTACAATTCAGGTTTAAGTATACAAATGTTCATTTTGCAGGTATCCTTGCTGATGAGGTGTGCCCCTGCCCCCCAGCAGAATCCCACTACTGCCAATCCTGCCTAAAACCAGCATGGCAAAAATGTCATAAGGGACAGATATTATGTTGAATGGAAGATCTAGCTTCAAAGAAATTTTGGCAATGACAATTATAGGTTAAATACCACAAGATGAAATTCAACACAAATAAATGCCATTGCAAATGTTCATAATGAAAATAAACTGGCTTAACTGCAATTTATGAGAAAGAACCTACATTGTTTTAATAAAAAAGGATTACATTATACCTATATTTGAAGACTTTATAAAGATGGAGAATTCAAAGAAATAATTTTTTTAAATGTCATAACAAGAGGCTAACTGAAGTTGCTTAATTCTATAACTTTAGTTATATAATTAACAGACTTGACAGTTTCTTTTTTTATTTCTGTTAACTTAAACCAAGTATATTGGACATAACTTGTGCATTGTCTTTATGTCTTATGTCACTATTGCTCATCAAATGTACTTGCCATAGTACACTTGACAACCATGGTGGATACTGGGATGGGTAGAAGTGCTTACTGTACTGTTCTGTTATTTTTGCTGTCTCCTTGACTGATTATTAAGTTCTTACTTTTCAGTAGTTCAGACCTCAGAATCTGCTCCTTTCTCAAATGCCCAAATGATGAATCTATCCTGCTCCATTTTTCTAAGTCATGGCATAGTTTGAGGGTAGGTCTGTTTCATATGTGAAATTAAATTATCAATTATTTTTGAGGGCTATACTTTTTCAAAAATTTTTTTTGTTTCATTTTTGCCTAGAATTTTATCCAGTTAGCTGAGATTGGAAAAAGCTAATCATTTGAATACAAACAAAGGAACTATTACTGAAGACAGTAACCATTTTCACTTTAATATTTTTTTCTACAGGTTTTTAGTCTATTCAAGTTCAATCCATGGCAAAATCTGAGAGTTGAGAAGAATATTTGATGCTTGAAAATTCAGGTTTCTATTGACAATGTTTTGTATGTCAGTACAATTATTTACACATTTCATAAAATTCAATTATTTTACGTAAGTTCAAATAGGAAAAGTTATATCAGTATCATGCTTATATCCTCCAAAAATTTATCAGTTGGCTTTGAGATAAGCAAACAAACAAATTTTCAAATTGTGTATTACCTAAAATAATCATGTTTGCTACTACTGGGAATACTTCAGTATAGTACAATCTTCCATATCCACATGTTCTGCCTCTGAGGGTTCAACTAACTGTAGATCAAAAAGATTTGAAAAAAATAGTATAGCCATTAACATTCAAATAAAAATACAATGACAATGATTTATTTGGTATTACATTGCATTAGGTATTACAAATAATCCAGAGATGATTCAAAGTATATGGGGGGTGTGCAGAGGTTATATGCAAATACTGTGCCATTTTATATCAGGGATTTGAGCATCCATGGGTTTTGGTATGCAGAGGAGGTAAGGGATCCTGAAACTAATCCCCTGTGGGTACTGAGAAATGACTCTATATCCATGTGGCACCTGAATCATTGCCACTTCCACACTTGATGTTAATTTCTGGTGTCAGTGATAGTTTGCTATTCTGGCTCCACAATATCTAGTTACATCTAGCTGACATTAAGCACTCAGTAAATGTTTGTTAAATATGCTTATTAAATAAATAAATATGAAATCAGATACAGCATATATTGCAAATTCATATTATTATCAACTTTGATAAAGTTACCACTTAAGAAGTGATATTAATGAAACAACTGTCTTCTACACCAAATTCTCGGAATGTTGTACTGGTTGGCACTGTTCAATTTTTCTAGAGACATAGCACAGATTTAGATTGTAGAGTTGACTTATTTGTTGCACATAATTCATCCTCCCCAAAATACTTGCAATATTAAACATTTTTGGTGTTTGTTAGTTGACAGACTGTAACAGTGAGAGAAAGCAGATAATTTCAATTATTGAAAATGCTTGATTTTTCACTAAAATATGATTCCACAGATGCACTTTCTCTTTATAAATTATGATTTTATATTTTAGTATTCCCTGTAAACCATTTTTGATCCTTTGATTTAACAAATTTATAGAGTATTTTTTCTGCCAATATGATGTTGAAATGCTGTAAAAAGAGATATATCTTTATGACTACCAATAAATAGATCCAAATTGTGATCATGAGAATTGTGTATCGCAATGGATTTGAAAACTTCCACTCTAGATATCAAGAAGAATGATCCACATGAAGGAAGAGCAGTGCATGCAATGTCACTCAGAATTATTGGTGTCTTATAGACATGTAAACAGGGTATTTATATATTTATGTTCAGGAGAAAACTGAAATCTGACAGTTTATAAGAGCTAGGACATATAGAAGCTGAGGTAGCTTCTATGCCTTAATTATTTCATCTAAGAAAAAAATCTCTCTATTATCACTAGGCTATTTGATAAATGCTCATTTCCTTGCAATATCATGTTTGTGATTGGTTGCAAGAGAATAGGGGTTGAAAATTAGAAGGTGAGTCTAAGGTATATGCCAAAAAGTAAGAAATTTACAGCCATGGAGCATATACTATAACCTGAAAAATATCTAAAAATATGTCCTTTAATAGGTATACTGTCTTCATATATTAAAAAATCCTACCAGTATTTCACTTACTCGTTATCATTTGAAGACTTGGTCATTATGTTATACAGAATTTGAATAGTTATGTCTCAATAATTGAACATTTTAATTGACTTATGACTTAAATTTACAATGTCTTGGTAATAAATAGCTAATTTTAAAATCCTGCCAACAGGCTTATTAATTCTGCATGTATTTACTCAGCACCTACTCTATAGAAGATGCTTGGCAGATCTTGAGAAATAAGAATGATAAGACAACAAGAAAATGAATACACATTTCAGTTATGACAATTGACTCAGTGCATTGTGATTTTTTTTTGCATGATTGACCACTTTTGCTTTAATTATGTAAATGTGTGGGTAGATGTGAGCTGGATTATAATATAAACAGTGTTTTAGCTATGTGATCATCAAAAATGTTTGAAAAATACTGCACTTAGCTGTGAGTTGTCTGAGAACAGGGAAATATTGTCTATCTGACAATGGAAACTATTTCAGCTATTTTATCTATTTCTCTTGCAACCAACACTGTAACTGGAATGTTGTAGGTACTTAGTGTTTGTTGAATCTTAGGCAAGATTCAAGTAACAATTTTTTTTATATGTCAGTACAATTATTATTTGAAGAGTGATAAAGTTCCTAAAGCCATTAAACCTCAAGACAAAGATGTCATAAGCAATAAGGTTGAATTGTTTTTGTTGTAAGTGCCATCTAGGTAATTTTAAGGCTATCCATGAGGGAAAGAAATGTCAAGAAAAAGTTCTATCGTGATGGAGAGTGATATTAGAATGCATTATTGTAACTTGCTAGGTGATTATGTCGCTAGAGCTGAGCAGGCAGGGGCATCAAATCTAAGTAGAAATTTATTGAGGAAGTAGAAAACTGTCACCCATTGGAATAAAGTTTAGGAAATGAGGTTAAAACCCTAAGTTGCAGGAGAAATAGTAAGTGCCACCCCAGCATTAAGAAGATAGGGGCTTGGTAGCTATAGCAATGGGAAAGAAAAATTAAGTAGGCAATAGAAAGAAGCTAGATTCTCAGCTAAGTGACCAGAAAATGATGACGAAAATGGGGGAACAATGGAAAAGGGATGGCTAAAACTTATAGTGGGGTCAGACGTGGTTGTGGATAATCAGATAGATCTACATGAAGTTATTGACTCTGTCAAACAAGCACAGAACATATTGAGAAAACATAAAATCCATTTGTCTAATTCAAGCAAAGAGAATGGTAAAGGAAATACACAGCAAAAACAGGTTTTAGATAGCAAGTACATGGTAAGGAATGGAGAATGTTATTTATGGGTACTTTGCTACATGGCAGGCATGGTACTAAGCATTTATGTGCCTTACCCACATTTAATCCTGTAATAATTAGATACTGATTTCACCCCCTTTTTATAGTTGAAGATGCTGAAGTACAGAGAGATATAATTTGCTAAGGTCAAATTGTTTGAAGGCAGTGGAGTATTATGGTCAGGAAAAATGTCTGAGTGTATAAACTGACTCTCAATTACCAAACCACATTATCTTCATAGATATCATTCTGTATCCAGGATTATATTCCACATGCATTTTACAACCACATAGCTCTTTGAATTAAGTTTTTTTCAGTTGAAGTTAACTTATTTTTAAATCCCCAATTAGTCTCTTATAGCATTAACCAATTAGGCATATGTTTGAGACCAACTTGGCAGATTTCACTGTAATATAACAAGCCGGGGCTCTTATTATCCCTTCCATGTGTGTCCTTTAGAGCCTTAGATACAGCCTCTGGCTGACTTTGGATATTGATTCCATTTTGCTGCCAACATTCTTCAATTGATGTAGAAAATTCAGGCTGATCTATTAATATACCCAAGTCTGCCTTCTGCAGCATAGGCTTGAAGCAAATTTTTAAAGAACATATTTGCAGTCAGCTTTATTTCTAGACTTTTTATATAGGATCACCAACAATAGGTCCAAAAGAGAAAATAGATGCCTGTGTCATTCAAGACCCCTCATTCAGGGGTCTGAAATCTCATTCAGAATTTTGTGTTATAAAACCTTTCAAGCCAGCCATATCTTCCCTGTTATTTTATATAAACCTTTCATTCTATAACCTGGCCAAACTACCCTCTCTATTCTTTAAAATGCTTTTCATCTATTCATTGTTTATCTGAATTTCACTCATTTTTTAAAAACCAGATCATATTCCACCTCTGCTAATAGTCAACTACTTAGTGGTATCTTCCACAGCACTGATTAGAATTAGCACTCATTAGTAATTTTATTTTTGACTCCTTTATGTGGTTAGTGTATTTTTATTTGATTCTCTCTGTCTTAGTTCAAGTAGATTATAGACAGTCTCTTCCCTAACTTCTGTAGGATCTTGACACATGTATTGACATCACTGATTAACATAAACCATTGTACTTTGCACATGCCAAACATAAAATAAATGTTTTTTATTTGATTAGCATTTTTAAAAGTTATCAAATTATAATCTCACTAATAAATACAATAGCATATAGAGTACATTTATTGTAGGAATCTGAAGCTTAGGGACAAAGTAGATAATAATTTAGCAAATCATCTAGAGATTACATGTCTTGTTTAAAATGGAGAATCATTGCAGTGTAGGAATGCAGGTACAGAGCTGCCAGATCTTGATTTTTTGTTGTTGTTGTTGCTTTGTTTTGTTTTGTTTGAGTTGGAGTCTCATTCTGTCACCCAGACTGGAGTGCAGTGGCCGCTCCCGGCCACCGCAGCCTCGACCTGCTGGACTCCGGTGATCCTTCTGCCTCAGCCTTCCGAGTAGCCGGAATTACAGGCGTGCGCTACCACGCCCGGCTGATTTTTTTAAAAGACAAGGCAGAAATTCACATTTTATTGTGAAAATTCTTCAATGTTTAATATTTGCTGAGACAAATTTTAAACACTCTGCAAGTCAAAATAAACACATCTGCTGTCCCATCTATCAGCCCACACGTTTGTACCTTCTAGTATATGTGTATCTATCATTTTAACATGATGTTTAGAACACTTTATTCACAAGCATAAACATCATAATCTAATGTATTAACATACACTATTTGTTCCTACAGAACAGAATGTAACATAAAATAAAAAGGACCGAGCATTATTACAAAGTTTTATTTCATATGTATAGTTCAACAAGACTTTGTGAACAAATCAAAGATGTGTAATCATTAGACTGCTGCTTCCCTAGGTTTAGATTTCACTTCAATTCAGTCAACAATTATTGAATGTCTGCTTTGAGAGAGACCTCATGGTAGGTAACGTAGAGAACACAAAAAAGAGTAAAATACTTTATCCTCTCATATTTTCTTTGCCTATCTAATTTCTACATATTCCCGCAAAGTACAAATCTTATCCAACTTCTCTTGAATCTAGTTGAGGAGCAAAACAAATGGTCAAATAAACATAATACAAAATATACTTTAATAAGTTATTTCAAGGTGATACCAAAAATTATCTGGGTACACAAAAATTGCAAAGTAAAATTCTACTGGTTTCACAATAATTCAAAGCTTATAGTTCAAATTATCAGTCGCAATTTCAAGCACATAAAGCATATCCCTGCAAGGACAATGAAAAACAGCTATTCTAGATGCTGAAGATGGAGCTGTGAACAAGACTGACACATTTTCCTCTTCCTGGTACAACGTGACAAAGGCAGATAATAAGTAAAAATGATAATTTCTTTTGCTATCATTCAGTTGGCAAGAAATGCTTTGATGAAAGTAAAATACCAAGTGACCAGTAGGAATTGAAGTCAGCATTAGTTAGATTGAACAAGAAAACTTGCTTTGAGAAAGTAATAGTTGAGCTGAGAACTGGTGATGAAGGGTAACCAAAGATGTGACTATCAGGAAGCCAGGCAGAGGGTACAAACTTGCTATGCCCCATGAATGGAAAGAAAAGTGTGACAAGGACCAGAGTAAGCAGGAAGAAAGTGGTGGGAAAAGAAGGCAAATCACACTTGATCATGTTGTCTAGCATGAGAACTTTGGAAGTTATTTGAAACTTAGTGGGTGGCCATTGAAAAGTTTTAATCAAGGGACTGTTACTATATGGTTTACATATTTGAAAGATCACTTTAGTTTAAGTGGACTTGGTAGATGGTATTTTAACTATTGAGATTAAAAATGTTGGTAAGGGGAGCAACAGGATTGGAGGATATTAGCTTTTTTAGTGTGATAGTAACCCTCGAAATATCTGTGGCTTACAAAATTGTTTTTCATTCATGATACCTATCATCTACTAAATTGCAACTGTTGTAGAGCTGCTCTGTGTGTCATTTTAAACCACGATGAAGTTGAAGCAGTAGTCCCTATTTGAAATGTATTATTTCTCATAGCAGAGACAAAAAAACAAGATGTAGAGCTTTATTTTTTTTTAAGCTTCTACCCAGGTATAGTATAGTCATATTTACTCTCATTGGTCAAATCAAGTCACATGGCCAAGCATGGCAATGAGATAGCACTGGAGGCACTGCCAGTCAATCAGCAACATATTAGTGGGTGTTTTTTTTGTTTTTTTTAAACAGAGGTGCGTAGTTGGAGACAATAATGTAATTTGCCACAAGAGGTTAAGGTTTATATGGGGCAAAATTGTTAATGGGAGTATCTTCAGCAGAGTACAAGTCTCCAGTACTGGATCTATGTTATAAGAGAAAGGATAATCTGGTGTTTAACCTTGCTTTGCCACTAATAAACATGTGGGTCTGTGCAACTCACTTAGCCTACCTTGGATTCATTTTCTTGATCTGTAAAATAATAAGTTAGTACTAGAATCAGGCAAAATTATATTGGCTTTCAAGACATCCGTGTTCCCTTAATGATATAATTTTATACAAAAGTATATATTATGTGAATATGTATATTTTCTGGAGAAAGGATGCTCACCTCTTCAAAATCACTGGTACCTAAAGAAGAAGATTACAAACAACTAGAAAAAGAAATGATTTCTAAGATTCACAATGAGCTTTGAAATCTGCTTACATAACCTGTGAGAGTACATAGCACCCCCAAGTTTAATGAATCTCTTTTTTCCATTTCCATCTTTTTTGATGAAATCATACTAATTATAACCAAAAAAAATTACAAAGGAACAGCTAGTAGTCTCTAAACACCTGTCTAAAAAGTTTATATTAGCTCCATAGCATAAATCACCCTGTTATTTTCCATGAACAAGCACATATGACCACTTCTATAATGCATAATTAAAATCTTGCTCACTTTTTACAAAAAAGATCATGCAAATGAATTTGAATTGAACATATTTTCCACAACTTTTCCTCCACATATAACATATTATGAATATCCTTCCGGAATCGTATATATAGATCTAATTTATCTTCAATAGATTTATATTTGTTAACAGTGTGCATAAGCAGAGACCCAAAAAAACCCAAAATTATCTTTTGGAGGGCAGGCCCCTTGTAGTACATGTGGAATTTGTTCCTCTGGATCAGTCAACAAAAGTTTTAATCTGGAAGTTTTGAGAAGGTTGCATCACGATTTGTGAAAGAAACATTCCAAGCTGTGACAAAAAGGTTACTGGCTCTTCCATCATGACAATGCACCTAGCCACACTGTGCTAAGTCTTCTGCAGTTTTTGATCAAAAACAGCATGACACCTGTGCCTCGCCCTCCCTATTAACCTGATTTCACCCTGAGCAACTTTTTTTGTTTCTCTGGATGAAAAAAATCCTCAAAAGAATAGTTTTATTCAAGTGAAAGAGGTGAAACAAAAAAACAAAAGAAGCATTAAAAGGCATCAAAATTGATGAGTTTAAAAACTGCTTTGAGTAGTGGAAAAAGTGTCTTAATGGATGTATTGAAATCCTCAAAAGAATAGTTTTATTCAAGTGAAAGAGGTGAGACAAAAAAACAACAGAAGCATTAAAAGGCATCAAAATTGATGAGTTTAAAAACTGCTTTGAGTAGTGGAAAAAGTGTCTTAATGGATGTATTGAATCAAACAGAGAGTACTTTGAAGATGACTGAAATTTAAACATGTAAGAATAAATATGTAATTAGATTGACCAAGAAAAAGAGAGAAAAAGACCCAAGTAAACAGAATCAGAAATGCAAAAGATGAAACATAATGGACCCTGAAGAAATACAAAAATTTGTCAGTGATTACTATGCACACTTGTATGGAAACAAACATGAAAATCTAAATGAAATGGAGGTCTTTCTCACATCACACAACATCCCAATGTTGAAACAAGAAGAAAGTGAGATATTAAATAGACCAATAACAATCTAGGAAATTGACTCCATCATAAGAAAACTACCCATTAAAAAAGTCCTGGACCATAGAGCTTTCCAGTGGAGTTCTACAAAACATACAAGGAGGAGCTGATTCCAAGTCTATTGAAAGTATTCCAAGCAATCAAGAAGGATGGAACTTTACCCAAATCTTTTTATGAAGCTAACATCACAATGATACACAAACCAGTTAAAGAGTCAGAAAGAAAAAGAGCTACAGGCCAATATCCCTGATGAACACATATACAAAAATATTAAAGAAGATTATAGCAAATTGGATCCAACAACACTCTCAAAAGTCATCTACCATGACCAAATAGGCTTCATTCCCAGAATGCAGGGATGGCTCAACACCCACAAGACCATACATATAATTAAATATATCAGCAGATGAAAAAACATGATTATATCATTAGATGCAGAAAAAGCTTTCAATAAAATCCAGCATCCCTTCCTGATTAAAACTCCTTGAACCCCTAGGCATTGAGGGAACATACTTCAAAATAATAAGAGTCATCTACAATAAACCCACAGTCAACATACTGCTAAACAGACAAAAATTGGAAGCATTTCCCCTAAAAACCAGAATAAGACAAGACTGTCCACTCTCACCCCTGCTGTTCAACATGGTGTTGGAAGTCCAAGTTAAAGCAATCAAACAAGAGAAGGAAATCAGAAGTATCCAAATAGGAAAAGAAGAAGTCAAGTTATCTCTCTTTGCTGATGATATGATTCTATACCTCAAAAATCTGAGAGGATCTGTTAAAAACCCTCTTGAACTGATAAAGGACTTTGGCAAAGTCTTGGAGTACAAAGTCAACAGGCAAAAGACAATTGCATTTTTATACACCAACAACAAATATGCAGATAACCAAATAAAAGCACAAACCCATTAACAATAGCAACAAAAAAGATGAAATACCTCAGCATCTTTCTAACCAGGGAAGTGAAAGACCTTTACAATGAAAAATACAATTCACTGCTCAATAAAATCAAAGATGACAAACAAATGGGAATATATACCATGTTCATGGAGTGGAAGAATCAACATTGTTAAGATGTCCATCCTACCAAAGGTAATCTACAGATTTAACACAATAGCCATTAAATTGTCAGCATAATTCTTCTCAGACCTGGAAATGACAATACAGAAATTCAAATGGAAACATGAATGACCACAAATAGCCAAAGCAATCCTCAGCAAAAGAAACAAAGCAGAGGTATCACACTTCCAGACTTTAAACATTATTATAAGACTACAGTTATCAAAACAGCCAAGTGTTGATAAAAGAACAGGCATATAGACCAATGGAACAGGCTAGAAATTCCGGAAGCAAAACCTCAATTTCTCAACCAATTCATCTTGGACAAAGTTTCCACTAACAGCCACTCAGGAGAGGAGAACTTATTCAGTAAATAGTGCTGTGAAAACTGGCTGACCACATACAGAAGATTAAAACAAGACCTTTACTTGTCATCATACACAAAAATCAACTCTAAATGGACCAAAGACCTAAATGTAAAACCTCCAACTATAAGAACCTTAGAAAATGCAGGAGATACCCTATGGAAATTGGAACTGGCAACCAATTCCTGATCAAAACCCCAAATGCCCATGACATAACATATAAGATAGACAAGTGGGACCTCATCAAACTGTAATGCTGCTACAAAGCCAAAGAAATCATCAAGAGAGTGGGAAGACAGCCCACAGAATAGGCAAAAATTTATTTGTCAACTGTATATCTGCAAAGGCCTAAGGAACTCAAATGTGCTGAAAAGAAACAATCAAACCTACTAAAAAGTGGGCAGAAGATATGAATAGACATTTCTCAAAAGAAGACATATGAGCAGCCAACAAATACATGAAAAGAATACTCAATCTCACTAATCATCAAATAAATGCAAATTAAAACTACACCGAGATACCACCTAACTCCAGTAGGTATAGCCACCAACAATAATTCAGAAAACAACAGATGCTGGAGAGGATGTGGGGAAAAGGGCACACTTATAAACTTTTGGTGGGAGTGTAAACTAGTACAACCTCCGTGAAAACAGTCTGATGCCTAAAAGATCTAAAAATTGACCTTCCATACCACCCAGCAATTCCCCTTCTGAGAATATACCCAGAGGAACTCAGATCACTCTGTGAAAAAGATACCTGCACACACATGTTTATCGCAATATTATTCACAATAGCAAAAACATGAAACCAACCCTGCTTCCCATTGAAAGTAGACTGGATTAAAAAATATGGTACATATACACAATGGAATATTTTGCAGCCATAAAGGACAAAATTATGAACTTCACAGCAACTTGGATATATAGAGTCTGTAGTACTCAGTGATTTCTTACAGAAACAAAGAACCATATATTCTCCCTCGTAAGTGGACCCTGAACAATTATCATAATACTACAAGAAAGGGATTGGAAACTTCCAGTGAATGGGGAAGGGGTGCATGCTTTTTCAGTAATGGTACCTGATCTCAAACCAGGTGAAGTGGGGACCAAAGTGAGGGCCAAACTTTACCTGTACAATGACCATTTGTATACCTAACCTTGAATTGTACTCTATAACTTTAAAATAAAAAAATTTTTTTTAAATACATTCAGTGACAGACACATCTTTTACAGCATCCAGTCATGAACATAACTCATACGATGTGCAACAGTGACAAACACATTTTATACAACATGTACCCTGTGAGTAAAATATTCATAAAACATTCACCCAGTTTTAAAAATATTTTGTAAAACATGCAAGCAGTTGCAAACACATCTTATTCAACATGCACCCAGTTATGGACACACCTCATACAAGGTGCAACAATGACAGACACATTTTATACAACATGCACTTAGTAACAGACACATTTCATACAAAGTACACCCAGTTAGTGAAACATTCATACAACATGCACTGAGTGACAGACGCATCTTATGCAACATGTACACAGTTATGAACACCTCTCGCACAACTTGCAACAGTGACAGACACATTTTATACAATATGCATCCATCCAGTTAGGGAAACATTCATAAAACATGCACTCAGTGAAAGACCCATCATACCACCTGCACCTAGTTATGAACACATCCCATACACCATGCAACAGTGACAGAGAAATATCTTATACAACATGCACCCTTTTAGAGAAACATCCACACTTTCAGTTATGAACACATCTCAAAAAACATACTCAATGAAGGCATATCTTATACAACATGAACCCAGGTATGAACACATCTAATAAAACTTGCAACAGTGACAGACACATCTCATTAAAAAAAGAATAATGCATAACTTTTTATAAATAAATTCTGGGTCTTTTTGGTGCCCTACATATATACTGTGATGCATTTGACCATTGCCTTTTGAAGGACTTAAGCTTTTCTTCATAAAATTTTCATTATAAACATGTTATGCAAATACTTTTTTATGTAATTCTTTACCTGCATGTCTTTATTTCTTATGGCAATTTTTTTAAAAAGTGAGATTACTTTGCTGTTTTCTTGGTGTGGTAGATATCATGGTGCACCACACAGATCTCCTCTCCGGGACTTTGGCACTTATTTCCCAAGTATCAGGAATATTGATGACTGACTTCTTTCAGAGTTCCTCTCTGGTACTCGACCTTGGCTAAAGAGAACTGAATAAACCAAGGTCAGGATCCTTTCTAAGAGGCATTCCACATCTAATGATTGGTTGATACAAACGTATAAAGGGCTAGTGTTTGCTCCAAATTCTAACAACTCTAAAAGGCTATCCCAACTCCAGATTTTCTGTTATGATTGTCTGGGCCTTTGTTGCAACTGTAGCAAAATTCAACCTATCTCTTTGTTCAATTCTGCTTCTTTCATTCCCCCATAGGTACTTTTCCTGAGAATATTCCCCAATAGACTTGCTGTATATTAATCCCACCAATCTCCATTGCAGCTCCCCAGAGAATATAGCTGGTGACTGTGGCAGATTCATTTTTGCAATGACTGCTCAGATCTCTCTGACAATCAGGAAGTCAAGCCTAATAACATTGCCCTCGAGACTTATCAACAGTGGTATTATTTCTATAGAATAAAGCGTCCTATGTCACAGACTTCCTCAGCAACACTATGTTTATCTGATTGAAATGAGTCTTCCATAACGAAAATTTACCACAATGAATGATTTGTTCACTATGTTCCAACAGTAATCAGCTTCTATAATCAAAGTGCCTTTCTATAGGACACTTGCATAACTCATTCACTCAATATGAGATTTCTTCAGAGAGCTTAAGTGTTACTGCTTACCACAAATGAAGTAAATGCTTACAAAGTACTTTCAATGGCAGAATTTCTGTCTACTAGGTAAACAAAACTAAAGGTCAAAATTTTTGTGATTACTCCCATTTTCTGTGCACCGCTAGGTCCAATTTTTTCTAAAACACCAATACTATTTTCCAGAGTTAGACAATTAAATAGAGACTTTCCAAGCAATCCATTCCTGTAGCAGCCTTTCAAGGTATCCCCAGTTCTTCTGTCAAGGCAACATACAGAGGCACACAGCAGGAGGACTTGTGAGAGGAAGGAAGACAAGAGGGAAAAAAAGTAGGTGGAAAGAGAAAACCCACTTACAAGCAATAATAAAAATAAACTCCAGATTGCTTTTTCTGTAATTGAATATCTAGCAATAACTTTGTCAAAATATTTGATATTTCAATAGACATGCTTGATTTGAGAAGCTTCTATAACCACCAAATTCTACCCTTTAAAAGGTAAAAATAATACAAAATAACTGCATCCAGAAGCATATGAGATGTGCTTATGAAAATCAACACAGGAATATGGAATAATAACTGAAGTGTTATAAAAAAAGACTTTATGAGATTTACTTTAAGTGGGTAAGAGGAGGCCAATGTGGTAAGAATATATGTTAAGTTGATAAGCTTCCTTGTAATGTGCTGACAATAAATCACTATTTAATTTTGTCCATGTCAGAAAAAATGTGAAAAGAAAATGTTTACTGAGCTTTAAGCTATTCCATGTGGTGCACAGAAATACAATACATCGATTTCATTACCTGAAAGTAAGTGATTGACATTTTGAGTGTCAGTTTGAAATATGGCTGCAACAAATCTTATCCAATTAAAGAATCTTCCCACCCCCAAAGAACAATTTTTTGCAGCTCTATTCTGAGGGATTTCATTGCGCTTATGATCAAGTCCATGGCAGCAAGTGACATTAAAGTTCTCCTTTATTGTCTGCATCGTGCCTTGCTAATTAGCTGAACTTCACCCTGGGGAAAGCTGTCTATTCGGGGTAAGGGAAGTTATTCCTTCTCAGTGCCAGCTTGCTTCTAATTCCTTCCTGAAAAGAAAGTGTCAGTCATGCTAAATTGTATTAAATTAGGTGTGATGGTTTAAAACAGCACACAGTCTCCCTAAAGCTCAACTAAATCACTCAAATTCTCACTTCTTTCTTGAGTCCCAGATTGCGGTTTTAAGTCATGTCTGAGAAGTGTCACTGTAGGGAATTAAATGGCGTGTGTGTCCAAGGTCACCTAACTTAATTTTCTGACCACATGTTATAATCATTGTCAAGAGGAATTAAATGCCACTGTCTGTATGGAGCTCTCCTAGGAACAAGCCAGAACAATTAAGCTTGGCATGGCTTTTTAGTAGAATTTTGAAGCAGGCAATATGGTTGATCACATACATGAGCATAGGGATGAAATGTAAAGTCTTCATTAGTTTGAATTTGACTCGTGGGAATCACTAATAATTCATACTACAGACTTTCTCTCATCTTTGAAGAAAGAATTGGTAAGGAAAGTAACAACCCAAACCGATTTCACAGAGCAAACTTGGTTACATAAGGAACTGTGCTTTCCAAACACATACATTCTTTTATGTATGAATTCACATATTCAACCTTAGTTCTAAGTGTTCACTGAATGTCTTCAATGTTGATATAGGGGTATTCTAGGGCCTAGAAGGATATAAATAGAGTGACACAATTACAGTCTTTAAGATACTGGTCATTTAATTAGAACTTTATAGATATTTTCTGTTAGTAAAATTGGGTTGAACTTGTAGAACATATCCTTTCAAAGGTTTTTTGGCTTGTTTACTTTTGGTTTTAAAGTTTGTTTTGCAGAACAGAATTTTGTTTTTCATTTTAACCCAAATAGCCTTATTGCATCTTATCTTTAAAACTAAGTACAAGAGATGTATTATTTGTTGTTATTATCTTAATTTTATAGGTGTGACTAACCAAATCCAAGGTAAACAACATTCAGCAAATGTCCAGTTATAGGTGTACATATCACAGTTCCAGAACATATCACAGTTCTAGGCATAAAATAGGCACTCAATTATTTAACAAATACAACACATTTGGAAGAAAAAATACTATAAATGTTAGCGTCAACTAGTTCAATTTAACCTACAGAGATTTTCTCAGTTTATTTTCCATAACACACTTTCAACTTTCTCAGAATTTTTATTTTATCTTATGTCCTGGTCTCTCCATGTCATCTGGGTAAGCATGTAAAAGAGATGCCAATATTAGGAAAGGAGACATTGCAGCATGTAACCTCAGTATTATTAGAAAATATATTCTGTCTTTGTAAGTGTGACTTTTGTACTACAGTAGCAAAAGCAAACCCACTTTTATTTTTAATAAGAGATGGGGTCTTGCTATGTTGTCCAGGTTAGTCTCAGTCTCCAGGCCTCAAGCAATCCTCCAGCTTCAGTCTGTATTAAAGGGATTATAATTCCATCTGCCACTAAAGCCACTTTCAAGTTAGCCTATTTCTGCACAACTAAAATGTTAAAGTATTAATTTTCTACTAAGATTATTAAAAATGAAGTCACGGGTATTTATACTTTATACATTCATCAGTCTGCTCATCTATTTATCCATTTTTCCATCAGTCTATCTGTCCATCCAGGAGACTAGGATATAAAATTCACCAGAAGAGTTATAGTTGACAGTAGGTAAAGAGGGCAGCTTGAGATTAATAAATAACTTGATGGAAAAGAAAAAATTACCTCTAGGATAAAGTATTTTGATAGCTTTATGAAATCTAAATCAATAAGGATTTATTAATGAATGAATAAATGAATTAGAACTTAAACAGAATCTTAAAATAGAAAAAGATGGAAACTTAATACATTTTAAGGTAGAAACAAATGTAAGCAGTACTGCTTGTACTTAGCTAAGTAAACCAAGGTGACTGGGAGACTGCGTGTGGTCTAGATGAACAGGAGTTTAGAGAATGTGAAGGAAATCAATAACCATTAATACTGTTTCAAAAAACAGGGTCACAGGTTTTTTAACTCTCCCATTAGCAGTGAGAATCTGTAGACCCTTTCCTTGAAACAGGGAAAGCGTGTGACTGCTTTGACCAATATAATACAGTAGAATTAATGATAGGAGATTTTCAAAGCCAGGTCGTGGGAGACTATACAGGTTCTACCTGATTCTGTTAGAATGCTTACTCTGGTCAATGCCAGCCGCAATGTAAAAAGTATGCTCTGAGCCTGTGGTGCTAGAGAGGTCATGGATAGGCACTGGTGTTGATACCGAGTGAACACCGGCATCAATTGCCAGTCAAAGTATGCTAACTTTTATGACTAACCCAGGTAGCCCCTGCTGACATCTTACTATAACCAAGTGAGAATTGCCCTTCCCAACTTTCTGATCCACAAATAGTGAACAAAATAAAATAGTTGTTATTCTACATCACAAAGTTGGTGTACCATTTTATCAGCTGTAATAGTAACTAGAACAGCAGAAATATGATACCAAACTATGGGATCCAAACTCACATAAATATTGAATATCTGGCCAGTTTGAATTTATCATGCCAGTGAATCAACAGGTAAGGAAGAAGTTTTATTCTACTGACTGGGTGATTGATCCCAGTTTCAGGGGAAATTGGAATGCTTTCTACAATGGAAGTGAGAAGAAGAATGTCTGGAGTGGAGAATGTCTCCTCAGGTGCATCTTTGTCCTAGGGTAGAAATCAACGACAACAACCCAACACAGGCAGCACTGCTAAATGCCTAGACCTTTAAGAAATGAAAGTTTGAGTCACCCAACAGGTGAGAAACCATGACCAGCTGAAGCACTTGCAGAAGAAAAGATATTGTTGGATGGGTAATAGAAAAAGAAAATTTCAAATACCAGCGGAAATCAGTTATGGACATTTCTTCTTTATTTTCTGTGAATACTTACAAGCAGATAAGAATCAATTCTCTTCCTCTACCACCTCCTCCTATCTAACACAAGTTTATTAATACGAGTTAAGCTTATATTTTATTATTTAAATTACAAAATATCAAAAGGGGAGAGTGATTCAGCTAGAAGAACTATCACTTAAAGATAAATGAATGGACTAGATGGTCTTTTTTTAGGGAGCAGGTTGGCCTGTGTTTGGTTGCATGAGAAATAGTTGCATCATGTTAAGTGGGAATACTATTTGGCTATTGTATTTATTTGGAAGTTTTAAGAACGGTTTAAAAATATGGTTTAAGAATGCTTCAACTATGGTGCCCAGTTGTCAGGGTATAGACTGGAGCAGCTTTGTACCATGTCAGCTTACTTAACTTGAAGCTACATTTCCCAGAGTTCACTTTCTATATGGTCCCCAGTAGGCCACAAAAGACATTTGCTGAAGTTTGGGAAAATGAATTGCAGCAGCAGTCATCTTTCTATCCCATCAGATCTCCTTCTTCAGCTTCTCTGAATTCTGGGTCAGGAGCATGAACAGTTATGGAGGAAGACACCCACCTTATTGTGCAACCACCTGCATTACCATGATTGAGGTTGTAAGAGACAGGCATGGGTACCAGTTCGTTTTCAGGAGTCCCTGTTTGTCTCCATGGATTCCAGCTGATTCTAGCTTTTCCTTGCTTCACCCTACACATAACTATATTTCCTTTCCAACTGCCAGCCTGATGACTCCAGGAAAGCACCTGATGCAGACGTACCAGAATGCTGTTACACTAGATTGCCCAAGCAGTTCCCACAATTGCATAAAGTATAATTCCTATATAAATTCATTATTCTGTAATAATCATGGAGATTATGCTTCTCTCATAAAACCCTGACTGATACAACTTCAAAACTTATGATAGTAGTTTGATAAAGAGAATTCTGGATTTGTTTTTCTCCTGTCTGTATCATTGACTCACTAACTGCATTGTGGAAAATCTCTTTGCCTCAGTTTCTTCATTTAAAAAATGACAACACAATTCATCTAAAAAATATGCATACATCATACATAGTATGTGTTCTTCTTCTTTTTTTTTTTTTGTATCTTCAGTTTTGATCTGTCTAATTCCAGTCCTTTTCTGGGGTTTCCTTTACACCATTATTCTTCCTGCGTCTTAAAAACATCATGTTCCAAAAGAAGTAAAATTTTGTTTCCTTTTGCTTTTTTTTTTTTCTGAGTTGGAGTCTCACTCTGTCACCCATGCTGGAGTGCCATGACAAGATCATGACAATCATAGCTCACTGCAGGATTCAGGTGATCCTTCCACCTCAGCCTCCTGAGTAACGGGACTACAGACAAACACCACAATGCTCAGCTAAATTTTTTGGTTTTTGTAGAGAAGCCTCCCAAAGTGCTGGAATTATAGGCGTGAGCTACCACACCTACCTTCCACCTTTTACAAAACTGTCAGTTGTATCACTCTTTTACCAGTAATTCAGACCTCAACAAATTAATTCTGCAAGTTATTACATGCATCCTTTGAATTTGGGACATGATAGAGCAAAATCTCTCATGTGCATTCTTTCTCCATTATCTCTTCTCCCCAGGTGTCATCCTTCAATCACAGTCCAAATCTGGTTTCTTCCATGAATCTTGCTTAAAATTTCCTTGATACACTCCTGTATCTGCCAAGCAACTCTACCTCATTATGGTCCTTTATTATTTTGAAATCCATAACATAGTTTTTATCTTTTATGTAAAATTTATTGTATTCTGCCCTACAAATTATTGTTTTGTATATCTGTTACTTGTCTTTCTACCTTCATCCCACAGGACTAGGGACCACATTTCATCCTCCATGAGGGAGGCACTAAATAAATATTTGTTGAATGAATGGATGGATGAATAAATATAGGAGATGTGGAAGAAGAAGAGAAGTTTAAAAATAGAATGAGTAGAGTACATTGTGATGTGAAGTGGGTAAATGTTGTGTCATGCCATGTGATGAATGAGGAATGAAATTATGGAAAGATACCAGCTGTCTTATCTCTTGTTCCACAGAGAGAAAAAATAAGTGTGTCTATTTCTGCTTTCCCAAAGTAAATAAAACATCTCTTCCCCCCAGACTGGAGAAAAACATGATTAGAATTTACAAAAACAGAAGAAGATAAACATCAGGTATCAATGTACAAAAATATGTAGCAACTCAGATCAAACTAGAATTTATATAAAAGACTAAAAATAAGCTCCATTTGTAAGTGACAAGATACAGAAATTATGGATCCTCTTCCCTCATGAAGTTTGCACAAACATATGTACCTTCAATGAATTATGGAATGACCATAGGCTGTCTTAAACCTGATCACCTCTGATTTAAACATGAAAAAATGTATTTACGGATTCCTGCTGACAAGAGTAAGAATAACACTGAAATTCTCACTCGGCTTTGTGAATGTCATTTTCCCACCTCTCTGTCCATATGACATACATTCAATGTGTTCCTGGGCCAGCCTCTCTCTCTTAAGACTATATTATAATATTTGCCCACCCTATAAGAGGGTGACTGTATATGGAGTGATTTACTATGTTGTTCTTTTCACCATGAGTTTACATCATTAAAATGATTAAGAGTATACTGTACATAACTGTCATATACCAATTAGTATTATTTTTTCAGGTACAACCTTAATGAAGCTGAACAATGTTTTTTATTTTCCATTTCCAAGGCCTCAGACCAAGACCTTACCTCTGGTTCTGGGAAAGCAAGGTTATAGAGACACATCCTTCAACAAAATGATGTCAAGACTGCCAAATTCCCTAAGGGCACATGCACACTGAAATAGGTCCTCCACTGAGCTAGAAGATATGCCCCAATCTGTTTGTCAAGGCTACAAAACATTGTAAATTTGGAAATAAGGACAAAGCCTCAGACCTACAGAGATTATACCTGCCACAAATTAATGACATTTCTTTAACATATGGTACCTTTGAGTGGTTAGAACAAACCAAGTAGATATTATATTCTGTTTTGGAAAACCTGAATGTGACCTTGGACTATGTTATGATAGTGTTAGTCTCAATGGTATCTGGGAAACTAAACCATTTCTACAACTACTTTTCTGAAGTTTACTTGTGAACATTCCTCTGATCCTCTCTAGAATGTTACCTATTTTCTCTTTAATATTCTCCTCTTTAATACTGGTTATACAACTTAAGTCTATAAATATGCTCATCTCCTCACTCCCTATCATTAAAAAAGACAAAAACAAAAAACAAAAGCACCAAAAAAGACAACCAAACTTTTCATGCTATTTCCAGTCTCAATTCCCTTCAGCATCTCTCAGAGATGTCTTTGACTGTTTTTTCATTCTGCCCCTTTATCACTCATTTTTTTCTTGACACTTTGAATTGTGTCTTTTGTTCTAAATATCCTACTAAAAGTCCTCTTTCTAAAAAAAACATATTTTTTATTATAAAATTGTGGGGTACAGTTAAAGGTTAGCTATACAAATGTGCATCATTCAGGCACCCCTGTTAATAAGGGGTGTCTCCCCTTCCCCAGACAGATGTTGACTACCATTAGTCCCACCTCCCTTCCCCTCCCTACCTCCCCCATAGTTTCCCACCACTGTCAGCCCATTTTTTTATAGTATTATGATAGATGTTCAGGGTCCACTATATGAGTGAGAACATGTGATACTCAGATCTTTGTTTCTGTGAGAGATCACTCAGTATTACAGACTCAAGTTCCATCCAGATTGCTGCAAAATTCATGATTTTGTTCTCTTTTATGGCTGCATAGTATTCCATCATGTATATGTACCACACTTTTTAAATCTAGTCCTCTTTTGATAGACAGCATGATTGGTTCCAAATTCTTGCTATTGTGAACAATGCTGTGATAAACATACATGTGCAGGTATCTTTTTGATAGAGTGATTTGTGTTCTTCAGGGTATATTCCCAGTAGTGGAAATGCAGGGTCATATGGGAGGTTGATATTTAGAGCTTTCAGGAATTGCCACACTGCTTTCCACAGAGGTTGCACTAGTTTGCACTTCCACCAACAGTGTAGAAGTGTTCCCTTTTCCCCACATCCTCTCCAGCAACTGTTATTTTCTGAGTTATTGATAATGGCCATTCTGACTGGAGTTAGGTGGTTTCTCAGTGTGGTTTTGATTTGCATCTCCTTGATGATTAGGTTGAACATTTCTTCATGTGTCTATTGGCTGCGTGGATGTCTTCCTTTGAGAAGTGTCTGTTCATATCTTTTGCCCACTTTATAATGGGATTGTTTGTTTTTTCCTCTCAGCATGTTGAAGTTCTTTGTAGAACCAAGATGTCAAGTCTTTGTCGGGCCTGGAGTTGGCAAATACTTTTTCCCAGTCTGTGGGCTGTCTCCCTGCTCTCTTGATGGTTTCTTTGGCTTTGCAGAAGCTTGTCAGTTTAATGAGGTCCCACTAGTCTATCTTATCTACTATGGCCTATGGGCTTTGGGTTTTGTTCAGGAATTGGATGCCAGTTCCAATTACCATGAGGGTATATCCTGCATTTTCTAAGGTTCTTATGGTTTCACGTCCTGCATTTTCTAAGGTTCTTATGGTTTCATGTTTTACATTTAGGTCTCTGATCCATTTAGAGTTAATTTTTGTGTATGGGGACAGATAGGGGTCTTGTTTGAATCTTCTGCATGTGGTCAGCCAGTTTTCCCAGCATCCTTTACTGAATAGGTTCTCCTCTCCCCAGTGGTAGGTGGTGGAGGCTTTGTCGAAGATGAGTTGGGTGAGAAATTGAGGTTTAGCTTCAGGAATCTCAATTCTATTCCATTGTTCTATGTGCCTGTTTTTGTACCAATACCAAGCTGTTTTGATTATTGTAGCTTTATAGTAAAGTTTGAAGTCTGGTAATGTGATACCATATTTTTTTTTTTTTTTTTTTTTGGTGAGGATTGTTCTGGCTCTTCTTGGTCATTTGTGTTTCCATATGAATTCCTGTATTGTTTTTTCTATGTCTGAAAAGAATGTTGCTGGTAATTTGATGGGTATTGCATTAAATCTATAGATTGCCTTAGGTAGGATGGACATCTTCACAGCGTTGATTCTTCCATTCCATAAGTGTGGGATATTTTTCCACTTGCTTCTCTCATCTTTGATTTCTTTGAGCAGTGTTTTGTAGTTTTCATTGTAAAGGTCTTTCACATCTCTGGTTAGGAAGATGCCAAGGTATTTAAATTTTTTTTGTGGCTATAGTGAATGGAATTGTGGTTTTCATTTGGGTTTCTGTTTTTTTATTATTGGTGTAAAGAAATGCGATTGTCTTTTGTACATTTATTTTATATCCTGAGACTTTGCCAAAGTCCTTTATCAGTATAAGGAGGTTTTTGACAGATTCTCTGGGATTTCTTTTTTTTTTTTTGAGTTGGAGTCTCACTCTGTTGCCCAGACTGGAGTGCAGTGGCCGCTTCTGGCCACCGCAGCCTCGTCTGCTGGGCTCCAGCGATCCTTCCGCCTCAGCCTTCCGAGTAGCCGGAATTACAGGCATGCGCTACCACGCCCGGCTGATTTTTTGATTTATTGTAGACATGAGGTCTCGTTGCCCAGGCAGGCCTCGAACCCGCAGGCTCAGGCGATCCACTCACCTCAGCCTCCCAAAGGCGCGGGATTACAGGCTGAGCCACCGAGCCCGGCTTCTCTGGGATTTCAAGGTACACAATCATGTCATCTGCAAAGAGAGATAACTTGACTTCCTCTTTTCCTATTGGATACCTCCGATTGCCTTCTCTTCTCTGATTGCTCTAGCCAGGACTTCCAATACTATATTGAACAGGAGTGGTGAGAGTGGGCATCCTTGTCTTGTTCCAGTTTTCAGGGGAAATGGTTCCAATTTTTGTCCATTTAGGAGTATGCTGGCTGTGGGTTTCTCATAGGTGGCTTTTACTATTTTGAGGTATGTTCCTCGTATGACTAGATGTTCGAGGGTTTTTATCAAGAAGGAGTGCTGGATTTTATCAAAAGCATTTTCTGCTTCTAATGATATAATCATGTGGTTTTTGTTTTGATATTTGTTGATGTATTTAATTACATTTATGGTTTTACGAATGTTGAACCAGCCTTGCATCCCAGGGATGAAGCCTACTTAGTCATGATGAATGATTGAGATGTATTGTTGAATCTGATTTGCTAGGATCTTGTTGAGAATTTTAGCATCTATGTTCATCAAAAGATATTGGCCTGTAGTTCTCTTTCTTTGTTGGATCTTTACCTGGCTTGGGTATCAATGTGATGTTAGCTTCGTACAATGATTTGGGGAGAGTTCCATCTTTTTCAATCGCCTGGAATATCTTCAGTAGGATTGGTATCAGCTCCTCCTTAAACGTCTTGTAGAATTCTGCTGGAAAGCCATGTGGACCAGGGGCTTGTTTTTGTAGGTAGTTTTCTTATTATGTAGTCAATTTCCTTGATTGTTATTGGTCTATTTAGGGTCTCAATTTCTTCTTGTTTCAACCTAGGCAGGTTGTGTGAGTCAGAAAGTCCTCCATTTCCTTAAGGTTTTCAAGTTTGTTTCTATACAAGTGTATGTAGTAGTCTTTAATGATATTTTGTATTTCTTCAGGGTCAGATGTGACTTCATCTTTTGTTTTTCTGATGGGTTTATTTGGGCTTTTTCTCTCTTTTTCTTGGTCAGTCTAGCAGGAGACCATCAATCTTATTTATCCTTTCAAAGAACCAGCTTTTTGTCTCATTGATTTATTTGTATTATCTTATTGTCTTCTATGACCCGGATTTGGGCTTTTATTTTGGTGATCTGGATTCTTCTGCTGAAATTAGGGTTTTTGTGGTTTTGCTTTTCCAGCTTCCTTAGGTGGCTTGTTAGGCTATTAATTTGTGATTCTTCCATTTTCTTCATGTGTGTTTGCAAGGATATAAATTCTCCTCTTACTACAGCTTTCGTGGTGTCCTAGAGATTTTGATAAGATGTTTCTTCATTTTCATTTGTTTCCAGGTAGCTTTTAATCTCTGTTTTGATTCTATCATTGACCCAGAAGTTGTTCAGAATCATGCTGTTTAGTGTCCATTTCTTTGTGGGTTTTAGGGGGACCTTGTTGGTGCTGATGTTTATTTTTATTCCACTGTGGTCTGAGAAGGTACATGGTAAAATTTCAGGTCTTTTAAATTTGCTTATATTTGATTTATGGCCAAGAATGTGTTCGATCTTAGAGTACATTCCATGTGGTGATGAGTAGAATGTATATTCTGTGTTCTTTGGATGGAGTGTTCTGTAAGTATCAATTAAGTTCATTTGGTCAAGTCACATTGAGGTTTTGGATCTCGTTGCTGATTTTTTGTCTTGATGATCTGTCTAGGGTTGTGAGTGGGGTGTTGAAGTCCCCAGCTATGATGGTGTTTGAGTCGATATCTTTTTTTAGTTTACCTAGAAGCTGCTTTATGAAAGTTGGTGCTCCTATGTTGGGTGCATATATGTTTAGGATGGATATTTCTTGTTGATGGATTGAACATTTTATCATTATATAGTGGCCTTCTGTATCTCTTTTGATTTTTGATAGCTTAAAGGGTGTTTTGCCTGAGATTAAGATCACACCTCCTCCTTTCGTTTGTGTTCCATTCACCTGAAAATTTGTTTCCCATCCTCTTACTTTGAGTCTGTGAGTGTCCTTTCTAGTGAGGTGAGTCTCTTGAAGGCAATAAATTGTTGCCTGGTGATATTTTATCCATTGTGCCAATCTATGTTCAGTGGTACATTTAGTCCATTCACATTCAAGCTAATTATTGAAATGTGAGAGTTGAGGGGTATCATAATGTTCTTACAGAGTTGTTGTTCTTTCTGTTTGTGTTGTCTTTCTTCTGGTTCTGGAGTTGGTTCATGTGTGTTTTTAATCTTTTGCCTGTACTCTTGTGAAGAACATTGTTGTACTTTTTTCCTTTTCTCCTGTTTTTTTTTTTTTTGTTTTTTTGTTTTTTTGTTTTTTTTGAGTTGGAGTCTCACTCTGTCACCCAGACTGGAATGCAGTGGCCACAGCCTCGACCTGCTGGGCTCCAGCAATCCTTCCACCTCAGCCTTCCAAGTAGCTGGAATTACAGGCATGCGCTACCACGCCTGGCTGATTTTTTTGATTTATTGTAGAGATGAGGTCTTGCTGCCCAGGTGGGTCTCGAACCCATGGGCTCAGGCAATCCACTCACCTCAGCCTCCCAAAGGCGTGGGATTACAGGCTGAGCCACCGATCCTGGCTTCCTTTTCTTCTGTGTTCAATACTTTCTTAAGTGTTTCTTATAGAGGTGGTCTGGTGGCAGCGTAGGTTCTTAGAGATTGGATATCTGGGAAAGATTTCCATTTTCCCTCACTGATGAAGCTTAGCTTGGCTGGTAGGTTATTCTCAGTTGAAATTGTTTATCTTTTAGAACTTTGAAGATAGGGCTCCAACCTCTCCTAGCGTGGAGGTTTTCTGTAGATAAATCTGCTGCTATTCTAATTGATCTTCCCTGATAGGTAGTCTGTCCTGTTTCTCTTGCTGCCTTTAGGATTTTTTCTTTTATACCTACTTTGTTTAGGTGAATTATTATGTGTCTGGGAGTTGGTCTTCTCATTTGTTGTCTTGCAGGGGTTCTCTGAATCTTTTGTGTTTGAATTTTTGCATCACTGATGAGATGAGGGAAGTTTTCTTGAATAATTTCATGAAATGTTTGTTCCAGTGTGGCCTGTATTTCTCTCTCTGCCTCAGGAAGGCCAGTTACTCTTAGCTTCAGTCTCTTGAAGTAATCATTCGTTTCTTGAAGGTTTTGTTCAGTCTTTTTGAGCTTCTTTTCTATGTTTTTGACAGTTTGGGTTAGTTCTGTGTTTTGGTCTTTGAGCTCTGATTTTTTCTTCTGCTTGGCTAATTCTGCTTTCCATGCTTATTAATTTGTTATTTATTTCCATCACAGTATTCTTTACTGCTGTTATTTCTGACATCAGCTCCTTCCTATTTTCCTCGTCTCTCCTCAATTTTTTTATTCTCTCTATTAATGTCTTGATGTCTGGGTTTGTTTCATGTGACCAGTCATACTGGGGGCTCTTCATTGTTTGTGTTCTGAAGTCTGTTTTCTCAGTATCTGACCTCCCGGGGTCTGTGTGAGACTAAAACTCCTCTTTTTATCTTTCAGCTTTCTTTTCCTGACATTGGCCATGGGCTGGGATCTTAGCTCATTTGAAAAGTTCATATTTAAAAGATATGAACCAAAGGCATGGTGCCAGGCTTTTCTGCACAAGAAAAATATTCTGGGTTTAAAATGCTACAGAACATAAAGTTTGTATACACATATACATAACTGATTTACAACAAAGGGAGCCCCACTCCCCCAAAAATGATTATTTTTTGGAGGATGAATACGTTATAGTACAGGGTTCCCCTGCTAGATAAGTATTCTAGGAAGCCATCAGCTTCAGTGTACCAGCTAGCATTGTTGTGAGAGACAGTTTGCAGAAGAAATGTCCCAAGTTGTGGCAAACAGGTGACTGGTTCTTCTACCATGACTATATACCTACTCACACTGTACTGAGTGTTCAATAGTTTTTGACCCAAATTGTCCTGACTCTCTTGCCACATCCTCCCTACTCACCTGATCTCATCCTGTGTGAGTGACCTTTTTTTTTGTTTCCTTGGATGAAAAATAAGTCCTCAAATGGAAACGTTTTGCCTATGTGGAAGAGGTGAAACAAAAAATGGCATAAAAATTGACAAGTTCAAAAACTGTTTTGAGCAGTGGAAAAAGTATCTTGACTTGTATTTTATATCAGAGAGTACTTTGAAGGTGACTGAAGTTTAAACATGTAAAAATAAATACACAATTTTTTTTATGAAACAAGACTTCATTACAAATATTACTAATTTAAGAAAACTTTAGGTATGCATATACCACTGTAACTATTGTTGTTAAATACAAGATTTTTTAATAAATAAATTCTGAGTTTTTTGTGGTCCCCCCTTGTATAACTCAATGCTAAGTTTTAGGAGATCCTTCTTGACACAATCTTCAAACTCTTTCTCCTGTGGACCAGGCATGAATGGTGTGGATCTCTTTCTATTAAGTAGGTTATTACAGGTTTTTACCCTAGCAACTAAGGATCATCCTGAATGTTCACTGTCATGAAGCACATTGTACACTAATATGCACCATATGCTATTTCTCTATGGTGAATTTTGTTGACATTATCTGATTGCATGCTTGATGACTTGGCTGTAGATGTTCCATAACTTAAATTTTTTTTTATTATAAAGATGTGGGGTACAATTCAGGGTTAAGTATACAAATGTTGATTATGCAGGTACCCTTATTGATGAATTATGCCCCTCCCTCCCCTAGCAGTTTCCCTCAACTTCTAACTCCTCCCCTGATAGTTTCTCACTACTGCCAATTCCTTTCTTATAGTATTATAATTGTTCAAGTTCCGCTTATGAGTGAAAACATATGGTACTCTGTTCGTTGTTTCTGTGATAGATCACTGAGTGTGATAGACTCCAAATCCATCCAAGTTGCTGAGAAATTCATATGTTTGTCTTTCTTTACGGCTGCATAATATTCCATTGTGGCGGAAATGCAAACTAGTGCAACCTCTCTGGAAGACAGTGTGGTGATTTCTGAAAGAACTAGAAATTGACCCTTCATATGACCCAGTAATTCTCCTATTGGGAATATACCTGGAGGAGCTCAAATCATTCTATAAAAAAGATACCTGCACATGTATGTTTGTTGCAACTCTATTCACCATAACTTTTTTTTTTTTTTTGAGTTGGAGTCTCACTCGGTCGCCCAGACTGGAGTGCAGTGGCCACTCCTGGCCACCGCAGCCTTGCCTGCTGGGCTCCGGCAATCCTTCTGCCTCAGCCTTCTGAGTAGCTGGAATTACAGGTGTACGCTACCACACCCAGCCGATTTTTTGATTTATTGTAGAGATGAGGTCTCGCTGCCCAGGTGGGTCTCGAACCCGTGGGCTCAGACAATCCACTCACCTCAGCCTCCAAAAGGCATAGGATTACAGGCTGAGCCACCAAGCCCGGCCCACCATAACTTTTAAATTTCTGTCTATTTTGTTTTTCTGTCATATTTGTGGTATTTTCTAACAGTTAAGTGTTAATATCACCTTTTTAGAGTCTCCAATTTCTTTTCTTTTGATTACTCAGGCTTCTTCTATTATATCCTAGTAACATTTTCCTCTTATTTTACTCTTGTTCCCATGACTATTTTATACCTGTGACCATCACCTTTACACAGATTTCTAAATCAATATTTTACAAATTGCTTTGTTCTTGAACTCCAGCTCAAATTTCCAACTGTTTATTTACATGCTTACACCACCACCTCTTCAAACTGTGCACACTTTTCTATTTTTTTTTTTTTTTTTTTTTTTTTGAGTCAGAGTCTCACTCTGTCGCCCAGACTGGAGTGCAGTGGCCGCTCCCGGCCACCGCAGCCTCGACCTGCCGGGCTCCGGCGATCCTTCCGCCTCAGCCTTCCGAGTAGCTGGAATTACAGGCATGCACTACCACGCCCGGCTGATTTTTTGATTTATTGTAGAGATGAGGTCTCGCTGCCCAGGCGGGTCTCGAACCCGCGGGCTCAGGCAATCCACTCACCTCAGCCTCCCAAAGGCGCGGGATTACAGGCTGAGCCACCGAGCCCGGCTACACTTTTCTATTTTTATAAGGCAATCAAAACACCTACTCTCACATAAATAAATATAAAGCAGGTATATAATGTAGTTCTTTGGAAATTTATATTCAACATTTTCATCAATGATTGCATAATTGACTTAGCCATGAACTTTGCAGATAATTTGTCAGTGGAGCATATATGTACTTGATGGCTTAGTTATTATCTTGAAATATTTAGTAGGTCAAAAAAATTTGATGTGTGTAATAATATGAATTCTAATTAGGCACATGATTAAGTTCTACTCTTGGTCCTACACACACACAACCCTGCAGAAAGTGTTGTCATGGCTAAATTGCATGGGCTAAGTGTTCTAAAGTAACAAGATGTCCATCTATCAAAAATGAAATGACTAACAGGTAAGACGTGACTTTCTCTGTCCTAAATTGATTAGAATGCATTTGACTTTATCTCTCTCTCTCTCTTTCTTTCCCTTTCTCCCTCCCTCCTTCCTTTTCTCCCTCCCTCCCTCTCTTCCTTCTTCCTTTCTTTTTCTTTCTCTCCTTCCTTCTTTCCTTCCTTCCTTCCTTCCTCCCTTCCTCCCTCCCTCTCTTCCTTCCTTCCTTCTTTCTTCCGCTCTCTCTTTCTTTCCCTTTCCCACTCTCCCCTTCTCTCTCTCTCTCTCTCTCTCTCTCTCTCTTACCCTCCTCCCCTCTCTCTCTTTTCTCTCCCCCTCCCTTTTGTTCGAGTTGAGGTCTCTGTTGCCCAGGCTGTCTCAAACTCCTGGGTTCAAGCATTTCTCCTGCCTTGGCCTCCCAAAATGCTGGAATTACAGGCATGAGCCACTATGTCCAGTCTACATATGGACTATTATTGTTTGGAGTTTTTTGAGATTTCAAAATTTAAATTATTATATTCAGTTGTGGTTTCTATATTTAGAGAACCTCCACACATATAAAGAAGGATATTATGAAAATCAGGTGAATGATTAGGGAAAAAAAGGAAAAACAAAACTGAGACTACTTAATTTGAAAAAGAAACACAATAGCTCCACTGTTTTATTTGAGATACTTAAAGGAATTTCAGGCAGATCAGGATGTGTACCTTGTAAGTAATGAGCTTGCAGTTCTGATGTCAGATAAACCTGGGCTCAAATCTTGGCCATGCTGTTCCACAGTTATGCAAAATTTGAGCAAATCATTTAACTCTTTAACCTGCAGTTTCCTCACTTCATTAAGTGATTAAAAGAATTAAAATGAATAATAGAGACAAAGTGCTAGACACAGTGCCTGGCACATAGTTAGTGGTCAATAATTATCAGTAATTATTATCAGTGAATGGATATTAGAATAGCAGATTTTAGCTTAATGAAAAGTTTTTATACAAAGTACAGTTTGCATGTACATAATTAGAAAGCTTAACTTTAAGAAATTTCTTTCTCAGATAAAGTTCAAAGTTAACTTCCTGTCAACAACTTTTCAGTATTTTTGAAGGGTTTAACTGTACTATACAATGTCTAATGTTGGTTTATCCAATCTACTATGATTCTCAAGTGTTAAATATCTAGAATAACACATTTTATTGGAACGAATTCATAAATGCCATTAACACAAAGACTAGTGAGAGAAATGCCCTTGGACTTTTGATGCCTCTCACATTGTACAAACTCTGCAAGGGAGCTCTTCCTGCCTCTGGGTACAGTCTGCTAAGGGAGGATTTGACTAAATAGTAAAAATATCTTTTGCCAGTTTCCATCATTTTTAATCTTTTGGGAGTAACTACTTTTTCTAGGATCTGTATATCCTCAATGGTAAATGCTTTGATATCTCCTGGGAGTTTCTGTGTTTTCATTTTAAACTAGTGAAGATAAAAAGAAGAAAAATAAATGTATAAAATTTTGTGACAGCCAGGCTCGGTGGCTCAGCCTGTAATCCTGTGCCTTTGGGAGGCTGAGGTGAGTGGATTGCCTGAGCCTATGGGTTCGAGACCCGCCTGGGCAACTTGGAGAGACCTCATCTCTACAATAAATCAAAAGTGAGCCAGGTGTGGTAGTGCATGCCTGTAGTTCCAGCTACTTGGAAGGCTGAGGCGGAAGGATCGCCGGAGTCCAGCAGGTCGAGGCTGTGGTGGCCGGGCAGCCACTGCACTCCAGTCTGGGTGACAGAGTGAGACCTCAACTCAAAAAAAAAAAAAGTTTATGACAAGAAACAATTACCTTTCACTTCCAGCTACCACCGTCCTTCAGAAACTGGAAATCAAAATAATAAATAAATAACCTGATGGGAGTTTCAGTGAAATTAGCAGTTCTCACTAAAGTCCTATATCTCTCTTCATGATGAGAATACACACACACACACACACACACACACACACACACACACACACACACACACAACACACCATGCCAGGGGAATAGACAATAGACAATGCATTTATTTAATAAAATGCATTTATTAAAATGATTTATTTGACATCATTCTGCAGATAGCCTATGAGAAATTAAAATTTGATGTAGGTAATACATAAGAACAAGTGAGACGAATGGAAGCAACAGAATGAAATTTGCTATGACAATTATTGGCATGAATTTATATATAAGTTTTTGTTTGTTTGTTTCTACATTGTTATCAGGCTATTTCCATAACAGTTCCCTGGGTTATTCTATATGTATTTTGCCTCTTCTGGCTATTGTTATGTATGAACTTTTCATTGTTTCATAGGGGAAAACAGTATTTTATTCCAGCTAAATACTACAAAATGGATAATTAACTTACTTGAGAATCACATCACGTTGCATATTAAAATATTTAACTTGTATATCAGGGAGCTCCGTTAAGCATTCAAAATACTGACAAGTGATGTGAACTATTGTTGGGAGTATATATTTATTTTGACCACAATGATTCTCTCAAATTATTTGTTTATCCTGATTCAGTTCCTTGTTGATAGTGTCAGAAGAAGAAATATTTATCTTTTCTTCAGAATTCATTTACTTTCTTTTACACCTTCTTAATTTTTTTATGTTGCCTGACACTGTTTTCACTGGCATAACAATTAACAGTAAATTACTAAATCTTTGATCCTGATGGAGCTTCAATAATTTTCTTCTGCAATAATCTGGAAAACACTAACCCCATTGAACGCAAATGATAACCTAGCATATATTGAAGACTCCTTCTGTCAGCTCCCAAGTATAAATACCTTCAGTTGTGGCTTGAAAGCACAGATTGCCTTAAAAAATGACCAAAATTAACTCAGTGGCAGCATTGAGTAGTTGCAAGAGACTGTATGGTCTACAAAACTTATTGTATTTACTACCTGGCCCTATATACTATAGAAAAATTCACCAATCTTGTCTTAGAACCTTTTATTGTGAGAAAACTTTCATATAATATGAATAGCTTGAGGAGCCATTACACTCTGTATGATTTTAACATATTGATAGATTTTTGGTATTGTTAAATATTTTTACTTTCTTCTTAAAATTTTAGAATAAGATATTTTATTAAATTTTCTTTGAAAATATAATATGCTTCTAGAAAAAGCATGTCATTAATATATAATGTATGGTTCAATGAAATTTTTCTAAGTGAACATATATCTGTATTACTGTAATTCAGATCAAGATGTGTATTATTACCACATAGGTCTTTCTTTTACTCCCTCTGTGTCATTATTACATAAAAGTAATCTCTCTTCTGAAATTCTGACTTTTCTTTCCACAGATCAGATCTGACTATTTTGACTTCACATAAAAGGAACCATACATCGTGCTACTTATTTATATCTTGCCTCTTTCACTAAGCATAATGTTTGTGATATTTATCCATGTTGTTGCATATAGCAGTGGTTTGTTTACTTTCTTACTGACTTGTATTTTCTTTTATAAATATAAATCAATTTATTAATTGTTTTATTTTTATAAATATTTTGGTTGTTACAAGTTTTGGTGTTTATTATCAATAATATTTTTGTTATTTTTCTTGTGCATGTATTTTGGTGAACTTCTGGTTATGTTTTGTTGAACGTCTATCAGGAGTACAACTGTTAGGTCATAGGCATGTGAGAGAGAGAGAGAGAGAGAGAGAGAGAGAGAGAGAGAGAGAGAGAGGCTTCAGTAGATATTTCCAAACTGTTTTCCAAGGTGAATGATCCAAGTAATATTCCTACCAATGGTGTATGAAATATTGGTGATCCATACCCATGCTGAAATTTTATATTTCCATTTTCATTCTGTTGTCTATGTGAAATCACACTGTGGATTACATTTATATTTTCCATGTGACTAACACGATTAAACACGTTGTTATGTGCTAGGTTATTTGAATATATTATTTTAATTAATCCCTTTACCCACTATCTATGTTTTACTATTGGAATTGAAGGCATTCTTTATATAACCTAGAGGTAAGTACTTTGCTAATTATAATTATTAAAAATAGCTTTTTCCATTTTATGGTTTGCCCTTCCTTAATAAATTCAATTTATGAAATATTTGCCTAATTCAAAATCATGAAGATATATTTCATTATTATCTCCTAGCAATATTCTATTTTTGTCTTTCAAATTTAAATCTATAACACTGGAAATCAGAATTTTGTTTATTGTGTAATCTTTCAGCCTTTTAAGTATGCAATTGCAATGATTCTTGATTTGTATCATTTCATATGAGGTCAGCAGTCATGCTTACTTTTTTCTTTTGCAGATGATATCTATTTTTTCCTGTTTTTAAACTTAAATTTTTTATTTTAAAGATGTGGGGTACAAGTCAGTGTTAGGCATACAAATGTTCATTATGCAGGTACCCTTGTTAATGAGGTGTGCCCCTCACTCTCCTAGCAGTTTCCCTCAACTGCCAATCCCACCCCCACTCCCTTGGCAATTTCCCACTACTGCCAATCCCTTTCTTATAGTATTATGATAATTGTTCAAGGTCTGTTTCTGAGTGAGAACATGTGGCACTCTGTTCTTTGTTTCTGTGATAGATCACTGAGTATGATAGCTCTAAATCAATCCAATTTGCTGCAAAGTGCATATGCTGTCCTTTATGACTGCATAATATTCCATGTACATGTACAACATTTTTTTTATTAGTCCAGCTTCAAGGGCAACATGGCTGGTTCTGTGTTTTTGTTATTGTGAATAGAGCTGCAGCAAACATGTGTGTGCAGGTATCTTTTTTGTAGAATGATTTGAGTTCCTCCAGTATATTCTCAATAGGGGGATTCCTGGGTCATATGGTAGGTCAATATCTAGTTCTTACAGAAATTGCCACACTGTCTTCGAATGAGGTTGCACTAAGTTTGCATTCTCACCAGCAGTGTAGAAGGATTCCTTTTTCTCTGCATCCTTGCCAGTATCTGTTGTTGTTTGTTTTATTAGTGATGGTCATTCTTACTGGAGTTAGCTGGTATCTCAATGTGGTTTTGATTTGCATTTCTCTGATGATTAGTGAGTCTGAGCACTTTTTCATGTGTCTGTTGGCTTCCCGTATTTCTTCTTCTGAGAAGTGTCTATTCATGTCTTTTGCCCACTTTTTACTGGGGCTGTTTGTTTTTTTCCTTTCAGCACAATTGAGTTCCTTGTAGATCCTAGATGTTAGCTTTGTCAGATATACAGTTGACAAATATTTTTTCCCATTCTGTGGGCTGTCTCCCTGCTCACTTGATGGTTTCTTTTGCTTTGCAGAAGCTTGTCATTTTGAAGAGGTCCCATTCTTCTATCTTTTTTTAATCTCTTTTATCTCTTATGGCATGGGCACCTGGGGTTTTGACCAGGAATTGGTTGTCAGTTCCAATTTCCATAAGGGTGTCTCTTGCATTTTCTAAAATTCTTATAGTTTGAGGTTTTACATTTAGGTCTTTGATTCATTTAGAGTTAATTTTTGTGTATGGTGATAGATAGGGGTCCTATTTCAATCTTCTGCACGTGATGTGCCAGTTTTCCCAGCATCATTTACTGAATAGGTTCTCCTCTCTTTGTCAAAGATGAGTTGGTTGAGAAAGTCAGGCTTTGCTTCCAGTATCTCTATCCTGTTCCATTGGTTGGTATGCCTGTTCTTGTACTAATACCAGGCTGTTTTGATTATTGTAGCCTTATAGTAAAGTTTGAAGTCGGAAGTGTGATACCTCCTGCTTCATTTCTTTCACTAAAGATTGTTTTGGCTATCTGTGGTCATTTATGTTTCCATATGAATTTCTGTATTGTCATTTCCAGGTCTGAGAAGAATGATATTGGTAACTTAATGGGTATTGCATTGAATCTGTAGATTGCCTTTGGTAGGATGGTCATCTTAACAATGTTGACTCTTCCTATCCATTAGTATGGAATATTTTTCCATTTGTTTGTGTCTTCTTGATTTCTTTGGGAAGTGCTTTGTACTTCTCACTGTGAAGGTCTTTCACTTCTCTGGTTAGGAAGATGCTGAGGTATTTTATTTTTTTGTTGGCTATTGTGAATCTAATTGTGCTTTTAATTCTTATTGTAAAGGTCTTTCACTTCTCTGGTTAGAAGGATGTCAAGGTATTTTATTTTCTGTGTAGTTATTGTGAATGGGATTGTGCTTTTTGTAATATCTATTTTTCTCTGACTCCTCAAGACTTTTGCTTTGTCTTTAATTCTACCAGTTTTCCTACAGTTTGTTTAGATGAGTTCTGTAGGAGATTGGGATAGTGGAGAGTTTAGTTTTCATTTTGAGCATAGGAATCTGATTTTGATTTGGTTTTTAAAAGGCACTCATTTAGTATCTCTTCAGATATTCTTTTGTCTTATTCCCTCTCTCTTCTTTTATTAAGCCAATAATTCATGTACTAGATCCTTAAAAAAAAAACAACAACAGTATTGTGCTGAAAGATGGCGGCATTGGCGCTCGACCAGGGCAAAGGACTGGTTCCGAGGGGGCCACAAGAGCGATGACTCGTCCCCCGCCACCACCGGAGCGCTCCAGCCTGGGCCGGAGCAGCTCCTTGTATACATTCAAGGAGCCTGCGGAGTGCCAATCCGGTGCCCGACCGCCCACTGATAGGTCTGCTGGCCCATTTCTTCCTGATGCAGACTGCCATCCACTAGAGGCTGGACAGGACCCTCGAGGTGATTCATGGCAGGGGATGTGGAAGGATTATATGTTTCTCCACTCATGATATCAGTGCCTTTGCTGGATTCGAGCACTGTATGAGGAGGAATTACTTCTTGATGTCACTGATTTTTTTTTTTTTTTTTCGGAGTTGGAGTCTCACTCGGCTGCCCAGACTGGAGTGCAGTGGCCACTCCCGGCCACCGCAGCCTCGACCTGCTGGGCTCGGGCGATCCTTCTGCCTCAGCCTTCTGAGTAGCCGGAGTAGCCTGTAAAGGCGCGTGCTACCACGCCCGGCTGATTTTTTGATTTATTGTAGAGATGAGGTCTTGCTGCCCAGGCGGGTCTCGAAACCGCGGGCTCAGGCAATCCACTCACCTCAGCCTCCCAAAGGCGCGGGATTACAGGCTGAGCCACCGAGCCCGGCGATGTCACTGGTTATTGAAGATGATCAGCTCCAGGCCCATAAAGTACTCTTGGCCTCCTAGAGTGATTACTTCAGAATTATGTTTACCACAGAGGGAAACGAGATCAGGACAAAATTCATTTGAAAGGTCTAGTTGCTACTGGTTTTAGCTACATCCTTCAATTTATGTACTATGGAACTATAAAACTAAGTATGAATACTGTTCTTGAGATTCTTCAGGCTGCCATGTATGTTCAACTTATAGAAGTGGTCAAGTTCTGCTACTCCTTTCTTTTAGAAAAAATTTGCCTAGAGAACTGTGCAGAAATTATGAGACTCTTAGATGATTTCGGTGTCAACATTGAGGGAGTCAGGGAGAAGTTGGATGCCTTTTTGCTAGACAACTTTGTGCCACTCATGTCCAGCCCTGACCTTCTGTCCTATCTTAGCTTTGAGAAGCTCATGTCTTATTTGGATAATGATCATCTGAGCAGGTTCCCAGAGACAGAGCTGTATGAGGCTGTACAGTCTTGGCTGCAGCATGATAGAAGATGCTGGAGACATACCGATACTATCATTCAGAACATCAAGTTTTGTTTGATGACCCCATCCTGTGTTTTTGAGAAACTTAGTGCATTTGAAAGCAATGGGTAGGACTCATCATTTGGTTAAAACAGTATGTCTTTAGTGATAAGATTCCCAAACTTAGGAGCTAAAAACATAATTGATAGTTTATAAAAGTATTTTATGTATAAGCTACTTGATTTGTTGTGCACTTAGATTTTTAAAAATACATTTTGTGGGAGAAAAATGAACCAGGTATGTAGTAGAATAGTTTTATTTTTAAAGTACTTTTAAAGTTGAAACATAATTATTTGACATAAAATACTGTGTTTGCTTTAGCTTTTCGTTCTTTTCACAAATTAAATCTGAACTGGGTCAGGTTAGCTCTCTCTCTAAAAATTAATTTATGTAATACATGATGAAATTGGAATTGAGAAGAGTTCTGCATCATATACATTAATACAGTTTCTTATTTCTCTAAAATGTAGTAAGGACACAAAAGAGCTCTTGAAACCAGTAGGCCCTAATGGTGATTTTTTTTCCCTACTTCCACCTGTTTTTTCCCCCATTTCACTGTGAATACGAACTAAATTTGACCATGTATGTTCTATGTCTGAAAACATCATTTTGGCATATTTAAACATTAGATTATAAATTCCCTATCTACACTGAAAAAGAAAAAACAGGTTTGATCCTCTTATGTTTCAGTTTGGATGTTTTAAGTTGACCTGTCTTCCAGTTTTCCAGTTCTGTTTTCTGCTGTGTGTAATCTATTGTTAAAACCATCTATCGAATCTTTTAATTTCAACAGTTGTATTTTAAAATCTACTTTGATTCTTTATTTGTTGATTGCATCTCTGTATAATACTTCAAATTTCCATATAGTTCCTGAATATATCAATGAGTTGTTCTGTGTGTGTCTATTGGACTCTTGTTATTCATCACTTACGTTGTTTCTTGGAATGTCTGATCAATTTGAGATTGAATCCTCAGCATTGTGTTAGAAGATATGTAGAGATTTTGATAATGCTGTTTTTCTTAGAGAAAATGTAATTGTCTTGATACTTGTAGTTATAGTTAGGCCTCCTTGACCTAGTATGAAATAAACACAGTTTGAAGCTGACTTCAGGGTTTGTGAGAGATGGGCCTGAAGTAAATTCCAGGTACTGACTTAAAGATTTCGATGATCACCAGGTACCCCAAATGGCCACCATGGTCCACCAGTCAGAGTGGTGGACACTAATGGAGATCAGTTGATAGAGGTATAAATTAACCTTATCATACAGTGGACCTAATGCAGACACAAAACTATGTAAGACTGTCTTCAGTTTCTGGACAATTAATGAACAACTTTGGTGTAAATACCATGGAATAAGAGCTTCTAAAATGTAGAGACAAATCTCTCATGTTGTGGTAAATGAGAAACAAATACATATTCAGAAAAGGAAGCCAGTCTCAAGAACAGGTCTGGGTTCCTTTCAAGATATTACCAAAATTTGAATATATATACTGCAGAAGACTAAAGAGCTAATATGAAAAGACACAGAGGGTAGAATGATATCTCCTGAAGTCTTTCAAGACCGAGGAAAGAAAACAATCCATCAAGCTCTCATTCAAAATTCCAGGAGAATTATGCCTGAGGAAGAGGGTGAACCAGAATAGACTACCTTACTCTACTTCAAACCCATCCCTGATCCTACCATCCCTGATGCTTTTTACTCCTTTGGTATATCTATATTTCATGGCTTGTGGAAAGTTATAAGTAGTGAAATTGAACAATCTGCAACTGTACTTAACCTTATGAATGGATCGCCAAGATACCATGTTGATGCAAAGATGTCAGGGACAAAACATTATATATTATACATTTTCACTTATATGGAGTATGAAAACTGACAAAAATGTTCTGTGCTAGAAATTAGAGTACAGTTACCTTTGGAGGGGACAGAGACTGAAAGACAGTGCGAGGGATATGTAGATTTATTGATCTAAGTACTGTTTCCATGGTTGTATTTAGTATGTGCATATTCACTAGGCTGTTCATTTCTGATGTGTGCTCTCTTTCCTATGCATATTATATTTCATTAAAAGGTTTTTAAGTCCACTGATGGAGAGAGAAAATATATACTGAATTTTTTTTAATAAAGAAATTTTATCCAAAATGGTTGAAAAAGACATCCACTAGGGGAAAAAGTGAGCAAAAGTCTTGAACAGCCACTTCACACACACACACACACACACACACACACACACACACACACACACAAAATAGTCAAATGACCAATAAGCATAAGAAAAGAATCCTTTATTTTATTTGTTATATAAAAACCACGAAGTGATACCACTACATACACACCAGAAGGGCTATAGATGAAAAAGATAGAAAATAAATACTGGCAAGGATGTGGAGCAACTAGAACTCTGATACATTGCTGATGACAGTGAAAATTTAAACAGCCACTTCGGGGAAAAAAAATTGGCACTAACTAGTAAATCTGAACATATGCATGATCTATGAGCCAGAAATTGTGTAACTAGGAATATACTCAATAGAAATGTATACTGATATTCTCCAAAAGACATGGATTAGAATGTTCATAGCAGTATTATTTGAATTACACAAAAATGGAAACAGTCCAAAAGCTAATTTAGAGAAGACTGGCTAAATAACATGTAACATATTTACATAATGGAATACTATACAACAATGGAAATGAAAAATCTACAGCTCCACACAATGATACTCCTGAATTTCACAAATGAAACAAGTACAAAAGAGTGCATACTATATTATTCTTTTATAAATTACATAAGCAGAGAAAAATAACCAATCTTGTTAGAAATGAGGATTGTGGTTACCCATGGGGTTAGTGGCATCTGGAAGGGAACATAAATGAGTTTCCAAGGGTCACAAATGTTTGTTTACTTGGCAGTTGGTTACGTGGTGTGTTTATTTTTAAAAACGTATCTAGTTGTACATTTGAGAGAATTCCAGTTATGTATACTATTATTTAAAGAAAATATTAGTGTATCCCTGAAAATATAATAAAGATTGGTGCCACTTTTAAAGACTTAAAAGATACATATATAATTATTCTTTTTGAACAGTAGACAGGACAAATGGATTGTGGAAAATGACAGTGTCTTATGATAAATTTAATGCGGTCTTGACTTCAGTTGTTGTTATTCCAGATATTATTTATTTAGTTAGAATAAATCAACTCAGATTCTTGTTCCTAGTATGCAGCTATTGATCTTGCAAAAGCTATTTTCTCTATATTGATTAGTAAGACCACCAGGAGCAATCTGCCTTTATCTGGCAGTGCAGTAGCATACCTTCATTGTTTTATCTCTGGTCACTTGTTTTGTTTTTTATTTTTATTTTTTTAGATTCAAGAGTACATGTTCAGGCTTGTTACAAAGGTATATTGCTTGATGGTGAAGCTTGGGCTTCTGTTGAGCCTGTCACCCAGGTGGTGGACATAGTACCCAGTGAGTAGCTTTTCAAACTTTACTTCCCCTTCTCTCCCCCCTTTATCAGTACCCCAATGTCTGCTGTTCCCATCCTTGTGCCTATGTATTCAGTGTTTAGCCCCACTTATAAGAAAGAATATGTGGCATTCAGTTTTCTGTTTGTTTTTATCTAGTACACAGCAACCTTGATCAACTCACCATTCCACATATACTGGGGGTATATGTATGGTCCACTATATTGATGTTATTTTGCTATTTGAAAATTATGAACAGGTTTCCTGGATGCTTCATAAGATGCATGTGTGCCAGAAAAGAGAGAAGATGAAGCCTCATGAAAACCCATAGGGTTGCTACCTTGGGGAAGTTTCTAGAGCTTCAATGGGAAGGTTTATGTTGAGACACTACTTCCAAATGAAAGACAATGTTTCACATTGTTTTCCCAACGTTAAGAAAAAGACAAACCTTGGTGGGCCTTTTTGATATTGGAAACAATATGTAGCAGAATCAAGTGTAGTCTATAATCCTACAATTCATTTAATTCAACTTTGAGAGGATCCCAGAGCAGATAAGGTTTTGAAACTGCTCCTAGGTAGAGTGTAAGCTGCTCTGTACTTGGATATTCTGACCCAAGAGTTCTAATTGTACTCGGAATTTCTGTAGCAGTGGTAATGCTGTCTATAATATCTTGCAAGCCCCAAGAGTTTAATCATAACACAGACTCTGGATTTGGAAGAGTCATGACTTCTTCTTTGACTAACTATTTCTGTGAAACATATTTGGTTTTACTCTTGGATACGGGTGGTCTGAGAAGCCTATCATAAATGGTTCTTATTCTTCTCATAACGTCGTAAAATTGGGTATATATAGTACCACTTTTCAATCAAATGCACCTTAAGTTGGGCTAGGCAGGCGGTACAAAGTTTTTTCATGTGCAAAAAAACTATACAGTGACTATAGTATTCCTTACATCTATGTTTGATCCTTTGCTTGTTCTCTTAAACTACATGTATGACTTTGAAGAATTTTCTATGATCTGTTGATAGAAGAAGTAAAATATCTAGAAATGGTTCACTGTGTATAATGAAATATTATATATCTATTTAAAAAATTAATGGTTCATGAAATAACATGGATAAATCTCACACATACAATGGATGAAAGAAGTTCCCACCTACAAAACATTTTTATGATTCAACTTATATGACTTTTATGGTGATGGGAAGAAAAATAGTGTTTACCTTTGAGAGAGTACTGACAGAATGACACACAAGGGAACCCTCTGCGGTGTTAGAAATATTTACTATCTTGATATGGGTGAATTGCATATATATAGTCAAAATTGATCTATAATATAAAATTTGATTTACTCAACTAAAAAAGTTTTTAAAACAATAATGAGAGAGGGGAGAAAATTTTAAAAAATCAGTCCCTCATTTCTCTGTGAGGGGAATGTCTTAGATGTTATGACTGGAAAATAAAGTTTAAAGTATATGTTTTAAAAATAATGAAAATTACAACAACTGATGAGGGAGTCCCCAAGACAACCCCTAGCTCTGATGATTCACTAGGAGAAAAGACAGGAATCAGAAAATAATTTTACGCACAGATATTACTTGTTATATCAAAAGGATACACAGAAAAATCAGCAAAGAGAGAAGACACATGGGGAAACCAGGCGCAAGCTCTAAGAGTCTTCTCGCACAGGATAACTTACACAGGAGGCAATTAATTCCTCCAGCAACAAGTTATGACAACATGTATAAAATATTATCTACCCGGGAAGCTTAACAGAGACTCAATGCCCAGATTTTTAATTGGGAGCTTGTCACTTAGGCGCTTTGTAGGTGTGTAGCAAAATCCCAGACTCCCAGAAGGAAATTGAGTGTTTGCATAAACCACATTGTTTGTACAGACAGTTTAGGCACAGTGAGTTGTTACTCTAATCAGGTGAGAACGTTCTCGAAAATCCAGTTTCCTGGACATTAGGCAAACGCCTATCTTGTAAGCAGAACTTTCTAAGACTGGCAGTCTCAGGTCTGGTAAGTTTCCTCTTTTCTGCACTGCAACCACACATGATCAGGTCCACAACAAACTCTGATACCTCAGGAATGAAGATTTTATTCAGCCCATTAAGTAAAAAGCATGACCAGCTGAGTTAACGGATGAAGGCTTAATAACTTCCTAAATACATGGTAGAGGACAGAAGATATAAATATAAATTATGTCTTTATGACCAGTTTCAATTTCAGAAAAACAGAAATTAGTTGCAAGTGTGTTCTTCTTGCCATTTTAATAGTAATTTTTATTTCATTTATAGATTAAAGTATATTTTTATAAATCTTGATTGTGACTAAAGTGAAAAGAATAAACATTATACAAAAGCTGGGACTTGGGGTCTCTTTTTTTTAAAGAAGTGAGCACATTTTTTTTTTTTTTTTTTGTTACCAGAAGCATATTGTTCTGGACATATTTGCTTGTAAGGATAATGCTGTAGTCTCCTCCCTTATCTACTGGAAATATGTTTAAACATCAACAGTGATACCTGAAACTATGAATAGCGCTGCACCTTATGTCTGCTAATTTTTGTCCATACAAACATGATAAAGTTTAATTTATAAATTAGGCACAGCAAGAGATTAACAATAATAACTATTTATAAAATAGAACAAATAAACAATATACTGTAATAAAAGTAATATGAGTGTAGTCATTCTGTTTCAAAATATTTTTGTACTGCAGCCTGTCCAAAGAGGGGACAACCATAAAGGGTTGGCCATGAGTAACTGAAACTGCAGAATACAAAACCGCAGATAAGAGGTAGTATAGATACTTTGTGGTTAGAATATGGATGCTAAGTAGTCAAAGTAGGGAACTGTGTTACTTTTCTTTTTTTTTTTTTTTTTTTAGCAGCTCCATCCCTTTATGGTTGTGCCCTCTTTGGACAGGCTGAAAATGTAACACCAACATTTATTTCTCAGACTCTCTTGTCTCTGATCTGAATTCTGCCACATCTTGCCAAGGAAATGCACTCCCACAAGAACTGACAGGAGACAGGAGTCAAAGTCATTTTCTAAAAGTAATAACATAAATGTATGTGTTCCTGAAACTGTGAGAGTTTGTTAAGGGCTTTATGTGTTTCCCTGCAGGTAACCTGCCCCATTGTTGCAGGGCATTTGTGATTTCAGAGGCAGTTCCCCACAATTCTTACTAATGTAGTTGCAGCAGTTTTTTTCTTATCAGTACCACAGTGGTGGTGAGCCTCAAAGCTAGCAGTGGTCTCTTCTGTCTGTTGTTTCTATAGCACCTAACCCCCTATATTTATTTATTTCTGCTTATAATGCTTTTTGTGGTGTCTGTTTTACAAAACTTTCTGTCCATATTTTCTTTGGTGATCAATTCTGTACTCTTGTGGCTTCCACAAGCCATATTCACCACAGCAAGAAAAAAGAGAAAGACAAGAGCTCAACCCAGAAATGACATTACTTATACTCACACTTTATTGCCAAAAACTAGTCAAATGGCCTCAGCAAATTACAGGGGGACTGGGAAGTATCTCCCTACATAGGGTCACAAAAGAATGGAGAGCTATGTGTTTCTGAGTGTGACATGAATAGGTAGTAGAAAAACATTCCAGGCAAGGAAAAAGAAAATAAGTCGCTAGGATCTTGAGGCAGCAAAGTATCTGGAATAGTAAAGAGCCAGTGAGGATGTGTGTGACTGGAGCTGAGTGATTGAGAGTAAGAGTAAAAAATGAAGTCAGAGGTAATAAGGCGGAGTTTGGAGGGGCTGGTCACAAAGCAACATAAAAGTCCTAGTATGAATTTTGGCTTTCATTCTGAGTGTACTGGAGAGTTTTGGATCCAGGAGTGACATGATTTGACTTGTATTTTAACACTGACTTGTGTTTGCCACTTTAGCAAGGAAACAAGCAGTTTTAGGTTTATTGGCATAATCCAGGTGAAAGATAATAATGACTTCCACCACTGTGGTAGCAGTGGGAATGGTAAGAAGGCGGGGTGGGGGGGTGGGGTGGTGGTGGTGGTGGTGGTGGTGGTGGTTCTGTATACATTTTAAATATATAGTCAAAGTATTATTCGACAGACTGGATACAATATATGAGAGAAATAACTGAATCAAGGATAACTTCAAGTTTTGGACTTGAACAAATAGAGTTCAAGAATAGAACTTGAAGAAGAGAGTTGCAATTCACTTGGAGAGCATTATCATCAGAGGAGCAATTTTGTGGGGACATTAATAGCTTGATTTTAAACATGATTAGTTTGAGATAGAAATTCCCAGTGGGAAGACTGATACATAATCTGATATTCAGAATGAAGATCTATATTAGATATATTTTAAGGTCATTGAAAATTAGAAAGCAATTATGAAACTAGGTGAGATCACCTGGGGAGTGAGTATAGAAAGGCATAAGAAAAAGTTCAAGGACTAAACCCTAAGCACTTCAACATTAAGAATTTGGGAAGATGAGGAGGAATCAGCAAAGACTGAGAAGCAGAGGTCAGTGGAATAAGAGAAAGGTAAGTGAAGTATCCTAGAAGCCAAGTAAGAGAGATGCTTATGGGGTAGGAGGAGGGTTAGTGATCAGATGAGTCAAGGAATGCTGATAGTCTAGTAACATGAGGCTCAGGAATTGATGTTCAAATTTTACAATGTGATGCATCTTGATTATAACAGTTTCTATGAAATTATGTGAGTCAAAATATAAATATTTCTTCTCCATATACATTTCATGCTTTCCAAATGCTTTACTGTCTTTGTCTTTTTTTCCTGATAATTAAAAATATAATCTTAATCTTTTCCTTCAGGTTACTGACCCTGTTCTTTACTGTATCTGATTTATTTATTTCATAAGGGTATAAGTTTTGTCTTTAATTTACCTTAATCTTTTATACTTGTTTCATATTCTTCAGGTGTTTTTTCCATTCCTAGAGGATATAACTTAATTAGCATAACATTTTCCTCTGTTTCCTAAGGGTATATGTTTTTTCTAGAACATGTTTTTCATCTTTCCTTTCCTCTTCCTTTCTGTGCTTCCTTGCTGTGATGTTTGTCTGCCTTCCTTTTTTAGTACTTTTAAACAGTTGTTCTTCATTTTGTTTAGCTTGCTCCTGAACATCTGTAGTTAGGATTTTATTTATTTAAATATAGGGTGGTTAGATGGTGCTTGAAATCTGTTCCTTCTTTTCCCATCTTGTCTGCTTTCTTTGTTTATCCTTGTCAATTCAAGCTGAACGTAAAATCTAATTAATTTCATCCTGTACTTTCTTTTTTACAAACCATCAGAAAAATAGCTCATAGACACCAGTACACTCTGCTTGGAGACTATATCAAATACAGAGAGAACATGGATCACTACTACTGTGGAACAGCAGCGAAGTCACCTTAATCACTTTGGCACTGCTTCTTCAGAGTAAAATAATATTAAATTTGATTATTTCTAAAGACCTTCCCAGATGAAAATTTCCATGTTTCTAATTACTTTAATACATGCCTCAGTCCTACAGAATGTTCTATTATTTCAATTCCACAAATGTTTTGTTACATTTTCAATATATCTTTAAAACATCAGTAGATTTCATTCTGATTAAAAAATCTACCCTATAGAGATGTTAATGTAGTAAGAAACAGAGGAAATGGCTGACCTTTACATATAAGGCATTATATTATCCACAACTTTCTTTTTTTTTCATCACCAGAACATTAAAAAACAAGTATCACTCAACATTTTGACTCAGAGGACAATTTTTAGTCCAATTACAAAAAAGTTATGATTAAATGCTAAACCATTTGTCGACATAATAAGTAGGCTTTCTCTTTTACTTTTAAAAATTATAGTTAAGGAAAATAAGCCATTCACTTGGCTGACACTAAACACAATGTTATTATTTGAGCATCATATTAACTTTTCCTGAAATACCTTCAAACTACCTCTAATTTTATTCTAATTTTTGGTGCACAGTGAATGGCATGAGTATAATTTTCTCATTGGGAATATAATACACTTTTCTCTCAGTGTACAAATGCACCTCAGTTTTCAACGCAAGAGCAAAAGAACCTCTCTTCTTAAAGCTTTGAAGCTTATTGCAATTATAATGAAACAGGCAATGTGGCTATTGTTGAGTATGCATGTGACTTTGGATAACTGCTTTGGAATTAATGATATTTTCATTTTTCTGCTTCTTAACAGCAGCTGCCTCCTGGGATACAAATGCCATCTGAACCAATGGCTTATTTCCAGTCAGATAGCAAATGTAGGCTGAAGTCTTGCAGTTAGGTTAATAGAAACCCAAATATTTTCACACAAATTAACAACACAAGAAATTTATTGAAGTATGAGAACAGAGCATTATATTTCCAATATTTTTTAAATGTAATAACTGGATTCCAGATGACTACCACCAAATAAGTTCTTGAATGCACACACACGTTCTGTGATAAATATTAAAGTAAAGCTAGAATAATGGGGAAAATCCAATAACTTTATTTATACCAACACAGCTAATTTTGGAGTGGTCATGTCAACCACTAAACATTGTGTATCTCAGCATTCTTTTGAGCAACCAAGTATATTTGACTGTATTAATTATTTTGCTGTGTGTGTAGATTTGGTGGTAGCTGTTGATATGGTATAGAAACTCATATCATATACCTAATGCAAATATTGACAAATAGTAGGATTTAAAAGACAAAGCATTGAACCGAAAGACAAAAGTTGATTTTTGAATTATAGCACTGACTAGTCTTGAGTAAATCAATGCATTCCTCAATTTCCATTTTCTCCCTGTAAAATGGAGATGATAATAATATTTGCCCTAGGTAGGTCATCAGGTTTGTTGTTGAGAGCCATGACAGCACTTTCAAGAGATTTTATGAAGAGGTTTCTATTCATTAATGGAGGTATCACTGTTGAAGAAGATGATGGAACTATTGCATTTCATAACAAACTACCACAAAACTCAATGACTTCCAACAATATTTATTTATTTATCTCTCATGCGTCTGTGGTTGGCTGGACTTCAGCTAATCTAGGCTGGGTTTATAGGTCTTAGTTTCAAACTTCAGGTTAAGTTCAGGTCTGTTTCATATATCTCTCATTCTCCTTGAACAAATAGCTATCCAAAACATATTCTTCTCAAGGGAAAAGGCAGGCCCACAAGAAGGCAAGCCCAACTGCACAAACACATTTCAAGCCCTCGATGCTGACATACCTGCTAATATTTCATTGTCAAAGCAAATCACGTGACCCATAAAAGCATTAGTGTACAAGAGAAGTGTTTTCTGCTCTTATGGGAAGAAATGCAGAGTCAAATGACAAAAGGCATGAATAGAGAGGGAAGGAAACTATTGAAAACGGTATTCAGGTAACAATAGCTGCAAGTTTTCTTTTAGCACTATTTCTTTTTAACTAAGATAAAAAGTTTAAGAGAAATATTGATCTGGACAATGATTTTTTAGATTTGACCCCAAAAGTGCAGGCAACAAAGTAAAAATAGAAAAGTTGGATTACATCAAACTAAAGAACTTTTGTTCAGTGAAGAAAACAACAGGGTACAGAGAAAACTTATGGATTTGGAGTAAATATTTTCAAACCATACATCTGATAAGAGGTTAATATTCATAGTATAAAAGGTACTCATATAACTGGATAGCAACAAAAAAATGTAAAAATGAGCAAAAGACATAAAGACCTTTTCAGAAAAAAAGACATTTAAGCAGTCAATATATATATTAAGTATATGTATATAAATATATATGCTCAACATCACCAATTATTAGGAAAAACAAAATTAAAACCACAATGAGATATTACCTCACACCTCTTAGAATGTTATTATCAAAAAGTCAAATGCTAACAAGTGTTGACCAGGATGTGAAGAAAAGGGAGTGTATACTGTGGATGGGAGTGTACATTAGCATAGCCATTATGGAGAACAGTATGAAGGTAAAAAATAATAATTGCTCACCATATGATCCAACAATCTTCTTCTGAGTATTTACTCAGATTTACTGGAAAGATTTGAAATAACTATATTGCAGAGATATCTACACTCCTATGTTCATTGCAGCACTATTCACCATAGCCATGTTATGAAATCAACCTAAGTACCCATCAACAAATGAATGAAGAAAATGTGGTGTGTATATATATATATATATATATATATATATATATATATATATATATACAATGAAATACAATTCAGCCTTAAAAAGAGATTCTGTCATTTGTGACAACATAAATGAACCTGGAAGCCACTATACAAAGTGAAATAACCATAAAGACAAATACTACATGTTTTCACTTATATTTGGAATCTAACTCAATCAAACTCATAGAAGCAGAGAGCAGAATGGTGATAACCAGATGCTGTGGGGTAGGGGAAATACAGAGAAGATGATCAAAGGGTAAAATGCCTCAGACAGAAGGAATAATTTTTTCTTAGATCTGTTACAAAGCATTGCAAATGTAGTCAATAATAACATATTGTACATTTCAAAATTTGCTATGAGAATAAATTTCAAATGTTTTCACCATAAGAAATAATAGGTATTTAAGGTATGTAGGTGATGAATATGTTAGTTGACTTGATGTCATTACTCTAAATTGTACTCATTAATCATAGTATCACTTTGTATCCAAGAAACACATACAACCATAATTTGTTACTAAAGTACCTTAAGTTGAGAACTTTTATTATTTGAAAATACAAAGTACACATTACATTAGCTGTCAAAGAGGCAGTGTCATCACACTTAATGTAGCCTCTTGAAAATGTCACATACACTCACAAGTAAATGAAAATGAAAAAGGAAAACAATATATTGATAGTATTACAAAAATATTTTTGACCTTGTGGCTCTCCTGAAAGGTCACAAGCAGGTTCCAGGAGTTCTTGAACTACACTTTGAGAACAACTGGTCTAAATCATTTTCTTTCTTCTGAATCCTAATACAATTATCATCTGAACTGCATGCATTAACCTTTAAAGAAGAAAGAATGTATATTTTGATTTCTCAGTTAGAATATAACTCCTAGGGAACCTATCTTTGTTTTATGCCTTTTCTCTGCTGAACAATAGTAGGCATTGGCATCCAACCATCCAACAATCCTTCTTTGTTTTCTCCATATGTAGTTCTTTAATGATATAATCCAGTTGTCAATAAAGTAATTATCACACACATCGGGAACTATTCAAGTGGCAAATGAATATTTCATTCACACTAGCCAGTTCATACATCTCATTTCTTATAGCTTTTGTGATTTTGATTATTTTAAAAAATTAAGTGTTCCTTGAGAATTAAAATTTCCAAAAGCAATGCTAACTTATGATGCAAAACCTCACTCTTCTCCCATCTATTTTTTATCTTAACCAGTTTCCTTTAAGAATAAAAATCTGGGGAGTTGGATTTAATGTTGTTGAAAATATAAACAAAAACACTTGCACTGTAAGTAAAAACATCTGCCTTTAAAGCAATATTTTAAGCCCCTTTTCTTCTGAGCTTTGCCATAGGAACTTTGTTGTACAATTACTCAACTCTAAACTCAGCTCTCTAAACCATTTTCAGTCACTCCTAAAGCCAAGTTTTTGAAAGAGTCATTTATCAAAATTACTAAGCTCAGGATGCTGAAATGGATTCATAAAAATTGCTATTATAATTTGACCTAAATCTGTGGCTTTATAACACTCATAGTATGCAAGGGGTTACATTAGTGGAAACATTAACCACAAATCTGGCCTCAAGTTAGAACTTGATGTCATCATAAGTAACCAGAAATAGCTTAAGCTATAGCTTTCTCTAGGAGATAATTATAATAAAAGCTACCATATATTGTGTCGCTCAATAAGATGTGCTAGAAACTGTGTCCAGTCCTGTATATTTCTCACTGTAATCTATGCAGCCACCTTGTAAAGTAGCTATCACAATCCCCACTTCTTAGATGAGTAAATGGAAATTCAGAGAAGTTAGGAATCTTGCCAATGTCACCTAGTTAAACAGTGGTAGAGCCAAGATTTCAATGCAGGTTTGTCTTACGTTAAAGCTGTGTTTTTAAATAAATACCTTAATACAAAGAAGTTAAGTAATTATATCTATGAGAAATTTGGTTAGTAGTAGCAAATATACCCCAGATTATAGTGATATAATGCAACAAAGGTTTGTTGCTCACTTGTGCTGTGTGTTCATCATGGGTCAGTTGTGGGCTCTGTTCCATGGTTTTCTTACCCAGAAATGCAAGTTAACAAGGGAATATTCTCTGGATTATAAGTGGTTGTTGGAACAGAGAACGAGGACATGGAGAATTGTGTAATGGCTTTGAAGGCATCACTTTTATTCACCTTTTTTAAAAACAAGTTTTTGGTTTTTTGCAAAGCCAAATGGCTATGCCTAGTTTCAAGGGGATGAATCCTATTGTATGCTGGAAGAAAGCAAGTCATAATCACAGTGGTCTATTTGAAATTTTGAGTAAAAAACACCATCTCTCCAAATGTTAACTTTTTGGTACCACTAGAAATAATAAATAAAATGTTTGCTTTAAAGATTGTGATTATTTTTTGTGGAAAGAGACAGTTGCATCTAAAATTGTAATCACATTCCTTCTTTAGAAACATCAGGGTAAATTGTCATAAAATACCTGGAAAAATCATGGAAAATTGTTCTTACCTTTCCAGTCCTTTTTAATAAGGTTAAAAAATGTACTTCAACTACAAGTATAATGCTTATATTATTCCAATATGACAGTTATATCATTACATATGACTTCTTAGAGATTATAACTTATCTTTTGAAAGACGCTACCAATTTTACTCCTTCAAAGAATAAACTCATTGATATTTCATAAATTATTTTTTTCATATCTCCTTTCTCAACCTTTAACCAACATCACTCCAGTCTATCTCCAGTCTTGTCCCTGGTTCTTATCAAAGCTTGAATATCACTATAACAGGATAAGCTTTGCATCCAAGAAAAAAGAAATCTTATTATATTCTAGGTTTTGTAGCTATGTTAATTTTTTTATTAGAAAATAAGTTATTGAAGTTGAAGTGAATAGACAGGATGTTGTGCTTGTATTGAAAAGTCTTAGGCTTTTCGCCTTGTAATCTGTGCTAAAATCTGTTCCTCTTATACTTGCAGACGTGAGAAGGCAGCAGAAGACTGCCACCTCATCATATAATTACTTCAAAATTCATTCACAGGCAACTTTGAGGTATACTACATGAAAATGATCTTTTTATATATAATAAAGACTTCTTTCAAGCCATGACCATCTCATCTACCATCATTCTGAAAGCCATCATCATGGTAGGTAGTCAGTATCTAATTACTGAAGCTGACCCTTGAGTCAACCCAGGCAAAACCACCTGGCCTCCAGAGATAAAACATGTATTGCTCTACAATTTTTAAAAGCTTGCCACGCCTTTCCCATAGGGGGATGTTAAAAAAATAGATCTATTTTGTCCTTTTTGTAAAAGGATATGTGGAGTCCAATAAAATCAGCAATTTGTGCTGTAGCAATTTGTTGTCCAAATGTGTAAAAGCTGCTCCCAAGTCCAACACATAGATGAATCACTCCAGGCATTTTGTTAGTGACATGCACCAGGGCATATAGTAGATATGAAATTTACATATATAAATGTGTATATATATATATATATACATATATATAAAATTTACCTATATGTGTATATGTGTGTGTGTGTGTGTGTGTGTGTGTGTGTGTGTGTGTAGCACCAATAATGTATACACATTTTAAGAAAGGAAAATACTGCATTAAAATTATAATACTGATAACAAAAGATGAATACAAGCCATGTTTGACTTCTGCAATTACAAGAGGTGCTCAGAGTGGTTGCCATCAAAGTCCAGACACTTCTGATTATGGCAAATTAAAAGGAATACATGGATAATATCTCTTAAAATGTGTATATATTTTTTGGCACTCTGGTATATTTAGATATGTATGTTGAAGATTGTGTGTGTGTGTGTGTGTGTGTGTGTGTGTGTGTGTGTGTGTGTGTGAAGGGCTTTATATATATGCTAAAAATTAGCCTATAAAATAATATTATTCCTGAAACTGGTACAAGTACACCCTCAAATACTTTCATCTTTTAGATAAAAGAGGAAATATAACCCTCCACTTTGTATAAAATGAACGCTACCCTATTCATTTCTTCTGGACAAAATGACTTCAGAGCCAATAAAGCTTAAGCCATCACAGTGATATTGGCCTTAGGAACATCATTGGAGCTATAAACATACTGATTTCTGGGTTTCCCTTCTCCTCGTAGATATCCCAGTGTCTCTTACACTGCCATTTGACTGAAGTCAGCTCTTTTCTACTGGTGACTCTTACATGGTTCCATCCTCTTTCATAAAGAGGCTGTGTCTTTTAATGACTATGGCCAATAGGAGTAAAATCAGACATCAAACAAATAAAATTTTTGAACATCTAGACAACTATTCTACCACTACTTAGATCTCCAACTCTTCCTCTTTCCAAAATTATATCATTTGTTACCGCTATCACCCTCTGTATACCAGTATCTCTAAAATGTATAAAGAATACCCCAACCTTCTCTAGGAATGAATACTATTTTATTAAACTGTTTTCTCTCCTCAGATGATCTCTCTTGGGTTTCAGGGTTCTATCCCTAAGTCTTAAGGAAGGTTTTTAGTGGTGAGGCTGAGGACATTAAATGTCACCAGTGTTTTATTGAATTTCTCACTTCTCCCTGTAGGTTCTGTGTCCCAGAGCAAATTTCTTAAATCTATCCTACATCATGGTGAGTACTTTATAACCTGGGACATTTGTTCAGAGATTTAGACATTTTTGTTGTCTTTTTCATTTAGAATTGATAGATAAAAGAGACAGAACACACTCATCATTATGAAAATCCCCATTATTTTTTCTCCAGAAGAAGAAAAATGTCCTCCACATGCAAATAAACATCTAGAGGTCTTTTCACATCACAGAGTTCTCACATTTGGTTATTGAGTGTGTAATTAAATCAAATACATTATACACATGTATATGGATATCATATTTTTTATTTTAATAAAGACTTGCTCTCACCCAACTATTTTACCCCCACTTGCAAAAAAATTCCCCACATTTTGCAATATTTGAGAAAATCACCTTTTAATATACATAATTAGTCTTGGAAGCCATATTTTCCACTATTCTAAATTAAATGAATGTATCATACCCACAAACCTTTTTTTTTAAACGGCAAAACACTGGAACTGTTAAGCTTAAACATTTGTAAAATTATAGTTAAGGAACAAAAAAATGAGCAATGATCAAGAGCTAAATTAAAAGCATTCAAAGTACTTATTCAATCTTCCAAGAACTCACACCAGTCTAAATGAAACAAGGCAAAATAGAAATGGCAAAAGCTAAAAGTTTGAGTTTCCACACTTTGGGTTCTAGAGCTTATATTTTATGGCATCCTACTATTTGGCCTGAATCTAGATTGTAGAGAAAACAGAGTAATGCTACTTTATACTTAGTTCTTCTCTCCTTCTTTTCATTCATTTTTGAGTCTCAAAGTGCCTCAAATGCCAGTGTTAGAGAACATTGCCATAAGCTGTTGAGAGCTAATTAAAACTCATATGCCACTTGGAAATTACACATTCCTTTTTGTCTAGTTTATTTCTAAATGTAAAATAGATGTCTGAACTAGTTCATTTCTCCTCTTGTCTGTCATTCTGTTGCAACATGGCTCTGGGAGCATTACTCTTAGTGAGCTATCAGCTTGCAAGAATGTGAGGGTTCAGCATTTCAAACTGGCTTCACCTCAAAACCCAGTTGCTGGGCTTACACAGTTTGGTTGTTAGCTTGACTGCGATGTGTGAAATTTATTATTTTAACTGACCTATAAGGTCGAATTGTAATCAAGGGTATTTTTGTGTGCCTACTAAGTGTTAATTGCTACCAGTGGCTGAGGTGGTAATTGGATCTGGAAATGAAGTCTCAACAAACTGTCTTCAGAAATACCCAAATCCACTGAGGTAGCGGCTGATTGTTTTGCAACCCTCAGGTTTCTTTAGCTCCAATGGGGGGCGGGAGAATGTTTACTGGCTTTGGCCCTTCTACAGCGTGTCAGCAGCTCTCTCAACTGTGACTGGTGCACTGCCTTTTAACAACTTTAAATGGTAGATGCTAATGGCTTTGCAGCCTTACAGTTCTCCCAGCAGGTTTCTGTGCCTTGTATTACTTTAAACACAAAGCACTTTGAAAACATACATAAATTAAGACTATAATTCCATCTCCAGTCTTTGGCATGTATAACTTGTCAACTTTTCAAAAAGCAAATGGCTTATATAAAGTATTCCAGCAGGCTTGGGTCACAGTAATTTTTTCCCTCTGCTTCCCAAAGAAGCTCTGACCCTTCCTTCTTCAATACCCCCATTGCTCTTTCCTTTCATCAATATCTTCAGTCCTGTCTTCACTTTCTTTTTTGGTTTACCTGATAGCTTCCTCTTTTTCCCCTGTTTTTCTTTTGCCTCATGACTTAGCTGTCAGAGCTGAAAGTAGCCACAACCGTGAGCTGATGTCTCTTCATTTTACATACATGTAGGAAAGAGGGTGAAGGGATGTAGGAAGGAAGGTTAAGGATTTTGGGACACTAAGCATCTTTTGCTCTCATGCTGTTGAAAGAGCAGTGATAAATGTTTCATTGGTAACAAGAGTCTGACAATTGAGAAGAGATGGGGCAATACAAAGAAAACTATTCCTCAGTTGAGTGTCAGTTGAGCTGGTTGTTTGCTTAGCCGCAGCAGGGCCTACCACCATCATGTAACAGAGTGAGTGGGAGAAAATTAGATGAAATTTAATGTGTGGAGGAACTTTGGTCTCACTGAATATCTCAGGTCCTCTAAAGCTCGCTGAATAAGGAATGATAGTTCTAGGTGGCCAAGGCAGTCTGTAATGACATTTAATTCTGAATTTCAGAAGTAATGCTAAACAAACAAACCTCAATGAGTATGCAATATTCTGAATTGCACACAACTCAGATTAAAAATGTTAATTGTGTTGTTGCTTATTAGGCATTGCCTTTGTACTGAAGACTCAGGTTGTATAATGGCTATAAATTTAGGACTCATTCCAATGACCACTAGAGACCTTTTAATGGTTCAATAGTGATTTACTGGATTTTGAATACCATCCCACTGAACACTAGAAAAGAACTAGTTATGTCTAATAAATAGGACTGTGAGTAGTAAAATTACTACTAACCCCCTAAGAAGTTGGCTAAAAAATAAATAGCTTCAAGTTTTTCTGTTCTTAAACCAACCAAACAGGGAAAGCCCCTACTCAAAGCATTAAACAAAAGGGAATTATTTTCATGTTCTTAATAAAGAAAATCTGTTCCTTTCAAGATGGAATTCTGAATTCTCATAAAACCACTGACACTAAATACCATTAGTTTGCCTACCTCTCACCTAGCATGTTCTGAGTCACACCCTTTTCACTTCACTTGTGCATTAAAAATGAGGGGATAAGAGGTATTTTAATAACTATTCAATATCACTGGGGCACTTTGAAGCAATGAAGCTTCCCTGCCTGGGCGGCAGTATTTATTCCCCTGACATAAGAGCATTCCCTGATGAACCTCTCAAAACAATAAACATTCTGCTTTGCCTTTTTCCTCCCTTCTGCTGGCTGTTTGTTGTTTTTAATTGCTAGCAGTGTTGCCACATATGGAAAATAAAAGCGTATATTAGTGAGTTCCACTTCCATTCTGCAGGGATTCCATTCCACTTTAGTATTCTTATCGGCAATAAGTGAAGCAGACTTTCTGCTACTGTTGTGGCATTTTTAGTAGAGAATCAAGCATCTATTGAGGAAATAACTTCTAAACTCTTGTAGGATACCAATTTATGTATTTTTAGGTGGTATACCTTCTCCGGTGTTGTTTGGCTTTTTTTTTTTTTTTTTTGGTTAAAAAAAACTGTTTGGGCATGGTATAACATAGAGACTGACTACAACTGAAATAATTTTGCCAATATTATCACTTATTTAAAATGATGTAAATTGTGTTTCTTTATTTAACATTTACAGTTAATTTTTAAAAATTTCACCATACAGATTTTAAACGTTTCTGAACTGGTGAACTGGTATACATTTCATAGCAAAAAAAAAAAAAAAAAGGAAGAAGCAGAAATATTTAATATTTCAATAACATGCTGAATTTTTAAAGACTGAGGTTTTTGTAATGACTGTTAAACTGATCTAATAGCAGTTTGGCAACTGGCTTACTTTGAGTAAAAATTGAAAAGGCTGTAAAGCAACTAGCCAGAAGTCTTATTTAAGCATGAAGTCAGAACTTTCTCAGAATTTAATGCTCAGTCATGCATTATTAACAGTTAGATTTACTTACCAAGTTTTCAAATCTAGCAGAGACAAGAAATAAAGATATCTAAAAATTAGTAAATTTTTTACTCAAAGCCACAGGATGTCTCAATAAACTCTCCTTTGATGTTGTTCTGGAATAATTTGGAAATTCTAAAACTACTGTTCAGCTCTCTTTTCCTCTCTCTGTCAACAAAATTCACTGATGTTCTTACCAAAGAGGACCATAATTTTTGGAAAATGATTTTGAAGCCAGATTGGAAAAAACTACAGCTTCATCATTATTCAAAATGTATACTCAAAAAAGAAGTTAGGATCATAAAAGAGATGAAACTGGTTGCTAACTGTCAAATGCAAAACAAAAACAAGCAAACAAAAAACAAAGTTAAGATTAATCTAATATCCCATGCTCATGGATCGGAAGAATCAACATTGTGAAGATGTCCATCTTACCTAAGGCAATCTACAAATTCAATGCAATACCCATTAAATTACCAACAACATTCTTCTCAGACCTAGAAAAAACAACACAGGAATTCATATGGAAACACAAACGTCCAAGAATAGCCAGAACAATCCTCAGCAAAAAAAAACCAAAGCAGGTGGTATCACAATACCAGATTTCAAACTTTACTATAAAGCTACAATCATCAAAACAACTTGGTATTGGTACAGGAACAGGCATATAGATCAATGGAACAGAATTGAGATTCCAGAAGCAAAACCTCAATTTTTCAACCAACTCACCTTCGACAAAGCCCCCACCACCTACCAATGGGGAGAGGAGAACCTATTCAGTAAATGGTGCAGGGAAAACTGGCTGACCACATGCAGAAGATTGAAACAGGACCCCTATCTATCCCCATGCACAAAGGTTAACTCCAAATGGATCAGAGACCTAAATGTAAAACCTCAAACCATAAGAACCTTAGAAAAGGAAGGAAATACTCTCATGGAAATCGGAACTGACATCCAATTCCTGTACAAAACCCGAAACCCACAGGACTTAAGAGAGAAGATAGACAAATGGGACCTTATTAAACTGACAAGCTTCTGCAAAGCCAAAGAAACCATCAAGAGAGCAGGGAGACAGCCTACAGACTGGGAAAAAGTATTTGCCAACTCTAGGTCTGACAAAGGCTTAACATCCTGGATCTACAAGGAACTGAAACGTACTGAAAAGAAGAAAACAAACAACCCCTTTATAAAATGGGCAAAAGATATGAACAGACACTTCAAAAAAGAAGACATTCAAGCAGCCAACAAACACATGAAGAAATGCTCAACCTCACTAATCATCAGGGAGATGCAAATCAAAACCACACTGAGATACCACCTAACTCCAGTCAGAATGGCAATTATCAACAACTCAAAAAATAACAGCTGCTGGAGAGGGTGTGGTGAAAAGGGAACACTTCTACACTGTTGGTGGGAGTGTAAACTAGTGCAACCTCTGTGGAAAGCAGTGTGGCGATTCCTAAAAGCTCTAAAAATTGACCTTCCATATGACCCTGCAATCCCCCTACTGGGAATATACCCTGAAGAACACAAATCACTCTGTAAAAAAGATACCTGCACACGTATGTTTATTGAAGCATTGTTCACAATAGCAAGAACCTGGAAACAACCATGCTGCCCATCAAAAGAGGACTGGATAAAAAAATGTGGTACATATACACGATGGAATACTATGCAGCCATAAAAAAGAACAAAATCATGAATTTCGCAGCAACCTGGATGGAACTAGAGTCTATAATACTGAGTGACCTCTCACAGAAACAAAGATCCGAATATCACATGTTCTCACTCATATAAGGTACCGTAAACATCCAATGCAATACTATACGAAAATGACTGACCGTACTGGAAAACTATGGTGGGGGGAGGGAGATGGGATTAACAGTAGCAAATATCTGTCTGGGTACGGGGAAACATCCCATATCAACAGGGTGCCTGAATGAAACGTAATTGTACACCTAACCCTTAACTGTACCCCACAAAACCATAATAAAAAATACTGATTAATGAAAAAAAAAGATTAATCCAAAGCCAAAATACAAAGTAAGGTAGTGAAATTTGTCTTGTGTGTCCTTTAAATATCTCCTCTTAATAATCTGCGTCTGTTTTAGCCAAGAGGTATTCTGATGTAATCTTAAAGTTGTTTTTTTTTAATTTTTAAGGTTATTTATACTTTAAAAGTTGGGAAAACTTTAACCTCCATGGGAATAAATCCCTATTCTATTCTAGTTTGAGACTCATAAAGTTAATGAAGGTGAAATGTTCAGTGGATGGGTCTTCTGGGTCATGTTTCACAGCCATCTTCATTTTCTGACATGAGGAGGCAGGAGGTGTCAGGAGAGAGCATAAGAATTCCTGGATTAAGGACTTATTTCCACCCTCACCAGTTGTAAAAAATTATAGTCTTCTTACCTCTATGAACCCTAGCACTATCATCTAGAGATTGCTAATAATAATAACTCCTATTCTGTTAGAATAATAACAACTCCTATTCTGCTACAATGTTATAAAGGTCAGGATTAGAATATTCTTTGAAAACCTGAAGGCACTATACAAACATAGTGTGCTGCCATTGAATGAAACATTCAAAGTTTGTATCCAAATCAAATCATGTTTTCACACTAAATGTCTCATTAGACTTTGGGGTCCACATTTATATAGGAAGAAATAGGAGATTGCCCTCAAGTTCCAGGGAAAGATTGTCTATTGGTCATGATTAACTGTGTCAAGTTAACTCCCGCTGGGACCCCTTCTTCGTTCTAATTCCACTGAATTGATGAGGATGCCAGGGAGCCTAAAGCCTTGGTATTGTGTCTTTACGTTTAATGTGGTACCATCAGGTTGATTGTAACAACCATCTGATTAATAGCGGCTTAAAGGAGCTCAGAATATGTAGCTTGCTGTAATACTATAAGAAAAGGATTGACAGTGGTGGGAAACTGTGGGAGCAGTGGCAGAAGGGTGGGATTGACAGTAGTCGATATCTGCCTGGGGAAGTGGGGGCACATCTCATCAACAAGGGTACCTGCACAATGAATATTTGTATACCTAACCCTGAATTGTACCCCACAATTTTAAATTAAAAGAGAGGGGGGAAGGATGTGTAGCTTGGAAAATAGAAGGCTAGGATGATAAAATGGAAATTATGGCTTGAGGATTATCTGATGTTTGAATTCCTATCACATGAAAAAAGATTTAATTTATTTATAGTTCCCACTAACTCACTAGATTGTATGTTCAAGCGGCTAGTTTGCAAAGAAGCTTTTTCTAAGGGCCAAATTGACTAAAGGGTACCTCTTTAATATATAATTGATAATGAAATATTTGCTTCCTTATTTGTCCAAAGTTCATTTGAAAACGCTAATATAACAAAGATATAGTATTTCTGCCTTTAAATTCCTAAAATAATATAAAACCGTGGGATGTTTTCAAGAGATAAGTAGATAAGGAATGGTGAGAAAAGTCTGAAGACTTTTTGGAAAATTTAAGTTCAGCTTATGATATTCTACCCCATATTATCCAAAAATTTGGTCCCATGCTGCCAGCTTCACAGATGTTACTTTTGAGGAAGATGGATGCCACTGGCAGTAGGTTCCAGAAATATAATTTGAAACTTTAATTGGTATTCCTTAATGTGCTGCACAGTTTAATCATATGAAAAAAGGAGTGTTTCATGAATTTCTGCTTTATAGGTTACTCACAATGTGCTGAATTTTTAAATGGTCTTTTCCCCCTTTGTCTGGGATAAATTATAAAAGATTGTTTGTACTATCTTTTGTATATGTATGTATGTAATCTTAATTAGTAATAATTTTTTAACATAAAGTATTATTAGGAAATTCATAGAGCCTCTATTTTCTTTTTAACAATGACTTTTTATTGCAATGGAGTTATCATTCTATTGTTGAGAATTTTAATTCCAACATAAAAAATTATAAGATGCAGACCTCTGGAAAGAAATCAAATATTTTTCATGTATATTTGGCATGCATATTATAGTTCTATACTATAACAGAAAGACACACACAAACACATATTCACACATATATGAAAATACACAAATGTGGCACAGATTGTTATGTATATGAGTTTCATATATCAGTTACTCTAAATTATATTTGTGCCATTTGGAAAAGTTTAATTCAAATGATTGACTGAAAAGGTATGTCAGCACTATCTTCAGTAACTCTCACTGACATGACTTGTCTTTTTTTTGTCACTTTCTTTCATGGGGAATCAGTACTTTTGGTTAGTGTTTCTTTAACGATTCTCTCTTGCAGCTTGATTTGAGTGTAATGAAATAAAGCTTAGTGAAGCACATCTAATGAAATTCTTGTAAGTAAATTTGATTTAAAAATACACAATTCTAGGTACAGATAGGCAAACAAACCTCATTCAGACAATGAAAGCCTAAACTTCAACTTACTCTATTTTATTCATAAGAAATTTTTTCATTTTAAAGATATTTGAGTAAAGCACAGCATTTAGCCCATATGCCTGTTTGTTGTTGCTTTTTTTTGAGTTGGAGTCTCACACTTTGTAGCCCAGACTGGAGTGCAGTGGCCGCTCCCGGTCACCACAGCCTCAACCTGCTGGACTCCGGCGATCCTTCCGCCTCAGCCTTCCAAGTAGCCGGAATTACAGGCATGCGCTACCATGCCCGGCTGATTTTTTGATTTATTGTAGAGATAAGGTCTCGCTGCCCAGGTGGGTCTCGAACCCACGAACTCAGGCAATCCACTCACCTCAGCCTCCCAAAGGCGCGGGATTACAGGCTGAGCCACTGAACCCGGCTTATTGTTGCTGTTAAGAAACATATATTAAGTCGCATACTTGTTTCCTTTTCAAAAGGGTATTAGTAAGTTATGGGATCTCAGCTGCTGATCTGAAGTCACACAATCATGACTTCTAAATAGTAATATTGAGGTCTATATAATGTTAATTAATTATTGTATGATTTTCAATGATCTGATATAGATTTTTAAGCTTCACTTTTTTAGAAAACTGTTGTCAAAAAGACCATAATCAGAATTATGCTGAACCCATTTATTTCTCTTGAGCTTTCATAAATCCTGCTTCTTTCCTTTCCTTTCTCATCATTAACCTGGTCAGGGATGGACATTTTTCTGATTTCAAACAGAAAATATTGGTTTTACCTGTTTGCTAGTTTTGCATAAATAGATCTGCAGAGTGTTATTTCTGGCTTCTTTCTTTAAAAATAGGCTTGTGAGATTTATCCATATTTTTGTTTGGAGTTGTACATCATTCAGTTCTCACTGTTGTATATGAAACCATCCTTGGTATATTTGGTAGCTTTTTTTCTTTGCTATTACAAAGAGTGATGCTATGAACATTTAAGCATATATATTTCTGTTGGGATTGAAGTGGAGTTGCTAGGTCATAATGCATGTACATATTCATCATTAATAGGAACTCTCAGATCTTATAAGATGACTTTACAAATAGCCACTCATATCTGAGTTCTAGTTGCTCCATAGCCTAATATTGAGTATTTTCTGTATTTTTTCATTTAGCTAATCTTTAGATATATAATAATATCACCTGTAGTTTTGTGTTATATTTCTTAATGGCTAAGTTAAACACTTTTATATGCAACAAGCATACAGTTAGGTCATTTAGATATTTTCTTGTGTGGAGTGTCTGTAAAAACCTTTTCTCAATTTTTCTATTGAATTTTCTGACTTTTATTGATTTGAATGTGTCATTTCAATACTCTGAAAATAAATATTTTGTCAGACATGCGCTTTGAACATTTTTCCTTTTGGAGATTGAATTTTCACTCTTTTAATGCTATCTATTAATAAATATTAGTTCTTAATTTTAATATAGTCCAATTTATCATTTAAAATATTCTTATGGTTACTAATTATTGTGCCTTGTTTAAGAACCATTTGCCTATTCCATCACACAGTTATTGTGCTGCATTTTTTTTTTTTACTAAAAATGTCCTAGTGTTGCTTTTATATATTATATCTGTAATCCTGCAGGAGTCAATTTTACTGTGAGGTTGAGAGTCAAGATTTACTTTTCTCCAATGGATTTCAGCTTACCCAGTACCATCTATCGAGAACACCCTTCTCACAGTGCACTGTGACATACCTTCTCTTTTTGTTTTTGTTTTTTTTGAGTTGGAGTCTCACTCTGTCACCCAGACTGGAGTCCAGTGGCCGCTCCCGGCCACCGCAGCCTCGACCCGCTGGGCTCTGGCGATCCTTCCGCCTCAGCCTTCCAAGTAGCTGGAACTACAGGTGCGCGCTACCACGCCCGTCTATTTTTTGATTTATTGTAGAGATGAGGGCTCGCCAAGTTGCCCAAGCAGGTCTCGAAGCCGCGGGCTCAGGCAATTCACTCACCTTGGCCTCCCAAAGCATGGGATCACACGCTGAGCCACTGCGCCCGCCATGCCTTTGTTATAAGTCAGATGAATACATAAATACCATGATGTATTTGGTCTATATGATTGCTTCTGGAAGTGATTTTATTCTGTTCTATTGGTTCATTGTCAATCTGTGCCAATAAAACACTGTTTTAATGATTATAGTTTTATAAAAGCACTCTGGTGGGATAAATTTTCCAGCTTTGTTCATCTCCAAATTTGCTCTTCTATTCTTCACCTCTAGTTTTCCATACAGATTTTAAAATCTTATTAATTTTTACAAAAATTTCTACAAGGATATTGATTAACATGCATTGAATTCAATGATCAGTTGATTAATTTAATCTTGAGACTTCTAATCCATGGACATATTATACTTTCATTATTTCAGTTGTTTTTAATTTTTCTCATGTTTTGTAATTTTCAGTTTTCAGATTTGGTAAACTTTTAAACATGTTTTTGATATAATAAATAATTAGTCCTTTATGAATTGAATTTTGTGACTTAGCTTAAAAATAAAAACCCTATGATCTAGGTATACAAGTTGGATTTTAGTTTTAACTTTGCTCCAAGTTGTAAGCAGGTAATAAATAAATAGTTTTCCTCAGTGTCTTCAACATTAAAACTATATAAAATGTTAAATCTTGTCCAGCTATGTTTATGATTTTAAACCTATATATCTGAAAAACTTACATGAATCTGGAGATGTGAATAGATGTGATTTTATGAATTATAGAAATGCTAGAACTATCTCATTAAATAAATTAGAACTATATTTTATGTACATCATTCCAGATCATCCAGGCTGCCTTATTCATGGCTGAACATGGCAGAAGCAAACTGAGGCCTGAGTGTAATATTAAAATAATGAGTCAATTTTATGATTCCATTAACTTCCTCATTTACCAGGTCCTCACCTGACAGTGGAAAATGCCATTACTGATGCATATTGTGTGACAGAAGGCTGTAAATAAATAATTCAAACTTTACCTCAGAGGGAGCATTGATTAGTTAATTTATTTTTCTGATAAGTATTGTTACTGTGAAACCAAGATTTTAATCTAAGGATTGAGTTTTGGAAATGTTTTATATTTGTGAATGTTCTATTTTGCCATCATTCTGTGTGCAATGTTGAGCTACTGTAAACCACTGTGAGAAAGATGCCCTCTAAATAAAACTGGAGAACAGATTTCTGGCCAGGGATAAGAGAGAATGCACTTAAGTGTTCTATGTTGTTTTCTTTACTCACTAAAGTGATGGGCTTTACTGTTGTATGTGTCAGCAACCACTGACGCATACAACCCAGGATTATGAACAGAAATATAATCATATGTTGCATTTTATTTTATTTTACTTCATTATAGAGATATGAGGTACAAGTAGGCTGTGTACAGACAAAGTTTGGGCCTCCAACTGGTCCTTACTCCCCCTGGGTTTAGGACTAGGTACCCTTTGTGTTGTTACATGTCCCTCCATCCCTTAGCAGTGTCCAATGACTGCCAATCCCTCCCTTTTGCTAATGTTTTAATGTTCAGGTCTCACTTATGAGTGAGAACATGTAGTAGTCAGTTATTTGTTTCTATGATAGATCACAGAGTGTGATGGTCTTCAACTCCATCCAATTTGCTGTGAAATCCATGATTTTGTTCTTCTTTATGGCTGCATAATACTCCATCTTGCATATGTACCACATTTTTTAATCCAGTCAATTTTTGATGGGCAGTAGGATTGGTTCCATGTTTTCATTATTGTGAATAGTGCAGCTAAAACATGAATGTGCAGGTGTCTTTTTTGTAAAATGATTTATGTTCCTCTGCATATGTTGCCAGGAGAGGTATTGCTGGACATATGAAAGGTCAATTTTTATTATTTTAGGAATTGCCACATTGCCATACAGGTTGAACTAGCCTGCACTCCCACCAACAATGTAGAAATGTTCCCTTTTCTCTGCACTCTCATCAGCATCCATTGTTTTTTTATTTATTACTGATGGCCATCCTTACTGGAGTTAGGTAGTATCTCAGTTATGGTTTTCATTTGTATTTCTCTGATGATTAGTGAGGCTGAGCATTTTTTTCATGTACCTGTTGGCTGCTCATATGTCTTTTTTTTTTTTTTTAAGAGTCTATTCATGTTCTTTGCCCACTTTTTAATGGGGTTGTTTATTTTTTTCCTTTCAGCTCCTTTGAGTTCCTTGTAGATTCTGAATTTTAGGCTTTTGCCAGATACATATTTTTCCCCATTCTGTGGGTTGTCTACTCACTCTCTTATTGGTTTCTTTTGCTATGCAAAAGCTTTTCTTTTGATGAGGTTCTACTTGTCTCTCTTAGCTTTTATGGTATTCCCTTTTGAAATTTGATCAAGAACTGGTTGCCTACTCCTATGTGATTCCTATGTTGTCTTTTAGAATTCTTATAGTTTGAGGTTTTACATTTAGGTCTCTGATCCATTTAGCTTTGATTTTTTTCATATGGTGATAGTTAGGTGTCCTGTTTCATTTTTCTGAATGTAGTCAGTCAGTTTTTCCAGCACCACTTGCTGAATATAGTCTCCATTCCCCAGTGGTTGTTATTGGTGGCTTTGTCAAAAAAGATTAGTTGAGAAACCATGTTTTTGCTTCCATAATCTCCATCCTGTTCCACTGGTCTGTGAGTCTATTCTTATATCAATACCAGCGTGTTTCAGTTATTGTAACTTAGTAATAAAGTTTAAAGTTTGGAAGTATGATACCACCTGCTTTGTTCCTTTTGCTGAAGTTTATTTTGGTTATTCATGCTCTTTTTTATTTCCATATGAATGTCTGTATTGTTTCCAGACCTGAGAAGAATGATGTTGGTGATTTGATGGGTATTGCATTGAATTTATAGAATTTTTTGGGTGGGATTAACAACTTGGCAATACTGATTCTTCCATTCCATGAGCATGGAATGTTTTTCCATTTGTTTGTGTCATCCTTGATTTCTTTGAGTAGCATTTTGTAGTTTTCGTTATAAAGGACTTTCACTTCTCTAGTTAGATGGATATCAAAGGCTTTTCTTTTCTTTTTGTGGATATTGAGAATGGGATTGTGCTCCTTATTTGGCACCTGTTTGTTTATTGCTGGTGTATAGAAATGCAACTGTCTTTTGCATATTGATTTTGCATCCCAAGACTTTACTGAAGTTAGTTGATTTTCAGTGCGAGGAGGCTTTTTGACAGACTAAGGTTTTCAGGATATAGAATCATATCATCCACAAAGAGAAATAGCTTGATTTCCTCTTTTCCTATTTGGGTACCTTTGATTTCCTTCTCTCGCCTGATTGCTCTGGTTAGGACTTCCAATGCGATGCTGAACAAGAAGATTGAGAGTGGGCATCCTTGTCTACCCTGTTCTCAAGGAGAATGCTTCCAATTTTTGCCCATTGAGCAAAATGTTGGCTGTGGGTTTATCATAGATAGCTCTTACTGTTTTGAAGAATGTTCCTTTTATGCTTAAGTGCTCAAGAGATTTTATAAAGAAGAGATGCTGAATTTTGTCTAATCCTTTTTCTGTGTCTAATAATATAATCATGTGGTTCTTGTTTTAATCTGTTGATGTGCTGAAATACATTTATGGTCTTGTGAATATTGAACCATCCCTGTATCCCAGGTATGAAGCCCACTTGGTCATGGTAGATGATCCTTGAGATGTGTCGTTGGATTTGATTTGCTAGATTTTTGTTTAGAATTGTTGCATCTGTGTTCATCAAGGAGATTGGTCTATAATTACCTTTCCCAGTTGGGTATTTGCCAGGTTTGGGAATAAGTATGATGTTGGCTTCATAAAATGAGTTGGGGAGCATTCTGACTTTCTCTATTGTCTAGAATACTTTCAGTAAGATTGGAATCAGTTCCTCCTTGTGTGTCTTGTAGTATTTATCAGGTCCCAAATTTTTTGGTAGGCAAATTTCTTATGACTGAGTTGATTTCCTGAATTATTATTGGTCTGTTTGGAGTTTCAATTTCTTATTGTTTCAATCTTGGGAGGTTGTTTTATTTCAGTAATTTCTCCATTTCTTTTAGGTTTTCTAGTTTAATTGAATACAGGTTTTTGTAGTAATCACTAATAATCTTTTGAATGTCTGCAGGGTCAGTTGTGACTTTGCCTGTTGCATTTCTAATTTTGTTTATCTGGACTCTCTCTCTCTCTCTCTCTCTCTCTCTCTCTCTCTCTCTCTCTTTAGTTAATCTGGCCAAGGGACCATCATTTTTACTTATCCTTTCAAAGAATCAGTTTTTGGTCTTGCTGATCCTTTCTATGATATTTTTGTCTTATATGTCCTGTAACTCTGATTTTTACCTTGGTTATCTGTATGCTTCTGCTGAGGTTAATACTGTGGTAATCTTGTCTTTCCAGCCCTTTTAAGTGTGACTTTAGGCTGTCTACTTATGGTCTTTCTGTTTTCTTGATTTGTGCATGTGATGCTATAAATTTTGCTCTTAACACTGCTTTCATGGCATCCCAGAAATTCTGATAAGATGTGTCTTTGTTTTGTTTGTTTCCAGGAATCTTTTTATTTCTGTCTTTGTGTTACTGTTTTGAAATAAATAGAAGGCTATTTTTTCTCATTTTAGAAAAAAATGCATTTGAGTCTTTGAATTATCTAATACTCTACAGAGGCCACACAATGAGTAGTAGATCTCAGAAAATTCATCATTCTAAAAGGTCTTCTGGAATGAAAATTTCACTAGGTTGTATGTAAATTTAGGTGAGTTCATATATGCTAAATTCGTAGTAAGTAGATCATTAAGTAGAGTTCAAGGATACATCTTTAATTTTTTGAACAGACCTCATAGAATACAAACAATACCTTTTTGTTCTAATGTCTTTCAAGTTCACAATCAGAGATTTTGAATCATTTGCCTAACTCATGTGAGTTAGTATTTGCAACTTGTGAGCAAGTGAGTATGTAAATTAATTATATTAAAAGAAAAATAGAATGCTATATGTTATAAACTTATTTGAAATCAGTTGCCCTGTATTATAATTTTGTTTGGGTTTATTTGCCACCATAGTTGATTGTCATAAAGGGTTAATGAGACAGAATGCATGGATTTAATTTTTGAATAGACAAAATTATTTTTGTATTGTAATATAACTGTATACTCTACACTAGCAACTTTAAGACTTAAAAATGAGTTCAATGACTGAATCAAGGCTAAGGGCCATGTCAGAAGGCATAAATGTGTCTTCTATACTGCAAATATAATTCCAAGTACATATTTTTCTAATGGCAAACAAATGAGAACATGTTCTTATAAGAAAAATCCAAGCTGTTGAAGAACCTGCAAATAAGTATTAAAAAATGTACAGAAACTATGGTTACTTATCTAAGTATTGCCTTCTTAACTGACAAAACTATGATTATTTTTTAGGTAACAGGTTGGAAGGGGCCAAATTTAAAATAAAGGTGGATTTGTACTTTGTATTAGAGATTGGCATGCGATCCAATATTAGCCATTAAAATATGAGGATGTTTGTTAGTAGAAACTTATGGAATGTCTTATTTCATAATAAAATAATAAGATGGTGGAGAAGTGCTTACTTTTCTAACCTTTTCTTCCTGACTTTGAAAGTAGTTGTTTTGCTTTGCAGTTGTATTAGCCATATTATGATCATCAGGAGACATGACTAAGGATACAAATTTAATATGTAGAATTGTCAAAGTGGAAGAGTAGAAAGATGTTAATATCTTGACAAATTATTGAGAAGAGTTAATGTTAGCTACTACTTACCTCCATATTTCTTGTAATGCAAGGAAAAATAACTTTGTTTAATTAGTCACATGTTATTATGAGTGAAAGCATTTTACCAAGCAAAGCATTAAAATTATCGAGTTATAGATAATCTAAATTCTTCACTCATCATGTGTCTTTTACCTAAATTAGAATTTGCAGAAAGTTAGGCTACTGAAGTTAGCCTACCATTCTGCAGACTTCAAAATGGCAGCATCTGAGTTTATTGACACATAAGCAGCTACGAACACAATTCCTTAAAGGTAAAAACCTTTCAATAAATATTTGTAGAATGATTTCCCTTATGCCATAGTGATAAGATCAGTTGGATATTGCTCCTCGTTTTTCCTAATTATCCCTTTTCACATTCCAATACCCACATGCACATGTATTTGCAAATTCATGCTGCCATGGTTGATAATGGGCTCTCTATTAAAGGGCTAATTCCAGCAACCTTGAAATTCTGCCCTTTTTAGTAAAGACTTTTAGAATGCGTGTTATTAGGACTTAAAGAGGCTTCCTTTCTGTGTAAGGTATTTAAAGGTGCTATTGAGCAAATGGCTATTGGCAGTAACGTGGTGGTCTAAAGTGGAAGCCACTGCAGGCATGTAGTGGTAAAATGTTCATTTCATAGCAGGTGAACTTGTAGAGTAAGGCTTAATGTAAGTCAAATCATTTTGAATAACACAGAAGTATGAACTCAGGGCCTTTGGTGGGTTTTCCAACACACTGTCTTTTTAAAGCATCTAAATTCCCTCCCCAATTCAACAGTGTTCTCTTTCAGATTGCTGGCTTCATCTTAGAGCCATCCTTTTTCATTTCTTCAATGTCTACATTTTCATCTTTCTCAGGAAAGCAGTCAGGTTGCTTGATTGTCTTAGACACACTGGTAGAACTCAGAACTATGTTGGTTGTTTATTTCATTGCTGAAGTAGATGTTGTTTAAATCACTATGTCTGGTATCTGCCCTAAGCCATAAATGTCAGAAGCTGTGTTCTAGGCAACTCAATTAAGTTTCTGGCCTCTGACAGCCCCTATGTACACCCCAAATGTGCTTGTTTTTCATGTTTTACTTTGAGGTGCTCTCTTCTACTCTGTAAAACATTTACAAGGAAGAAGTTTGGGTTTTAAGCTTTTATAGTGTGTTATAATTAGCATGCCTCATGCAATTGTTTTTCCTTTTCTCTCATGTGTGAACTCCTTGTGATAGGATCTACTAGGAAAATCATAGCTTCTAGTGAGAAAACTAAGAGGCAGTTCCTGAATTGTAACTGTTTTGATTTACTGAGTTATCAAAACACAGCTCTTCCAAGTCTGGTCTCCTGAATTTGCAGTAGGCAAACAAGGTTGGAGTGGAATCTGAAGAGACATAAACAAGGTACCAGGGATAAGTTTGCACACACAAGCAGCTTGCTTAAAGTGTAGGCCCTATAGTGGATAGTCAGTATCATGCATATGTTCTAATAGTTTTGATTGGCTGCAAAAGGGATAGATTCTTAACTGTAACCCTGAGCTTTTTTTTTTTTTTTTTTTTTAGGAGCAACAATATGGCTTACACCTGCATACCGTTCATTCCTCCCTAGGCTGTGACTCTAGATGCAGTTATATTCTGTGCTATTTTGGAAGTCAGAAATGATATTCTGATCAAGCCAGCATTTTTTGGCCTGAGTAACAGTTAAACATTTCAGGATGTTAGTTTTGTTATGTTTCCATAATTGTTGGCATTCTATTTTTAACTGGAAATACCAGACTTTTGAGTTTTTTGGTAGTAACTTACTAGAGAACCACAATCAAGACAGTTCTGTCTTTTCTTTTGCACTTCTCTATGTAGCTGGCAATATTGCCTTGAACCATGACATCTCAATCAGAAGGTGAGCTCTCTGGCTGCTTGACAAAGTGGTGGAATCACTGGCAGATATTACCTGAAGGACGAAACGCAAGTGTTACAACTTTAGGGCTTCCATTTTGCAGAGTTCTGTGTCATGTTTGAAATTGTGTTTCTGAACTTTTATTTTTGAGTAGTTTAATTAACATCCATAGGCATTCCCTACCTGCTTTTATTTCTGAAAGCAAGTCTTGCTTAATGAAATTTTTAACATAAAGGAACTTTGAATTTAGTCTCTAGAGCTTGCTTTTTTTTTGGAATGGTTTTAAAGTTGTTGTTCAGCAGAGAAGATAGACATTTTTCCCTCAAGCTCTCATGCATCAAAAGCATTAAGTTGTCACATACATAGATTGTAGCGAGTGGCACACAAAATAATCTTTTTTTAAAGGGGTTGCAATGAAAAATTGCAAAGTTGATATTGCTGGAAAAATATGTAAATATTCTGTCTTTAGCATACTATGATTATGCCACTAGGCCATATTAATAAGGACAGGTACAATGAATTGGCTCTCGCAGTAACTATGATGGGATAAATGTTCCCACCATACATCCCACGGATCCTACTCAAGCTTCCCCAGTTAGCCTAACAATGGTCTTTATAGCTAACAGATCCAAATCCTGATCATGAGTCACATTGTGTTGTCATAGTTCTTCAGGCTCTTTCAGTCTAGAAGAGTTTCCTAAGACCTATTAACATTAATGGTCCAATCTTTTTTTTTAAGATCACAGAACAATAATTTAACAGAATGCCACTCAACCTGGTTTGTCTGTTTTTCTATAATTAGATTCATGCCGTGCATTTTGAGCAGAAATATCACAGAAGTGAGGCTGTGGTTGTTCTATCACTTTTCTATCAGATAGTGCCTGATTTTGATTTGTTCAATCACTGGTTATGTTAACTTTGGTCACTTGATTTAAGTTGGTGATTGCCATGTTTCCTAGTTGTAAAATTATTCTTTTTTCTTTGGAATAAACAGGAATTTTGTGGCAAGGTACTTTGGGACTATGTAAACATTCCATTTCTCATTGAACTTTCACCTACTCATTCTAAGCATCTGTTCATGTTTTTTGGCTGAATCAACAATCACCATGTTGGTTGCCAAATGATGGCTCTAGTTCTACATTTCTTTAGTTGACACTCTATCATAAATAAAAGCTTTTTCTTCTCCTCATTCATTCATTCATCTACTCGTTTAAATCAACATGTGCTCATGGATTCCCATTACACTCAATGATTTTTAGTTCGTTGCTAACATTATTATTTTGACATCCAAATTATCTAAGATTTGGCCAGGGGAGCCCAGTAAAGATAACTCCTGTGTCCTTTTGACACACCTCATCAATCTTTAAGATGTTACAAGTTCACCTGTGTTTTTCCTACCTCTGCCCTGGAATAAAGTAGTTCTGTTTCTCAGGAATTTTGGTCCCTTTTAATAGTAAGTTATATTTAGAAACAAAGATCTAGACACTAGATATATTTACTATTGGGATATTGCGACTCCCGTGCCCTGTCAATGCATAGAACGTAGGAACATATGTATATATCATATGTATATAAGCCCTCAAACACCCATATTTTTTAATGTGTCTCTCTGTATCATCTCTCTATTCATCTGTCTTCCTACATATGTATCATCTATCATTTAATAATTATCTATTTATCTATCATCTATCTTTAAAACTTTAGGTTCACACTGATTTATCCAATTTTAATCCAACACCATAGGGTTCATTGAACATTTCACCTTTCCAGGTATTCATGTTTGTTCCTCCATTCTCTGGGAGTGAGAAATCCATTTCCATTATCTTCTCTCTCCCTGAATGCAACCTAGCTCCTGTCATGCTCTCACTTCCTGCACTACCTCTGCCCCAACCTCACCACCTGCCATGTGAATGCCCTTCTGACATTGCCACCTACTCTGGATGCAGATGCCCTTTTTATATCCATCGACCTCTGACTCCTATGCTGCTGCCTTTTCCAGTGCCATCATCACCCTCCCAATGGGGCTGCCCTTTGCAAACCCACTTGGAATTCAATATTACATGCTGGTCTGTCATTACGGTGGCCACGAACATCCACTTCATGTTGTTCAGGTTCTAGCACCCACATTGGGCCATGCCTAGCCTCCTGAGCATGCATGCCTAATGGCTTATGAACTCAATTATTCAGGGAGAAGAAAAGGAGAGCAGGCAGGCAGGAGAGAAGGGAGATAAGGCGACAGAAAGAAAGATAATTTAAAGAATAAGGAAAATTAGGATTCAAGAGGTCTTTAGGGAATTCCTTTTACATTTTTTAATGATTCAGTCTGGAGAAAAATTTTCCCAAATCAGGAAAGTAAAAAAATAAAATAAAAATGTGTTTTTACAATTTTTAGTGGTTCCTATTTTTCCTTTTTCCTATTCTTACTACCTTTGTGCAAAATATGATGTTTGTTAACTTGATTTGTATACATTTGGTGGAATTGTGTTTTATTTCAATGTTTTACATTTTGGTGGCCTGGCATATTATTAGCTTTATGGACATTCTCCATGTAATTTTGAAAATAAAACACATTTTCTGTATTCATTGTATAATATTTATAAATATATATTATATTATGTATATTCATTATGCCATTCAGGTTTTCTTCTTCCTTATGTTTATCTACTCTATTTTTAAAGACTTAGAAAATATATTAAACTCTTGCATAACAATTATATTTTGTTATCTCCTTTATAGCCAAGTAGTTTTGTTTCATATATTGTGAAATGACATAGTACATGAAGATCCATTAGAATTCAGTATACTGTTTAAAAGCAGAGAATAGGAGTTAGACTTACATAGTGTACTACTTAAACTCTACAATTTCCTCATCTATAAAATAGGAATGATAATTATAATTTCCTCATTGGTTTATTATTTACATCCAATTGCTGTAAAGTTCTTAGAATAGCGTTCAAGTTCTAATATAGGCAATTTAAGTATTTATTTTATAAACAAACATAAGTCAATAGAGAAAGGTAAGTCTATGTGAAGCACATATTTAATAAATATGCCAAAGCATTTTCATCATTACTGGTAGACTTAATATCATCTGTCCTGAGTTTAACTATATCAGATGTTAATCCTTTTATCTTTTATATTTTGTTTTGTTTAGGTCTTGGTTTTTATTTTTCCAGTATAGTTTGCTAATATCTTATACTTTTATTTTTCTGAATTTATTTTTTTAATGCTGAAGAAAATCACAAGAATTTTGCAGTAAACACCCCAAAACTGATCATTAGCATTGTACCTTTCCTGCATTATCATAAATTCATCCATGTATACATCTCTGTATCTGTTCATTAATCCACTTTATTTTTTATGCTTTTGAAATAAATTGAAGACAACAATACATATCTTCCTCCAAATACTTCACATGCATATCACTAACTAGACTTCAATATATGTCTATAATTTTTAAATGAATAAATTACATTCAATGAAATTACAAATCTTACATGTATATTTGCAACATTTGACAAATAAATTTATCTGTAAACCCAAACTGCTCTTTATATATAGAATATTATCCCCGCCACAGAAAGTTCCCTAACACCTCTCCCAAGTCAATTCACCCTCAGTCCCCTAAGCTAATAATTAAAACTGCTTTTTTGTTTCAATATACATTAGTTCTATGTATCTTAAATTTCCACAAAATGGAATTATGCACTTTACACGCTTTTGTGTAAGATTTCCTTCATTTGGCATGTTTTGAAGATATAGATCTTATGTGTATCACTTATATGCTTTAATCTGTGGTCTTTTTAAATTAGGTTTTTTATTTTTTAATATTGAGTTATAAAAATTCCTTTTTATTTTGGATACTGTTCTTTTTATATATCTTTAGTGAATATTTTATCCCAGCTGAGACCTTGCTTATTCTTTTTCTTAAAGGTGTTTTTGAAAACACAAGATTAATTTTCTCATTATTTTGTTTGTTTATTGTTTTCTATGAGACTTTTAAGAAACCTTGGCACATCTCTAAGTCATGAAGATACTGTCCTCTGAAAACTTTATGGGTTTAGATTTTATGTTTACAACAATTATCCATTTCAAATATACTTCTGCATATGGTATAAAGTAGGAGTCAATTTATATTTTTTCCCATATAGATATCCAGCTATTTCAGCACCATTTGTTAAAAAAGATCTTCTTTCACTAGATTTATTTGGTATCTTTTTGAAAAATGGCTATGTAGTTGTGGATCTGTTTCTGGACTCTGCTCCATTCCTGGACTCTGTATTCTGTTCCATTCATCTATTTGTGAAGCTTTTTGGCAGCTGTTACTATTTTGTTTTATAGGAAATCTTTAAGTCAAGTAGCTGAATAGTCAACATTGTTGATCTATTTCTAGAATGCTTTGTATAGTATAGATCCTTTGCATTTCCATATACATTTTAGATTCTACAAGATATCTGCTGAGACTTTAATTAGGATTAATTTGAATCTATAGAATGATTAGGATACAAGTGTGTTTTCCAAATCATGAAAGTGGTTTGTCTCTCAATTTATTTATATCTTCTTTTATTTATCTTACTACTGTTTTGTAATTTTCCATTCAGAGACCTTGCACATCTTTTGCTAAATTTCAATGCATGTTTATATGCTATTGAAATAATATCTTTAATGTTTAATTTTGGTTTTCAATATTTTGTCTCCAGTATAAGAAATTTAGTTTACTTCTCTTACTCAACTTGAAACCTGAAATTTGCAAAACTTATTTATGCATTCTAGTAATTGTTTTGGAGATTCCTCTGAATTTTTGGTGTAAACCCATGATATCTGAAAATAGTTTTCTTTCCCACTCCCGCCCCAACCCCTGCAATCTTTATACTTTTTTTTTTTAATATATCCTGGACATTGTGAATAATTTTCTGTGGCGATTTTAAGTCTGGTAATATTCCTTTAGAGTTGATTTTTTGTTGTTTTAGAAAGCAGTTCACTTTATTTAACTCAAATTGCAACCACTGTCTTTTGGGTGGCAGGTCAAATCTCAGTTGGACTGCTTTGTGAACGCCCTTGTGTACATTTGCTTCAGGTGACCCCAAATATTTGGGCAGAGTTTATGGGTAGATTTAGGGTAGCTGCATTTAACTCCATCCTATCAAATAGTCCCCTTTCATTTTCAAGCTACTCTCCTCTTATTCTCAATACCAGAGAGACTATGGATTTTCTACCAGCAGTTTGACCTTCCAGTTTAGTGCCCACACTTTAGCTAAAAGTTATAAAAGTGAGGGCCTTAGCCACACAGGAAACCAAAGCCCTAATCCATTGTTATTTAATGTTGATTAGTAAATTATTGCACGTATTCTGTATTTTTCTATTTATTTAATTACTTCTGTCTAGATTTCCTAGGAGTCTTTCTTTTCCTGGATTATGATGAACTTTTTCAATCTTTATTTATGTATATCTTGTATTTCAATTTTCTTCTCCAGTCATGCCAACTGTCTGTATGTTAATATTCTTTGCCTTTCCATTCTATAAGCTCCTATCTAATATCTTTATCCTTTCCTCTGCTATTTGAGGTATTTTTCTTCTACAGCTATTATGTAAAATTTTACATGATAATTTTAAATCTATCTTTTGCACAATGGTTTTGTATATGGTCTATGTTTATTTCCTTCATTCTTCAGTCTTTCTTGATTTCTAATTATCAGAGAATGTGGTAGGCATTTAATACATCATTGTTGAGTAAATAATCCAATTTGTAATACATATCAAATAATGTTTTCTACATTTTATAGTATAGAGGCTAGAACCAATGCCTGATTTTTGTGTTATTGCTGTATGCTTTTTTCTTTTTTCTTTTTTTAATTTCAAACTGTTTTATAAAGGTATATTGTAAATCTGTATATAGATCACCATTTTTCTCAAGAATGTGAATTTTAAATTTTCCCATTAAGCATCTTACTTTGAAGGGTTAACAATTTGAAGAGTATTCAAGTGTCATTTCTTTTTAAAATTACTTAATTTATTCTTACTATAAATTGGCAAATGATAGTTATTTCTGGTACAAAGTGATGTTATGATTTATGAATACACATGGAATAATTAAGTCACATTAATTAATATATTTATCCCCTCAAATACATATCAAACTTTGTGATCAGAACACTGGAAATTTTTTCTCATAATGATTTTTAAAATGTACAGTGTATTATTATTAATTGTATTCACCACACTGTGAGATAAATCTCAAAACCAAAAAAGAACCTTATTCATCCGGAGGCTTTGAACCCTTTGACCATCATCCCCCTACTAACCCCCGACTTCTGGAGAGCACCATTCTACTTTCTGCTTCAATGTGTTTGATGATATTAGATACCACATATAAGTGAGAACAGGCACCATTTGTCTGTCTGTGCCTGACTCTTTCACTTAGCATAATGTTCTCCATGTTTATTCATGTAAGAAATAATGGAATTTCTTTTTTAAGACTGAATAGTATTCCATAGCATGTATATCTTACATTTTCTTAATCCATTCATTGTTGGATGGACACCTAGGATGATTCCATTACTTGGTTATTGTGAATAGGGCTGCAGTGAACATGCGAGTGCAGACACCTCTTTGACTTATTGATTTTAAATTTTGGGGTAAAGACTCAGTGCCGGAGTCCAGCTCCAGGAGAGAGTCACGGCCGGAATGGGGAGAATCAGGAACGGCGAAGAAGAAACGACAGGAGTCAACTTCTTGGGTAGAGTTCAGGACTCTGCCAATTTTTATTCAATTCTTACATGCTTATATAGTTTTTTTACTGATCCCTGTACCCACAAAATGCAACACACATTACACATTAAATGTTTACATCATGTTTTTTCCTTTTGTTTATGGGGAAGTTGACCTTTACAAGTTTCTTTTTGTTCCTTCCTGCTACCGGTGGTGGCGTTATTTATGTAACAAAACACCAGCTGCCAAGAATTTATCAGCCACAGCCTGTGACCTCTAGGCCAACTGAATCTCTTCCCCTCGCTATTCTATTTCTTTTCCTTTACTAATCTATTTTCTTAATACACTTTTAGCAGCAATATATTGACTTGTTTTTTCTTTTATATAACCACCCTTATCTTACCCACTACGAATTCTTAATACTCTATATTAATTAATTTTACTATTAATTAAAAAATTTAACTTTCTTAATTCTAATTGCCTTATCTATAGTACTTGCTATTTTCTTATCACCTATTTTACATTTTATATTTCTAAACAAAACTTAAGTCTAAATCTACACTTATATATGAAATTAATCTTACTTCTAAGCCTAAATGTATGAAATTTTAAACCTACATTAAGTATGTATAATTTTAAGTTTACCTTAAAATTTAATTATTTCCTATTCCTTCTATTATATTTAACTAATACCTACATCTATAATAAACATTTATTTTAATTATAGCTGTTATTTATTTAATTCTAATCCTTACTTTAATTTTAACCCTCTTTCTAATTAAACTATAATGTTTCTTAAATCAAAAGGCATATCTGTGACTTGTTTTTCCCGAAAACACCTGTTTCTGGAGATACTATGTCTCAGTTTCTCACTTCCTCATCAATCACAACTATCAATGTTGTTACTTATAAAGGATATGAGGAAGTACTTGTTTTTCCTTTTTAGCTAAAGGTTACAAAATTTCATGGGAAAGGGGGTAGTAAAACATTCCCTTGTCCCTTAAGAGGGGAAATTTTTGCTGTTGAGCCCTTTTTTCGTTTCTATACATAGGTTTACTGCTAATTCCACATCCTTGCACGTTCTAGCTAATTATTTTGTTTATCAAGGGAAGTGTTTTTCAAGCCTAAGCACACATTCCTTTAAGACCAAAAGGAGTCCTTCAATAGGATCCATGGGGCTCTGCCTCCATCATGGCCACTTCCCACTGGGGCTCTGCTCCCAGTCAACATTTTTCCCATTTTTGGGTAACCTCCATTTTGCCTCTTTAGGGGTTGCGGCTTCCGGCAACTCAGTAGTAAGATTGTTGGATCATATGGTAATTCTATTTTTAATTTTTTGCAGAACATCCATACAGTTCTTAATAATGACTATACTAATTTACATTCCCACTAACAGCACAACTGCTAGTAGAGTTTCCTTTTCTCCACATCCTGATCAGCCCTTCTTATCTTTCATCTTTTTCATAATAGCCATTTTGACAGGTGTGAAGTGATATCTCATTGTAGTTTCATTTTGCATTTCCCAAATGACTAGTGATGTTGAACTTTTTTTAAATATATCTGCAGTCCTTTTGTATGTTTTCTTTTGAGAAGTGTTTATTCTGGTGCCCAGCCAAGTTTTTAATCAGATTATTTATTTTCTTTCTATAGGGTGTTTCGAGTTTTTAAAATATTCTGTTTGTTAACTCCTTAACTGATTATGGCTTGCAAAAATTGTCTTCAGATCTGTAGGTTGTCTCTTCACTCTATTGTTTCCTTTTTTCTATATTTTTAAAAATGTAACATTATTGTGGTTGGTTATTTAAAAAATATAAGTACTGAGAACCTTGTCTCAAACATAGCTCTTCATCATAAAGTCATAAACACTTCCTGTAGCCTTATATGATTATTCCTGATTGATGTTTATGCCATATTGATTTCACAAGAAGTTTCTTCCTGTCATTCTCTACTACAATTCAACAAAGCATGCCCTTTAAGCAGGCTACTGGAAAATTTGTTTCTATGAAACTCCTTCATCTAAGCAGCAAAATTATATGTGTGTATGTGTGTGTGTGTGTGTGTGTGTGTGTGTGTATTAGATTATATAGTAGGATTGAAGAAATCTGGTAAGTACACATTCTATCTTTCTTAAATTCTCTAATTCTGTTGGAAAATAAATAGCAATTAAGCTTGAAACAAAAACTTAGTCTTCAGAGGGTAATCATATATAAGATCACATTCATGAATATTTACTAGAATCAGATGTAGTGTCTTTTGTGGAATAGTCAATTATTAAAATAAATATTTTACCTTATTTAGATTAAATAGAGAAAGATGCTTTGGTAACAAAGAAAATATGTTTATAAGCCGTGCAAATAAATATGTGAATGTAAGTGCTTATAAATTGTGCTTTACTTTGTTAAATGAATCATTTAAAGGAGACAGAACTAGTTGCAATAGCTGTTTCAAAAAATCAAGCATAGATTTCAGTTCACTTTTGTCTTCATGAATAGAACTTAATATGATCAATAACTCACACTTTATCAGTGCAGTTTATTTAAACCAAATTTTTGCTTTTAAATCACATATTAAGATTGCCCTTAAAAGAAATAAAATACAGACAAACAAAACCAGCTTAAAATATCTTGTTTTATTTCTACACATGTTGAACAGGTGTACCTTTATTTCCTAATTATGGGGAACTTTTGTGTGTATGCGTCTCAACATCGTTTCCTACTTTCCACATTTACCATCTTAGAACTCACCATTGGCTAGGCCTTCCATTCTAAATCACTATGTTCAAAATGCTCACTGCAATTTATCACTTCTAAATCTTACCTCTTCAGGCCCCATAACTGGGCCTTCCTTGGCAATGTGAAGTGTGCTCCAGTACTCTTAGCATTCTTTCTATTGGTTTTTAAATTTTTTCAGGTACTTAAAAAAATTTTTCTCACCCAACCACTGTATTTTTTCCCACTAAATACTTGTGCCAAATGTAGACCCTCTACCCCTTTTAAACAGTATTTTAAAAATAAAATTTACTTATTTGTATTGGCTAGTGACAATTTATAATTGCATATGGAATTTATGTCACACAAAGTGATGTTCCAATATCTCTATGCAATGTAGAATGGCTGGATCAAGCTGATTAACACATCAACCACCCTAAAACTTATAGTTTATTTCTACTGTCTAAATAAAACATTGTACCTTTGATCAAAATCTTCCTGTTTTCCCTCACTCCTCAGCTTCTGATAGTCACAATTCTGCTCTCTGCTTCTCCGTGTTAGGTTCTTTTTTAACTTCCACATACATGTGAGAACATGTGGTATTTGTCTTTCTGAGCCTGGTTTATTTCAGTTAGCATAATGTCCTCCAAGTTCATCTACGATTTTGCAAATGACACAGTTTCTCCCTTTTTAAAGGCTTCATAGTATTCCATTGTACATATATCACATCTTCTTTATCTATTGACAGATTGATGAGCTCTTAGATTGATTCCATGACTTGGCTATTGTGAATAAAGCTGCAGTAAACATGGGAGTGCAGATGTCTTTGACATACTGATCTTAAATCCTTTGAATATATACCTAGTAGTGGGATTACTGGATCATATGGTAATTCTATTTTTAGTTTGTTGAGGAAACTTTATACAGTTTTTAATAATGTTTATACTAAATTACATTCCCACCAAAAGTGTAGTAACAGGGTTCCCTTTCTCCACATCCTCACCAACATTTATCTTTCATCATTTTAGTAGTAGTCATTCTACATGTACAAGGACATACTGTGGTTTTAATTTAGATTTTACTGATGATTAGTGATGTTGAACTTTTTAAAAAGGTATCTGTTAGTCATTTGAATGTCTTATTTTGAGAAATGCCTTCTCAAGTTCTTTGTCCATTTTTATTATTTTTTTTCTATTGAGGTATTTGAGTTCCTCATATAGTTTGGATATTAAACCCTTATCTATCTTATGTATGACTTGCAAATATTTTCTCCCAATCTGTAGATTGCCTCTTTACTCTGTTAATTGTTTCCTTTTCTGTGTAGAAGCTTTTTAGTGTGATGTAATCCTATTTCTCTATTTTGGATTGTGTTCCTTTAACTTCTGGAGTTGGCAGCAGTTAGCAGATACTCTTGCTATTGTCCTGCTCATTGTGCCCTTCACAATATGCCTTTCCTTTAATAAATCTTCCTTTTTTAATTAAAAAAACTGGGGGGCCAGATAAAAAAATTATTGTCCAGACAATTGTTATACCATTTTCCCCATTTTCTTCTGTAGTTTTATAGTTTCAGGTCAAACACTGAAGCTTTTAATCCATCTTAAGTTGATTTTTGTATATGTTATGAGATAATGGTCTAATTTTATTCTTTTGCATGAGGATAGCAAGCTTTCCCCAAAGCATTTATTGAAGAGATTTTCCTTTTCCTATAATGTTTTTGTGGTATATTTCTGAAAAATCAGTTGAAAATAAAAGTGTGGATTTATTTTGGGGTTTATTCTGTTCCATTTGTTGATGCATCTATTTTTATGCCAGTACCATGCTGTTTTAATTACTATAGATTTGAAATATAATTTGAAGTCAGGTAGTGTGATTTCATCAATTTTTTTCTTTTTGTGAAAGATTGCCTTGACTATTTTTTGTGTGTGTGTGGGGTTCATATGAATTCAGGGAGTTTTTCTATTTCTGTGAAAAAGGACTTTGGGATTTTGATATAAATTGCATTCAATCTGCAGATCACTTTGCATATTATGAACATTTTAAGATTATTAATTTCTCAATCTATGAACATGAAATATCTTTGCATTTATTTGTGTCATCAGTTTCTTTCATCAAAGTTTTATAATTTTTTAATGTACAGATCTTTCATCTCTTTGGTTAAAGTTATTCCTAAATAATTACTTATTTATTTTTTGGTAGCTGTTGTCATAAACTTATTTCTTATTTTCTTTTCCAGGTAATTTGTTGTTAGTTTGTAGAAATGATACTGATTTTGCATACTGATTTTGTATTCTGCAATTTTACTTCACTCATTTATTAGTTCTACAGTTTCTTATGGAGTGTTAGGATTTTCTATATATAAGATCACATCATCAGCAAACATTGACAGTTTTACTTCTTTCTTTCCTATTTGAATGTCTTGTACTTCTTTCTCATGCCTAATCTCTGTGGCAAGGATTTTCAGTAATCTATTGAATAAAAGTGGTGAGAGTGAACACCTTTGTTTTATTCCTGGTCTTGTAGGAAAAGCTTCTATTTCTTTTATCATTAAGTATAATGATACCTGTCTGCTTGTCATATATGGCTTTTATTGTGTTAAGGTACATTATTCTCATATGTGATATGCTGAGTTTTTATCATAAAAGGATATTGAATTTTTTCAAATGCTTTTTTTGCATCTAATGAGATGATCATGTGGCTTTTTTCTTCATTTTATTAATGTGATGTGTCACATTATAAATTTGTATATGTTGAACCATGCTTGCATCCCTGGGATAAATTCAACTTTGTCAAGGTAAATTCTTCTTCTAATGTGCTGATGAATAGAGTTTGCTAATATTTTGTTTAACATTTTTGCATTCATCTTCAGGAATATTGGCCTGTGATTTTCTTTCTTTATAATGTCCTTGTCTTGCTTTGGTATAAGGGTGATTCTAGCCTCATGCAAAGAGTTTGGAAGTATTCCTTCCTCTTTAATTTTTTGGAGGAGTTTGAGAAAAATCCGTATCAGGTCTTCTAAGTATTTTGGTAGAATTCAGCAGTATAACCATAACGTCTTGGGCTTTTCTTTAATAGGAGACTTTTTATTATTGTTTCAGTCTCTTTAATTGTTATTGTTTGTTCAGATATTTCTGTTTTTTTATAATTCAGTTTAATGCATTGTATAACTATTGATTTCTATTTGTTTTTATTTTTTCAATTTACTTGTTATATTTCTCATTTTGTTCCTGTATTGTTTTTCAAATTTATTTAATGTTTTATTACTTTATCCATGTATTCTTGTAGTTCACTGAATTTCTTTAAAAGGATTACTCTAAGTTCTTTGTCAGCCATTTCACGGATCTTCATTTCTTTCAAGTTCATTGTTGGAGTTTTGTTGCTTTCTTTTAAAGGTGTCCTAATTTCCTCCTTATAATCTTGATATCCTTGCCATATTTGTGCATTTGAGAAGACAGTCATTTCTTGTGGGTTTTATAGGTGTTCCTTGTCAGTGATAAACTTTCCCTATTTAATCTAGCCAATGATTCTGGATGGCCTAAACCACTAGGCCTTTCCTATAGAAATTACTAAAGGGAGTTATTAAAAATGTATCAAAAGGTCACTAATTATTAACATAAACATACAAAAGTATAAAATTCAATGGTATAAGTAATATAGAATTATATTCAGAGTACTCTGGACTGATAGGATGGTGCTTGAAGCAATTTTATCTCTAGTATAATAGTTAATAGAGGAATCTATTCTAGAAACTATAACCAAAATTAATTTTTCCAGATATACAAATAAGATAATGTAACTTTTGACATCAAAAACCTAAAATATAGAGGAGGGTAAAAATGTAGAGTTGTATGCAATCACAGTTAAATTGTTATCAGATTAAAATAACTTGTTTTGAGTATAAGATGTTTCACGTAAGCCTCGTAATAATCACAATGCAAGCATCTATAGTAGACAGACAAAATATAAATATAAATGATTTAGAGCACACCACTACTGAAAACCATCAAATTACAAAGGAAGACAGCAACAGAGGAAGAAAGAAAAAAGATATATATAAAACAAGTAGAAAGCAAATCACAAAATGAAATCCTACTTGTCTATTTTATCTCTTATGGCATGGGCACTTGAGCTTAGGGAATTGGTTGTCAGTTCCAATTTCCGTAAGGGTTTATCTGCATTTTCTAAGGTTCTTATAGTTTGATGTTTTATGCTTAGGTCTTTGATCCATTTAGAGTTGATTTTTGTGTATGGTGATAAGTAAGGGTCTTGTTTTAATCTTATGCCTATGATCAATCAATTTTCCCAGCACCATTTACTGAATAGGTTCTCTTCTCCCCAGTGGTTGCTGGTGGAGGCTTTGTTGAAGATGAGTTGGTTGAGAAATCGAGGTTTTGCTTGCAGGATCTCTATCCTTTTCCATTGGTCTATGTGCCTGTTCTTGTACCAATGCCAGGCTGCTTTGATTATTGTAGCCTTATAATAAAGTTTCAAGTCTGGATGTGTGATACCTTCTGCTTTGTTTCTTTTGTCGAGGATTGTTTTGTCTATTCATGGTCATTTATGTTTCCATATGAATTTCTGTATTGTCATTTCCAATTCTAAGTAGAATGGTACTAGTAATTTAATAGGTATTGAGTTAAATCTATAGATTGCTTTGGGTAGGATGAACATCTTAATGTTGATTCTTCCAATTCATGAGCATGGAATATCTTTCCATTTGTTTATGTCATCTTTGATTTCTTTGAGCAGTGTTTTGTCATTTTTGTTGTAAAGGTCTTTCACTTCTCTGGTTAGGAAGGTGCCGAGGTATTTATTTTCCTTTTGTGTGTGTGGCTATTGTAAATGGGATTGTGCTTTTTATTTGGGCTTCTGTTTGTTTACTGTTGGTGTATAGGATTGTGACTGTCTTTTGCACATTTATTTTATACCCTGAGACTTTGCCAATGGAACCAACAAGAGAGTGTGGAGACATCCTACAGGTTGGGAAAAAAATATTTGCCAACTGTAAATCTGACAAAGGTCAAACATCCAGGAACTACAAGGAACTCAAATGTGCTGAAAGGAAAAAAAAACAGTCCTATTAAAAAAGTGGGCAAAAGATACGAATAGATACTTCTTAAAAGAAGACACAGAAGCAACCAACAGATACATGAAAAATGCTCAGCCTCACTAGTCATCAAAGAAATGCAAATTAAAACCACACTGAGATACCACCTAACTCCATTCAGGATGGCTATCATCAATAACTCAAAATACAGAAAGTGATGGAAAGGATGCATGGAAAAGGGAACACTTCTATATCGTTGGTGGGAGTGCACACTAGTACAACCTCTGTGGAAAATAGTGTGGCAATTCCTAAAAGATCTAAAAATCAACCTTCCATACAACTCTGTACTCCCCCATCTTGGACTATACCTGGAGGAACTCAAGTCACTCTATGAAAAAGATACCTGCACACTCATGTTAATTACAGCTATTCAAATGACCAAAGACATGGAACCAAATATGCTGCCCATTTAAAGAGGATTGGATAAAAAATGTGGTATATATACATGACAGAATATTACACAGTCATAAAGAAGGACAAAATCATGAACTTCACAGCAACTTGGATGGATTTAGATTCTATAATACTCAGTGATCTATCACAGAAACAAAGAACCAAGTGCCACATATTTTCACTCATAAGCGGACCTTGAGCCATTATCATAATACTATAAGTAAGGAATTGGCAGTAGTGGGAAACTGCCAGGGGATAGAGAGGGTGGGAAATACCTCATCCACAAGGGTACCTGCATAATGACCATTTGTATACCTAACCCTGAATTGTACCCCACATCTTTAAAATAAATAATAATAAAGAAAACAAATCACAAATGGCAGAAGTAAGTTCTTACCTGTTACTAATTACTTTGAATGCAAATGTATCACAACTAATAACAACTCTTGGCAGGCAGGGCTTGCCTGTATGTTCTCTGCATGGAAGGACTTTTGTCTTTGCTCTGATTTTAGGTAGGGCTGCTGGTTGGACTCTACTGTCTGGCAAGACCACTGACTGAGCTTTGCAATTGGGTAGAGCTGCTGGAATGGGCACTGTAGTAGCCTCTGATTGGAACAGACCACAGTGTGAGGTGCTTGGATAAGTGATTCTGCTATTTGAGATCTGTAGTTGGACAGGGTTGCAGGCTGGGTCCTGAGGTTGGGTAGTTTAGTCAGAAGCAGCTAATATGCTCAATCAAAATGTCAAGCTAGGATTTGCCTCTCTGACTAGGTGAGGCTTTGGAGTGAACATTAAGACTGAGCTAGCACTATTTAAATTCCCAAGTATGGTATAATTAGCCCCTGCATTTTGCTGTAATGAGCTGGGGCAACTGTTGGGAAACCCTCTTTCTTTATCAAACAATACTATGACAGTATTGGATATTAAAGCAGTCATTTGCACTTTAATTTGAACAATTTAGATTAATTCATTTTTAATATTGTGTATTTGCATTTTTGTTTATGTGGAATAGAATATAAAATCCCCTTATTTAAGTAATTCTAGGTGTTTGGGAGCAGATAAGATTTATCTTCTTTTTTAGTTTTTTCCTTCAGTTTTCTTTTCTTTTCTTTTCAAGAGAAGAGTGGTTCCAGCATTCCTAAAGTCATGTCATGTAGTTGACTCTTCAATAGTTTCAGAGTTTCAGATCATTCAAAAAACAAACCAAAGTAATGCAATATAAGATAATATTTTAGCTTGACTTCGCTGGAGAAAATATTGCTACTTCTATACTTTAGTGAGAATATCTAATCAAATTTGTAAGAAAAATGGCACCATGATAGGCTGCTGAAGACAAAGTAGATTGGAAAGATTGTTGAAGACCTCAAGTCATAGTTTGACAACATTTGTTTATGATTTGTCTCTTCTCATTAATATAATCCTTACCCTTTCCCAAGACAATAATATACAACCCTAATTATAAACCTGACCTTAATCTTAATTCTACCTAAAACCAAACTCTAACTCTAACCATAAATACTATATTAATGTATATCTATTATACATTTACTTATTTAGAATTGATATTATCAACTGGTGGTTGATTCATTTAGAATTAATTATCCTTTAATGATAGGCTATAATTTGATTTTTAGCAAAATTTTTTGGAAAAATAGTTAAAATACTCATGTTTATATGTTATAAAAACTGTAGTATATTTACAGCATTTAAATTATGTATATAAAATTTTTTTATTGATGATTAATCAATAAATAGAATAATAAATGCCATAAATACATATAAATAAATTATAATATCTTAAAAAATTCAAAAGAAAATATTTGAAGGATATTGCTGGATATTTGGCTTGTAGATAATGTTTCTTTTCCCTCTGTCCCTATTTTCTTCTTTATCAATATTTTTTCTCATATGTGAAAGTTAATTTCATAATCAGAAAATATGTAATAGAAGAATATGACATAATTATAAAAATAGAAGCTAAGTTATGTATTTGTTGTGTCTTATATAAAGGGAGCTCTAGGTGCTTTTCAGAATGCAGAAATTACTTGATTCAACAAACTATTTATAAAGGTATAAAATCCATACTTATACTTCTCCACGATCCCTTTGACAGAAACATTTTGTTGTTGTTGTTAACTTCTCCTTGTTAAAGTTTACTCAGGTACAAAAATGATTTCTGTTGTTGTACTTCTGATCAAATACTACAAAGGTTTAGGTACATTCTTGCAAAGTAGAAAACATTTGAACCATACATCACTGTTACAGAAGTAAAAATTAATCCAGTACTTTCTCTTTTTTTTTAAGTTGGAATCTCACTCTGTCACCCAGACTGGAGTGCAGTGGCACACTCCTGGCCACTGCAGCCTCGACCTGCTGGGCTCTGGGCATCCTTCCACCTCAGCCTTCCAAGTAACCAGAACTACAGGCACGCGCTACCACTCCCAGCTAATTTTTGATTTATTGTAGAGATGAGGTCTCACCAAGTTGCCCAGGCGGGTCACAAACCCGTGGGCTCAGGCAATTCACTCACCTTGGCCTCCCAAAGCGCTGGGATTACAGGTTGAGCCACCAAGCCCGACCTAATCCAGTACTTTCTTAGAAAGAGAAGTATTGGTTTAATGTGTCAAACAAAAAAAAAATGCAAAATTTTCTTTTTTTCTTATAAGTAGATAAAAGAAGATAGGAGAAGCTTTAGAGAACAAGGAGGAAGTTTCTTTGCTCTTTGGAATACCTACTATATTCCTAAAATAATGTCATTCTGAGTTATAAAAATAGGTCACAAATGCTTTCATTTTATAAAACTTGCTTAGGCATTCATTTGGACACAATACATTGATAGAAGCAAAACCATGTCAAATATTAGCAGAAAATATATTATTAAATAAATGTTGATTAATTTATTAAGTCAACTTTGAAATTTGGTTGTTTAATATATTGTCAGAATTGATAGAGAGATGGTGCAGTTATCCCATACTGCCTCATTCATATGCTGATATATTCTACTCATTTTTCAGATTCATATTAAGGGAAAAATTCCAAGTTTTATGATGGAAATCACTCATATTACCACACCATTAAAAAGACTATTGTCTTTCTAATGATAACTTACTCTTTTCCTGTGAACTTTCTTCATTTTTTTCCCCCCAAACTCGAACCTACCCTGGAACAAAATATGTAATTTCCAAAGAAGATTAAGGACACTGAGTGTCACATCTTTTTTTCTTTATCATATACTCAGGTTATTTAATATAAGTAATATTAATATGATATAGGTAAATAAAAGCAAAATGATTTTATGCTGTCTTAAAAATATTCAGAAGTTTTATACTTATCTGAGAATCACATCATCTTTCTAGAGCCATCTCAAACACAATGCAATTCACTGAATAATATTGAATGACTAAGTCTTGTACAATTACCAAAATTGTTCATACTAAATATGCTCCTCTAAGCTTTGTTTGAGGTATTTTTCTTCTTTTTTTAAGTCCACTTTTTGTGTATATCTTTATTATAATACTAAGATTATTTATTAGAAAATGTGTTCATAATAAATTATAAAATTACCCTTCAAATGAGGTGGTGACCTTCGCATTGTGAAAATACAAATAAATGAATAGAAAGTGTAAGGGAAGAAAAAACTTAATACAGATAGTATCACAAACAGTATGAAAACCTTTTCTTCTATCTGTTCAAGCACTCTTTTATTTCATCACAATTTTGACATAGGTATCCAATTTCATTGTGGAAATCAATAAAAAAATTAAATATAATTTCTTTGCAGCACTTCTCAATTTAAGAAATTCAATGAGAATAAAATACTTTTGAATTTTGTATCCAGAAAATTATTTAAAAATCCAAGTGTAAAAGGAGAAGAGATGTTTGATTTGCCCTTCACAGTTTGTTCTGAAAACATCTATATGAGGTTGGTGTTCCTACTCAGAGTTTTGAGAGTCTAAAATTTTCCTTGAAATGTGGTCAATAAGGTCAAAGAGCACCAATGCTTTAGATTTCTCTGTTTATCCTTCCCATAGCACCTTGTTAGCTCTTTCCAAGGACAAACATCCTCAGTGTTTCACTGCAGCTATTAAGTCACTTTTTGTAGCTTCAAAATGTCAATTCCAACAAAGCATTAACATCCAAAAGAGGCTTCTTTCAATTTCTCAATTGCTCATGTCTTTCATTCCTGGTGTTATCTATTCCAATGATTTTTGAACTACCTCCCTCTAAAGCACAAGTTTACTGAAAACATTTGTAAAGTGAATGTTAAAAAAAGAAGAAAAAGAAAAGAAAAAAACACCTGTCACCTTCTATAAGAATCTAAGTAGCTTCTCTTCTCTGTGCAACCCTGACATTTCAGTAATTGCTTCAACCTTAGTGCAGCCAGGCTTTGTGCTTTTCCTAGATGAAACATTTCCTAGACGCCTTATTTTAGAAGTTCTACACTTTGATTACTAAGACACTAAATTTCTCCTCTGCCTTGGTCAAGGCTGCTTTTAGCCTGTCAACATGTCTGAATCAAGTTTTCCCTCAATGAAACTGGAGTGCCCATGTGAAAAGTGGTTTCATCATTCCCTGTCCCCTTTTAAGGCTCATTTTGGATGAACTAAATTTACTTGTGGAAATTTTTTTGTTTGTTTTCTCCCTTTCCTTCCTTCCTTCCTTCCTTGAAGTAGATTGACATTTTGTAACTGAATAGAGATAGTTGTAATATGTGCATCTGATGTTAATGTCTCCTTCACATGGTTCATTGACAAGCAAGATTGTTTCAAATTGAAATAAAACCTTGAAAGAAACTATAAATGCATGAGGAGGAAAAAAGTCAAAATTAAAGGAATGAATAAAAAATCAGCATACACTTTCCCGTGTTTCTGAGTACTACCTGTTTGTGTGAGAGGCAGGTAGGACTGAGTGCATGGAGATTTATTTCAAAGAGGTTGCTATGGTCTGGATGTTTATGTTACCCCAAATTTACAAGTTAAAACCTAATCACCAATATAACTATATTAGGAGATGAGACTGTTTGTTTGTTGATTAGGTCATGACAGTGCTATCCTCCTGAATGGATTAGCACCCATAAAAAAAGAGGCCCCAGAGAACTACCTTACCTTTTCACTATGGGCAAGAAGGTAGTGTCTAGGAAACAGAAAGTGGGCATTCACTAGAAAACAAATCTACTGGCACCTTGACTTGAACTTCCCAGTCTCTGGGGCTATGAGAATAACATTTCTATTGTTTGGAAACTACCCAGTTTATAGTATTTTATTATAGTAGCCAGAATGGGCTAAGACAGTGGTCATTGCTGGAATCATAAACTGCTATATTTTCTAGCAAAATCTATGGCAACACTTTAAATAAGTTTGAAGATAATAAAAGACAAGATCCAGATACTCAGTTAAGCATCCATGAAGAGTGTGGGAGCAAAACTTCAAATGGTGGTAATGGGTTTATAAATTTAAAAGACTTTGAAAGTCTTAAACATTTTATTTATACTACCTTTTTGCTGAGAAATACCCTAGAATGTCTTCAGTGATGTTGGACAATATTGTGATAGATGCCCTACCTGTATTTCTTCATACTCTTTTTAATCCATGATCATCCTCACATACAATCAGCTAAGCATTCTGTGCCATACTTAAGGGAACGGATAACACCATAAAAGGGAGAGGAAACAAGAGAAGTCCCTTCTTGGTTTTTTAAGTTATACAACCTAGACCATAAGGCAAATAGAAAGCATTCAGGCTATGAACAATAGATTTGAAGCATCGTGATGAATCTTGATACTGCCTAAACTCTATTTCTATTTCTACTCTACACAAGTACCTTAAATCAAGTGTTTATCCTGTGGCATGCTAAATTCCTTGGTGTATGTCTAATATAGATCTGTTTCAAGTTACATCTAAAATCAGAATGGAGAGATTGATCTAAGAATACTCTTAATATCAAAAGAAAAATATTTACAATAATTTCCAGAAGCATTAGACAATATATTAGCTTCACTGTTAGTCCCAGTCTAAGCAAAGAAAAGATGATAGCCCTCTTTTAAATTTGGCCAACATTTAGAACTTACAATAGATTTTTAAAAAGTCAGAAGGATTCCCCTTTGTGCTAAATCTCCTACTTTTGTTTCAACTCTATGAGGCTATGGGAAAATGCAGCAATAAAGTCTTATTGTCGTGGTTTTTGAGGAAACTAGATTTTAGGGTGGTTATTGTTCACAGGCTTCTGTGATTACTATTTCTGATCATTTTTACTTTCTTCTTTGTCTTTTTTTGTTATTTAAAAAAATTTTTTTTGCGTTGGAGTACCACTCCATCACTCAGGCTGGAGTGCAGTGGCACTCTCATGGCAACCCCAGCGTTAACCTGCTGGGCTCCGGAGATCCTTCCACCTCAGCCTTCCAAGTAGCCTAACTTCAGGTGCCTGCTACCATGCCCAGCTAATTTTTTGATTTATTGTAGAGACGAGGTCTCACCATGTTGCCCAGGCTGATCTCAAACCTGTGGACTCAGACAATCCTCTCACCTCACCCTCCCAAAGTGCTGGGATTACAGGCTTGAGTCACTGTGCCCAGCCTCTTCTTTGTCTTTTTTTTTTTTTTTTTTTAAATCCCCTTCCATTGTTGTAGGACCCTTTATAGAGAGATGGGACACTAAGGCTTTTTTTTTTTTTTTTTTTTTTTAACCAGGAAACAGCATTTATTTGTGTCGGTACTGGCCCAGCAGATTCACATCCAAAGACTGAGGCCCAAATGCAGCTGTGCCTTGCCTTATATACTTTTTGCTAAAATTTTTTTTTCTCATTTTAGTCCCTTTGTCTCCCTTATATGGAAACTTGCATTTTGATTGGGTATTTTATGGCACAGGGTTGTAACAGGGTTACACATGCACACTTAGAAATTGACTATGCCACGTTACTTCCAATTTGTTCTGGCAAGGCCCTTACCACATTCCCTTCTTTGATGCTTGGGCCCTTCTAGAGCCAAAGGGCATCACCTTGGTTTAGGGGTTGGTACTTTTATAATGTTATTACATGTGCTGCCATTTTCCTTTCGACCATGACCTCAATGAGGCGGGAGGCATTCCTTATAACCAGGGGAACCAGACTAGACAGGATTAGACAAATTTCCAAAATTATAAGTATAACACCTATGAGAGTTTTGAATTCCCTGAAAGTTGAGAACCAGTCCCCAAACAATTCCCTGTGGTTCCAACATTTCCAGAACTGGACTGGGGCATGAGTCATTTTTTTTATCTTGTCAGTGAATTCCTTTATGACTTTTTCCTCATCATCTATTTGTAAGCAGCAGTTGCTTAAGTTAAACTTTCCACAAACGCCTTCAGATACAAGCAAGTAATATAAGGCTAAGCAGTTCTGATAGCATTGCACATTTTGGTTTGCTGTTTGATTAGTATGTTAAGGGCTTTTGCAGTTCTATTAGTTATAATTTCAACAACCGCCTATAATCAAATTATGTGGTTTAGCATGTAAATGGGGGTCTGATAGCCCCAAGACCCATTCTTTGCCCAGGTGGCCAGGCCATGGTATTGGATGATACACTCAGGGTGCCACTCATCATTTTTCCAGTTGTCAATCTGTAAGGCACACCATGTTTTTTTGAGTTTTTTAGTCCTAGTATACTTGAATTTCTAAATGTTCCTCTCTGGCAAGTGGGAGCAGGAAGAAGGATGGATGGATAGACCCTAACTCACAAGACCCTGACCAGTTTGGGGAAGTATGGTATAGGCTATCTTCCCACATATCCAGTGCAATTCACTCTGGGCCCCCCATTCAATGTCTGCGTTGATATTGCCCCAGGCCTGTCAAAGGTGGGGGAAGGTAGACAAAGGGTGAAGACCTGGTTCATAGTGGTTTGGAGACCCCCACCATTGAGTTTTCTGGGTCGTTGCATTACAGAATTTTTGGCTCAGGCATGTCAGGCTTCCAACGTAAGTGTTAACTTTTTTTTTTTTTTTTTTGCCATTGGAGAAGGCAGTTTTTTCCTATAATTGAGGTCTTGAGAAGCCAAACCCCAGTGCCAGGACTAGGGTACCATGTTTCATGATAGGGTGCACGGGAATTTAGTTCTCTAACTTTCAAGGCCGTTGATCTTCTATGTTAATTTCTCCACATATATAGCAAGAAGAGACTTTTAAGTTTTGAGTAATAGTTTCTGCCAGGGCTAAGAACAGGTTTCTTATTGTAGATGAAATGGGAGGAGAGCTACTTTTTATTTCTTTGTAGAAGGAATGGAAGACCTGATAGGATATGGCTGAATGAATGGTAATGATTCTTTTGAAATGTAGCCTAGTTCCTGGGTCTTTGTCCCTCCCATAGATCCTAATGCCAATTCAGCAGCTCAGTTGCCATTTGGGGTTCTGTGGGATAAGAATGGTAAAATTAACAGGGTTAAAGGCCCCCGACTGACGATCTGATGCAGCAGTTCTCGTTTGCGGAAGTGCCGTTGTATCTCCCTTTTTTCAGGGGGCCCATGAGACACAGCTCCAGCGGGGGCAGTAAAAGTCAGGTATATAAGCACATAAACCATTTTCCTCACACATGTATTTGTCGTTAAGTGGCATTCCCACTCTAATTCTAGACTTCCGCATGGGACGTCAAAAATTCTTGGGCCCTCTATGATGAATACACACGTTTTCTGTATGATTGATATCTCTGGACCAGAATCTATAACTGCACACACATTAAAAAGTATATCAGTCTGCCATATTTAGTGATGGGAGTTTGGGTGATCAGGGACCCCCCTCTCTTGGGAGGACCAGATTTTCAGATTTCCAACCGATCTTCACTAGGAGAGTATTGTGTGTCAACACAAGTGTACTGATCTCCTTGTTGACAAATAGAATAGGTGGTCTTATTATGCCTACAGGTCCCCGAGATGTCTCCCTGGCAAGAGAAATGGGTGTGGTAGAGGAGAGTTCAAGTAACTTCCTGACCTGACCGAGTTACACAAATGCATGGATCACCAGACAGGGAACTTACGTCAACAAAAGGAGCCCAGTTTATGAGACCCCAGTGATGTAGTAGGACCCTTTACAGAAAGACGGGACACAGAGGTTTTCTTTTCTTTTCTTTTCTTTTTTTTAACCAGGAAGCAGCATTTATTTGTTCTGGCACTGGCCCAGCGGATTCACATCCAAAGGCTGAGCCCCAAACGCAGAGGGATCTTGCCTTATATACTTTTTGCTAACTTTTTTTTTTAACCTTTTAGCTCCATTGTCTCCCTTATATGGAAATATGCATTTAGACTGGATATTTTTATGGCACAGGTTTGTAACAGAGTTACACACGCGCACTTGACCATTAACTATGCTACGTTACTTCCTCTTTGCTCTGGAAAGACCCTTATCACACCATATTTACCATTGTTTTCTTTTGTTCTTGTTCTTATTTCTCTTCCATTCTTATGTATCATCATTATCCTAACTGCTGCTTATGTAATTTCTTAATTTTCCTCTTCTCTCTTTTGTCTTCCTATAAATCCATAGACTATACAATACAGAACACAACTGATTTAAAAATAAATTCACTTATATTTTTGATAACATAAATAAACCTCCACTCACATTAGTTACTTTAAAAATCATGTAGATTATTTAAAAATTATGAGCAAGTGCTTTATCAAAAATTACATTATCAAAAAGAAAGAAAAAATATTTGATCCCATTCCTAATAAAGTCATACCAAAGAAAGATATTAAATTGTACTTACCAGATCTGTAAAATTTAAAGTTGGTGAAACCCAACTCAGGCTAAATAAGGGGTGAAGAAACAGACACACATAGATACTGTTGATGGAAGTCTAAATTGCTGCAACATATTTTGACAGTATCTATCCAAATTATTAAAAATGCACAAATTAATTGACTCAGTAACTCTAGGTCTAAAAATGTACTGTAATGCTGTATTTGCAAATTAATGGCCAGATATATGAAAAATAGATTTATTATATGTAATATTGTTTATAATTGCAAAATTGGAAATAACTCCAATGTCCTCCAAGAGTGACCTGGTTAAATAAAATCCTAACTGACTATTATAATGATGAGATATGTGCTGATATAGAAAGCTTTCCAGATAATATTATTAAGTGAAAAAATAACCAATGTATTATATTTATGTAATATGATGTCTTTCATATAAATGAATAAATATAAATATAATACCTTGGTTATACATTCAATGTATAAAAATGTAAATGAAGACAGAGAAAGAATGTATAAAATGTATTTTAATGTATAAAAATCTAAATAAGGACAGAGAAAGAAATGCTGATGGAGTTAAATACTGTTACATGTTTTAAAATTTTGTGGGGAAGTTATATAAAAATTGTTAACAACAGCTACCTTGGGTGAAAAAGTTGGAGGGCTATAGTGACAGTGATCAGGCTTTAATTTAATGTTTTTACAAAATATTTAGACATTCTTAATGTGTGTACATATTTTTTCCTATCAAAGGGGATTGTCTGGGCTGGAATATTATTGAAAATTCATTTTCATTTTATAATTTTTTGTATTAAAACAAATAAGATGTGATTTTAAAAATGAAATTAAAATAACCCATTTCAATTTCATTTCTGTTGTATACTTTAAAGTATAAGTTTTTAAACAGTAGAAACTTTAGTACAGTCTCACTTGGGGCCCTATCTTTACTCAGAGAAGCACTGAAGTTAACCTTTTATGGTTTTCAATACACTTATTTTCACTATTCTTCTACATTCTTTTAATATTAGCTGTTTTGTAGATTTTCTTTGTCCTTGTTTGAACTACAATTGTCCATGCACTTACAACAAATGCATGCCACCTGGTTTTCTTTTTTTTTTCTTTTGAGTTGGAGTCTCACTCTGTCACCCAGGCTGGAGTGCAGTGGCATGCTTACGGCCATCCCAGCTTCGACCTGCTGGGCTCCATGGATCCTTCTGCCTCACCTTTCCACATAAGCCAGCAATACAGGTGCACACTACCACACCTACTAATTTTTCTGATTTATTATAGAGATGAGTTCTCACCGTGTTGCCCAGTCTGGTCTCGAACCTGCGGGCTCAGGCAATCCTTTTGCCTTGGCCTTCCAAAGTGCTGGGATTACGGACTTGAGCCACTGCACCCATTTCATGCCTAGTTTTCCAATGGAATTACTGTTAGCAGAAACTACCTGATGTGTGCAAAAGTTAATAGTTGATAAACTTTTATGTATCATCCTTCTAGATGTATTTTCATTTTAAAGACAAAAATGTTTTAATAACATGTATCAACTGTCATGGTGGAATTTTATTTACCATTGATGGATTAAAAAGATATGTGTGTATTAGAAGGAATTCCTATTTTTCCTGAGATTATATAAGAGTGGCATATTCCATTTAAGGGTAACAAAATAGATATGGTAGGTTTAGTGGTATCACAACTATTAAAATCTCAGTGGTTTTATACAACAAAGCAACGATTGTGCTTCTTCCACAGTTATAGCAGAGATAAGTGAGCTAGAGAATTGAAAAAGACAATTCATTGTGTTCATATACAAAAATTGACACATTTCTCTCTCATTCACATTTTATTGGCCAATGCAGTAACATGAAAGTCTAAATTTAAGAGGTGAAGGAGTGCAATTCTCCCTCTATAAAGAGAAGAGATAATGGAAGCGGTAGAAGTGTCTACTTCCTATATCTAACCTACTGAACTCTATGTCGAAGTAATTTATGCCTCCTGGTAGAAGAAACTTAGTATAAAAGTGGTTACATGAAAATATCTTTTAGCCTATTCTCTTTGCTAAATAATTACAACTGTCTTCAATCTCTATTATGTATACTTTTTCTAAACTTATTTTTTTACATTTGTATAAATTTAAGTGGTACAAGTACCATTTTGTTACATGAATATATTGTGCAGTAGTGAAGTCTTGCTTTTAGTGTAACCAGCACCTGAATAGTTTTTCATTTTTTTCTTAACTCTTCTTTGAAAGCTGGATGTTAAGCTATATAGCAAAGTGAGAAAATATAAAAGAAGAATAATAGGAAAGCAAGTATGGAAGGTAAATCTGGGTTCAAATCCAGTTCTAAAATTGACTAAACTGTAGTCTTGGCCTAGTACTTAATATCTCTAACCTCACCTGACATTTGGAATGACCCATTATGAAGATTTTGCAAAGGCCAAGTAATGTTTGTAAATTCTTAATCCACTGCCAGTACAAAATAAGTACTCAATAAATGAACTGTTTTCAGAAATGGGCACACAATAGAGAATAGAGCAATAAATTTATTCCCTGTTTGTTTTTTTTTCTTTGAAGAATTCTAGTCCTAGAGACAAAAATCCTAAGTTTATTGAAAGTTTGGTTTCTGTTCTGAATCTGGAAAAAGATGCTAATAAGTAGTTAAAGTGTTAAGAAGTGTGTTGTCTTTCTATTAAAAATTGAGCCAATGGCACTAGCATAATTTTCAAGTTAAGGATTTGACACAGTTACTACAGACACACTGATTCTGATTCTCAGGGGCCTCATTTTTACAATTCACTCTTGTGGTTTAATTCCTAAAGTGCACATACCATGTTATTAATATTTGAATTTTAACACTTTGGTAAAATTGAATATACGATGCAATTCAAATAATGTATCATTCAACTTCAACTACTGTGATCTACAAGAAAGATTTTTTTAAAATAGCACATTTATTATTTTATATTCTTATGAGCAGAAATTTCAGTGTTAGTTTCAAATGTATTACAATATTCCATTTTTATGTTATAAAAATAATCTGGAAGGCAAAGCTGATCTGTATATTTCCAGGCTCACAATAAAAAGTAAAGGTAATTTCTCATGACTGATGGTTTTACTAGAGACCGCAGTTTTCATAAAACATCTGGATTACAATAGCTAAACTGTTTTCAATTTTTCTTAGATGTAAATAAAATATCCACACGTAGCACAACAAGATTTTCAGCTTTTCTTTCTTTGTGTCAGTCCCTGAAGTCTCTGAATAAATCAAGAACCGTTTACATTTTCTTCACTGTTCTGCTTCATTTCCATCTAGTTTAACATGTGTGGTGAATGTAATGTATTCATTTTTCAAGAAAATTCCCTGTTCTTCTGACACCATGCATGATTCAGCAAGACACCATCAGAGTCAATAATAGCTCTGGTGAGCTGCCCTCCTATCTCAGTCAGACTTCCAGAGGATACTTTTACAAAGTAGCCAGCATTTTTTCACTCCCATGTCAATGATCCATTATATAATGGTTCCCAACAGCTTATATCTTAAATCATGCCATTCTAGGTACCATAATCTTCTTTTGGATAGAATCTGAAGATTTATACATTAGAAGCTATCTTTTTGTACATTTGACCTTAATATAATTCCTCTTAAGCCTCACTTTAACCTACTTCTGGAACCACTAAAGTCATTTAAACTATCAAGGTGGGCTGCTGATCCCTCAATGCCATTCACTGTAATCACACTAGACAGTCCTTGCTTATGCCTAAACTCTGATTGCTATAAATCTTGCTCAACTTCAAATGGTTAGTTCTGTATTCCCAAATTTAATCATATTTTTAGTCCTAAGGATTTACTATAAATCTTTGTTTTTAATAACAGACTCATATAAAACAGCCTCTTGCTCTATCTTCACATAACTACTTGTTGTTTAAAGAGTCATACCCCAACATGAACCACTAGACCCTATCTCACAGGTATTTCCAAAAGAAAGATTTGAATGTGGAAGGACTATGGCCCACACAATGAATGTGTTTTGGGAGAATTAAAAAAAAATGATATGCCCCTAACCATAGACTACTTTCCACCCAAGTAGCAAAAATATTGCCTACTCATTTGTGACAATAGTTTAGAGACCCTGTCATGTGTCAAACACTGATTTACGTGTCAGGGATATAGTGATGGCCAAGAGAGACATGATTCCTGCCTCCTCAGAGTTTACAGTTAATGGGGAAGATGGATAACGAAATATGAAATTACAATACAATATAATGAAATCTAAGACACATGGAATGGTCATATGCATGTTTCCAAAACCAATCATATAAACTTGGACCTGAGAAGTGTTACATAAGTGAAGTGCCAAGGTTGAAGTAGAGATTACCTTGGCAGCAGAAATATTATGTGCAAAGGAAAGGAATTGAAACTTTTTTTATTTGCTTCCAGTAAATTGAATTTATGTTTGCAAAAAATATTAAAATCATCACATAGCCTAAACATTATATTTGTCACTATTGGGTGCGACATATTAGATTGCAAACAATCATAAGGTCAGAATCTATAAAATTGTTACATTAGCTTTGTCACTGAGTAGGTATAGGAGTAGGCATAAGAGTGTGGTATGACTTTCTATTGCCTTATTTTACTCACCCTCATCCTACTATCTCATTCTGTTATAAGATTATACACTTACAGACTTTTTGGTGTCACAGAACTAGAATGAACACATCTGTAGAGAACTGATTAGTTTTCTTTCTAGTTGAGATGTTCAACATGCACTGGGTGATGTGCTTTATTATGTATGCCAGGCAAGAATAAGTAGGCAGTTACTTCCTGAAGCGTGGATTCCCTCTCTGTGGCTAGGAAAATTCTTTGCTAAATATTCTTGATTTTTTGAAATTCTCAGAAAGAGTACTAAAGATGGGGCAACTTTTTTTGATGAAAAATTGTTTTAAAAAATCACCAAAATATAAATATAACGTGATATTTTCTGTTCTCCTAGAATTAATCAATAGATGTCAAAATTGAGATAAATAGGTGAGAAATACTCCAGATTCTACAGAGAACTGCAAATAATTAAGGTTACACATCACTTTCAGTGAGTAGAATATAAAAAATTCCATTGAGGTTACACATTATCACCTAATGGTTACAAAAAGATGCTGACTTTGCTTACTCCTAGGGAAGCCAGCTGCCATGTTGTGAACTGTCCTATGGGTAGGCCCACATAGCAAAGAACTGATGTCTATGGTCAACAACTATTGAGAATCTGAGGTATGCCATTATGGCCCAAATTGTGTCCCCCACCAAATTCATATGTTGAAAACCTCAGAATTTTGAGACTGAATTTGCAGGTCATATTTGGAGACCGAGTCTTTACAGAGGTACAACCATGCATCGCTTAATGAAAGTGATACATTCTGAGAAATGCATTGTTAGGTGATTTTGTCATTGTGTGAACATCGTAAAGGGTACTGACACAAGCCTAGGTGGCAGAACTCACTACATACCTAGTCTGTATGGTGTGGTCAATTGCTCCTAGGTTACAAACCTATACAGCATGTTACTGAACTGAATACTATAGGCAGTTATAACACAGTGGTATTTGTGTATCCAAACATATCTAAACATAGAAGAAGTATAGTAAAAATACAGTACTTTAATCTTGCAGTCTTTTTCTAAGGATATGTAATTATAATCAACCCTCTGTATTGGTGGGTTGTGTATCCATGGATTCAACCAACTGAGGATTGGAAATATTCAAGAAATAAAAAAGTTTGGTTGCACATATACTGAACATGTACAAGGTTTTTTCTTGTCATTATTCTTAAACAACATAAGTATTTACATAGCATTTATATTGAATTAGGTATTATAATTAATGTAGAGATTATTTAAAATATATAGGTGAATGTGCACAGGATTATATGCAAATACTATGCTATTTTAAACTTAAGCACCCAAAGATTCTGGTATCCATGGGGGTTGGAGGGTGTTTTAGAAACGATCCCCTATAAGTGCTAAAGGACACCTGTATTTCTTTATTTGAATTATTTAAATGGGAATTATATGCTATATTGTATGATAACCTGCTTTTATCATTTAAAATTTAAGCTGACATTTTTTACACCTTTTATATATTTCCAGGCATGATTTTTTTAATGGCTATCTAATGAAGATTTGTATAGGTATATTCTAGTCTATGTAATGTCTGCTACTATTAGTCATGAAAGTGATTTTTCGATATCATATAAATCCTTATTTGTATCTCACTCTCTTTTTTCAAGAGAAATTATTTGAAGAGAATAGGCATTTTTTAAAGGCATTTGTTTTGTATTATCAAATAGTTCTCCAGAAGAGTTATATAATTAATTTGGAAAGAGACTATTTACAAGATCCATACTTCCTAACAGAAACATAATAGTAGATCTCTCCACTTATGTAATTCAACTTCTGTGTTCTGAGGTAATATTTTATAGGTTTTTATAAAATACACAGGTCCTGTATACGTTTTGTTAATCAATGCATTTGTAATATTGTTCTTTAAGATAAAAAAAAATGTTCTTGCACTTTGTTTTTACAGTCTCAAGCCAGAATATCTTTTAGAAACTAAGAACAGTATTAGAAAATCTAAAGTTTAGCTTCTTAACTCTTTAATTGTGGAGTCAATTTTCTCAACTGGCAGCTCCTCAAATGACATGGCCAAACTATGCTACTTTTTATTGCTCCTCCTCTTTGTTCTCACAATTCTGAAATCTGTTATAGAAATGCAACTTATTTTGACTTAGAAAATGCTCTTCCAAAATTGGACAACTTTTTTTTTTTAATTTTATTTGTCACACAAGAAAATAACCTTCCAGTGTTACATATTATATATCAAAGGGAAATTCAAATCCTTGGACTTAAGGATTAGTAATATGACCTGGTAGGGCAAAATAAAAGAGAGTGTTTCCTTATGTTTTATTCTCACAATATTTTATGTTTCCCTATAATACCTATCATAATGCAAGCAAAAGAGAAACAACATGTTAAAAAAATGAATGAATACTCTAGAAATTTGTCTGTTACAAGGATGTATGAAGACTTTTCAATAAGGAGGTTGATCTTGTTAATGCTATATATGGTATATTATAATTCACCTTAGGTAGAGCACTTTGAATATCTGGAGACTGAAGAAGGATTGTTCTTTTTGCTATAAAGTATCTATTTTAGTTGTCAATAACAAAAAGATTTGAGTTTCATTTCAGTTTGGAAATCTAGAAACAAAGCACCAGCCGCTCTAATCTTGAAATTCCAAATGATCCATCACAAAAAAACTTATTTCTATTTTTAAGAACTAGGTTAATAAGCTTTTAAATTAAATATCATTCCCAAATTTTAAGCAATATATAAAAATTGTGATTAAAACATCTAAGCATTAAAATGTTCAGTGATATTTTCATGTCATACTTTTATTTGTTTGTTTGGGGGTCAGAGTGTCACTCTGTCACTCAGACAGGAGCACAGTGGCGTGCTGGGCTCAGGTGATTCTTCTGGCTCAGCCTTCCAAGTAGCAAGAATCACAGGCAAGAGCAACTATGCCCAGCTAATTTTTTGACTTATTGTAGACGAGTCCTCTCCAAGTTGCCCAGGATTGCCTCAACCCCCTGGGCTCAGGCAGTCCTCTCACCTCCGCCTCCCAAAGTGCTGAGATTACAAGCATGAACCATCACACCCAGTCATATATATATTTTTTTAATATGAGGGATTTTTCTGGTGGTTTCCTTAAAAAATGCCTCTCCCTTCTAAATTGTTTCTTCTTTAGAATTAGCTTATCAGTTATTCAGAAAGACCTCTAGCACTCAAAAAAGTTAATTTAATTTAACAGCCAGCAGCTAAACACAACTGTGCTTAAAAATATTAAGAGCAGTAAGTGTTGGCTTAGTTTACAAGAATACACAGTGTTAGGCATATTAGGATATTGCCTTTTTACCTGTCACTGGATGAATAGGAAATATTTCATCATTAAAGTGATATTTCAGAAATTTTTTGAAGCAGAAATAAGACACATTTAAACAATGACAAATATGGTTAGAAGATTGGTCACTCATATCTAATAAATAATTTCTCCACTTATAGATAAAATAATACTCCAGTAAAGTTAGTTCCATTTTGTTTATGCCACAGATTCAAAACACAGGTGATATTTAAAAACAAAGAAAGAGAAGGATAAATAGACCTAGAAGCTGAACCAGGTAGGGTGGCGGTGAGTGCTCTAGATCTGTTTGAACCTTTCCTCACTGTGTTTGTTTGTACTCCTTTCTCTTCAGATTAATTGCATGAGTAATATCTTGCCATTGATTGGCAATTATTTCATCTAATTTTATGGACAAGATACTGCTCATACATTATTTAGAGTGTTTAGTTTGGTTAGAGATTTGCTAAAAATTGAGCCAACTGTTGGGAAATTATTGCACCTGAGGTAATTATGTAGAGACATATCTTGACTAAGGTGGTGGAAACTGTGCTCCCTGTTCACTGCCATCAAAGGAATTCTTCTCAGTGGAGCAAGCAGTGAAATGTGTTACTTGACCTTGGAACTGACACACACCTGCCGATGATCACAGTAAACCACCTGATAACTCCTGAGTCCAAATCAATAGATTTATTCAGAAAAACAAATCTCAGCTATGCATCTTTTTGTTCCTTTCCTCTAGCTTTTGGTGGGCAAAATGTATCTGTAAAAAACAACCTTTGGAAGTTTTCTTTATGATTGCTACATAAAATAGGTTTAATTTACTCTTGAATTCTACTCAGTTTTAGGTTACATTGGATTCCCCAAGGAGAGCTATTTGTAGAAATTCTCTATTGAAAAATATTGTTTTGTACTTTTACCATCAGTTCTTTTTGCTTTCATTTGGCAAAAGATTACTTTCAATTTGATAAGCTTCATAAGTTCTCCTACTATATCAAGAGTGAGAAAACGATGATCACAGGCGGTCCTTTCACAATTATTTACCTAAAGAATCTGTGGCACATTTTATACCCATAATGTGGTATGTAGGTTGGAGTGCTCTCTTATAATTAGCACATCCTCCTTCATTCACCCCTGAGTTCATGCACCACTGATCAGACTGTGTTAGAGTGCAGGGGGAGAAGAAAGTCCCTATTGCACCATGTATTCCAGACCAGAGTTCAAACATTAACTTCTACTTCTTTTCCACACACTTGCTACTTTAGGAATAAGGGTGTTTCTGTGCAGATAAGGGGTTTTATGTAGGTGAAATATTCAATGTAAAAAGGGACCCATTAGAATACAGGACCATCAATATTGTCCTCTTGACTCATTGCGTATGGTCAGGCTTCTGGGATTGCACAGACTAGGAGAAGGCAGGGCCGATTACTATAGAAACAAAGGAGAGGAGAAAGGTCAGAGTAGGGAAATTTTCTCTCTGATGCAATCTGTGCTACATACAAAAAAGTAAAATGTTACCTACGTTGGGAACCTGCACTACGCATTAATAAAATGTTTTGTACTTGGCATAACTCTCCAAATTCCATTGTTTATATTTCACAAGCAATCAGGTGACTTGATAAAAATACTTGTGTTGGAATAACTAATTTGAAACTCTGATTTATCAATTGTCATGGCAAATGACCTTTTACAAAAATAAAAACTATAGTGAAGTATAACAAAAGTTATATAATAAATTCAGTGCATTGAGATTTAAAGCAAATATCTTTGGCAGTATAAAATGTTTGAAATTCAATACATATTTACAAATAAGCATTAATATATTGTTATAAAATACAATGTTTGGTCAAAAATATTATGTTTCTAAAGGAGTGAGATATATATCCATACAAGTTTGTGTAGCATCTTATGGAGGCAAAAGAGGACTTGCTGTCTGACAATATTTTCTTTGGTACCAAAATTTTCTTTTTTTTTTAATCTAGTGACACGTCTTCCTCTCCTGCCTATTTAGAGTTATTCACCTTTTCCATTGTGGATACAAACTATGTTTTATACTTTCAACAGATAAATGTAAATCATTAATGGGAAAAAATGAGAAAATTTATCTTCTCTTACGTGTTTGATGTCATAAATTGAAGAATTTATTCTATCATCAATTTCATCTTAGTCACATTTTTGGACAAATGGAAAGTAATATTTAAAACTTTAATTCCATATGATCTGTATTATCAAAGGAAGAGTTAATAATGTATTTGATGGGCATTAACATGAAAGCTGGTACTTGGGTCACAATTAATACTTACCTCATCAGCAGATGCAGAAGAGAAATGAGTAACAGGGAGCCTAATGGCAAGCCTGTTAGATGTATCATGGACAGAAGGCTTTTTTTTTAATTCAGTAAAAGCATTTGGTAACCAACTTCAATGTGAGAGAAAAAATGTCCAGAAGCATTGCCATTAGGCTATAAATCACTATTAGAAAGAGATATGCTGTATTTTCATAAGTGGTTAGAAAGAATGACTTGGTGATGCTTTTGGTCTTTTTAAAACTGTTACATTATGATCTAACCAAAGGCCCTTTTGGAACCACTCTCTGCACTAACAAAAATAACATTTACTTTATATGGGTCACAGAAGCTCAACCATCCTAAAAATTAATCACGTTGGCTCAATGTGTTTAATCTCAAGGGAACCCTCTAGGACTTTCCCCATGACTCTGTTTCCTATGTCACCTCCAGTCAGCATGGGTAGGGATCAGAGGCTTGATGTTTTTCCCTGTAGAACCCAATAACTACAACTCTTTTTGTCACTGCGAGTACATCATAAAAGAATTAGAAACCTCCCCTTGTGATCAGAGACTGGTACTCCTGTGAGACTCAGTTATATCTTTAGGCAAGAAGCTTTGAAGTAAAGCAAAGTTAAAATTATGACAAAGACAGGTAGTGCAAAGGCCTGCTATTTGAGCCTCCTGGGACTCATACTCCATGCTATTGGAGGCCTAGGCCTAATGTAGTATTCCCATAAGCAGACTAGAAATGCAATGATGTTTTGCCCAAACATGATGTAGAATGGCTTCTATATGCTACTGTGTTTATCTGGAGCAATTCTGATATAGGTCCCACCATTATCTAACACCTGATTATACATGGGCCACAGCATTGACATTACTTGGAAGTCTGTTAGAAATTAAGACTCTCAAGCTCTTTCAGCCCTGCTGAAGCAATTAGCTTTTTATAAAGATTCCCAGAATGTTTGCATGCACACCGGAAGTTTACAAACCCTGCTCTACATTGTCCCTATTTGATTTGTCAACAAACTGCTTGTTCTGTGCTAGCCAGTAGCATCTCTTGATCTTACAATTCAGGATTTACTGTGCTTGTTCTTCTATCGCCTTTTTACTTGTCACTGGATGAATAGAAAATATTTGATGAGGGAACAGTTAAGCATTTACTTAAGGAAATTATTCAGTTTCCAATCAAATGTTTGAACAAATTTTACTCTTTTGTGATAAAATGTGTAATATAGTTGGAGTAAACAATTAGAGGTAAAAAAAAAAGAATGTATAGGTGAATTGTATATTTTCTGAGTTTATTGCTCTCTCTCTGTGTGTATCACTGTCAATTCCTTATGTTTTATGTGAATTTATCTCCTAAGATGGGTGCAATTTTTACTGATAATGATGTAGTAATAGCAAATTGGATTACAAAATCTTTAAATACAAACTGGGAATTTTAACTGGTACAGCATAAAAATGTACTGATAGACTTTATACAGATGCATTTACAATCAATTACATCCTGTTTCCTAATTAACAGGAAATGATTAAAGGAAAATCTTCTCTGTAGAACCAGCTTTAAGGATAAAAGTCTATGTAGTGTTATATGTGGAAATATTCTTTTATCTAAGTTGTTATATCAGATGTATTAGTATTCAAATTGAACTCCTAAAAATGTTATTTTACATTTGGTATCCTTCCAAGGTACAGTTAATTAGTAGTTATTTAGATTTTACTACCTTTTACATAAAAACAATTGAGCTGCTTTTTCCACATTCCTATCTACATAGCATTTTGTGCTATTATTGCTGATATTTTAAAGACAATGCTGTGCATGTTTGTGTATGAGCATGTGCATCTGAGAAATACTGGCATGTTATTTTCATCTAGACACAAACTCTATATTTGTGTATTAGTTCTAGTAGGTTTTAAAGATTATAAGACTACAGGATGCAAAATGCCCAGCTCACAGGCTACCTCACTGGGTGACTTAGGAGGGGTTCATATGGGGAAAAAATGGGGATTGTAAATTCCATAAGAACAAACACAGGTAAAAATAAATTTGGATGCTTTTTGGATATTTTCTTTTAAAAAATATATTTTATTATAGAAATGTAGAAAACAGGTAAAGATTAACCTCACAAGTAGGCTGCATGGAGGTAAAATCTGGGCTTCCAACTGGCCCTTACTTCCTCTGGTTTAGGACCAGGAACCCTTTGTGTTATTCCCACCTTTCCTGCCTCCCTCTCTCCCTCCCTCACTTCTCTGCTAGTTCCCAGCAACTGCCTATCCCTTCCTTGCGCTACTGTGACTAATGTTCAGGGTCCACTTATGAGTGAGAACATGCAGTATTTAGTTCTTTGTTTCTGTGATAGATCACTGAGTATGATGGTCTCCAACTCCATTCAATGGGCAGTATGGTTGGTTCCATGTTTTTGCTATTGTAAATAGTGCAGCTGTAAACATGCAAGCCCAAGTGTCTTTTTTGTAGAATGATTTATCTTCCTTCAGGTTTATTCTCAGGAGAGGGTCTGCTGGATTGTATGGATGGTCAATTTTTAGTTCTTTTAGGAATTCGCACACTATTTTTCATTGAGACTGAATTAACTTGCACTCCCACCAACAATGCAACAATGTAGAAGCATTCCCTTTTCTCTGCACCCATGCCAGCAACTGTTGTTTTTTGATTTATTATTGATGGCCATCCTTACTAGAGTTAGGTGGTATCTCATAGTAGTTGTGATTTTTCATTTCTCATATTTTCTATTAAAATTTAGTATATATTTTGTTAAGTTGAATGTATTCTTGCTAAATTTAGAGCATTAGTCTTGCTTCATTTACCTGTGAAAATGGAAAGGCAGCTGCATAGACCAGAGCTTCTTGGGACTTCACACATCAGGTGTATCCAGATTCTGCCTATCTTGCCCAGCCTCTTCAACCAAAATTGCTCCCATAGTTGCTAGAAATTCTATTCATTTCTCCATACCCATACTCTGGTAGTATTTGTGTGTGCTAATACAACTGGAATTAATGCAAAGGAATTGGACAATACCCAGCAGTCTCAACAATCACCAGGTCCCAAAGATTGGAAATCCTTCAGAACACGGGAATTGTAAAGTAGGTATCCAGTGCTTCTTATTTCGATGCTCTGCCATTATGGTCACCGTGGTCAATTATAGTATTGTTTCAAATTTGCTGCCCTTCCCTATGAATTAATTATATAGTTATGCCATATATTACCCTTGATTCTATATCAGGCTTAATTCTGTGACTTAGTTTTGTCAATTAAATGTGAGCAAAAAGTGTCAAATGATACTTCTGAACAAAAGTTGTAAATGTTCTCTTTCTTTTTCCTCAGTCATGGGAGGGACATGTACCATATACAGCATATAGGGTCTGTTTCATCACCCTGAGTCCTGAAATAAAAGAATGGAACAAAGCTACAACTGAGTCATACTATATAAAATTAGAGGGAGAGATAAGCATTTGTTTTGTTAGGAATTGAAAATTTGAGTTGCTTGTTGCTGCAGAATTATATTGCCTAGGCTTACTGATATGGTCATCAGCTATTCTTTTTAATTATCATCTAATTTATTTTCCACTTAGTGTTCTCCTTGTCTTTCCATATACGTATGCACGCATGCATGTGTATGTGTGTGTGTGTGTGTGTGTGTGTGTGTGTGTGTATGTGTATGTGTATGTACCTGGAAGCCAACCAACTGAGCCAGCTGAACAGGGAGAGCCGCCGGCAGAAGGGACAAGGTCTTGTTACATTGCCTATGCTGGCCTTGAACTCCCAGACTCAAGCAATCCTCTCACCTTGGTGTCCCAAAGTGCTGGGAATGCAGGTGTGAGCCACTATGCCTGACCAAGTGACCACTGTTTCTAATAACTTCTTTTTAATGGCTATCTTAAAAAAAATTTTTTAACCCTTACTCCCCCTCACTCCTGCATGTTCTTCAGACTCCTATTGCTTTCTTTTTCTCAACTTATTATATTCTAAAAAGAAACCTTACATCTCTAGTAAACAAGAAGTTTACTTGCCACAAATGATAGATTAATATGGAAACAGAGCAATATAATTAAAATAATGTTATAAAAACTTATGTTTATCCTATACTATAGTCTATTAGGTATACACAGCATTATGTATAAAAATGTACATACCTTAATGTAAAAATACTTTATTGTTAAAAATGCTAACAATTATCTGAGCTTTCAGTGAGTCATAGTCTTTTCACTGGTAGAGGGTCTTGCCTTGATGTTGATAGCTACTGATTAATCAGGGTGTTGTTGCTGAAGACTGGGGTGACTGTGAAAATTTTGTAAAATAAGACAACAATTAGGTTTTCTACATAGATTGACTCTACCATTCATGAAAGTTTTCTCTGTGACATGTGATGCTGCTTGATTGATTTCTACCCATAGTGAAACTTCTTTCACAATTGGAATCAATCCTCCCTTAGTTTGCTGCTGCTTTATCAATTACATTTATGAAATATTTTATCCTTTGTTGTCATTTCAATAATGTCCCAGCTTATTCACTAGGAGTAGATTCCATATTAAGAAACCACTTTCTTTATTCATCCAAAAATGTCAACTTCTTATTCATTAAAATGTTATCATGAGTTTGCAGCAAGTCATATCTTTAGGTTTCATTTTTAATTCTAGTTCTCTTGCTATTTCCACCACATTGGCGGTTACTTCCTCCACTAAAGTGTGGAACCCCTGAAAGTCATCCATGAAGGTTGGCTTCAACTTCTCCAAAACTCCTGTTAATGGTGATAATTTTATTCCTCCCATGAATCAAAAATGTCCTCAGTAACAACTAGAATGATGAATCCTTTACAGAAAAATTTCAATTCATGGTGCCCAGATTCACCAGAGAAATCAGTATGTATGGCAACTATAGCCTTAAAAAAATGTTTCTTTTTTGTATTTATTTATTTATTTTTTAAAGCAGGATTTATTAAGAGTACAGAAAAGTTCTCACAGTGGGAGGGGACACGAGGAGGGTGCCCTTATATTTTGTCTTAAAAATATTGGGTACATGTTAGGTTTAGGTACATATATAGTCTATATACAGGTGAAGTTTTGGCCTCCTATTGGTCCTCACTTCTTCTGGTTTAAGATCAGTTACCCTGGTGATGTTATGTGCCCCTTGCCTCCCTCCCTTTCCTGGCAGTGTCCTGCTGATGCCAATTCCTTTCTTGTAGTGTTATGATAAATGTTCAAGGTCCACTTATGAGTGAGAATATGTGGTATTCAATTCTTTGCTTCTGTGATAAATTACTGAGAATAATAGGCTCAACATGCATCTGGGTTACTACAAAGTCCGTAATTGTGTCTTTCTTTATGGCTGTGTAATGTTCCATCATGCATATGTACCACATTTCTTTCAGCCAGTCCACTTTTGATGAGCAGCATGGTTGGTTTCATGTTTTTGCTATTGAGACTAGTGCTGCAATAAACATGCATGCACAGGTATCTTTTCTGTCAAATGATTTGAGTTCCTCCAGGTATATTCCCAGAAGGGGGATTGCTGGTCATATGGAAGGTCAGTTTTTAGATCTTTTGGAAATTGCCACACCATTTTCCACAGAGGTTGTACTAATTTACATTTCCACCAATAGTGTAGAAGTGTTCCCTTTTCTCTGACTCCCTCCAGCATCTATTGTTTTTTGTTATTAATGATGGCCACTCTAACTGGAGTTAGATGGTATCTCAGTGTGGTTTTGGTTTACATCTCTTTGATGATTAGTGAGACTGAGCATTTTTTAAATGTAGCTGTTGGCTGTTCATATGTCTTCTTTTGAGAAGTGTCTATTCATGTCTTTTACCCCCTTTTTTGTGGGGCTTTTTTTCCCCCTTTCAGCATGTTTGAGTTCTTTGTAGATCCTGGATGTTAGGCCTTTGTCAGACGTGCAGATGACAAATGTTCTTTCCCATTCTGTGGGCTGTCTCCCGACTCTTTTGATAGTTTCTTTTGTTTTGCAAAAACTTTTCAGTTTGATGAGGTCCCACTTGTCTACTTTATCTCTTATGTCATGGGTTTTTGGGGTTATGATCAGGAATTGGTTGCCTATTCCAATGTTTATAAGAATGTCTCCCTGCATTTTCAAGTCTTTAAGGTAGAAATTACTCCTTGATCCATGGGCTACAGAATGAATGCTATGTTAGCAAGTATGGAAACAACATTCATTCTTTGTGCTTCTCCCTCGGAGCTCTTGGATAACCTGGTACATTGTTTATAAGCAGTAATATTCAAAAATTAATCTCTATTTTCTGAGCAGTAGGTCTCGACTGTGGGCTTAAAATATTCTATAAACAGATGTGCTATAATCTACTCTTTGTCATCTCTATTTATAGAGCACAAGAAGAGTGGATTTAATATAATTCTTAAGGGTTTTCTAAATGACAAATGAGTATTGGCTTTAGCTGAAAGTCACCAGCTGTGTTAACCTGCAACAAGAGTCTTCTTGTCCTTTGAAGCTGTGAAGCCATGCATTGACTTCTCCCTTTCTCCCTTTAGCTATGAAATTCCTAGATGGCACCTTTTTATAATACAAGGCTGTTCTGTGTACACTGGAAGTCTGTTGTTCAGTGTAATCGCCTTCACCAATTGTCTTGGATAGATTTTCTGGATCACCTACTGCATGCAGCTTTCTGTACCAGCACTTTGGGATTTTCCTTGCACTTTTATGTTATGGAGATGGTTTCTTAACTTAAAAATCATACTGTCACTTTTGCTAACTTCAGACTTTTCTTCTGCAGTTTCCTCACTTTTCTCAGTCTTAATAAAATTGAAGAGAGTTGGATTTGTCTTTGGCTTATCCAACTTAAGAGCATCTTATGAGTGGTTTGGTCTTCCATGTAGATCACTTAAAATTTCTACATATCAACAATCAGGCTATTTTGCTGTCTTATCATTGGTACATTCACTAGAGTAACCCTTTCAATTTCCTCCAGTAACTTCTCTTTTGCATTCAACTCTTGGTTGTTTGACTCAAGAGGCCAAGCTTTGGGTCTACCAGCTGTGTTAGCCTGCAACAAGAGTCTGCTTGTCCTTTGAAGCTGTGAAGACATGCATTGACTTCTCCCTTTCTCCCTTTAGCTATGAAATTCCTAGATGACACCTTTTTATAATACAAGGCTGTTTTGTGTGCACTGTTGTTGTTCAGTGTAGTCGCCTTCACCAATTGTCTTTCAACATGCCTTTCTCATTGAGCTTAATCACCTTTAGCTTTTGATTGAAAGTGAGAATTATGCAACTCTTTCTTTCCCTTGAAAGCTAAGAGGTCATTTTGGGTTATTCATTGCCTAATTTCAGTATTGTTGTGTGCCAGGGAGCAGGGAGGCCTGGGCAGAGGGAAAGAGAGAGAGAATGGCCAATTGGTGGAGCGATCAGAACACACATGACGTTTATACATTAAGCGAGCTGTCTTATATGAGCGGGATTCACGGTGCCCCAAGAAAATTACATTAGTGACATCAAAGATCTCTGATCACGGATCACCATAACAGCTTTAACAATAATAAAAAGTTTCAGATATTGTGAGAAATACCAAAATGTGACACAGAGATGCAAAGTGAGCACATGCTGTTGGGAAAATGGTGTCCAAAGGTTTGCTGGATTTCAGAGTTGCAACAAACCTTCAATTTCTAAAATATACAATATCTACAAAGCGCAATAAAGCAAAGCTCAGTAAAACAAGGTATGCTTGCTTGTAGCTTTTCCTTATTTATTATTTATGCTTATGCATGGTGCTGTATGTCTTCTATTGTGACTTCAGTTATTTATTTATTTTTGTCTCCTTTGTCTTTCCCTTTCTGCTTCTGAAGCATACTGCCAACCTCTAAGATCCTCATTGTTATTCTCAAGAGCATCAATCATTTTATCATCCTGCTTGAGCAGAATGTTCATGTCTTGTCAGATAATTGTCCACCAGTTAGCCTTTATATTGGTATATATGAAGGCTATTTTGTGGCATGCCATTTACTATGTGGAGAATATTTTTGATAATAATTTTCATGATTAATAAAATGTCACATGCTCTTAAGTTTTTCTTATAAATAATAAATAGTTATTAGAATCTCTGTCTTCCAAGCTTTCTCAAAATGTTAAAATACATAAATTGAATAATTTTACTATTGCCATGTTTTATTCAGTAAATCAAATGTAATTAGAAGGTAAAATACAATTGAAAAGAAAACAGTTTTTCTACTGAGTTTTCTCTTTATTAATTAAAGTAAACATTTTAATGAAAATCACATTGTTCTCTTATTTGGGGATCTTTTATTTGGTTTGTTCTATTAGTCACTCTATTAGTCATAGAAAATAAATGATGTCATTCTATTCAATTTTCTGTTATCATTTTGTTGCAAGCTTTATAGTAGAGAAAAAGAGTTTTATATAATCTCCAGGCTCTGCTCACTCTGCTGTGTTTATGAGTCCATCTAATCCTTACAACCACATTTCAGGTTGACAATTCTTAAAACATCAGTGGATATGGATGCCAATTTCAGAAAAATTCCGAAGAATAATACATCCTGAGTTATTCTTATAACTTACAGTATTCATTCTACAGAGGAGAAATTGCTTCAACATCTTTCATTTCTATTCAATCAGTTTCCACAGATTTGTATTCCTATGTAAGCCTCTTTCATTTAGTCACAGCATTACAGAAACCAAAAGCTCAAAATACCTCTAAAACTACTGAATGGAATCCTGTCAAAATAGAGGCTCACACTCATGGATTAGCATCTGCCCTCAGAAAAACTGTGAAGTTTTTAGTGGCAACAGAGGAAGAGAGGAGGTGTTAGAAATAGTGATGGTCTTGGCCTTACATATTATCAAGGAAATCGTGATTCTGCTATTTTCTTCACTTCTCTGAGCTCTTACCAATAACACAAATTAGATTCAATTTTCATTCCAGACAGCTGAAAATACTCATTTTGATGCTATCCTGGATTTTCCTATTCTAATGCCTGTAATTTCAGTCTGCCTCTGGTAAATATAGTCTTCAGGAGCACATGCTGCAAGCATGTCAGGCTAGGTGGTGTCTACTTCATGCTTTTCCCAAGTTTGTCTTCCACCATGTGTCAAATTCAGATAGATGTTTCCATTGTCTTATTTAAAATAATTAGTTTATCTTATTATATTAATTCTACAGATTGAATTGTATGCCCCCTAAATTCAAAGGTTTAATCCCTACTCCCCAATGTAACTATATTGGGATAATTAAGGCAAAATTAAATCATAAGAATCTGGTTATAATCCAATAGAATTGGAGTGACCCCATCTGCATTTTCCAGCAAAGGGGGTGGGTGGAAGATAACAAAATTTATAAGTGAAAACATTGTGTCTAATGGTTCTTCTAGTCTCTTTCCTTCATTTTCAAAAATACTGGTGACTAGTTAAAAAGGAAAACAAAGAATGCATATTTTTAAATTAATTGTTTAAAATAGATACTTTTTTTTAATTCTGAAGAAGCTTTGAATAAATGACATGGAAATAACTAGAAGAAAAAAGTGTAACTGATTTTGTGCAAAGATGAGTGACACCTAAGTATAATTTCAAATTCCATACATTTTATTATAAGAAAAAGAAAGTAATAATCAGACTAAAATCTGCGTAGCATAAAAGCACACCAGAACAACATATATATATATAATATGCAAATGTGTACATTTTATTTCTAAATGAAATAGGAGATATTAAAAATGTTGTAAAAGACAGGGAACAGCTTTAATAAAAATTAGAAAAGCTTAGAACATAAGGGATACAATTTAGAAAATAATTATAATGAAAATATTATTTAGAAATTAAAGCAGAATAAATAAAACACAAAAGCAAGTGATAATAAATTATTAAATATATGACATATTCATGTAGTATAGCTATGATATAATATATAAAATATTGAATATACCATAAATATTATATATATTCTGAGGTAGACTTAAAATGAGAAAAGTTAAGAATAAACAAATGGAAAGGCTTAAATACAAAATGGGAAAAATTGACAGTAAAAAAAAAAAGCCAGTATATATACAATAGGAATCCCTGAAGACAAAAACATCAAAGCAATAGTATAGAAAAATACTAAAATACAGAAAGTAAATATAATGAAAAAATTATAGTCATCAAAATTTTTAACATCAATGATTTATATCAAAATACTATTGAGTATTATATTAAAATACTCAAGAAATTAAAATATAATTCATAAATTTTGTATCTAGTAAAACTGGCTTTCTCACATAAAGGTCACATATAAACTGTTGTTGACATGTAAAAATTCAGGGTGCATTTCTCCCTTTTCTGAAGAATTTACTGAAGGGAGCAATTAGATAACCAAAGTGATGGGGGAGAAATTGACATAAAAGCTAGTGATGGACATTAAGTATATAGTTGCTTGTAGAATGAATTCTAAATGAAAGTTAAAAGAGAGAGTATAATATATTCAGACCATGTAGATACAATACAGCTATAGCAAAAGTGGGAGAAGACTGTGGAAATAATATATGCAAAAATATTTTTGAGAGTTCTCAGTGAACATGGTAGTGTTAATATTGTTACTTTAGGACTATGTCTGATGTTTTTAAAAAATAAATGAATACTTATGGGATTTTCTAGTTCTGTAATTCCCTGAGTCCTTTAAAACTAGAATTCTGGTTTAAAACTAGAGTTTTGTGAGGAAGAAAGCAGATTCATGTAAGTGATTAAAAATCCTGTAATGCTAAATTTGAAATGGAAGTGCAAATATGGAATCAAGAGTATTTTTCCTGATTTATTCATATGAGATCTGACAATCAAGCTTATGAACTCATCCTAGAAAAAGTGTTACATACCTCATTGCTCAATATTACTATGGTCACCTTTGAAGTACTCACCTTGGGAAACTACACACCAATGCCAGTGACCCCACTCATCAAAGCAATTTTGGAACTCTTTTTCTGGAATGGCCATCAAAACTGTCATTAAAAGAATGTCGAGATTTGAATTAGAGCAACAAACACACATTACATTTCTTGTTAGCCGGACTCGGTGGCTCAGCCTGTAATCCCGTGCCTTTGGGAGGCTGAGGTGAGTGGATTGCCTGAGCCCGCGGGTTTGAGACCCGCCTGGGCATTGAGACCTCATCTCTACAATAAATCAAAAAATCAGCTGGGCTTGGTAGCGCTTGCCTATAATTCTGGCCACTTGGAAGGCTGAGGCGGAAGGATTGCTGGAGCCCAGCAGGTTGAGGCTGCGGTGGCCGGGAGCGGCCACTGCACTCCAGTCTGGGTGACAGAGTGAGACTCCAACTCAAAAAAAAAAAAAAAAAAATTTCTTGTTAAACTTGGCAAGAGTAGAAGTGAAATCAGGGACATGTTAGTCCAGGTTTATGAGGATAATACCATGAAGAAAACGGCAGTGCACAAATAAATTAAACATTTTTTGGAGGTGATCAAAAGCATCACTGATGAAGAGAGGTCAGGACAACCAGTAAGAAGCAGAAATGACAAAAACATTACAAAATTGTGTGCCAAAATTATTGGCTGACTGTGAAAAACATAGCAGATCAAATAAACATTAATAGAGAAACAGGAAAATTTTAACTAAAATCTTGGCATGAGAAAGCTATGTGCAAAAATGGTCCAGAAAGTGCTCTTGCATCATGACAGTGGACCAGCTCACACATCACTGCCTGTCAGGGAATTTTTAGCCAGGAAACAAATAACCATCTGGGAAAACCCTCCCTACTCACCTAAGCTTGCCCTCAATGACTTTTTTCTTTAACCGAAGATAAAGTAACTATTGAAAGAAGATATTTTGGTGACATTCAGGACATCAAGGTTAATATGATGAGAGTTCTGATGCCCATTCCAGAAAGAATTCCAAAATTGCTTTGACAGATGGACTAGGCACTGGCATTGGTGCATAACTTCCCAAGAGGAGTACTTTGAAGGTGACTGTAGTGATATTCAGCAATGAAGTATGTAGCACTTTTTTCTAGGATGAGTTCATGAACTTAGTTGTCAGACCTTGGATATATTGGAATGTCACTAATTTGCAATACCCCAGTGAATTTATGGATCTAGGAATTGAGTACCAACAGTTGCCAAAGTCACAGAGAGACAACCACATTTATGCCTCTCTAAGAAATACCATTATAGTCATGTCAAAGGAGTTAACCACGAGTCTTGTTAAGCATTTGGGGTTACCTGTCAGTTGTAGAAAAAAAGCAGAGAATATACAAATCTTTACCATGAGTATGAAATCAGTAAAATTCTGACTGTAAAGTGCTGTGGTCAAATAATTCAGTTTCTTCAAATGATAAATTTTAAGGGCAGAGGAATGGAGGAACAAACCTATAGATTAAAGAGATGTAACAACATACCAATGTTTTGTAAGTTGGTCAAAGCTACGGTGTTTGGAGATGTACACATTGGTCATAAAACTATGAAGAAACATATGGAAGTGATCACCATAAAAGTTAATGGTAGTTACTTTGTGTAGAAAGGAGAAAAGCAATGGGAATTGGGAACATGTATGGCTTCTTAGGTGGCTGGCAAAGTTCTTGATCTGGGTGATGGTTACAAGGGTATTTAATATCATTATTAAATATGCACACAAAAAAGTGAATTTCCTCTATTAGCAACTTCCTGCTTCTTTCATAAGACATATGTATATCCTCCCAAATATTTTTACATGTATGTTAAATACATAGATAAATAGAGAGATGGAGAGATATATAGATATATAGGTATATGTACACAAATACAATAATATCTATTAATATAAGCTTAAACAAGGTTTTTATGTATATGTTTTATAAAATGTAATCAGTTTATGCATATTACCTTTGACTTTCTGTTCTCACTGAAAAATATATCTAAGTTATATTTTTTACTGAATAGTTACCTTTGTCTCATTGTTTTGAATAACCATTTAGCATTTCTTAGAAGAGATGTAAAATTATTTATTTACTTTAATTGTCATTACATATTTTATATTTATAAAACATTTATAAATATGAAAGATATGAAGACCAGTAATACAATGAAAAATTGAATTGTAATCCCATCTTACTGTTTGAAATGTAGATCAATATCCTTGAAGTTCTCTATATGGCAGACATTATCTCATCTTTATTCACGGGGTATTTTATAGATCAACTTGGTTATTCTCAATTTCTTGTTCTGTGCTAATATTTTCAAGTTTTTATTACACTTCTTTATAAATATTATAAATATTTTTTTTCAAGATCTGTATCTGATAATTTCAGTACCCACAGTCTTGAGATCCTCAGATTATACAGCTTAGTATTTCATTGTCTATGGTAATTTGTTTTCTTGTGCATTTTGTAACTTATTGCTTTACTATGAGTTCATAATTTTCAGATCTTTATTTACAGGAATTCAGTTTGATGATTAGGTTGAAGTCTTGTGTTTTTTTCTGAGTGGAAACTTTCATATGCTTTTGATAGATGCCTGACCAAACTACCAACCTGAAACCACTTTCAACTGAATTCTCAACCTGACATTGACTTGAACGTTTTTATCATTAGCTCTTCAATGTTCACTTAAGCATACACTGAACAAAGTGAAAAAGCCAATACAATAGCCAAAAGAGCTATATTTACTATTGTGGTAGACACTTTAAAATATGAATTGCAGAGATATGGCTATGTTTTTTTCTATAACACTGACAACTTTTTAGAGTTTTATATGTTATAAACTACTCTAGAAAGTCAATATTAACAATATTCTATAGTTAAATGAACTGAAGTTCATAAAATATAACCAACTTTTTTCCCATAGCATTTGCAACTGGTGTCTGTTTTCTCTACCACTTCTCATACCAGAGGCCTGCTGCTGTTCAAACTCTGGATTTTTTTGAGTGCTTGCTTTCAGTCTAGATCTGGTATTAATTCTTTTAGCAGTTATTTAATTTCCAAGGTTCTCTTGGTTTTCAACTATCTTAGAACCCAGTTCATTTTCCTTCTAATTTTATTCCTATTATTATTCCTTGTGACTTCAGTCTCTATTTTATTGATGTTTCAATACTTAGGCCCTCAAAAATCTCATATATTAGCACCCAGCTCTGACCACTACATGCTCTCTTTCACATTCACATTAGCTTCTTCTCTCCAACAATTATTTTGCCCCCATTGAAACATCCAATCTTTTGACCCAACCTATTTTTCACTGTCAACTGCCTTATCTTTTTTCTCAATTTTCTCTTTACCTCCTTGATAGCCTCCATGATTAATCACTTTAATCACTCTCTTGCAGCAGCCTTCAACTGCTTTTTCTTTCTCAAGTGCTTGCAAAACTTGCCTGGCAAAATGCCAAACCCGATTAACTCATCATTCTGCTTACTCTGTGCATGTACCTGAATATCTGATCATGCCTGGAGAAAAAGTACAACCATGCTGACTATTTTGAACTTCAGATTTATGGTCACTAATCTTTAGTGGGCACTCAGTGATGCTAAGCATTCTTAGTATATTTCCTTAGTAAACTTACTTGCCCAGTCACCAAATTGAGTCTTATATTTCCTCTCTCTCAAACATTTATAAACTTTCTCACTCTCTTCACTGACAGTAAATCTATTCTTGCTTCACTGACAACACAGAAGCCATCAGGATAGAATGCTCTTTCTTTTTGTCATCAAAGATTTCAGCCTCTATTTATATAAACCCATTGTTCATTGAACCAGTTAGGATGATTTTGCCAGCAAACAGCAAAATACACTACTAAAATGGATTTTGAAATGAGGTTTTTAATATGACATTAAAGAAAACCAGAGATGTCTTGTTTTGGGATTGGCTAATTCTGTGGCTCAAAAATATCCATCCCTGGGTGGCTTCTCTCTGACCCTCTTGATCATAAAACAGTTGCTACAGCTCCAACATCATGTGTTAATATATTAAAGCATAGGAAGCAGGAGTTTCTCTTCACATTTCTCTCTCTTTTAAACAAATCCCCAAACTTTCAAACAATTTTTTGCTCTCTTTCTTTGAGTAATTTGAATCATATGCTTACCTCTAGACCAATCATTATCAAAAAGGAAATATTGTTATTGGTTAGGAGCAGCCATTGGAATAGGTCTATTGATCCTAGGCACATCTTAACATAATTTGGATTATGTTAGAAAAGATAAAGGAGGAAACAGAAATTGTGTAGACAACGAATATTATGACCTACTCCTTAATATTCTGCCTTTGCCACTGTTATTATGGATGGCTTGTTTCTAAACTTTTAAAGATCTTCCTCTTCACTTACGTACTTGATCACATCTTTTTTTGCATGCTTAAAGATTTTGTCTCTCAAACAATCCCTATTTTCTGTGCATCAACAATTTATCCCTTCTAAACAATTATTAACATCAGCATGCAAATACGATATAGTATTTCTTAGCTGCCAAATTCTTCCTTTAACCTGAAGATTTCCTCCAATTACACCAAAGAAGCAATTTTTTTGAAGTGTTGTATATAGTCTCTCCACTTTCTCCTGTCTTCAATAGTCAGATTAAATTATTGTTATCTACATTTCATTTTAAGAACTTGCATCTAATCAAAGGTATTATAATGATTGCAGTTTAATCTCACCACACGTGCTCTGAATGTGCTCTCCTAAGTTCCATTAACTTCTTTTACTTGCTTATACGTTTGTTATTTTGTAATTGTACCCATTCTTTCAATTAATATCAAATATAAAAAACTAGGGCTGGGGAGAGAGAACTGAAGAATAAGGAGACAAAGAGGCTTTGGAAAACATCAGCAAAAGGCTTGGAAAAGTATATAAAAGAATGGGGTAAAGGGAAAATATATTTATTATATGAGGGCCTGTCATGGCCATTGGTTTCCGAGAATGATGATATTTTACTAAATCAAGGCAGAGTGCCATTTACATGTTTATGATCCCTAATTTATTCATTAAAATTCTTTGCTTATAAATAGGTGCAAAATAGTTACTTGTCATATTTAATTTTTGAAATCGTGCTCTCAGAAAGACTAACCAAACTTCATATGTAATTTGCACAACCACTTGGTGAGGTAGACTTAAAAATTATAATTATTACTGTTTTATTACATGTAATTTGGGATCAGTCACTTAACCTTTCTGAGCCCTAATCTCATCGTCAGTAAAATGGGGATAAAAGCCTCTATTAATAAGACTGTAGTAAGGATTGAATTAATTCAGTACCTAGTACAGACCAGGCATATTTATGTGAGCCGTTATTATCGTTATCATTACTATTTGAAAAACAGAGAAACTCAATTGGAGAGTGATGAACTGTTGAACAAAATCCAGGTCTTTTCATTTCAATCCAGTGGTCTTTCTACTTTACCAAATTGTTGGATACAGTGGATATCAGTTAGCATCGATTTTTTTAACATAAATTCAACTCCAGACAAATTTTTATTTTCCTTGGGAGACTGATACTTGTCTCCTTTTCTGACAATGAGAATTTTAAAAACTGATTAGCTTTACCTCTGTTCACTGGCTTCTGAGAAACTGAATCAAATTTAAAGTGCGATCATAGTAATTATCTGTCTTTATTGCCTTTATCTTCATTGCCTTTATATATGTCATTTGTATTCTGTTTTACCCTGGTAATTACTTTTTACATATATTTTCTTATTAGCTGTCCTGAATTTCTTAGAAGTACTCACGATTGTTGAATAAATAAATCTCTGCCACTACTCTTGCTGGAACTTGCAACACAGAGTTGCCCATATGAGAAATGGACAAATTACAAGCCAAAGCCTACAATTTGGAGCTTCCACCCTTGTGGCTCTTTATTTAGAGCTCACATTTGAAACCACTATTTGTTTTCGCTGTCTGTGATGTCTTAATATATGCAGAATGATTCTTCCAATTTTCAGTTATACAAGCCTCTTTTTATTTCTAAGGCTCAGCTGCTCTGGGGGACAACAGTCTTTCTTTTGAAGTACTCACACCAGGGTTCTCCAAAATTAGCACATTTGCCACAGAACCTATACATTTTTAAATCTCTATCTCTTTTTAAATTGAGATATACATGTAACAACCTGTGTAAAGTGCATTACTCTTAATTATGCTGTTAAAGAATTATTTCCATATGTTTGCATCCTTTTAACCACCACCTAAATCAAGATACGGAACACTTCTGCACTCTTTAAGATACCCTTGTCTATACCACCTCCTCCAAGAGATAACCACTGTTCTGACTTCTGTCATCATCAGTTAGTTTTGCCTGTTCTTAAATTTCCTATAAATAAGATCTTGCGTTCACTGTGACCATTTTTCTGTCTGACTGGCTTTTTTCTCCCTTACATAACACATCTATGATTAATCCACATTTTCTCTTATTCCTATATATTGCTGGTTTTTGTTTGTTTTACTTTAAACATTCCATATTGGAAACAAATCCATTTAGGATTTTATGTAACGCAAGAAGAGGCAAAATTATAGAAATAATGTATTTTAGTTTTTTTACTCCTGGGTTCTTTGTTAATCTCAATTCCTTATGTAAAATATATTATAAAGATGGAGGTCTTGCAAGGGAAGGACAAAGGAAAATAAAATACCTAAAATACCAGAGGTGGAATCATAACTTAGGAGAATTTCATTTACTACTAAAAATATTTCTCTATACATTTCTTCAAAATCACAAATGTAATAGAAATTTTCATTTAAAGCTTATTTACTTTTATTTGACAACACAATAGAGGGAAGGGAAGGCTTATTTAGCTGTGATCATTCCTAAAGATTATTTTCCTCCCAAGTTCTAATTTATATTCCATTCCCTTTAATAATGCCTCCTTTCCTTTGCTTATCTGAAGTAGAGGCAAAGGATACCCAGAGCTTTTCCAACTCTGATACTATCTGGAACACACTGGTGATTGCTCTCTACACATATATACTGCTTTCCTTATGCACATAAAGTGTTCCCTTTCTAATCTTATGTAAATGATGATATCTCACAGGAATGTTGACTTTAAAAAATTCTCCAGGCTTTTTTCTTCTTACAAAATTATCTGAATCATTCTACATACAGGTTTTGTGTTATCTTATTCGCTGATATTGCTGAGAGATTAAAATGTATGAAATTGTTCAGAATAGTTTCCCTTTCATCTTATCTTTACTCTTTTTATCTATATGCTTCATGTCTTATCACTTTTTAATAGAGATCTAATTTTTGTTGGGTTCATCATTTCATTTCATTCTTCCCTTAGGTTCAAGTTTATATACGAGTTTTGAATTCTTATCTATTTTCTTTTCAGTGATTCAGAATCTAAGTATACACTTTTCTATTACAAATGAGTAAAATAATATTAAAGTGGAGGTAGGGGTGTAGGAAGGAATGGACAAGTGTAAAACACTTTTATAGGATCCCTTGGGACTTAAGGGCTTGCATATTGATAAAGAGGGTTTGCATCATTATGATATATATGCATTGTTAAGTTTTAAAAAATGTATTTTAAATATTTATAGTTTGTCAAGAAAAGTATAGATGGCAAGTACCCTCAATTTTCCTAAGTCAAACCCAGGAAGATTTGAGTAGATTCTGAGATCAGAAAGTAGCAGATCATCCAGACCAATTCTTCATTATGGGTTATGAGAATGGGGCAAACATGCTTCATCTAATTTTTTTGTCCTATGAACAGGAAACCTACAAACGTGTTTCTACCTTATTCAGTTATTAGAAAAGACCTCAGACATCATCTGGTTCAACCATACTTGTCCTATACTCACTTTCTACAACTTCCCACAAGCAATTATAGTCTTTCCTTGAATACAGCCGTTGGTTGGAAATCTCTGTTTTATATAACACGTGTGCTGATCATAAGCACCTAGCACTTCAGGAATCTATTGAGATAGAAAAATCTCACATCATAAGGACTTTTGATTTATTATTTCTTGCAATTGTAAAGGTGATGAATTTAGGTAAGAATTAGCAGGGCTATTCTTCCAATCTACATATTGTCATGGGGGTTACTCACTCAGCTAAACTGACCTGAAAATTAAAGAAGACTTTATACCTGGCACTTTGGTGCTTCCTCATGTAATCTCTCCCTTTCCTTATGGTGTCTCATGCTTTAAGCTCTATCTGGCACTCTCTCTAGCAGGCTAACCTATAGCTACTTGTATCATGGCAGCTGACTTTCAAGAATGAAGGAAGCTGTAGGCATTTTAAGTCTAGGTCCGGAAAATTTGTGCCATTACTCACCACTTCCTCCACATTTTGTTGACAAAAACAAGTCACAAACAGCCCAAATTCGAGGGGTAAGGGAACAGAAATGCACTTTACTTTTTTATTTGTGTGGACAAAAAACCTCACTGCCAAAAGTTATAGGATGGGATTTACCATTGCAGTCACTTTTAGCAGCACTCTACCACATCCAAAAAGTGATGCAGGCACACAGGACCATCTCCTCTCCCTCACCCTCAATCATTGCTCCTGGTATTTTTTACTCTTATGCTTTCTTCACCAAGTTTCAAAAACCTTCTGACCCAAGTCTTATGAACTCTAATTCAGATCCCTATTTATGACCCAACTGAGTTTGATATTCACCTGTAGTCTTCTGAAATATAGTTTTGCTCATTCTTTTATGTGTCAGAGGTAGAAAATCTCACATTCTAGAGAAAGGAAGGGAGGAGTTGAAGTTTTCTTTATATCATGTTCAGACATCTTTACTTGTCAAAAAGAGTCTCTACAGAGTGAACTACAATTCAACTTCCTATAAATATTATTACGTTTTCTAGTTGTATGTAGAAGAGCTATTTGCATACTGAAGTCGACAGCTGTAATTCTCTCTGCCAAGTTTTTGCCTGTTCTTTGCTAAAACCCATCTCTTCTGTCTTTGTTTCCAAATAGTCAGTCACTAGCCTGACTCTTCTCTTACAGATGGGCTACATTTCACTGATATATTTCTTAAAGCAGATACTGTTCATTTGGAGAGACAATGTCACCTATGACTTCATTCTGATCATTCTAAATCCATTGACACTATTGTCTTATATTGAGTTTGTGATAAAAAAAAATCTTTAAGTTTTTTTCATATTGTCTGTTCAGTCGCATCTCCTTCATTCTATAGTTCATATACCCACAATGTTGTGTACAAACCTGGGGTGTATAAACTGAGTGCCTGAGACATTTGGGGGTAACTATTGGGAATGTAAATTCACCTTGCTCCATTTGGGTAGAGCACAACAACCAAATTAAGAGATCTACACAATAAAAACTCCTAAATGACAGTCATAATTTTTACTACTCCTTTAGTCTCCTTACCCTCCAAACATACAAATCTTGAATACTTTTAGGTCATAGTTGTAAGCTACTTCATAATGGTGTGGGGTACAGATCTGGTCATTAAGCAAGGTAACTAACACTTCATGTCTTAAAATAAGAGTGTTTCCATTTAATATTTTTTTCTAAACATAAGGATGAATTTAGAGAATGTCCTGAAATAGTCACTTGTCATAAAATCCTGAGGCAAGGTTATATTATAGGTCTCAACTTCTATTATTGGATTTCATTACATTGTACTGAAGGTTTAATTTTTTGTATTAAAAAAGTCTTCATATCATAAATTCTTTATTCTAATACTCATTCAAATTTTTAAACGTACATTCTAGAATGTTTATTTACTCAGTTAACATGTCTGCTTCTTCTTTCTATAAAATGACTATCCATGATTATCCCTCTAGTTTCTCAAATCACTCATTCAGTAAGTGTGCCAGTGAGCTGGGCAGGCCAGTTCTATGTTTCTCTGAAGATTATATTCTTATTGGAGGAAACAAATACATATGTGAAATGAGTTTAGATATAAATTCCATACAGAAATGAAATCAAGAATTAGAATGATGTGACCTACAGTAAGGAAAAGTGAATGCAGAGAGAAAGTACTGTAAAAGCAGTCAGAGAAGGTCTCTCTGAATCTGAGTTCATGATGTTTGGACAGAGATCTGACTTCTGGGCAAGAATAGCCTGAGGATATGTGTGGGCAGAGCATTCAGGTCAGAGGTGCAGAAGGTGCAAAGGCATCTGGATAGATAAAACTTTTGTGTTCCATAAGCACTAGGATAGTCATAGTAAGTAAAGCAAAAGTGGTAGGAGCTGAGGCAGGAGGACTAAGTGGGGAAGGACAGTTCATAAAGTGTTTTTCATACCATTGCTCATATGTTTAGTTCTTAGTTTAAACACAATGAAAACTGGAGCCAGCACTGCTTGTGCCACACTTAGAAATACTCATTTGATATCAGATGTGTTAGACAATGTTCTTCAGAGAAAGAGAGCCAATAAGATAGATAGATAGATAGATAGATAGATAGATAGATAGATAGATAGATGATAGATAGATAGAAAGACAAGAGGGGATTTATAATTAACCAGGTTACTTAGAAGGCTGCTTGTTTTGAGTAGCATCTACTACAAAAGATAACTTTGTGGCAAGTTCAGAATGTCTTCTTCTCTTGAAGGCGCATCAATTTATCATCATTTAGATTGATACATATTATAGGTGTGGGTTTACTTTTCATACGAACAATGCCTTGACTTAGCATTACAAGTCAAGGCGTCACAGAGTGTCTGATTTATCAAGATGATATCCAGCATAATATAACCTTGGTCCAAGGAGTCTACTTTTGTTGAAAGAGATGTGACAATGGGAATATGACCATGGAATCCATTTCTTCTGCCTTCTAGCATGTCATGGAGAAGCTAGTGGATTTAGATAGCTCATTGAAATTGTGTAAAAGACAATTCTAAGATGGGGTCCTAAAATTCCCATCCCCTCGTGTATACACATTTTCTCTCAGTTATTCAACCAAATACTAATCTGAACACTGCTGTGAAGGGATTATACATATGTAATGATGTCCCAAATCAATTGAATTTAAGATAGGGAAGTTATATGCCTGGGTCTAATTGCTTGAAATCTTAAAATAGACAATTTTACTGGTTAGCAAAAGGAAAGGAAGTCAGAGATTCAAAACACCAGAATGATTTGATTTACTGTTGCTGTCTTGAAATTGAAGGAAGTCACTTGTCAAGGAACTTACACCTTTAATGACCTGAGTGTGGCCTCCAGAAGACATCCAGCAAGGAAATGGGAACCTTAGTTCTTAAACCATGAAAACTGAATTCTGTCAGTAAACTGAATGAGCTCAGAAGTGGATGTTTTTTCCCTGAACCTCCAGATGAGAACTCAACCCAAATAACCCCTTGATTTCAATATTGTATACCTGAAACCACTAAGTTGTGCTAAACTTCTAAGCCACAGAACTTTGAGCTAATTAATGAGAGTTTTTTTTTCAAGCTACCAAATTTGTGGTGATTTATTATGCAGTTAAATAAAACTAACACAGATAGCTTCTGAAAAGTATATCTAAAATTCCAAGCTTGTGGAGATTGAGTCACTCTCTTTCAAGCTGCAGTGTATACTTTTTACCCATGGTTAATATATTGTGGTGTGTATCAAGAGGTAATATAATAAGATATGTAAACAAAAGGGTGGAAATAAGAGTGGACTATCCAATGACCCACTTGGGAATTTGTACTTTGACTCTCTACAACTTTAGACTCTTTTGGACTAGAGTTCCTGCTTCCAGACATGGGATGGCAGGGTCTTCTACCGTGAGGCACAGGTCACCTTCCACTGAACCTAAAATTACAGTGACAACCTGGTTAATTATAATGCCCATGCATTTACAAATATAGTAGACAAAGAATGGAATTACTTTACTTTTGAGAATAATTGACTCTTATATTCACAAAGAGCTAAGGCTGCTGCTACATAATGGAGTAGATACAATTATGTCTGGATCTCAAGGGGATTTCTTGGATTTCCCTTGGATCTTTTATGGCCAGTGATAGCTGTGCTCAGGCAATTGCAACAAATGCAGCCTGATAAAAGCACAGCAGAGTTCAGACCCCTAAGCATAGAAGATAATAACTGACCCAATAGACTACCCACAAAGACCAGGAGAGGGAATATTCCCCCCCTACCCCAGGGATATTTGGTAATATTTGAAGACATTTTTGGTAATCACAACTTGATGGGAGGTGTGCTACTGGCATCAGTGGGTTGAAGACAAGGACTCTGCTTAATACTCTGCAATACACAGGATGTCCCCAGTAACAAATAATTATCTGGCTGAAAATATTAATAGTACTGAGGTTCAATAACTCTTACTTAGATCAAGAGAAATGCTTACTGGTTATAAAAATATAGAACTAGTGATAGAGAAAGATGATAATAAATATAAATCTCAGCTTTGGAATCAGTTACAGAAACAGCTCCTATTTTATGTATGTATAAAAACTACAACAAGACACTATCCTAAAATTAAATACGTTATTAATAGATTAGGGCAGTACAAAAGGTATACTGTAATTGAGCTCTCAGTATTTCTTCCTTGATGTCTTGGCATTTAACATTTCTAGACAGACAGGCTTAACTTCTAATTGTCAGTGCTTTTGGTTCTTTTCTTGTGTGTTCTCTCTTTGTGTGTCTGTGTGTGTGTGTGTGTGTGTGTGTGTGTGTGTGTGTGTGTGTGTGCTGGCATCTGCTCTATCTAAGCATGAGACAGGCCAGAAATACTTTGGACTTAATGTCTGTGTACCCCACCAATCCCCTTGCAGGAACAGCCTCAGTAATTGATTAACAGAATCTGGCTTTTTTGCTCCTTCGTTGGGATAGCTGGGATATATGTTCAATATTGGCTTCTTGAATTCCTCCTGGGATTCATTCCCACTTGCTCATGGTGGTGGATTTCTTGATGGCTTGGTTCATTTTTTTGCTGCTTATAGAAAAATACCTGAAAGTAAGTAATTTATTTTAAACAATGAAATTGATTTATTACATTTCTTAAGACTGGGAAATCTCGGGTTGAGACACATCTGGTGAGGACTTTTCTTGGTGGAGTCCTAAGGCGGCACAGGTTATTACATGATGAGAGGACTGAGCATACTAAACCAAGTTCTCTTCTTATAAAGTTACCAGTCCTACTCCCACTACATTAACACATTAAGCCATTAACTCGTTACCCCATTCATGAAGGCAGAGTCATGTCCCCTCATGACGCAATCATCTCTTAAGCATTTCACTTTCCAAGCCTCCACTGTCACACTGGAAATTAAGTTTTATAACATGAGTTTTGGAAGGGACAAACATTCAAACCATAGCACTTGGTAATGTACCATTTGTGGTTTCTTCCTTTTTTCTATCTTCCCTAGTTCACTACGAGTGTTCCCTGGGATCATCTGTCAAATAAATTCTTTATACTTTAATCCTTATCAAGGTCTGCTTCTGGAGAAACCAAAACTAAGACAGAATATTTTAGACAGCTTTAAACTGGTAAATGATATCTTATAAAAAATGTTTTTAAATGGCCACTATAGCTATTTTATGACAAATGGACACTGGGGAAAGAGTGTAATCAGGAAAACCAGACAGAAGACTATTTAACTAGTTCAAGAAAGATGCTGGGCGCTTGGACCCGGTAGTAGCATTGGATTGGATGGGAAGTGGGTACACTAATGAAAAAGTTGGGCATAAAGAAAAGTGTCAGAGTTTGGAATTAATAATTACATGTGTTCTAGAGGAAATGAAGAAGAAAAAGCTGCTGATGCAGAGGTACCAGGGAGATAGGATAAAGTGGAAGGAATAAAATTTCTATTTCTGGACAAGTTCACTTTATGAACTCTATTAGATTCCTAAAGTTAAATGCACAGGAGACAGTTAAGTGTGTGCATCTGGAACTCATAAAAGAGGACAGAAAATTGAGTTTGGAATATAAACATAAATGACATTTATCCTATTATTTAACTTAGAAAACAGAATTTCACAAAAAAATATTTGGCAAATTCTAGTTGCTATACAAAATGCTTGTGTATTAAATTTTACCAGTTGATATTTAGAGGAAATTAAATTCCTTTACTTTATTTTTTATTGCAGAAGAAGTTTCAGTTTCTAAATTTTGTTTTGGGGGAATAATGAGGATATCTACCGGCTCTGAGAATGATTGTCAAGTTCTGAGGATATATTTCCCTTAAACAGAAAATATGTAAAAATAAAAAGAAGAAGAAGGAGGAGGAGGAGGAGGAGGAGGAGGAGGAGGAGGAGAAGAAGAAGAAGAAGAAGAAGAAGAAGAAGAAGAAGACCTTTAGGTTTTAGTATTTTGATTTTATGCATGGAGAATTTTAAAAATATTTTAAGAAGTTAAACAATTGCCTATAATTTCATTATTCTGAAGTAATTATGTCTACATATTGCTTAGAAGCATATCAAATACATTCATGTTTTGCTTTTCTTACTTTGCATGGTATGAAGTTTTAAAGTTTATAAAATATATATTTTTTGAACATGGCTTTCAACACCTATATAATTATTCCATCATATGGTTCTACCATAAATTCCTTATTGTTAAACATTTAGTGAACTTACAATTTTCTTTATTATAATAAATGATGTTTTATTTCATATTCCCCAAACCTATACTATTCCTTTGTTCATTATTTTAGGTTAGATCCCAGAAATGGAAACATTCTCTAAGGTCTATGACTCATATTGCTATTTTGTCTTTTAAACTAGTACAAATTTACCACTGGTAGTAGTACAAATTTACTACTACCAGGTGAGTGTGAGAATGCCCTTAAAGTTTCCAGTTTTAAGAATTATAACCGAGCCGGGCTCGGTGGCTCAGCCTGTAATCCCGCGCCTTTGGGAGGCTGAGGTGAGTGGATTGCCTGAGCCCGCGGGTTCGAGACCCGCCTGGGCAGCGAGACCTCATCTCTACAATAAATCAAAAAATCAGCCGGGCGTGGTAGCGCATGCCTGTAATTCCAGCTACTTGGAAGGCTGAGGCGGAGGGATCGCCGGAGCCCAGCAGGTCGAGGCTGCGGTGGCCGGGAGCGGCCACTGCACTCCAGTCTGGGCGACAGAGTGAGACTCCAACTCAAAAAAAAAAAAAAAAAAAAAAAAAAGAATTATAACCTTGATCAATTTCATACCAAAAAGTATAAATGTTCATTTCATCTGCACTTCTCTAATTACTAAGGAAGCTTAATTTAATTTTATTTTTTTGCCATTTTTTCTCTTTCACTGTTCAAATCTTTTGCTAATTTTTCTAAGGAGACATGTTTGTATTTTTATTTATTTGTAAAATGTTTTGGATGACAAGCACTGTATCCCTTTTTCTGCATAAATTTGCAAAATTGTTTCTAGATATCATTACCTCTAGCTTTTTTGCTTTAATAACTTTGCTTACACATGTTTTTCTTTCTTTGAATGTTTATATATTCTTTCACAATGCCAAATCGAGAAAAGAATAATCATTATTTTTCTATTTTTTAGTGTCTTCATTTCATACACTTGAAATTTTAATGAACGTAAAATAAATTTGGTTTGAAGTGTGATATGTAGGTTAAAGACATCTCAAATTTCTTTCTAGCACCATTTGCTGATAACTGATGCAAAATTTGAAGATAGAGTCTATTTCTCAACAGTTTACTTAATTAATTTATTCTACATTTCTATTGTGGTTTGGAGTATTTTTGTTTATCCTACATTTTCATGTTTAGAATATAAAACCACGTTTTTTATACTTATTGACTAACTTTCCTATTTGTTTTTCTTTCACCACAGTTAAACTTTAAACCATTTTAAGTTACCATTATTCTACCACCCAATCCACTTATATCTGTACTTAGGAAAAATGGACATCTGTTGTTCGATTTATTATGCTACGCTATTGTCTGTCATTCCAAATCCTGCTCTTCTATGTCCTGCTCTGTGACTTGACTCTGCAAACTACATTTCCTTTGCTAGTAGTTATTCTGTGTCAGGCTCTGCCAAAAGGCATGCTAGACAGAGATTACAAGGCAAGGAGAGGATCATGGGACTTGCTTCTTATCTGCTTCCTATGGGCATTGTGTCTGTTTCTGTTACTATGTATGTCTTCCTAGCAATGCTTCTCCCCTTTGCTAACTGCAGTTCCTTCTTGTAGCAGCTACTGTATTCATTTTGCAGGTTATCCAACTCTCACAGAATCAACCTCATCACCTCTCAGGACCTAGAGAACCAGCTTCAACTGCCAATGCCCCCTCTTCAGAGGTCTGAGTTTTAGCTCTGTGGGCCATTCTCCTCAAATTTCAAAGTATTGATAAATAGAACTCCCTTTGCTTCCTCAGTCCTAGCAGTAATAGTGCTTCTACTGTTATCTTTGTGATTCAGCAATTGTCTTTTTATATTCTGAGTCACTTAGTTGACAGCCCTCTATCTTCATTTTTTTTCCTGACTGAATTCTGACTAATAACTAGAACCAGGATATCTCTTCATTTATTGACTTCTTTTAGCTCTTTTAACATAATTCTATAGTTATATTTCTATATACACATGACATATTTCCAGTAATTATGAGGTACTTTATATTTTGTTGTTTGTGTGCATGGGGTAGCTTTCTAATCTCTCTTCTAGTTGGTCAGTGCTGGAATAAAGGAAAACTTTAAATTTCCATTTTGATTTTAAGTAATTAATTTTTCTGAAGTTAATGAAAGAAGAGAGCTATATATTTGGCGGCCTAACCATTGGAGATGTTTCTATGATAAAGCCTATGTTAGCATAAAAGAAAACTACCTGCTTCACCTATGGGTGAATAATCAGAATGTATCATAGAATACATTTACTAGGAAAAAATGGAGATGGCATAGTGGAGACTAGTGAAAACAGGAAAGATCACAGCAAATGTTATGGAAAATGGCAATTTTTTTCCAAAAGAAATGCTATTCGTAGTGAATTACAAATGTTATTGGTGTTGTGATCCATGAAGCCATAAAACAAAATTTCCTTTTTTTTTTTTTTTTTTAGTATGAGAGTCCCGATAGGTCAATTTTGCCATAAAAAAATAAGTTTAAAAACAAATGGAGTTATTATGGGATTTAAGTTGTTTAGAGAATTAGGTAAGTAGTTGTGAAAGATCTTTATTTTTACTCCAGTGCTTATCTGGGGAATATTATTAACATAAAATTAAAGTAAGGTGTTTTAGTTACAAAATGGTAGAGGAGATTGTTTGCTAACAGATTTCAGTGTGAATACATGTTGATGATATTATGTTGTAGTTCTTCATTTCAACCAAGGTCAAAATAAAGGAATTAAATTAAGCTGCAGTATAATTCAGATGAAGTAGAAGAACTTGCATTAGAATGCCATTTTGCAATGTATTTTGCCTACCTAGCTATATTTTTCTTCGGAACAGGTGTAAGCAAATTTTTCTGAAAAATATCAGTAAATATTTTAAGTTTTATAGGCCAGTCTCGGTCACAGCTACACAATTGTGACTTTTTAATGCAAAAGCAGCCACAGACAAGAGTAAACACAAGGGTATGGCTGTGTTCCAGTGAAAGTTTATACAGTAGTCTCCCCTAACCCCTAATCTCAGTTTTGTTTTCTACTGTTTCACTTATCTGTGGTCAATCATAGTCTAAAAATATTAAATGGAAAATTCCAGAAATAAACAATTAATACACTTTAAATCACATTTCATTCTGAGTATCCTGATGAAATCTTACACCATCCCAAGACTTGAATCATCCCTTTGTCCAGTGTCATTTATGCAGCCTGCCTTAGTCACTTATGAGCCATCTTGCTTATTAATACTATAAGAAAAGGATTGACAGTGGTGGGAAACTATGGGGGTGCAAGGTGGGGAAGGGAGGTGGAATTAACGGTAGTCAATATCTGTCTGGGGAAAGGGGAGCACACCTCACCAACATAGGTACCTGCACAATGAATATTTGTATACCTAACCCTTAACTGTACCCCACAATTTTAAAATAAAAAATACATATATTTCTTAAAAAGGCAAAAAAAAAAAAAAATCTACTGTTTCCGTATCATGGTGCATAAGTTCAAGTAACCCTTATTTTACTTACTACTGGTGCGAAAGTGCCAGAGTAGTGATGCTGGCAATTTGGATATACCAAAGAGAAGCCATAAGGTATTTCCTTTAAGTGAAAGCATGAAAGTTCTCTACATAAAAAGAAACAAAAAAAAATATGCTGGGGTTGCTAAGATCTATGCAAGAACAAAGCTATCTATGAAACTGTGAAGAAAGAAATATTACAGTATATTATATAATTGTTGTATTTTATTATTAATTGTTAATCTCTTAATATGACCAATTTATAAATTAAGCTTATCATAGATATGTATGCATAAGAAAAAACAGTATATACAGGGTTTGCTACTATCCATAGTCTCAGGCATTCATTGGACATCTTGGAAAATATCTCTCATGGATAAGGGGGTCCTACTGCATACAAAACAGGTGGCAGGCCAGATTTGCCCCATGGATTGCAGATTGTCAACCCCTATTTTAGAAGATTGGAAGCAGAGACTATAAAATCAACTCTCCAAGGAGAAACATTTTGGGAGAGTTATGTTTTGGTAACTCTAAAAAAATGGTAGGAACTTGGGGGTTCTAGCCACCAAGCTTTCTGTTCATTTTGATTCCCTTCTGTGTATAATATTGGGTAGCTGCAGCTTTCAGTCTTCAGAGTTATCACTTTGAAAAGGGTGGTGTAATTTCTTAACAAGATTAATGATAAAATTGAATTGTTTTCTTTTGTGATTTAAACATATTCAATTTGTTTTCATTACATTAAATTACATAGGTTAGTAAGCTGGCCTGCATGTCTTCAGCCCCATATAAGGAAATATGTGCCACGTGTAACTCCTGTTAGTTAGGAGGTTATGTTTTCTGTCCTAAAGCCCCCTGGATCCCAGGACCGGTGAGTGTCCTTTATTGCTACTGTGCTAACATGTAGTATCAGGAGATACAAATTGGAAAGCTCCCAGAGGCCAGGCAGAGATATAAAAGACTGAAGGAGGCCACAGGACAAAGTAGTTCAGTTTCTACTGCTTAGAGCTCTTCTGTAAAATAAGCCAGAGCATAAAGATAAAGACAAAAGGCCAAAGAATCTCAGTCTTAGTGTAGGACACAACTGAGGATGATGGCAATCTGAACAGCACAAACTCTGTCTAGGGGACTGTAGCTAATTAGCCCCAAGTAATTTTTCCATGAAAAAATTGCTCAGTGTTGCCAGGTCCTCTGTTTTCTTCCATGGGATGACAGAAATTAGGAATTTTTCAGGCGTAAAATTCTTCAATTTTTATATATTGAGAGATAATTTTTTAAAACCCTATGTGGGGGGCTGAAGGGGTGGACAACAGTATATATTTAAAATTAAACATAGCTGAAGGCTTAAAATGATCATTGAGCCACCATTCACAACTTCTAAAGTAGACATTGATTTTCTCTTTGGGAAACTTGAATTTGGAAACATAATGAGGCATAAAATAGGCTTGTATAACAGGCATAGTAGGAGGAAAGAAACTGACAAAAAATGAGGCAGAGTTAGAATCATTACAAGATTAAGCCATCTGTACCTATGATATAGTCCAAGCCTAGTAAATATTTGCTTTCAAAGTGGGGTAAACAAATCTTCAAGTGAAATATTTGAACTACTGTTAAGTGTAAGTAAGCAGAGCTTACTCAACGGCAGTAAGTCAGTTGAGATCAGAGCAGAAAAGACATGTAAGGAAAAATAGAAACACAAAAGGCGGTACCCTCAATGAGAGAGAAGAGAATGTGGTCCTTGGAGTTGCCTCTTTTCATGATGTTCTAGTTCCAGACGGATGTTTTCCACATGTCACCTTCCAATGAAGTCTTCTTACCCTGAGCAAACTTGATTGCATGTCTTTTAAAATGTAATTAAAATAATATGAACCAAGCATATAACATTATCGAGCATATCTGGTTGTTGTAGATAGAACCAGTGAATACAAGGCCATGGTAGTTAATCTTACAGGTAGTGTTCCAAGGAAACTTATATGTAAAATAGATACAATTACAGAACATGAGAATTATTCATCTTCCAATGATGTACATTTTTATCAATTAAGTTAAGATTATAAAATTTATTACCTGTCATTCAAAGGCTCTGGTGCAATCTTTAGTACAAGTGATAGCTTGAGTAACGGAAAATGATTAAAATAAAGAATGTCATTCTGTGCTTATACACAGTTGATGGAAATGTAAATTAGTGCAATTTCTGTGAAATCAGTATGGAGATCTGCACTCACAGGTTTGTAGCAGAACAGTTCACAATTATAAAGATGTGGAATCAACATAAATGCCCATCAACTGATCAGTGGATAATAAAAATGTGTATACACACATATATACACATATACTACAGAATACTATTGAGTCATAAAAAAGAATTAAATAATGTATTTTTAGCAACTTGGATGGAATTGGAGACTATTAACCTAAGTTAAGTAATGCAGAAATAGAAAAACAAATACTACATGTTCTCACTTATAAGCAAGAGCTAACTAAGAGTCAGCAAAGGCATATTGAATGGCATAATGAACTCAGAAGGGGAATTATACAAATGGGAGAGGGATGAAAAATTACCTCTTGAATATAATGTGCACTAGTGGAGGTGACAGCTACACTTAAAGCCCAGACTTCTTTGCTACTGTACAAAGTAGCCATGTAACCAAAAACTATTTGTACCCCTAAAGCTATTGAAATAAATATAAAAATTTTAAATGTCAATCTGAAAAAAATTACAAATTTAATAAAAGGGGTTTTGGTCTTATGATAAACAAAACAAAATAAATGTCATATTTTCTGTAAAACTGAAATCTGGAGGATTTTTTAATTTAAAAAATGTTATAATTCTTTTAAATTGAAATTTGTAAGTTTGAGCCTTGCTTTTAAAATATAAAAATGCTTTGTTAAGACCCAATTAGTCTATGCTTTATTATTTAAGGGAGTGAGTGAATTTCATTCACCTATCACATATATTTGCTAGATTATTTTAATGCTATCACTTCATGTCATATTAAAATTTTTTTTTTTTTTTTTGAGTTGGAGTCTCACTCTGTCGCCCAGATTGGAGTGCAGTGGCGCTCCCGGCCACCGTAGCCTCGACCTGCTGGACTCCGGCGATCCTTCCGCCCGAGCCTTCCGAGTAGCTGGAATTACAGGCATGCGCTGCCAGGCCCGGCTGATTTTTTGATTTTATTGTAGAGATGAGGTCTCACTGCCCAGGTGGGTCTCGAACCTGCGGGCTCAGGCAATCCACTCACCTCAGCCTCCTAAAGGCGTGGGATTACAGGCTGAGCCACCGAGCCCGACATATTAAAATATTTAAAATATACATTTCAAGAACAAGTTTTGGATTTGTGAAAACCAGCATATTGGCTCTTAGATTTTGATGGGTAATGAGCCTACTTGCTCCATATGACTTGCAGTGATTTGGCTACTCTAAAATTGGATATCAAGTTAATCTGCTCTAAGCAACATATGTCCATTTTAGCTATGCCATTTTTTAGGAAATAGTGAGCATAGCAACAGTATTGAGTTTGCCTTAGCATGCTGCACGAAATACAGGAATATGAACGGATCTATTGTTAAGATAAAATAATTTTAGGAGAATTTAATCCTAGGCTTTCATTTCCAAGTTAGTAATTACCTAAATACTCATATTTCTTGTGGATATAGGCAATTTTAACTATGGTTTCAACACCTGAATGCAATGATGGTGAAATAACACATGGAGAATTTATTAATGTGATAAGGAAAAAACATGTTCATTGTATATATTTAAGGTGTAAAACCTGATGTTTATCTGTTATCTATATACATTGCAAAATAACTATCACAATCAAGCTAATAACACATCCACACCTCACATAGATGCCATTAATTTTGTGGTTAAAGCATTTAAGATTTACTTTCCTAACAATTTCAAATATATATTATTAGCTATTGTCACCATACTGCATATTAGCGCTCCAGAAATTATTCATCTTATAACTGAAATTTTATACTGTTTGACAGAAATCCTCTTGTTTTCATGACCCAGGTGCCCCTGGGATCCTGGCAACCATCGTTCTGCTCTATGTTTCTATGAATTTGACGTTTTAATAGTCCACATATTTAAGTGAGATCAGACAGTATTCGTCTTTCTATGTCTGGCTTATTTCACTTAGCATAATATTCTCTAGGTTCATCTATCATGTTGCAAATGGCAGGATTTTATTCTTTCTCAAGAATGAATAATATTCTGCTATATAATACATAATATATAATATAAATATAACATTTTTATATGTTACATTTTGTATTCATTCATATGTTTGTGGACATTGAAGCTGATTCCGTTTCTCTGCTATTGTGAATATTGCTACAATAAACAGAAATATCTTCCAGATATTGATTTTTTGGATATATTCCAAGAAGTAGAATTGCTGGATCATATGGCAACTGTATTTGCAGTTTTTTTAGAAATCTCAATATTGTTTTCTTTTCTTTTCTTTTCTTTTCTTTTCTTTTTTTTTTTTTTTGAGTTGGAGTCTCACTCTGTCACCCAGACTGGAGTGCAGTGGCCGCTCGCCGCCACTGCAGCCTCAACCTGCTGGGCTCCGCGATCCTTCTGCCTCAGCCTTCCAAGTAGCTGGAACTACAGGCACGCGCTACCACGCCCGGCTGATTTTTTATTTATTGGAGAGATGAGGTCTCACCAAGTTGCCCAGGCGGGTCTTGAACCCGCGGGCTCAGGCAATCCACTCACCTCAGCCTCCCAAAGGCGTGGGATTACAGGCTGAACCACCGAGCCCAGCTTCAATATTGTTTTCAATAATGGCTGTACCAATTTATAATCCCATCAGTGTACAAGCATTCTCTTTTCTCCACATCGTGGTGAATACTTGTTATCTTGTGCTTTTAATAATAATCTTTCTAAAAGTGTGAAGTGATATTTCATTGTGGTTTTGATTTGAAAGTCTTTGATAATTAGTGATGCCTGATAACCTTTCCATGTACCTGTTGGACGTGTGTATGTCTTCTTTGGAAAGATGTCTATTCAGGTCCTCTCTCTTATTATTATTTGCTATTGAGTTTTATGAGCTTTTATATACTTTGAGTATTAACCCCCATCAAATACATGAGTTGCAAATATTTTATTTCATTCTGTAGATTGCCTTTTATTTTGTTGATATATTTTCTTTGTTTTTTAGAACATGTTTAGTTTGATGTAGTCCCGCCTGTTTATTTTACTTTTGTTGTTTATGCTTTTGTTGTCATATCCAAAAAAGTCGTTTCCCAGACCAATGTCATGCAGGTTTTCCCATTTCTTGTAGCGTTTTCATGGTTTCAGGTCTTATGTTTAGGTCTTTAATTTATTTTGAATTGATTTTTGTATATAATGTAAGATAAGGACCTTTTACCTTTTCCTTTCCAATTTAGATTTCTTTTATTTATTTTCTTGCCTAATTGCTTTGTCTAAAACTTCTAGTACTATATGGAATAGAAGTGATGAGAGTGGACATCTTTGTGTGACCTTAGAGGAAAAACATTCAGTTTATTCCTATTGACAATTATGTTAGCTGTGAGCTTGTCATATATGACTTTTATTGTGTTGAGGTACATTCCTTTTGTACTTAATTCATTGTTAGTCATTATGAACCTTGTTAATTTTGTCAAATACGTTTTCTCTCTATTGACATAATCATATAATGTTTATCCTTCCTTCTGTTAATGTGGTATATTACATAAGAAAAATATTAATTATGAATTATATAAGCTGTTTCACAATATTTCTGAACATGAAGTCTATGCATTTAGCAGATTACTTATAATTTGTAGCTTCAATAAGTGCTAAACATTTTCTGAATTGTTTTGAAATATTATATTTTTAAAAAATTTTTTCATCACTGACAAAAAGATGGAACTAGAAAATATGGGCCCATGTTTCATGGAATTTCTCTTCTCAACCATTAAGAAATCATTGTGCATTTATTATTTAAAAGACTCAGGACATCAAAACAGGGAGCAAATTAGGCGCTGTTTCTTAAGCTAGGAAGTGTACTGCCATAATCATGGAAAACAGGCTCTATAAACAGCTAAATATGCCACCAGAGGATAACTAACTAATGGGAAGAAGCTGACTTAGAGTATTCTCTTTTCAAAAAGTAACAGGATAGACGATAGGAGAAGATACTCTTAACAGAGAATTATACTTATTTTCTTTATTGCCAACTAATGTGGTTAGAACATTTTTGTTATTGCATGTTTATTAACCTATATTTTTCTATGTGACGTTATACCAATGCATTGAAGACCTTTGATTACAAATAGAAAATTAAACTAACAAATAGTTTAGTGTAAAATCTACTGACCATAACATTTCATTAAATAGTTTTAGATAAAATATTTTTTCTCTGAGTTTTAAAAATATTTGATGGAGCCGGGCTCGGTGGCTCAGCCTGTAATCCCGCGCCTTTGGGAGGCTGAGGTGAGTGGATTGCCTGAGCCCGCGGGTTCGAGACCTGCCTGGGCAGTGAGACCTCATCTCTGCGATGAATCAAAAAATCAGCCGGGCATGGTAGCGTGCGCCTGTAATCAGCGGGTCGAGGCTGCGGTGGCCGGGAGCGGCCACTGCACTCCAGTCTGGGCGACAGAGACTCTAACTCAAAAAAAAAAAAAAAAATTGATGTTATGCTCTTATTTTCTTAAAAAATTCAGTTAAATAAATTACATTTATAATTAAAACAACCTGTTAAGAAACAAATAGTAATATATGACCTTATGGCAAACATGATTGAACTTATGAACATACTTGGAGTCAATTCATTCTATTGTAATCTATGTAATAAATCTATAACTTTCTGGGCAGGAATAATCTAATTGCCATATTGAAAAGGAGAAAATATTGACTAATGAACTATAAAATTCTAAGCTCCCACTTAAAGACATGGTTTATATGTGCATCAGAGCTCCAGCAGCAAGAAAGGTAGTACATGTAAATGGGGAAATTGAAAAACACTTTATAATGTGCAGAATATGGATAAACCACAAGAGGTAGTGCAATACCCTGAGGCTTAAAACAGCCGCTTTTATGAGCTGTGTGGTAAAAATTGCCTGGCAGAAAATGTAATCTTAAGCAAAAGAGTCAGCCAGAATGACCCTGGAGGGAGGCAGTGGAAGGATTATACACCTTGATTTCACTCTCTTGCTTCCCTCTAATCGCCTGCTAGTGTTACCTGTTGGACAAACTCAACCAAGATGCTTTCAAAGTACAGAGGGAATGCAGAAGTGTGTAGAACACAAGTGAAGAGATAAATGAAGATATTCAGCACATCATCTAATCCGATATTTCTCAATCTATATTTTGTATGAGTGTGGCTGTAAAAAACTTACTTAACCATTCTAGATCTGAAAATTCTAATCTTTTAAATAAGATTCCTTACAGTTATAAACTGTCAGGATTCTCTGAAAACAACTTCAGAATAAGTCATGTCTAAATTTTTAAGGTTTTATATTACTTATTGGAATGCATTTTAAAGTCTCATATCAATTTGCAGGTTGACTTTCAATTAATCCTAATTTTTAGATGCTCTTTATTTAATGTTTTTCCTTCCTATGGAGGAATTCTTTCAACTTCCTATTATTTCTCTACTGTAATTTATCTTGTTTATATGTAAAAGCTTTCATCACTTTTAAAAATATGTAGCTATTCAACTTAAAATAATCTATTCTTTTATAATTTAAAACAAAATTTCCAGCATAATTCTAATTTATTTCTAGACACTTTCCCTTTATGTATGAAATTTATAAAGAATATAAATGGATGACTAATACTGATTGACCACTTTGGATCAAGCTGACTCTGAGCTAAACATTTTATACAGATTATTTCACTTAAACTTATACAATCCCCATCATACATAAATATTAAAATCTTATTTGACAAAAAAGAAACCGAGGAGTAAAAATGTTAAATCCTAGTCACATAACAAGTGGCCAAACCAGGATTTGAGCATAAATCTCTTTAAAGGTAACGAAAAGCTAGAATCAGTTAACCTGGAAAGATTTCCAGATTAAAACACATTTTATTTATCCAATAAAAATTTCTAGAATGAATATACAAACAAACCATAGCTGAAGCACTTTCTGAAATACACAGTATGTTTCTGCTCAACCTCTTCTTTCTTTAATAACTTTTATTATACAACATGTGCCCATATTTTGGGAAAATCACATGAGCATTTGTGTTATGGTTAAATATCAAGTTTACAATATAACATCTAAAAGTGTGAGAATAGAATTATAATGAGGTCCTTCTTAAGTGGTTTATGTCTATAACAATGTAATTTTGATATCTAGAGAGTACATGTTAACACTCAAAACAAAGTACCCCAAAAATGATGTTTACATTTCTGATTTTTATTGTTGGCATGTTTCAGGATTAGAGTTTCAACTTGTTACTACAAGGGGAGACAAACAAGGCAAGTACAAAAAATCTTAAGAGTTATGGTTTCCTATGCAAAAGAAAATACAGTAGGTGTAGGGAAAGAGTGTAGGGGGATCCCGTATTCTATGATGGTAAAATAGCTACTGTGGAAAAGTTCTGACACCTAAAACAACTAGAAAAGCTGGGGGAAAATCTGTCCTACAGCATTAGAGAACTAGCAAGGGAGCCAGATTATGAAGAAAAAGGAAATAAACTGCAATAAGTCTGACATTCTTTATTCCTTTCTCTTTTAAAATTATTTGCCAACTCATGTCACAAAGAGCTGAAAGGCCAAGAAGTCAAACCAAAAAAGGCACTTGGTAGACAAGAAACTGAGTAGAAATTGTGACAGTCTCACAGACTGATGAGACAAATATTGAAGATTAGGGAGTATTCAAGAGGAGAGGTCATGGATAATGCTCAAGATGTACATTTAGAAACCAAGAAGTGTCATAACCTAAGAGGAAGAATAAACTAGAAATACACTAGCTCTCACATGGGACTGAAAAGCAACTGCAAACCAGCTCAATCTCAAACTGCATAAAGGTTATCTTTTTCTACTCAAACTGCCTTTTAAAGAGCAAAAATTGTTTGTTTTTCTGAAGAGAAATTACGTCAACCAGACTCTCAGTTAATCTTTTATTTGATCTTATTTTTTAATACACAAGGGCTGAAACACAGTAACATGTAAAAACCAAGCATGTCAAAGGAAGGAAAAAAATTTTTAAAAGATAAAAATAAAATTGGGGCAACATCAGACCAACAGGTAATCCAGATACCTGAGTAATGTAGTACAAACTTTAACTGAGATTAATGTGTCCATGAACATATATGACAAGATTGAAAATGTCACCAGGAAACCGAAATATCTAAAATAAAATATACTTGACATTCTAGAACTGAAAAAAACCCACAATAGCTTCAATTAAAAATTTAATACATATATTTAGCAAAAAATATAGCAAAGAAGATTAGTGAACTGAAAAAAATACATCAATAGGAAATATTCTTAGTGAAGCATAGAGAGTAAAGAGAAAGACAAATACAAAAAAAACCAACCACCAACAACAAAAAACCAACCTTAAGAGATATGATAAAAAGATAAAACACTGATATTTTGGGAATCCCAAAAGGAAAGGAGAGAAAATGGGCAGAAACAATGTTTGAAGATAGTATGAATATTTTCCAAAAGTGACAATAAATATCAAGCCACAAATTCATGAATTTCTTTGAAACCCAAGCAGGATACATGTAAAATACCACACTTCTTTATATCACTGTCAAACCGCCCAAGCACAAATCTTAAAGATGGACAGCAAGAAAGTATATTATTTTCAAAGAAGAAACAATAAGACCAAGAGCTGATTTCTCAACAAAGGCAAAGGAAAAAATAAGACTGTGAAATGACATCTTTAGAGTTCTGGGAGAAGAAGACTGCCAACCTAAAACTTAATATCCAGAAAAAATAAGGGCAAAGTAAAAAGACTTGTCCAGATTAACAACAATTTGTTACTTTCCTATTAGCAGGTAGGCAGTAGACAGAAGTACTAAAGAAAGTATTTAGGCAGAAACAAAATGATTGCTTATGAAAAGATAAGAATACAAAATGAAAGCAAATGAATGGAAAGGATAAATATATGGGGAATCAAAATGGATGGCGACTAAGACATTAATACTAACTAATTGCTTCTGGGGTTTAAATATATGAATAATTCAAATGAAGGACTATAACATACACAACGTGAGAGAAAGTAAAGGGAGAAATGTCAAAAACATGCCATTTTCAGGTAAGAGATAAAAATAAAATACATATTGAATATCTATGGCTATTCACTAAGAAATATTGAGTATATTATTAACAAGTCAATGAGAGTTTAAAATAATGATTGGAAATTATTAATTAATCTAAAAGAAAAGAGAAATAGGTGGGAAATTTAGAAAGCTTATGTAAGATTGCTAGATTCAAACATGTAGAAATTGCATGAAATGCAGATTTTCTAAATAATTAAATTCACAAATAACATTAAAATATAATATTTATAACAAGTTAACGTATGACTCTCATACACATAAAAATACTTATAAAGTGTTTATTTAATTCATGAGTGACCCTGACATATGTTAAAAACCGATTCGAAAGGGAATCCCCAAAGTAGACACATTTATAAATCAGGAATAGTGAAATGAATATGTATATTGAGGCAACATTTTTTTCTCACAGAATGGGGGGGGGAGACAACTGAATCTCCTCCAAACAGGACATAATTTGCATGTCTACAAATTTACAATTACAACATATTTTAAAGGCAACGAAAAGCTAGAATCAGGTAACCTGGAGAGATTTCCAGATTAAAGCACATTTTATTTATTTTATTTTTTATTTTTTATTTTTTTTTGAGTTGGAGTGGCCCAGACTGGAGTGCAGTGGCCGCTCCCGGCCACCGCAGCCTCTACCTGCTGGGCTCCAGCGATCCTTCTGCCTCAACCTTCCGAGTAGCCGAAATTACAGGCATGCACTACCACGCCCGGCTAATTTTTTTATTTTATTGTAGAGATGAGGTCTCGCTTCCCAGGAGGGTCTCGAACCTGCGGGCTCAGGCAATCCACTCACCTCAGCCTCCCAAAGGCGCGGGATTACAGGCTGAGCCACTGAGCCTGGCAAGCACATTTTATTTATCCAATAAAAATTTCTAGAATGAATATACAAACAAACCATAATTAATGTTCTTTGTAAGGGAGACATCTTAAATATAAGTATACATAAAACTTGAATATAAAGGAAGGGAAAAATATATTCCGTATTAAAACTATGGAAAAAGCTAGTATAGTCAAATTAGTAACAGAAACAGCAGATTTTAAGATAACATTACTCAAGACAAGGAACACATTTCACAATGATAAAGGAGTCTATCATGATAGATTATTTATATAACAATTATAAATGTCAATACATCTAAGGGTTCTCTCCCTTCAAATTATATAAAAAGAGTTGAAAGATTTTACTAAACAAATCTAGAAACATAATAAAGGATTTTGAATTCAAGCTTCTCAATAACCCATGTTCTTCAAATTTTCTATATTCTTCTGTGTATTCTATATTCTTACTGACTTTCTGGTGTCTTATATAACATGTTTGATGTATATATGTGCACATGCACACACACATGCACACACGTGCACGCACGCACGCACACACACACTACATATGATATTTCACCCTAAACTGAAAATTAGTAGATATGAAACATTTGGAAATTTATCCACATACTTCTAAATAGCTCGAGTAAAGTAATTATTGCAGAATTGTTATTAATTATAACAGAAATTAGAAACATTTTAGTTACATGGGAATAAAAATAAGATATATGCCAAAAATAATGTTATTCAGCTAGAGCAATGCTTAGAGGAAAACCTGTAATATGTTTTAAGTTTGTTTCTTTCTGAAGCACTTCTTAATTCAAGAATTTATTGGGAAACACTTCAGAGAGTAACAGGTGAAGTACTGGAGACAACAGTTTGGTGAAATGTAAAAAGCCAATAAACACGTGGTTTTACCTAAAGACTCATTCACAGCCCGATCCCATAGTAAGTTCTAGAGCAAGCCAAGAAATATGATTTTACCAAAAGCCTCAGCCACAATCTGGTCCAATGGAGAACTTTAGGACAAAAATTGCATCTCAATATAAGTTTCATCTGAAGGCAAGAAAGAGGGCTTTTGGACCTCTGAATAGTAATTGACTACAGTGTTTCAAGGAGAAGTAAATTTCCAGGCACTTCCAAGTTCTCCAAAGAGTCAAGGCTGCTCAAGTATTCCCAAAACTATTCTCCCCAAAATACCTCAACGGTAAGCCAGAAGCTAAGGGATGGGCCAAAATACTGGAAAAGGTATTTGGAGGAATCTATGTGCTATACCCAGGGGAATTTAAACTTCTCAGCATTTACAGGTTTTCATAGCGGTGAGAACGTTTTAGTACCCTGAAGGTAATGCTCCAAAGAAGGTTGTAACTACACACTGTTAGCAGGGAAGAACTCAGAAACTGGGGAAACGGGCCCACACCAGTGAAGGGATACAAAGGGCCTTAAGCAGGGCTTTTCAGGTGACCACTAGGTGTTCATCTTAAGCTGAAAATCAACCTCTAGGATTCTGCCTCAAGACAGAAAAATAAGAGTAGATTAAATGGAAAGAAGTAGAAAAATAGAAAGTAATGCATATGAGTAGAAATTAATGAGTAGAAGGCAAACACAAAAATAGACAACACCAACAATACCAAAAGTTGCTTCTATGAAAATACTAATTAGTGTGATAAGATTATTAAGAAGCTTAAAAAATACAAATTACCAAATACCAGGGATTTTAGAAAAGATAAATATCAATAGAGATCTTTCAGGTAATACAAAGCATAATATAAAAAATAATTTTTAAAAGCATGTCATGAATGTGAAAATTTACAAAAATACTCAATCTTTCTTAACTTCTTTAAAACTTGCCCCCAAATGAAGACAACATAAAATAGAAAATCTGAAACATTTATACCTAATTAAGTAATTGAAACTATATTTGAAAATCTTTTCACAAAGAAATTATATAATGTGAATAATCAATCAGTTAAAACAGATATAGAAAAGACATGAACAATAAATAATTGGTAAACATGGACATTATAACATTTTTATAACTATTCCATATATTTAAAATACTATAGGAAAGATTGAGCATACACAAAGAATATATTTGAAAGACACATATCAAACATCTAGAGATGGGAACTGAAAGTTCTGAGATGAGAAATGCACAAGATGAGATTATCTTCAGACAATGTGGAAGAAAAGTTAGTAAAGTTGAAGAATGGCAACAGAAACTAAACATAATATCAGAGGTGAAGGACTAAAAAGCTGAAAGGAGCATTAGGATTGGTGGGACATCTTCAAGGAGCCTTAGTGTAATTACAAACTCCAAATAAAAGTGAGGGAGGTGAAAATATATTGAAGAAATAATGACAAATTTAGCATATTTAATGAAAATTGAAACCCATACTTGTTAAGAATCTCAACAACCACAAGCAGAAGAGAAAAGAGAAAAACCGCACCATAGTTTACTATAATGAAGTTGTTTAAAACAAGTGAAATGTATCCAGAAAAAAAGACACATTACAAAACAGGACAAAGATGAAAATGAGAATATAATTCTTGTCAGCCACAATTCAAGCCCTAAGACGGTGAAGCAATATATTTAAAATACTGAAAGAAAAACACAATCAATCTTGAATTTTACAAACAAGAAAAATATTTCTTTAAACAGTAGATAAAATAAGTTAGTCATAGAATAACTAAAACAATTAGTTACCAGAAGACCTTGACTACAGAAAATGGTAATGAAAGTCCTTTAGGAAAGAAGAAAATGATACTAGAGAGAAATCTGCACCTATCTGTATTCCCAGCAATAGCTTGAGGCCAGGATTTTGAGAGCTGTCTGGGCAACGTAGCAAAATTCCATTTCTACAAAAATAGCCAGTCCTGGTGGTTTGCACCTGTAGTCCTAGCTACTTAGGAGGCTGAGGCTGGAGGATCAATTAAGCTTAGAAATTTGAGGTTGTAGTGAGGTACGATTGGAACACTGTGCTCCAGCCTGAATGACAGAGCAAGACCCTGTAGAAGGAAGGAAGGAATGGAGGAAGGGAGGGAGGGAGGGAGAGAAGGAGGTAGAGAGGGAAGGAACGTACATCGACACAAATGAATAAAGAATACTAGAATTTGTAAATATGTAGATAAATGTTAATAATCATTTTTCTTAGTTAAACAAATCCTTTAAGATAATGGAATATTTAAAGAAACAAGAACAACTCATTGTAATTTGTTGTGAAATTTATAACATATAAAGAAGTAAAATATATGACAAGATTAACAGAAAGGCTGGGAGGAGCAAAATGAAGTATGTTTTTGTAAGATTTATACTGTATGTGAAATGGTATAATATTATTGGAATGTGGGTCATGATAAGATAAAGATGTATGCTATTAACCTTAAATTATCTGCAAAAATAGCAAAACAAAAAGTTATAATTAATAATCTAAAAAACGAGAAAAATATAACAAATGGAAGTGTGTACTAAGTAGGCAAGTAAAAAAAGGTCATTATTTTACAAAAATCAATTCTCCACAAATTAATTTATGGTTTCCATATAACTCAAACAAGACAAAGTATATTTTTTGGTGGAAATTGACACATTGATTCTAAAATGTATACAGAAATAGAAAGGACCAAAATAGCCAGGTTAATTTTGAAAAGAGAAAGAAAAATAGACAACTTGTATTACAGAAATTAAAGCATTATTATTTTACATTAATTTTGACACTGTTATATTACATCAAGTATAGAAACATGGTCTTGTGATAATATAGTTTGCAGAAACAGGTGTCTAAGCATATGAACATTAAATGCACATACATACTAGTGACAATGTTTGAAATGTGAAACAATAGGAAAGAGATTGTTTTCCTAATAATTGTGCTAAATCAATGAAATATCCATATAGAAAAAGTTAATCTTAATTCATGGCATACATAAAAATTAATTCCAACATATAACAGATTCAAATGTCAAATGTAAATAACTTAGGTAATATGATCCTAGAAATTAGCATGAGAGAGTATCTTTATACGTTAGTGACAGGAAAAGATTCTTAAACAGAACACCTAACACATTAAACATAAAAAAAGGACTGATAATAGAACTCATAGAACTCAGTAATAAAAGTAATCTAATTTTTTATTTTTATTTTGAACTAAGAAAGGCAGTTTTACTAAGGAAAGATACATTGTGAAGGGCACAATGGGCAGGACAACAGTAAGAGTATCTGCTGTCAAGAAATAAAACAAAACAAAAATGAGAAAATGGGAAAAAGACTTGAGAAGACATTTCTCTAAAGAAGATTACAAATGTCAATAAGCACATGGGAAAATGCTCAACACCATTAGTCATCAAAGAAATGCAAATCAAAGCCCTGAGACACCACTTTACACCAATTAGAATGGCTATAATTAAAAAGACATAGTAATAAGTATTGTTAGGAATATAGAGAAATTATAAACCTTATATATTGCTAGTAGGATTATAAAATAGCACAGCTGCTTTGACAATTCCTCAAAATATGAAATATGGAGTTACCATGTGACACAGCAATTTCATTCTTAGGTGTATATGAGAAAGGAAGACACATGTCTGAAAACTCATATGTGAATGTTCATAGCAGTATTATTCATAATAACAAAAACAGTGGAAACAACCTAAATATTGACTAAGTGAATTCATAAAATATTGGCATATTTATCTAATTGATAGTATTCAACTATAAAAGGGAATAACTGTTAATGTATGAACAACATCGATGAACCTTGGAAACATTATACTAAATGAAAAGAGCCTCACAGATGACCACATATTGTACAATTCAATTTATATGAAAAAGACAGAATAGGTAAGTACATGCAGATAAAAAGATTTGTGGTTCTCGAAGGCTTGGAAAGTTTGGGGGCAAGTGGAGAGTGACTACAAATAAATATGGAATTTATTTTTTGGGTAATGAAAATGTTCTAGAATTTGTTGTGGTTATCATTACACAACTCTATACACTAAAAACTATGTGTTATACAGTTTAAATGGGTGAGCTGTGTTATAAATTAAATCTCAATAAAGCTGTAACAGGTATTACACAAAAAAGCTATATGGTAGGTATGTATGTAGGTAGATAGCCAGACCAACTTAATGACTTTAAAGTAAGAAACTTCTATTCATTAAATAATTCCATTAACAGCATTAAAATGCAAATCCCAGATTGGAAGAAGAGATGGTTTAATATATGTTTCCAACAAAAGGTATACTATTCAGAGTGTGTGTGTGTGTGTGTGTGTGTGTGTGTGTGTGTGTGTGTGTGTGTGTTTATACAAATCAATTAACCCAAAGATAAATGGACCTAAGTCTTGAATAGATCACTTCACAAAAAAAAGAATATCAAAATTGCTCAATAAGCAAGAAAATGTGCACAATCTCAATGCATCAGACCAGAATGCATAAAATGAAAATTCTTTGTCTAGGTGAAGATATGGAGAAACTAGATTTTCCAAACACTCTGAATAGTAGTGCAAAATTCATGCAATTACTTTGGAACAATTTTGACAGTTTCTAATAAAGTTGATATATATTTTATTTAGCAATTCTTCTCCTAGGAATCTACACCACATTAATGAGTACTTGTATTCACCAAAGGATATGCATAAGATTTTTCATAACAGTATTATTTGTAATAACCAATGACTAGAAACAATCCAAATGTCTAAAGTAGATTTATAAATTATAGCACTGCATAGAAAAGTATACTGAACTGAAAATGAATAAACTGCTGCTACTTGAAACATACAGATATAGTTCCTAAACACAAAATTGAGCAAAGAAAAACATATACAAAAGAGTATTTTTGATTCCTTTATATTAAGATCAAAAATAGATACTTGAAATCAAGATATGATTACCTTTGGGAAAGTGGGAAATAGTGATTAGTATGAAATCATGATGGGACTTCTTGGTGTCTATTAATTATCACACAATCAGCTTGAGTGATAATTGATTTAAATTTTTGAATTTTGCAAAATTTTGGTCAACAAGTTGGATGCTTGAAATTAGCCATTCTGGGAAGATTTACACTATTAAAATTGAGTTTTTCTAAGAGTTTTTGTTTTTCATGGTGGAGGAGCGGGTTGTTATATATTTACCAGCATACCACTGGTATAAATATGTATTCACTTTATTATATTCACAGAGCTATGCACATGTGATTTGTGAGCTTTTCTCTATGCTATACTTCATGATGCAAGTTAATTAACATTTGAAGAAACTAATGAAAGTCACTGTAATTTCAAATAAATATCTCTTTAGTGTTGATAACCCAAATCCAAGGAAACTGAGAAGAACCAAGGAGGCAACTGTGGGTAAGGAATGGGGTCAAAGCACTAGTGCAAACATTGATTTCATCTCTGTTTTCATTACTTAGATCAAGGGTCAAGATCTTCCATTTTACAAAGGTCAGATGGGTGATGAACATAAAATAAAATAGTTTGCATATTTATTCACATAGGAATATTCTGTACCACCATACAGAAATGTTTGTTTTGCTTTGTTTTCTTTGAAAATAACATACCTCGTCTTAATATATCTGTAACTTGGTGCATATAGACTATCGAGATTTGAATATAGACTTTTATTTTATTTTTTAAAGCTATGTGATCTTAGACAAATGATATAACTCTAGTTTCCAGTTCTTTATTAGCTAAATGGGAAAAATAATCATATCTGTCACTTGTTCATTCAGAACAATTTATAGATTAGGGTTCCATGTACCAGGTATGATTCTTAGAACACAGGACATAACAAGTAAAATATACAGAGATACATGATATAAAATTGCTTATATTATAAGGGGAATGGGGAGGATAAACATATAAGTAAAGTCTGTAGATGGTGGTAATGATGGAGAAAAATCAAATGGGAAAGGGAGAAAGGAGTATCAGGGATGTGGTATTAAATGAAGTGGGTAGTTTTCACTGAGATTATATTTAAGGCAAGACTTTAACATAAGAGCAAGTATCTAGGGTACATGCATTATAGGCAGAGGGGACAGAAAATGCAAAGAATCTAAGGCACGAGCATGCTTGAACTATTTGAGAAATAGCAGGGTGCCACTGTGACTAAGGCAGAGTGAGAAAGGGTCAGATAGGTCACTGAAATACCCCTGATTTTTAAGCTCAGTGAGATGTAGAGATGCACAGAGTTTTGAGAAGAGTGGTGATGTATCTAACTTGGGTTTATTTGGGGTCAGTTCAGCGACTTTATTGAGAATAGTTTCAAGGAGAGTGAGGCTAGAGACAGAACAAGATCATAGTAGTCCCGCTTTACCCACAGTTTAAGTTACCCTCAGATAACCATAGTCCAAAATTAGTTAACTACAGAACAATAAGATATTTTGAGAAAGAGACCAAATTCACACAACATTTATTACAGTATATTGTTATCATTATTCTGTTTATTAGTTTGTGTTATTAATCTCTTAATATGCCTACTTTATAAATTATGCTTTATCATCAGTATGCATATATAGGAAAAAACATAGCTTACATGGTATAGAGTTTGGTACTATCTGCTGTTTCGGACATCCACTAGGAATTTGGAACTTATCCCCTGGGATGAGAGAGGAATTTTATACAATAATCCATGTGAGAAACAATGGCTCCTTGGTCCAGTGAATGGCTCCATTTTGCATTTGACAATGTGAGTTCAATTTCTCTAGATCTTCCAAGTTCTAAGAGAAGCCAGATATCAACATTTTAAATGTGGAATATCCTAATTTTCTAATGTCTGAATACGTACTTTTGTGTTGCTTCCTAACAGAAGACACACTTACACAAAATTAGATTTTTGTCTGGAGTCATTGTGTTACTAGAATACTGACTAATGCAACCCTTTTGACTGCTCTCTGTAGTTAGGTCTTTTCTCCATAAACAGATGAGTCTGAAGCCAGGTTCTGGCTCAATCTCTCCTTACTTTACGCTTTTTGATGTTGGCTTCCTTCCTTCCTTCCTTCCTTCCTTCCTTCCTTCCTTCCTTCCTTCCTTCCTTCCTTCTTTCCTTCCTTCCTTCTTTCTTTTCTTTTCTGATTCTTAAAAAATGAAAAATGATTTAAAAGAGCAAGTATGATGATAATGTGACTTTAAACAAATGACAAAATTTTTGATAAATATATATTGCACTGGAGGAGACAAATAGGAAACTGACTGGTATTCTTTTAACCTCAATGAGATGTTTTATGGCCATTTAAAAAACATTTGTCTCAAAATATGAGAGGTTAATAATTAGTAAAAGAAAGAGACATGTGAAACATTGTCCAACTTTGCTTAACATTAGGGGAAAAACAAAGCAAAAATGGATATTGACCTGAACTATAGTGGTTATGAAATACAAATTGAAGAGTACTGTCTAAATATTATTAAAATATTAATCTGAATTTAGGGTTAAGGAGTATAAATTTATTTAAATATCTAGAAGTCATTGCTTCTATACTTTTTAATGGAAGCCTTTGCAAAGCATTGTAATAAATGCTGCAATACTATGCAGTATTAATAGTCAGAACAATTGGTTTAGAATCCTATTCAAATAATTTTATAGGACGGTATATCATAGGCGAGGTTCATAAGTCATATTATAAAATGGGTCCCTCTTTCCATTAGCACTGATAACAAATACTCAATTGTTAAAAGGTAGACTTTTTAAGTGGAAGAAAGAAGTCCTAGATAATCCACTTCTTATAATGGAGAAGTAAATTGCTTTCAAAGACATTATTTTATTCAGGGATTTTATACTTTCTGCTGAAACTCTGGAAACTGGGATGACAAAAGCAAAATGTTGTGATAAAATGGAAGTTATCTTCCATAATCCTTGTAAAGAAAAGTTCTGAATTTGCAAAATATTGGAGTTATTATTAAAGTGCCATGGGTCCTCACAAACAGATCATGCTTCTATTCCTGTTCCTTCTTATTCACATCTTAGCCATTTTAGGACACCTTTGAATTTGCAAGCGTTTGCTAAGCAAACTTCAGGACAAACAAGTAGAATGGTATAATTTGGATATAATTGTTTATTTATTTAGGACTAAATTGGTTGAGTTCTATTCTCTTCTACTATATGAAAAGCTTATGAAGGGTTAGCAATTGGTTGTTGGCAAGATAATCTTCAGAGACGAGCAGTCATTGCCTAACAAGAAGTTCATTAAAAAGACTGATAATGAAAAGACTGATAAAAAACCAGTTCTGATATAAAATGGTTATTGAGGAGAGAAAAATATAGAACTATATGATGACCCAGATTATTTATTGGCCTTCATTAAGTGGTAGGCATTCAGTTCTTATCTATCAGTGATATTTCTATGACCAATGAGACAAAAGTTCATGGAGTTCACATTTTAAGTGAGAATCTGTGTACATATGTGCGCTCAGGTGTACCTGTGTGTATTATGCCCACACATGAGCACAAATGGAAATAATACAGGCAGTTATTAGGTCTAGGGCAGAAGCTAAGTTACGACCATTAATGAGTCTAGGGATTTAAGCAGACGTGAAGCAGTTAGAGCAGTCATATGTATCTGAAGAGTGTTGATCACCTAGATTCCTGCTCCTAAACTCTCCCCATGGCATGGAGCAAAAAACATCTTCCTAGATCCACCTTAAAACTTTATTATATATTGTATTTATTATTTTTTTTTTAGTTGAAGTCTCACTTTGTTGCCCAGGCTGGAGTGCAGTGGCACACTCCTGGCCATCCCAGCATTGGCCTACTGGGCTCTGGTGATCCTTCCGCCTCAGTCTGCCAAGTTGCCAGAACTATAGGCACATGCTACCATGCCAGGCTTTGAATGAAATTGGTGAAGCAAAATGAAGCTTAAGATGAAAATCTAGTATGATTCTGGGAATATTTTTAAATTTATTTAAATTTATTTAAATCAAATATTTTTGATTTATTGTAGAGATGAGGTCTTGCCAAGTTGCCGGGGCTGGTTTTGAACCTGCTGGCAAAGGCAATCCACTCTTCTCAGCTTCCCAAAGTGCTGAGACTTCAGGCTGAGCCACTGAACCCAGCCCTCCATTATATTTTATAGCTGACAACAGTCCCTTTAAAAATACAGGGACCTAGAAATTTCCATCACTTATTGAGTACTGAGTACTAATATGGGCTAGGTAATATACTAGAGGACCTTCATGCACTGCATAATTTTTTTCTCAAAACATCTATTATGGTACATACTGTATACTCATTTTACCAACAAAGTGACTATTTCTCAGAAGGCTACATATACAAGGTAATATAGCTATTAAGTGACAGAACTGGATAATTTATCCATGTCTGTTTTACTTTAAAGTCTATAGTTTCTTTGAAGACCCAGGGCCTAAGAAGGAAGATGATATGTAAATGAAAAACAAAAACAAAAACAAAAAACTACTCTGTATAGGTTAGTGAATGAATATGAGAGTGTTTTTTTATATACTATTTTAAATGGTTTGTGATCAAAATAGAAGCAGAAGCACCACTTTTGGAAAGCTGACTTGAGTACAGTTTGCTCTTTCTGTGCTTTCCTTTCCTTAACGGGTGCCTAGGGGCCATGATACTAGGACTTTTATCAATTTTTCAAATCTAATACTTCCTCCCCCAAATCTGAAGTCTACTTGGTTTGCAGATTTGGGAGAGGAAATACTGTTTTTAGTTTTTAATTTTTAATCACTAAAAGTTTTCGTTGTTCAGTGTTGAAGAATCCTAAAAAAATAATATAACATCATATACGTCACATGACATACTTAGCGCTATGAGAGGTAGTTATAAAAGTTTACTTTTCATATTCAAGAGTCTTATAATAATTATACACTTACTCTCAGGATTCACTTTATAAAAATGAATTGTGCTACAATTCACACACACATACACACATAATGACTTTTTGTTCATAGACGCAGCACAAAGATGTCAGTCAAATTGATATAACTAAAAGTCAGTAGAGAATCTTGCATAACTCTTTTGCATATCCCTGGGGCAAAGATACACTTAAATGTTTTCATTTCTATGTCCTTATAAATTTGAATAATTCTTGATATTTTACACCATAAATTGTGAAAGGCCCAATCCTATGTTTATAGAATTCTTCATGAAGAGTCAATCACTATGTTCTTTTTGGCTAACAGACTTATTTTTGCATTATACTAATGACTATTTTGAATACAGTACTTCAAAACATTGCTACATCTATTCCCTAATACTAGTAAACTTAGAAGCATGGTGCCTATTGTTTAAATGTTCCATAATTTTTCTTGTTATTAATGTTGTTTTACTACTATTCCTATCTTACTGTACCTCACATTTGTGAAATGTTTCATATTTTTAAGAGAAATATATATATATAATATATTTTTATATAGTATGGTCCTTTATATATATTAACAAATAACTGCAGCCTATATCTGAATGTATGGACTATTAAGCATTTCTGGTTAATGAAAAATCCCAATAATAGACCATCTTTTATATTTAATCTATAGTATAATATGAACTTCTAATCTTTCAAAATAAAGTGAAATTTAAAAAAATTATTTAGCTAAGTTTCACTTGACTCCTCACAATTAATAGTAGTCAACTATCCTGCTGGATGAATCATTCTTCTGTCACTTAGTGTTGAGAAAAATGCCTCTTCGGATCAACTTAGCAACACAGGGAAATTTAAAGTGAAATAGACCTTTTTTCCCCAAACCCTCACCAGATATTTAGATACAGTCCAGGACCAAAATTTATGACACTGCACTTAATACTTTCTACTTCTTGATCCCTGCTAAACATTTAATAATTTATGAGGTTGCCTACTTAGATTTTCTTGTCCAGTACATATACACTTTGTTTGTACATTGTGTTGCAATATAAATAATTGCTTTGAGTGGAATTGGTGAAGCAAAATGAAGCTTAAGATGAAAATCTAATATGATTCTGGGAATATTTTTAAATACTTACATTTAAAAATAGTAGCTTTCATACTTTGTTCACTATCTGACTCATTCTAACTTTATAAGACATCAATGCACAGATGTAACAACTATTGTCTTATATAGAGTGAGTCAGATATAAGCTATATGTTAGATAAAATATTTTGTGGTTGTTACCACTAGTATGCTGAAGTTATGAGTAAAGCTTCAAAGAACTAAATAAAACACTGGAAAATCGTTCATACAAGAGGGATATATTTTAAATACATCTTTAAAATAAAGTCCAAATGAAAGTCAATAAAACTTGCCTTCTATGGAGTTATTTTTGATAGACATTACTGTTCAAAATTAAATAGCAGAGTATTCGATTCTTATGTATGAAAATAGTTTTTCCAGTCTAATGAATTATTCATAAATTTTAATAAGAAAATAAAATATTCTTGATAGGATAATACAGTTTAGTACATATATTTAATGAATAAATGACAACCTACTACTATGTGCCAGATATTTTACTCGGTCCTGGGAAACTATGATACAGTCCCTGTCTAGCTATGGTTCATCTTCAAAAAGAGGCATGCTCATATGGTACACATAAATGAAAAACTATTAAGATTGTGAATGCGTAATTGCTTCTTTCTTTGACCTCTCATGGCACATAATATCATTTCATATTTACCTTTTGATTTGAGGTTTTACAGAGCAGTTATGTGACAGTAAAAACACATTTCTTTAAGTGAATGCCAATACTGTTCCACATTGTCCTGCTTTCCATCTATCTACTTATCTCTGTTTATGAATTCTGAACAGTAGTATAGTAATTTCCCCCCACATTTTCCTACTTTATATATTTTCTTTTTTCTGTCAATGTATGCTAAATAGCAGTCATGCTGTTGATACCATAACTTTGCTTGGCAGACAGTTACTTGTTGCTCTCCGTGGTACTGAAAATTCATTGAACACTGAAAATTAGGTGATTTTCCTATTTGACAGGAGTGGTTATTGCTAAATCAATAATTCCAAACATGGAGAGCAAAGATCTAGTAGGGAAAAGGGAAAGTAAAACACAGAAAGATTTACAGGAAAGGTTTAACTGTTGATAAACTTATCCATTCAACTGAAGCTTACTATACAAATGGTACTGTGCTTTGAAAAAAAGCTACAAAACCACCTCTTGATATATACAAAAGCCTATTTTTTCTCTCATATATCCCACTGCATAGCAGAGAAAACAGACACCAATAACACAAGTATGGAAAGATGTAAATTTGCCACTATGTTAGGTGCAAATGATATGGAGCTTCCTGGATCAGGAGACAAACTAGCGCAAATTTTAGTGTATCAATGTGAAGCTTAGTTAAAAGTTAATTATGTTTTCTTTACATTGTTACAGTACCATTAGAAAAATATATTAAAGGTAAGTTGAATCATATACAACTTCCAAATAAATTCTTTAAAAATATTTTAATGAGATCTTGCTTTCATGAACTCAATATTTTAACAACAGATTTTTATGCTTGAAATAGCTGTAACATTTCCTGATCATGACATTTTAATGATGGTATAATAGGTGTAAATTATAAAGAGTGCGAAAAGTTGTTTGCACAAGTAGGTGGAAATGATTTTAAACATTTACTTTTATAACCAAATATTTATATCAGTTAAAATGGTATTTAAAATATATCAGCTCTACTTGTCTTTCACTAATTTATCTTTTTATTTTGTTGGTTCTAAATAGATTTCAGCAAATCAATTCAACATAATGATAAAGATTACATTTGAAGAATGCCCATGCATTATTAGAACAGCCAATCTGCAGCTGACATGGCTACCATTAAATAACAAATCAATGTTTGTGGAATAGTATTATCTGATATTTACATTGCTAAAGCTCTGGGTTATTAGCTAAAGTTATTCCCACTAGAAATTCCGGTCCAACTGCTTACTCTCCCAAGCCCTTAACAAGCTTCTTAAGGCCAGAGGCTAGCTGACTATGAACTCAACAACTTGATGTCACACTACTTGCTTCTTTTGACAAGTGATGAATATATCATGTTATATCTATAACCATTTGTGGTACACTAGTTGGAAAGCTCAGCTCTTAGCTTGTTTCAATTTTCTTCTACAATTTATTATCACCTGACTTAAGTACATACTTGCTTACTGATAACATATATACTGATACGGGTACTTGTTTATTTGTTTAGGATATACCTCACTAAAATGTAGTATTCACAAAAGCAGGATCTTTGTTTTTTTGCTTGTTGCTGTATTCTCAGTGCCTCACAAATAATTGCCATGCTCTAAGCACTCATTATATATTCACTGGATAAATGACAAAACTCTAACTTCCATGAGGGCAGTTTTTACTTCCCTTCTCTCTTCAACACCTACCCCTATGGTTAGCCCATTGTAAGCAAAGTCTCGGTACTTGGCTCATTGTAAGTACTGAAAAGGTAAGCAGAGACCTAGATTATAAAGGTGGTTGTGGCACTTGATAGAGATTTTTAGACTGTTTCTTAAAAGCAAAGAGGAGCCACTGACAGAGTATAATTAGAAAGAAATATGATTAGATTTCATTTAGGAAATAAAGTTCTTGCTTTCTATTTTTCTTAGTAATGGCATCTCCATTATCCTACTCATCCAGTCTTAAACTCTTAAAGTGATATAATGCTTTTTTCTTCTTCTTTATTCCTAATAATTTGTTAAAACCTGACAATTTAATTTCAGCAAGATATATCTATCTCACCCTTTATTTTCCATTAAAATTTGGACCTTGGTTAATCAGAAAATGGGCAATTGTAGCTGCTAAGCTTGTATCACTGTCTTTAGTATATTCTCCATCTAAGTCACTATATGCCTTATAGCCAATTTATTGTGCAAAGTTGGTCATCCCATTTATATAAGCAAAGGCCTCTTTGATTGAAGATAAATTCCTAGTTTTTTATTTGAAAAAAGTAAAGATTTCCCTCTTCATTTTTATAAAAGCATTCAAACTTAAATAAATGTTGCAAAATTACTACAAAATAATTTTGAACTAACATATATCCTTCACCCAAATTTATCAACAGTAAAAGGTTGTCACATTTGTTTCATCATTCTTTCTATAGGTATTTCTGAATAAATTATAATCTCTTTGCCATTTGAACCATAAAGTATTTTATTATGTATTTTTAAGATTGAGAACTAACTCATATATAATCAAAGTAAAATGATTAAAATTAGGATATTTACTATTGATGCAAAAGTAACTGCAGTTTATCATAAATAAAAGGCCTATAAGTCAGATATTATAACTTTTATTTTTATTTTTCTACTTGTCTCAATAATATCCTTTATGGATGTCTTTCTCAGTTCACTATCCAATTCTATATACGACATTGCATTTAGTAGTCATGTCCTTTTAATCACCTCTAGTCTGAAACAGTTCCTTAGCTTTTCTTTGGCTCTCATCACAGAGTCATTTTATGAAAAGTACAGAAAAGATATTTTGTAGAATTTTCCTTAATTTGTGTTTGTCTTTGTTTCCTCATAATTACATTCAATTATGCATTTTTGTCTGGAATGCCAAATAAGTAATATTATGCACTTCTTAGTACATCACATTATGAGGCTTATCATGTTAATGGTGATTTTAGACTTGATCACTTGGTTGAGCTTATATCTACCAGATTTATCCACTATAAATCATTTTTTATTCACTGTAATTAAAAAACTATGGTAAACTGCAAAAGTTGCCTCCAATGTTTCTCATTTGTGTGTGCATTCCTCCTGCAATGTGACTTCCCATTTTTTTCCCATTGAGACATGGGCTCTATGAGCTATGGCTGGTCCATATAACTTCCTTTGGCTAATGAGACATTGGCAAATATGTGTCAGCAGAACCTTGCAAAGTGTTCCACACTGGAGCCTGCACTCCCATATTGCTTTTTAGAATCCTGCAACTACCATTTCTGCTAGCCTATTGAAGGATAGAAGACAGGCCACATTGAACAAACCTGAGTCCCACCTCTGGCTAATAAACTAGCCAAGCACCAGACAGGTGAGTGGGGTTATCCTAGACCTCTAAACCAAACTGAGCTAGCCAGGGCAGAAAACATCCCAGAAAACACACAGAGGCTTGAGAAATTTAAATGTTTGTTGTTTTGGACCAGTAAGTCTTATGATGCAGCAAAATCTAATACTTCCTAGAGAGAACTTTGTGACTATGTCAATATCCAAACAATCATGGAGAAAAGAGGAATCATATAACTTTTATCAACTAGATTTATGATTCTTGCTTAAGAAATAGTACTACAAAGATTGCAAAATGACATTGGTCCTTTTTTATAGAGAAGAAGAAAGGAAGGATGGGGACTTATTTGTTTTTCAAGAATACATGACTAGAAAGCACTAGCCCCTCAATCTTTTACCTGTTGGCATTTCTCAGCATGGCATTGCAGAAGTTCTGATGGCAGAACTGGAACTCACTAGAGGGAGCAGTAGAGAGAAATTCAAGTGTCCCTGATATGAGTGGGGCTGTGTACTCACACATGCACAGAAGCATCTCTGATAGATGTTCCATAATTGATGGTGGGGTAGGGAGGACAATGTGGGAGGAGATAGTAATATAGTTATTATCACATAAATTTAAATGGTAATTGAATCATGAAAAGATATAAAGATAATATCTCTAGAAATTGTCTTTCATGAGTATAATCAAGAATGTCATTGACATAGTATAGTATAATTAATAGTATCATATGTTTGTAAAATGTGGCTCAATATTTTTGAAGTGGCTGTCATATCATCTCCCAATTCTGCCAAAAAACCCCATAAGACACGCGAAGTGACACTATGAGGAAAAAAAAATCCCTGCCACCCCTTCTTACAAATAGGAAAACTGAGAATGAAGGACTAAAACTAACCAAGACACAACCATGAATAAATGGCCAAGCGGCACGTTGACTCAGCGATCCCAATTTCCTGGAAGAGTTCCTCCCACATGGCAGTGGAGGATAGGGCACAAGACTTCCAGATGTTAATAATATCTGGGTCTTAAATTGGTGCCTGGTGCCAGGGATTGTTCTAAAATTCTTACATATATTTTCATTTAATATCATGGATTTTCTGCTTCACTAATATTAACTTAGACATGCAAGCGTTCAGTTACTTCCAGGTGAGTGAATATTAAATACTATACTTTCCTGAGTGAGACAGAAATTCTAAGCCCCACTTTCTTCTTGACCTCTGCCTGAAGTAATATTAAGAGCACAACGAAGCGCAATACGCCCCCCAGTTCTCTCACAGTGCGTACGGTGGCAGTAGCCGTTGCCAACCAGAGCACTAGGATACTGTCGGGGTGTATGAACTGTGATGGACAAGAGGTCAAACTCTGTCCTTTCTGGTCAAGCGCGCCGAAACCTCAAGTTCCCCACAGTGTTTCTCCCCTGGAGAGCCGACGGCAAGGGTGCGGTTGCTGGCTCTTTCCCCGAGGGCATCTGCTGATCCTCCAGCTCCCCTTCAAGAGGCTCGCTGGTGCATTGGCGAAGAAGGCGCACGAGAGCCTGCTTTGGCACTGCGGGGCTGCAAGGTGGCCAGGGGTCGCCAAGCGCCCTCCGGGGAGAGGAGCCCACCCCACGGCTGCTCTTGGGGGCCGAGCCTGCCAAGTATCGCGGGACTTGTGCACATCGCAGAAGCGGCGGCTCCAGGACCAGCTGGAGCGCGCTCGGTGCGCACCGCCCCAGCCCGGGGAGGAGCGGGAGCAGTGAAGGAGGAGGGCTGGGGGTGCTGGTTACGTAAATGATACTAGCCCAGTGAGAGGCCTCCAGGCTGGGGCTACGAGAGGGGGAGGGCCCGCGCGAGGAGGAGGGGCCGGGGTCGAAGTGACCAGGCGGAGGCAGCGGCGGCGGCGGCTCTGCTGAGGTGACAATGTGCTAGGAGCCCTCGCTCGCTCTCCGGCGCCTCCTCGGCCTCGGCGTCCGCTCTCGCCGCGCTCGCGGAGCCCTTCAGCCCGCCGCTGCGCTATGAGGGCGCCTTTCCCGGGCTGGCCGAGGCCGGAGCCGGCTCGCTCTGCTCGCGGGGCAGTGTGAAGGCAGGCGCGGACCGGAGCCGGGCTGCGCGGCGCTCGCGGGCCGGCGCGGGCTCCAGGTGAGCGCGGACTGGGAGAGCCCGGCACTCGGCACGGCCAGCCGGGCTTGATCGGAGGCTGAATCCCGTGCGTGGACCGCCCTTCCCTCTTCGCGGGATCCTTGGCCATGATAGCAGGTCTCCCTCTCTGTCTCTCTCGCTCCCCCTCGTTTCCCCATGATTGTTTGGGACGAGCCCCTCTGGGCTGCCGGAGCGCCCGGTTTTGGCGCCTCAAAGTCCCGCAGCGAGTGCAGGGCGCGAAGCCGAGCGCCCGGGCGGGTCCCAGGGCAAGGGCAGGGGCACGGGTGCACCCGGAGGGGCGGCCTCTCGGGAGCTCCGAACACGCTCGCCCGCGGCTGCAGGTGCGGCGGGAGGATCGCCAGGCGCGGAACTTTCTGCCGCCGCCCACCCTTCGCTTCGCTGTTCTCGCTGCCCAGCTGAGCCAGGGGGTGCAGACTCCCTCTGTGTTCTGCTGACGCCGGGCGGCTGGGGTGCCTCGGCCTTCCCGCCCGGCAACTTTCTCCCACTAGCTGCAAGCACATTCGGGCTGCGTGCGGGCGTTTCCACTCGGCCCGGCCCTACCGGCACCAGGCGCTCCCTCGGTCTGGGTGTCTTCCTCGACGGTTGTCTTGTCTTTCTGCCTCCTTTTGCCTCTCTGTGTTTCAGAGTCCCCTCGCCTCTCATTCACTCCGTGTGTCTCTGTTTAAGACTCTCTGGCATTTGGTTTCTTCACTCTCCACCTCAAGGTTGTGCATCTGTTTCTCTTTCCCCTGTTTTTCTTGGGGTGTCCCTGTTATTCTATCTCTTCTGCTTGTCTCTCCGACTTGGAACATTTTTTTTCTGTATCTTTGCTTCTGCTTCTCGCTGCTTGTCTCTGTCTCCCTCCGTTATCCCCCTGCCCTGTCTTCCCAAGCCCCAGATCCCTGATCCCGAGGCGCCTTGGTCAGGGGAGCACGCGCCGGCCCACCTTCTGGGCGCCTCCTGGGAAAGAGAACCCCCCCCCGCCGCCGCCTGGGGCCGGTGGGGACACGGAGATGGAGACAGCCTGTCCTTGTCTGAGCTGTCGTAGAACTGAACGAGAGGCGCAAGGGACAGAGCAGAGGGCGCCGCGCTAACCTCCCTTCCTCAGGTCCGAGGGCGCTGCGCTGCCGCGAACCTGAGCGCACCGAGGCTGCTGGTCTGGACAGCGAAATCTGCGGTTGCCCCTTCGCGCACCCGGTTCTTCGACTACGTCTACTTGAATTTTCAGGTGGAGAGTCTACATCTCCATCTTTTATAGCCTGCTGCAAAGGAAGAGAGAGTGGACAGGCGTACGGCTACTTTGGGGTTCAGGGAAAACTAACCTAGAAAGGGTGGGAGCTTTCGTCTGTCGAAAGCTTTGCTAGCCGAGGAGTGCTTTGGGGACGGTAGAGGCATGCCTGCTTTAAACTGGCATTCACTTAGGAAAGCGGCTTCCTCGGGTGAGATCTTGGTTACTCTTCCCAAAAACAGCACAGAGGCTTCATTTGCAGGGCTAAGGACATTTGGCCGCCAGGGTCCATCCTTGACATCTCTGATTGTTTTGCAGATTTTCAGCTTTATGTGAAAGCTACCACTGCTCAGTTTTTCTCTCTGTCATTACTCAGTTTCTCTCTCTCTCTCTCTCTCCCCAAATCCTCCTCTTCCTTTATCTCCCCTTCTCCCCCCTTTCCCCCTTCCCTTTTCACTTTCCTTCCTTCCTCCCTCTCCTCCATCTCCCTACCTCTTTATCCCTCCTTCCTCCACCTCTCTCTCTCTCTCTCTCTCTCTCTCTCTCTTTCTGTGTGTGTGTGTGTGTGTGTGTGTGTGTGTGTGTGTGTGTGTGTTTGCGTTCATGCCCCCTAGTGTTAAGAAACCTGCTGGTTTGAGAATATTTAAAATAAAGGTCAACATATTGGTTATTTACATTGGATCTCTCACCTTCTGGGATCTCCTTGTGTTATCCATATTCTTTCCTTTTCCTCTGTGACTTTTGCATTGCATTACTGATCTTTCCTTCTCCCCTGCAGAATTAGAACCTTAATATTGAAACCCTCTTCGTTTGATTTTGGAATTGGATAGATTTGGAGAATTTTTATAGCCAAAGGCAGACTTTGAACATAAAAAGTGTGCATATCTCTGTACTGTTTGCCACAAACCAGGATTTTTCATCTCTTCCTAACGTCCCTACCCCCCTTTAATTCTGTTGAAAATTTTCCTGGCTGCTCCTGCTTGTTCAAATAAATGCTTTTAATTCACCATTTCTGTGATGCTCATCCCATTCCAGGGCTTAAGCCACTTGCTTAAGCTGGGACACTGTGTCTCAGATCCGCTTTGGAAAGGAAGAAAAGAAAGCTTTTCCAAAGGAATTAAAGAGTGCTTCTGGTGTAGATTAATTCTGGAATGGAAAGTCGAGAGTGGAACTGGACTTTGTCTTAGATATGTAGACCCTAGGGCAGTGTGGGAAAGCAAGTAAGTGCTTAATAAAAACTTTTTGGCTGATTGATTAGCATGCAGCTGATTATAGGCTTCCAAGTCACCCAACTTTGTTCATGAGCCTATCTACTACAAGTTTTATTTTATGAATGGGAATTGAGGACTAGTAGACGAAATAATGGAGCAGGAGTATTTTGCTTCTTTCTAGATCATATTACTGCTTGAATTTGTCCCTGTCTGCAAGTCTTTAACTTGGCTGGTGGTATCTAACAGTCATTGTGGAATTGAAGAAATGAATTTAGAGGCTCTGAAATGTGGCATCTCTCAACCTTCCTACCTGAAAGTAAACTAGGACATGGCATTATATTGGGGTGAATACTTTAGTGTGGGTTTTAACAAGTGAAAAGTTATCTTTTAATATAAAGAATAGACCTGTAAGCTTAAAATATTTGGGAACTAGATGTTCATCTGTAATCTGAATCACTTACCCTAAATAATTTATAGATTCCCTTACTGTTTCAATATATATGAGAGGTGTGATACTGCATGAATATGAGAATTTGCCAAAGTACCCGGAAACAGTGTCTTCTGATCCAAAGTACTAGTAGGAATCCATCGACAGCAATACTGTCTTTTTGACGTTATGCTGGTTATCTCTTAAAACAATTGGTGATTTACCATGAGTATTGTGCAGAAGGATGTTCAAGGCAATTTTGCTTTAAAAGTATCATTTATAAATCACTCGATACACTCCTCTGCCCAATTGTTGTGTTTAAAAATAGCAAACCCACAGTGAAGGCAGAAATTATGATATGTTTGAGGTGATTTCTAATTTCTTACAGATTTAACTTGTGCATATAATTTTTTAGCTTAATGTGCATTCATTTCAGGCTAAGCAGTTATGTCAGAGTGAAATATGTTTTCATCATGCCAACTTGATTTTTAGAACTGGTAGTTTTATAACAGGAACATTTTAACGTAATAGAGGTTTTGCAGCTTATGAAACTTTGGCATTTTAGGAAGGGGTGAGAGAAAAGGAACATTTTATTCTTTATGATTGGGCAAATGAAAAGAGTACTAGTGTTCCTGAATAATAAGAACAGTAAATAAAGTGCTTGAGAATAAAGAAAATGCCTGATAGAATTAAGTCTCACTATGTAAAATAAATGACGGTGCTACACGTCTCTGATAGGTATTTGTTGTTCTTTATGAAAATGGACAGTTCCTATTGTTGTAACCTTTAACTAACTTGCTGTTTTAGGCAACATATTCTCAAGTGACATCTCTTGTAACAAACAACACATTCTTGACTGTGACTTTTAATACATCACCTTCTTGGGGTTGTGTCTCTACCAGTAGAAACATGTACAAATCTTAAATCTGATGGGATCTAACAGGATCACTGCTTTGAAGTCTGAGTGACCATATGCCTAATTATCAAAGGATTTAAACTGGGCTTTAGTTCTAAATCCCACCTTCTGCTCTTGTCATCAGAATAAACACATGTTAAACATCAAATCAAGACCTCCATATATATGGAGATTCAATATGAGGATATATATACATATATATATATCCTCATATTGAATCTGATTACCTACATGATAACTCCCCCAAACCCCACCAAACACACACACACACACACACACACACACACACACACACACACACACAGACACACACACACACACCAAGCACATGTTTGAAAACATAAATCACATTTAAAGATCTGGCACTGTCTGCTTTGATAAACCATTTATCATTTTATCAGTTTAGACTTATATGTATAATTTCCATGTTAAAGGCACATTAAGATTTCTGCCTTTCATTTATAGGCATACCTGTTTTTGAAGAGTCCAGCTTTTCTTTTCTTTTCTTTTCTTTTTTTTGAGTTAGAGTCTCACTCTGTCGCTCAGACTGGAGTGCAGTGGCCGCTCCTGGCCACCGCAAACTCGACCTTCTAGTCTCCGGCGATCCTTCCGCCTCAGCCTTCCAAGTAGCTGGAACTACAGGCGCGTGCTACCATGCCCGGCTAATTTTTGATTTATTGTAGAGATGAGGTCTCGCCAAATTGCCCAGGCGGGTCTTGAACCTGCGGGCTTAGGCAATCCACTCACCTCAGTCTCCCAAAGCGTGGAATTACAGGCTGAGCCACCGAGTCCGGCTGAGTCTAGCTTTTCATTGTGAAATTTAGTACTTAGAGAATTCAGGGAAATTTATGAAAATAAATACACATTTAATTCAGTTGGGGCATTATAAGCAATTATCTTTGGGTGCAGAAGTTAAACCAAACAGACATTATTTGTTTAATATTTGTTCCTTTTGATTCAAATTAAGACCTATGTCTATGCTTTACATGTAGTATACTTATAATACTATATTTAATTGGCTTTACTTTGCACAAGTGGCTAAAGACATCTCTGTGATTCCGAGTACTCTATGCTCTCATGTCCCTAAATTTACTTTTAGTTATGATTTTTTAAAGTTTGTTTTGTCCTCGGTATTTCTTTGGACGTATTAATTTAAGGTGAAATTCTTAATTTTATTTATTTATTTATTTATTTTGAGTTAGAATCTCACTCTGTTGCCCGGACTGGAGTGCAGTGGCTGTTCCGGGTCAGCACCAGGCCACTGCAGCCTCGACCTGCTGGGCTCTGGCGATCCTTCCACCTCAGCCTTCCAAGTAGCTGGAACTACAGGCGCGCGCTACCATGCCTGGCTAATTTTTTGATTTATTGTAGAGAAGAGGTCTCACCAAGTTGCCCAGGCGGTCTCAAACTCGTGGGCTCAGGCAATCCACTCACCTCGGCCTCCCAAAGTGCAGGATTACAGGCTGAGCCACCGAGCCCGGCCGAAATTCTTAATTTTTAAAAGTGATTACTACAGATTGTTAAGAGTTTCATGGAGCTTAAAATTTAAACTGTAGGTTAAAGTTTGGATACATGCTTTTCCTTTAAGGACTCGACTTCACTCATATGTCCACATAATTATAGTCCTCATGTACTGTCATGTTCTCTCTTAATGTCTGCCATTCTATAATTGCCTACCCTTCACAGTTGATCCAATAAACTTCAAAATATCAGTTGTAAAAGTTGTTTCATATTAATGGCTATTTCTCTCAAGGTAGCTTGAGAGGTGTGTAGGGAGAGGAGTGACTTATTATCATAGATATGAGAATATTTGTGATGATATTGTATGTGATGTGAGAACATTACATACAATGTTCATATTAAATACTCAGACTTTTGTATTTTATTTAGATTTGCTCATTGTTAAGATAGATGGGAGTTGTCTAAGATATATCAGAGTTTTAACATGATGAGGAACTAATTGAGGCTCTATTTCATACATTGTACTACATTGAATTGTCACTTAAATCTTATTTAAACTCTTATGGAACTTTAAAGGAAGAGTGTAATTAAACTGTTGGTTGGCACTTTGGTGAATGTAATACATGTGGTAACTAGCCACTGACAAAAGAAAGAAGAATTTAAAGCACAGACTGCACAATAAAAAAGAATCATCCAAATTACAGTTCAGAGATAGTAGTAAATGTCAGCTTATTCTCTTGCCTTATTTTAATTGCCTGAATATTATAAGAAAAACACCTATTTTTTGTTAATGAAATGGGTTTTGACATATGGGGAGGGTTATGTAGCTTCTTGTAGATCAGAAACATAGTAAATGAATTAATTCCCTCCTGATATTTTTATTATATAATTAACTTCAGATAGAGAGGGTGAGATTTATATGACTTTCAAGACCCTATTGAAATACTGCCATTAATTTAAAGAAAGAAAAATGGAACAAAATGCATGTGAATTAATTCCAACTTATCTATGAAGAAGTTAAAATGGTAAATTGGGTTATAAATTGATAAAAATGACAAACATTTGTTGGATGCTTACTTTGTTCTTGTGGTAAGTACACATCTAGAAGGACTTACTGCACTTTATCCTTATAGCAACCAAATAAGTAATAAGGAATATTGCTATCCCCATTGTTTATATAAAGACTCACCTGCACAGAATAACACAGCTAACGTGTGAGAGCCAAGGATGACAACCGTTTTTCCTGTCTCTGAAGCCACTGCTCTCCCAGTTCTCAATCTGACATTTTCACTGACAAATAAAATTTTGTTTGAAGATGTAGCGGCAGCTTCCATATGAACCTTTTCTTTGTGCAGTAAGAATGATTTTAAAAGTCTACTTATATCATCATAATCTTATGAGTGGACATTTTAACACTAACTAAGATGGAAGAACTGAATCTCAAAATAAAGAATAGTTCTTTAAATAGAATAAATTTAGCTCCCTATATATCTTTCTACATTGTACTTATTTCTTAGATTTAACCCAAGACCAATGAAAATTTCATCACAGAAAATTTTATTCAGTAGACTGTACTTGGATATCCATCTTAGTCTGAACCACTATGATGTAGTGCTGACTCCACGCACACATGCAGCCCAGGCTAGCCAGCATGGTTATCATATCCATGACCTAAAGACATAGTACTTGTAACTTATTTCATTCTCTTTCTAGTTGCAAGTCTGGGTATTAAAATTTGGACATAGGAAAGATGCTAGCAGTTGTTTAGCCTCAGTTTACCATGTGAAGTTTTGTTGAAATTATTGGAGATGACTTGTTCCTTTGGGTAGTTAATGACAAATCCCTGTCACTAAGATGGTGTCAATTTATTTCCTGGGACAAATAAATATTGGACAGAATCAAAAAGAGCCTATCATAAGAACTTATTAATCCTTCCTTCCCCCTAAACAGTGCATCTTCATCATTAGGTCAGTTTTCTCCCCCGCTTTTTTTTTTTTTGAACTTGCTTGCCTTGATGAAGGCAAAGCGGTTTTGCCTTAGGTAGTAAATAAATTCCAAAGCTAAACTTCGGGTGTGTGTTTGTGTGTGTGTGTGTGCGTGTGTGTGTGCGTGTGCGTGCGTGTGCGTGTGTGTGTGCGTGTGTGTGCGTGTGCGTGTGCGTGTGTGTGTGTGTGTGTGTGTGTGTGTGTGTATTTTTAAAGATGTGGGGTACACTTCAGGATTAAGCTAAACTTCTAAGTGCTGTTGTATAACTGACTGAATGTTTTAAATCCCAGGTTGTTTTAAATCATGCCTATTGTGGCCATCTGGGAATGAATGCTGGTGGAGTGCTAAGGCTTTACCCTCATTAATCTCGTTTCTACCAAACCAGTATATAAATCCAAATTAATTTTGAGCTTATTTATTTCTTTTTATGTAGTACAGATTGTCAGGTCCCACTGATACAGATTCTTATTTGCCTGGGAAGGATCCATGGACTCTATCAACATTTTCCTAAATGTGATTATGATGTGCAATGATATTTCAAGTAACTGATTTATTTTTAGGATATCGTTTTACAGATTTATTTAATTTTTTATGTATTTAATGAAACATAACAGTAACTGTGTTCCAGAGTAGATATTGACTCATTTAGTCAAAACTACTTCCAAAAGTAGATATTAGTATAAGGAAAGTAAGACACAGAAAAGATAAGTAAGTTGTGCAGGGAAGGTCAGTGAAAGGACAATGATTATGTTAGTTTGATGAAATAATTAAAACTACCTGCTTTAAATCACGAATCTCGAAATAGTACAATTGAAAATGTAACCCAGATTCCTATATCTTTTTTCTTATTTGAGTAACTTTTTCCTTTGAACATGTAGGAACAAAACGTGATAACCAAACCAAAGGCAGATTTATAGAATTGGAAACGGCAACAACAAAAATGTTTATCTGTTTGAAGGAGACAATAAACATGAAAAAAATCAGAGTATTTTTCCTCAAGTAGAGTTATTGTTGACTTGGTCTCTATTAGATGCAGACCAAGATAATAATATTAGCAGTAATAATAGTACTACTAATAATAACACATAGTGTTGCAGATAGGGAGAATATTTTTTAAAGATTTGGGGAAAAATATGTTAGTTATAATACATAACAAGAACTCCATATATACACTTTAATACATAAGTAAGATTTACATCTGTAACTAAACTAAATAAGAAATAATTTATTTTTCCTGCATTATTCCTGCTAAGTTCTGTAAATTGCATTAGGATATAGTCTTATCTGGGAAAGAATTGGAGAAATCCTTTGAAATTTCTTTTTGTAAGCTTTTTATTATGTAATATTTATAATAATTTATAATGATTTTTTGTAAAAAAACAAACTGTTGTATTAATCTTTAAAAATGTTCATTTTCTCCTTCTGGCCCTTGACTGAGTTTTAGCACTTTTCCATTATTTAATATTTGTGTCTAATGCATGAAGATTTTAATATTTTTAAAACTAAACTTTATTTTTGATGTTTGATTAGACTACATAAATTATTTGAATTTGATACTCCCAGTAATGAGTCACTCCACTTATCTTTTTAAAAAAATTAAAATCTACATTTAGAAACAATGCTGATTTAAGATTCTGTAAATGAACTGAGGGCTTATGGGATTACTGACTATCCTAGTTTCAAGACTAAGTATAATCTTTTCTCTTTTTCTCATAGCAAATTTCAACAGCACTCTTGAAGCTTATATTTCTTTGATTCTCTTGATCATTCAGTCTCAAATAGGACTGCATATCACTTGTCCTGAAAAATATTAGAAACTATTCTGTTACTGAACATGGTGCAGATTTTACTCATATATTATAGATTTTATGCATATGTGTTTTTCTCAAAGTAAACACTGTGTTTGCCATTGCTCAGTATTCTTTTTCTTTTTCCCATATCTTTATCCTCCTCCTCCCTTTCTACCTTCTTCATGGTACTCTCTAAGTTGCCTTTCTTCTTTGACTCAGTAAATCCTCATGTAGAGGGCTGAACTATATCAGTGCCCTTGATTCTCGAAAAAAACAAAAGCTTCTGTTTATTTCATTTCCTCCCTTGGTCTCTGTGTAGGTTAGAGACAGCCACAACAGCTCTTGCATCTAGGTCATTTAGCAGGAGGCTAGGGATGCTAAATTTGCATCTCATTACCTTTGTCTATTTAAGAATTGTGTGCTTGGGCCCCGTGGTCAGTTGGCAGTTGGCAGGCCCATGACTCCAAAGGAATGCTGTTATTTGAGGGGATGCCAATTTCAGTTGCCACACAGTTCTCACATTCCTGGGTCTGATTTTTCTTATAAGACAACCAATATATGTTTCATTACTAACTCTAGATTATTGACTTTATGTCAAAAATTCATTGCGATATTGATAGATTGTGATGAACAATTTTAACAAATCATATTCTGTGGCACCCCCTGCCAGACTTATGGGTAGTATTTCCTTATTTGGTAACCTAGACAGACATTTGTGTCACGGATTTTTAAAGGACTTTTATTGTTGTGCACTAAAGTTGAGATGAATCGTGGGTAATTGGATGGTACAGCTGAATTAACACATTGAATTGCTGGTTATGAGACATTTCATTTGCTGTTGCAGACAACAATAGGCCCATTTTGCTTCTACAATGCACAGATTCTTATTATCTATATAAAATTATAATTCATGTGGATAACATGTATGCATCATTTTCATTCCTTTTGTAAGGAAAAAAATAACCTCTACAAATGTATAATATTTGCAACTATCTCATTAAATAATTTTGAGCATCTGGGTTCAGTGGCTCAGCCTGTAATCCCAGCACTTTGGGAGGCCAAGGCGAGTGAATTGACTGAGCCAAAGGGTTCAAGACCAGCCAGGGCAACTTGACGAAACCTCGTCTCTATAATAAAGAAAAAAAATTAGCCAGGCTTGGTAGCGCACACCTGTAGTTCCCGCTACTTTGAAGGTTGAGGAGGAAGGATCGCTGGAGCCCAGCAGGTTGACACTGGGGTGGTGAGGGTGCCACTGCTCTCCAGCCTGGGTGACGGAGTGAGATGCTAACTCAATAATAATAATAATAATAATAAAGTTTGAACTTCGGTGATGTTGATCAGTTGTCTCATTCCACACAAAAAGAGTGAAAGTTAAGACATTTCAGACACAAAATAAATAATATTACTTTTACCCTGAGTATGCTAAGGTCTGTGCAAATAGGCTACTTGCATTTAATTCAACAGAAACTTATTTGAATCATTCTGAACAACATTATTGTCATCATGATTGTGGTGATATGCGGCAATGTAATAATTTTATTTGTTCTTGAATATTCTTCATTTAGTATTTTAAAGTGTAGCTTCCCTAGTTCAACGGAGTTGTCTTTTAGTAGGTAAGTATCCTTTTTTTTTGAGTCAGAGTCTTTGTCTGTTGCCCAGGCTGGAGTGCAGTGGCACGCTCACGGCCACCCCAGCGTTGACTCGCAAGGCTCAGGTGATCCTTTTGCCTCAGCCTTCCAAGTAGCAGGAACTACAGGTGTGCTTCCATGACCAGCTATTTTTTGTTTTTGAGTTGGAGTCTCACTCCGTTGCCCAGGCTGGAGTGCAGTGGCATGCTTACGGTCACCCCAGCATTGACTTGCTAGGCTCTGGCGATCCTTCCACCTCAGCCCTCCAAGTAGTTGGAACTACAGGCGCATGATACCACACTCGGCTAATTTTTGATTTATTGTAGAGATGAGATCTCACTAAGTTGCCCAGGCTGGTCTCAAACCTACGGGCTCAGGCAATCCACTTGTCTTGGCCTCCCAAAGTGCTGGGATTACAGACTTGGGCCACCACGCCCAGCCATAAGTATCCATTTTTGAGACATATCTTTATTTAAACTACCTCCTGAAAGCTCATTAATTACAGCATTAAATTAAGGTATTAAAAATTTACAAAATTGTTACAAATTGTACAGAGTAACTACCCTAAGATATGAGAGGGTGGATTGAAATTGAGGAAGGGATCACTCTCTTCTTAACAAACCCCCAAAGATTGGAGGCTCGATAATGCTGAGAAAAATAGAGGACAGAAATGAGACTGTGAGGCTGAAACAAAATAATTAATCAACATGTATAGATGAAATAGACAGCTTCTGTTCACCAACTCTATTTCCTATGTTAATTCTCCTATAGCAAGTTTTTGTCACCACCTCTCCTGGACATCCCCCCTTAACAAATACTGGTGAAATTGTATGAATGACCAAAGAACAACAAGGGCAACTAGGATGGGTCTCAGAAAAACAAAATAAAGTCCTTTTTATGTTGGCACTTAGGATGTTTAAGCCTAATGATCAGCTCCTTGCTTGCACTACAGCAAAGTCTTCTAGTCAATAACACCCACTCAAGTACAGAGGGATCAACATTTTCTTTTCTACTCCTTCATTCTTTTTCTTTCTCTTTTTTTTTTTTTTTTTGAGTTGGAGTCTCACTCTGTCGCCCAGACTGGAGTGCAGTGGCCACTCCCGGCCACCGCAGCCTCGCCTGCTGGACTCCGGCGATCCTTCCACCTCAGCCTTCCAAGTAGCTGAAATTACAGGCGCGCGCTACCACGCCTGGCTGATTTTTTGATTTATTGTAGAGATGAGGTCTCGCTGCCCAGGTGGGTCTCGAACCCGTGGGCTCAGGCAATCCACTGACCTCAGCCTCCCAAAGGTGCGGGATTATAGGCTGAGCCACCAGCAACCAAGGATCACTAGACATTTAAAATATAATTTAAGAAAAAAAAATTTAGTATGCAACATGAAAAAAAGAAAGGGAGAGACAGACATTAGAGTAGATGGGAAAGAATAACAAAGTGAACTTTCAAGAAGCAGACAATTACAGAATCATAAAGAGACAAAAGATTGCATTCCTTGAAATTCAGGAAAATGTTGCATTCCTAAAACAAAGGGATGATATGGAAAATAAACAACAACAACAACAAAAACTTCTGGAAATTAAAATAAAGATTTTTAAATAGTTTAGGGGAAAATTTCTAATTTCAAATAGGCAGTCTTTCAATAATTTAAACAAAAAGTAAATAAATAAATATATATATATATACATGCCATAGTGAATCTCTGTAAATTATGACTGACTATGAATTGAAGGTCAAATGAGAAAACAAATAATACAGTTAAAGCAAATATGAAAGAATTCAGAGGGTAATTCTCAAATTTCTGAAGAAAGATGATTTGCAATTTAGTACTTAATATCCAGTCAAAATATCAAGTGCAAGGATAGAATAAAAATATTTTGAGTCATATACAGAAAAAAGGCTATCTTTCTAAAATATAGCCATGTTTTACAAAGTTGTTTAAGGTTGGACCCCAGCAAAATATGATTAAGAAAATGAGAAAGACATGGCATAATAGCTATGAAGTAGTCCAAGAATGCTAACAATTCATGTTGTTTCAATCTGGTGTAAGAAAGTATATGGCTTTGGTTGGTGGGTGGGATAATGGGGGAATATTAGAATATGTAATGTTTAAGGAGTTTTTAAAAAGACAAAAAAAATAGTGCAAGAAAATAAAAAGTAGCAATTCCAGGAAGAAAAAAAGATGGAAGGAAGGAAGGAAGGAAGGAAGGAAGGAAGGAAGGAAGGAAGGAAGGAAGGAAGGAAGGAAGAATATACAAGAGCAAGGAAAATAACCATAAAACTTTAGTTGGCTCTGAAATGAACAATAGGTTTATATTAAATATACATAGTATTTACTGATTTTCAACTTTTGATTGATTTTCAATCTTTAGATAAAACATGGAAGATAATTGTAACTGTAGTACGAATTGGCAATGTCATAATAAACATAGAAGTGGTAAAGGTGGGGAGTTAAGTATGAGAACCAGAGAGAGATGAAAGAATGGTTAGGACTTGGAATATTTGAATATTATAAAATGGGAATCAAGTGATGTTGTCTATAGTTAATATAAAAAATAGCAACAATGATATAGTTTTTAAACTTACCAAGATAACCAACAGGAGGAATAATTACTGTGTTAGAAAGAGTACAGAGATGTTGAGAGTATAATGCAAGATGATTTAGATAATGTCTAAAATACATTGAGTTCACTTGCTTGTTCAAAGTGTACTTTAATAATTTATTTTTTATATGATTGTGCTTGAGTGGGTATGCACTGTCCAGATGCCACAGGTTCCAGTTACTCTCTACTAAGTCATTCTGGCTCATAAATATATTTGAATTTAATGATTCTATTGTAGAACTAATAAGCAATTAAAAGTAATACCATCTGGGGAGAGGAACTGGTCGGATGTGAGGGGAGTGCACTATAGAAAGAAGTATATATAAATGCTTGGAAGTTTTATCACTAAACATGGTAGCATTAACTCCCTATTGGCTTCTAGTTCTGATAACGCCACTACTGAACTCTGCAGTATGTTGTTTCAGTTCTCTGCATCTCAGTTTTCTCATCTTTATGGTTTTTTTTTTTTTTTTTGAGTTGGAGTCTCACTCTGTCGCCCAGACTGGAGTACAGTGTCTGCTCCCGGCCACTGCAGCTTCGACCTGCTGGGCTCCGGCTATCCTTCTACCTTAGCCTTCCAAGTAGCCGGAACTACAGGCGCGCACTACCACGCCCGGCTAATTTTTGATTTATTGTAGAGATGAGGTCTCGCCAAGTTGCCCAGGCGGGTCTTGAACCCGCGGGCTCAGGCAATTCACTCACATCGGCCTCCCAAAGCGCTGGGATTACAGGCTGAGCCACCGAGCCCGACCTCTCATCTTTAGGATGAAGCAGTTGGTATCACTTTATGTTCTAAGGTTTGTGGATTTTATAAAGATAGACCTATCATTTTTACTGAGAATAAAGTTAATTACATTTTTCAGGTAGAAGTTTTAAGACTGATTCGGAGTTTTTACTTGCTGTAGCTCTTTACTGGGGTAACCTGAGACCCAATTCCCACCACTACACAATATGTCCATGTAATGAATATGTATGTGTGCCCTCTGAATCTAAAACAGACCTTTTAAAAAAAACATAAAGGTGTTCATTTATTTCTTAATAATGGTCCTCGGTCTCATTTAAGTTTGATTCTTTATTTTGTGTCTAACTGAATTTATCCCTCAAATGTGAATCATGCATCTTTAGTTTTATGAATCTGTAGTAATCACTTCCCAAATAAGCTTGTTTTGACAGATATTTTTTCCAGGACTTATTTTCTCATAAGTTAAAAAATTTACCTTATTATTTTTTTGCTGATGTAAAAATGCAAGTTATTACTAGATGATTTTTAAACTGTACTGTAACCATTTCATCTCTGTTGTTGTGAACATTTTCAAAGCACCAAAGAATAATTTTAAACAACATTTTGTAGTGGTTTCCAGATAGAGACAGTAAATTTTATGGTCCTCTCTTATTAAATTTTACCAGTTACTGTGATTACCTGATGTGCCTACAGATTCACAGAATTGATAGATGAAAAATGGCCATTTCAGCATTTCATGGATGTGAAGATACTGCTATATTAGATAGCAGCTGCTCTGGAAGTTTCACTCCTTCTTATCACTTGGGCTAACACTTTAATTTTATAACTGATCAGAAATAGTTGCTTTAAAGATACTAGCTATTCCTAATGAATGTGAGAATACAGGAGCTCTCACAAGAAATTGCTAAACTGCTGGTTGTTTTTTATTTTTCCACCTTTAAATTTTTATTTTAAACTTGTGGTGTACAATTCAGGGTTAGGTATACATATATTCATTGTGCAGGTACTCTTGTTGATGAGGTGTGTCTCCCCTTCCCCAGGCAGTTTCCCACTACTGCAAATCCCACCTCCCCACGCCCCCGCTGTTTCCTGCTACTGTCAATCCTTATAGTATTACGATAGTTGTTCAAGGTCCATTTATGAGTAAGAACATATAATACTCTGTTCTTTGTTTCTTTGAAAGATCACTCAGTATTACAGACTCTAAGTCCATCTGGGTTGCTGCAAAATTCATGATTTTGTTCTTCTTTATGGCTATGTAATATTCCATTGTGTGTATATACCACATTTTTAAAATCCAGTCCGCTTTTGATGGGCAGCCCGGTTGGTTCCATGTTCTTGCTATTGTGAACAATACTGTGATAAACATACATGTGCAGGTGTCTTTTTTATAGAGTGATTTGTGTTCTTTTGGGTATAGTCCCAGTAGGGGGATTGCAAAGTCATATGGAAGGTCGATTTTTAGAAATTTTAGGAATCGCCACACTGTTTTCCACAGAGGCTGTACTAGTTTATATTCCCACCAACAGTGTAGAAGTGTTTCCTTTTTGCCACATCCTCTTCAACATCTGTTGTTTTTTGAGTTACTGATGATGGCCATTCTGACTGGTATTAGGTGGTATCTCAGTGTAGTTTTTATTTACATTTCTTTGATGATTAGTGAGGTTGAACATTTTTTCATGTATCTTTTGGCTGCTCATATGTCTTCTTCTGAGAACTGTCTATTCATATCTTTTGTTCACTTTGTAATGGGACTGTTTGTTTTTTCCTTTCAGCACATTTGATTTCTTTGCAGATCCAAGATATTAGGCCTTTGTCAGACATAGAGTTGGCAAGTATCTCTTCCCAGTCCGTGGGCTGTCTCCCTGCTCTCTTGATGGTTTCTTTGGCTTTGTAGAAGCTTGTCAGTTTAATGAGGTTCCACTTGTCTATCTTATCTCTTATGGCATGGACTCTTAGGGTTTTGATCAGGAACTGGCTGCCAATTCCAATTTCCATAAGGGTGCCTCCTGTATTTTCTAAGGTTCTTATAGTTTGAGGTTTTATGTTTAGGCCTCTGATCATTTAGAATTAATTTTTGTTTGTTGGGATAGGTAGGGGTCCTGTTTTAATCTTCTGCATGTGGTCAGCCAGTTTTCCCAGCACCATTTACTGAATAGGTTCTCGTCTCCCCAGTGGTTGGTGGTTGAGACTTTGTCGAAGATGAGTTGGTTGAGAAATTGAGGTTTTGCTTCTGGAATCTCAATTTTATTCCCTTGGTCTATATCCCTGTTCTTGTACCAATACCAGGCTGTTTTGATTATTGTAGCTTTATAATAAAGTTTGAAGTCTGGGAGTGTGATACCTCCTGCTTTGTTTTTTTGCTGATGTGAGAATATAGGAGATCTCACAAGAAACTACTAGCCTGCTGGTTTTTGAAAGAATTCAGTGGGTATGTGTTCTTTCTTTAACATCGTTAACTATGAATGTTGCTCCAGCAAACTTAAGAAAAAAATTAATTTTCTGTAGATAGATATAAATGAAGAGAGAGAGTAATTAGGAAGTATTCAAGTTCTTTTTCTCCTAGTTTAGGATGTGTGTAACAAAAAAGATATTGGGGAAACCTGAGAAAAACATGACTTGTACTTTAGTTTATATATTAAAACCTAATATTTTGTGATATTGAAGGATAGAGGATTCTGAAATGAGGGAAGAAAACAAATGAACAATGAGACATTATTTGACACTGTGATTATTTGATCTGGCTTCTATTAACAAGTTGTGATTACAATCACTCTTGTCACCTCATTTTACCATTTTCCTGGGTGCTCTTGTTTAGGTGACAGTGACTTGTCCTCTTGGTTTGACAGTTACTTGTCCTCTTATCTCATCTGGTTTAATGAATTGGTGATCCATTCAGTTTCCTAATAAAGGTAAAGTTCCTGGCAATTTATTAAGACTTTTCAGTAAGTTAACGTCCCCTTGATTCTAAGATAAGAAAAATGCATATATTCATGTTAAGAGGAGACAGTAAAACAGTTAAATGTTAAAGACATAAGTTTAAGACTATGGTGTCTAAAACCACATAAATATAGTCTAAACATTATGACATCTAGTACTTAGAACTATGACAGAGGACAGTTACATAGTCTGGATGGAATTTAGTTACCTCATCTTTAAAACAGGGATAATAGTCATAATAGCTAGCACTACTACAACCCAGGTCTTACTGGACATAGGGGTCTCTTTTAAGTGCTTTATATAATATTAGCTTATTTAATTCTCACAACACTGAACTAGATATTTATTTTCATCTACCTAATAATTATAACAAAAACATTAAGATTGAGGTGACAATGTGTGTAATGTGTTGATTATGTGGTTGGCACTGAGCATGTGCTCAATAAATGCTAACTATTATTAGCTTATCTCCTTTTCCATGGTCCTCTATTGGCATTTAGTGTGACAGGTCCCTAGTAAATCTGGCCTGTTTAACTGATTTCTGAAGTAAAATTGGAAGAGTCATTGTAAGGAGTCACTGTAAAATTGGGCTCCAAGTGACAATAAATAAATAGGAGTTCACGATACTTTTGAGTGCAGTAGAGACAACAAAACTGTTAGTGAAATATTGAGAAACCTTATTTGTTTATTTATTCTTATTATTTTTAAATTTTTTTCTTTTAAACATGTGGGGTACAATTCTGGGTTAGGTATGCAAATGGTCATTGTACAGGTAAAGTTTGGGCCTCACTTTGGTCCCCACTTCACCTGGTTTGAGATGAGGTACACTTATTGATGAAATGTATCCCCCTTCCCTCCTCTGGCAGTTTCCCACTGCCAATCCCTTTCTTATAGCATTATAATAATTACTCAGGGTCTGCTTATGAGTGAGAACACATGGTATTCAGTTCTTTGTTTCTGTGATAGATCACTGAGTATTATAGACTCTAAGTTCATCCAAAGGTGTATTAATATCATGATAAATATTATGATAATGAACATATTGTTCAGAATGCTTAACAATGAAATACCACTTTGCAAAAATGTGCATTGAGTATAGAAAAAAGATGGTAAGCATATTCTATTCCCCTTAACATTATATAGAAAATTCTAATGTTACTGTTGATTTTCGTTAGTTGTTCTGCATTAAGTGAGCAGTCCCAGCCTTCATTTTCCTTCGTTTTTCGATCTGCTTTGACTGTGTTTCTTTTTTTCTTGTGGAACATCATTAGAAAAATAGAAAAATAAATGATTTTTGTGTGTGTGAATATAAAAATAGTAAGCATTTCTAAACATATTGCCATCGCATCCTTCATTTCTGAATGAAAAGGATGAAACATTATTCTTTTGTTATTCTTTAATGACACATATTTCATTTTTATGTGATATTTAGTTGTTCTTAGTGATTTTTATAAATGCTTATTTGGAGATTTTCTATTTTTTATTTAGGTTAAATCATAATTTTAAATAACAAATTATAATTGATTTGCTATTTAGAAATACTTGAATTCCAACTCTCTTTTCTTATCATGTGAAGGGAATATGTTGTTTTGAGCACTGGTAATTTGTCATTTCCTTCATAATAATTTGTGCAAATGATAATTATACATAAATTAATAAACTGCTAGTGGGAATCTAATGATGCTTCTTGCGGCTTTTGATTTATTTCTAAATCATTTGCAGAATTTTGAAATGTACCAGGACTACATTTTAAATGTAACCTATCACTTTCTCATCCCCCCAAAATATGTTCTATAAAATAAAATAGCTTTTAAAAAATCAAGCAAGTACAGGATTAAATCGCAATATGTTAAATTGCAATATTATATGAAAAGTGATATTATAGACTATTAAATAGTATCCATGTTTATCAGCTTTAAAAAAACTTTTTATATTACAAATAATGAAATTATTTAAATAACCTATCACCACTTTTGTCATTTGACTTGTTTTTCTAGTATTGCCTAAAAGTAATGTTGAGTTCTCAGTTTGCCCTTCCTTAGTGTTCCTGTTGTATTCCATCTTGAAGTTTTGTGTTTTAATAACTTTGTAAAGAATTTTTACAAGAAAAACACTTAGAATCAAGGAATAACCCCTGCTGATTCTGGGGACTATGCATGAGGTTAACAATCTTCAAGGTTATATTATTAAGTCATAGACAATTGATTCATTTTCTTGTTTTCTTCTTCTATCTGCTAAAATATTACACTACCTCTAATTATGATATAGTGCAATAATTAACTAATAATTAACTCTGTAATCTCACTTTCTGAATAGTTTTCATTTTATTTAACACCAAGTACTTTTAACATTAGTAACTCATAAAAAGTGTTCTCCATCATTATAAATATAAAACCAAGGGATAGAAATATTTGGCAATATGATTGACTTTACAATGTATTTTTGGCTAGCACTAAATCAAACTAATATACTGTTTTCTGGCATTGAGTAGGACTGATGCAAAGTGTGTGTGTGTGTGTGTGTGTGTGTGTGTGTGTGTGTGTGTGTATGTGTGTGTGCGTGTGTTTCTCTCCAAAGGATTCTACCAAAAGTTGAGTTTTTATTTTTATGAGTTTTCTGGCTGTTTTTAAGTACAGACCTCCAAGATTTGGGACTTGGGTACTGCTAAAGCTAAATACAGAATACCGAATTTATGTGTATGAGGATTCAGATTTATTCTTGACTTTCAGTTTCTTTATTAACTATGGTTTATTTTTATGTTGGATCTAATTAATTTTTGTCAACTAAACTTCTTATTTTACTTTTCTATTCAAAACTTTATGTTCAATTTAACTTTCTTGTCAGGTTTTACTAAGTAGTTTTTAGCCAACCTCAAAGCCTATGGACACCCTTGGACATCATATATGCCCTTCCCCACTAAAGTACTCTTAAACTTCTACATGTTGTAATAATGTTTTTAACTAATGAGGAATTATTTTCTGCATAATAGTTTTTTAAATCACATATGTATTTATTATTTGCCAGGAAAAATTTTTATTTTGTGATTTTAATTATGTTGTATTTTATGCATCTGTCATTTTATCATAATCACTAAGTATCCATGCACTTTTATTTGGCTAAAGGGCTATTTCTCACAGTAATTGGATATATAAAATTGTGGGCCCATCAAATGTTGCCATATTTTAATACACAAATGACTACACTTCATTGGTGCATGAAATGATTCCTGCTTAAGCAGTCAGTATACATAATCAATTAATAAATCTGGCCAGTGATTTGGGGCATTATGTGGATGAAATATCAGGTATTCTCAAAATGTCATTAAGAGACTTATACTGAGCTGGGCACAGTGGTTCAAGCCTGTAATCCCAGCACTTTGGGAGACCGACAGAAGGGGATTGCCTGAGTCCACGGGTTTGAGAACAGCCTGGGCAACTTGGTGAGACCTCATATCTACAATACATAAAAAAAAGAAATTAGCCAGGTGTGTTAGTGCACGCCTGTAGTTCTGACTACTTGGAAGGCTGAGGCAGAAGGTTGCCAGAGCCCAGAAGGTTGTGCTGGGGTGGCTGTGAGCTGCTACTACACCCTATAGCCTGGGAGTCAGAATGAGATTACAACTCCAAAAAAAAAAAAAAAAAGACTTATGCTTATTTATGGGTTCATGCTCATGGCATCCAATCCCTGAGTGCCTTTGGAGTTCTAAAACCCTGGACGTCTACTAGGCAAACATCTCTTTTTCTTTGTGTCAGTAATTCTGCTTGCTTTCTATCAATTCTCTGCCTTACTAAAGTTCTATACTATTAAGAAGATGACTTTCTGATTCCTGTTTCTGAGGATTATTTTCTCATTCAAGAAAGGATAACATCTACAAAATAGAACCACCTATTTCCATAGTGCCAAGCTATTCTATCAAGAAATCATCTCATTTACCATAAACAAGTATAAAGATCATCTTCCTGTATGAACAATGCTATAAATGTGTGAATTGGTGTGTTATTGCATATTGTCCTTTTGTTGAATTTTTAGTTTTTCGTAAATGTGTTCCTATTGTGTTACTCATGGCTGTATTTTATGAGAAAATGTGGGACTCATTTGTTTATTTACCATTGTGCAGGAGTTCAAGGACAGTGAGAGTCTTTAGTATCTAGAGTTCTGATTTGATGATATACTTGGCTGACTGCCATCAAGCTAGTCATTCAGAGGACTTAAGAATTCTGATCTCATGCATCATGTACTTTGTCTCAGGGATAAAATTCACAGTACACCCCAACTGGAAACTTTTTCTGTTACTTTCCCAATCCTTATTCACACCTTATATTTATTAAAAAGTGCATTAGTTCTTGTGTTTTAGCTGACACCCATGCCTGAGTCTCCCTCTGTAAGACTAAATGTGCCATTTAGAATGGCACAATAACAGTGACAACAACAAAAGAGAGAGTAAGAGAGAAAAAGAGAAGGAACTTGTATCACCAAATTGATACTGTGCTGTGGTTGGTCTGTTTCTGCTTCTTTCAAGCACAGCACCCCTGTGGCATGTTGTGCCTCTGACTGCTTGACTGACCTTGCCTTTTAGAGCTGTTGAACCTGAATAGGGCAAAGTTTTTCTTTTCCCTTCCAGTAGGTCTCAGGAGTGAGATCTAGTCGCTGGCTTTTATTCTCTGACCCTTAACTGTGTTTCTCCTTGAAATGGAACTAATCAAGGAATTGTCCCATTTATTGATGGTCATGAAGCATTCAGTGTCAGTACCTTCATTTTTACCTGTTCCTGCAGTTTAATAAATCCTTTCTTCTCCCAAAACTATAGGTGCATATCAATATCTACCTGCCTTTTGTACATTATAAGATCCAAGAAGGCAGCCCCCAAAGATTCTTTTTTGCTATACCTAGCAAAATGCACTACACAATTAAGTCCTTACTACATGCATTTAATTAGATTGCACATGCACAGATATGTTCCCCCAGGCTTTCCAGATAGTAGAGACTACTTTGCAAAATGATACAGACCAAAAAGGATTTAGGTCAGTCAAATTTGTGTCTGACTTTTCCAGTAGGATAGTTGAAACTGCCTTTCCACTGGGTTGAAAGAATACCTACATGTGATTTTTTTTTCTTCTTCAAAATTCCATTGTTAGCTAGTTAGCAATTGCGCACTTTATGTAATTCTTGTCAAGCCCATTGGGTACTGGAAATCACAATGTCTTTATGATTTTCACAAGAGTAGCTCAAGAGTTCTGCCACTTCTGTGATTTATAAGAATGTACCTGGAATGCTTTGGCTTGCAGGAGACCTAAATCACTTTAACATCAAAAAGGATCTAAAGAGGTGATCTTGTCATCCCACCAGCTCTCAGTCAAGGTTGTGCTTAATCTAAACATGTGACTGATATGTTTATCTAAAATAAAGCCGCCTCTCATGTAGTTTATTATATACTCCAGACTGTCAATAGAAGTTTCTCAATATAATTTTGAGCAACTAACTCCTGGGTGTTAAAAACCTTCAAAGTTCTATAGGTTAAATTTCTAGCTCTTTAGCATATCATTCAAGGCTCTTTATAGAGATCTTTCGCGAATTGCCTTTTTAGCCTCATATCTCATCATTTACTCCTTCCTAATCTATTTTCAGGATTTACTGATTTGCTTCTCTGTTATCTGAACATGTCATAGATGTCCATAACTCTGTTTCTTTGCTCACACCGCTTTTCAACCTTTAATCACCTATCTCCACATTTCAAGGATCAACTCAAATGAGCAAATCCTTTTTGCAAGATTGCTATGAATACCCAAGGCAGAATTATTCTGTTTTTCTCTGTTCCATAGAATTTGTTCATTTTGCTGTTGTTAACTTATAACATGTTATCATAGTTGTATTCTCACGTATCTCTCATTTTGGATTATAAGCTTTTTCACAATGGAGGCATCATATTTCTTATTGTTCCCCTGAAACATAACTAAAGTTCATAATAAAGCTAATCATTCAAGAAATGTCTTAAAATGTTGTTACATTGGTTTAGTAGAATAAAGGGCCATGGGTTTAGTGATGTTCTACTGAATGAATCTTTGTGACACCCCCTGTGTATTTTTTTGGAATATATTAGGGATATAAAAATATTAACATAGTCTCTTGCAAAGACAATCAATGCAGATTTATCACAATCATGGTTCCAAAAGGATGCTATAAAAAATTTACTTCCATCCCTTATTCATACCACACATCTAATTGAAACTTGTGATTTGAAAGGCCCTAGTTCTCAATTTGGGTTAAAAATGTTCAAAAAATCTTTACTTAAAAAAAAACTTTAGTTTCTGGAAGTTTATTTTTAAGGTTTAGTATTATCTTTTCTCTTACTGTTAAAGCTATTTTATTACTTCTGATTTTGATAATAATCTTTCATATTACTAAATATAATTATACTATGAAGCATTTCCGTTTATAAAATATAATTTTAGCTATTTGAGTCATTTTTAATGTATTCTAATTTGTCAAATGTTAATTCTTTCTATTTCTGTCCTCTGACTTCATTTTAAATATGATTTGACGGCCAGGCTCGGTGGTTCAGCCTGTAATCCTGCACTTTGGGAAGCCGAGGTGAGTGGATTGCCTGAATCCGCGGATTCGATACCCACCTGGGCAACTTGGCGAGACCTCATCTCTACATTAAATCAAAAATTAGCCGGGTGTGGTAGCACACGCCTGTAGTTCCAGCTACTTGGAAGGCGGAGGCGGAAGGATCACAGGAGCCCAGCAGGTCGAGGCTGCGGTGGTCGGGAGCGTGCCACGGCACTCCAATCTGGGTGACAGAATGAGACTCCAACTAGGAAAAAAAAAAAGAAAAAAAAATATGATTTGACATGTGAACCCTAATATTTAATGATATACACTAGCCACATACTCATTAAATTCATGACAGAAAACATTTTCTTTATTTTTACCTGCAAATTCTTAGGCAGTGTATTCAGTGTATACCCAGAGTGGTCTAAAGAAATTTGTGAATGATTGTAAATGGGGAATATATAAACAAATTAATTTCTGTCTCCTGGGCTCAATTTATTCTTCCCCAAATCATTTACAACCCCTCAAAACTGCCTATATTCCCCATGCCCCATCTCCCTCCCTCCTATAAAGAGAGTACGCAGGCTTCACCCATCTGCCCTTTCCTTGTATTGCGTATCTGGTGTACTTTCTTGTCCATATGCATGTTAATAATTTCATATGCATTTTTCTCCTGTTAATCTGTCTATTGTCGTTTTATTTTAGTAAGATGAGTCCATTACCAAACCTTCTGAGGAAAGTTTAAACTTTCCTGCAAAATATACCAATCCTACATATTTCTGTCGTTCACATTTTCATCATTATCCTCCCTCCACCAGTCTACTTTTCCTTCCAATACTATTTTAGTTCCTTATCTTTATTTGTTAAAGAAAATGGGAGGCCAGTCAAATGTTTTTCACTCCCAAAATGATTTAACCAAACAGAAAGACCAATAGCAGCAATGAATACTTTTTTTTAACATTTCAAAATGTATTCTCTAACAAAAATGTTCACTTAAGCATTCTCTGTTTAACAGGTTATTTATTACCTGATCTGTGCAGTTCATTACATTAATCACTTTTATTCCATTGTAAGTCCTTTTGTTTTCCTTGTGTAGCACCTTCACTAAATAAGCATCTTGAATGCTCTATAGTTACAAAAAAAAGAAAGAAATTTGTGCTTTATTTTTCCCTCATAAAATAATGAAATCTTGATGTTGGTAGTTCAAGCATGCTTAGATGGCTCTAAAATGTTACCAGGGATCTTAGATTTTTATAGTCATCCTAGGATTCATGTACCCAAAATAGCTGCCAGTGTTCTAATCATTATTTCTACATTCTGAACAGACAGTGGCCAAAGAACATAAGCGTGCACATAGCTAAGGAAGGAGAGATTAGTTGTTGGTGAGGCCACTGACAGATCTAACCACATACATTAAAAAAAAATGTGTTATTAACTTTTTGAAAATTGATTCTTATTACTTATTTATGCTCCAATTTTGTTTATACTAGTTTCCAACTCTTTTAATAAAGGAGTTCTACCTGATTTATAGCTGTGTACTTGGCTCTTACCTATGCACTTTATTGTCATGTTCCCTCTGAGTTTTTAAGCTAGTATTTTTTTGTCTTTGGATTATAACACGAAACATATTTTTTTTGTAGAAGCCTTGGAAAATTAGAAACAAGTATGACAAAAAATAGAAATTTTAACATAATAAATGTTAACATATTACTGTATAGTTTTCCAGTCTTTCTGAATGTATAGACATATACACATATCTTTAAATATATGTAAATTATGTAATTTTCTGCACAATTGCTACTTCAATTTTTGTATTATTTTAGTATTTATATTGTTTTGAATTATTTTGAAATTTTATATTTATGGTTTCTTAATATAAATAAATATCATTTGAGACATGATTTTTTTTATGACTGCATGACATTGTTGTATATGGACAAACCACTATTTACTTTGTTGATCCCTAATCGTTAGATAATATAATTACTTTTATTGACTTAAAATTATAACATTATAAATGACACTGATGAAGCTCTTTGAACATGAATTTTTGCCTAGATTTCTAATTAGCTCTAGAATAGCTTAATGGATGTGAAATGGGTCAAAAGATAAGAATATGCAAAGGAAAAGGCAAAATTTCTTCAGAGGCTAAGAAATAATGAGGTGAAAGGTGTACCATGCCTTAGTGTGTGCTTACTGGGAATGCAGTAGAGTGAATAAAACAGCAATGTTCCAATTTTCATTTTAGGAGATGGAAGAACCAACTCTTTCTCCTACCTCTTTAGGTAGAGAGAGGCCAGTGATGAAGGATAAATCATTCAACACTCTTCACACAGAGAGACTGGTGAATGTTTGAGATAATTACTTGACACGTTCCTTAAATATTTAGTGAAAAAAATGAAATAGAGCAAAGGGAATAAAGATTTGACTGATAACCCATTTGAGTTAAGATCTCACTCCAACTGGATGAATAAAGAAAAGGAATGGATAATACAGTGTTCAGTTAGGGAGTGTAACAATATGGCACCTAACCATGTCATATAGACTGGATACAGAATTAAACACTGATGTAAAATGGCTGATAGACTTTAGGGGAATTGCATTTAAATACTGAATGTCTGCAAATCAGAAAGTCCCAATCTGTCAGATGATTGAAATTATCATAGGATATTATCAAGTCATGTTGCAATAGAAATTGTATAAGGGAGTTAGATTATGGGTCTTGAAGGTCAAATTAAGAGAGAGACATGTTAGAAGTTATAGATTAATCAGGTTACTTTGATATCTAGGAAAATAAAGGAATAAGAAAAGAGATAATTAATTTTTACCTCAAAAACCTGAAAAAATGCAGTAGCAACCAACATGACTTTGAGAAGTAAATCACTCAGAGTTAATTTCATTTTATTACCTGACACAATGATAGCACTTAAATAGGATAAGCAAAAGAAATCATATATCTTTACTTCAGTAAGATTTAGTTTTTGTTTAACATGAGAGAAAATTAAATATTTACATCAGCCAGTGAAGAAAATATAATCTTGTATAAAAGGAGACATAAGGCTTATTACTTACCATTGGATCAGTGACCTGCTAGGGTAAACCAAGTTAGACTCTAAAAGTGTTTATTGGGTGCTTATACAGAATTATGTTTGTATTATTACTCTTCGGAATTTAAGGATATAAAATATGGAATCTGCAGACTAGGAAAGTTTCTAAATCTGTGGGATTTATAGGAATCCAAATTGCATATGGAAAGAAAAAAAGGTGGGCTGAATAAATTAAAGATTGATGAGACCCATTGGTTAAAATTGTCCTTTTTAAAGAATGATAATATCTGTTGTTGGCCATGCATTCTGAAACATTGTTGCTATAAATTAGAAATGAGACCTGGTATAGATACCTTTATTATTCAGGGGGATCTGTAGTATTTCCTGCCTTTAGTTGTATCTGTTGTCATATAATAACCATTTTCTTTTTCACATGTTCTGAGTTACAAGATGATAATACTTAATATATCTTTATCTATTTGTGGTTATTTTTCTTCCTTAGGTTCTATGTAGCTGTTTTGTTTTCATGCCTTTATCTATATAAACTATTTTTTATTTAAATGCTAACTTTTGGTGTAGTCTTTTAAAAGACTTTTTAAAAGGTAACTGAACTCAACATGTCTAATACCAATAATGCATATGCTCAAATAGAGGCATAGTAGTATGAAGGACTAGGGCCAAATTGGGACAGAAACAGGTAACTGACGTTATGTTATGACTGCCACTGACTGCAGTGTAAAATATATCCTGATTTTGGAGATATTCAAATAAGAAAGTTGTGTGTATCAGTATTAATAAAATATGGTCTAACAAGTTTTAACAGTCTTATGCTATTTGACCCAGAAATTTTACTTCTGGGTATTTTATCCTAAGGAAACAATCAAATCATGCTATGGCAGAATAAATATGCACAAAAATCTTTGCAGTATTTTGTTTTTGTAACAAATATTTGATGATGGTGTATATTTACAAAAATAATAAATGATGACATATCTTAACAATGAGATATTAATCAGTGATCTTGCAGTGTAATGATAGAAAATGGAATCTTGCAACACAAAGAAATTTACAAGTCAAAACAGAACCTAATTTTTAAAATAGTTCATATGATATAATTATTTAAATAATAGTCTGAAAGTAAGGACAGGATAGTTATACATGAAAATGTGTTGTTTCAGGAATAAAGAGTGATTTTATATTTATGTATTTTTTTATTCTTGAATTTAAAAAACATGGATCTCTTGACTTAGACAATTAATTATACAAGGAAAAACCTATTATATTGATAATATTTAAATATTATTTGTCAGTTAATTTTTTTATTTTTTATTTAATTGCTGACTACTGTCATTTTATTTTGTGAACATCATTATTTAACTTTATCTTGCTTAATTTTCTGACTATGATATGATATTTTTTGTATGGTTTGTTTAAAGAAACTAGTTTTCACATTTGTTTTCATTCTCCTGTGTTTTGCATATTTGGTATGTATATACACAATATAAACAAATGTGTATCTTACTTTAATTTAAATATATAAATATTTACTATATAAAGATAGAAATTGTGCATAAATATATAATATATAATATACAGGAGAATATTTTTTTTTGTTATTCCAGTTATGTAAAAACATGGGGTGATGATTCTAATTTATTTTTAATTCTTCATTTTTTTCTGATTTAGAAACACTTCATTAGTTTATGCTTGACTGTTAGTCTGTGATACCCAAATATCTAAAGTAAAACATTTATTTATCTATTTTTCATAATTTTAAATTTTGATATAGTTTCAAAATACAGAAAAGTTGCAAGAATTGTGCTTAAGAAGCTTAGATACCCTCTGTCCAGATTTATGACATGTTTACATTTTACCTTTTTTGCTTTATTATTTCTGTGTGGTGTTTTCTCTTTCTCTGTACAGAAACATACCCCCCACACACATTTTTTGCTGAATTATTTGAAAATAAATTACAGAGATCGTGCTTCTTTAATGTAAGAGTTTTACTGTGCATTTCTCAAAAATAAGGACGTTGTTACAATTATGAAAGTTAAGAAATATTATTTATATTGTGTAATACATAGTGTAGTACTATGATTGCAGGTGCATTTGCAGGTGCATTTGGTTGTTTTATTTTTTCAAATGTCTTTTTCCTGGAACATTTCCAGTGTCTTAAATTATTTTGACATCTGAAGAATTCAGGTCAGATATTTTGTATAGTATTATCAATTTGGCTTTACCCAATGTTTTCTAATGATTAATTTAGTTTATGCATATTTGGTAGGCATACAGCAAAAGTGATGTGTCCTTCTCAAGTGCTTCATACTTGGAGACACATCATGTGTATTTTTCCCATTATTAATGATGTTGTCTTTGATCAATTAGTTAAGGTGCTCTCTGCCAGTTTTCTCCACTGCTAGTTACTATTTTTCACATTGTAATTAATAAGTAATTTGAGGGAAGATACTTTCAGACTGTGGAGAAATTCTTTTTGTTATCAAACTTTCATCCACTAGTGTTGATCCACTGATGTTATCTTGACTGAATCAGTTACCTATAATGTTTTCTTAATGGTGGTTTTCTAACTCCATCAATCCATCTATATTTGGGGGGGCAATCTACCCAAATTAAGAATTCTCTCTCCTTCACTTTATGCTTTATTCATTTCTTTATTTATATCATATTTTCCTTAATAAATTTTAATTCTTTACGATAATTATTCATTTTAGTTTCCCAATTGTCCCAAATTTGATTGGTGAGTCTCTTGAAACTGAGACCTGTGTCCTTTTGACATGCTGTCATCATTTGAAAATGCCTCACTGGCTTCTCTCCCAGAAAAATAAAATGCAATTGCCTCAAATTCTGTGTCCATGTTCTAATATGTCAGTATAGTTTTTAGAATTTTCATAGTTTGAGTGGACTTTTTGTGAGTGATTTTTGTGTCACTCTTAGGACTTTTGCTTTCCTTTACTCTTTCTCACAGTTTTTCTGACCCCTCTAGTGTTCTGTGATATATATATACACACACACACACACGCACACACACACACACACACACACACACAGAGAGAGAGAGAGAGAGAGAGAGAGAGAGAGAGAGAGAGAGAGAGAGCGCTTGGAAGATAGCTCTGTTAGAAATTGGTGTTTAATTTTCTGTTTACAAATAATTTGACATTTTTATTATTCTTCAACATCCAGTTTGCTGAAGGCCTAGGATATGTGTCTTATTTGTTTTTGTTAGCTGTATATATTTTGAAGGATATGTGAAGAGTTTCAGATAATAGGTGGTTCCTATTTCTACCCAGAATTTCAGGTCCATTGTTTTAAGCTTCCTGAAAAATATCTTGATGTTTCAAGACATTTGCTATATGTCAGTGTTTAACCAAAATGTGTGAACTGCACAGCTTCACATTTTTGTGCCAGTATTTTCTTAACTCAGCTTATCCAATTGGACTGAATTTTTTCCTTTATCATTATTTTATTGCATGGTACAACTCTCAATCTAGGAAATATCTCTCTGAAAGACATGCTCATGGTAAATGTAAAATCAGTAGTTGAGATCATTCATTCACTTGATGTACTAATCAATTGTGTTTGTAACATTCTCCATTAGCTATAAAAATTATCAAGTATACATCTAAATAAATGGAAATTCAAACCTAAAAAAGTATAAAACACATATAGATTAAAACAAGATACCTTATTTTTTTCTTTTAATTTTTATTTTGAAATTGTGGGGTACAATTCAGTGTTAGGTATGCAAATGTTCATTGTGCAGTTTCCCTTAGTGATGATCAATGGCATTTGATTATAAAATTCCAGCAAAATGTACTAATAAGTGTGTTTTCAACTGATGAAATAAGCTTTTTAAGCATAAACAAGGGAAAATCCTTTCTTCAGTTTCACACAGCAAAGAAATCTGCTGGAAGTTATTGGAAAGGAAGACTTGGATTAGGTGCAAAACATGCAAGTATTTACAACTGGTAGGGTATAAGGCAGTGTGTGAAAGTGGGAACTAGGTATGTGCAGAAAGAATGTGACATCTCAGCTGGATTTGGTGGCTCAGCCTGTAATCCCGCGCCTTTGGGAGGCTGAGGTGAGTGGATTGCCTGAGCCCGCGGGTTGGAGACCCACCTGGGCAGCGAGACCTCATCTCTACAATAAATCAAAATATCAGCCGGGCATGGTAGCTCATGCCTGTAATTCTGGCTACTCGGAAGGCTGAGGCGGAAGGATCGCCGGAGCCCAGCAGGCGAGGTTGCGGTGGCCGGGAGCGGCCACTCCACTCCAGTCTGGATGACAGAGTAAGACTCCAACTCAATTAAAAAAAAAAAAAAAGAATGTGACATCTAAGAGGGACAACCATTTTTCTGTTCCATGTGGGAGCTGTGAGCTCAGCCTTACAAAATCTTCACTATTTCTAAAAGCTAGAAATGAAGATTTTTTAAATGAGAAATCTGTGTTTAAATATTGTTTATATTTTTAAAACCATGGTGTAGGACAAACAAAACGTCACTAAGCCAGATTTAGTTTTTATGACCCAGTTTACAAACGAAGCTCTAGATGCAACATAGAGACTAGCAGGTGTTGCAGATGAAACCAGAGTTAGAAAAGTTGGTTTTGAGCCCAGGCTCACCTTCTATTAGCTGTGACAAATGGGACAAGTCATGTGATTAATGTTAACCTCAGCTCTCTTGTCTATGAGGAAGAGTATGCTAATATAGGAAGAAATATACATATCTGCTCATTGTGATAACCTTAAAGTTCTATTGAAATTATATATGAATATGCATTTGTATCTTATTAAGTTCTAGGTTTTAAACTTAGAAAATACATATTTTCTTGGGCATTTCTTGGGTTTTTTTTTTTGCCATTTAACTATACATTCACTAACTATATCTAGTTTACCTTTATTTGAGAGTTTCTGTGTTGAATATTATTAAAATCATCAATTTATGGGCCAGGTAGAGGCCATTGCTAACCTGGTGCCCTTCATATACTAGAGGAAGACAAATTAGACTTTCTACTCAGAATGCTTGCTCTGAATGTTGAACTGTTGATTTGGTTACAGCTGGTTTTTGTGAACACAAAAGCACAACTTCTCCATTATTAAAATAATATTTTTGCTATACAGACCCAAATCTCTCTGGGCAGAAAGTCTGTTGGTTACTGGAACTAATATTCTTTAAAGATGCATGATACTTAGGGGGATTTTTATTTGTATTGTCCATAGTGTATCCGATCTGTCTGAAGCAACACACTGTATTTTAAGGGGTTATACATAAATCTTAATTAAATTGTATTTTATTTTGTTTCTTTTGTAAAACTGTATACTCAGTAGCATAAAATCCATTTAAGTTGAAATATTTCGGGATTTAAAAATCAATGTGCTCTTTCTTCTAACATCCTCCTGTAAAACAAACAAATTAATTAATAAAGCTTTATTAAATCACTTTCTCCTTATAACCACATTGACCTTCTGGAACACAGAGAATGAATCTTTTTGAATATTTTTGTAAGGTGTGCAAGCCACATGCCTGCATTTCTTTCAGTGCATGGTTTTCAATTAGAATTGAAATGAATTTGCAAAGTGAATTGGTGCAATTCTCTGGTTAAATCAAGCACACTCTCTTCTAAGTCACTGATCCTCATATATCAGACAAAAGTACATTTTAAAAACTTGAGTTATTTAAATAGTCACCTCAGATCTTCAACTAAATATACTTATAAACATGTGATATCTTTGAATTGCTCTTATGCTGTTCTGTCAATATTCTGTGGCACTGTTTTTCTTGTATGTAATTCTGAAGGCAGCGTGCAGGCTTTTCTTACCTCTTACTTAAAAATGCACTCCTTGACTGATGTTTGGAATATCTGATTATAGTTTGGAATATTTATGTTTATTAGCCCATTATACTTTGCTTGATGTATAATCTACATTTTCCAAAACTTATTGTAGTATGTTAAAGTATATAGTGTTTAAGTGTGACTTGGTCTGGATTAGTTTTCCTATGACCTTGGTAAAATGCTTACTCTTTTGGATTTTTTTTCTTCCACAGATGCATTTTGTAGGAGCATTTTGAGGATGAATGTTTGCACATCATTTTGAAATTGCCAAGTGCCACATACAGTAAGTAATATTATTATTTTTCCACTCAATTGCAGTCATGCTGAATGAATTTGGCAGATAGTCATAAAAGAACATGTTTCTATTTACAGTTCTTGATATTGGTGAATATTGAGGAAAAATGTATACAAAAGATAAAAAATGATGAGCTATTTGCTAGTGTGAATTATGTTGTATAATTTCAAGACTTCTAAAGACTAATTTCACTATTGTTCTGTGTTACCCACACATAACATTTCTCATTTATTCTTTAACTGAGATATTTTTTCTCTTAGTCATAAACAAAAAAAGTGAAGGAAAGATTAGTGATATAAACCAGTGTTCATATGAAAATTTTAAAAAGGAGAATTGAATTAATATGTATTAAGATTTGTTGCATGCCAGACAATTTATATAAGCATTGCCTTTAATCCTCTCCCAAATATTTTAAGATCATTATTTGTGTTACTAGTTTATAAGTGATACAACTGAGATGCAAAAAATTTTTATAGCTTGCTTACTATCTTTTATAAATGACAAATTTTGACTTTGAACATAAGACTTTTCACAAAATGTTGCCTCTACCAATAACTTAGAATAAGTTAAATAACTTCAACTTAAGAGACTAAATGTCTAAGAGTTCAGACATGTTCTGATTATTAATTTTTTTACTTTGGTTCTGCTTAAGCATTATGTTGACAATGTTGCAGATTATTTTTGAATTGCCTATCATGTCATTGCTTCCATTTTTGAATGATGCTTTCAAATTCTTGAATTGGATTTCTTTGAAGTAGAAGGAGATAAGTGAAAATGTGGATTCCTGAAATGAATTATATGAATAATCTAAATTAATCTTCGAGAAAACATTTGGAATTAGAGCTTCAGCATTCCCCAAAAATCTAATTTATTTAAAAAATCACACACACATTTAAATATTGTTATATTAAAGTTGGAAGAACCATATACTCATAGAGTCCTACCCTTCACATGCTCAACTGCTTGTTTGATGAAGTAAAATAATCTGGAGGAAAACTCTAAAATATGATTTCCAAAAAATATAGATGAAATGATGGCAGCATTGATATTTGTACATTGTCTCCCAATGTAACTACTTCAGTAAAAAGCGGTTGAACAATCCTGACTATGGATTCAGAACACCTGCTTTATAGCTTGGCTCTCACTTACTAACTATGTGACTTTGAATAAATTATTTAATGTCTCTTTAAAAGGATTATAAGATTATGAACTACCTTATTAGTGGTGAGTGAGTGAGTTAATACATATAAAGTATAGCACAGTTCCAGATACATGGTAAATGCTCAATATATGTTAGTGGTTATTAAATTGGAATTGATCTACTTGGATATTTTATTTAAAATGTCTGTTAATCAAACATAATAACTTGATAATCATGCCATATAAAGTGCACATTAAATGTACTCTGTGAATACTGTTGATTCATGCTCAAAAAGAAACTAAACTTCAGCTGCCTTTGTAGAAAAAGAACAAAATAGTTTTAAGTAGGTGACTTTGCTTTGCATTTTAGTGAAGAAAGTTTAGTCAGTCAGTTTGTATATATAATGGATATAAAATCAGCATACAAATATAATTTATTGGTTGTTAACTACAGATCTAGGCTGAAATTGTGAGCTTTTGGAGAGAAGACAGGGAAATTGTGAAGTGCTAACGTAGACTGAAATACTGACCTTGAAGGAGACGGGGCAAACTTATAACACAAAATAAGAACAATAGTTAAATGGTTGTCAAATTACTTGAAGGAACAATCTTATCAAATGTTTTATTAAGTAATTCATGGAAATTGAAGGGCTGTGGGCAAGACAGTATTTATTAAGTATTGACTCTATCTCATGCACTTTATATCCAACAGCTCAGCTAATCTCAGTAATACTATCATGAGGTAGATACGTTGGCATCCTCATTTTTCATATTAGGAAAATGTACCACAGAAAATTTAAATACATTATTCATGGGAATGAAGCTTGAGGCCCATCAAATTCTAAAGCTTCTTTATCCTCTTAACCTGGATGTTAAGTGCTGAGATTGTGTGACTGATGTAACTTTCTTTTATTTGCATAAAAACACTATTCCCAAACCTCAGATCATACATAAAAAGGCTTTAGTAAATGAGCATTTTACGATTGAATTTCTACTAAAATAAATGACAATTTGCTTATATCAAATGTCAATAAGATCACTCAGCAACCCAAAATTATTTGCTTGGAAAAAAATGCTGCTTATTAGAGAAAACTTAAAAAAAAATTAGCTCCTTTCCTAATGGAGAGACTAGATTTTATGTTTCTGCTATACTTTTAAGAATTAGACTTCATTCTCTACAATAAATAAAAAAATCAGTCGGGCGTGGTAGTGCACGCCTGTAATTCCAGCTACTCGGAAGGCTGAGGCGGAAGGATCGCCGGAACCCAGCAGACGGAGGCTGCGGTGGCCAGAAGCGGCCACTGCACTCCAGTCTGGGTGACAGAGTGAGACTCCAACTCAAAAAAAAAAAAAAAGAAGAAGAAGAATTTGAAGTGGCTGACCACTTTTTCTTGCCATTCTTTAGCTACTTTATGCAGTTCAGGAAACTTTGGAATGAAGAGTTGACTTAGGACTCGCCTTCCTGTTTATTGTCTCTAGGCTTAAAGTGTTCCTAGTGCCTTATTTTGCATTCCTAGTGCCATGCTTTGTGTTCCTAGCACCATGCTTTACATACTGGCCATACTGATGCTTTCCCTTTTGAACTCTTGGGTGATTATCTTCTACCATAGCCATCTGTGATTCCCAGTCCGTGTACACTTCACTTCTTGTAACTCGCCACTGCAACATTTTATCGTGGGGGGATATTTTCAGAATAACTAGTATTTAAAAGATTATTGCTCTAAAAATGTCTGTCATGGTACCATGCTGCTTTTAGTTTTGAGAATAAAGAGCTTTTGGAATGCTTCTACTCTCTTTTTATTTTATTTTAAAATTGTAGGGTACAATTCAGAGTTAAGTATACAAATAGTCATTGTGCAAGTACCCTTGTTGATGAGGTGTGGCTTCTACTCTCAATTTCTATATTTGAAAAACATATTATTTATTAAAAGAAGAGAATATGGTAAGTTACATCATAAAAGTGGTATAGAATAAGCAAATTTTAAAAAGCCATTTCAAATAATTTGAGAAATAATAAAAGGTAAAGATGTGTGCAAAAAGAGAATATCAATGGAGATCTGAGGAAGGAGATATAGATCTGAACTGCATTGGTCCAAGATTATCGTGGAGATTGCGTTTGGGCTACGTCTTGATGCAGGTGGAAATATTAACAGAGTAGTCAAGGAAATGATATACTAAACTTGAGACGTGAAGAAGCATACTTCACACTTGATGAATGGTAAATTAATTAGTTTGTCACCATAATAAGTTTCTTATACTTGACTAAAAGTAGATTACAGTGAAAAATAAGACTGGTAACCCTTCTAGAAATCTGAATTTAATTGGTAGGCAATTAGAAAAAAGAATATTTTGTGCGGACTAATCCTGTGAATAATGTTTTTTTACATAATAATCTGTCAATGTCTTCAGAACATTTTGCAGTTGGAAGACTTGTAATGAAAAGATCAATTTTTAGGCAATTGTAGCAGGATAAGAATGAAGGGACAAAGGCAAGACTTAATGTCATAGCAGTGGGAATGGAGAGGAAGAGGTGGGAACATGTGAGATTTATTTGGAAGGAAATAGGTTGAGGGAGTAATGATAACAAACACTGCAGGATTTACTAAGTACCAGGCTTGTTTTAAATGTTAATGACTAATGACATTTCCATTTTTTACAAGAGGAAGCTGACACAGATATCAGTTAAGCAAATTGTCCCAGAACGACTAAGCAAAACATAGCAGGGCTGATATTTGGGCCCATCGAGTCAAGCTCCAGAGTCACTGCATTTGACCACTGTGCCATCATTCCCCTAAATAACTGAGAGTTTTGATTGACAGAACTGGAAAATAATGTTGCCAATAATCAGAAAACAGATTTTTTTCCCCTGGAGTTTACTCCTTCTTTAGATGGGTCTTTGGAGAGGGAGAAAAATCATCTGGCTTGTAGAGAGAAATATCTCTCATGGTTAGTGATTAATCTTTTATATACATTCATTTGTATGCTGGGCAACAGGAACAGTGTAATTTATGATATTACTCAATTATAAATTAGAATAGTAAGTATGACATCTTAATGTGATTTGTCTCCCTTTCTTAGCAAAGCTTAAAAATGAAACAAGGATAGAGTGATAAATTAAAGATTTACTATCTTGGGTCCATGAAAGATCAGTAATTTAGACTTAGTTTACCTATCATACAAAACAATAATTTTGACAAGAGAAAAGAAGTCACCTCAGCATACGAGTATCTCTCTTTTTCTATATTGAAGAAGTAGCATAGTGTACTGAGTAAGACCATGAGCTCTAGGACCCTTCTGTTGCATTTGTTCAGATCTCAAATGAGATCACTCTGGCTGTGTGACCTTGTGTCAATTATTTAAAGCTATCTGTGCCTCAGTCTCTTTGCCTTTGAAATGTGATAGTAATAGTACTATATCTTCTGAATATTTTAAAGTTTAAATGAGATAAAGCACTTACAATGGCTCTTGGCATAGAGTAAATTCTCAATGTGTTATGTTCATTAAAGTTTATCTCATAAGTAATTTCAACTTATGAATTTTAATTCCAGAATTATTGCCATTTTAAACTTTTTTGTGAAATTTTTTTGCATTCAGAGCATAAAACACTGATTTTTCCAAGTAGACTCATGCAGCCATCACACAGATGAAAAAAATAGAACATTTCCTCATCTCTCAGCCACTATTTCCTTTCCATCCCCAATGGATGACATTATCCTGATATTTATATTAATTGCTTCCTTGCATTTCATTACAATTTCAACATTTCGTCATATATTGCTACATACAAAATTTTAATTTAGCTTTACTGTAAAATTATGAATGTAATAGTTATATTACATACATTCTTTCATATATGGTCTATTTTCCTGAATTTATGTTTGTAAATTTCATTAATGTTTTTGTGTGGTTTGTTAATTTTCATTCTATATAGTAATCCATTATATAAAAATATTACAGAGTATTTACTCCTTGTATTGTTGATGGACGTTTGTGCTATTTCAAGTTCTGGGCCATTATGAATAATGTTGCCATGAACATTCTTTTAAATGTTTCTTGCTGCATATGTATATGCATTTCTGTTGAATATATACTTAGCAAGGGAATTGAATGCAAATCTTCAATTTTAGTAGGTAGTTTCAAACAGTTTTCCAAAGTAGTTATACCAATTATGATTCAGCCAGTAGTGTGTAAGAGTTCCTATTGTTTTATCTTTACTAAATCTTACAGTAATCAGTTCTTTTATTTTAGTCATTCTGATAAGAGTTTGGTTTGCATTTTCCTGTTGAATACTGTGGTTATATCATATGGCTTTGTTGCCCCATGGATATTATTGTCTGTAAATTGCCTGTTTGTATGTCCTGCCTATTTTTCTATTGCATTGATATTTAAATTGTTAGTATTGAGAAGTTAGTTATATTTGGATTGAGTTAAATATGCTGCAAGTATTTTCATTTAAATATGCTGAGACTATCTTCTTGCATTCTGCTATTTGCTTTTTCAGATTCTTAATTGCTTTTTTTGATGTTCCTAATTTTAATTTTAGTTATTCTTTTGCTTCTTTATGTTTAGATCTTCCACTTGCAATTGATTTTTGTGAATGTTTTGAGGTAGAAGTCAGATCGTATTTTCTTGCAAAATCATACTGAAAATTCTCTCCTTTGCTTACTGCTCTTCGATACCATATTTACCATAAATAAAACTTCTGTAGATGTCTGGGTCTTTGGGGGGGTCAGCTATTCTATTTAATTGATTTATTAATCTCTTATGACTATTAATAACATGATTTTAACTATGATAACTTCTTAATTATTCTTGATATCTATTTTAAAAAGTCCTACCTTCCTTATTCAAGGCATGCTAACTTTGCTTTATTTTCATGTTAATTTTAGTATCTCCTTGTCAAAAAAATTGAGTTGGAATTATATTCAATCTATTGGTAAGTACATTTTTTAAAGAAATGGCATAATTACAATATTAACTCTTTAAATTTATCAATGTGGAATGTATTCCCTGAGGATAAGGGGGACTACTTTATATGCTTTGTTTGAAGACCCCCCCAGTAGATGCCTGAAATTTAAATAGTACCAAAACCTATATTTACTATGTTTCTTCTTATACATACACACCTGTGATGAAATTTAATTTATAAATTAGATACCACAAGAGATTAAAACAATAACTAATTATAAAATAGAATAGTTATACAATATAATGTAATAAAGGTTATATGAATGTGATCTCTTTCTCTTTCTCAAAATATCTTATTGCATTGCAATCACTCTTCTTGTGATGTGAGATGATACAATACCTATCATATGAGATGAAGTGAGATGAGTGACTGTGGCTGTAACTTTTGTGGTTTGAGGTGCAACAGCAAAACAAGCATGAATCTCTTTTTCCTTCTTTACAGTTTCATGGATAGAATAATTGCCCTTAACATAGATCCTATCAATCTGAGAATATGATTTTTTTCCTTTTCCTTTTCACTTAAATGAATCACTTTATGGCATTTCTTTGACATATCTGATTTGCCAGCATCACTGCTCTTGTGCTTTGGAGCGATTAGTAACTAAAATAAGAGTTACCTGAACCCAAACTCTATGATATGGCCACAGTCAATCTGATAACTGGAAAGGCTACTAAATGACTAAGCAATGGGTAGTATAGACAGTGTGGAAATGCTGAACAAATGGACGATTAAGGTCTGAGATGGGACAGAGCAAAACAGCTGGAGATTTCTACATGCCCCTTAGAATGACACACAATTGAAAACTTATGTTGTTTATTTCTGGAATTTCTTTTAAAATATTTTTAGATTGCAGTTGATCCTGGGTAACTGAAACCATGGAAAGTGAAACCATGGATAAGGGAGGACTACTGTATTTTTATTTTTTAAACTTTTCTCTGTGTCATTTTATGGTTTTCTGCATAGGTCTTGTATATTTTGGTTAATTTGTACCTAGACGTTTTATGCAGTTTTATATTAAGATATATTGTGTATTTTTATAAATTTTATTTTCTTATTGTTTTTTACATTAAATTGCATGTTTACATATCTTGCATAAGTAAATTTAATTAATTTTAATATGTTTCAGTAGACTCTTTTGAATTTTATACATAAAGAATGTTGTCTATGAACAAGGACATATTGTGCAGTACCTTTAAAACTTTATACTTTTATTTCATTTACCATATCTTGTCTTTATTGACTTAGAATGTCTGGAATGTTGCTGAGTGAAATTAGGAATGGACATTTTGGACTTCTTCACCAATCAAAGGGAATACTTTTAAGTATTTACTATTAAGAATGATATTTACTGTAACTTTTTTGTAGATAGCGTATATTAGATTGAGAACATTTATTTTATTGATTGTTTTTCAGGATACTTAATTGTAGATAGGTTTTTAATTTTTTTTTTTTTTTTTGAGTTGGAGTCTCACTCTGTCGCCCAGACTGGAGTGCAGTGGCTGCTCCCAGCCACTGCAGCCTCGATCTGCTGGGCTCCTGCGATCCTTCTGCCTCAGCCTTCCAAGTAGCTGGAACTAGAGGCGCGTGCTACCACGCCCAGCTGATTTTTGATTTATTGTAGAGATGAGGTCTCGCCAAGTTGCCCAGGTGGGTCTCGAATCCACGGCTCAGGCAATCCACTCACCTCAGCCTCCCAAGGCACGGGATTACAGGTTGAGCCACCGAGCCCGGCAGTTTTTAATTTTTATCAATGCTTCTGCATTGGTTAACATTATCAAATAATTTTTCTCTTTTACTTTTTTTAACCTGATGATTCATATTTTTTTACTTCCCTCCATAGGCTTTCTTGCTTAGTATGGGACCTGGAGTGCCAGAGGATTTTTCTTAGTGTTTTTCTCCAACTCTTTCAGCTTTCCTTGCATATTTGCATGAGGGAGAAGGCCTCTTAATTCACTCTTAAATCCTCCTCAATTGCAAAGTGTGTTGCTGCTGGGGATGGGCAAGTTCATTGTCCTAATTTTCTCCAGTCTTTGTTTTAGACATGGCCTGGATACCAGGCTTTAGGTGTATGGCTCTCTTCAGCACTCCTGCCTATTCCTCCCATGGTGTCAAAACTCTTCCTTGAATCTGTAGGAGTCTTCCATGGGAGAATGTGTCCTGCTCTTCCCCCACTGTTAGCAGATCTCTGTTCTGTTTTGTGTTCATGTAGTATTCTGGGCACAAGAGTTATGGGCCCCTCCAGCAGGGCCCAATAAGTTTTGCTTCTACTCCTTCCTGAGAAACTATGGATCTTTTCCAGGGTTTTAAGGGTATAAAGTTTTTTTTGTTTGTTTGTTTTTATCCTATAAGGCTAAATTTTACTTTGTATTCGAGAAAGGTCTGGGGAATTGGGAAGGATTTTGTATGTTTGTGGCAGTGGAGTCTTTGCCCTGGCCTTAGTCTTTCTTTATAATGTAGTTTATAAATGAATGCACATCCTTTTGTATCTGGGAATGCACATTCTTTTGTATCTGGGGATTACCATGGTGTCTATACTATTCTGTTGGCCTATTCTGGCCCTTAAGTATTTGTTATAATTTTAGCTGTTTTCTTCATACCCACTTTTATGGTGACTACCTATTCTTCTCATATTGTCACAGATGAAAATGTTCATATTTCTAGCTCTCCTCAGTGGCTGTTGCTCTTTGAAGGATAGTGCATCTCTTTGCCTGGTGACCCCAGCTTTTTGCAAAAAAGAAGTCTTGCTTTGGCATTATGGCACTGGAATTAAAGTTCCTAGGTTCTTAGTAATCTAGTCTCTCTATATAGTTCTGTTCTACCATCTTAGCAATATAACCTCAAAATTTTGCAATAGTTTAAGATGACTACTAGATCCCAGCCATTGTATTTGTGTGCTACACAGCAAGAGTGAAAAAGAAATCACACACACACACACACACACACACACACACACACACACACACACACACTGACAGAAGGGACATTCAACCAGCTGACTTAGCCCTCCTCAAAGAGTTTCCCTGGAAACTCTACCTAACATTTTCCACCTAGCCATCATTACTCTTGGTTGTAAAATAAGCTGCTATATGTAGGGTTGTAGCTATATACACAACTGCTCTGTTTGATACCTAGTAAGGATGAAAGGGAAGATTGATGTTGAGTAAGCTCTCAGTGGTCACAGTCACAACGAGAAGATATGAACTACATTTAGGTATATCTGATTTCTGAGGCAGGATAGTGTGGGTTAAGGGGTATAGGTTCTAGCATCATACCTAACTGGGTTCTGACTTCAGTTCAGTAAATTACTAGTATGTGACCTTGGCTAAGGTTCTTATTTGGTTCCACCTTCTTAACTGTAAAAGGGCATTATATAACTGTCTTGAATGTTTCGGTGTGGATTGAATATGATAATATACAAAGGATCTATCACATAGGAAATGATCATTAAATTGCATGTTTATTTTACCCATGTTATATGATTATAAACTCAGTTCTTTGAGTTGGGGTAGATTCTATTTATCCCAACACTGATTGATAGAGTGCAAAGGAAACTAACCTTGTTTCTCTATGGTAGAGCCTCATCTTTTAGATGGGATTGAGTGTCATTAATATTTCATTTTTTTACTTTGGACTATATTGAATTGCTACTCAAAATTTAGGTTTATGATAGTAGCAATTTTTTGTAATATCAAACTAGGAAATAGATAAGTTCTACTTTGAAGTCTGCCATTAGTAAGTTATGAAATTTGTGAAAGACATTATAAACCTCTGGGCCTCAGTTTCCTGATACCCAGAAATCAGATATACCTAAATGTAGTTCATATCTTCTCGTTGTGACTGTGACCACTGAGAGCTTACTCAACATCAGTCTTCCCTTTCATCCAAATTTCATAACTTACTAATGGCAGACTTCAACGTAGAACTTATCTATTTCCTAGTTTGATATTACAAAAAAATGCTACTATCATAAACCTAAATTTTGAGTAGCAATTCAATATAGTCCAAAGTATAAAAATGAAATGTTAATGACACTCAATCCCATCTAAAAGATAAAGCTCTACCATAGAGAAACAAGGTTAATCCTCAGCTGACAAATCAGTTAGGTGCTTAGTTGAACTATCACCCATTTGAGAGGTTTAAAATACCACAGTTGTGGGTATTCCTCTCATCCCCCAGGAAGATTCTCCTGCAGTAAGAAATATCCTAAAGACCAGCAAATAATGTGGCAAAGACTTATTTTTCAAACCAAAGTCTAATTTTTGCAGGAATTGACTTTTTTTGAGATGTTTAACCAGTTCTGAAATGAAACAGTAGATGTTACTTGACCAATGAGTGTTGTATGTTAGAAAATTGACTTAAAATTCTGGTTGTGAAGATTGCTGGTTTAGGTAAAATGTATAATTTTGAGCAAGTCACTTTAGATAGATTACTCATTTATAAAATGAGCAATATATTATTAAGGCCATGAGGAGAATCAAATAAAATCAGAACAACATAAAAGTACTTTAAGAAAATGTCCTGCTATAAGCTTGGACATTTCAATGCTTGACTCTCTGGAATAGCCAATGGGTAAAGCACAGAAAACACCCTCACATTCTTTTGTAGAGATTATACAAGAAGTTTACAAATAAAATACAATAAAATCAAACTATTAAGACTTCTCCTTATAGTGTGTATTTGATTTTGCCACTGTATGCTATAGGAAATTGTGGCACGTCAGGATTTGATGTACTCTGCAGTGATCATCAGACCAGCAAAGCATGCCTATGACTGTGTATGGACTGTTTCATTGTTGCGAATTTCTAGATGCAATCTTTCTCTGCATCTGTAGCATACTGACTTTGATTCACTGATGCTGAAACAAATGGCAAATCACATTTGCAGTGTGTAGCTATTAGTGTTGTCTGCTCTCTTGAATTTGTCTATCTGAACTGACAGCTAAGACTCCCTTTCTATAAATGGCAGGTTGTTAGTAAAACCATGGTTGCCATATGGAAAAATAATTTATATTGTAAAACTGATTAAATGTGACATAAATGTCCAGTCTTTAGGAAAAAGCTATGTTCTGTGATGAAAGCATAGAGATTATTCCTGTTCTAAAACTAACATATACCAAGCATATATAACCTCTTTTTGAGCATACGTGTGTGTGTGTGTGTGTGTGTGTGTGTGTGTGTGTATATATATATATATATATATACATTTATTCAAATTGCCAATACCTTTAGAAAACTCTTGAAGAATACCATATGTATATTAAAGTGTATGAAGTGCACTGATATTAAGTATACAGACTGATGGATTTTTACATAGATCTATACCTATGTTACTGCTACCCAGATCAAGAACGTGTAGTAGAACATTCCCAACACCCAAGAAGTCCTTACGTCTCTTCTTCATCAATAAACTTTTGATTTTTAGTATCTTTATGATAACAAGATTCCACAAAAGATATGAAGTATCTTGAAGGGCAATTTCAATCTTTTAAAATTTTCCACAAGTATAAAAAATTATGACAAAAACCACAAACTTCTAAACAAAACTGAAAAAATGCAATAGACTATAACAAGTGTTACAAATAATAAACATAATTATACACCCACTGAAATGAAACAAAATTGCAATGTAAAAACTGTAAAATTCTATCCAAATCTCCCACCTGCAAGCCAAAAAATAGAACTACCACACAGGCTGGTGAGTATTCTATCGGTCATGTTGCCAAGCAACCTCAGTTGGTATCAGAGACACCCAATTGAGCAGGAGGAGAGTCACACCAGAAGGCATCTTGGAAACAAAAGGGTCCAACTGAAAGAGAGACAGTAAGGGAGGGAAGGAGAGGGGAAGACAGGGAGGAATGAGAGAGAAAGAGAGAGTGTGTCAGTCAAACAATTATTTCTGTTAATCATTACCACAAACAATTTTTTTTTCTAGTAACATGCAGCAAACCTAGAGCAAAATTATCTCAGTTTCTACTCCTTTCACTGTTTTGTTACTTTGCTGTGTCTCCATGTATGAATGCAAGATACATTACTATTAATTTTTAAGAGAGAAGGATGTTACCAATCATTTTCAGCAAACTTAAAACATGATAAAAGTTCATTAAAATTTTAATTATAGAGTATTATAATTAATTATATTACACAATAGCCACACAAAAAAATGAAATACCTTGACATCTTCTAACAAGAGAACTTTACAATGAAAACTACAAAACCCTGCTCAAAGAAATCAAGGATGGCACAAACAAAGGAAAAACGATTCCATAATCATGGATTGGAAAAATCAGCATTGTTAAGATGTTCATCCTACCCAAGGCAATCTTCAGATTTAAGGCAATACCCATTAAATTACCAGCAGCAGTCTTCTCAGACCTGGAAACGACAATACAAGATTCATATGGAAGTAGATCCAATATTTCTTCAGTGTCAGCATGGCATTTTAGTTTGGGGTGGCATGAAGAAAGAGCTTATAATATGCCTTTAGGCTTTAGGTAAGAACAAAGGAAATTCTGTAAATGGCAAATGGAGATTGTGGAAAAAATACTGGGATGGCCAAAAGATATGGTGTTTTTTCCATTGTAGTAGAAGAAAATACAGGAAAGTTGTAAAGGATGGGAGAAACAATTGACACATGGAAGAATGATTAACAAAAATATCCTGCAGAGCCAATTACAAATTGAAATAAAAAATTTGAGTCAGATGATTTTTTACAATTAAAAAAAGATAGACTATGGGCAGTAAATTAGATGAATGCAAGAAATATGATGAAGAGAAACATAATTTAGATATAGTAAATGATAAATATAATTTTCAAAATATGAGATGAATGGAATAGCCAGGAATGAAAATGATATTAAGAAAATATTTTTCATGTATTAGTTAATAGGCATCAGTTAATTCAGAGTGCTGCCTTTGTATATCTTTATCAGAAATGTGAAGCAAAAGGCAGATAAAACATTGATTGCTGTTCTGCTGGGGTGGAGCTGAATGGATAAGGGAAATCAGAGAATTTTGTACTGATTATGGTTTTTTATAGTAAAGAAATCATAGCAATATTTTTTTTTCTCAGTTTGAAACTGTTTTATTCCACGGAAATTAATAGCTGAGAGATTTTGGAATGGAGCACACCTACTGATTTGTTCTTATGTCATTCCACAGTAAGAATGTATTTACTATGCTTATCAAAATCAAAAGAAAATATTGTAATCATTCAGCCACATAAATAGTGGAGCTTTTCCTTGGACTGAGCAGATGTTATTGATCTTGAAGGTTTATACCTTTCTTGTTTGAGCTATGAAACTATAAAACCTTTTGCAGAAAATTTGCGAACCATTTGCTTTTAGAATTTGGAGCTTGACTCAAAAATAAATCATAATAAGAAAAACTGTCTATAAGCAACTCATGGCCTCTCACTGCTATAATACCAACTATAAAGACCTTATTTCAAGAAAGGAAACTTAACATTTGAAGTAAACTTGAGTAGGGTCATAATTGCTTCTCTCCCAAGTCTTCACTGTGCTCCTTCCTTTAGCCCACCACCATATTCCTCATAAATATCTTCTGGTGAGTAGTACTGAAAGAAAAATTATTTTCAGAAATAGATTTAATTGACAATGACTGGTGCAAAGTGATATGTAAAAGTAATCTTTTAGAAATTCAATGGTCAATTTAATTTTTATGTTAAAATGACAAAGTCATTTTCAATAGAATTTTTGATTAAATGTTTATAAAAAGACCATAAAATATATTAGTTATGTACTACTTTTTTTGTTTTCTGAACGAAAATAAACACTGATTTGCTTGGTTCTAACAAGGAGGGTTTTTTTTGTTCATATTGATTTGATTTTGGAATCTGATTATTTGTGTCCTTATTTTTATTTTTATTTTTTTCCTTTTCAGATTGCAGTATTCTATTGGTGGGAGACAATGCTTTTGCACACAAAAAAATCATAGTCTTTCTGAAGTACCTCAATTTGCATGTGATTTTAGTCTATATAATATAAAAGAAGAATATTTTGGAATTCAAATATGTATGTCTTTATTAAAATTTTCTTACATGAGTAGAATATAAAATTCATTGGTGGTATTTCTTTTCTAAAAACATAGTTGGATTTGAGTGAAATGCAGGCTACAATAATCATAGAAGTGTATAGTCCTCAGCATTTTCTTTTATTATTATTATTATTTTAAATAGGTGGTATACAGTTCAGGATTAGGTACATAAGAAGTAATCATACTATTCCAGAACTATCTTTTCCTGGTCATATGTGTGACTTTTGTTCTAAAAGAACATTCTCTTCAAGACCATATTGAAAAGTGTGACCTCCCCACTTTCAATGATCACTTTTGAATATGGTCTTGAAGGTTTTTTTGTTTGTTTTTTTTTTTTGAGTTGGAGTCTCACTGTTGCCCAGACTGGAGTGCAGTAGCCGCTCTGGGCCACCGCAGCCTTGACCTGCTGGGTTTCGGCGATCCTTCTGCCTCAGCCTTCCGAGTAGCTGGAGTTACAGGCGTGCACTACCACGCCCGGCTATTTTTGATTTATTGTAGAGATGCGGTCTCGCCTGCCCAGGTGGGTCTCCAACCCGCGGGCTCAGGCAATCCACTCACCTCAGCCTCCCAAAGGCACGGGATTACAGGCTGAGCCACCGACCCCGGCTGTTCTTGAAGGTTTTAAGAGAGTGTTTTGTTGTTGTTGTTTTTGGAACAAAAGCCATACATACAACCAGAAAAAGATAGTTCTGGAATTTTGGGTAAGAACTCAAGTTTCAAAAGTTAGCCATTTTCCTCAAAGGCATGTGGCGTTTTAATAGAATTTGCGATGTGGAGCCAACCTTCCAAAGTCATATGGATTTTGTAATTCTGGAGACTATTAAGTTAGATTTTTGTAAACAGAATACTTAAATCAGCTTTGTTTTAATGAGATATTATGTCCTCTTTTTTCTCATTTACTCTGTTTTATGAATAATTCTTGACAGATCTTTGGGTTATTGGTCTATATTTTCACTGTTTTTCATCATAACTGTGTGTTTGCCTATGTACTCACATATACACAAATAACAGAAGACTCAGAATTTTCATCAGTATCACTGTTATTGGTGGTTTTCTTATTTACTTTAAAATAAAACATATATTTCTCCCCATCACTCAAGTAATATATACTATTTTTGGATAAGTTATAAAATCATAAAAATAGTAAGATAAGTACAAGGAAAATCTGCACAGTCCTGTCTATTTTACAGTACTTTTATATGAATAAGCTAAAAATATAATTGCAATAATAGTGCATAAACAAGTGAATATTGTGACTTGTTTAATTTTACATTATCATATATGCATTTCTTTTGTTATTACAAATGTTTATATATTTTTTAGTAGCTGTATAATATACTGTCACTCTCTAATATGGGGCTTTTAAGAGTTTTCAGTAGAGGAATTACCAGTTTAAAGTATATGATAATTTTTAAGAAACTAGGTAAAAAATACCATTTATTTTCAATAAACCCCATTTCTTTTCAAAAAAAGTTTTTACCAATTTACATTTCCACCTGCAAAGTATACAAGGACTCATTTCATCCCACCTTTGCTAAAATATAATTTTGTTAAAAACAGTATTTAATTTTGATTTACAATTCTTTAATAAGCGCAATGACTAATTGCATTATTAATGGTTTTCCCAGATAGCAGGGAAAATGTTGCCTTGTTTACAAGTTGCCTGTTGATGTGCTTGTACACGTAATGATAATCTCTACTCAAATGTTAAACCTCTTAAATAGGCATCATGTCTTTCCCTTTCTCATGCATTTTTTTTTGGCAAGTTTTCTGATTTTGTAGTATCTCTAAGTTTTCTATTAATGGGTTATATACTCCATTTTATTAGATTGCTTTATATTAATTAACAAGTTACCATCTTTTGCAATTTTATATGACATGGTTATTTTGCTAATAAAAATTGAGAGAATCTTAGTTCTATGGAGACAGACTTTTAATTTACTGTTAATTAATTGGAGACAAATTATTCAATATATGGAATAGTTCTATATTTACTTATTTACTCCTTAGGTTTAATTGTCTGTCTGTTAAGGCACTTATGATTAAAACTTTACCAAAAAGTTTGCAAGAAAAAAAACTGTAGGTGAAAATCAAATTAGTAAGTGTACATGAGTTTTATTTCTTTTTATTTATTTCTTTTTATTTTAAAGATGTGGGGTACAGTTCAGGGTTAGGCATAAAAATGTTCATTATGCAGGTACCGTTGTTGATGAGGTGTGCTCCCTCCCTTGGCATCTTCCACTATTGCTAATTCCACTTCCCCCCATATCCCCGCAAGTTTCCCACTACTGCCAATCCCTTTCTTATAGTATTATGATAATTGTTCAAGATCCGCTTATGAGTGAGAACATGTGGTATCCCGTTCTTTGTTTCTGTGATAGATGTTGGGAGCCGGACAAGGAGGCCCACTGAGGGTTAGGGATCAGGAAGGGCCGTGGACCCCGAGACCGCTAGGACGTGTTCGGGAGCCATAGACCCCATTTTCCTCCTCCTTTTAACATGCAGCGCAAGTACCTAAAGGAACTCTGCTGATCTAAGCTGAAGGCTCTGTGACTGTGACAGGCATGGCTCACTCTAGAAACCCATTGTTCCTGTTTCCCATAAAACTGTGGTTTCGGCTTAGGTATTAGATATAATTCAAATTCAGGTCACATTTGGGAGCCTTTTATACATGACACAAGTTTCTTTATAAGATTTAAAAGTATATTTGTAGAATTAGTATATACATTTAGAGAGCTCTTTCCAGCTTTAGATAATTATCTAGGGTTACCAGAAATGGCCCAGCACGAACTTTGGACTGGGCCACATTCTTTAGGAACTGGTTTGAGCTATAATTAAGAGTTTTATATAGTACAGGTAAAGTTAACACAGAATAGAAAGTTTTATTAGGATTTTAGTCAATCATTAGGTGTTGGGTATGTATAAGTTTTAGAAGTTATTATTTATTAGGATTTTATGATGTTAGAATTGTTATATTGCTTTTGGGGAATATAAACCAAGCATGAGGAACAGTAAAATAATTTTGGGATTGTCCTTCCTCATGCTTGGGAAAACGCCTGGTGGGTGGGGGACACCCCTCATCCACCTGGCTTTGTGTTCAAGTGAAAGTCTTGTGATTTAACATGTGAAAATTTGGGATCAAAGACTCACGGTTGGTCCAAATAAACGGCTTCTGCTCATTTCACTAAACAGTTGTCCACTTTCTTTCTTTCTCTTTCTTCCTCTTTATATCTATCCCTCCATCTTTCTTTCAATATCTATCCCTACTACAGGATCGGCTTCTGCACTAGAGTCCAGTGTCTTTCTTTCTCCTTATTTCTCCAGAATATTCGCTGACGCTGCCCCACCTTCCAGGGACCCTCTAAATCTCTTTTGGGGGGCTGGCCCCCCATAGATAGATATCTCAGTATTATAGACTTTAAGTCTAGCCAAGTTGCTGTGAAGTTCATAATTTTGTCCTTTTTTATGGCTGCATGATATTCCATTGTGTATATGTACCACATTTAAAAAATCTAATCCTCTTTTGATGGGCAGCACGTGTTTCCATGTTTTTTGCTATTGTGAATAATACTGCTATAAACTTGAATGTATGGTGTGTTTTTCATAGAGTGATTTGAGTTCCTCTGGGTATATTCCTAGTATGGGAATTGCTGGGTCATATGGAAGGTTGATTTTTAGAACTTTTAGGAATTGCCACACTGTTTTCCACAGTGGTTGTACTAGTTTATACTCCCATCAACAGTGTAGAAGTGTTCCCTTTTCCCTGCTTCCTCTCCAGCATCTGTTGCTTTTTGAGTTATGGATGAGGACCATCCTTACTGGAGTTAGGTGGTATCTCAATGTGGTTTTAATTTGCATTTCTTTGATGACTAGTGAAGCTGAGCATTTTTTCATGTATCTGTTGGCTGCTCATATGTCTTCTTTTGAGATGTGTCTATTCATATCTTTTGCCTACTTTGTAATGGAGCCGTTTGTTTTTTTCTTTTTTGGCTTGTTTGAGCTCCTTGTCAATCCAAGATGTTATACCTTTGTCAGATTAAGCAGTTGGCAAATATTTTTTCCCATTCTGTGAGTTGTCTCCCGGCTTCCTTGATGGTTTCTTTTGCTTTGCAGCAGGTTTTCAGTTTGATAAAGTCCTGCTTGTCTATCTATATATGTTATGGCAGGGCATTTGGGGTTTTGATCAGGAATTGGTTGCCAATTCCAATTTCTATTAGGGTGTCTCCCCAGTTTTCTAAGTGTCTTATAGATTGAAGTTTTATGTTTATGTCTCTGATGCATTTAGAGTTGATTTTTGTGTATGGTGATAGGTAGGGGTCTTGTCTCAATCTTCTGATGTGGTTCACCAGTTTTCCCAGCACATTACTGAATAGGTTCTCCTCTCCCCTGTGGTTAATGGTGGAGACTTTGCTGAAGATGAGTTGGTTGAGAAATTGAAGTTTTGCTTCTGGAATCTCTATCTTGTTCCATTGTTCTATAAACCTGTTCTTGTATCCCGTTGAGGTTCTGGATCTCCTTGTTGATTTTTTGTCTTGATGATGTGTCTGGGGCTGTGAGTGTGGTATTTAAGTACCCAGCTATTATAGTGTTAGGGTCAATATCTTTTTTTTACCTAGAAGATGCTTTATGAAAGTTGGTACTCCTATGTTGGGTCCATATATGTTTAGGATGAATATTTCTTGTTATTGGATTGAATCTTTTATCATTATGTAGTGACTTTCCATATCTTTTTGAATTTTTGATTAAAGCCTATTTTGTCTAATATGAAGATCACAACTCCTGCTTTCTTTTGTGCTCTGTTTGTCCAAAAATTTGTTTTCCATTCTCTTACTTTGAGTCTGTGAGTGTTCTTTCTGGTGAGCTAAGTCTCTTGAGGACAACATGTGGTGGCATCATGATATTTTGTCCAATTTGTCATTTTATGTCTTTCCAGTGGTGCCTTTAGTTCATTCACATTCAGGCTAATTATTCAGATGTGAGAGTTTATCCCTTTCATGAGGTTCTTATAGAGTTTGTTGTTGTTGCTGCTGTTTGTTTGCTTATTTGTTTGTTGTCTTTTTGTTTCTTTTGATTTTAGGGTTGATTTACATGTGTTTTCAGTCTTTTATCCTGCATTCTTGGGTAGGGCATTGTAATTCTTTTTTTTGTTTCTTTCTTTCTTCTGTGTTTAACACTTTCTTAAGTGTTTCTTGTAGAGCTGGTCTGGAGGTGGTGTAAATTCTTAGAAATTGAAAGTCTGGGAAGGATTTTAATTCTCCATCAATGATGAAGCTTAGCTTAGCTGGGTAGGTAATTATTGGTTGAAATTGATTATCTTTGATAACTTCGAAGTTTGGGCTCCAATCTCTCCTTGCCTGAAGTGTTTCTGTAGATAAGTCTGCTGCTTTTCCAGTTGGTCTTCCCTGGTATAGTCTGACTCTTCTTTCTTGCTGGCTTTAGGATGTTTTTCTTTTATACCTACTATGTATAAGCAAATCACTATGTGTCTAGGCATTGGTCTTCTTATTTGTTGTCTTACAGGGGTTCTCTGAATCTCTTGTATTTGAATGGTCACTTCTCTGATGAGATGAGGGAAATTTTCTTGGATAATTTCATGAAATATTTGTTCCGGGGTGTTTTTTTTTTTTTTTTTTTTTTTTTCTATCTGCCTCAGGGATTCCAATTAATCTTAGGTTCGGCCTCTTAATATGATCACTCATCTCTTGGAGGCTTTTTCTGTCTTTTAAAGCTTCTTCTCTATGTTTTTAACAGATGGGTTTGTTCCATATTTTTGTCCTCAAGTTCTGAGATTCTTTATTCTGTTTGGTTAATTCTACTTTCCATGCTTATCAGTTTGTTACTCATTTCATTCACTGTACTCTTTATTGCTGCTATCTCAGTTATCATTTCCTTTATTCTTTCCTCTTGTCTCTCCTCACTTATATTTTTTCTCTCTATTAATATCTTGATATCTGGATATGTGGTTTGAGAACAGTCATTCTGGGGTATCTTCATTGTTTGAGTCCCAAAGTGTGTATTCTCAGTTGTTATCCTCCCAGGGGTCTGTATGAGACCCATATTCTTCCTTTTTTTTTCTGGATTTGTGTAGGTTTTCCTTCCCCTTTTATTGAACTTTTCTTTAATTCTATTGTTCAGTGATCGAGGGCTAGCTTTTAATTCTGTTTGCTCACTCTTCTATTCTTCTTTATGTAGATCCTCTGGCTTTGTTTAATTTTGAAGTTAGCCTGGGGGTGGGAGCATGCTTTTTGCAGTTTTGAGATTTAATAAGGGGGAAGCTGTGATTCAGAAGCTTGCTGCACATCCTAGTATCTGCTGACAGATGTGTGGGCCCCCTTGGACCCACTTCCCACTGCCTTGCAATCTGTTCATTCACTGGGGGTATATATTTGCCCCCTGAAAGCAAAATGAGATAAGAAAAAGGAAAATAATAGAAAATGGGAGGAAAACAAAAGGAAGTTGGACAGAGAGAAGAAGAGGGAAAACAGACAGGCATACTAACTAACAATAACCAGAGAAACAAACAAAGACATATACATATACATATATATATATATATATATATATATACACACACATACACACACACACACACACAGCTTATCATACAAACTAACAAAAAACCCTGTTGATGTACTCACCCTCAAAAATATCCATACACAAACAGAAAATCTAAAAAAAAGAAACATTAAAATAACAGAAACAAAGTATGAAAATGTAAACAAAAACAGAAAGAAAGAGAGAAGAAAAATAGAAGCAACTAAAACAAAAAACAGCTGGTTGTGGGTGGCTCAACCCTATAGTCCCAGCACTTTGCGAAGCTGAGGTGAGAAGATTGCCTGAGCCCACAAGTTCGAGAATAGCCTGGGCAACTTGGCGAGACATCATCTTTACAATTAAAAAAAAAAAAATCTGGGCATGGTAGCCCATACCTGTAGTTCTGGTTACTTAGAAAGCTGAGGCAGAAGGATCACCTGAGCCCAGCAGGTCAATGCTGGAGTAACGATGAGTGTGCCACTGCACTGCAGCCTGGGTGATGGAGTGAGACTCTAACTCAAAAAAAAAAGAAAGAAAGAAATTTGCTCTGTGGCCGTTTCTGTAACTCCAGGTCCCTTTAGGCTGCCGCCATCACTTTCAGCTGTCACCACCATGTTAAGGAGCAGCTCTGGTATCCCCTCTGCTCTCAGAACAGGCTGATGGTGTTTCTCTCAGTGTGTGTCAGATGCCCCACAGACTACTATGGGAGGAGGGTGGATCAGATCTGGACTCACCTGGCTTGCTACCTGTCAAGTCTCCCACTCAGATCTGACTTATCTGTGACTGTTCCAGCATGGGGGAGGAGAGTCTGTCTCTTCTAGTGTGATGAGGAGATGGCCTCTGGGTCCCAGATTGGAGACTGGACAGAGCTGGGCAGGACAATGCAGGTTTCTGCCCAGTTCCTGGACAGAGAAAATGGTGCGGGTCGGTGTCTTCTCGCCTGCTCTAGGACTTCTTTCCAGATTTCCATGACCTGCCTTCTCCACGGTTCCTGTTACTTGTGCCCAGTCTGCTGCCGCAGGTAATGACATGGGCCAGGTGCTAGGTGGTGAAGAACAACTGTTCTCTGCTGCCTCCTCTCAAGAGAGCCCCAAGAATGGCAGATAATCCAGCATGCTAGGGGCTCCAATCTCCCGGCAGTGGTGGGTTGTAGTCACCTCCAGAGGAGAGTTCTGTGTGCTTGAACCTGAGTCTTCCCTCAGGGGGAATTTCACTCATCCACTGGCACACACCCACTCATGCAGAGAGTCTTTATGGTCCCTCGCTTTTGTGGAGACTCTCACACTCCAATTTATTCATCGCCATCTTGTCTTTCCTCCCTACATAAATTTTAATAAGTTTTCTTTTTTTGGGGAGTGGAAGAAGTTGAATATTATATCTGTGGGTACTTTATCACCTACCTCTAAGAAACATGTTCATTTTTTCCATGGATCAGATGTGATTAGAAAATATCACTAATTAAGATATGTGAGCAGTCAAATAAAATTTTGTTTATGTTGTGTAATTTTAATATATCTCTAGAGTGCACTGTAACAAAGGCCCTTCTGCATCTCTGCTTTGTGCTGGTAGGGGTCTTTTCTTGCCCTAGAGTTCTGTGCTTTTTTAAAACTTTACTTTCTGTCTGTTAATTGTCAACTGGAGTATTCAGAGTGACTCCGTTGTAGTTTTACAGGATAATTTAATATTATTATTCATTATTTTCTACCAAAAATGCCTATTTCGAGATGGAAGTCTAGACAAGAAATAGCCACATTACCCTACATATTTCAAAGGAAGAACACTTGTAATTCATTCTTCACATCTTTCATCATGAAGAATTCAGAAGCCTTAAGGCCAACTAGGAAGCTGAGGTGAAGATTTTCTAATGGTTTGACATCTCAGTGGAAACATTTATGTTCTTTTTAGTCATGAGATTTATGGCAGAAGATGGCCAGATACCTCGTATATGTCTACCGGGAATGGTCTAAATGTTCTAGTGTTGTTTTAAATTTTCAGTTTTATATCTACTTGAACATGTTGAATTTGTGTTTTTCCCTCTTGGTGACAACTAATGGAAAAGCTGAACAATTGGCATGCCATGTTATAAGATGAATACTGAGCAATCATTAAATATCTAAAACAAATGAACTATTGAAAAATTTACATTGATGAATATGATTTTTAAAACAACTTAATTTCATTATCTGTTTGAGGGTCATATATTGCTTTTTACAAGCTTTCTTTATAAGACTTAATTTCATTATCTTTTAATGAAAATCTATTGGTAATTGTCCAATTAAATGTGATAAATTCTCATTATCCTATATTTTAAGCTTTGACAGTTATAGCATCTTTGTAGGCTGAATATCCCTATTTGCAAGCATGACTGAAAAGAACAATGTGTAACAAACTGCCTTGATGCTGGCATCTGCCTTATAAACATGTTGCTGCTTCATGAACATTCTCTATAAAACTCCATCCTTCTTTCACTCACTCTATGGCCAATTATTGTTGTTTCATTCTCTCAACATTAATAATTACATATAAAAACTGTCTTCTAAAAAGGGAATCACTCCAGATGTTGTATTTATCCCCTTTCTTATGCACATTCTAATGCTCTTTTCTGTCCCCCGCTTCTGAATACTAAGCCAGTATCTTGTTATCTGTTTTATCTTTAGCGCTAGCACAGTGTTGGCACCTATATGGGCACCTATACATTTGCTTTTTGTAATGAAGGTAGTAGTTTTATTCTAAAAATAATACTTGCATAGATTAAAAATTCAAGCTTATAAGAGATTAAGTCAATTCTATTCCTTAGAGGTACCTAAGAATGTGTCCTTCTAGAAATTCTTTATATGTACTAAAATTCACACATACACTTCCTGATTTTTCAGTGTATGATAATCTCAGGTCTGTGAAAGGTGTAGAATTTGATTTTGCCCAACTTAAAAGCTAAAAGTTAGCTTGTTACTGTTTTATGAATGTTGGCAGGATAGACTCCTGTGATATAGCAAAGGGCATTTTTATTCAGGACACAGCAAGTACATGGGCATCAGATGCCATGTTTCAAGGCAGTTTGTTACACATGTGTCTTTTCAGCCATGCTTGTATGTAGGGATATCCATTCTATGAAGATACTATGACTGTGCCAATACAATATATATTTGTATCAGTTGCAATTGCCTCTTATGTCCCAGGAAGGCTTTATGGATAGCCTCAATGAATGCTTGTATACAAGATGGGTTGCATTCCAGGAAAATAATTATAACCATAAGGAACCCATCATTTTATAGCAAGCAGTAAAAGACTGGTCTTTCTTCCATAGAATGTATCACACCTCATTTTTCAAGATTTCATGCTGTAAACACAGTCATGAGAAGTGGCTCGGGTAAAGAGTATTTAGGGCCTTGAATTCTTGGCATACCCAGCAAAATATATTAGGGATTTGAGAGAGTAGAGAAGGGCTTCCCAATAATATCTACCCTTTGGTCTTACATCACCTTGGCTTCTGGTAAATTTTCACAAGTATGCCATTCCACTGAACAGCTTGAATAATTTGAGAGTCTGGGACTAAATACATTCAATTTTTTTCACACGATATTTCTAGAAAGCTGTTATGAATGAAACTTCAAGAAACAGTATTATACCGGTCTACAGTATTAACTTCAATCATGTCTCTCATGGTCCTGGACTCAGTCACTATATATAAGTGATAGAGGGTATCAGTAGGTCTTATTTTATACAGCTGAAATGTAGTAGTCTATGGCTAACATTATCCAGCATAATTTATAAGAGGGAGTTTAAACAGATCTGCTGTCCTTTGATTATAATTACAATAGGTAATCCAGAACCCCATGGTGCATTCTGCTTACATGCAAACATATAGCCCAAATGGGCACAAGTCTTTCCAGTTTAGGATTTGTTATTAAACTTGATTTGGCTCGCCATTACATTGTTTTGGTTAAGCATGTGCCATGTCACTGAAGATTTGTTGTCTGGATTGCTTACATCACATATACCAAAGCTACTCAGACATCGGGAGAAGTGAGTGCATTTCTATCAGCCAGAGAGAAACAAAGTTATGCAAGTTCTCGTGTTTGTTTAGGTAGGAGGAAAGGTCTCTTTTTGGAAATGCTATTTGAGAGCATCAGGCACAGCAGAGCACTTCAGGTCCAGCCATGCCCATATGAATTTTTCTGTTTCATAACATTTGGATGAAGTGACAAATGGAACAGCAGGCTGGATTGTCAGCCGCAGATGCTGTTTCACTCATGCAGGCCATATGATTATTGTGCCAGGCTTTGATGCTGGATCTAGTTGACAAACAGAGCATTAATTGACCCATTCCTTCCCCTATAACTCTTGGTGTACACCCTGTTTCTTCCCCAGATTTCAGAGTAATTGTTAGTCCTCCACAGCCATGAAATTTTGTATGTCCCATTTCAGTAAACATAACTTCACCCACTTTTTTTTTTTACCCCTCAATTCTCTATTACTCTACCCAAGACTTTTGTATGGGAAGGTTAAGTGTGAGTGAGACAAAAACACTCTCACAAATTTGCAGAGACCCATTATTTCTCCCACATTGGCCAACACAGGCTATTGTAGAGAGATTAAGTAGGAGTACAGTCTGTCCTGTCCTCTGTATATGCAAGTTCTACATCTGCAGTCAACCAACCCAGGTTTGAAAATATTTTAAAATACTAACAATACAACAATAAAAAATACAAGTGAAAAATAGTACAGCATAACAGCTATTTACATAGCATTTTCATTGTTTGGTATTATTAATATAAGTAACCGAGAAATGATTTAAAGACTACTAGATTATATACAAATACTGTGCCGTTTTATGTAATGAACTTGAGCTGCTGTGGAATTTTAATATCCACGGGGTCCTGGAACTAATCTCCTTTAGTTACTGAGGAATGATTGTATTGTCAACCAAGTATTTATTGTCTTCTTGATCTAGGAATATTTCACTCCAACAAGAAAACTCAAGTGCCTGAATCACAATTAAGTTTGAGTATCCTAGACCAGTGGTTCCCAACCTTTTCAGTGTCAGGGACTGGCTTTGTGGAAGATAATTTTTCCAGGGGACTGGAGCAGGGGATGTACAGTCAAATCTCATTGCTAATGTTCATCTGTATCTGCAGCCATTCCGCTAATGTTCATCTGTATCTGCAGCCATTCCCCAGTGCTAGCATCATTGCCTCAGCTTTACCTCAGATCATCAGGCATTAGATTCTCATAAGGAGCCTGCAATCTAGATCCCTTGCATGCGCAACTCACAGTAGGGTTTGTGCTCCTATGAGAATCTAATGCTGCAACTGATCTAACAGGAGGCAGAGCTCAGGAGGTAATGTGAGCAATGGAGAGCAGCTGCAGATATAGATAAAGCTTTGCTCATTCTTCCACCACTCACTTCCTGTTGTGTGGCTCCATTCCTTACAGGCCACCTGGCTTGGGATTGCTGTTAAGGGAAAGAAAGATGCACCACACCCAGGAATAGTTAGGGTGGAATCCCAAGTTTTCGTCATAGTTTTTTTTTTTTTTTTTTTGAGTTGGAGTCTCACTCTGTCGCCCAGACTGGAGTGCAGTGGCCACTCCCGGCCACCGCAGCCTCGCCTGCTGGGCTCCGGCGATCCTTCTGCCTCAGCCTTCCGAGTAGCTGGAATTACAGGCGCGTGCTACCACGCCCGGCTGATTTTTTGATTTATTGTAGAGATGAGGTCTCGCTGCCCAGGCGGGTCTCGAACCCGCAGGCTCAGGCAATCCACTCACCTCAGCCTCCCAAAGGCGCGGGATTACAGGATGAGCCACCGAGCCCGGCTCGTCATAGTTTTATATTATTCTCCACCTTTTTATCCTGATTATTACCCAGTAGGAGGTCAACAAAATATGAACTTGTTCTTGGGAAGGCCACATTCAGTGAGTTCACTGCTTTAGAATAGATAGACTGGGAGGTGATGAGAGAATTAATCAGGTATCTTTTTAAGTCAATTTTTGAGGAGGTCAGTTTAGCACTCAATGAAGTACTCAATAGTAGGGAGAGTGGAAATATCCATCCTAATACTTTGACTATGGTTCCATCATTGGCTGACCTTTGCAGCAAAAGGCACACCATTGATATACTGTAGATGGTCTGAAAATCAGTAATTATGACCTAGTTTAGTTCCATGGGCCATAGTGGTATGGTGGGTGATGACTGATTTTTTTTTTTTTTTTTTTTTTTTAGAAAAGCAACACTGTAAACTGAGACCAGGTAGGATTCTGACTTAAGTGCCTGTATCAAACAGAGCCATGCATATCTCTACAGTCACCATCCTTTCTTAACGTTGAACAGTTCTTATGCTGCAGACCAAGGGTAGGACTTGGAATTTATTTTAAATGTGATAGAAGCCATTGGTCAATAATGAGCAGAACAGGGAAGAGATCTGATTAAATTTAAATTTTAACAGGATTAATCTGCTTCTGTGTGAAGAATATATTATTATGGGGATTCATTTAAGATGGTTAGGTAATAACCCTGAATTGTACCCCACATCTTTAAAATAAAAAAAAATTTAAAAAGAACTTTAAAAAATATGGTTAGGCAAGACAGCATATGATCAAGCAATTTTGCTACTAGAATAAACAAGATAAATGGAAACCTACAGAACTTGTACATAAATGTTTATAACTTCATTTTTCATAACACTCAAAAAGGCAGAAAAAACCCAAAATGTATATGGGTTGATTAATGAATAAATAAAATGTGGTATATCTATACAATGGAATGATACTTGGCAATAAAAAGACATGAAGTACTTGTACATGCTACAACATGGATAAACCTTGAAAATATTATGTAAGTGAAAAAAGATAATCATGAAGGCAACATATTGTATGTTTCCATTTATATGAAATGTTCAAAACAGACAAACTCAGAGATATAAATCAGATAAGTTGTTACTGAGGTCTAGGGACAATGAGAGGATTAGGGGTTATAATAAAGAAGAGTGGTTTTCTTTCTGAGATGATGAAAATGTTTTAAAATTGATTATGGTGATGGACACACTACTCTGTGACAATGCTATAAGCTATTGTATTGTACACTTAATGGGGTGAACTGTAGCACATATGAATTATATTTCAGTAAAGTTATTATTTAAAAAATATTCTAAGGTAGCATTTTAAAATCATAATAGCTGCTCAGTCTTCAGTTATAGCAGTGGAATTGGTGAGAAGCAACGCAAAAACTGAAAACAGAATTTGATGCAGGATCAACTGTGAAATGTGAAGGAAAAGAGTTACCAAAAAGGAGTACAGGGTTTTTTGTTTAGTTTTTTGTTTTTTGCCATGTTATGCCAAATGCTGTTGAGGGCTTATGTAAGATTATGATTGAGAATTAACAGTGGATTTTCCCATGGCTATATCACACAATATTTCCAAATAATAGCAGGGGCTAAAGCCTATTGGGATTAAAAGAGAATGGAAGAATAGGAATATGTAGATAGTGGTCATACATAGTTCTTTCCAGAAGTTTTACATTAAAAATGAACAGGTCGGGCTTGGTGGCACAGCCTGTAATCCTAGCACTTTGGGAGGCTGAGTTGAGTGAATTGCCTGAGCCTGCAGGCTCGAGACCAGGCTGGGCAACTTGGTGAGACCTCGTCTCTACAATAAATAAAAAATTAGCCAGGCATGGTAGCGTGTGCCTATAGTTCTGGCTCTTGAAGACTGAGGCAGAAGGATCCCTGGAGCCCAGCATGTAGGTGCTGGGGTGATCGTAGTGTGCCACTGCACTCCAGCCTGGACGACAGAGTGAGACTCCAACTCAAAAAAATAAACAAATAAAAATAAAAAATAAAAATGAGCAGTTCCTTGTAGATCCTGGATATTAGACCTTTGTCAGATATACTGTTAGCAAATATTTTTTCCTATTCTGTGAGCTGTTTTTGTACTCCCTTGATGATTTCTTTTGCTTTGCAGAAGCTTTTCAGTTTGATGAGGTTACTTATCTATCATATATTTTATGGCATGGACATTTGAGGTTTTGATCAGGAATTGGTTGCCAGTTCCAATTTCCATAAGGGTGTCTCCTGCATTTTCTAAGTTTCTTATAGTTTGAGGTTTTACATTTATGTCTTTCATCCATTTAGTTGATTTTTGTGTATGGTGGTTAATCTTCTGCATGTGATCAGTCAGTTTTCCCAGCCCTATTTACTGAATAAGTTCTCGTCTACCCAGTGGTTCTTAGTGGAGGCTTTGTTAAAGATGAGTTGGTTGAGAAATTGAGGTTTTGCTTCTAGAAATCTCTATACTGAACCATTGGTCTATTTGCCTGTTCATGTACCAATACCAGGCTGTTTTGATTATTGTAGACTTATAATAAAGTTTAAAGTCTAGAAGTGTGATGCCTCCCACTTTGTTTCTTTCATCAAGGATTGTTTTGGCTATTCATGGTCATTTATGTTTCCATATGAATTTCTGTATTGTTGTTACCAGGTCTGAGAAGAATGATACTGGTAATTTAATGGGTAATGTGTTAAATCTGTAGATACCCCTATTAAAAAGTGGACAAGAGATATAAATAGATACTTTCCAAAAGAAACACATGAGCTACCAACAAATACATGAAGAAATGTTCAGCCTCACTGGTTGCCAAAGAAATACAAATTAAAACCACATTGAGACAGGATGGCCATCATCAATAATTCAAAAAACAACAGATGCTGGAGAGGATGCGGGCAAAAGGGAACACTTCCAAAGTGTTGGTGGGATTGTAAACTAGTAGAAACTCTGTGGAAAACAGTGTGGTGATTCCTAGAAGATCTAAAAGTTGACCTTCCATATGATCCTGCAATCCCCCTTCTGGGAATATACCTAGAGGAACTCAAATCATTCTGTGATAAAGATAACTGCACATGCATATTTATTGCAGTATTATTCACAATAGCAAAACATGGAACTAACTGTGCTGCCCATTTAAAGAGGACTGGATAGAAAAATGTGGTATATATACATGATGGAATATTACACAATCATAAAGAAGGACAAAATTATGAACTTCACATCACTTGGCTGAATTTACAGTCTATAACACTGAGAGATCTATCACAGAAATAAAGAACTCAGTACCACATGTTCTCACTCATAAGCAGACCCTGAACAATAATCATAATACTGTAAGAGAAGGAGTGGCATAGTGGGAAACTGCCGGGGGGTGGGGTACAACTCATCAATAAGGGTACTTGATCTCAAGCCAGGAAAGTGGGGACCAAAGTGAGTCCCAAACTTTACCTACACAATGACCATTTGTATGCTTAACACTGAATTGTACCCCACATCTTAAAAAAAAATGAACAGATGGAAGTAGGGGGACCTGAAGAGGAGTGTGGGGTCAATTTAAGTTACCTGAAGATGATTATTTTACTATAGCATCTTTGTATAATGATAACAATGACTTCTTAGAGAAGAAAAACAGACGCAGAAGAAACAAGTACATCAGCAAAGTCCTGTGAAAGCAGAGAGTATTATAGTCTCTGAAAGGACAGTTCATGTATAGTAACAGTTGGACTTGCAGATTTAGGTGTGTGGTAATAAAAACGAGCAAGTTGATGCATTCAGTGTGGCAGTACACAAAATTCTTTCCTTATTATATGTATCTTCTCTGCTAAATGTTGAAGCATAGTGTTGGGCTATGAGTAAAAAAATATAGAGATGGCAGTATGAGGAAGGCAAACTTGGTGTAAAATAGTTATCTGAGGGATGGTGATTGATTTGACTAGGGATTGTTGCAGGATCACACTGAAGATCTACCATGGTGTGAGCTGTAATATTTAAAATGAGAACAAGTGGCAAAATTTAGGAGTTTAGTATGGGAAAGTGGATTTAAGTCATGTATTAATTTGCTGAGACTGCCATAACAAAGTACCACAGACTGTGTCTTAAACAACAGAAATTTATTTTATCATAGTTCTGGAGGCTAGGAGTCCAAAATCAAGGTGTCAGCAATGTTTTTATTCTGAGACCTCTCTTCGTGGCTGGCAGGTGACTGTCTTCTCTCTCTGTCTTCACATGGCCTTTCCTATGTGTGTGCGTCTGTGTCCCAATCTCCTCTTCTTATGAGGACAACAGTCATATTGGCTTAGGGTCCATCCAAGTGACATCATTTTATCTGATTACCTTTTTAAAGACTCTGTTTCCAAATATAGTTTTATTCTAAGATACTAAGGGTTAGGAAGAGATATATGATTTTTTGGCTGGGGAAGGGCAAGGGGAATTTGGGTCATCACAACCAATGTTGGAGTTTTAAAATTTAAATACGTTGGAGCGAGAGAGGGCATATGTAAGGGATGTGAAATCCTGTCCTCATATAACTTATGGTTTAAGAAAGGAGTTAAAATGATAAGCAAAATAATTAATTTTGGGATATGTTTGGAGTTATAAGTGTTAAGAAGGAGATTACAGTGGGGTGAGAAGATAGTGACTAAGGTGTGTCTGCTGTTTTGTATAGGTTGATAGGAAAGCTCTCTGTGATGTGACATTTGGTCAGAAAAGAAGGCAGATGTGAAGGAAATAAGAGCAGGGAGCCATGAACTTATGGGTGGGCAGAGAAAACAGCAAGTGCATATGCCCTGAGGAAAGCCAGTAATTGGCATATTTAAAGAACAGCTAGGAGACTCAGGAGATGAGCTCAGAAAAATATTAAGTAGAAGCTCTCTTATCTGATGCAGTTGTGACTAATTTCTTTAATCAAAAGTTGATGATATCAGGGAAGCATATGATACCTACACAGCCATTTAATCTTATTTTACCTTAAAATCAGAGGTATAATTTACAAAGAGTGAAACCCACCGATCTTAAGTGCGTACTTCAGTGAGTTTTGACTATTGTAAAATTCTGTATAACATACCACATCAGAAACTGCATCTGTCAAATATTTCTGATTTGTGATATGTTTTCTCTGCAGCCCCTGAACACTCAATAGTTCTGGAAAGATGGGTGAGAAGAATCCTTATTCTTTTTTCTTTGGTGCTATTTCTGATGATAGCAATATTACTGATACTACTGCTAATAATAACTAATGTATATTGAGTCCTTCCTTTGTGCCAGGGACTGTTATAAGAGGACACATGTATTCATTCATTCATATTCATTCTAGGCTTATGAGGTGGCTACCACTACTCATATTTTGTGGACAGGAAAACCAAGGCATTAGCCAATTATACATTTAAGTAAGTTGAAAAAAGTCACATGGAACCAAGATAATGTAACTCGTGAAATATTTGCTTTTGCATTCTAACCTAGGTTGCCTCCTAACAGTCAAATTTTATGTTATGCATATTTGACTTTTCCTTAGTTTATATGCAAATAAAGTTTTATTTTTTGTTTCGCTTCCACTGTATTCTACCATTTTTCAGTAAAAGCCATTTATTTAACATTGTCTTTTTTGGTTTCTTTATCTCTTAGTGTATCTTTCAGTGATGTGGTTATTTGGAGACCCTTTGGTTTGTGCCGTGAGTGACTTCTCTAGGTCTACCTTAATTTTTGATCTATATTCATGCAAAGATGATTAGTCTTCCTATCAAGCAATACGTCTGGAGCTAATTTAGGGTACTTTTTTCAGTGCTTACTCAGTATATTTATCAGTCCATAAACCAAACTCTGCAAAATTGTCCTGTCATTAGCTCACGGAAGCTCCTGCTTGACTATTTAAAGTGTGCTAGATGCCTGAAACTTCTGAATCACTACCAGCAGCCTTAAACTAGCTTCCGGGATCCTTTGGCACCTTCAAGTATAACCTCATAAAATAGATTGAATACATTTGCACCCATTATGCAACTTTCTACAAAAAGTATGACTCCAGATTTTTTAAAATGTATCTAATAGCATCTAAACTAAATACCTGGTGCTAGTAATAACCTCTTAATGAAAAACAAACAAACAAAAAAACCAAAACTAAGACAAATACTTTTTCTTCTTATTTTAGCATCATAGTTATTAAAACCCTAAACTTTATCCAGATTTTATTTTTAATAGAAGAAATCCATTTTAAATAAAGAAAAGAACTATGTACGGATTTTCAAGTTAAATTTCTATAATATAGAATATCTGACCGACACCATTATGTAGTGGGCAAGAAGAAAAAGGAAGGGCAATCTGAGTAGCAAGATGGTACTTGATCACTTTCTATTTCTTGAAGTTTTCCTGTCTAGAAAAATATTTTAAGATAAAAATCTCTGTGCTCAAAATATTTTTGAAACAATTAGAAAAAAGAATCACAGTATCAGATAGAAAAGCTTACAGTTTATGCAAGTTGGTCATGCTCCACATTGGCTTGGCACTCCAGAAATGTTGAAGAAGCTGGATTTTCTGACTGAGAAACAGGACAATATTTGCAAATAAATAAGAGATTATTGGAACAGAAACATGTTACAGATTCTGGCTCTTTTAAATAAACCTGGGCCACCAACTGTGCTTACATTGGACGGTGTACTGTTTATACTCTACCATCTTTCTGCTCAATCAGTTTTGTTTTCTTAAGAGGAGGAAGATTGGAACATAATATATGAGTTTATTATTTTACAAGTGTTGGGGATAAGATCCTTGTGAATGATAAAGCTTAGCCTTTAAATAAATAGAATTAAAAACAAAATATATAAGGAAAGAGTGTTTCATAACTAGACAAAAACCTTAAACAGCAACTTAGTTTTATCACATGAAATGGTAAAATTAGATTTCTCTCAGTGCTAACATCTTGATATATAAAGTTACCAGGCTATGAAATTAGAATAATGTAAGTAATGCTTGAAGTGGCAATCTGATGTAATTTTGAATTTTTATTATGACTAAAGTTTAAATTTAGCTATTTCTTCTAAACCTGAGGGTAGCCATTCAGTCACCATCAGAGTTATATGTACTTTTCCGCGGGATTTTTTTTCTACAATAAACTGAAGGAAGCAACTCTATCTTAGGACAGAAGAAAGAGGAGATTTGATAGCTTAAAATGTCTCATAGCTCAAATTTAGAAAAGCATGCACACAATAACAGGAAATACGTATGGGAGAAACATTCCCCTTTTATCAGGTTTAGATACTGACTTTCAATATTTAGTGATCATTTTTTCAGAAAAGTGGAAATAAAACCAACTAGATAATTAGCATGCTACCTTTTTTTTTTTCAAGAAAAACAAGTAAACTTCAAATGGCATGTTTTCTTTGGATTTGCACATGATATAATTCCCCATTTGTAATATATATATATATATTCTGAATAAGTATAAATTTTATGTAGTTATTGAAGATAGACTGTCACTTTGTGTGAATTTTGAATTTGTTACTAGTTTGGGTTGGTTGTAACAGACAACAACATTTCTCTTGCTTTATGATGCTGTCCACTGCCATTAATTTAAATAACTTCTGCTTCAGTGAAATGTACTTTAATAATTTTTATCTTGAGGCAAATGTTTATAAAATATTTCAAGTATCTTTGTACTTAATACTATTCACCCTTAATATATCAAAACTCTCACTTATTCATATTATTAAATTTATACTTCAGTTAGTTTATTCTAAACACAGCAAATGGTATAATTTTTGGTCTGATTTATTTACTATATGTAGAGAGTAGTTAACTAGGTAATTATTGCTCAATGTAGTGTAAATAAAACAATGTGTATGATTTTAATTCTACACTTTATCTGAGTATCTCTTATTAAGTGTGCACATATCTTTGTTATGCCCTTTAGAATTCTTGCTCTGGTAATTTTAAGTCACTTTATATTTTTTAAAGGTGCTATTTCTCCTCTGATAAATTGTTTGAATGCTTGATATCTGATCTAAAATATACATCTATTGTGAATACTTTTTATGCAGACCAGATGGGAGTTTCGAGGCTAAAAACTGTTAATTCATTTCTTGTATTTGGCCTATTTGAGAATCTGAGAACTGTTTTTCTTTTCTTTTATATCTTTTATATCTTAGTATTGATTGCTATCTGTTCTGCAAGATGGTTTATAAGCATAATTATCTTAATCCCCATAGCAAATCATATGTTTGGCATTGTTAACCTCATTTTACCGATGAGAAAACCGAGGCTTAGAAAGTCTCCCATAGCTAGGAACAAATAGACCTAGACCTATTTGTCTGGAAAGGCCAAATCTTAGTGACTCTAATATATTATATCACTGAATGATTTCAATTTCAGTATCATTAGCCTATCCGAGGTACTGAATAAGGGTAAATTCAGAACTGCACTATTTGACAGCCTGTTGCTATTAAGAATATCGTGGTAGGACTTCAAGATGATTACAATACAACTGGAAGAAAGTGATGTCAAGGACCCAGCAGAGTAGTGGCAGATCTGACATTAGGTGTTAGATTTTTAGCCAAATGTTATTTATTACAGCTTTTAATTTTTAATTTGAAAGCTGAAATCTGATATATTTGGGAATATTAAATACGTCATATATTTTATATTATATGCTCTGTATGCAAAAAAACTATATAATAAAAAATTCTTTCTTCTTTTTTAATACAGTGGAATGCATCCTGCGTTTATCCTGGAGTTCACCTCTGTGGCTTGGATTTATCACAGTAGCGTTTGTCTTCTATCTGTGTGTTAACTAGAAATCCAGGAAAGACATGAGGAGATTTGTTTACTGCAAGGTGGTTCTAGCCACTTCACTGATGTGGGTTCTTGTTGATGTCTTCTTACTCCTGTACTTCAGTGAATGTAACAAATGTGATGACAAGAAGGAGAGATCCCTGTTGCCTGCATTGAGGGGTAAGTGCTTATGAAGCAAGTTTTTTTTATTTTTTTATTTTATAGAGATGAAGAGTGAGGACTCTTTGATAAAATATGAAACTTTAAGTTAAGAATGGTTTTGCCTTATTGCGTATGAAGAGCATCTTGAAGGAACTATTAATGTACCTTGAAGAAATTACCTTATTTTTCCTGCTCTTAGATTCCTTGTTTGAAGAAATGTAGAGAGATTGCTAACCTCTAAGATATCTTTCAATTCTAATAAATCCCAGTGTTCTGTGACTGTACGAAAAGAACAATTAGTGAACATGCAGACTGAGAAGAATTTTAAACCTGGGTTCCTAGGAGCCAAAACCCTTCAAAGACTAAGCACATAAAATAAACAAGAAAAACTACTAAAGTGTGACAGGTGTGTGTTGTAGCAAACTGGACCTGTTCATGACACCCTTACAGGCTTCCAAAACAGTTTAAAATGTTTAAAAAAAAAAAAATTCAATCTGTTGGCCACCAGATTGTTAACTGTATGTTAAGTGCAAAAAATAATTTCAAGTATATTATAATGTCACTTTAACTTAGTATTTTTTTCTTGAGGTACCAGTTTACAATTTTCTCTATGCTTTCCTTTTTGTTGACGTCAAGATCTATAAAAATATTTCTAAAATATTCCTAGTAAATGAGTGCTTCTAAAGTACATGAGAATGCTAAAAAAGTAGTTTTATTCTCATTGAACTGCATGTATTGCCTGTTTAGCAAAAGGTTTCTGCAGAAATATGACAAAAGTAACATTAATTGAGTCCCAGTTGAAATGTTTGTACCTTTTGGAAAAGTGAATGTAAATTATCAAGTTGTGAATTGCATTTATCTAATGAATGAATATATTTTCTTATAATGTTACAGATGTTTTTGAGGTTATTTACTCATTAAAATATCCTCACTGTCACAAATAAACAGAATATAATTGATACTATGTGACTGTGTGAAAGTTTAGGGAAACACAAAAGAGCATTTTCCAAAATAAATTTTTATTCAAACAGTATTTTAGACATGTTGGATTTTCTTTAGATTACAAAAATACTCTTATTTAATTGGAGAAATTCTGAATTTTTTTTCCTTTGAAAAATGGGTCTAAATCTCATTGGAGTTTTTGATTAATAAAAATAATTTAGAGAAATACTTTGGAAGTGACTGAGTCTAGACCTACTTGGGTAGTTCATATTCCTTTTACATGCCTTTATTCAATTATCTAGATAGGAGAATATTATGAGTCCATCGGTTTTGACAAGTGAACATGAGAATTGCTTTGCTGATCTTTAGTTAAAACCTCAGAATAAATCAGCCTTTTCTGCTTCTTTGTTAGAATCAGTTGAGTGCTGCTTGGGTGAAAGTAGAAATGTGTTTTGATGGATCACATCAGTTTGGAATGATCCCTTTGTCATTTGTTGAACAAAAACTAGATTGGTGACAAAAAATTTTATGACCTGATTCAGCAAAATATGACTACCTTTTCTGCAAGTATCAAAAAAAGTACAGTAGTACAGTTTTGCTGATTTAAGTCTTTAGTACTCGGTCTTAAATCTCAAAATGTGAAATTTAATGATGCAAGGCAAAAATAATAACTTTTCCTTGTACTTAAATTGTAAAATTAAACTGTGCTTTCTTTATTTTTGAGAATTGTTATCAGCCGGGCTCGGTGACTCAGCCTGTAATCCCACGCCTTTGGGAGACTGAAGTGAGTGGATTGCCTGAGCCCGCGGGTTCAAGACCCGCCTGGGCAGTGAGACCTCATCTCTACAATAAAATAAAAAAATCAACTGGGCATGGTAGCGCATGCCTGTAATTCTGGCTACTTGGAAGGCTGAGGCGGAAGAATCGCCGGAGCCCAGCAGGTCGAGGCTTCAGTGGCTGGGAGCGACCACTGCACTCCAGTCTGGGCGACAGAGTGAGACTCCAACTCAAAAAAAAAAAAAAAGAATTATTATCTTAGTTCATTCAGGCTGCTATAAAAATATCATAGTCGGTGTCACTTATGAACAATATAAATTTATTTCTCACAGTTTTGGGGGCTGGGAAGTCCAAGATCAAGGTCTGATAAATGCAGTGTGTGATGAGAACCTGTTCCTCATAAACAGCTGTTTTCTCACTAACCTTACATGGCAGGAGGGTTGAAAAATTTCTCTGTGGCATATTTTATAAGGATACTACTAATCTCATTCATGAGTGCTCCCCCCTCATGACCTAATTGCTTCCTAATGGCTCCACCTCCTAATATCATCATCTTGAGGGACAGGATATCAATATATAAATTTTAGGGGGGATACAAACATTTAGTCCATTATACTAGTTTAATGTCATACATTAGTAAAGTTTATCTTGAATAAATGGAAAATAGACTCGAAAGACTTCATTTCATTTTTAATTTGATTTCATAATATTACTTTAGGAATTTTTACCATGTATTTAACATATTTTATTTACAAGCAGTTGATGTTGTGCAAACTGTACTTGATTGAAATTTTATGCTATAAATAAGCTAGTAACAAATTTTTAACTTTAAAAAATTGGTCCTTCTGTGCCTAGGTGTCTCCATTGTTAAAATAAAGGTTTTGGAATAAGTGGCTTCTAAGACCCTTATATTTCTAAATTTTAAACAATTTCTATGAAACCAATATTAGCATACATGATTAATTTTTGATATTTTCGTGTATTCACTCATCCATTTATAAATTATGCATTAAGTGCTTACTTATATGCTAAGGCCTAGGAATATAACTGAGTTTCCTACTGTTTGAGATATAAGGAAATTGAGTTTCCTTCTGTTATTAAGCTTATAGTCAATTACATAGTAAGCATTTTTCTCTTTCTATATGTGACTCGTGTGTGTGTATATATATCTATATTTATGTTTCTGTATATACACAAGTATAGTCATGCACCACATAATGATGTTTTGGTCAGCAGACTGAATATATCATGGTAGTTCCATAAGATTATAATATTGTATTTCTATCATATCTTTTCTATGTTTAGATATACAAATACTTATCATTGTGTTACAATTACCTACAGTATTGCCACTAGGTTTACAACCTATGATTCATAGGCTATACTAGATATAAAGCAATAGTCTATATATCTAACCTAGGTGTGTAATAGGCTATACTATTTAGTTTTATGTAAGTACACTCTATGATGTTTACACAATGATGATATTGCCTAATGAGGCATTTCTCAGAACATTTCCCAGTTGAATCAACTCATGACTGAATATATATTCAACTAAAAAGGTTAAGTAATTTTTTTTTTTTTTTTTGAGTCAAGGTCTTACTCTTTTGCCCATGCTGGAGTGCAGTGGCATGATCATGGCTCACTGCAGCCTCAAACTCCTGGGCACAAGTGATCTTCCTGCCCCAGCCTCCTGGGTAGGTGGGACTACTGGCACCACCACACCTGGTTAATTTTGTGTGTCTGTGTGTGTGTAGAGACGAGGTCTCTCTATGCTATCTAGGTTGGTCTTAAATTCCTGGGCTCAAGCAATTCCAAAGTGCTGGAATTACAGATATGAGCCACTGCACCCTGCCGGCCTATGTTAAGTAATTTAGTAATTATTTCAAAACATCATGGTTATTAGGATGATGAAGAAAAAGAATGCTCTAAGAAGAAGAAACTGGATTTGGGGTACTAGACAAAACGTCTTAAGCTGGGCATGTGGTGCTTGCCTGCAATCCCAGTTACTTAGGAAGCTGCTAAGATGGGAGGATTGCTGGAACCCAAGAGTTTGAGGCAAGCCTGGGCAACATAGCAAGATCCTTTCTCAACAACAAACTTCACAAAGGCTGTGACATTAAAGTTGATGTTAAAATTACAAATAAAAGTAGGAGATCACTAGTAAAAGAAGAAAATACTAAAATTATTATAGAATGACAAAGATTGAAGAACACACAGGATACTTCCAAAGGAGAAAAATACAGTGTGGGGATGTGACAAATAGCAGATATTAAAAATTTAGAGTAGTCAGGACTATAGTCTTGGAACAACAGAGCACAAGAGGAAACAAATTGTTCAAAGGAATAGAATTAGTGCTCAGACGTAAACCCACTTGTTTGAAACATTTAGAATATGACAGAGGAAGCAGTGTGGGTCAATGTGAAAAAGAGATGCTGTTTAATAAGTACAACTCAGAATGGTAATCCAAGAAGAAAAAAATGAAAGTGGGTGCCAAAGTCATGTCATAAGCTAATACAAAGTTTGGATGTATTTAGAATTAAATGTCAAAAACAACACAAAAATTTTAGAAGAAAAATATTTAGATATTGATAAGACTTTGGAATCAGAAAAATACAAAAAAATCTTAAATAAAACATAATAAACATTGACCATGAAAGAACATATTGATAAGTTTGACTATGCTAAAATTGAGAAATTTGATTTATTAAAACACACCTTAAAGAAGGTAACAGAAGAAATGACACATTGTAGAACATATTTTTTAAAAATCACAACTGACAAATCATTACCAAGTATAAATACCTTGATTATTATGTATATAAAGCATTTTAATAATTTTTCTGTTTTTAACAAGAAAAGCCCTAATAACCCATTAGAAGAAAATGGGCAACATGACTGAATAGATGCTTCAAAGAAAAATAAACATGAAGAAATAATTGACACACAAAAGTAGGAGATCACTAGTCTCAGGAAAATGCAAATCAAGTCTACCATGACATATCATTTATATTTATCAGTTGGCAAAAATTACAAAGGCTTATAATATCAATTGTTAGTGATGGTGTGTCTCTATAATTTTGTAATAACTTCAGATAAAAGTTTGGCGTTATCTCCAAAATCTGAAATTTATATATGACTCAGGATTCATAAAACCAAGAATTTTTTCTAACATAAAATATTCAAAGCACTACTCTTCATAAATATAAAGTCTGAAAATAACTGATAGGTCCATCAGTGGAAAAGTTGATGAATGGACATTGATATGTCAATATAAGAAAATGCTATGTAGTAGTCAAAATGAATGAAATACAGAAACTCATTGACATGAATGAATCTTGAAAATATCATAGTAAGTGTAAAAGTTATATCCTTAAAAATTATATATAGTATAATATTACTTAAGAACTAAAAATAACTAAAAAATTAAAATATACATTTTAAGAATATACAGAGATGCAACAGTACTTTATGAAAACCAAGCGAGGCTACTTATAAAATTGGATTTAGGAGGTTGACTCTCATGCAATCGGGAGACAAGGGTATGGGATAGGGGTGAACATTTTCATTGAATGTGGGCCATTACTAGGGTGTTGGGCTTAGTTTGCATATTGATGTATCTGTTATATGGATATCTAAATGAATGAATAAGATCCACTGAATGAATTTTTAAAAGTGGGAAGCCACTGAATGAGTTTAAAAAAAACATAACAGGCAGGACCAGATTTGTATTACAGAAAGATTACTGTGGATACAATGTAGAGAATGGATTGGAGAAGAGCCATTCTCTTCAAGTCTGGTTAGGAGGCTGTGGCAGTATTCCATGTGTTCTGTGTAGGAAGCGATGCCTTCTTAAAGCAGCGTAGTGGCAATGAGATGTGAGAGAAGTAGGTAAAATTGAGAGGCATTTAAAATATGATGCTTGAGTGTCTCTCAGTTGTAAGAGAGGGGAGTGTCAAGGATGAGTCTTAGGTTTCTTGCAGATATTTGATCCCATTTCCTGAGAAAGGAGAGAATGTTGGAGATGATTTAAGGGTTGCATTGAGTTTATTTTAGACATGTTGAGTTTGAGACAACTGTTAGGCACCTGAATGGAATTTTTCAGCAGGTTGCATTATTGCACCCTAACTATGACTTGGAAAACAATACCTTTTAGGGACAAATTTTCTAAAGTGGATTATACTTTCATCTTTTTTTAAAAAAGGGAATGTAGGGAATAGAATGGATTCTCTCCTATAGTCGGGATTATCATTTTATGTAACAATTATCGAATGATGCCATAAAAAAGATGATTTCAGGGAATTTATGGGCGCGTGTAGACCTATCCCAATGTCAGATACAGACCCATGAATCCAATTTTTTTTTCTGTTTTCTAAAGGACTGTTTTTTAGTAACATAAGTACTTGTGAGAGGAGAATGTTAACTCTTTCATGTCACTTTGATGCCTCCTAGATTTAAAATGCACCTAAAGAATATATCTAACTCCTAACTGGTATAGAATATGAAAAACCAAGTTGGAGGAGTTAGAATACATATTTGAGAGAATGGTATTTAAAAATCCCAATAATATTGCAGTGCACCTGCAAGCCCTTGGCGAAATTTGAGGTCATGTGGAAGGTTTGCATGAGCATTATGCCATAGTGGATGCTAGTCTTGTTTCCCCTCTAATGGCCTATGTCCTCAGGCAAGTGAATTGATCTCTCTGAGCCTTAATTGTCATCTGTAACATTAAATGAATATGAATCATAATTTTTAAAATCATCCCAGAACCAAATAAATGATTATATGTCTTCAATAAACCTATAGAAAATTAACTATTTAAATATCTTTCTTTTGGTGAAACTATAGATAACCTGTGGTTTGAAATGAAAACGCTTATATAGAGGCAAGGACTCTGCTTAGAAATCCCAGAGGCTTCTTATCATTACAGAGGGCAAAAGGGAGACAATGTTATGATATTTGAGAAGAGAAGGAAACCTACCTTTCTTTACCAGATTCTGAATCTTTTTTTTTTTTTTTTTGAGTTGGAGTCTCACTCCATCGCCCACCGCCACCTCAGCAACGACCTGCTGGGCTCCCGCGATCCTTCCACTTCAGCCTTCCAAGTAGCCAGAACTACAGGCGTGTGCTGCTGCGCCCAGCTAATTTTTGATTTATTGTAGAGATGAGGTTTCACCAAGTTGCCCGGGCTGGTCTCGAGCCCCCAAGCCCAGGTAATCCACCTGCCTCGGCCTCCCAAAGTGCTGAGATTACAGGCTGAGCCACCGATCCCGGCCTCATTCTGAATCTTAAATGTATTACACATACATAGAAAATGAAATGAAATTTACTTGTAAAAAACAAGAATATATCAAAGAATGAATTTCTGTTTATATGTAAAAAATAAGTACGTTAGTCAATAATAACAGCACAATGATAATTTTAAGTGTTAATTAATCCAAATTATTTGCAAATGCTAACTTGCTTAATTCTCACAAAAATCTGTGAAGTAGACATTATTATTCTTTAATATTTATTTTTAATTTTTATGGGTACATACTAGTTGAATATATTTATTGAGTACGTGTGATATTTTGAGAGGAATATACAATGTTTAATTATCAAATCAGGGTCACTGGGGCATCCATCACCTGAAGCATTTATCATTTCTTTGTTTTAGGAGCATTCCAATTACAGACTTTTAGTTATTTGAAAATATACAATAAACTATTGTTGACTATAGTCACCCTATTATGTTACCAAATATTAGATCTTATTCTTTCTAACTGTATTTTTGTACCCATTAACCGTTTTCAATTCATCCCTCCCTCCCTACTACCCTTTCCAGCCTTTGATAGCCATCATTCTACACTTTATATTCATGAGTGAGAACATGCAATATTTCTTTTTCTGTGCTTGGCTTATTTCACTTAACCTAATGTCCTCTAGTTCCATTTATGTTACAAATTACAGATTTTTTTTCTTTTTATGGCTGAATAATATTTCCTTTTGTATATATACCACATATTCTTTTTCATTCATCTGTTGATGAATACTTAGATTGATTCCATCTCTTGGCTATGGTTAATAGTGTTTCAATAAATATGGGAATGTAGATATCTTTTCAGTATACTAATTTCCTTTCTTTTGGATATAAACCCAGCAATAAGATTGCTGGATCATTTTTATTTTACATATAAGGAACTGAGGCAGAGGGAGGCAAAGGGCACTAGTCAGAATTTTAGCAACCAATGGAACAAGATTTGATTGCTGTATTCTAAGTTCAAAAAAGGACTTTGTCATCGATAAATTCCAGTTTCCTTTAGAGTTCAAGTACTGTGTTTTAATTTGGATATCATTGTGGATGTGAAGATGCATATTGTGAACACTCAAGTTTAGCATTTTGATTTTGCTTGCAGAGACACCCTAGATCTTCCAGACCTCTCTAGCCAGGAGAATGTGTAAATCTCAGACAGGAAAATATTTAATAGAATTGTTCTGCTTATAGAGCAGTTGTACAACAGTCATCACCTTATTTATCATTTTAAGTTGATGCAAGTTTTCTCTTACTCCCCACTGCTGCTCTGAATTGGGGAAAATCAAGAAAATAAGTGTAGTTGCTGATTAATGATTTCAGCTGAATACCTTCATATTTCCCTTGGTCTTGCCAGGGATACTAACCCTGGTTTCTTCTCATAAATCCAGGGAGACAGGTGGTCTTGCTCTCTTGGATGTTTGACAATAGGCTGTTGTGTCAGCCTTTTCTTTTGTTGCTACCTAAATAAACTCCTCCTCATAGCCATGAACAAACTTATTAAACAGGAAATGTAGAATTTGTTTGATCAATCTTTGGTACCTCAGGGGAAGATTCCTATGTGTAAGAGGAAACTGAAGGCTGGTGAACTAAAGCCTTAAAATTAATGGTAAGCTTTCCCTGTTTTTTAGAATATTTGACTAACACCTTTGGTGGGGATTGCCCTTAATTAATTATGTGATGACCACTGGAACTTTCAGGTGATAATATTTATAATCTTACAAAAAACAGAGCATACAGACACAATTGACTTGTATTAAGGGCATATATTTCTCAGATAATTTTCAATCGGTCCTATATTATATAGTGCCCAACAATTAATAGGCCTTATAAAATTTTGACCTCTGATATTGCTTTGATCTTCTATACTCTTATCTACAATTCACTCTGCTTTTTCTGCCAGTTTATACATATATATCCATGTCAGGAATAAAAATAAATTGTAGTGATGAACAATTATTAGGTTTAATGTGCTAGGTGCTTTATATACATTATTTTTAGTAGTTTTCAGAGCATCATTGAGGATAGTTTCTATTATTATACCCATTTAAATATGTGAAATTCAGCTGTAGAAAGGTTGATTAAGCCAGATGTGGTGACTCACGCCTGTAATCCCAGCATTTTGAGAGGCTGAGGTGAGAGGATTACTTGAGCTCAGGGGTTCGAGACCAGCCAGGGCAACTTTGTGAGACCTCGTCTCTACAATAAACCAAAATATTAGCCAAGTGTGGTGGCGCATGCCTGTAGTTCCAGCTACTTGGAAGGCTGAGGTGGAAGGATTATCTGAACCCAGCAGGTAGAGGCTGCGGTGGCCATAAGTGTGCCACTGCACTCCAGCCTGGGTGACAGAATGAGACTCTGACTCCAAAAAAAAGGGCTGATTAAATTCCTCAAGGTTGCAATAGGGAAGAAAGTACTCACAGTCTGGTTTGTCAGATTTTGAGCTGATACATTGAACCATTAAACTATGTTGTGTCCCCCATTCAGTTGTACTTAGACTCCGTTCAGGCAAAGTAATCATAAAATTTATTTACTATTAATAAAACATACAAACAGGGATATTTCTGGAAGGCATAATGGGAATTGGCCACTGACAGTGTGTAAAATTTTTTTTTATTTAATAGAACTTATGGGAAAAGTACCCCTGCCATGCTCACCTTGCCTTATTTCAGATTTAGTAATTTTAGGTTGCAATTTTCCACAGCAGTGACTTTTGGGACCAAACTTCTGAAGTCTTAGGGAAAAAAAAAACAGTTAAAAATTGAAGTAATAATGAATCACTGGTTTTTTAGAAAACTTATTAAGAGTAATTAATACTAGTTTTTCATCTACCCATTCAGTAAACATACTGGGCTAAGTGCTGTGTAATGTACAGAGTTTAATTAACATCTGTCTTCAAGAATCACACAGTCTAGTAGAGACACAATGTTTACATAAATAACTTCATTATAAAATAGAAAGTGATGACTGTTGTAAGAGAGATACCAAATAAAATATCCTGAGAGTTAAGAGGCTTTGAAATATATGAGCGTATGGATTTGTAAATTGAAAGGGAGGGGATAGCAGAAGGAAATAAAGTACCAAGAGAATGCTGTTGACTTTCCCCAAATCAGGATATGAAATAAGTGAATTAGTTGATTGGAGCAAAATCAAACATAAAAGGGATTTATAAATTTTACATTGAAAATTGGGATGAAGACAGATCTTAAAGGACTTTGAGTGCTGGGGAAGGGAATTTTACACTTGCTATCTAGGAAAATAAGGGATCTATTGATGATTGTTTTAAAAAAGAAATGTGTAATGATTACTTGAACTTTAGAAGGAGAATAAAATGCTGTTAATTATACATACCAGACAATAGCACTATGACATTTTTATTTTTCATTGAACAAAGGCTCAGATACTAAAGTTTTATTCATTATTTAAACCTACTTGAATTAGATTGTAACTAAATGGAATATTAAGCCATTTTTAATAGTTCACTTTGCAAATTAATTATTAGGAATAAGAAAGATTTTATTTCTGTAAAACTGAGTTTAGATATCATTTTTTAAAGTAATTACTTCCATATTCATAAAAATGTTTACATTAATATATACATTTTTGTATATCAGTAATGCCTCTATAAAGCATAACAAGAAACTACTCAAAAATCTTTACTTATTTAGTATTAAATAAGTTGAGACAACTCATTCAATAAACATTGCTTGAGTGCTGATTTGTGTCAGAGCTGGAGATAGAAAGATAAAAAGGCATATTCTTGTTTTCATGTTTAGCATGGGAGAAAGATAATCAGAAGCAGATTAATGAAATGCCAACACATCAATGCTGTACTATCAGGAGGAGAGAGAATACATGAAATAAAGAAAAAATCAAAAGATACTATTTGTCCTTTGAAGATAATATCTAATTTTCAATTCCATGAAGATGACTTATTTGCTAGAGAGTAGAGGACAAAACTATTTACCAAATAGCACACCAAAAAAACAGAAATGGATAAATCTTATCTCTGCCTCCAGAAATCATTGCCATAAATGGGATACCTTGAAGCAGAGACAACTGGCTAAGATAAAATTCTTATCAGCTGTGTTAACTTCCATGATCTAAAACAGTGCCTGGCTCATAGTGGGAGGCCAATTAATAATTGTTGATTGAGCAAAAAGTGAATGCATTATAAACTTGATACTTGAGTGTTCTTGTAATTGTAGAGTGGCCAGTTTATGTACATGATTAAGAAAATTGATGTAACTTCATTATCTTGGTTAAAGCAGGCTTTTAAAAAATCGTTTAGTTTGCACATATAGTCCAAACTTAGAATATTTTTTTTCTTGGCTCATAATTTGACTTGAACCCAAATTAGCAATTTTATAGCTTATGAACTTTTTCCCTTCAGATTCTGCCCTGTGTTGCATTATATACAACATCTCTATGACACAGTGTCTTAGATAAGATCACCACATTTTTATTTTTTATTTTATTTTATTTTTTTATCAATATTTTTTATTATGGTTTTGTGGGGTACAGTTAAGGGTTAGGTGTACAGTTACGTTTCATTCAGGCACCCTGTTGATAAGAGGTGTTTCCCCATCCCCAGACAGATATTTGCTACTGTTAATCCATTTTTAAATTGTAGTAGTGCTGCCAGTGAAGAGAGTTCGAGATGGAACAGACATATCATGAGGGCTGTGTGAAATGAATCAATGTATAGAGAACACAGCATGAACATTTACGTCAACTAGAATGAAGAACTTTGGAAAAAGATGTAGGCAGGTGGAGCTGGTATATTTTATTTATTTGTAGAAGACAGAAAGCAATAAAGACAATGAAAAATAAATATAAAAAAGTAATACTGGAAAGTTTTTAAAGTGAAACATCTCATTGAAAAACAAAAATTTTGAGAGTAAGGTGATGAAGTTATAGCACAAGACTCATGTTTAGTCAATAAATAAAGTTTTATGTAAATATATCTTCGGTAACAATTGCTAAATTTTATTTTCTAAATCACCTTTTTTGAGGTGCATAATGAAATGCTTCATTTGAAGTATACAGTCTGATGAGTTTGAACAAATGGATCCCGAAATGGATAATGATTCCCCCCAAAATGTCCCTTTACACTTCTTCTTTTTTTTTTTTTTGAGTGGAGTCTCACTCTGTCGCCCAGTCTGGAGTGCAGTGGCCGCTCCCGGCCACCGCAGCCTCGACCTGCTGGGCTCCGGCGATCCTTCTGCCTCAGCCTTCCGAGTAGCCGGAATTACAGGCGCGCGCTACCACGCCCGGCTAAATTTTTTATTTTATTGTAGAGATGCGGTCTCGCCTGCCCAGGCAGGTGTCGAACCCGCGGGCTCAGGCAATCCACTCACCTCAGCCTCCCATAGGCGCGGGATTACAGGCTGAGCCACCGAGCCCGGCTCCCTTTATACTTCTATGCAGTCAATCCCTGTACTCTAGGCCTGACAACTACTGATGAGGTTTTTGTGACTATTGGTTAGTTTTGTGTATTTTAAAAAATATAACATTTGAAATTGTATGGAATCAACTCTTGCATATCTGGCCACTTTTGCTTAGCATAAACCTTTTCGGATGAATCATGGTGTTGTGTGTATCAGTGGCTCCATTGCTCAGAAGTACTTTATTGTATGGTGTCTTAGTCCCTTCATGCATCTATATCTGAGACTGCATAATTTTTTACAAACCAGAAGTTAATTTCTCAGACTTCTGGATTCTTGGAAATCCAAGATCAGTGTGTTAGCAGGCACAGTCTGGTTCCAAGTTGGTGCTGTGTTGCTTTGTTCTATGAAGAGAAGGAACATTATTTCCTCACACGGCAGAAGAGCAGAAGAGAGAACCCACTCTCATAAATCCTTTCAATAGTAGTATTAATCTATTCATGAGATCAGTGCCCTCATTACCTGAATACCTCCTAAAAGACCCTACCACCCAGTGCCTCCAGGCTGGGATTCAGGATTCCAACACATGAATTTGGAGGATATCGCCAGACTGTAGCATATGTGTAAACAATCATATTCATATCCTTTCATTGCTGGTGGACATTTAGGTTGTTTCCATCCTTTTGCTATTGAGTATAAAGCTGCTACATTCATATACGAACCTTTGTGTGATCTTATTTGTTTTCATAACTCTTGGGAACTTACCAAAGGATGGAAGTGCTGAGTCATATCGCAAGTGTATGTTCAATTTTGTGAGATACTGCCGGTCTGTTTTTCCAAGTTGTTACATTACTTTCTATTCCCATCAACAATGTAGGAGAGATCTAGTTACTTCACATCCTTGCCAGCACATCATAACCAGCATTTTAAGTTTTAGTCATTTTAGTGAATTAGTAGTTTTATCTCATTGTTTTTTATTTTGGATTTGTTCATAACTATTGATACTGAGCTTCAAATTCATGTTATTTTTTTGCCAATTTTCTTTTGTGAACTATCTGTTCAATTGTTTTGTTCATTCTTAATTGGGTTGTCTGTGACTTACTGTTTTATTTTTCTAAATGGTGTCTTTAAAAGAGCAAAGATTTTTAATTTTGATGAAACAATGTATTTTTTCCCTTTATGTGCCTTTTAGTGTCCTAATCTTTGCCTAGGCCAGGGCCATGGAAATTTTTTCTGGAAGATTTATGGTTTTAGCCTTTAAGAAATGAGTTAAATTTTGTGTAGAATATAAGGAAGGTCAAACTTCTTTTTTTCCAACATATAAATATATTCATAACAGAAACATTTGTCTTTTTTTGTTGTTGAGTTGGAGTCTCACTCTGCCACCCAGACTGGAGTGCAGTGGCGGCTCTGGCCAGCACAGCCTCCACATGCTGGGCTCCGGCGGTCCTTCTGCCTCAGCCTTCCAAGTAGCTGGAACTACAGGCACGTGCTACCATGCCCTGCTAATTTTTGATTTTTGATTGTAGAGATGAGGTCTCGCGAAGTTGCGCAGGCAGGTCTCAAACCCACGGGCACAGGCAGTCCACTCACCCTCAGCCTCCTAAAGTGCTGGGATTACAGGTTGAGCCACTGAACCTGACTACGTTTGTCTTTTTAAAATAAAAAAGGAAGGAATTTTAGAAATGAGAAGGACAATGAAAAATCTAATTTATTGAATTCCTTTTTTAAAAGTACCATTTTTTTCTGGCAATGAAGTTAATATTTATTGTAGAAGAACTTAAAATACAAATACAAATAAAAAAGACAAATCATTTTGAATTGCCTGCAGAATTGGCATCACAAGAAAATGAAATTTAATTTTTTAATTTTTTTGATCAGTATATCATGAACATTTTGTCCTTCATGAGATACTCTTTCAAAACATATGTTTTTTATTGGTTCTCTGTTGTTGGTGTATAAGAATACATATGTTGCCTGGCTCGGTGGCTTAGCCTGTAATCCCGTGCTTTGGGAGGCTGAGGTGAGTGGATTGCTTGAGCCCGTGGGTTCGAGACCCGCCCGGGCAACTTGGCGAGACCTTATCTCTACAATAAATCAAAAATAGCTGGGCGTGGTAGTGTGTGCCTGTAGTTCCAGCTACTTGGAAGGCTGAGACAGAAGGTCGCCGGAGCCCAGCAGGTTGAGGCTGCGGTGGCCAGGAGCGTGCCACTGCACTCCAGTCTGGGTGACAGAGTGAGACTCCAACTAAAAAAAAAAAAAGAATACATGCCTCGTCAATAAGGGTACCTGCATGATCACTGTTTTTATACATAACCTTGAATTGTACCCCACATCTTTATAATAAATAGATAATTTAAAAAAAGAATACAGCTGTTTTTCATGTTTATTTTGTACTCTGAGACTTTGCCAAAATGCTTTATCAGTGCAAGGAGGTTTTTGACAGATTAGCTTGGGTTCTCAAGTCATCCCCAAAGAGTAATGACTTACCTTCCTCTTTTCCTATTTGGATACCTCTGGTTTCCTTCTCTTGTCTGGTTGCTTTAGCTAGGACTTCTGATTGCTCTAGATGGGACTTCTGATTGCTCTAGCCAGGTCTTCTTGTCTGATTGTTCTAGCTAGAAATTCAGCATCTATTATTGCCTTATCTTTTTAATAAAAGCCATTTTAACTGGAATGATATGGTATTTTATTATAGTTTTGATTTGCATTTATTTGATTAATAGTGATGTGGAACATTTTTTCATATACCTTTTGGCTATATGTATTTCCTCTCTTGAGAAATGTCTGTTCAGTCTTTAGTTGGATTATTTGATTTTTTCTATATTGAATTGTTTGAGCTCCTGATATATTTTGATTATTAATCCCTTATAAGATAGAGAGGTTGCAAATATTTTCTCCCTATCTATGGATTGTCTTGTCACATTGCTGCTTGTTTCCTTTGCTGTGCAGAAACTTTTTTGCTTATCTGATCCCATTTGTTTATTTTTTTCTTTTGCTGCATGTGATTTTGAGGTCAAACTTAAGAAATCTTTGCCCAAACCATTGTCCTGGAGTCTTTCCCCAGTGTTTTCTTCTAATAGATTCATAGTTCCAGATCATAGATCTAAGTCAGTAATTCAGTTTTATTTGATTTTTGAATATGACAAGAGATAAGGGTCTAGTTTTATTCTTCTGCACGTATATAGCCAGCTTTTACAGCACTATTGATTGAAAAATGTATCCTTTCTGCTGTGTGTATTCTTAGCCTTATGTTGAAAATGAGTTGACTATAATTCATTTTTTAATAATCCATAATTCATGGGTTCCATCTTTTGTTCCATTGGTCTTTGTGTCTGTTTTCATGCCAGCACCATCCTGATTTGCTTACCATAATTTTGTAGCATGATTTGAAGTCAGGTTATGTGATGCCACTAAATTTGTTCTTTCTGCTCAGGATTACTTAGACTGTTCTGGAACTTTTATGGATCCATATACATTATATATATATTTTTTTCTTTTCTGTGAATAATGTCATTGGTATTTTGATAGGGATTGCAATGAATCTGTAGATTACTTTGGGTGGTATGAACAATTTAACTTATATAGATTCTTCCAGTTCAATAACAATAGAATATATTTTCTTTGCTTGTTTACTCTTCAAATTCTTTCATTTTAGTTTTCATTGTATAGGTCTTTCACTTCTTTGGTGAAATTTAGTTCCAGGTATTTTATTTTATTTGTAGTTATTATAAATGGGATTACTTTATAGGTTTCTTTTTTTAAATTGTTCACTTTTGGCATATAGAAATGCTACTGATGTTTGTATGTTGATTTTGTGTATTGCAACTTTAGTTAATTTGTTTATTGGTTCTAATAGTTTTTTGGTGTAGTCTTTAGGTTTTCCTAAATATAAGATCATATTATCTGCAAACAAGAATAATTTAACTTCTTTTTGTCCAGTGTAGATGTCCTTTATTCCTTTCTCTCTTCTAATTTATTTGTCTAGGGCTTCCAGTATTATGTTGATTAAAAGTGGTGAAAGTAGGCATCCTTGCCTTGTTTCAGATCCTAGAAGAAAAACTTTTAGTTTTTCTCCATTTAGTATGATACTAGCTGTTGGTTTTTTCATATATTGGCTTTACCGTGTTGAGGTATGTTCTTTCTGTACCAATTTTGTTGAAAGTTTTTATTATAAAGGGAAGTTTATTATATCAAATGTTTTTTTAAAGTCTAGTAAAATGATAATGTTTTTCCTCATCATTCTGTTAATCTGCTGAATCACTTTTATTGATTTGCTTATGTTAAACTATGCATCCCTGAGATGAATCTTACTTGATCATGAGTCATTCATTTAATGCATTGTTGAATTTGGTTTGCTAGTATTTTGTTGAGTAATTGTGCATACTAATCAGAGATATTGGCCTGCAGTATTCTATGTTGTATGTGTGTGTGTGTGTGCGTGAGTGTGTGTGTGCACATGTGTGCACACATGTGTATGTCCTTGTCTGATTTTGGTATCAGGGTAATATGGCCTCATAGAATAAGTTTGGAAGTATTGCCTCCTCCTTGATTTTTGAAATTACCTTAGTTGGACTAGTACTATTTCTTCTTTAAATGTTCATTAAAAATTCATCAGTAAAGATATCAGTTCCTGAGCTTTACATTGATGGGAGGTTTTTTTTTACTACTGCCTCTGTTCTGTAACTTGTTATTGGTATATTCAGGTTTTGTATTTCTTCCTGGTTCAATCTTGGTAGGCTGTATGTGTCTAGGAATTTATCTGCTTTTTTTAGATTTTTAGTTTGTTAAGATTCAGTTGCTCTCAGTAGTCTTTAATTATCCCTTACATTTCTGTGGTTTTAGTTATAATGTCTCCTTTGTCTCTCAAGTTATTTATTTGTGACTTATCCCTTTTTTTCTTAGTCTAGCTAAAGATTTTTCTATTTTGTTCATTTCAAAAAAAACTTTTTTGTTGATATTTTTTAATTTTTGTCTCAGTTTTATTTCTGTTCTGATCTTCACCATTTATTTTTTTCTATTAATTTTGGGTCTAGTTTCTTCTTGGTTTTCTAGTTTATTAAGATGTATTATTATTAAGTTGTTTATTTAAAGTTTCTATCTTTTTATTGCAGACATCAATTGTTATAGAATTCCCTTGTAGTACTACTTTTACTGTATCCCACAGGTTTTAGTATATTGTATTTCCATTTTTACTTGTTTCAAAATGTAAAAATTTTATTTTTATTTCTTCATTTATCCAGTTGTAATTCAGGAGTGTCTTAGTATACTTTCCAAAGTTCCTCTTGTTATTGATTTCTAGTTCTATTCCATCATGACCAGAAAAGACAATTGATATGATCTAAATTTTTAAAAAATTTTTTGAGACTTGATTTTTGGCCTAACATATGGTCTGTCCTTTAGACCGTTCCATGTGCTGAGATGAAGAATGTGTATTCTGCATTTGTTGGATGAAATGTTATAAATTATTATTAGGTCAATTTGTTCTAGAGCACAGATTAAGTCACTATCTTGGTCTACAAAATGAAAGGCTTGGTGTAATATAACCCTTCTGTAACAAATTATAATTTATTTTTTATACTATATGGATAAAAAATATTTTGTGTTTACTGAAGCTCACCATATTTTTAAATAGAATCAGGCTGTAGATATATGCCAGAATATTTATCTATAATATACCTGGCATTACTATAGCTAGTATTTTTTTTAGAATTTTTTTGTTTTCATACTTTATGGAAGTACATGCACACATGTTTTCTTTTATGTCTGTCATATGGATTCTATTTGTACAATGAGTAAGGATGTCAGAGATTAAATAGTGTAGTGGTAACAACATTAGTACTGTGGTTGGAAGATTTGAATTTTATCATGGCCTTAAATAGAATTCTTATTCATAAATAATCTCAATTCCTCCACATTTTGATGATTAAATAGATAAACTAAATAATGCATTAGGAATCATAAAAAGCGGTACAAAAAAGACATGAATGCCCAAAACTCATAACTTATCTATAGTTACCAGTTCTAAAATTAAATCTTATTCCTGTAATTAGAATCATGTTTAGTATAATTTTTATTAAAAATCACTTAAAATAATATGTAATTCCCTCTTTGGAATATTTATTCTTCTTCTAGGTTACAATAAGACATGGTTTCTATTTAAAGCTTTTTTTTTTTTTTTTTTTTGAGTTGAAGTCTCACTCTGTCGCCCAGACTGGAGTGCAGTGGCCGCTTCCGGCCACCGCAGCCTCGACCTGCTGGGCTCCGGCGATCCTTCCGCCTCAGCCTTCCGAGTAGCCGGAATTACAGGCATGCGCTACCATGCCGGGCTGATTTTTTGATTTATTGTAGAGATGAGGTCTCGCTGCCCAGGCGGGTCTCGAACCCGCGGGCTCAGGCTGTCCACTCACCTCAGCCTCCCAAAGGCACGGGATTACAGGCTGAGCCACTGAGCCCGGCTAAAGCGTTTTTTTAATAACAAAAATATATCAGGAGAATATAAAAATACTTATAAGCCAAAAACATTTAGATTATTACAATTAAAGTTTTGGTTTATTTCTTCATATTTTAATAGTGGTTCTTTTTTATTTTATTCTTATATCATATTTTCATTGTCTGAGTTTATATTTTGGACATTTGCTTACATTTAAAAATTTTTTTTATATATTCTATTTTTAAAATGTGTGCTATAGTTCAGGAATAGATATACAAATGGACATTGTACAGGTAAAATTTGAGTCTCCCTTTGATCCTCACTTTGCCTGATTTAAGATCAGATACCCTTATTGATGTTATGTTCCTCCCACCACCTGCCAATATCCCACTACTGCCAATCCCTTTCTTATAGTATTATGGTAAATGTTCAAGGTCTGCTTATGAGTTAGAACATGTGGTACTCTATTCTTTGTTTTTGTGAAAAGTCACTATTGTAGACTCTAAATCCATCCAAGTGGCTACAAAGTCCATGTTTATCCTTCTTTATGAATGTATAATATTCCATCATGTATAGGTACCATATTTTAAAAATCTAGTCCAGATTTGATGGGCAGCACAGTGGGTTCCATGTTTTTGCTACTGTGAATAGTGCTACAATGAACATGCGTGGGCAAGTTTCTTCTTTGTAGAATTATTTGAGTTCCTCCAGGAATATTCCCACTAGGGGGATTTCTGGTTATATGGAAGGCCAGTTTCTAGTTCTTTTACAAATCACCGACTTCTGGCAAGATGGCGATGGAACAGGTCAGACTGTGAGAGTCTCTGCAAAAGCTGGTGTCCTTAAAGAAGCTCTATGTGAGTGGGTGTGAAAGTCCATCTGAGAAAAGACTCAAGTTCATGTACCTGGGGCTCTCCTCTGGTGTTGACTACAACTCCTCACTGCCCTGAGATTGGAGCTGATGGTGCATAGGATCATCTGCTGTTGCCGGGGCTCTCCTGAGAAGACACAGCAGAAATCCACCAATCATCATCACCTGGTACCTGGACCACACCTTCACTTGTGTCAGCAGAGTGTTATGAGCCAGGATGGTAAAGAGATAAGACTGGGGAGAGCTGGAGAGGAGCCCCAACACCAGTGAGGAAACACTAACTAAAGCCATTTTCTCTGTCCTGGACCAGGCAGAGACCTGAATTGCCCAGCCCAGCTCCACCCAGCCTCCAATTTAGGACTTAGAGGTAATCTCATCAAACTCGGAGAGACAGAAGCCCCTGCCCCACACTGGATAGGACTTAGACACATCAGATCTGAGTGGGAGACAGGCAGCAAGCCAGAGGAGTCCAGAGCTGATCCACCCTCTTCCCATAGTAGTCTGTGGGGCATCTGACCCATGCTGAAAGCAATCTGGTCAGCCTGTACTGAGGGCAGAGGGGAGGGGCTGGAGACCAGAGCTAAAAGGAAGTTGACCTCAGAGCAAGTTCTGTTTGTTTTGCTTTGGTTTTTTTGTTTGTTTGTTTTAGTTTTATTTTCCTCTTCTCTCTTTCTTTCTGGTTTTCATTATGTTTTTGTACATGCTTTGTTTCTGTTATTTTATTGCTGATTGTTTTTAGACTTTCTATTTGTGTATGGGTATTTTTGAGGGAGAGTACATCAATAGGAGGGTTTTGGTTGGTTTTTGTGTTTATATGATTATCTGTATTTTTAAAAAATCTTTTCTGTCTTTGTGTCTCTTTTCACTTGTTAGCTGGCATGCCTGTTTTCTCTCTTCTTCTCTCTCTCTCTCTCTCTCCACCTTTCTTTCATCCCCTTTCTTACTTTTTCCATTCTTTTTCTTACTTCATTTTGCTTTCAGGGGGCAAACCCATACCCTCACTATATGGACAGATTGTAAGGCAGTGGGAAGTGGGTTCCAGGTGACCAACACACCAGTCAGTGGATAAGGGGATTTGCAGATAGTTTCTGAATCTCAGCTCCCCCCTAAATTAAATCTCAAAACTGCAAAAAGTACAATCCCCCCAACCACAGTCCAGCTCCAGAATTGAACAAAACCAGGGGAACCACATAAGGAAGAATAGAAGATTGAGCAAACAGAAGTTAAAGCTACCCTCTCATCTCTGAAAAACAGAATTAAAGAAGAGGTTAAAAAAGGGAGTGGAAGATCTACATGACTGAAGAAAAACCAAAGGAAGAATATGGGACTCACACAGATCCCTGGGAGGTCAGCTACTGAGAACAGAGACTTAAGAATGCAAATAATGAATAGCCCCCAGAAAGACGGGTTTCAAACCACAAACCCAGATATCAAGACAATAATAGAATAAATAGAACTGAGGAGAGACAAGAGGAAAGAATGAAGGAGTTGATAACTAAGATAAAGATAACCACAATGAAAGGACAGTGAATTTAATAAATAACAAACTGATAAGCATGGAAAGCAGAATTAACCAGGCAGAAGAATCTCAGAGCTTGAGGACCAAAATATGGGATTAATGCACACTGTTAAAAAATAGAAAAGAAGTTTAAAAAGGCAGAACATAACCTCCAAGAGATGAGTGATTACTTCAAGAGACTGAACCTAAGATTAATTGGAATTTCTGAGGCAGATAGAAAGACAGAGACCACCCTGGAACAAACATTCCATTAAATTATCCAAGAAAACTTCCCTCATCTCAATAGTGATGTGGCCATTCAAACACAAAAGATTAAGAGAAGCCGGGCTCGGTGGCTCAGCCTGTAATTCCCCGCTTTGGGAGGCTGAGGTGAGTGTATTGTCTCAGCCTGTGGGTTCGAGACCCACCTGGGCAACTTGGTGAGACCTAATCACTACAATAAATCAAAAATTAGCCGGGTGTGGTAGCACACACCTGTAGTTCCAGCTACTTGGAAGGCTGAAGCAGAAGGATCGCTGGAGCCCAGCACGCCGAGGCTGTGGTGGCTGGAAGCAGTCACTGCACTCTAGTCTGAGTGACAAAGTAAGACTCCAACTCAAAAAAAAATTCAGAGAACCTCTACAAGACAACAAATGAGAAGACCAACTCCTAGACACATATTAATTCACCTACACAAAGTAGGTATAAAAGAAAAAACCCTAAAGGCAGCAAGAGTAAAAGGTCAGACTACCTACTGGGGAAGACCAATTAGAATAGTAGCCAACTTATCTACAGAAACACTTCATGCTAGGAGAGCTTGGAGTCCAATCTTCAAAGTTCTAAAAGATAAACAATTTCACCCAAGAATTACCTACCCAGCTAATTTAAACTTCATCAGTGATGAAAAATTAAAATCCTTCCCAGACATTCAATCTCTAATAGCTTACTCTGTCTCCAGACCAGCTCTACAAGAAACACTTAAGAAAGTATTTAGCAAGGGAGTGGAGAATCTACACAAATGAAGAAAAATCAAAGGAAGTATATGGGACTCACACAGACCCCTGGGAGGTCAGACACTGAGAATAGAGACTTTAGAACACAAAAAAAGAATGACAACACCACTCACAAGAATACAAGAATGAATGCACAAATGAATCCACTCCAAAATCAAATGAGAGACAACAAACAAACACCAGCAACAACAACAAATCCTATAAGAAGTAATTAGCCCAAATGTGAATGAATTAAATGCAGCACTGAAAAAACCTAAAATTGCAAAATGGATAAAATATCATGAGGCAACAATACATTGTCTCCAAGAGACTCAACTTTCCAGAAGACACTCACAGACTCAAAGTCAAAGGATGGGAAACAAAATTTCACATGAATGGAACACAAAAGAAAGCAGGAGTCACTATTTTAATATTTAAAAAACCCTTTAAGCTATAAAAATATTTTTAAAAGATATGGAAAGTCACTATATAATGATAAAAAATTCAATCCATCAATGAGAAATATTCATCTTAAACATATATGCACTCAACGTAGGAGCAACAACTTTCATAAAACAGTTTCTAGGTAAACTTCAAAAAGATGTTTACTCTAGCACTATCATAGCTGGGGACTAAATACCCCACTCACAACCCTAGACAGATCATCAGGACAAAAACTCAATGAGGAGATCCAGAATCTCAATGTGATGCTTGATCAAATGAACTTAATTGATACCTATTGAACACTCCAGCCAACAGCCACAGAATATACATTCTACTCATCACCACATGGAACATACTCTAAGATTGACCACATCCTTGGCCACAAATCAAGCATAGACAAATTCCATAAGATTGAAATACTGCCATGCACCTTCTCAGACCACAGTGGAATAATAATAAATAACAACACCATCAAAGTTCCCCCAGAACCCACAAAAACAAGGACAATAAACAATATGATGCTAAACAAATCTTGAGTCAACATAGAAGTCAAAACAGAGATTAAAGGATATCTGAAAACAAATGAAAATGGAAAAACATTTTACCAAAACATCTGGGATGCCATGAAAGTATTGCTAAGTGGGGAATTTATATCTCTATGGACACACAATCCCTAGACACATAGTAATTCACCTACACAAAGTAGGTACAAAAGAAAAATTCCTAAAGGCAACTAGAGAGAAAAGTCAGACTACCTACTGGGGAAAACCAATCAGAATAGCAGCAAACCTATTGACAGAAAAGCTCCAAGCAAGAAGGGACTGGAGCCCTATATTCAAAGTCCTCAAAGATAAACAATTTCAACCAAGAATTTCCTTTCTAGCCAAGGTCAGTTTCATCAGTGATGGAGAATTAAAATTCTTCCCAGACATCCAATCCCTAAGAGATTATGCAGCTTCAAGACCAGCTCTACAAGAGACACTTAAAAAGGTATTAAGCACAGAAGAAAGAAAAAGAAAAAAGAATGACCACACATTTCCCAAGAGAACAGTAAGCACAGAATCAACAGAGAAGACAGCACAACAAGCAACTTGAAAATACACACATATATTAACCCCAAAGCCAAAAGAAAACAAGCAAACAAAGAAAAAGCTGTATAAGAACCTCATGACAGGGAGAAACAATCATATTTCAATAAGCAGCCTGAATGTGAATGAACTAAATACACCACTGAAAAGACACAGATTAGCAAACTGGATAAGAAACCATAACCCAATTATTTGCTGCCTCCAGTAGACTCACCTCACCACAAGGGATGCACACAGATTCAAAGTTAAAGGATGGAAAACGAGTTCCCAGGCAAATGGATCACAAAAGAAGGCAGGAGTTGTGATCTTAATATAAGACAAAACAACCTTTAAGCTGTCAAGAATTTTAAAAAGATGCAAAAGGTCACTACATAATGATAAAAGGTTTAATCCATCAACAAGAAATATCCATCCTAAACATATATGCACCCAACACAGGAGCACCAGCATTTATAAAGCAACTACTAAGTAAACTTTAAAAAGATAGTGACTCTAACACTATTATAGCAGGGGACTTGAGTACCCCACTAATAGCCCTAGATAGATCATTGAGGCAAAAAATCAACAAGGAGATCCAGAACCTAAACTTGACACTTGACCAAATAGACTTAATAGATACCTACAGATTATTGCACTCAACAACCACAGAATGTACATTCTACTTATCACCACATGGAACGTACTCCAAGATCAATCGCATCCTTGTCCATAAATCAAGCATAAACAAATTTCATAAGTATGAAACCTTGCCATGCACATTCTCAGACCACAGTGGAATAAAAATAAATATCAACACCAACAACATTTCCCCAAGGCCACAAAGACATGGACACTAAACATTATGATGCTAAACAACTACCGGGGTCAACACTGAAATCAAAGCAGAAATTAAAAGATTCCTGGAAACAAATGAAAATGATGAGACATCTTACCAAAACCTCTGGGGTGCCATAAAATCAGTTCTAAGAGGGGAATTTATATCTCTACAAGTACACATCAAGAATACAGAAAGATCACAAGTGGAGAGCCTGACAAACCACCTAAGGGAGCTGAAAAGAGAATACCACCAAAACCACAACTTTAGCAGAAGAATACTAATCATAAAAATAAGAGCCCAAATATGGGGTATAGAAAACAAAAATATCATAAAAAACATCAACAAAACAAAAACTGGTTCTTTGAAAGAATTAGCAAGATTGATGGACCCCTCACCAGAATGACCAAAAAAAGAGAGAACAAGCCCAAATAAACACAATCAGAAATACAAAAGATCAAATCACAACCGACCCAAAGAAATACAAAAGATTATCAGAGATTACTGTGTACACCTATATGGAAACAAACTTGATAACCTCAATGAAATGGAGGACTTTCTGATGTCACACAACCTCCCCAGGTTGAAACATGAAGACACTGAGGCTCTAGATAGACCAATAACAACCCAGGAAATTGACTCTGTCATACGAAAACTATTTTTTTTTAAAAAAAAGCCCTTGACTGGATGGCTTTCCAGCAGAATTATACAAAATATACAACAAGGAACTGATATTAATCCTATTGAAAGTATTCCAGGCAATTGAGAAAGATGGAATTCTCTGCAATCATTTTTCAAAGATAATATCATACTGATACCCAAACCGAGTAGAGATCCAACAAGAAAAGAGAACTACAGGCAATATCCCTTATGAACATAGATGCCAAAATCCTCAACAAGATTCTAGAAATTGGATCCAAAAACACATCTCAAATATCATCCACCATGACCAAGTAGGCTTCATCCCCAGGATGCAGGAATGGTTCAACATTTAATGACCATAAATGTCATTAAATACATCAACAGATGTAAAAGCAGGAACCACATGATTATCTCATTAGATGCAGAAAAAGCTTTTGATAAAATCCAGCAACGCTTCTTAATAAAAACCTTTAAATACCTAGGTATAGAAGGAACATACCTCAAAATAATAAGTGCCATCTTCAATAAACCCACAGCTAACATATTACTAAATGGACAGAAACTGGAAGCATTTCCCAGGAAAACTGGAACAAGACAAGGCTGCCCATTCTCACCCCTCTTGTTCAACATTGTGTTGGAAGTCCTAGCTCGGGCAATTAGATAAGAGAAGGAAATCAGTGGTATCCAAATAGGAAAAGAGGAAGTCACATCATTCCTCTTTGCTGATGATATGATCCTATACCTTGAAAATCCAAGAGAATCTGTCAAAAACCTGCTTGCACTGATGAAGGATTTTGGCTAACCTCAGGGTACAAAATAAATGTGCAAAAGACAGTTGCATTCCTATATACCAACAACAAGCAGGCAGACACTCAAATTAAAAGTACAATCCCATTCACAATAACCACAAAAAAAAAAAAAAAAGAAGAAGAAATTCCTCGGCATCTTCCTAACCAGAGAACTGAAAGACCTTTACAACAAGAACTACAAAACACTGCTCAAATAAATCCAAGAAGACACAAACAAATGGAAAAATATTAAATGCCCATCGATAGGAAGAATCAACACTTTTAAAATGTCCATCCTACCAAAGGCAATCTGCATATTCAATGCAATACCCATTAAGTTACCAACATCATTCTTCTCAGACCTCGAAACGGCAATACAGAAATTCATATAGAAACTTAAATGACCACGAATAACTGAAAAAATCCTTAGCAAAAGAAACAAAGCAAGAGGTATCACACTTCTAGGCTTCAACCTTACTGTAAGTCTGCAGTAATCAAAACAGCCTGGTATTGGTACAAGAATAGGCATATAAAACAATGGAACAGATTAGAGATTCCGAAAGTAGTCTCAATTTCTCAACCAACTCATCTTTAACAAAGCCTCCAACAGCAACCACTGGGGAGAGGAGAACCTATTCAGTAAATGGTGTTTGGAAAACTGACTGACCACATTCAAAAGATTGAAACAGGACCCCTACCTATCACCATACACAAAAATCAACTCTAAATAGATCAAAGACCTACACACAAAAACCTCAAACTATAAGAATCTTAGAAAATCCATGAGACACCCTTATGGAAATTGGAACTGGCAACCAATTCGTATTCAGAGCCCTAAATGCCCATACCTTAAGAAATAAGATAGACAAGTGGGTCCTTATCAAACTACAAACTTCTGCAAAGCAAAAGAAACCGTCAAGAGAGCAGGGAGACTGCCCACAAAATGGAGAAAATATTTTCCAACTGTATATCTGACCAAGGCCTAACATCCAGCATCTACAAGGAACTCAAATGTGCTGAAAGAAAAAACCAAAAAACAAAAAGCAACCCCATTCAAAAGTGGGCAAAAGACATGAATAGACACTTCTCAAAAGGCGATATATGGGCAGCCAACAGACACATGAAAATGTGCTCAGTTTTACTTATCATCAGAGAAATGCAAATCAAAACCACATTGAGATACCACCTAACCCCAGTAAGAATGGCCATCATTTAATAAAACAGACAACAGATGCTGGGGAGGATGAGAAGAAAAAGGAACTCTACACTGCTGGTGCACCTCTTTGGGAGACAGTGTGGCGATTTCTGAAAGAACTAGAAATTGACCTTCCATATGACCCAGCAATTCCCTATTGGAAATATACCCAGAACGCAAATCATTCTACAAAAAAGATGCCTGCACACATGTGTTTGTTGCAGCTCTATTCACAATAGCAAAAACATGGAATCAACCACATTGCCCATTGATGCTGAACTGGATTAAATAAATTGGTACATATATACAATGGAATATTATGCAGCCATAATGAAGGCCAAACAAAATATGGACTTTGCAACAACTTGGATGGATTTAGAGTCAATCATATTTAGTGATCTATCACAGAAACAAAGAACAAAGTACCATATGTTCTCACTCATAAGCAGAACTTGAACAATTATAATACTATAAGAAAGGATTGGCAGTAGTGGGAAATTGTCAGGAGAGGGCCTGGGATTGGCAGTTGAGGGAAGCTGCTAGGGTAGCGAGGGGCATACTTCATCAACAAGGGTACCTGCATAATCAACGTTTTTATTCCTAACTTTGTACCCCATATCTTTATAATGAAAAAAAGAAGGAAAAAAAATACCTGCATGCATATGTTTATTGCAGTGTTGTTAACAATAGCAAAAACATGGAACTTACCATGCTGCCCATTGAAAGAGGACTGGAAAAAAAAGTGGTACATATACACGATGGAGTATTTCACAGTCATAAAGAAGGAAAAAAGTATGAATTTCACAGCAACCTGGATGGACTTAGAATCTATAATACTGAGTGATCTATCACAGAAACAAAGAATTGAGTACCACAGTGTCTCACTTATAAGCAGACTTTGAACAATCACCATAAAACTATAAGAAAAAGATTTCCAGTAGTGGGAAACTGCCAGGAGAGACTGAGGGTGTGACTGGTATTATTGGGAATCTGCCAGGTGGGGCAGACACACTTCATCAACAAGGGTACATGCATAATGAACATTTGTATACTTAACCCTGAATTGTACCCCACATCTTTAAAATAAAAAATTAAATTAAATTAAAGTCCCTCACTAAAAAAAAAAAAAAAAAAAGAAGAAAGAAATTTCCACACTGTTTTCCATAGAGGTTGAATTAGCTTGCATTCCCACTGGCAGTGTAAAGAGTTCCCTTTTCTCTGCATCATCATCAGTATCTCAATATCTGTTGTTGCTTGTTTTATTAATGATGGCCATTCTTGCTGGGGTAGGTGGTATCTCAATGTGTTTTTGATTTGCATTTCTCTGATGATGAGTGAGGCCGAACACTTTTTCATGTGTCTGTTGGCTGTTCATATATCTTTTTTTGAGGAGCGTCTATTCATGTCTTTTGCCTACTTTTTAATGGGGCTGTCTGTTTTTTTCCTTTTGGCATGTTTGAGTTCCTTGTAGATGCTGGATGTTAGGCCTTTGTCAGATATACTGTTGGCAAATATTTTATTCCCATTCTGTGGGCTGTTTCCTTGCTCTCTTGATGGTTTATTTTGCTTTGTAGAACTTTAAAAAATAGTTTTTAAAACACAGTTTTACTGACTGTGTATTATTCCATCTAATCTATCATAATTTGTTTAAACATTTTACTCTGGATTTTGAAAGAAAGGAAAAAAGGCTAAAAATTTTTATTAGTTCCTTATTTATAACTGTCATTATTTTTTGCTATGTAGTATGGTTCTATGTTTTTCTCTCTTTAAAGTAAGCTGTGAGTTATAATTTATTTTATTATCATTATTACTACTTGGGGTATGCTTAATTCTATGTAATATTTATTATATGTGATGAGATTTGAACCTCAAAATGTGAATTGCTGCTGGAGAAAAATTGTTTTTAAGGAAATTGGCATTCTTGTTGAATTAGGTTTATGTGCATTATTATCAACATCTTCACCGTCATTAGAGTTACTGTTTACTGTCTTCCCGTATACACCTAATATAGCCACCACTGTATGTATACTATATGTCAACCCATGAAGTTGAAGCATATATGCTAAATAACTTCAAATTAAGCATTTCTTAGAAGTTAAAGGATCATCTTTTCAAAATTGTCTGTATTTGTGGTCTCTGAATTCACTCCAAATTCACTCCATATATTTTCTCATAAAACTACTCCAATCGAGTTCTTTCCACTATGATTTCACTAGAAATGCTTTTATGAAGACTACTTATGGTCTTGTTATTGATAAAGTCAATGGATAATTCTCAACCTTTATTTTACTTGATAATCAATAACATCCGAAGCAGCTTATTATCCTGACCATCTTGAAATACTTTAGTTACTAGTCTTCGAGGTTGTAACACTCTCCTGGTTTTCTACCTCATTGCTGGCTCCATCCATTCTCCCTTACAGGTTTCTTGTCTTCAAATCACCTCCTATAGGTTGAAGTAACTGAGGAAGAGGGGTTGGATTTATTTGTTTTTTATCTACACGCACTCCCTTGGAAATCTCATCTACCCTAATATTAGTTCTTAATATGCATAGTTATAATTTTATAATTTCAAAATTCATATAGCCATATCATACTCTTCTCCTACTTTTTTGGCATTTATGATCAAGGTATGATTGCTTTATCTTTCTGGATTCTAAGAAATATCTCATACTTACTAAACCCCTGATCTTCCTTTACTCCTGATCTTCCACCAGGACCTTCTCTGTTTTTAGTCTTCTGTATCTCAGTTTTTAGCAGTTTTATCACTCCAGTTTCTCATGCCAAATATCTTTGATATTCTTAACTCCTCTATTTCTTTTCCATTTTTCATTAGCAGATTCCATTTATTCTTTCTTTAAAATATATCGAGAATTCAAACCTAACTCTGATCATGCTATTCCTCTGCTCCAACTTCTTTGTTGACTTTCTATTATTCAGAGTAAAAATAAAAGCTCTTAAAATGGCTTAACCAAGTTCCATACCATGTGTACTATGTACTGGAGTCACATTGACTTTTATTTTCCCCTCATCCCACTCAAGTCACACTGGCTTTCTTGCTATTCTTGTAATATGGCAGGTGTCCTTCTACCCCAGGGCCTTTTCCTTGCTAACTCTTTTATATATAACATTCTTTCTCCAGTTTTCTTTATGTCTTATTTTTCCACTTTCCCACTTTCAGGCATTATCTCAAATGTCACTGATTCAGTACAACCATCATACCCACACTATTTGAAAATTTAAATTGTTCCTCATTCCTATACTCCCTATCTTTCTCTGTTTTTTTTTAACCACCATATTTCTCACCACCTGACATATGTTTTACTTTTTTCTCATTTTTTTCTTTTCTCCCTCTCTGCCCAACAACAATGCTGTAAGTCTATTTATTTTACTGCTATATCCTCTGTGCTTTGAAGTACCTGGTATATCGGATATGTGAATGAGGGAAAGTATATTCCATGAATATTTGCTTAATGCCATCAAAATAGAATGATCTTCAGAGCAAGAATTCAAATTTTGTTTTAAAAATAATTTACCACTGGAAAGAATCATTTCAAGACTCTAACTAGAAATCTATACACAACATAAGCAGTATATAAACATGACCAATTTATAAAGAAAGCACAGCATTTTCAAATGTACATACATTTTTCAACAACTGAAAGCATTATAGATTTTTCTTTTCTGATACAATTTTATAGTATGAAGGGCATCGTATTATTGTATATGCTAAATATTTTAAACATTTTATACAAATTGATCAAATATTACATAACCACTGTAATGAGTTGAATAGTGTAGAAAAATTAAGGTTAACCTGGAACCTCAGAATGCGACTTTATTTGGAAATGGAGTCTTTGCTAATGTAATTAATTAAGGATTGAGATGGGCTCATATTTGATATGCAGAACACTCTATATCCAATAACCAGTGTTCTTATTAGAAGAGGAGAGAACAGAAAGAGACACACAGGAAGAAGAAGTGCATTTGAATACGAAGGCAGGAATTAGAGTTATGCTACCACACACCAAAGAATGCCTAGGGACACCAGAAGATAGACAATCAAGGAAGGATTTTTTTTCCCCAGTGCTTTTAAAGGAAGCATGCCCCTGTTCACATCCTGATTTTGGACTTTTAGCCTCTGGAACTGTGAGAGAACAAATTGCTGTTGATTTATCCACAAAGTTTGTGGTAATTTGTTATGGCAGCCTTAGGAAAAAATAGAACCGCTATTATCAATTTTTGAAGTGTTCCACTGTCATAAAAGTAAAGGGAGAGTAAAGGTATGGTTTGTCTCAAATTACAAAGTGATTCATTTAGGATACTGGTGTGATATTAAGAAGTCTTCATTCCTGGATCTTTCTAACTTCAATATCAAGATAAAAATAATATACTACTTGATAAAGATATGAATATATTTTAAGAAATTTCCCTCATTATAAAAATGTAAAGAAATACTGAGAATATGTAGAATTTTACCAACTTATATAAGCAAGCTGCTGGTTGTTATATTTCATGGTTTATAGGTTTTGCTTCTTATGACAAAAGGTGCTACAAATGAATTGGAAGCTGTGTCATACTATGTGCCTATAACTCTTTATGTTAGATATATAGAGTGGAACCTACTAATTTAGATAACTTAGGATAATATATGAAGTGGCCTCACTGATAGAATTCATATTATAAAACACATTGGAATTAGTACCCAGATGACAAAGAGCAAATTAAAAGAATGATTTAAAGATAGTCATTGAATTTTAGAGCTGGTAACAGTCCTTAAAATCATCTAGCCTATTTTCAAGCTTCTCAAAATTCTTAATGGCATATAATACATTTTCAAATAGTATCCTATGCAAGTATAATTTATCAATTGATAAAGTATCAAACTCTTTTATGTAAAGAGGGGTTTAGTAGTCCATGGCCTAATTTTTTAAAAAATGTAACGAGGAAAAGAAGATCCAAGGAAAGTACATCAAAGCAAGCAGTAGGGGCCAAGCTAAAACAACTGAGAGCCTTGAAGAGTTCAGTCTAGTCCTCTGTTTAGAGACTATAAAGAGTCTCTAAAATTTATAGCCCTGATTTTGTACTCACAAGTTTTATCATGACTTCTCTTGAAATGTATCATCATTGTTATATCTACTGTATTCAATATTGTTAAGAGTTACTGATGTTTACCAAAAATTACTCCAAATTTATTAATACACTATTTTGATGCACTTTGGAGGGATAACTTAATTGCTAGCAACTCACTGAAGATTTCTGCAATGCCCAGCTAACAGTAATTCATTTCTCCTCTCAACTGAAATAATACCTCATCTAAACTTCTTCCATTATAATATCATATTTTCAGTTATTTATGTGCATTTTTGGTTACTAAAGGCACTTTGAGTTCACAACCTATGATTGATTCGTGATGTAAGAAAATCATCTAATAAAGTATTTTTTGTAAAACAGGTACAGAGTAAACATTTGATGAATGAATAAACTTTGATGTAGTTTGGATATCCTACTTTTATGTCATAGTAGTTCTGTGAAGATATTTAAGTTGTTTATGATATTCCCATGCCTACTCTATGGAATAAAGTGAACATAACTGTTTATAAATGATCTTGTCTTGCCACTTGACGTACAATGTCTGGTGGAGTCTGTTGATGATAGCTATGAACATTGTGGGCTCTCAGATATTTGTAGTAATAGGACTGAATGAATGTGGTGATAGGACTGACTCTCCAGCTGAAGAACAATTTGATATTACCAATGATTTATAGACTTTTACTTTGACTAGTTCCTAAGATTATCTTGACATTGTGTTTTTTTCTTTGAACTTTCTTCCTGCCTTGATGTTCTTCCCTACCAATCTTTTCTCCTCACCAAAGGCAGATAAATCTTCCTGAAACACTATTTTGAGGCTGTTACTTGCCTGTTCGGTGTCCTTCAATAACTTCCAACTAATGGCAGCTCAAAGTCATAACTTCTTGCTTTGGCTCCAGAAGCTGTGTACAGTCTGTCCACAGAACAAAATTTTAGTCTTAGCTTCAAATTCTTTTCTAAATATTTAGTGTACACTGGTTAATAAATGAGTTGTTGTATGAGACAGAAGTCTGTCATTTCGTAAATTTGTGATCTTGTACAATTCATTTGACATTGTGAGATTTAGTTTTTTCATACTGAAAATATGAATAATGACAACATGGACTTTCATTTATTTTTTCAGCAAATATCTATTGAATGCCTATTATATGCTAGACATTTCTCTAGGTATTAGGTTACATAAGTAAGCAAAATAGACAAAAATTATTATGGAGCCTGCATGTTAGTGGAGGAGATTGACAATAAATAGAATAAATAGCCTATCTAGTGTGTTAGAAAGCAATAAGTTTTATGAAATTAATTAATTGGGTAAGGAGTTTGAGGAATCAGGGAGGATTTGTGGTGAAGAAGGATGGACATCAGTCTTGGTACAAATGAGGTATTCTTCCTGCCTTGTTTTCCATGAATCATAGTTACCAGAATATTTAAGATTTTAGTGATAAAGACTGACTCAAGCTTTCTGTTATTTGTCCTGTCAGTAGGACCTAGGAAATTGAAGTTATGTGGAAGGAAAAGAAGTTGATTTTGACATTTTTGTCTCTCCATGTCTTTGTAATGTAAAATAGTCTCGATGAAGGAAATACGAATTTTTTTTCTTAAGCGATTAGTGAGAAACTTTTGGAATTCTTGATTAGTATACTACCTGGGTGTCATCATTAGAAAGATTGAAAATTATTTTATACCCATTCCATGCTTTGCATTGACTGTCTTGTCATTGCTTTCTTTATTATTGTCTCTGTATAAATGTGCAAATTAGTTAGAAAAAAATTAGGAAAAATTTCAGCAAAATTTTTATTCTTAATTCAGGATAATATGCATTGCATGACATTATTGTTTTTAATCCTCATTATAACCCTGTGTGGTATCCCTTGGAATTTTACTAAAACCCAGATTCGTACCATACCTTACAGTCTGTGTTTATTGGTTTATAAAAATGGATGTACATCAGATTTACCTGGATAACTTGGAAATGAAAATTTCCTCTTGGACACCACTCCTCCCTTTCCATTTCTGATAGGGCAAGCCTCTACTAGGGCCAACCCTTGGTGCTTTGCCTAACTTCTCACTTGATTCTAATGTGTAATCTGGACTGAGAACTATTGAATTAGGTGATCTAGCACTGGCTCTCTCTAACTTCATCTCTTACCATTCTCCTCATTGCTTACCATTCTCTGCACTTAGGCCTTCTCTTCATTTGCCAGAATTATAAGTTGTGCCCACCCCAGGGCCTTTGCATTTTCTATTCCTAACTATTCAAAATGCTTTTCCCCAGATTAATTTACTTAACACTTCAAAAAACTTTTATTGATTTTCTTTATTATAAATGAAACTGAAAAAAACAAACAAACCCCAAACAAGGTCCTTTTAGCTTGGCTTTTTTTTCTAATCATTAAATAACTCATTGGGGAACAAGGTTTCAGACAGGTTCTGGAGAGCGAATGTATAGCTTAGGAGCTATAATTAATAATACTATATTGTTTACTTGAAATTTGCTTCAATATTCTTATCACATCACACACAAAAAAGTAGATAATTGTGAGGTGATATATATATATGTTAATTAGCTTAATTATGGAAATTATTTCATAGGGTTTGCCTATATTAAGATATCACGTGGTATACCTTAAAGATATATAATTTTTATTTGTTAATTATACTTCAAGCCAGGCTCGGTGGCTCAGCCTGTAATCCCATGCCTTTGGGAGGCTGAGGTGAGTGGATTGCCTGAGCCCGCGGGTTCGAGACCCGCCTGGGCAGGCAAGACCTCATCTCTACAATAAATCAAAAAATCAGCCGGGCGTGGTAGTGCACGCTTGTAATTTCAGCTACTCGGAAGGCTGAGGCGGAAGGATCGCCGGAGCCCAGCAGGTCGAGGCTGTGGTGGCCAGGAGCGGCCACTGCACTCCAGTCTGGGCGACAGAGTGAGATTCCAACTCAAAAAAAAAAAAAATTATACTTCAATGAAGATGGTGGAAACAAGAAAAATAAATGAATAAATAAATAAATATCATATATCAACACACCTTCCTTGACCACCTCAGCTGAAATTGCCACTTTCAAACTATTTTTAGCTGATTATTATGTTTTCATTTCCTATCCTTCAGCTTATTATGTATCGTGGTATTGCTTGGTGTTATTGTGTTTACTACCTTAGAACATATGTTCTATAAAAGTAAAAATTTTGTATGTCTTATTAAACATTTCATTTTCAGCTTCTAGATTAATTTTTTTTGGAACATAGTGGACACTCAATAATTAGTCAATTAATAAATCCATTTCTTGTATTATGTAACCAAAGGTGGTCTCTATAGTTCCCAATCTGAATTTTATGTATCATGAAGCTGTTGAAGCTTAAGGTTTATGAGTATGAACCATTATGAATTTTGTGATTTTGTAAATAGGTATTTCAAAATTTAAAAATTTCTAGCCTTATAAAATTTGAATATCCCCTATTCCTAAACTCTATTTTCTTCCAAGTCAATCACATATCAATTTATCAGAATAACATTTGTATTACTTTAATTAAATTGATAAAATAATTATGCTCTAAAGAACAGGCTATTTTGGAATTATCTGGGTTGAATGAAGAAAACATTTCAAACCAATAATAAATGTTTGAGTTAAAGCTCGTTTTGGGTGACCAAGGACATTCATTTTGCTTTTCCTGCAGAAACAAGTTTCATTTTTTTGGTCAGTCTATTGTGTTGGGTAATTTAAAATAAGTAGCATAATAAAAATACTCAGTTCCATACTACTAAGTGATTAGTTACCAGATGATATTTGATATTTTTAGAAAATTTGCATATTTTAATAACTTTTTTGGCAAAAATATTAATAACATGGAAATATTTGAATTGGCAATCATAAATGCTTTATTGAAAGTGATATGGAAGCAGAGTTTTAAAGTAATTGTTGATATTAATGTGCATTTAATATAAATTGAGTTTAGGATAAGTTATTGAAATAATTCCATCCAAATAATTTTTTGAGGGCATGACCTCTGCCTCTTCTAATAGTAGAGGGCATATTAGCCTTAACTAAGCTCATAGATCACTTATCTTTAAGTTCTTTGAATGTTTCTCTTATGAATATGAGGGGATATTTTTCTTTGAGAAAGTGATGAAAGCAAGTATTGTACTTGAAATAAGATCTGCAAGTGTAAAGGTGTTATCCATGCCTTCCAAAATTTGACTTAAATGCATTTTTTCATCCATTGCTTCTCCAAGGATAGAGTACTACTGACTCATTCATAGCATGTAGGATTCTTTTTGCCTGTATATTTGCTCATACTATTTTTCTAGAATGATCTTGGTACTCAAAAATTGTGTAATCCTCAAACCTGCAGCAGCATTACTACTTGGAAGCATTTTAGAGAAATGTAGAATCTCAGATTCCACCTACACCCTTGGAGTTAGAATATCCCCAGGCTATTCATATGTTCATTCAAATTTTATAAGTAAGGTCCAAATACTCTCCCTATTAACGTCTTGATTTACAAAATTCTAAATTTTAAAAGACCATATTTATACCCATTGCCTATTGAATTCTCCTTTGAACACTCTGAGAAATATAATCTCTGAATCCTGTGAATTATTGCATTTTTAAAAATAATGCCCTCAATTACAGTTATTTATGGACAAATCTACTCTTTGAAGATAAATCTGCTCTTTGAGGATGCTATTGAAACCTCAATAATTCCCTAGAAAAATAGATTTAATAGATTTTAAAAAATATTGTTTCATAATTATATTCTTACTTCCTGGAGCATTACAAATGGAGTACCGAATTTAAATACAAAATAAATTTTTCAGAGATAAGAAGACAGATTATTGTCTGTGTAGTCCCTAAACTACTGCTTACTTTCTGGAATCGCTGATCTCCTGAGTCAGAAACTTTTAATCTTCTACTTCCATGAATAATACAGTAGTCGAGGAACAGAAGCTGAAAAGGCTTCCTACATTTTCATTATGACTGAGACCCTATAGAGTTATGCTTTAATCATCATTGCTACTTGCTTTATGCCTAGGTATGAATCCTTGCTTTGCCTCTTAGCTTTGTGCAACCTTAGCAAGTAGCTTTACTTTGTATGTCTTATCTTTTTCATCTATTAAATTGAGCTGGAAATGGTGGCTCATGCCTGTAGTCCCAGCTATTCAGGAGGCTAAGGCAGGAGAATCCCTTGAGCTCAGGCCTTCCAGGCTGCAATGAGCTATAATTGCATCACTGCACTCCAGCCTGGGCAACAGGACAACAGAGCAAGACCCTGTCTCTTAAAAAAAAAAAACCAGATAGTAACAATACAATACAAAACTATGCTTTTGCTACCTATTTCATATGGTTACTGGGGTTAAATAAATTATGTTACATCTTCAGAAAATTTTGCATGGTAGTAGTAGTATATAATGAACATTCTGAAATGAAGTTTATTATTATTGTTATTATTTCAAATTAGGTTACATTTAGTGTAGCTTTTCAAAGACAGTTCACACACAATTTCTTGAAATAAATTAATTTATATTTACTCTTAATGAATTACTCAAAATCAATGACTTTGAACTGTAAATGTGGATATTTTTCATAAATCTTGTCAGTTATTTAGCTAGCCACACTTATTTAAATAATATACCAGGTTGCTAAGGGGTGGAGGATCAAAAATTTATGTGGCAATAAGGCTTCCTTGCTTTTGAGTGGATCAATAGCTGTAAGTGAACTGGAGGCACTTACAACTAAATATCTAGGAACAAATTAAAAATAGCTTCACTGATGCTCGATGGAATTAGGGATCTGAGATTGTGGTCTTTGGCAAACTTAGTGACCTGATAACATATTCCTCTTCTTCCGTCCTCTCTTTCTGTAATGCTTGTCAATTTCAGTAGGTATTGATATGCCTGAATGCATAACAGGACATTGAAGCTTTTGATTCAGTAATAGCTTTGTAAATACAGATGCAAACCATAATCATTCTTTAGTGGATTATGTGTATGCAACATCATATGCACAAATAAAACATCTGCATGTGTGATTCTAGACATTTATCAATCTCATTGAAGAGAAGCACAATTTCAGCATCTAAGTGAGGCTGACATCTTGCAAAGAGATGAAAAAGATTAAAATTTTTAATCTGGTCAAAAGTCTGTGAAAATCAAGGTAGTGTATATTCTTCTCCACAATGCATATTATTATTTACCAATACAACTGATAGAGACTTGCAGAACTCTGTTTTATGTTATGTGCTGGGATATGAGGGTAAGCCAAAGAGTCCAGACAATGTGGAATGTAGACTTTAGAAACAGAATTATATTTTGAATTACAATTGTGATACATGAAATTATAGCATGTAGTTGAATGATCTGATCTCATCTGTGTCAAGGTCCTAAGACAGGGAGAAATTGATAGTACTTGAGAGAGAGAATGTTAATTTTATTGGAGCACAGGGACAAAGGAGGCTAGTGTCATGTTTGAATCATTCTAGACCATATTAAGAGTTTTTCTTTTAATTTGAAAAGCAGTGGGACGCCACTAAAAGATTTTAAACAAGGAAGCCCTAAGGTCAGATACACACTAAACAGGATTACTGACTACTGTGAAAAAATAGAAACATGAAAAGTGAGTGGAGAGGAAGACCTATAAGAAGGTCATTGCAGTAAACTGGAAGTTGACATAATGATAGCCTGAACTAGGGTAGTGGCAGTAGATATCAAGAATAGGAAGAGTAGATAGAATTGAGAAAGAAAGGTTTAGGAAGAGTAATGAGTATAGTTTAGAGATGTTTGTAAATTGTTTATAGGTGAGTGAGAGGAAGTGATCTAAGGTAAGTCTAGGGTTCCTTCTTGAGCTGTTTCATGAATGATAGTGATCTTTACTAAGAAAATGAGTTTAGTCTTGGATATGTTGCACTTGATATTTGCTTTAGATTCATGTAAGAGTGCTGAGTAGGCAGTTGGATACATGTTTCTTAGTTCTCAAAGAACTAAGGGGCAAATGTAAAAGTTGAAAACTATCATTTTAAGACAAATCTAAAAAATTATTTACTCATATAATCCTAGGAAACTTGTCACCTCACCTGTCCTCAAATGAATATGAAATAGAAGTAGGTCCAAAGAATTTTGAGTCATGCAGTGGTTTGCAAGCTTTTCTTCTGAGAGTCCTATAGTACCATGAAGATGGCTCAGAACACTTTGTAAATTGAGGAGGTATCTGCATATAGGATGCCAGACCCTTAGTCTTTTTCACTAACGGAAATTAACTTTCATATAAGTTGCAATTTCAGATATCTTATTTTCAAAAAGATCCATTTTTAAAAAAATTTACAAATATTTACATTTGTGAATAAAAAACTCTCTGGTACATTATTACGTAGTGAAGTAATTTGTTCACACTTTAGTACATGAGAAGCCATAAAGGGAATCTGTCATAATTATCCCCTAAATTATTTATTTAAAGACTAAATATTGGATTGAAGGAACTACTCATTTCATATGATGCAAAATTGTTTTCATCCTTTGTGCTGTTTTAGAAAGATAATGTTCTGACACAATGAAGCAAATGTTTTTATTCATAGTTTCACATTGTGAATTTTGCCTTGTCACCTGAGATCAGCAATTCACTGAGCCAGGTTATCTCCTTTTAGCTTTTGGAATTATTTCTAAGTGCATGGAACACAAGACCAGTGGTCTATATCCAACAGTCCTTTCTCTGAGATGAAATGCGCTGAAAAAAAGATATATATGTATGTTGGTAGTTTCTCGGTTCTTATTATTAATTTAACATATAACTTATGTCAATTACTATATTATTATTTATGAGATAGTGAGTATTTTGGTCCTTTTTTCTTGCTATGGAGGGCAAAAAAACTATCACACAGAGAATGGCCGTCTACTACATAAACAGAAAAGGTATAATTTAGGCTTTCTGATTCTCTTTCAAACTAACACTCAACTCTAACAAATGTGTGCTGGGAGAAATTAACAGTTTTTTCTCCCATATTTCATTACAATCAACAAGAACAAATAGCTCCAACGTTTATCATTTTAGGCAAGTGAAACGTTAGGAATCAAAGTGACAGGCTCAGAGAGAAGTTATACTGTGGAATAAAACTTTATGATCCATTTGCAAGGATGAAAATGTACTTGGCTCATCCAGTAAGTAAATAATGATAAATTAATTTAAATATTGATCTGTTTTCAGTAGAAGGATGCAATGAATTTCAAAATGTAGAGGTTATAAGTGTATGCAAAGCATGTTTTACTATAATACCAATACTGTGTTGTGTCACTTTACAAATCTGTGAATAGGTTGCTGATAACTGCAAATTTTGTTATAAGTTATAATAGTCATCTATCACCAAGCTTGTATGTTTGTTTGTTTGTTTGTTTTTTTGAGTTGGAGTCTCACTCTGTCACCCAGACTGGAGTGCAGTGGCCGCTCCCGGCCACTGCAGCCTCGACCTGCTGGGCTCCGGCGATCCTTCCGCCTCAGCCTTCCAAGTAGCTGGAATTACAGGCATGCGCAACCATGCCCGGCTGATTTTTTTTTTTTTATTATTTATTGTAGAGATGAGGTCTCGCTGTCCAGGCGGGTCTCGAACCCGCGGGCTCAGGCAATCCACTCACCTCAGCCTCCCAAAGGCACGGGATTACAGGCTGAGCCACCGAGCCCGGCTGCTTGTATGTTGAAGTCAGTGTACTTAAGGAAAAATAGTGACAGGGACAAATTAGTTTCTTCATAGCGTCTGTCAGTGTAGATAGCTGCATCATTTTATAGGTGAGAAGTTTAACTATCTTTAGCAGGTAATAATAGGATCTATTCTAATGTGCACTCTCTATTTTATTAAGTGCCATAATGGAGCTGTAACTTCTAACTTGACTTGAGATATGATGAATGATCAAACATAATGTTTCACTTTTATTTTTCAAAAAAACTTGTAGATTATCCAACAAATTGAATTTTATTAAAAAAGAATTCTGAATAATAGTAGATTTTAATGTGTCTGGGTGAAAAAAGAATGTTCAATAAGAAGTTTTGATATTTTCTATAATAGGGTACTGATAATATTTGAGTTACTGAGTATTTTTAAATTTTTGTTAGTGTTTGAAGAAAAAAACAAAAAACCTAAATTTTCTTAACTTATTAAAGGAACTATTTCCATCTGGAAAAAATTAGACAATAAGAAAAGTTTATAAAGTCATTCTCTCAGAAACATGAAAAGCAATCTTGAAATAAATCTTTTACAGATTTCCTATTAGATAGAAAGTGAAATGTGGTATCAAAGGTGAGTAGTAAAGTTAGAATTTCCAAAGAAGTATGAGGCAGGCTATTAAAATAGCTTAGGAAAGTATACTTGTTTATGGCATTAAAGTGTTTTCATCTCCAAATGATTTTGTGTTTTCTTTTTTTTTTTTTTTTTTTGAGTTGGATTCTGACTCTGTTGCCCAGACTGGAGTCCAGTGGGCAGCCTCGACCTGCTGGGCTCCGGCGATCCTTCCGCCTCTGCCTTCCTAGTAGCCGGAATTACAGGCATGCGCTACCACGCTCGGCTAATTTTTGATTTATTGTAGAGATGAGTTCTCGCCAAGTTGCCCGGGCGGGTCTCGAACCCGTGGGCTCAGGCAATCTACTCATCTCAGCCTCCCAAAGGCGTGGGATTACAGGCTGAGCCACTGAGCCCGGCTGTGTTTTCCTTTTTAAAAATGTATCTTAGTAATTTCAACCTAAAAGTTAAGATAAATGCCATTTATCATTTAATAATGATATTTATAAACTCTTTAAGTATTAGAAACTACAATTTAGACTACGTATTTTGATGTCATTTAATTCTGATGTACTTTAATTCTGCTCTCGACTTAGATTATGCATTTTAAATGTTGTAATTTAATTCTGATGTACTTTGTCTCTGATTTTTTCCTCCCTTTAATTTTTGAACTGGTTGAGGTTATCTAATAAACTCAGTCTGTGACAAGCATGAAGTGTTAAATGCTTGGGTTATATTCATAGTAATGAAAGACTTAAGCTTTAAACATCCCTTCAAACCTTGATTTCCAAATATGGCAAACTAAAAAGAGATCTCATTTGCATAATAAAGTGGTAAGAAAGAATTTGATTGTAATTTATTTCATTGCAACCCTTTATGTCCTTGGCATTCTATTTCATTACGTAAACATGCTGTTTAACATGTGGCGGTACATATTGGTCTAAATGGAATGAACATATTTTATTCTGTGCCCTTTGTATTATACCATACTGGCATTTTCAAGAAAGGTGTCACTTACCCTGTTCCTTTTAGAGATAATGTTATGCATCTTTCTAAAGGAAAGGAAAAATAATGTGAGAAAATGACAAGTAAATATTTAATGGTATCACAGAACTACAATACATTTTACTAGTCAGCTGAAGGAAATATATATCATACATGATTTTCCTCGCCATCTTTCATTTAAAAATTTTATTTTTTACAATAAAATGCTTCCTAGTGAAATTCATCAAATACTATTTTTTTTTTTTTTGAGTTGGAGTCTCACTCGGTCGCCCAGACTGGAGTGCAGCGACCGCTCCTGGCCACCGCAGCCTCGCCTGCTGGGCTCCGGTGATCCTTCCGCCTCAGCCTTCCGAGTAGCCGGAATTACAGGCATGCCCTACCACTCCCGGCTGATTTTTTTTTTTTTGATTTATTGTAGAGATGAGGTCTCGCTGCCCAGGCGGAAATACTATTTTTTTTAAACTCGTGGAATACTTATAAGTATTGATGAAGTACCTAAATGTTAAACTATATTGTGGATAGGGATATTTTCCAATAGTATAATGCTTTCTTTGAGTTCTTTTTGTGTCTTAAGATGATCTGGAAATTGAAATTTTTTTAAAAAAAGATAGACTGGGTTTATTGAAACCTTAAGTTATTTTTGTGATTGTTTAGCTTCCTGGCAGTAAGTAACATGTATAACATAATCATTATATATGCTACCTTTTGCTGAATAGGTGGAAGTGTAATTGGAGGCTACATAACAAAGACGGAAGACTTTGGCATACTAAAGGCACTCGGAGAAGCCAATGTTAAAATATATCTTAACAGTCACTAAGCATTGGGCCTGTAACCACAAAGGCAGGCACAACAGACAACGGGTATTGCTAAAGGAGGGAGGCCGGGGGATAAGGAGCACACAACCACCCATTTGGTACCATGCCCACTACTGGATGGGAGGAAGAGTTTGCTAGAAATCTAAGCTTTGCTTTCATGCAATCTACTTATGTAGCAAATCCTCACATGTATCCCAGAACTCTAAAATTAAAAAAAATAAGTATTAAAAAATATATATATCTTTTTTGTTTATTTTTATTTAATGAATTTAGTATATTTAGATATACTCATTTTAATGAATTATGGATGCTTATGTATTTCTATGATAACAATTTCATTTTATTATTTTCTTTTTTTAACTTTTAAATTTGTTATTTTAAAGATACAATTCAGGGTCAGGTATACAAATGTTCATAATGCATGTAGCCTTGTTGATAAGGTGTGCCTCCCCTTCCCCTGGCAGTTTCCCTTGACTGCCAATACCACCCCCTTCCCCTGGGAGTTTCCCACTACTGCCAGTACCTCTCTTACAGTATTATGATAATTGTTCATGGTTCGCTTATGAGTGAGAGCATATGATCTTTGTTTCTGTGAGAGATCACTGAGTATGATCAACTCTAAATCCGTCCAAGTTGCTGCGAAGTCCATATGTAAACATATAGATGTTGCACCAAATATATCTTAACAGTGAAATTTAAATCAACCAGATTTTTATTACCTTTAATATTATTTAAACCTTATTATTTAGATTGCATAATTTCTGTCTTTGAATTTATGAGTTACATTAACATTTTAAAAGCCTAATCGTGAGCTACCCATCATTCTGTTGTATTTTTGAGTGTTTTATTGAAGTATAGCTTACAAACAATAATTTTCACCAGTCATAAGTGTGCATCATGATGTGTTTTAACAAATATATACAGTTGTTTAAGCAACATGATCCTCTTCTCTCCTCCAAATACAGGAAGTCATTGATCTGCTTTTTGTAACTATAGTTTATTTTCCTACATGTTTTATATAGTTACTGAAGCTTTACTGTTTGTTTGTTTGTTTCTCTTTTTGTTCCATTTTGGGTAGTTTTCACCACTCAGGTTCACTGAACTTATCTTCTGCAGTATCAAAACTGCTGTTTATTTTATCCAGTTCATTGTTCATTTCTATTATTGTATTTTTATCTCTACAAGGACTTCTGTAATACACTATGCATATTTTTTGAAATAATTATTCAAGTTGTGATGTTTTATCTTGAGGAAATTACTTAACTATTCAATACCTTGGGGCTTCTTATATGGAAAATGGGAAAACATTTACCTTTACCTTGTAGGATTAAATGAAGTTATCAGAATATAGCACTTAAAAGTAAAAAGCTAACTCTCCATGAAGACAAGCTATTATATTTATTATTGCTTGGTACTCGTGTATTATTAAGTGCCCATTTAAAGCTAACTAAATGTGCCTATTATTTGTAATTCTCAGCCAAGAGCATCACTTTCCTAAGAAATGGTCTCTTACATCCTGCTTAGCTCCTGTTCCTTCTAAACTTCAAATGTCCATTTTTCTTGATGTTTTTTTGACAGTGTCCTGCTCAAACTTCTCTCCTTACCTTAGTACATATAACATACCTTTTCTATTGAATTGTGTGAAGAATTTCCTTCCAATTCACTTGATATTCCTCTTTTACATCAATTTTTGCATTAAACTTTGATAATTTACATATGGATTCCTTTTCATTGAACTGTAAGTACCTGAAGAGAGTAGATTTTCATCTCATTTGTTCTATTTTCAGCACTAAACTCAGTGCATAATAGTTGCTTAATAGTTACATAATAGTCATTTAATTCCAAAAAGAAATTAACTTTTACTTGTGCCATTTTCATTTTAGTAGTTAGCGTAGACTCCATCAGTTTAACACATTAATGGTCTTGCTTCTTACCTATGAAGAGCTGACCTCAATCACTACTTGATATCACATGAAAACATGTCCTGACTGTCTCCCAGAAGAGTTCCAGGCCTATATGCCTGATACATTTTTTTGTTTCATTTTTCATTAAAATGCTAGTCAGAAGAAAGCTAAATTTGGTGATAGTTTGCAATGTTGTGCTTTTTTGGAAATCTTTGATTGTGTTCAGTTTCCTTGGTGTTAATTATGCGATCTTAATAGAGTTGTTTCCAGGTAAGAGCACTTTTGTACTTTAGTGCTAGTTCTGAAACTGGCCCTTGGCCAGATTAATAAACAATATCTACAAGCAACCATGAATTGCTAGGTAGTATTACCAGGGATGATGTACAGAAACACAAGGCAAGAGACTATTTGATTCTGGCAGCAAAGAAAGACTTTGCCTTTCTTCCAAATTATTACCTTATATTTTCTTTATATAGTAAAATAGTTGGCTTAAAACTATTAAATTCTGGGCAACCCCTTCGGGTCTCCTCCCACTGCAGGAACTTCTCTGTCCTCTCAACTAATACTGCTTTCTCAAAAAAAAAAAAAGAAAAAGAAAAAGGTTAAATTTGCATGCATTGCCATGGAGGTGGCTTACTCTAGAAAAAACTTATTTGAAAGTGTGACTTTTTTTTTTTTTTTTTTTACTTTGGACTTCCAAACCAGAGGAAAAATATGTCATTCTCAAAAATGTATATCACTTATTTAAAATAAAAAGAATGGCCAGCCACAGTGGCTCAGCCTGTAATCCCGCGCCTTTGGGAGGCTGAGGTGAGTGGATTGCCTGAGCCCGCGGGTTCGAGACCCGCGTGGGCAGCAAGACCTCATCTCTACAATAAATCAAAAAATCAGCCGAGCGTGGTAGCGCATGCCTGTAATTCCGGTTACTTGGAAGGCTGAGGCGGAAGGGTCGCCGGAGCCCAGCAGGTCGAGGCTGCGGTGGCCGGGAGCGGCCACTGCACTCTAGTCTGGGCGACAGAGTGAGACTCTAACTCAAAAATAAATAAATAAATAAAAAGAAAAAGAAAAAGAATGATTGTCACTGTTCCAAGTGATATCACCCAGTATAAATTTGGTATAATATACAGTGATCAGAAAGTACTAGTATTACAACAGTATATTTAGCCTATAATAAACATCAACAATCTAAATACCAGGATTTGTGAGTCACATATGAAAATCACTAACCTGGAGACATGCTTTTGAGAACAGTTTTCCAATCTGAATTTATGAACATTCACAATCATATAAAGTTGCTTTGGGTATTTATTGTTTTAATCCCTTTACCTCAAATCCTTTTAGCTCAGGTTTATCCCAATCACTGTGACTAGATTTTCATGTCACAATGGGAGACTGTGTTCTCTACTAGAGTTTTAACAAATAAAACACCCTCTGTTTGTGGAAAACCTCTTTAAGAGCCCAGACTGCTCAGGGAACTTGGCGAAATTGGGTGTAGTCAGGTGGATGAAGGGGGAATTATAAGAAGGAATTATTAAAAGTTGGACAAAAGCAGCTCATGCAGGGTATTCTACATCCTGATAAAACTCTAGATTTTGTTTGAAGTATGGTGGAAGCCATTGATGAATACTGATGATAAATGAAGGAAATGGGAATGTCAGATATATGTTGTAAAAATCTCATTCTGGGTCAGGTGCGGTGGCTTACACCTATAATCCTGGCACTTTGGGAGGCTAAGGTGGGAGGATCACTTGAGCATAGTAGGTTGAGGCTACAGTGAGCTGTGATTGTGTCACTGCACTCCAACCTGGGCCATAGAGTGAGACCCTGTCTCAAAAAAAAAAAAAAAATCTCATTCTGGATGTTGTTGATGATTTGTTTGAAAAAAACTAAGAGGCAAGTCATGACAACCCGTAAGTAGGTTGTCATAGTAGTCTGAGGGTAGGGAGGAAGTGGCTTGAATTTAGGAGGAGTAGATGGAGAGAAATGTGTGGAGCTGAGATCCATTTATGTAAATACACAATAAATATGTCTTGTTAACAGATTGTATCTGAAGAATGAAGTAGTAGGAGGAATCAGGAAGAGAACCAGATATCTGGCCTAAGCAAATGTATAAATGCTGGTGTCATTTAAATAAAATTGGGCAAGTCTGTTGAGAGAGAATCCGGCTGGAAGTAAAAGGAGGTAGCGTTCTTGTGAAACTAGAGTTAGGTGTTGGCTATTCTATTTGAGAGGCTCATAATTCATCCAGGTTGAGTTATTAGATAGGTGGTTGAAAATTACTCTGGGCTTAAGGGAAAGGAATTTGACTGTTGCTACCTTGGAAACAATTTAAATACTAAGCAAGAAGAAGATTCCTTTCCGGGCACAAATGGGATAAATATTATTAAACACAATCCATATTGAAAGATCTTACACTTTACTGGAGAGATTCAAAATACATACACATGTTTAAATGGTCCCAAAGTAAAGCCTGGTCCTGAGTTTACTGTAAGGAAATTGGGAACGTTAACTTATATCAGAGAAAGAAGCTAGGGATTATATTAGTGTAAAGTGTCTTTAGAGGAATTATACTATAAAAGTAGGTGCTAGCCGGGCTCGGTGGCTCAGCCTGTAATCCTGCGCCTTTGGGAGGCTGAGGTGAGTGGATTGCCTGAGCCCGCGGGTTCGAGACCCTCCTGGGCAGCGAGACCTCATCTCTACAATAAATCAAAAAATCAGCCGGGCTGGTAGCGCGCGCCTGTAATTCCGGCTACTCGGAAGGCTGAGGCGGAAGGATCGCCGGAGCCCAGCAGGTTGAGGCTGAGGTGGCCGGGAGCGGCCACTGCACTCCAGTCGGGCGACAGAGTGAGACTCCAACTCAAATTTAAAAAAAAAAAAAGTAGGTGCTAACAGCTCACCTCAAAGACTTGGCCTCATAGACAATAAAAGGGTTATAATTTGTCACTTAACTTCCTCGGTGTGGTACTAGATAGGATAACTCACCCCGAGTTTGAAGATAATTGATTTCAAGTCAATGGAAGTAAATTTTTTGCAGAGAAGGATGCTATAAAATCATTTATCTAGTTTTCTGACCAACCCTATTTTTTCATTTGCAACAGTATTAAAAGTATTTGTCAGATAAACTAGTTGTAATATAAAGGGCTTTAAGACAATTTCTACAGTTAATGGTAAGCCCTTAAGGATATGGTGAAGAAGAGCACCATGATTAAAAAAATTTAAAATCTTAATATTATTTTGACAATAATCATATACATTTATAGGCTATCATGTGATGTTTGGTGTATATGAGATTTGGAATGATTAAATCAAGTCAATTAACATATCCATCACCTCTTTACCTATCACTTTTATGGTGAAACAGTTGAAATTAACTCTTAGTTATTTTGAAATATATAGTCATTATAATTGACTAAAGTCACCCTGCTGTGCAGTAGATCTCAAAACCTATTCCTCCTGTCTATCTGAAACTTTGTATCTTTTGCCCAACAACTTCCCATTTTTCTTCCCCACCCACCTGCCACCTGCTCAGCCCCAGTAATCATCATTCTTTTTTTTTATTTTTTAATTTTAAAGATGTGGGGTACAATTCAGGGTTAGATATACAAATGTTTATTATGCAAATTAAAACCATATGAGGTACCACCTAACTCCAATCAGGATGACCATCATCAATAACTAAAAAAAAAAAATGATGCTGGAGAGCTGTGTTCCTCCCCCTTCCCCCGGCAGTTTCCAACTACTGCCAATCCTTTTCTTATAATATTATGATAATTGTTCAAGGTTTGCTTATGAGTAAGAACATGTGATACTCAGTTTTTTGTTTATGTGATAGATTACTCAGTATTATAGACTCTAAGTCCATCCAAGTTGCTGCGATGTTCATAATTTCGAGCATTATAGCTGTGTAATATTCCATCGTGTATATGTACCACATTTTTTTATTCAGTCCTCTTTTGATGGGTAGCATGGTTGGTTCCATGTTTTTGCTATTGTGAATAATGCTGCAATAAACATGCATGTGCAGGTATCTTTTTCATAGAATGATTTGTGTTCCTCCAGGTATATTCCCAGTAAGGGGATTGCAGGGTTGTATGGAATGTTGATTTTTACACCTTTTAGCAATCGCCAAACTGTTTCCCACAGAGGTTATACCAGTTCACACTTCCACCAACAGTGTAGAAGTGTTCTCTTTTCCCTGCATCCTCTCCAGCATCTTTTTTTTTTTAATTTATTGATGATGGCCATCCTGACTGGAGTTAGGTGGCGTTGCATATGGTTTTAATTTGCATTTCTTGGATGACTAGTGAGGCTGAGCATTTTTTCACGTATATGTTGGCTGCTCATACGTCTTCTTTTGAGAAGTGTTTATTCATATATTTCCCCACTTTGTAATGGAACTTTTGCTTTTTTTCATTTCGGCACTTTTGAGCTCCTTGTAGATCCTAGTTATTAGACCTTTGTCAAAAATTCAGTTAGCAAATATTTTTTTCCCACTCTGGTCTGTTTCCCTGTTATCCTGATGGTTTCCACTGCTTTGCAGCAGCTTGTCAGTTTGAAGAGGTCCCATGTGTCTATCTTGTCTCTTATGGCATGGGCACTTGAGATTTTGATCAGGAATTGGTTGCCAGTTCCGATTTCCATAAGGGTGTCTCCTTCATTTTCTAAGTTTCTTATAGTTTGAGATTTTATGTTTAGGTCTTTGATACATTTAGAGTTGGTTTTGCGTATGGTGATAGGTAGGGGTCTTGTTTTAATCTTCTGCATGTGGCCAGCCAATTTTCCCAGCACCATTTACTGAATAGGTTCTCTTCTCCCCAGTACTTGGTGGTTGGAGGCTTTGTTGAAGATGAGTTGGTTGAGAAATTGAGGTTTTGCTTCTGGAATCTCTATCATTCTGCTCTCTATTTCTATGAGTTCACCTTGTTTAGATTCCACATACAGTGAGATCATGCAGTATTTGTCTTTGTGTACCTTGCTTATGTTTTTAACAAAATATCCTCTAGGTTCATCTACATGGTCTAAAATCACAGAATTTCTTTCCTTTGTGAGGCTGAATAACATTCCATTATGCATATTCACCATATTTTCTTCGTGCATTTATCTGTTGATGGACACTCAGGTTAATCATGGACCAGAAATGTTGAAAATGTGGGCAAGTTTGGAATAAAGCACTGGCAGTGATGTCTATGTAATTGACGTGGTTGTGGGAAGCAAGGACACCAATGGCCCTCCTGAGTAATGTGTGTCCACCCTAGCACTTGAGGAATATTTAAGAGGATGGTAAGGATTTGAGGTGAAAACTGCACAATGTTTAAGTCTTTGAATTATTTATTTATTTTTATTGAATTCAGGGAACTAGTTAAAATGAGAAGTATGATAAAATAGCAGAAATGGAGAATCCCTTCTCCTTGTGAAAGTCTGTATGCTAAATTTAAATTAAACCTTAAAAGTGGGATAATTTATGCGAATTTCATCAATCTAAAGATTAAATATTATTGTGATAATAGTCTGACCAGTGCCTTTGGAAAGCCTGAATCTTTTCCTTGTCAAACTTTCACAGGAAGTTTCTTTGAATTAATGCATAATGATGTAAAATGCAGTAAACCAATACTTTATGCAGTTAGATTTGATCCTGTTGAAAATTTCATTAACTGTTTTTTGGCTCTCATAATCTATAATCAAAATACAGTGTTGTATCTACATTGTATATTTCAAACTCTAAGTTTATACCTAAATCTCAAATCATTTTTCTCTGTTGCTTGAAAAGATCACATCTCTTAAGGCCAAAAATAAAGAAATAGAGAGTGGACGGTGCTTGGACTTTGTCTGAACATTTATAGTCCCTCCATTAGGATATCAATTGTTTAACATATGAGATCTAATTACTGGGAAAAAAGCTAACCAATATCGTTTTCCTCCTTTGAATGAGTGTACAAGGAAGCATGGTGATGGAGTGAGGAGGACTTCTTTCTCTTTGAAGCTAACTTATGGGTAGAATTTAGATATCTGCAAAGATGTGTAAGGGTGTTCCTGGCACGGTGGGTTATATGAGGGAAGGTATATGAGTGTGGAAAAGCTCAGGGAAATTTCAGGAAGAGAGGGAGTATCACAGAGAACTGTTGGCTGATCATTTGCCATGTCTATGCACACTACAGAATACTGCAGCAATAAACATGCATATTCATTTTCCTGCCCCCATACATTAGGAACTTAGTTGGAAGTGTTAGGAAGTGAAAGATGTTGATTGAAGTGATGTTTTAAGGAATGTTGATATAATCTCAGAATGCATGGTATTTTGGACATAGAAACTTCTAGAGGTAAATAAATTTGTCAGAAGACAATAAAAATTAGATTTAATATGAGAAGGAAGATTTTTTTCTGCAGACATAAAACAAAATTGATGAACAATATATAAAAATATACTGATTGAAATTGAACAACATATCAAATTAACTTTTCTGGATCCAAAGGAGGCATAATAGTCACATATTAACTAGCACTTATTGAAGGCTTCCTATTAACAGTTCTATATAGCACAAGTATTATTTCATTTAATCTATCTGTAGGTTGGTGCTTTTTTGTTCCTGTTTGTCAAATTTGAATAACCAAGGCCCAGAGAAGTTAAATAACTTGCTCAAGATGACACAATTTGTAAATAGTGGATCTGCTATTCTAAGTCAGGCAGTTATCATTTAGGAAATAATGAGGAAGGGAAAAAGATATAAAAAAGGTGACAAGTTGTCACAGAAGAGCAACAGAGAAGATATATTTATCAACATTGTGCTCTGTACATCATAATTTGTATTTAGAATACTTTTTACATTTAATTATAGTGATTGTCAAAGTTAGAATTCTGACTTTCTGTGGTATAAGGTATACTTGTAATAAATACATGAGTAACTAATAGGCACTTTCAGTTTCTTAGAATAAATTCTTTTCACTTTTAATGTAGAAATGAAGATGAGCCATTGGAGGATGATAAATTTTAGCTATCCTTGTTACAAGGGAATTATGCTCATTTAATCATATATTTAAAATGTGTTTCAGAGTCTGGTATGACATTCATTACATATAGTGGTGCTCTGTTACTTTGAAAATAAAACAAAAGAGTAGGTTAGAGAATATTAAATGATAAATATCCCAAAGCTGTGCTAGAAACAAGTCTAAATGAATAATCTAATGTGTACTTTCTTAGCCATACAGCTTACGACACAAAACTGAAATTTTTCTTCTGTAACTTTGAATTAGTTGAGACTATTATTTTAGAATTGGTGTGCAAATGGCAATAGCTATTGTTTCAACATTTGATGAACAGATTGAGACACAACATTGGCAATTAGCCTGAAGCTTAAGTACTCTACAGGAAGAGAAAACAACTGAAGCTGGCAAATTGACTTCCATTTGGGATGAGTGCCCCAGGTTCTGAGTAAACTCACATGTGGCAACTTCCAAATCTCTAAGTATGTTCAAATGACCTTTGCGAAATAGAGCAGAGGGAAGTAGGGCAGCTTTATACGAAACCACACTCAGAGTTTCAATCAGCAAAACCTCTGCCATATTCAACCAGAACAAATCATCACATAAATTTCACAGAAATTAAAGCCTAACTGGGAAAAGGGCAGAGTAATTAAACATAACTTATTCAAAATGTTGGGAATACCATATCACTCATTCCAATAAACTATTGTCTGGGCAGGACTGGATTGTGAAGGTCCAAAGCACATGAGAAGGAGCTGACACCTGGCTGAGTTGAAGGGATTGGGATGCAGAGGCCTGAAGATGAGCTCAAATAGACAAGTGGTGTGAGGGACCAAGAGTCCAGAAGGTTGGTCCAACTGAATTGAGAGGCCAAGAGTCCAGAAAGTTTGTGTAAGTCGGGTTATGGGAGGAAAGGCTACACTGAGTTGTAAGCAAGATTGGAGAACAGGTAATCCTGTCCAGAAGTCCAGATCAGTGAGTATTTGGGCAGTAAATGTAAAGAACCTTCCTTGGGGACTGGGCCTTGATTCTTAAAAAGCATGAACCACACTGTTATACTACTTTACAAGAAAAAATAAATTTGGTGTAGTTTATGCTGTCAAAGGACTTATAAATTATACTATAATAATATAATTTGCTTATAATTATACAATAAGCAAATAATTATACTATAATGTGTTAAATGGAGACAGTATTGTGCAGTAGCTTAAGGGGATGAGCTTTACATATATTTAATTATATCTGCCATTGGTTGTGTTGCCCTCAATTAATTAATTTTTAAACATCTAGTTGCACTTCCTTAAACAGGGAAAATAAAATTACAATGTTATTGGGCTTTTTTTTTTTTTGATTAATGTGTTGGCGATCATCAAACTCTTTTCCTTTATAAGGGACAAGCTTGTATCTAATGCTAAAAATAGAAATAAATAACATGGAAGACTGATGGTATCCACTATGTGTTTGAAATAATGGGAGAGTGAAATCACCTAAATGAAATATTAATCTGATAATATATTTGGGGGGAAAGTTTTGAGGGGTATTAAACTTTTCAGAGAAGTAATAGCATCTGATTATTTTGCCCTGGGGTTTGATAAATAAGTGCATTATCGTTGCTGTGTTTTTATACTATGGCTTCTATTCATAAGTTCTTCTAAATAACTAGAAAAATAGCAACCACTGTATTTATTTAAATATTTGTATATCATGAAGTAAAAGAACTAGAAATGAAATGATAATTAAGAGCTTAGCATCTTTTAATATCTAATACACATGTTTATAATTAATGGGCTAAGATAATATGCACTTGTTTATTTTACTAATTTTTTTTTTTGAAAGCAGGATTTATTGAGAGGACAGAAAATTTCCCACAGTGGGAGAGGACCTAAGGGGGTTGCCCTATTTCACTAATGTCTAAGAGAGAAGTTCAGGCATAAAATTAAATAAAATAAAAGTGTATATTAGGAAAATTTAATGCTACTTACAATGCATTTGGGAACATATCTAGAACTAAAATGGAATAAGATCATGTAATTTAATCCTAATTTATTAATTTTACATAGAGTTCATTGAAAAATACATGTACGGATAAATTCTTGTGAACACTAAATTATCTGATTATATAACTTGTTGCTAGGCTTCTAGATTCATAGAACTATCTCTCTAGAAATGATGGTAGTTGTTTCAGGAATAAGTGTATCCTTCTCTATTTATACTTCTGAAAAGCACACTGTGTTTATGAAATATTGTCCTAAGTTATCACTGTAGTCTGTGAAAAATATAATAGTTATGCATTTTAAAAAATTTAGAAATGAAAGGGTAACAAAAAAGCAGAAAATTCATGACTACATGAATAGTGTAAAAGTCAGTGTGCTCTAAGTACTATCTTATCACTCATATCTATTGGGTAAATTAATTTTATTCCTTGAAGCACATAGAAGTAAATTAATTCTCATGATTTTTTTTTGCACATCTTATACCTTTCACTGATAACCAATTTTCTTCCATCATCAAAACTTTAAAACCTTATAAATGTATACTTTATTAGAAAATAGACTGTGAAATCAGACATCATATAGTCTGGGGAATCATTCATTTGATTACAAAAGATCATTCAAGCTGTTCTTTATGAGCAATATTAAGAAATTCAGAGGTTGAAATACTTATGACTAAAATATTTTATATTATTACTAAGTATGTAAAGTCTATTTATAAAGCACAGAAAAATTATCAAGTAATTCAAACACCAAATTTATATAATTTTTAGATATTTTAAGTTATGTGTTATGTTTAACTGTAGATGTTTGCTACAAATTAAACATGCAGTTCACTCTAAATAAATATATAAAACTAGAGTGATTGCTAATTCACTAAATATAACAAAATAAAATAGTAGTATTATTTAATATACTAACTTGCTTATAACAGCTATGTTAACTATATGAACATGATTTCTTCTAATATTAATCATAGAAATCAGTATTAATATGATTAAAATCTTTTAATATGTTAGATGACATTTAAAAGGATGCAAACTTTTAAAAAAAACTTACTTTTCAAAAAGTGTGTGTATGTCCCCTGTGCAACCATGGTCATACTTTAATTACTTAGAATGAAGTAGTATTTTTCTTATGATTTAACTCATATGTATATTCAGCAAAATATAATCATATGTATATTCAGCAAAATATAATATATGTATGTTCAGCAAAATACTTATTTGTTTTTATCTAAGAAAGTTAAAATCTTTAATGGAATGAGTTTACATATTTCTAAATAAGATAAAATATTGTCATGAATTTCCCTTATGTTAGCATAGACACTTTTGAATTATTTGCATATACAGAAATTATTATTATTATTATTTTTTAAATTGTGGGGTACAATTAAGGGTTAGATATACAAATATTCATTGTGTAGGTACCCTTGTTGATGAGGTGTGCCCCCCCTTTCCCCAGGCAGATATCGACTACCATTAATCCCACCTCCCTGCCTCCCTTTCCCCCCATAGTTTCCCACTACTGTCAATCCTTTTCTTATAGTGTTAAGGAAGCTGTTTAAGGTTCACTTATGAGAGAGAATATGTGGTACTTAGATCTTTGTTTCTGTGAAAGATCACGCGGTATCATAAACTCTAATTCTATCAGGTTGCTGCAAAATTGATGATTTGTTCTTCTTAATAACTGTGTAATATTCATTGTGTATATGAGCCACATTTTTTAATCCCATCCTCTTTTGATGGGCAGCACGATTGATTCCATGTTCTTGCTATTGTGAACAATGCTGTGATAAACATACGTGTGTAGGTATCTTTCTTATAGAGTGATTGAGTTCTTCCAGATATATTCGTAGCAGGGGGATTGCAGGGTCATGTGGAAAGTCGAGTTTTAGAACTTTTAGGAATAACCACACTGTTTTCCACAGAGGCTGTGCTAGTTTACACTCCTACCAACATTGTAGAGGCATTCCCTTTTTGCCACATCCTCTCCAGTATTTGTTATTGTTTGAGTTATTGATGATGGCCATTCTGACTGGAGTTAGGTGGTATCTCAGTGTAGTTTTAATTTGCGTCTCCTTGATGACTGGTGAAGCTGAACATTTTTTCATGTATCTGTTAGCTGCTCATATGTCTTCTTCTGAGAAGTGTCTATTCATATCTTTTGCCCACTTTGTAATGGGGCTGTTTGTTTTTTTATTTTCAGCACGTTTGAGTTCCTTGTAGATCCTTGATGTTAGGCCTTTGTCAGACATGGGTTTGGCAAATATTTTTTTCCTGTCTGTGGGCTGTCTCCTTGCTCTCTTGATGTTTTCTTTGGCTTTGCAGAAGCTTGTCAGTTTAATGAGGTCCCATTTGTCTATCTTATCTCTTATGACCTGTGCATTTTGGGTTTTGCTCAGGAATTGGTTGCCAGTTCCAACTTCCATAAGTGTGTCTCCTGCATTTTCTAAGATGCTTATAGTTTGAGGTTTTACATTTAGGACTCTGATCCATTTAGAGTTAACTTTTGTGTATGGAAATAGACAGGAGTCCTGTTTGAATCTTCTGCATGTGGTTAGCCAGTTTTCCTAGCACAATTTACTGAATAGGTTCTCGTCTCCTCAGTGGTAGGTGGTGGAGGCTTTGTTGAAGATGAGTTGGTTGAGAAATTGAGGTTTTGCCTCTGAAATCTCATTTCTATTCCATTGGTTTATATGCCTGTTCTTGTACCAATATCATGCTGTTTTGATTATTGTAGCTTTATAATAAAGTTTAAAGTCTGGGAGTGTGATACTTCCTGCTTTGTGTTTTTGCTGAGGATTGTTTTGGCTATTCTTACTTATTTATGTTTCCATATGAATTCCTGCATTGTTTTTTCTATATCAAGATGAATAATTGCTGGTAATTTTATGGGTATTGCATTAAATCTCTAGATTGCCTTAGGTAGAATGGGCATCTTAACAATGTTGATTCTTCCAATGTATAAGCATGGAATGTTTTTCCACTTGTTTGTGTCATCTTTGATTACTTTAAGCAGTGCTTTGTAATTTTTATTGTAAAGGTCTTTCATGTCTCTGGTTAGGAAGATGCCAAGGTATTTCATTTTTTTTTGTGGGTATTGTGAATGGAATTGTGCTTTTTATTTGGGTTTCTGTTTGTTTATTATTGGTGTATAGAAATGCAATTTTCTTTTGTACATTTATTTTATACCCTGAGACTTTGCCAAAGTTTTTATCAGTGCAAGGAGATTTTTGACAGATTCTCTTGGGTTTTCAAGGTATACAATTATGTCATCTGCAAAGAGAGGTAACTTGACTTCCTCTTTTCCTATTTGGATACCCCTGATTGCCTTCTCTTCTCTGATTGTTGTAGCTAGGACTTCCAAAACTATATTGAACAGGAAGGGTGAGAGTGAGATCCTTATATTACTCCAATTATCAAGGGAAATAGTTCCAATTTCTGTCTATTTAGCAGTATGCTGACTGTGGGTTTCTCATAGATGGCTCTTACTATTTTGAGGTATGTTCCACCTATGCCTAGGTGTTAAAGGGTTTTCATCAATAATGAGTGCTGGATTTTATCAAAAACTTTTTCTGCGTCCAGTGATATAATCATGTGGTCTTTGTTTTTACGTCTGTTGATGTATTTAATTGCATTTATGACCTTACGGATGTTGACCCAGCCTTGCATGCCGGGGATGAAGCCTACTTGGTCATGATGGATGATTTTTGAGATGTGTTGTTGAATCCGGTTTCCTAGGGTCTTGTTGAAAGTTTTACCATCTATGTTCATCAGAGATATTGGCCTGTAATTCTCTTTCTTTGTTGGATCTTTACCTGGCTTGGGTATCAATGTGATGTTAGCTTCATAAATGATTTGGGGAGAGTTCCAACTTTCTCAATTGCCTGGAATACTTTCAGTAGGATTGGTATCAGTTCCTCTTTGTATGTCTTGTAGAATTCTGTTGGAAAGCCATCTGGTCCAGGGCTGTTTTTTTGGAGGTCGTTTGCTTATGACATAGTTAATTTCCTTGATTGTTATTGATCTATTTAGGGTTTCGATTTCTTCTTTTTTCAACCTAGGTAGGTTGTGTGATGTCAGAAAGTCCTCCATTTCCTTTACTTTTTCATGTTTGTTTCCATACAAATGTACATAGTGGTCTCTGATTATCATTAGTATTTCTTCAGGGTCAGAAATGACTTCATCTTTTGTGTTTCTGATTGTGTTTATTTGGGCTTTTTCTCTCTTTTTCTTGGTCAGTTTAGCTAGGGGACCATCAATCTTGTTTATCCTTTCAAAGAACCAGCTTTTAGTTTCATTGATTTTTGTATTATCTTTTCATCTTCTATGTCCCAGATTCGGGTTTCTGCTGAAGTTAGAGTTTTGATGGTCTTGCTTTTCCAGCTTCCTTAGGTGACTTGTTAGGCTGTTAATTTGTGATCCTTCCATTTTCTTCATGTGTGTTTGTAGAGGTATGAATTCCCCTCTTACTACTGCTTTCATGGCATCACAGATTTTGGTAAGATGTTTCTTCATTTTCATTTGTTTCCAAATGAAAATTTGGAAACAAATTTGGAAATCTTTTCATCTCTGTTTTGATTTCCATGTTGACCCAGGAGTTGCTTAGCATCATGTCTAGTGTCCATGTCTTTGAGGATTTTGAGGGAACCTTGTTGGTGTTGATATTTATTTTTATTCCACTCTGGTCTGAGAATGTGCATGGCAAAATTTCAATCTCTTGAAATTTGTTTATGCTTGATTTTTGGCCAAGGATGTGGTCGATCTTAGAGTACATGCCTTGCAATGATGAGTAGAATGTATATTTGTGGTTGTTGGATGGAGCGTTCTGTAGGTATCAATTAGGTCCATTTAGTTAAGAGTCAGATTGAGGTTTCAGATCTTCTTGCTGATTTTTTGTTTTGATGGTCTTTCTAGGATTGTGAGTAGGGTATTAAAATTCCCAGCTATGATAATGTTAGAGTTGATATATTTTTTGAATTTACCTAGAAACTGTTTTATGAAAGTTGGTGCTCCTATGTTGTGTGTATATATGTTTAGGATGGATATTTTTTGTTGAAAGATTGAAACTTTTTTCATTGTGTAGTGACCTTCTGTATCTTTTTACATTTTCGAGACCTTAAAGGGTATTTTGTCTGAGAGTAATATTGCAATTCCTCCTTTTTTTTGGTTTGTTTGCCTGATATTTTGCTTCCCATCCTCTTTCTTTGAGTCTGTGAGTGTCCTTTCTGGTGCGATGAATCGCTTGGAGGCAATATATTGTTGCCTGATGATATTTCATTCATTTTGCCATTCTATGTCTGCTCAGTGGTATATTTAGTCCATTCACATTCAGGCTAATTATTGAAATGTTTACAGTTTATCCCTGTCATGAGGTTCTTACAGAGTTGTTGTTGTTCCTGCCTGTTTATTGTCTGTCTTTTGTTTTGGGGTTCATTCATGTATGTTTTCAATCTTTTTCCTATACTCTTGTGAAGAACGTTATTGTTCTTTTTCCCTCTTCTCCTGTGTTTAATACTTTCTTAAGTGTTTCTTGTAGAGGTGGTCTGGAGGCAGCATAAGTTCTTAGGGATTGGATGTCTGGGAAAGTTTTTAATTCTCCCTTACTGATGAAGCTTAGCTTGGATGGATAGGTTATTCTTGGTTGAAATTGTTTATCTTTTAGAACTTTGAATATTGGACTCCAAGCTCTCCTATCCTGAAGAGTTTCTATAGATAAATCTGCTATTGTAATTGGTCTTCCCTGGTATTTAGTCTGACCTTTTTCTCTTGCTGCCTTTAGGATTTTTTCTTTTATACCTACTTTGTTTAGGCAATTATTATGTGTCTGGGAGTTGGTTTTCTCATTTGTTGTCTTGCAGGGGTTCTCTGAATCTCTAGTGTTTGAATTTTTGCATCCCTGATGAGATGAGGGAAGTTTTCTTGAATAATTTAATGGAATGTTTGTTCCAGGGTGGTGTCTGTCTCTTTTTCTGCCTTAGGAAGTCCAATTACTCCTAGGTTCAGTTTCTTGAAGTAATTGCTCATCTCTTGAAGGTTTTGTTCCATCTTTTTAAGCTTCTTTTCCACAGTTTGCACAGTTTGGGTTAGTTCTATATTTTGGTCCTTAAGCTCTGAGATTTGTTCTTCTGCTTGGCTAATTCTGCTTTCCATGCTTATTGGTTTGTTATTTATTTCAACCACAGTATTCTTTACTGCTGTTGTCTCAGTTATCAAGTCCTTCCTATTTTCCTCTTATCTCTTTTCAATTCTTTTTATTCTCTCTATTAATTTTTTGATGTCTGGATTTGTAGTATGTGACCAGTCATTCTGGGGGCTCTTCATTGTTTGCATTCTGAAATCTGTTTTCTCAGTGTCTGACCTCCCAGTGGACTGTGTGAGACCTATATTCTTCTTTTGGTTTTTCTTCATTTGTGTAGATTTCTCTCCCTTTCCCCACTTTCTTTCCCTTTCTTCTTTTATTCTGTTTTTCAGGAATGTTAGGGTTGCTTTTACTTCTGTTTGCTCAATCTCTTATTCTTCCTCATGTGGATCTTCTGAGTTTGTTCACTTCTGAAGCTGGACTGGTGGGTTGGGGGCTGTACTTTTTGCAGTGTTGAGATTTAATTGAGGAGAGAACTGTGATTCAGAATCTATCTGCAGATCCCAGTATCCACTGACAAATATATGTGCACCCTGGAATCCATTTCCACTGCCTTAATCTCTCCATGCAGTGGGGGTTTAGGTTTGCTCCCTGGAACAAAAGGAGGTAAGAAAAAGGAAAATAATGGAAGAAGGAATTGGGGAAGGGTCAAGAGGAAGGTGGAGAGAGAGAAGAGTAGAGGGAAAACAGACAGATGTACCAACTAACAAAAAGAAAAAGACACAAAGACAGAAAAGAGTAAAAAATAAACAAACAAAAAACCCCCCTAAATAATTCAGGTAATCACACAAACATACAGTCCAATAAAATCCTTCTATTGATGTATTCTTCCCCTACATAAACAGTGAGTTTAAAAAATAGAAAGGTGAAAAAAAATCAGTAAAATAACAAAAGCAAAGCAAGTATTAAAATGTTATCATAAACAGAATGGAAGAGAAGCAAAAATAAAAACTAAAACTAAAAGCAAACAAAAGTGAGCAAAACAAACAGTCAAAAAACAGAAATAAAAAATCAAAACAAGAAACCAGACTGGCTCTGTGGTACTTCCTGTGTGTTCAAAGTCCCTTCAGCTCTGATCTCTAGCCCCTCCCCATTGCTCTTATCACAGGCAGATAGGGTTACTTATAGCTTGAGTCAGTTGCTGCAGGCCTACTTTGGGAGGAGGATGAATCAGGTCTGGGTTACTGGACTTGCTGTCTGTTAGAGCTGCCACACAAATCTGAGTTGTCTGATTCAGCTTGAGGGAAGGGCTTCTATTTCTCCCAGTTTGACCAGATTACCTTAGGCAACAAGTTCGAGGCTGCAGGGGAGCTGGGCAGGGTAATGCAAATCTCTGCCTGGAAAATGGCTGTGGTGGGCAGCTCCTCACCGGCATGGACTCATCTCTGTTTTCCCCAATCCTCTCTCTCCACGGATCAGATCTGGTGCTCCAGCTGTTCTGTTATGACTGGTGACGGTGTAGGCCCGGTGTCAGGCTCTGGGAATCAGTTAGTTTCAGCAGGCTTTTCTCAGATGCATTCCCGCAGGCAGCAGACATTTCTGCACATGATCTTGTAGATTTCACTCCAATTTCAGGGTGGTGGGCGCCTGCAGTCACCCTCAGAGGGGGCACCTGGGTGCATGCACCCATGCGTCCCTTCAGACGGACTTTCACACTCCCACCAGCGCCTGCCCACTCACACAGAGAGTTTCCATTGACACTTGCTTCCATGTAGAGTCTTACAGCCTCACCTGTTGGCTGCCATCTTAAGCCAGTTTGTCCTACAGAAATTTTTGATTGTTATTTAAATCCATCAATTACAAACACCTGCATATCTGTGTCAAAGATTTTCCAATTTTCAGTTTATTTATACATTTAATCATGTAAAAACTCACATATTGATAACTTGGTTTCAATGCATTAACACCTTTAATTTGCTTATTTAGTAACAGATTTTAAACTCTCAATTTAAAATAATTTATTGTGTATTTGCTCTTCTAAACTCAATACTGTGTCATATATACAAATAAATGCCACTGCCAATTCATCTTTGAATGAAATCAGGGTTTATGTAAATTAACAAGATTAAGAAATAGCTTTTGCTCTCAGGAGCTTCAGGGCAACTTAGAAATATTTTCAGTTATTTCGTAACTGCAATTTTAATTTTCTTTAATTTTTTTTATAATTAACACAATTATACATGTTTATGTGGTACAATATGATGTTTCAATACATTTATACATTGTATGATGGCCAAATCAGTGTATTTAGCATGTCTTTCACCTCATTTTGCATTTCTCTGTGGTAATAACTTTCAAGAGCTTTCTTTCTAGCTATTTCAAAATATGCATCATTACTAGATATATTCACCTTACTATGTAATAGACCATAACTTATTCTTCCTATCTGAATGTAATATTGTACACATTAGCCAATCTATAACCCTACCCCTTTTCCCTTTCCCTCCCCAGCCTCTGGTAATTACTAGTCTACTCTGTACTTCTGTAAGATTAACTTTTAAAAATCCCACCTATGAGTGAGATCATGTAGTATTTGTCTTTCTGTGACTGTCTTATTTTACTTAACATTATATCCTCTAGGTTCATTCATATTGCTGCAAATGGCAGGATTTTCTTCTTATTTATAGCTGAATACTATTTCAGTAAGTATATGTACCACATTTTCTTTAACCAATCACCCATTGATGGACACTTAGGTTTGAGTCCATCTCTTAGCTATTGGGATAGTACTGCAATAAGTATTTATTCAATATACTCATTTCAATTACTTTGGATTTATATTCAGTAGTGGAATTACTGGATCTTATGGTAGTTCTATTTCTGGTTTTTTGAGAAACCATCATACTGATTTCCATAATAGCTGTACTAATTTGCATTAATATCAGCAGTGTATAAAAGTTCCCCTTTCTCTGTGTCCATGTCACCGTCAGTTACTTTTTGTCTTTTGATAATATCCATTTTAACTGGGGTGAGATGATATCTCATAGTGATTTTGATTTGCTATTGTTATTCTTCAGACTTGGGAAATTTTCAGCTGTTATTTTTTATTTTTTTATTTTTTTTCCACTTAAGATGCATGTTTTATCGAAGTTTTAAAACACAATTTGTAACCAGATAAAGAATCAAGTAGACAAGAATGTTTATTTTTAAAATTAAGTTTTCTAGGGTCTTTTCTTTCTTGTCTCTTTCAGGAACACCTATTATTTGAGGGAATAGTTTGCTTGATAGTGTTCCATGATTCTCACATGTCTTCTTTTTAATTTTTTTCTCCTGTGAATAGGTACATTAATATGTTCTGGTATTGAGCTCACTGATTCTTTTCTCTCATTGGTTAAGTCTGCTGTTGAAACTTTCTAGTGACATTTTCAGTTCAGTTATTATATTCTTTATTTCTAAGATTTTTATTTATAATTTTTGGGGGCAAATTTCTCATTTTGTTCCTTGATGTTTTCATCAAGTATTATTTAAACTCCTATACAGTTCTTCTCCTGTTTCCCTGAGCTTCCTTTAGTATTATTCTGACTAATTTTTGTATACATCTTTAATTCCTCTTGCTCATTACTGAAGTTTTGTTGGTTTCTATTGGTAGTGTTATATTTCCCAGAGTTTTCACAATTCTTGTATCTTTATATTGATGCCTGAACATTTGTGGTAAAAATAACCTCTTCCAGACATGGCAGTTGTTCTTTGGAGATATTAGACTTGTACTACTTATTACTAGAATTTAATTAGAGGCCTCCTGTTGCTTCCCAGAACTAAAACATGGCACTAGAATTTACTAATTGCCCTGTTGTTTTTTTCCCAGTCTGGGGAAGTCTTATAGTGAGCACTGGAACTTAAATGCCACAACAGAACTATATTGTTGCCCTGTCATTGTTTCCTAGCCTGGGGAGACATATTGCAATCATCAGAAAGTAAATGATGCACTGGAACTTAAACACATACCTTCGGTGGTTTCCAGCTCAGGGGAAGTCTTAAGTATACTCCAGAACTTCTCAACCTTTTAGTTCTTTCTAGGTCAAGGGAGGGTTCCATGCAAACATCTGGTCTTTGTGAGGAATCTAGCCAGGGTTTCGGTCCTTCCTGTGAACTGTGTTCCCTTCAGTACTATGGTATCAGCCAATATTCTCAATGTAGCTTCCCTGCTAACAGGAATGCAAAGCAGGAGCCAAAATATGCACGCCCATCACTGCCATCAGTATTCCCACTCTTTTTTTCCAGTTCACCCCAGGTCTTTCAGTCCTTTTGGCTCTTCCAATGCTTCCTTTGGAATGAAATCTGCATGGGCTTACTGGGAAAATTCCCAGATGGGTTGGAAAATCAAATGTCTACCTCCAATTCTTTCTGCCACCTAAAATGTAGGTCTAGGTGATATGCAAGCCTGGGTGCAAGAACAATTGTGATCTAACATTATCCTTTCTCTTGCCAGTTGTGAGTTCTCTTGCTTCTGTGGGCTCAGGGTTTTTTCCTATGCATTTTCTTAGTTCTGGTGAATTCAGGGTAGTATTCTTGCCTTTGAATAGTTTCTAGTTTTACTTTTGCCAGGGGAGTGATGTTGGGGGATCTTCTACTCTACTATTTTGCTGAAGTCACTCATCTTAATTTTCTTTTAATCATGATGAATACAAAGTCTTGTGCTCTTCCTTTAATTTTTTTCATAGGATTATTTCTACTGTTTTATTACTATATAATACACAAATAAAGTATTCAAATCCCTTGAAATAACAAACTATTCATTATGGACCAGACTTCATAAGATGGTACTAAATTTAATATATTTAAAGAAAGATTCATTCTGAAAAACATGAGGTTTATAATGATTGTGTCAGCCTTTCTTACTACATATTTTAGATTGATCTCTCAGCATTTTTGTTGTAGGTACTATTTCAGTGGTACCATAAATCAACATTCACCTCTGACGTCACCAGTGTCACAAAAATTGATCTGCCACCTCTCAACTAGCTAATCATTGAGGTGGTGAAGGTACTAAAACTTTTCTATTAGTAAGCAAATACTTTTAGCACAATTATCTCTTAGATATGTATTATTGATTACAAAGAGAATGACTCTTTATATGATGTTAAGGAAACCAATAAAAATACCAGGTGAATAATGGCTCAGTGATGTCAGCATTTTACATATTAGTTTATTGCTTGTAATCTCAGAAAAATATTTAATCACTAAAACATTCATTGAAAGTTAGAAAGACTGGAATGACAAATTTAGTAGTTTTTAATACAGGATCTTTAAAATCTGTTGCTTCAGAATGCCATCACTGTGAGGAAAATGGATCCTATTCTAGGCATGTTTCCTTAAACTAGATTTTATTGCTTTTAACATCTGTATATACCACATGTATTTTCAGTTTTGTCTTAACCTATTGTGCTTTAAATTTATATCATAGTTCACTTGAAAATTATTTAAAATTTTTGCTTGGTGAAATTGCTATGACATATTAGTTTTGATATACAAGCAATGATTATCTTACCTCATGGAGTAATTGTAACCAAGATTCTCTGATATTTACAGTTTTGAAAATTTAATTCATGTTATATGTTTTATTTGTTGTGAATTTTATTTTCAGGTTTCTGCCTTTATTCTGTGTGATTCTTGATATGTTGGAAGCTTGTTCCCACTATTGTACTTTAAAAACTCTTGTAAAATTCTTCACTACATAGTCTGCAAGACTGAAATACCAGTATCTTGATTTATTGTTCAGTTGTTTGCACTATGGTGGAATTTAAGGCCCCAAACCATAGTGTGGAAATGAGAAATAATACTTGAATCTACACTCAGGCTTGGGCCTTTACTCTTTCTCCCAGAGGCTTATTCAAGCATGGAGTGAGTTTATTATTCCTTTTCCTCTTGATGGGACTGCTTATTGACTAATTCACAGATGGGTACAAATATAAGTAAGGAGGAAATTTACTTATGTACTTTGATCTGTTTGTATTTTGCTGTGGTTCATATCAGAACTCCCACTGCTATCAGTAGGAGCTAGGCAAATGCCTGTCAAACTTTAGTGTGCATAAGAATTAACAGAAAAGATGGTTCAAGCACAGATTCCTTGGTATAACTCTCTGAAATTCTGATTCTGTAGTTCTAGCAGTAGGATGCTTTAGAATTTTTATTTTGGATAAGCTTCCAGGTGTTGCTGATGGTGCCTGTCCAAGGACCACATTGTTGATAGCTTTGTGATAAATAATAATGAGTAAACAGAAATATCAGCTGAATGTTTAAACTTCAACAAAAATGAGTCATTTATTAAGTAGACATAAAATTGTCTTCCACATGTGTTGATGTTAGTTTTTTATGATTAACAGAATTTTAAGGGCACAAATTTGTTAGTAACTATGCTGAACATTTATTTTGACTTCATAAAAATTTTACAATAGGATAATCTTGTGAATTCTTAATTATCAAACTCACAGGATCTCAAATGAAATTTGTTTCTAATAATTAGTTATCAAGAAAATTATAATATGTGAGTTGATTATTTTAAAGAAACTTTTTTAAAAAGAGCATGTTGGATATATACACTGAATTTTGTGCTTAACATCCTTGGGATTGTGGGATGCTATAAATTAAATTTATATTTAATGATTAAAATTAAAAGCTGATTTTAAATCTATATTCGAATTAATTCATCACAGATTTTATTGATAAAAAAATTTAATTTTTTACCAGTTGGCAACTTTATATTGATGTGCTAGATCTTGTAAATTGGTGGTAACTATTTGTGAATAAAATCTCATATAATGCCAGAAAAATGAATTATGGATTCCAATAATAGTGGATTATCTTATAGCAAATGAGCAACAAGAAAACTTGAATGAAATTTTTACAAATCACATCAAACAAAAATAAATGTAAAAGCACACCACGATGAATATATGTTTAAAATCAGATATTAATAGTTACCAAGGTAGAAGAACATGAGGAGTTAAGATACTAAAAAGATGCCAAATGTAGAGAGTGGAGCCCAATTTGCAAGTATCAGTTACTCAGCTAAAAGCCAAGCAGACCTTCTAGTAGTTTTCCAGGACTGTGAAGTTTAGAGCATACCTAGGAGCTGTGGTAAACACCTAAGCTTTCAGTTGATTCCTCTCAGGGGTTACATCTTGGAATTAGAGGTTGTGTTCTGCAAATTTCTAAATTCTAAAATGGCCCCCAATAACCCATATTTTTTTGTCATTCCCTCTCCTTGACTGTGAGACGACCTGTGCATGTGATGGGAAACCATAACTGTAAGTATGTTGAATTATATAGCCAAGGTGAAGGGATTCTGCAGCTGTACTAAAGTTCCAAATCAGCTGATTTTGAGATAATATCAATGGAGATTATCCTGGATAAGCCTGACCTGGTACGATCTTAAAGAGTGGCTGGAACCTTCCCTGTAAGAGAGATGGTCCTACCATCCTTGAAGTAGTAAGCTGCCATGTCATTAGAGGGCCCTGTGGCAAGGTGCTGTGAGTGCCTTTAGACTTTGTGAGGAGCTCTCAAGTGTCTGCCAGTAAGAAAACAGGGACCACATTCCTACAACTTCAAGTAAATGAGTCTGTCAACATTATGTGAGCTCAAAAAGAGAATACTAAACTCCAGAAGGAGCATGACCTGGCCAACACCTAGATTTCATTTTTGTGAGAGCCTGAGCTGAAAGTATAGCTGAGCTGTGCCTGAATTATTAATCTATAGAAACTGTGAGAATTCTAAATGGAAAAATAAGGGTTTTAATCAGGTAATCTACATAGTTCCTTTCATTTTTCAACATGATATCCCGAGTTGCATTAATATTAATTCTGAATTGAATTTATTGGAAAGGATTCTGCTTGAGGATGTACATTCTTTCTTTTTAATCAATATTATTTTATATACTTAGGAAAAAGTCTGAAAGAATTTTCACCAAACTCTTAGCAGCTAATGTTACAGCCATATTAGGTGTAGGATTGAGAAGTAGTGGATGGAATATAGAAAAGGAAATACTTCCCTCCCTCTCTTCTCTCTTTCTTTCTTTCTTTCTTTCTTTCTTTCTTTCTTTCTTTCTTTCTTTCTTTCTTTTTCTTTCGTTTTTTCTTTCGTTCTTTCCTTCCTTCTTTCCTTCCACCTTCCTTCCTTCCTTCCTTCCTTCCTTCCTTCCTTTCTTTCTTTCTTGTAAAAGAAACATTATTTGCTCTTTACCCTTTTGTACCTGAATATTAACTTTGAGCCACACTAGAACAAAATGGGTTAAAAAATTATTTTCCTGTATAGTCTTGAGTAAGCCTATTACAACCATAGTCTAGTCTAGACAGTAGGGCATCTGTCTTATATTCAGTGATAGAATCCTTCATGATTCCACTCCCTGTCCACCTCCATCTCCACTCCTTGGTGCCTCCAAACTACAACCATGCTCATCAAGTTCTGTTATCTGGATGTACATGAATACTTAATTATACTTAATAGGAATTTTATAATTGTAGAGTCACCCAAAATCTTTCTTTCTGAAGAGATAAATCAAGTCTGATCACTCAGTTCTCCTTTAGGAACAATTGAGTCATCTGTTATCTTGCAACATAATTCTATAGTCGTTTACTAACTGACCTTAGTATAGTACTACCTGTACTATAATTTCTAGCTGTTTGGGGTTAATTTTCTGTTTTATTTTCTTCAACTCTTTTACTTTCTGATCATTTCCTCTATTATCATACCTGAAATATACCAATAGAGAAAATATATAATTTATCTTTGTTGACATGTGTATTGATGAAGAAGACAAAACAAACACGTACACTATCTGCAGAAAGATATGTATCAAATTTTTGTAGATAAATATTTAATAGAATTTAGGAAGAAATGAGCAAATGCTTAAATTTAAAACGTACAGTAATGTCACAGGGAAGATTTTGTCATATTTTGAATGTCTCTAATTGCAATTAGTTTTTACACTTCAATGTTTACCTTATTAGTGCCATGATTTTATACTCTCCTGCCTGAAGAGGAAATGCTGTTTTTTCTCTAAATTTAAAAATATTATATTACTTCTAATATTTAACATAACTAAGAACAAGTAACTGTAATAATTTAAATGCTGTTGTCAAAGGTTTTAGGTACAAACTCAGAGGTGTCAGCCAAAATGAAATTAATCAGTATCTACTTGTGCTAAGCAGTTATCAGCACAGATGGTGGAAAATTAGGTTATTCTTTGACTCAATACATTATACTAATGATTCAAAATTATATGTATCTCACTTTGGACAAATACCTGACAGACTAACATGGATTATTGTAGAAACATGTGCCCTTGATTGATAATGAAGGGTATTTAATTTTATAATTATAAATTACATTTGATATTCTAAATAATTTTAGAGGGCTTTGTTTCTATTTTTCATGAGAAAACTAACTCAGTTTTTAAAATCAGAAGCTGGGGGAAATTGAACAAAATGGAGATTCAGTGATCATTGAGTATAGGATTAGAATGTTAGATTCATAAACACAGAGGTGTTTTTTAGATTTTATTTTAGATTCAGATGGTACACATGCATTCTTGTTACATGGACATATTGTGTAGTGATAAGGATTGGGTCTCAGGTGGTCCATTTCCAAGGTAGTGAGCGGTATCCAATAGGTAATTTCTGAACCCTAACCCCCTCCCCACCTCCTCTCCTGTTGGTGTCCCCAGTGTCTGTTATTTCCATCTTTGTGACCATTTAACTCCCACATATGAGTGAGAACATGCAGTGTTTGGTTTTCTGTTTCTGAGTCAGTTCACTTAGGATGATCTCCAGCTCCATCATGCTACTGCAAAGGACATGATTTCATTATTTGTATGGCTGTGTAGTATGCCATGGTGTATATATACCATATTTTCTATATCCAGTCAATTGCTTGTGGGCACTTATGTTGGTACTATTATTTTGCTGTTGTGAATAGAGCCACAATAAATATACGAGTTCAGGTATCTTTTTATATATCGATTTCTTTTTCTTTGGGTAGAGCTCTAGCAGAGGGTTGCTGGGCCAAATGGCAATTCAATTTTTAGTTCTTTGAGAAATCTCCATGCTGTTCCATAGAAGTTGAACTAGTTTATAATTCTATCCACAGTGGATGTGTGTTCTATTTTTTCCACAGCCACACCAACATCTGTTGTTCTTTGAATTTCTAATAGTGTCCATTCTGACTGGTGTGAGGTGATATCTTATTCTGGTTTTAATTTGCATTTCTCTGATGATTCTGCATAGCCAAAGAAATAATTGACAGAGTGAACATAAAACCTTCTGAATGGGAGAAAATATCTGCAAATTCCATCTCAGAAAAAGGACTAATATCCAGAATCTCCAAGGAACACAAATAACTCAACACACACAAAAATAATCCCACCAAAAAGTGGTCAAAGGACATGAATAGACACTTCTCAAAAGAAGACAGAGGTGGTTTTTAAACATTGTTCTTGAAATTTAAGTCTTGATGGTAACCTCTTCAGTAGACTGAGCAGATTTCTGTTGTGCCAGACCCTTAAATAAACAAATTGAGCCAACAAGATGATTTGAAGATATATGAAACAACTAGAAAACTGAGTGATAATAATAATTTTTATTTTTAAAATGAGATAAATCAATAAATTGAATCCTAAATGGTGTAATGTAAAGGAACATTATTGAAAGGAAAGAGTATGATTAGTAAAAGGCAAGATTTTTGTTTGTTTTCCTTGATGTGTGAGATGCTGGGGCATAAGAAATGAGTAATATGAAGCCAATGAGAATTTCCTGACATAGTAGATAGGAAAGTATAAGAAAAAATGGAGAAGAGATACAATATGTGAGCTAAAAGGAGTCTGTTTTCTGTGGCAAAATTAGCACATAGGTAAAAGAAGATTGGTGAGGAACCCACAATCTTGGGAAGAACAAAGAACTGTGTATTCAGAGACAGTGTGCTATTCCAGAAAAAGCATTTAACTAGAAATTCAGCGACCTCACTTGTTAATCTATATAATAAAAACTATTCATTCTGTTTAGCTGACTAATATAATTTTCATGAAGATATTTAAAATTGTAATTATTATGAAATATTGTAATTAGTATCAAGTATATACTAACTGTAAAATGAAATCATATTTACATATATTCATAATTTACTCACGTGAGTAGGAATGGACAGTGCTATCTTGGAGTCATAATATACTCATTTTAAAGAAATTATCAAAAGTCATTTTCTTCTTAAATAAATCATTGGTTACTATGATAATAAAATGTAAACTGAAGAATACTAAGAACACTACTTTAGTCCTTATCTAAAGTTTTGTTATTTATAAATTACCAGTGTGTTATTTATAACAGCAACATTTAGAAATTGATATATTATCCTAGGAATTTGGGAAGAATGTAGTGAATCTTTTTTTAAATTACCTAAGCCACAGAAAAAGTAACTTGCTATTTATTGTTGACTAAAAATGTATTCAGATTTCTCTGCCAAACATGAGCAAAGTCAGCCCTTATCTGAAATAAACTATTAATTTTTCTCTCTAAATAATCACTTTCATTATTCTAAGACTTATTCTATTTATATCTTATCACTGTAACTTGATATGTGCATTGTGGATATTACTTTTATTCTTCATATAGAAGATTTTTGGCATTATATTATGACCACCTTATTAAGATCTGAAATGAATTTTAATTATGGCTTGTATTTAAATTCTATTTATATGCTTTGTACATGTGGAAATAAAGTTCTCTGTTGAATGTTGACACTTGATACTGTCCATTGCTTAGTTTTAGGGCTCCAAAAACTTTTTTTTTTTTAATCATTGTACCTTTAATCCACTTTAATATTGATAGCAGTGGAATGAGGTAAGTGAGTCAGATTTCACTCTCTCCATTTTGCAACTGAGGAAACTGACACTTAGAGAAATTAAATGATTTCAAGATTGTCTCAATGATAGTGGGAAAAGTGGAATCTTCTGATATCATATGTGGTGATCTTTACGATATATATCTCTCTAGTTTGTTTTAATGAAATTTTGAATGACTTTTAGAGAGTCTGATACCTGTGTAGTCAAATCAGAAGAGTAAACAATGTATCCAAATATTTAATTATCTTTGTAACAATATTCCGCTATTCTTATCTATTTTTGTATTTAGATATTCAAAGACAATAACAGCTTGAGAACTATCTTTTCAGCAATCTCAGATGGTGCATTCCCAACCACAATTTGATAAACTCAGTGAATATACGAATGAAAATTTTTTTTACATTTTCATTTATTTTGCTGTTGTTATAGTTGTTTTTATTGTCAGAATTTATTCCATTCTGTAAACTGCCACTTCCAATCATGGAGGAAGGAACTATGTTTGTAAAATATAATTCTGCTTGCCCCTTCCTCCAGTCAACTAGACACAGTGGATTGGCCACACCTATCCAAGCTGGGCCAATAAAATTTGCTCAGAAGTTTGGAACTGGGATTGACTGATAGATATTAGCATCTGGGGTCACTTTAACCAAGTTAATATACACTGAATATGATGGGGTTCAGTTTTGCTTGACCTACATGTATAGAAAAGTAGAGAAAGCCAAACCAGAGACAGACAGAGAGAGAGGGGAGACAGAGAGAGAGAGAGAGAGAAAGAGAGAGAGAGAGAGAGAGAGAGAGAGAGAGAGAGAGAGAGAGAGAGAGATTGAAGGAAAAAGATGTGTGAAGAACAGCAGAATCAAGAGATAAGGTATCCACAGAGAAAGAGAGTGAGATTCAGGTTGCAAACATTTTTTTATTCCTGATTCCAGTTCCCAGAACCCTGACTTCACTTCTGCTCCTGGATTTCCTGTGTTCCACTTGTATTGCATGATCATTAATTTTGCATAACTCTTACAACCCTAAGAATATTAACTAAGTCATAAATTAAATCAAAGCATTACTGATCCCATAATTTTAAAATTATATGTATTCTTTAGATTTTAAACCATTTTAAAGGTATTTAATATTTTGTTTTGCTGTAGTAATAACAATTCATTTCATATTTGAAAAATGCACACATGTTTAACACATGTCCAGAACCAACAACATCTGAAACTAACTCTGTTAGTGGTTGGTATTTTCTTATAATCTTTTGTATATGCTCCCCCACACACACACAGCACATCGATTCTTACTGGATACTGATCAACAGTATATACAGTTTTACATTCTTTTATTTTTATTTAACAAAATGAGTTTTTGTAGGCATCGTTTTAATTCAGTATAACAAAACTTAATTAACCATGTTCTATTATGACCATTCAGTTTTTTAATTTATAAAATGTGAATTATAGCCTCATTGGAGCTATAATTTTTTATTCCTTTATTTATACAATAAATTTTTATTAAGTGTCCACTCTACACCAAACACTTTGATACAACTAACTGATACAATATGTTATTTTAACTTGAAGGGATTAGAGACCTAAAGTGAAAGAGACTAGTATATAATACCTTTATTAAATTAGGGTCACTCAAGGTTTGAGGAAAAAGGAGTAAGAAACTTTCTTAGCGGGAACTGGTTCTTGAACTGAATCTCCACATATAAATAAATGACTAGAGAGGAGGGAACATGTGAAGTAGGAAAGGATAAATTAGAAAGCAAGCATGGCTCAGATCATTGGGTTGGGAGAGAGAGAAAGGAAATGGATGTTTATTTGCCATTATATAAGCAGTGAATCTCACTGAAAGTTTCAAGTTGTGTGTGTGTATGGGGGGGTAAATCTTAGTAGATTTTCATTTTAAATTGATTTTATGACAGTAGAATATAGATTGCTCAGGTATAAAAACTGAAGTGAGAAAGCAACTTGAAGTGAGAAATCTACTGAAAAATAGTTCACATAGGAAATGAGATTCAATACCACATTAATAGGGGGGAGAGACTGAATTATGGCTATATTGAGAAGACAATTTATGGTATTAAACAACTGGTGGCTGTCAGAAGGTGAAGAGAAAGAGAAATTAAGATTGCTGTCAGTCTTCTAGTGTGCTATTACAATATATGAGGTATATAATAAAACGGAGGGGGACAAGCTTTGTAGAAATATAGTGAGTATTGATTTAGAAGTGTTTGGCTTGAGTTACCCATTGGACATCCAGGTAGAGATAACCAGTTGTCATCTTGTGTATTAATTAACTGTGCTGACATAAACAACAACAATAACAAACAAACAAACAAAAACCAGACTGGGTGGCATAAACAACAGAAATGTATTTGCTCAGTTCTGGAGGCAAGAAGTCTGAGATCAGGGTACCAACTTGGATGAGTTCTGGTGAGAGATCTTTTCTTGGCTTGCAGATAGCCACCATTTTCTGTACCCTCACATGAAGGAGAGAGGACCAGCAATCTCTCTTTCTCTTCTTATAATGTCACAGTCCTATTGAGGATTAGGGGCCCACTCTTATGACCTCATTTATCCTTATTTATTTCCTAAAGACCCTATCTCTAGATAGAGTCACAATGATGGTTGGAGCTTCAACCAATGAATGAATTTGAGGGGGTGGTGCATAACTCAGTTTATAACAGCTAGATATATACCTGGAACTTAATGACATCTAGGAGCTGGAAATGGAGTAGGGTATTCCTCATTGTTACAATAGATAAGTATACCCAATTGAGCATCCAGAGAAAGAAAGAGAAAGGTTCAACTCAAGTACTTATATTGCCTTCAGAAGAAGAGGCTACAGCAGAGAAAAAAAGCCTGAAATGAAAAGCTCAGGAAGTTGGAGGACAAGCAGAAGGGAGGATGCCTCAGTGTAAGAATGTGAAGTTTAATATAGAGTGGAAAGTTCAATATTATCAAATGATACATAGAAGTCAAAGATCCTAATTTTTAGCTGATGGCCGTATGTGATATTGATGACATTCATTTATTTCTCATCTCTAACTTGTTCCTAGTTTCTTTTCAGCAATTCCATTGATGACTATTTTGTGTTACATTGCTTGTAAAGAACTATGTCAACAACACAGAATTAGACTTGGCAACTATATAGAAATATTCCTTGGTATTCATTTTTCCATAGTCAGTAAATTAATGCTTTTAATGTTTTATCATTAAAAAAGTAATCCCGGACTAGAGTTGCATGTGATTAGCAGGGACAAATTGTTGAATGGACAGAATGTATCTAATTGAAGAAAATATGTCACAAATAAGTCACCCTTCAAATGTCAAATCATGATGTGTCTCTGGAGTTGTTTGAATGACATATTAGATAGATAACTCAGAAAGTTCAAACTTAGAAACATGGCCTTTCCTGAGAGAATTTCTTTTTTTTAAAGATGTGTGGTACAATTCAGGTTTATGTATACAAATGTTCATTATGCAGGTACCCTTGTTGATGAGGTGTGCCCCTCCCTCCCCTGGAAGTTTTTCTCAACTGCCAATCTCAACACCTCTCCCCTGGCAGTTTCCCACTACTGCAAATCCCTTTCTTATAGTATAATGATAATTCCTCAAGTACCGCTTATGAGTGAAAACATATGGTATTCTGTTCTTTGTTTCTGTGATAGATCACTGAGTATGATAAATTCCAAATCCATCCAAGTTGCTGTGAAGTCCATATGTTTGTACCTCTTTATGACTGAATAATATTCCATTTTGTATATGTACCACACTTATTTTTCTCCTTTTCTGCTTCGATGAGCAGTACAGTTGGTTCGATGTTTTTGCTGTTATGAATAGAGCTGCAACAAACATGTGTGTGCAGGTATTCTTTTTGTAGAATGATTTGAGTTCCTCTGGGTATATTCCCAATAGGGGGATTATTGGGTCATATGGAAAGTCAATTTCTAGTTCTTACAGAAAATGTTGCACTGTCTTCCAAAAAAATAAATTGAACAGTTATTTTCAGAAGAAAACTTATAAGTATTAAGTCCATTCTAGAATTAAATAAACACTGTTAGCAAAAGATGTACAAAATTAGCTATATAAAATATAGAAATATCACTGGGGGCAATAAATAAATAGGAACTGGCAATATATCTCCAAGTATTTCTGTGGAACCGCTTAATGACAGAGGCATTTCCTAAGGCTTATATTTAACATTATTTTGTATTTTAAAAGACAAGAAATTAAACAGAATATATGTTGTAAAATAGTCTTATAAGTTATTACATATTACAGAACAAGAATATTTGTAAATGAGGAGAATATTATTTACTTGCTTTTTTGATAAACTTTGCCTAAGAAAAACATAAAATTTTGTTTTCTGCCCTAAAAACAAGAAACCTTCATGTGGTCAAAGCTGTAACTCTAAAGCATTGTGGCCAAAAAATGACGGCAAACTTTTATGTAATGCTGCGCCAACTAGCACGTGAGAGCATTTGGGTTACCAACAGTAATGTGAACTAAAGGAAATGTTGACATTGTTCAAAACAAAATTTTCTGGAGTTTTAAAGGTGTTTCATTAAGGGTAAAATCAGTACTTATGTAAGATCATAGTCATTATGGCTTATTATTTTGTCTTTGCTATTTTGTTAGGGAAATAAAGTTAGTTATTCTGATAAATTTATTCTTCATGAGGGCATGATTATTATATCTTTACCCAATAGCCTGTAATTTTATTATAGTTTGCAAATTAATTTTGTGTTTTATGGTTTATTTCAGTATTTTGCCAAGCCTGAAATTTTAGATAAGTATTTATACCACTTGTGGGATTACTCCTCCATCCACTTCTTAAATATACACTGTTTAAAAAGGCAATGTTATATCTGACCTTCCAATCTTCTAGCATCCCTAAAATATTTTATAAATTCTAATAAATATTAAATAACTTTTCTTTTTGTTAATAATAGATAACTTTTCTGTGATTACTTTAGCCAATTCCTTAGGATAATTGAGGTCTTGCAGGATTATATGATTTTTCTTATTTAAATTAACTCATTTTTATTAGAATTTTAAAATAGTTTAGTCAAGGTTTTTAATTCTGCTGCATCTTATGGGATATGATTATGTTTTCCTAAGAAAGCTGGGAGGAGCATTACTTCCAAAAGTAGAATAGCAACAACAACAAAACTGGACAATCTTCAGATTCACTACTTTTTTTGGTCTCATCAGAGGTCACAGAGCAACCAACTAACCTGTTATTTAGGCAAGGATATGAACATTTGTTTGCCTGGGACAGGTGTCACTAGACATCAATGAATCTAAATTTTTAATCTAATTGTTAAAGCCAATTGTGGGCTAGAAAGAGAATATAGTATCCTTACTGACTGCAGGGAAATTTGTACTCAAAGACTTTCCTCCAGAGGTCTCAAATGTGCTCGAAAGAAAAAAGAAAAAGAAAAAAAGAAAGACTGACTAGGTTCTCAAAGTCATTCATAAATCATGGTTCTTATGGTGTAGCTGAAAACTCATTGAAGGTAGGGGAAGGCAACAGAAAAGCTTTTCCTAGGGCTGGAGTATCTTTGTTAAAGACTTATAGCTGAGGAAGAGACTGGAGTATTACGAGGTCCACAATACTTAGACCTAGGGTCATAGAGTCCAGTTAGGACTGATGATTAATCAGACCAAGAGAGAAAACCCAACTTTTCCACCAGTCAGGCTAATAAACCTTAAAAAAACAATAGTAAAATACTGCTAAGAAAGTAAAAGAGCATGCAGAGAGATGTTTTCTGAAGCATGGCACAAAGGGTAGATCTAAAATTAAGCGTGTGACAAATATTGAGAAAAAAATGTCTATCTATCTAGAGCCCACCCTAAACACAAGAGATATTACAGGAATTTGAAGCCTGTGATGCTAAGTGTAACAATGAATCTCAAACTTAGGTCAATTCCTGAGTAGACTGAATCAACTCCAGCTCTAGCAGAAAGATGTCACTCTTGTTTAAAGACATAAAAACTTTTTACTTAGTTTCTAATATCCTACACATGATGTTCATCTTTAAACAAAATGTGCAAGACATACAAAATTGCAAGAGAGAAGTGGGCACATTGCTGAGATAAAAATAATTCAACAGAACCAAAGATATGACCCACATAATAAAACTATCAGACACAAAAATTGTGACTATTATTGATTGGATATCTATATGTTAAAAGTGAACATTGACACATATTTCACACTTTATATGAAAATAAATCAAAATTTATTATAAGCTTGACTGTAAAACAAACTATGAAACTTCTTAAAGAAAGAAGAGAAAATATTCTTGATTTGGATGAATCAAAGAATTCTTAGATGTGACACCAAAGGCATGCCCATAAAAGGAAAATATTAATAGATTTAACTTTAAATAAATTCTTGCTCTGTGAAAGACACCACTGAGACAGTGAAAAGGCAAACTACAGACTGGGAGAATGTATTTGCAAGTAAATTAGTTGATAAAGGATTTGTATTCTGAATACATAAAGAACTTATACAGTTCAATAATATGAAAAAATTATCTAATTAAAACAAATTAGTGAAAGATGAACAGGAACTTTACCAAAAAAGATATAGGAATTGTATTTATGAGTATATGAAAATATGCTTAACTGCATTCATTATAAGGGCAAAGAAAAAAACATGGTGAATATCACTACAATGAGTACTGGGGAGAATCTGGAGTGACTGAACCTCTTAGACCTGCTGGTGAGAATGCCAATGGCTGTCACTTTGGAAAACAGTTTTCAGTTTCTTATGATATTAAACTTACTATTTGTCTCAGCAATCACACCACTAGATATACACTGAAGAGTAATCAAAATTTATATTCACACAAAATCTTGGACACAAATATTTTAGCAGCTTTATTTATAGACACCAAAAATTGGAAACATGCAAGATGACATTCAAATAGTAAATGAATAAACAAACCGTGGCATAACCTTGCAATGGACACCCAGCCTGAGAAAATTAATAAATGATTAATAAACACAAAACATGACTGCATACTATTAATATATGATTCCATTTATATGACTTACATATTGGAAAAGACCAAATAAATACTTTTTAGAACAAAATTAAAGTCAGTGTATAAAGTTTTGCTTTCATTTAGATTTCTTTTTTGTTTAATTATGCTTATGTTTAAGAGGTACAAGTGCAGTTTTGTTACATGGATATATTGCATAGTGGTGAAGTCTGGGCTTTTTAATGTAACTATTAGTCCAATATTATACATGGTACCCATTAAGAAATTTCTCATCCCTCAGCCTCACTTCCACTCACCTACTCTTACATTGTACCCATTAAGTAATTTATCATCTCTCATCCCACCCTTCTACCCTGTCACCCTTTCAATTTTTCAATGTCTATTATTTCACAATCTATGTACATGTGTAGCTATTATTTCAATTCCACTTATAAGTGAGATATGCAATGTTTGCCTTTCTATTTCTGAGTTATCTCATTTCAAATAATGGGTTACGGTTCCATCCATGATGCTGCAAAATACATGATTTCATTCTTTTTTTTTAATGACTGAATAGTATTCCATTGAAAAATGTTCAACATCACTAATTATCAGGTAAATGCAAACTAAATCCACAATGGGGTATCATTTTATACCAGTCAGATTAGTTATTATTAAAAAGTAAAAACAACAACAACAACAGAAACAAAACATGTTGGCAAGGATGTGGAGAACAGGGAATCCTTATGCATTGGTGGGAATATATCCTCTATAGAAAACAGTATGGAGATTTCTCAAACAAATACAAATAGAGCTACCATTCAATCCAGTAATCCCACTACCAGGCAGATACTCAAAAGAAAAGAAATTATTACATTAAAAAGATACCTACCCTCATATATTTATTGCAGCACTATTTACAATAGTAAGATATGGAATAAATCTAAGCATCCATCAATGAATGAGTCAATAAAGAAAATGCGTTACATATATACACTTGAATTTCTTATTATTCATCTCACTTCTATCCCCTTTATTTAACTGTGTGTGATGCTTTTTATTAGTAAGCATTCTACATTAAAATATTATTTGCCATAGAAATGAATGCAAATAATTTTGTAACTTAATTCTTTCATGTACCATAAAGGTCTATTGGAAGTCAAATGGACACAGGAATTTAATATAATCTAGAGCTTTAAACTGACACAAGAACTAAGTTATATTTTGTTCACTCTGGTTAATGTCACTGAAAATCATTTCTCCATCCCTGAACTACAAAAAGGAGTAATAAGAAAATTAGCAGATGTCTAGCATGCTATGTGCAATGAATAAATGTATGATTAGGCAGTCATTTTTAAAGTAGAAAACCATTACAAACTTAAGTGGTTTAAATTATGATTTGATTTTTAAATAAATTGAAACAGTATGTTAGGTTCACATAAACAGAGATTTTCTTCTTTTTTCTCTTTGTATTATTTTAAAGATATGGGGTACAAATCAGGTTTAGATACATAAGTGGTCTTTGCACAGGTGAAGTTTGGGCCTCCCACTGGTCCTCACTTCACCTGGTTTAGGATCAGGTAGCCTTAGCGATATTGTGTGTCCCCCCACCTCACTGCCCCGGCAGTGTCCCGCTATAGCCATTTCCTCTCTTGTAGTATGATGGTAGTTATTTAGGGTCTGCTTATGAGTGAGAACATGTCACACACAGTTCTTTGTTTCTGTGATAGATCACTGAGTATGATAGATTGTAAATCATCAAAGTTGCTGCAAAGTCCAAAATTTTGTCCTTCTTTATGACTGCAGGATATTCCAGCATGTATATGTACCACATTATTATTATTATTATTTTAATTTTTATTATAAAGATGTGGGGTATAATTCAGAGTTAGTTATATAAACACTGATCATGTCAATTAATCCAGTCAAGTTTCTTTTTCTTTTTTTTCTTTTAATTTTTACATTTTAAAGATGTGGGGTGCAATTCAGGCTTAGGTATACAAATGTTCATTATGCAGGTACCCTTGTTGATGAGGTGTGCCCCCCCATGGCAGATTCTCATTAATGCCAATCCTGCATCCTCCTGCCCAGCAATTTTCTGCTACTGCCTATCTTTTTCTTATAGTATTACAATAATTATTCAAGGTCCGCTTATGACTGAGAACATGTGATGCACAGTTCTTTGTTTCTGTGATAGATCACTCAGAATTATAGACTCTAAGTCAGTCCAGGTTGCTGTGAAGTTCACGATTTTGTCCTTCTTTATGCCTATATAATATTCCACCATGCATACGCACCACATTTTTTGTATCAGTGCTCTTTTTTTTTTTTTTTTTTGAGTTGGAGTCTCACTCTGTCGCCCAGACTGGAGTGCAGTGGCCGCTCCTGGCCACCGCAGCCTCGACCTGCTGGGCTCCGGCGATCCTTCCGCCTCAGCCTTCCGAGTAGCTGGAATTACAGGCATGCGCTACCACACCCGGCTGATTTTTTGATTTATTATAGAGATGAGGTCTCGCTGCCCAGGCGGGTCTTGAACCCGCGGGCTCAGGCAATCCACTCACCTCAGCCTCCCAAAGGCGCGGGATTACAGGCTGAGTCACCGAGCCCGGCTCAGTGCTCTTTTGATAGGCAGTATGGTTGGTTCTGTGTTCTTGCTATTGTGAACAATGTAATAAATATATGTGTGCAGGTATTTTTTTCATAGAGTGACTTGAGTTCCTCTAGGTATATTCCCAGTAGGGGGATTGTGGTATTGTATGGAAGGTTGACTTTTAGATCTTTTAGAAACCACCACACTGTTTTCCCAGTGGTTGTACTAGTTTACACTCCCACCAACATGTAGAAATGTTCCCTTTTCACCACATCCTCTCCAACATCTGTTATTTTTTGAGTTATTAATGGTGGCCATCCTGACTGGAGATAGGTGGTATTTCAGTGTGGTTTTAATTTGTGTTTCTTTGATGACTAGTGGGGCTGTGCATTTTTTATGTATCTGTTGACTGCGCCTATGTCTTCTTTTGAGAAGTGTCTGTTCATATCTTTTGCCTATTTTGTAATGGGACTGTGTTTTTTTCTTTTCGACATGTTTGAGTTCCTTGTAGATTCTAGATGTTAGAACTTTGTCAGACATACAGATGGCAAAAATTTTTTCCCAGTCTATGGGCTGTGTCCCTGCTCTCTTGATGGATTATTTTGCTTTGCAGAAGTTTGTCAGTTTGATAATGTTCCACTTGTTTATCTTATATCTAATGGCCTGGGCACTTGGGGTTTTGATCCAGAATTGGTTGCCAGTTCTAATTTCCATAAGCATTTCTCCTGCATTTTCTAAGGTTTTTATCGTTTGAGGTTGTAAGTCTTCAATCCATTTAGAGTTGATTTTTGTGTATGGTGATAGGTAGGAGTCTTGTTTTAATCTTCTGTGGTCAGCCAGTTTTCCCAGCACCATTTACTGAATAGGTTCTCCTCTTCCCAGTGATTGGTGGTGGAGACTTTGTTGAAGATGAGTTGGTTGAGAAATTGAGGTTTTGCTTCAGGAATTTCTGTCCTATTCCATTGGTCTATATGACTGTTCTTGTACCAGTATCAGACTGTTTTGATTATTGTAGTTTTATAATAAAAGTTTAAAGTTTGGGAGTGTGATATCTCCTGCTTTCCATTTTTTCTTTTTTGCTGAGGATTGTTTTGGTAATTTGTGGTCATTTGTGTTTCCATATGAATTCCTGTATTATTGTTTCCAGGTCAGAGAAAAATGCTGCTAGTAATTTAATGGATATTGCATTAAAATCTAAAATCGTAGATTGCCTTGGGCAGGATGGAGGTCTTAACAATGTTGATTCTTCCAATTCATAAGCATAGAATATTTTTCCATTTATTTGTGTCATCTTTGATTTCTTCAAGCTATGTTTTGTAGTTTTCATCGTAAAGGTATTTCACATCTCTGGTTAGGAAGGTGCCAATGTATTTCATTTTTTTTGTAGCTATTGTGAATGGGATTGTGTTTTGTATTTGGATTTTTGTTTCTTTATTGTTAGTGTACAGAAATGCAGCTATCTTTTGGACATTTATTTTATACCCTGAAACTTTGCCAAAGTCCTTTATTAGTGCAAGAAGATTTGTGGCAGATTCTTTGGGGTTTTCAAGATATAGCATCATGTCATGTACAAAGAGGGATAACTTGACTTCCTCTTTTCCTATTTGGATACCACTGATTTCCTACTCTTATCTGAGTGCTCTAGATAAGACTTTGTAAACTGTGTTGAAAAGGAGAGTTGAGAGTGGACATCCTTGTCTTGTTCCTGTTTTCTGGGGAAATGGTTCTAATTTCTGTCTGTTTAGCAGTATGCTGGCTGTGGGTTTCTCATGGTTGGCTTTTATTATTTTGAGGTATATTCCATCTATGCCTTGATGTTCGAGCTTTTTTATCAAGAAGGATGCTGGATTTTATCAAAAGCTGTTTCCTTTCTAATGATATAATCATGTGGTTTTTATTTTTACATCTGTTGATGTATTTGATTACATTTATGGTTTAATGAATTTTAAAACGGCCCTGCATACCGAGAATGAAGCCTACTTGGTTGTGGTGAATGACTTTTTGATCCATTTTGCTAGGATCTTGTTAAGAATTTTAGGATCTGTGTTCGGCAAGGATACTGGCCTATTTCCTTGTTGGATCTTTACCCAGTTTGGGTATCAATATGATGTTAGCTTCATAAAATGATTTTGGGTGAGGTCCATTTTTTTCAATTGCCTGGAATACTTTCAATAGGATTGGTATCAGTTCCTCCTTGTATGTTTTGTAGAATTCTTCTGGAAAGTCATCTGATCCTGGACTTTTTTTGTAGGTAGTTTTCTTATGACATAGTCATTTTCCTGGATTGTTATTGGTCTAATTTGGGTCTTGATTTCTTCTTGTATCAACCTGGGAGGTTGTGTGATGTCAGTAAGTCCTCCATTTCATTTAGCTTTTTGAGTTGTTTCCATACAATGTACATAGTAGTCTCTGATAATCTTTTGTATTTCTTCAGGGTCTATTGTGACTTGATCTTTTTCATTTCTGATTGGGTTTATTTGGGCTTTTCTCTCTTTTTATTGATCAGTCTAACTAGGGGTTCATAAATCTTGTTTATCCATTCAAAGAGCCAGCATTTTAATTTCACTGATTTTTTTGTATTATCTTTTGTCTCCTGTGTCCCAAATTTGGGCTTTTATTTTGGTGATCTGGATTCTTCTAATGAAATTATGGTTTTGGTGGTTTTTCAGTTTCCTTAAATGATTTGTTAGGCAGTTAACTTGTGATCTTTCCATTTTCTTCATGTATGTTTGTAGAGATATGAATTCCCCTCTTAGTACTGTTTTTATGGCATCCCGGAGGTTTTTGTAAGATGTTTCTTCATATTTGTTTGTTTTCAGGTATCTTTTAATCTCTGTTTGATTTCCATATTGATCTAAGAGTTGTTTAGCATCATGCTGTTTAGTGTCCATGTCTTTGCAAGTTTTGGGGAAACTTTGTTGGCTATGATATTTATTTTTATTCCACTGTAGTCTGAGAAGGAACATGGCAGTGTTTCAATCTTATGGAATTTGTCTATGCTTGATTTATGGCTGAGGATGTGGTCAATATTAGAGTACATTCCAAGTGGTGATGAGTAGAATATATATTCTATGGTTGTTGGGTGGAGTGTTCTGTAGGTATCAACTAAGTCCAATTGGTCAAGTATCATGTTGAAGCTCTGGATCTCCTTGTTGATTCTTGTCTTGATGATCTGTCTAAGGTTGTGAGTGAGGTATTTGAGTTCCCAGTTATGATAGTGTTAGAGTGAATAATTTTTTAAGTTTACCTAGAAGCTGCTTTATGAAAGTTTTTGCTCCTCTATTGCATGCATATACATTTAGAATGGACATTTCTTGTTGATGGATTGAACCTTTTATCATCATGTAGTGAACATTCATATGTTTTTAAATTTTTGATAGCTTAAAGGGTATTTTGTCCAATATTAAGATCGCACCTCATGCTTTCTTTTGTGTTTTGTTTGCCTGAAATTTTGTTTGCCATCATTTTACTTTGAGTCTGTGGGTATTCTTTCTGGTGAGATGAGTCTCTTGGAGACAATATATTGTTGCCTTATGATACTTTATCCATTTTGTCATTCAATCTTTTCAGTGTGCATTTAGTCCATTCACATTCAGGCTAATTATTGAGATGTGAGGGTTTATCCCTGTCATGATGTTCTAATAGAGTTTGTTGTTGTTGTTTGTTTGTTGTCTTTCTTTTGATTTTTGGCTTGATTCGTTTGTGTTTTCTATCTTTTTCCTGCATTCTTGTGATAGACATTGTCATTCTTCTTTTCGTTTCTTCTGTGTTTAATACTTCTTAAGTGTTTTGTAGACCTTGTCTGGAGGCAGTGTAAGCTCTTAGGACTTGAATATCTAGACAAGGTTTTAATTCTCCATCACTGGTAAAGCTTAGCTTAGTTGTGTAGGTAATTCTTGGTTGAAGTTGTTTAGCTATGATAACTTTGAAGATTGGGTTCCAAACTCTCCTAGCCTGAAGTGTTTCTGTAGATAAATATGCTGCTATTCTAATTAGTCTTCCCTGGTAGGCAGTCTGACCTTTTTCTATTGCTGTCTTTAGGATATTTTTTTTTATTCCTACTTTGTATAGGCAAATTAGTGTGTGTCTAGGAATTGGTCTTCTTATTTCTTGTCTCACAGGGGTTCTCTGAATCTTTTGTGTTTGAATGGTCACATCACTGATGAGATGAGGAAGTTTTATTGAATAATTTTATGGAATGTTTGTTCCAGAGTGGTCTCTATCTCTCTGTCTGCCTCAGGAATTCCAATTAACCTTAATTTTGGCCTCTTGGAATAATTGTTCTTCTCTTGAAGGTTTTGTTCTGTCTTTGAAAGCTTCTTTTCTATGTTTTTAACAGTTTGGGTTAGTTTACAAACTTTGAGATTGTTCCTTCTGCTTGGCTAAGTCTGCTTTCCATGCTTATCAGTTTGTTATTTATTTCATTCACTTTATTCTTTATTTCTGTTATCTCAGTTATCTACTCCTTCATTCTTTCCTCTCATCTCTCCTCAGTTCTGTTTATTTGCTCTATTAATGTCTTGATATCTGAGTTTGTGGTTTGAGACTAGTCATTCTGGGGGTTCTTCATTGTTTGAGTTCTGAAGTCTGCATTCTCAGTGTCTGACCTCCCAGGATTCTGTGTGATATGCATATTCTTCTACTGGTTTTTCTTCATTTATGTAGATCCATCCCTCCCTTTTTAACCTCTTCTTCAATTCTGTTGTTCAGAAATGGGGAGGAGTAGCTTTCACTTCTGTTTGCTCAGTCTCCTATTCTCTTCCTTATGTGTATCCTGTGGCTTCATTCAATTCTGAAACTGGACTCTGGGTGGGGGAATATACTTTCTGCAGTTTTGAGATTTAATTGAGAGGGGAGCTGTGATTCAGAAACTCTGCTGATACCAGAATCCTGCAGTGGGGGTTATGGGTTTGTCCCCTGAAGAAAATATGAGGTAAGAAAAAGGAAAAGAATAGAAGAAGGAATGAGGAGAATGAGAGGAGGGTGGAGATAGAGAAGAATAAAAGGGAAAACAGACCAAAATACCAACTAACAAATGAAAAGAGACAAATGAAGACAGAAAAGATTAAAAAAATACAGACAATCATACAAACATACAAAACAACAAAAAAAACTGTTATTGATGTACTCTCCCTCAAAAATACCCATACACAAACAGTCTAAAAAAAAATAAAATGACAAAAACAAAGGAAGTATGAAAACTTAATCAAAAACAGAAAGAAAGAGAGAAGAGGAAAAGAAAAAAAAAGCTAAAACAAAAAAAAAAAAAAACCAAGCAAATGAAACCAAGCAGAACAAACAAAAACAAAACTCTCTCTGAGGCAGTTCCTATAACTTTAACTTCCTTTCAGCTCAGTCTCCAGACCCTCCCTCTGCTCACATTGTAGGCTGATAAGGTTGTGCTCAGCATGAGTCAGATGCCCCAGGGACTATTGTGGGAAGAGGGTGGATCAGATCTGAACTCACCTGGCCCACTGCTGTCAAGTCTCCTACTCAGTCTGACATGTCTGTGCCTGTTCCAGGATGAGGAGGGGTATCTGGAACCCCTATTGGATGCTAGATAGAGCTGGGTGGGACAATGGAGGTCTCTGCCTGGTCCTGGGACATAAAAAATGGCTCCAGCCAGTTTTTCCTCATGGGTAGTGAGCCTCCACTCCAGCTCTCCCTGACTCTTCTCTCCATGGATCTAGGATTCCAACTACTTTGCTGTCACAGATAATGGGGTGGGCTGGGCACCTGGTGATGAGAATCAGCTACATTCGGCAGGCTTTTCTCAGGAGAGCCCTGAGAACAGCAGATGATCCTGTGTGTGCCAGCAGCTCCAACCTCAGAGTGGTGGGGGGTTGCAGTCACCTCCAGAAGAGACCCCTGGGTACATGAACCTGAGTCTTTCATAAGACAGACTTTCACTCATCCACTGGCAAACAGTCATGCAGAGAGTCTTTATGGATACTTGCTTTTGCAAAGACTCTTACATCTGACCTGTCCTGTTGCCATCTTGCCAGAAATCCAGGTCAGTTTCAGTAGGCAGCATGGTTGTTTCCATGTTTTTGCTATTGTGAATAGTGCTGCAATAAATATGCATGTGCAGGTATCTTTTTTGTAGAATGATTTGAGTTCCACCAGATATATTCCCAGAAAGGGGATTGTTCAGACATATGGAAGGTTGATTTCTAGTTCTTTTAAAAATTGCCATACTGTTTTCCATAGAGGCTGAACTAGTTTATACTTCCACTAAAGGTGTAGAAGCGTTCCCTTTTCTCCACATCTTTGCCAGCAGGTTTTTTGATTTATTAATTATTTTCATTCTTACTAGTGTTATCTCAATGTGGTTTTAATTTGCATTTTTCTGATGATTAGTGAGGCTGACCATTTTTTCATATATCTGTTGTTTTCATTACTGTGTTTTTTAATTAATGCTTAGACCAATGCTTGGAACATAGTAGTTACCTGATTCATGTTTATTGAATGATTTGTTGAATAAATATATAATGAAAATACATCATAACTGAATGTAATAAAATGATTTTTGCTAATGTGTGCTTTAGAAAAATCTACAATAATATATACCTTAAATACATTGTTTCAGGTTTTAGCATTGTTATATTACAAATACAGTTTAAACACTCACTGATAGGGCAGGATGAATGAAGAATAAATAGTTTTCTTTGCAATGATGGTCTCCTTTTATGTCTAATATTGTAGATAAAAGAGAAGTTCTTTTCTTGTTGATAGACATATAACCCTGGCTATTAAGTACTGCTTTTCTGATTATTTCTTTTTTTTAGTATTTTTAACTTGTTCCTAATAAGAGTTGATCGATTATTCTCCCTAAAGCATGTGCAAATCTATGTATTCAGAAGAATTATTTGTTAAGACAAATTAACTGTTGCTTTACTTATTGATGCAGTTTGCCAGTTATTAGTGTCTAACTTAAGAAATACTGCTATAACAAGTGATTTCCCTAGAGGCTTTCTTAAATCATAATGTAAAAGTATTTTGTATTATAGCTTCTTTGTTTAAATGTATCTGTTCTGAAAACAGTAAAATCGATCCCTTAATATAACCGATATATTCCTATTACCTAAAATGTGCACCACAAATTCTGCATTGCAGATGCCATCGTAGTAAATACTGTTTAACTTAAGCAATATTGATAGAATAATGACAAAACAAAAACTTCTCAGAGAAGAATTGTTTTACCGCAAGCAGATTATACATCTCAGACTCCATTCTTAAAATGTAAATCAGTCTTGACTTATCGGTGATTAATAAAATGAGCCCATGTAATGGCCAGAAAATATGCAGTTTTTAAGATGTATTTTTTTTTTTTTTTTTGAGTTGGAGTCTCACTCTGTCGCCCAGACTGGAGTGCAGTGGTCGCTCCCGGCCACCGCAGCCTCCACCTGCTGGACTCCGGTGATCCTTCCACCTCAGCCTTCCCAGTAGCCGGAATTACAGGCGTGCGCTACCACGCCCGGCTGATTTTTTGATTTATTGTAGAGATGAGGTCTCTCTGCCCAGGCGGGTCTCGAACCCGCGGGCTCAGGCAATCCACTCACCTCAGCCTCCCAAAGGCACGGGATTACAGGCTGAGCCACCGAGCCCGGCCCAAGATGTATTTTTAGTGACCTATGTGTCTTTATACATCCATGTGTATATGTATGTGTGTGCATGTTTATATCTGTACACATTTTTATACACTTTTATTTTTTAACTAAAATATTTTTCTTTATATTCCTTTATACTATTATGTGCTATTACTTTGACCTTTACAACCTGAAAAATGTCTACCTTCTAATCTATGATTGTGAGACCAAATACTGTAAGAGTCTAGGAAAACTCAGACAAGTGGTCAACAAGCTTCGTTGCCCATTGGAAGTGGAGTTTCAAAGAAATATTGATATCTTTGTTCCACCCCAGAAATTCTGATTAAAAATTTATTATGTATAGAGTAGATATCAGGATTTTATTTTATTTTATTTTATTTTTTTTTTGAGTTGGAGTCTCACTCTGTCACCCAGACTGGAGTGCAGTGGCCTCTTCCGGCCACCGCAACCTCGATCTGCTGGGCTCTGGCGATCCTTCCGCCTCAGCCTTCCAAGTAGCCGGAATTACAGGCATGCGCTACCATGCCCTGCTGATTTTTTGATTTATTGTATAGATGAGGTCTCGCTGCCCAGGCGGGTCTCGAACCCGCGGGCTCAGGCAATCCACTCACCTCAGCCTCCCAAAGGCGTGGGATTACAGGCTAAGCCACTGAGCCCGGCTGATATCAGGATTTAAAAAAAAATCTTCCCAGATGACTTTAATGTGCTGCAAAGTCTCAAAATCACCAGTCTACCTATTTTGTGTAAGTACCTAATGTACACAGATTCTTGTGTATTTTGAAACAAGAAAAAATTACTTAATTAACCTTATACTATTCTCAAATGTGTCATCCAGAAGTTATTTCTATAAAGAATTTAAGATTATTGTCTGTACCATATGTTTATTTTTCATTTCGGTCATCAATATAATGGGTTTGAATTAAGGTATAACCTATTCTTCTTATGGAGTATTTGCAGTAGAGAATGACCCAATTTAAGAGTCAGAAAATGTGAGTATGTGTGGTGATTCTTCCACTTTCTAAATGTACTGCCTTGGCTAGCTCTCTTATAAAACTTGCTTCCATATTGCACATTGTAATATAGACCTTATGGTATTTTGAAGATTAAATGATGTGTTTGCAGTAAAGGCCATATATGAAAAACTCATAGCTAACATCATACTAAATGGAGAAAAGTTAAAAGCATTTTGCATAAAAACTGGAACAAGACAAGGATGACTACTATCACCACTCTTATTCAAAATAGTACCTGAAAGTCCTAACCAGAGCAATTAGGCAAGAGATAGAAATAAGACATCCAAACTGGAAAAGCAGAAGTCAAATAGTCCTTGAATATGACATAATCTTATATATAGTAAAACAGAAAGATTCTGGCAAAAAACTCTTAAAGTAAGGTTATTTTATATCTAGTTATATATATATATATATATATATATATATATAAGAGATATATATATATCTTATATATAGTAAAACATAAAGATTCTGACAAAGAACTGATAAATTCAGTAAAGTTGTAGGTCACAAAATCAGTATATAAAAAATCAGTAGCAACACTTACTTGGCATCAGAGATACTATGATCACAAAGGTGGATTTTCCAGGGCAAGGCTTATCCACTGTACTTTTTATGTGCAGATGCCTGTGATTTCCCCAAATGTGGGAAACTTGACTACATGATTTGTGGTAGTGGGGGACTACATTTGTGTTCTCCCCTGGCCAAAAACAAAACAAAATAAAAGATAAAGTCAGTAAAATTTCTGTACACCAATATTTTAGTAGCTGAAAAACAGTAATCGCATTTATAATTGCTGTCAAAAACATATATCTATGAATAAATTTAACCAAGGAGGTGAAAGATCTATACAATAAAAACTAAAGAATATTGATGAAAAAGAATACACAAAAAGTGATGAGCCAACCCATGCTTATGGATTGAAATAATTAATACTGTTAAAATGACTACACTATCCAGAAAATCTACAGATTCAGTGCAACTCCTATAAAAATACTAATGTCATTCTTCACAGAAATTTTTAAAAATGCAATATCAGTATGGAGCTACAAGTGACTCTAAATAGCCAAAGCAATACTGAGTAAAAAAATCATGCTGAAGATATCACATTATCTGAATTCAAAATATACTGCAAAGTGATAGTAACCAAACAGTATGGTATTGATATAAAAAACAGATACATGGGCCAGTAGAATAGAATAGAGAACTCAGATATAAATGCACATATTTACAGCCAATAAATTACAACAATAGTGCCAAGAACATACACTGGGGAAACATAAATGGTATTGGATAAATTGGATATTCATATGCAGAAGAATGAAACTAGACCCATTATACACACTTAGTGGAAATGTAAATTGGTACAGACATTGTGGAAGTTAGTGGAGTTTTCTCACAAAACTAAAAACAGAACTATTATATGATTCAACAATCCCACTACTGAGTGTTTATCCAAGAAAAGAAAATCAGTATGTCAAGGAGATATCCGCACCCTTTACTTAATCATAAAAGAAGGAAATTCTGCCATCCACAGCTACATGGGTGAACCTGGAGAATAGTATGTTAAGTGAAATCAATCAGGCACCAAAAGATAAATACTGCATGTTCTCACTTATATGTAGAGGCTAAAAACATGTTGACCTTATGGAAGTAGAGAGTAGAACTGTAGTTATTAGAGGTTTGGAAGGTGAGAGAGAGCCGAGGATATAGAGAGATTTGTTAGTGGATACAAATTACAGTTAGATAAGAGGAATAAGTTCTAGTGTTCTATAGTACTGTAGGGTGAATAATAGCTAACAATATTTTATTGTCTATGTACTAAAAGCTATAAGAGAGGATTTAAAATGTTTCCAACACAAAGAAATGATAAATGTTTGAGGTCATGAATGTCCTAATTACTCTGATTTGATCATTGCATATTGTATACATATGTAGAAATATTATCCGGTATTCCATAAATACACACAGTTATTAGGTATCAGCTAAAAAGAAAATAAAAGGTATTCTTAACTGTACCCTGCTTCTGGCCTTTTATGTTTGCAAAGTATGCTTTTTGAGATAACTTTACTGAATGACATATTTACTTAACTCATTCATTTATTCATTAAATAATCATTCATTTAGTGCCTACTGTCTGTCAGACACTTGCTAGATGTTAACTATAAGGCAACAAGTGAGACATGGTTCCTGTGTAATGAGTCACTTTCTATGCAGAAGAAAGATGCACATACACACATACACAGATGTGCATTTTGGAAGAAGGGGAAGCAAAAAAGTCCAGTAAAGTGTGAAAGCACCAAACTAAAAAGGTCATTTTGTAGTTCCAACCAATATACTCCAATCTAAAGTGTCTTTCTGAGGCCTCTTATGCAAAGATACTTTGGTGTATTGAGTAGAATCCACTGTGATACATGGAACCAACCATGTTGCCCATCCAAGCTGAACTAGATTTTAAAAAATGGGGTACATATACACAATGGAATATTATGCAGCCATAAAAAAGGACAAACATGAACTTTGCAGCAACTTGGATGGATTTAGAGTCGATTATACTCAGTGAATTATCACAGAAACAAAGAACAGAGTACCAGATGTTCTCACTCATAAGTAGACCTTGAACAATTATACTATAAGAAAGCAATCGGCAGTAGTGGGAAACTGTCAGGGGATGGGGGATGGAATTGGCAGTTGAGGGAAACTGCTAGGGGAGGCAGGGACATACCTCATCGACAAGGGTAACTGCATAATCAACGGTTGTATACCTCACCCTGAATTGTACCTCGCATCTTTATAATAAAATAGATAAATAAGTAAATAAGTAAAATTTTAGAAAGAAATATTTTCATTGAGAAGCAGTGTAAATTAATGGATAACGGCTCAGGCTCTGAAATAATATTGCTCAAATATTTGCTTTACCACAAATTAGCTGTGTGATTATGGATAGGTTTTTAACCTCTATGTTTCACTGTCCTCATCCGTACAGTAAAAGAAAGAATAATAACAATATTCTTGGAGATGTTATAAGTATTAATGTAATTTCTATAAAGTTCTTTGACTGTTGCCTGGCACACAGGAATTGGTTAATTTTTACTATTGTTTTAAAATTACTTTAATGATAGTGCTCATTTAGGGGGAGTATTTTTTCTACGTTTTCTGTATCAGAATGGTTAATTGAAAATATTTTATCTTAAGGTAATTGTTGAACTGGAAAGAAAAGTGATTTCATCAACAAGATATAGGAAAAAATTGGCAAAGTTAAAACACTTTTATTTTTAATCAACATGTCAATATTTTCTTTTTCTGCTTTCTGGCTCAGAACTATTCATTATTATTCACAAGATGCTTGAATCCTCTATATAATACCATGTGGTAATTTTAAAGAGAACATCTGTTTTTGTACAAAGTGCTGCTGTGAAACTTCATCAGTAGAAAAAAGTAGCAGACCCATATAAAAAGTTTAGGACTGCAGCTAAAACATAAAATTATATTGGTTTGGTTTGGCTATTCAATAAAAATAGGACATAATTATAAGCAAATTTCCCATATATTTCAGATGGATAGGTATCTTATTTTTTGATTAAAAAAATCTTTATTCGATAGATTTCAATGCCTGTGAAGCGTTATATGAAATATGGCTTCTCCTTTTATTGCTAAATATGTTTTGTTATAGAAATTAAACTATCTTAAACTGGGAACTCAATATTTTAGACTGTGTTACTTGTTTGTATCTCACAATAAGTTCATTATTACTGCTAGCCCTTAGTTCTAATACATCTAACTTTTAAGAGAGAGAGAAAATTTCTTCATAGATTTGAGAGATAGAAATATATAATTTTTGACTGCCTTCCAATTTTATTCTTTTGTCTTAAAAATGTTCTGGTTTTTTTTCTGAACTAAAATCAAGATATAATCAATCAAAACTAATGTAAATACAGTGTTATTTATTTTTTGAGTTGGAGTCTCACTCTATTGCCCAGGCTGGAGTGCAGTAGCACACTCATGACCACTGCAGCCTTGACCTGCTGGGCTCAAGTGATCCTTCCGCCTCAGCCTTCCAAGTAGCTGGAAATACATGCATGCACCACCACACTCTTCTAATTTTTTGATTTAATTTAGAGATGAGGTCTTGCTAAGTTGCCCAGGATGGTCTCAAACCCCTGGGCTCAGGCAATCCTCTTGTTTCCACCTCCCAAAGTACTGGGATTACAGGCATGAGCCACCATGCCTGGCCCAAACACAGTGTTAAATTTACACACAAGAAAAGAGGTATGTAATGAATTAATTTACATAAAATACCTAGACAGCTATAAAATCCATTGAGAAATGAAAAGTTCAGAATTCCTTTATCCTGTCTTATCCTGTTAAGAGTATACATTTTAAAACAGATATAGTAATTTATACATAAACTATAGAAGTGTTCTCTTATGATGTAAAGCATGATGTATTTACTTTCTTTTAATGTAGAAAACCTCCAATGACCTTCAGAATCATTATGGTGTTGGAGATGAGCTTTATAATAAATATTGAATTCAAATATAGATTTTATCTTTTTTGTTTCTATGCAATCTGTTACATCAGCCTAAAATAAGATTGAACATAGGATGAATTTTCCCCATTACAAAGTTTTGCCCAGTATTTTAATATCATAATTTGTGTCCAGTGGCAAATCAACTGCTAACTTATTTTGCCAGCTTTTAAAGAAAGTAGAGACAAAGAGAAAGAAAAATTCAGAGGAGATAAAACAGCTTTGTCAATTTAAGAAGAAACAACTATTTTATTCTGCATATTTTTTCACTTGGATTTTAAACTTCTATAAAACCCTAGAGAACAAGTTGTGAATCTTTCTGTTCTGCACTATGAACAATCCTTTAAACATCTTTAATGCCACCTCTTCTGTTTCCATCAAACTTCATCCCTTTATAGTGTGATTTTCAGTTAGCTTTTTTCATGTTTGTTTTCATGACTAGTTTGTAATCCTCGTGATAATAACCACTATGATTTAATAATATTTGTTTCTTTTCATGCAAACTGCATGTTTAGTAAATTTACTGAATGAAATCAGACCTAATATTTAAAACTGGAATGTTTTATATTTGACTTATAAAAATCACAAGTGACATTCTTTTTATACAGTAACTATGTATTTACACTAAGTATTTCAACTCTGTGACTTGATAATGATTTACTGACCATATAACTCTTAAAAGGAAGAGCAAGATCAAAATTTTGATACCTGGAAAAAGCACTAGAGTAGGGACCCTAAATAGTCCTTGTCATTTAAAAGCTCTGTTGATATGTAATACTATAAGAAAAGGATTGACAGTGGCAGGGAACAATTCGGGGGGCAGAGAGGGGAAGGGAGGTGGGATTAACGGTAGTCAATATCTGTCTGAGGATGGGGGGCACACCTCATCAACAAGGGTACCTGCACAATGTATATTTGTGTATCTAACCCTTAAGTGTACCCCACAATTTTAACATAAAAAATATGTTAAAAAATAAAAGCTCTGTTGAATGTTACCTTGAATATAAAATGAAAAAATGATATTACCCCAGTAATTACACAGTTTTGTGCTTTTTTCCCCTAGTCACTTTAGAAGTATGGACTGAGTACCTCATTATGTACTAATACTTTTAAGTATCACACTGAGGATGTAATTCTTGTAATGTTTAATCCCTAAGATATTTAAATCAATATCTTACAGTCAGTGCAAAAGACATTTATAAGGTACCATATTATCACATTATTATTTAGTCATATTTTCTGTCTCCGCCTCAGAGAGGAGTTCCCTGACCATTCAGTCTAATGCGATCTCCCAGGCACTATCATAATCAGTTATTAAATGTACAATGCTGTCTAAATTTTCTTTCTTATTTGTTTAATTATTTTTCTGACTCCCTCAAATGAATTATCAGTCTTATGGCAGCTGATAAGATTTTATTCTGTTCACTTCTCTACCCTAGTCTTTATAATTATGCCTGATAAATATGAAGCATTCACTAAATATTTTCTGAATAAGGAGTGAAAGAATATTTTACGATACTCATACCATGGTAGCATGGATAAAGAGACTTTGTTTATTTAACTGATTTACTTGTCACTATGCTCCAGAAACATAGCACATGCTCTTGGGAATACTTTGTTTATCTTAGACTGGGGGAGACATTGACTATATACTTACAAACAATTTTAAGTGCTATGAAGAAATAGTTAAGGGTGATATATTACTATATAACAGAATAACATATCTCCCTAATATGGGAGATCAGAAGCCCATTTTTTGAGATAACATTGTAAAAGTCTCAGTGACTCAAGTATAAATTTATTTGAATTTTTGGCACTATTAGTAGCTTTTTAATTTTAAAAATCACTTATTTTATTTTTAGTTGATATATAATAATTGTGTTTATTATATATTTATGGGGTACAATGTGATGTTTTGATCTATATTTACATTGTGAAAGTATGTATTTTTTATTTTAAATATGTGGGATACAATTCAGGATTAGGTAGATAAGTGGTCATCCAACAGGTAAAGTTTGAACCGCTTTTTGTTCCCTACTTTGCCTGGTTTGAGATCATATACCCTTATTGATGTTATGTGCCTCCCCCAACTTCCCTGGCAGTGTTCTGCTACTGCCAATCCCTGTCTTACAATGTTAAGATAAATGTTCAGGGTCCTCTAATGAGTAAGAACATGTGGTACTCAGTTCTTTTTCTATGATAGATCATTGAGTATTATAGACTCTAAATCCATCCAAGTTTCTGCCAAATCCAAATGTTTGTCCTTTTTTATGACTGTGTAGTACTCCGTCATGTATATGTACCACATTTTGTAAATCTAGTCTACTTTAGATGGGCAGCACGGTTGATTCCATGTTTTTGCTATTGTGAATAATGCTGCAATAAACATGCATGTCCAGGTATCTTTTTTGTGGAATGATTTGAGTTCATCTGGGTATATTACCAGAAGGGGGATTTCTGGGTTGTATGGAAGGTTGATTTGTAGATCTTTTAGGAATCACCACGTTGTTTTCCACAGAGGTTGTACAAGTTTACACTCTTACCAAAAGTGTAGAAGTGTTCCCTTTTCTCCACATCCTCGCCAGCATCTGTTGTTTTTGAGTCTAATGAAGGCCATCCTAACTGGGGTTAGGTGGTATCTGAGTGTGGTTTTGATTTGCATTTATTTGATGATTTGATGATTAGCGAGGCTAAGCATTCTTTCATGTGTCTGTTAGCTGCTCATATGTCTTCCTTTGAGGAGTGTCTATTCATATCTTTTGCCCACTTTTTAATGGGCTATTTTTTTCCTTTTGACATGTTTGAGTTCCTTGTAGATTCTGGATGTTAGGCCTTTGTCAGATATACAGTTGACAAATATTTTTCACATTCTGTGAGCTGTTTCCCCACTCTCTTGATGATTTCTTTTGCTTTACAGAAGGTTTGCAGTTTGACAAGGTCCCATTTGTGTATCTTATCTCTTATGGCAGGGGCATCTGGGGTTTTGATCAAGAATTGGTTTCCTATTCCAGTTTCAGTGAGAGTGTCTCCTGCATTTTCTAAGATTCTTACAGTTTGAGGTTTTACGTTTACGTCTTGGATCCATTTATAGTTGATTTTTTTTTGGTATGGTGATAGGTAGTGGTCCTATCTTCTGCATGTTTTCCCAGCCAGTTTTGCAAGCACCATTTATTAAATAGGTTTTCCTCTTCCCAGTGATTGTTGCTAGAGGCTTTGTTGAAGATGAGTTGGTTGAGAAATTGAGGTTTTGCTTCTGGAATTTCTATCCTGTTCCATTGGTCTCTATGCTTGATCTTGTACCAATACTAGACTTTTAATTATTGTATCCTTATAGCAAAGTTTAAAGTCGGGAAGTGTGATATCTTCTGCTTTGTTTCCTTTGCTGAGGATTGTTTTGGCTATTCATGGTCATTTATGTTTCTGATCAGAAGCTTTTTGAGAAAGTTTCACTTGAGCTAAAATTCAAATGGTCCAAATTAGCCATTCAAAAAGCAGTGAGAATATCATGCACAAAGGCCTTATGGTGGTGGCAGTAGGGGTCCTTTAAAAAGGACTTTAAAAAGGGGTCCTTTGAAATAAGACTGAGTGCAGTGGCTCATGCCTGAAATCCCAGCACTTTGAAGGCCCAAGTGAGAGGATTACTTGAGGCCAGGAGTTCCATACCAACTTGGGCAACATAGCAAGACCCCATCTCTACATGTTTTAATTTTTAATTAGCCAGATATAGTGACGTGTGCATGTAGTCCTAGCTACTTGGGAGGCTGAGACAAGAGGATTGCTTCAGCCCAGAAGCTTGAGAGTACAGTGAGCTGTAATCATGCCACTGAGTTCCAGCTGGGCAGAGTCAGAGTGAGAACTTGTCTCTCAAGAAAAAAAGAAAATGAAAAACCAAAACCAGTACCATACCAATGAACTCTGGGCACATGGTAGAGTGTGAGAGGTATGACTACGATGCTAGACCCAAAACTTGCAAAGTGTCGTGATCCATATTAATAGTTGATATCTGGAAGCAAACTGTAGACAGAAGTGGTGTAAACAACAGAGTCAAACAAAAGACTTAATGAGGCACATGGTCTTTGTCCTGTGAAGTAACTGAGTTACTCTGAAAAATCAACATTTCCAAGATCTTTTCTCTTACCTTAACTGTAAAGATGTTATATATACATACATTCATGTTTGTTTATTCATGCACTTAAAAGTGTTCATATTGGAAATATGTAGATATAAGATCTCTATGAAACAAATAAAAAATTATTTGCAAATCACTTGTTTTTAGACATACAGACCTATATGAAAGAAAAATATATCTGTCAAACTAAATTTAAAATGTGTCTAACGTATAATCAGTAGAGAATGGGACAGGTTAAATAACAAATGTATAATTAAGTTAAAATATTCTCTGTCATGGTAATATGTGTTATGGTAATATCTATCTTACATAAAATTATAAAAAAGTCTAGTTTTACTTTCAAAAAATTAACTGAGAATTAAAGCATGTACATGTGAAAAGCAGCGTAACAAACATATGACCTATCCAAATATAAAGGGAAAAGGATGAGTAAGAGCAGGTGTTGTTTGAATATAGAAGGCTCTAGGAGATCATATTTGAATTGAATTTTGGGCAAAGAAGATGATGCATATTAATAAACAAGTGGAGAGAGATGTGAATAGCAAAGGCAAGAGGCCCAAGTCATAAAAGTAAAATGTGTGAAATTAACAAACAGATTATTTTTATAGAGAGACCAAGCTCAAGAATATGAAAACAGAGGTCTTGACACTTATCTGAAGGATAAGAAAAGAAAGGGCATTTTTGATACAGGCATTCCCTATTCATAAAGACAGGAACATTCAATATCAGTCATGTGGCAGAATGATGTTGGCTTTGGATTGTGACAATGGTAGAGGCTGACCATTACTCCAGGTGCCTTGGATCAGGAGAGATGTGGTTGCTCTGCTATAGAGCTGTAGTTTGGAGCATTGAAAAAAAAAACAGAGTGACACAGACAGGAATGTAGCAGGCTGGTAAATAGATAATGAATAACAAGGCAAAAGGGAGGGAGGAGAGGGACTAGATATTAAAAGTGTTTAAGAAATCCGTTCAGTAAGATTTGGTGAATGGGTGTAGAGTGAAGTGGAAGGAGAATGAAGGATGATTCTTATATCTGTCTTAGCGAACTGAACACATAATAGGGACTCTGGGTCAGGAGCCTTTTTTTTTGAGGAGATCATTAATTCAGTGTTAGTTACATTTAATCTGAGGTAATTGAGGGGTACAGGGTGAGATACCTAGAAGGTAACTAGTCACGTCTAGACTTGGTATTATCCATTTAAAAGCCGTGACTTGGAATTGAACTGGATTTTAACTGGCCTTTGCAATGAGATGTGTTATGGTAAGTACAGGGGAAAGAAGGGGCTTCTGGGCTGCATGGTAACACATCCATAAAATGATGAGGAGACAGGCACTCCTGAACTCAACATATGCTGGACTAATATGTGATAAGAAGGAATCCTAAATCAGTAGAGTGAGGCCAAATTACAGACAGAAGTAACAGAATGAGAGATGACATGCTTTATAATTGAAACAACTTGTAGAAAAAGGGAATTAAATCACACGATGAAAGAGCTGTTTAAGGATGAATAATCAGGTAGAGATTGAAGGAGAGGACTTTATTACAGTGATACCGTGTGAGTTTTTGTGACTGTGGTTGGAAGACATAGGAGAGGTACATAACAGCTGTGATGTAAGAGACAAAGAATAAGAATGAACTAGAAATTTATGTTCAGATGATACAGACTAATGACTTTATTAGTGATTTATTTACACCTAACGAAATGCTCTTTTATCTCTTCTATGCTGCATCTTACCCTGTTTCCAGTTAGCTGTGGTTTCTAAGAAAATACTCCTTGGTGACACTTGCTTCAGTTATTTTTCCATTTGGTCTTTGTCCCTTCTGTGCTGCCTGTCTCTTTGTTCCTGCTGTGGTGCTAAGGAGGCTGACAGCTCTGGAGACATTGTTTTTGCTTTAGGAGTAGATGAGAGGAAAAATCACATCCTGCAGTTATGATGTTGCTTCCTTGGTAGGCACAGAGAAGCAGTCTTTAAATTCTAGAAAACAGTTGCCTTAAATTCATTGTAGCAGTTCTGATGTTCCTGTGAATTTAAAAGGAAACAAACAAAAAACTCTCCAAAACGTAGGGAAAAACAAACAAAAATGAAACCTAACCTAAAGCAGAGAAATCCAGATAGAACCTACCTCTTTCACTGATAAAGACAAGGATTGGATACACTTTTACTGACTTGGAGTTATTGCCATTAATATTTTTCCCTGTCGGCCGGGCTCAGTGGCTCAGTCTGTAATCCCGCGCTTTGGGAGGCCAAGGTGAGTGAATTGCCTGAGCCTGTGGGTTCGAGACCCGCCTGGGCAACTTGGCGAGACCTCATCTCCACAATAAATCAAAAAAATTAGCCGGGTATGGTAGCGCGCGCCTGTAGTTCCAACTACTTGGAAGGCTGAGGCGGAAGGATCTCTGGAGCCCAGCAGGTAGAGGCTGCAGTGGCCGGGAGGGGCCGCTGCACTCCATTCTGAGCGACTGAGTGAGACTCCAACTAAAAAAAAAAAAAAAAAAAATTTCCCTTTCTAAATAAAAGTTTTTTGTTTGTTGCTTTGTTTTTGTTTATTTTCTGTCCAGTGGGGAGGAAAATGCAGGACTATTCTTAAGACCCTTATTGCCATTTGTAGACACAATTTAATTTCAGGTTGGGTCTGGTGGGCCATGAAGGGCCACCGCCAGGCGCTAGCAAACCACATCCCCTCTCTTTTCCCGGAAAGGGGCCCAAACCTAGCCCCCTCCTAAAATGGCGCCCCGGCAAACAAAGGGGGCATCTGAAACGGCACCTTCCAGGTTCTTCTTCCACAGTCCGGCTCACCTTTTCCCGCCCGCGAAAAATCCACCAACCTGGATGGAGCTCGGCCAGCCTACCAATAACCGACTGACAGGTCGCCCTAAACCCCTATAAAGGCTGGCGTGCCCTTGCTTCAGCACTACAGCCTGACCCTCAGGTCCTGTAGCCCACCACGTTTGACCCATTAAATCTCTTGGCCTTAACGGGTGTTGAGTCTCACTGTGCGCCACCATCTTTCAGGCCATCTTTCTTTAGGTTTTATCACTTGTGGCACCACCTTGTGATGCCACAGTGCTATTAATTCTATAATTATCTTAAGGATTTTTTTCCTAATAACTGATAAACTATTATTTTAGATCTCCAGGAATAAGTGCTGGGCAGATTAAGCCTCATGTCTCCTGAGAAGTTATCTTTGTCGTAACATTGAAGTCTGAATTGTGTTTCTCCAAAACTCACATGTTGAAGTTCCAAAGTCTTGTATCTCAGAATGTAATTGTATTTGGAGATAAGGTCTTTAAAGATGTGACTAAATTATGATGAGGCTATCAGGGTTGGGTCATAATTTAATGTGATTGGTGTGCTCATAAGAAGAGACCGAGACACTATGGAGGAAAGGAAGAAAAAAAGGAAGACAAAAAGCCATGTAAGGATGCAGGAAGAAAGTGGCCTTCTACAAGCCAAGGAGAAAGGCCTGAGAAGAAACCAAACCTGCTAACACCTTGATTTTGGAATTTCAGTCTCCTAAATGGTGAGAAAATCAAATTTCTGTTGTTTAAGGCACCTAGTCTCTGCTACTTTGTTGTCAGTCACAGAAACTTAATACACAGTACTTTTAGTAGAACGTAAATTATCTTTGCTGAACTGAAAATATGAGACATCTGATGATTTGATGAGCCTTCCTCTTACCCTAACTTGTTTTTATACATGTAATATTCTACCAAAGCTGAGTATTTTCTAGTCTCCTTTTTTTGTTAGTGTGATGTTTTTCACTTAGTTGCATTTTTCATTTTTCTAGGCATTTTAAATACAAAGCTGGAATAAAAATCTCAGTAAATGAATAAATAATGATTTAGTGACATCTGCTGTGTGCCTGAACTTTTATTGATCTTCAAGAATAAATTTTTCTAATAGAGATTAATCATTAGCAGTTTCTATATATCTTGTTAAATATAATCATTCTTTTAAAAAATCTTCTGTTAGAAAGTAGCTTCACTGATCAACATGAGGATAATATAGTGATGTAGTTAAGAGTATATGGTCTGGAGTTAATGGGCTAAGGTTTAAATGCTAGTTTAGTATCTTGGAAGCTGGGTGACAATGAATAAGATTATTAATTAAATTAATGCCTCATTTTCCTTTTCTGTAGAATAAGAATAATAATAATTGTGTTCAACTCATAGTACTATGAGGAAGACTAAGTAAGCTAATTAATAAAACAGCATCTGGTTCATGGTAAATGCTTTCTACATTTTGGCTATTGTTGTTACTTTCTTGAATTCTATTGCTTGCTGGTCAGAAAATCATCTTCGGTTAATATCGTTACTATTGGAACTTCATTATGATATTAATTTTAAGCAGGGTTTCTTACCTTAGACTCTACTGACATTTTGGGCTGGATAATTCTTGGTTGTAAGTGTTGTTGCTGTGCATGTAGAATGCTTACCAGCATCTGTGGAGCTTCACAGCTCCACAGTAGTGTACTAACCAGATGCTAGTAGCACACATCTTCCTCATTTAAGTTGTGGCAGCCAAAGGTCTTCCAGACACTGCCAAAGGTACTCTGGGGAGCAGAATCACTGGAATACATTTGATTGACAAATAAAAATTGTTTGGGAAAATATTGTATCTCATGTGAGATATAGACATATAACATATATATATGGTTATATGTCTCAGTGAAAAATATAGTGATATAAATATCTCGTAGTGATATAAATATCTCACAAGGTTATATGTCTCTTAATGATAAATATCTCATAGTGATATATATATCACATTGTGATAAAGTCTGGAGGCATAGTAACCAAAGGGATCCAGAATTCAGGGAGTATACCACATATAATAGTCAATATCTAGCCGTCTTCCATTAAAAATGCTATTATAGTATTTAAATAGTCTAGTGGGTTTTTTTTTTTACATATTTAATAGTTACCACATTATGTTTTTATTCTAAGAGTAGATTTTACATAACCCTTTACTGGCAAGGTGACAAGCTGGAAAAGAATGGCTTGCTTTTTATTGATTGTACAATCTATAAGAAAGTTTTCTTTTGTTGCCACTTTGAATGTCTTATCCAACGGTTTTATTATTTCTTTTGTTTTTATTTTGTTGGAAGACTTTTGTCTCTATCAATACCAGCAAGTCTTTCCAAAATGAGAATATAACTCTAAATTTATCTTCCTTTCTTGAATATTTTAAATGTTTATTATATTATCGAATGGGTTAATTTTGTGTTAAATATGCCACTTAGAATTCATGTCAGTATTTTGTCAATCCCATTTCTTTTCTCTTTTATTCTGATTGTTTTACAGAGTCAACACTGAAATAAAGAATAGGGAGAAGAAGAAATAGGAGATTTCAAAGGGTAGTTGTAAGGATCATTTGTAAAATTTTTTCATACATAACATTAAATTTTATAATTGTAGGGTGATGAATATATATAATTTCTTACATCACCATTTTGGTGATGGGAAGTAGGCTGTGGGTGGACAAGGGCTTGATAAATGGAGCTGTAAGTGGGAGAAGTGGTACTTTGTCCTATCTCCTCTGACTCCATAACCTGTGCTCTTATGCTACATTGTGGAATCTGTGGAATAAACTTTGCTCACTTTTGTTGCTGATAAATGAACTTGGGATTCCTTCTCATGATGTATAATTTCCTTGGAAGAGACTCTGATGACTTGATCAAGGCAGCCAAGAGAATTTTGGAGAATGATTAAATACAGCTCTCCACTCTTTATTTCTTTTTTTTTTTTTTCTTAAACAAGGCCTTGAGGATCTCTCCATTTGATGCTGAAAACAGCAGCCAATTTAAGGAGGGGAAATAATAATATTGAAATATAAACTCACAGTTTAACAAATTTTAGCTATGATGGAGTACTCAAAGATGATTTTAATTCTCTTTTGTTTTACCATACACATATCTTTATTTTTCTTTATAAAAGCAAGCATAGTGTGATATTTTGATACTTACATTTTTATTTTGTTTTCCTACACCCTCATCATCTTCAAAATAAATTTGTCTTCACTTTGGACATTCTACGTCCTTATGTGATACTATATTAGAAAGTACGTGAATCTATTGTTGAAAAGATTAAAATAATCACAAACTGTTTGCTTAACGAAATAAAGCTGAGCATTTTATCTGTTTTATAACACACACATAATACTTGGCCTTCCCCTCCCAGGACATTCCCATATGTCCTTTGTCCTTATTATAAACTCTGAAATAGAATATCTTGGAACCTTTTGGAGCATTATGTTAGATGGAGGATTTGAGTTCTACCTCTCAGTAATAATATTCTACCTCTCAGTAATATTATCCGTCCTATCATCTCGTAGATCAGTGGTTGTCTTCATGGAAATCAGAAGATTATGCCAAGGAGATATCATGTACAGAAATGTACAGAATATCCTGTTCTGTAGAATATAACTTGTTAAATTTCACTCCTGTTTAAATCTCAATTACTGGAAGAAGCAGGTGGTGAAAAATTTATCTCTCTCTTGAAGTTTAAGGTTTCAACAATTCATTATTAATCATGGTTTGAATAAAGTTAATCTATTTCATTTAGTTTTTTTCCTTCTGTATTGCATATAAATGCTCATTGGTGCAACCGTTATTAGACGGAGGGATGCCATTAAGATTTATAGATACTTTCCCTATTAGTTAAGCATATTGTAAATTTCACTCCACCATATTAACTATATGCTGTTTATAAGTAGACCATGTGATTCTCTGTTTAGAAAAACATTTAATTCAGTGTACTGTCCTAACTTTGAACTTTCCAATGTCTATTTAGAAATGATTTTTTTTCTTTGTAAAACACTATGTATTTCTCAGTATGCACACTTGTTAGCAAAATCAAAGATAAGCTGCAAGAGAAAATGGTTTAACTTTTTTACTTATTGCTATGGTAATATTTATACTATTCTACTCATATAATCACTTTACCTCCCCACATCTAGCCTAATTGCTTGAAAATTTTCATACATACTCATTTCCTCTTGAATAAAGTCCAGGTTACTGAGCCTCTAGATGATACCATGTGTGTTGTGTCTGTGGCTAATATTGTCAGTGCTTGCTATTGTGCTTGTCTTATAATAGGTAACCAAGAAATATTTATGAAAGAAAAAAAAATCATATAACGTATTATATTTTCTGACCACAGTCTACCTTCTCTAGGTTAACTCCCATAATTTCACCACTCTATGTTATTACCTACTGAGATTATTTTTCTTGTACCATAAAGATACCATCACTTTCTTCATACATGTTATGTGCTTTTGCTACTCTTTAAAATAGTCTGTCCTTATCTTTGCACACTCCATTTTTGTCTGTCATTCTAAGAACCAGCAGTTCAAGTGTATTCTCTTTCTAAGGTTTTTCTGGTCATGTCTCTTAAATATATTTGTCTTTAAAACTTTCTCAGAATTTTATTTGCATTTCTTTTACTAAAATTCTATTTTCTTTCTTTCTCTCTCTGTCTCTTTCTTTCTTTTTTTCTTTCTTTCTCTTTTTTTTTGAATCACAGATCCTAAATAAGTCTTTTCTCATCTCCTTGAAGTGAGTGAATATAAGAAGTAGAAGGGTGTCTTAACTCTTCTTTCTTCAGCAGTGCCCAGCAGAGGACCCTCGGTGTGCTGGCGCTCAATATATGATTGTTGAATGAATACTTAACTACAGAATTGATCATCTTAATTGTCACTTTTTTCTTCTAAATATCTTTTAAAACTTCCCACAGCTTATGTGGTTCATTAGAAGTCAAACAGCAAGGGTTCGAGACTCGCCTGGGCAACTTGGCGAGACCTCATCTCTACAATAAATCAAAAAACTAGCCAGTCGTGGTAGCGCACGCCTATAGTTCCAGCTACTTGGAATGCTGAGGCAGAAGGATAGTTGGAGCCCAGCAGGTTGAGGCTACGGTGGAGGGGAGCGGCCACTGCGCTCCAGTCTGGGCAACAGAGTGAGACTCCAACTCAAAAAAAAAAAAAAGTCAAACAGAGCTTGCTCTTAAAGTTATCTGAGGAATAACTTCTGATTTGACATAGTATAAAAACATTGATCTGAGAAGAAAAATCTTGAATATCAAGACTGGTTTCTCTATGAACTGGTTGAGGAAATTCGACCTCAGATCAATGCTTTAAGAGGTAATATCATATGCAAAGGAACTTAATAGGGTGTATGACCGTAGTCAGACCTCAATAAAGCCTCATTTTTTTCCTTTTCCTATTATTTCCTTTCATTTTATTTTTTTGTTTATTTCCTTTCTTTCCTCCTTTAAAAATAGTAATGTTATTCAATAAATGTTAAGACTTCTTTGCACTAAAGCTGTTGTGATACAAATTTTATATTAAATAAATTCAGCTTATTCAGTGTCTTTATTTCCCATATGCCAAAATAGGGAAAATATATATATTTTAGATTGAAAATCAGTAGGCTAACTGAACAAAAAGTGAATTAAGCTTCTAGAATGAAGCATAAAGAGCATTTTAAAAACATTATTTTTTAGCAATATATAAATATTTTGCAAGCATCGACTTCCTTAATCCACTTTGGACTAGCTTTGGGGTTTAGATTTTAAAGAACTAGATTGGAAAGAAATGTATAGTTTCAATTGACAAAGAATGAATGGCCGGTATTGAGAGTCTTTTGCAAGGTAAACAGATCTTCTTAGTTGTTAAATTGCTCTTTATTTTGTTTATTTTTCTGACTTTCTTTTTCTTTTAAAGCTGAGTGCATCTGTTCTACTGTGTTTTAGATGGTAATAAACACATTTAATAGAATAGATAGATTTCCCTGTTATTGTACCTACAAATAAACATCAGGTTCTTGACACTTCCCTTTCTCCTTTTATCACTTTTGCTTGAGGAACTCTGATTTATTTAGTTTGCCTTTATTTTATACTCACCACATTTTTCTTTTGCTTTTACTCTCTACATATGAATACAAAGTATTATTTTTGCACAGAACTTTATTTTTTTCAAATGCACTTACTCTTAATATTTTATCCTTTGAGTCTACATTATGCCAGTGGGAGGTTTTCAATATGATTGTTTCATTTTTATGATACAGGTTCAGTTATTTTTCTTGGTCTCCTTGTTTATATTTTTTTCCCTTTCCGAATGATTTCTTCACTATTTTTGTCTTTATTTTTTTCCAGAATGCTTTTTGAACAACTATGTTATGAATTTCAAATAATTTGTTTTTCATTTTCATGCTTTGAATTGACATTCTTTTCCTATGCTATTATTCAGATAAGGAAGAAAGATAAAAGAGTGGTAAAAGGAACATAAACTCCACCATAGGATTTGTTGCCAATTCAATACTTATTCTAGCATGTAAGAGATTTACTCATGAAATGTTTTGCATTTTAGTTAAGAAACCTATGTTAAACAAGAAATGAATGTTTATTTTCTATTTTTAAAAATACTAAGATATAAAATGTGTGTATAGGCATATGCATAATCTCAAAAGTTATATTTTCTGTACAAAAATTCACAAAATTGATTATTCCCTTGTTTTAATTTTTAATTTTAAAGATGTGGAGTACAATTCAGGGTTAAGTATGCAAATGTTCATTATGCAAGTACCCTTGTTGATGAAGTGTATCCCTCCCTCCCCCAGCAGTATCCCACTACTGCTAATCCCCCACCCCACAATTTATTCCCTTTTTTTACTGACTTCCTCCAGTCATGCAGGAGGGTGGAGGCCTTATTCTTTTGTTCATAAGATCGGTTGAGAAATTCATGCTAGTAGCCAACAGAGTACTGCTTGTGGAGTAGGGAAAAAGACCAATCAAATTGGCAACAAAATTATTGGTCGAAGTTTCTTCCCAGGAAGCTGTACAAAATAAAAAATATATCCATTATACAATATCTAAGAAATTAGAAATTATGAACTCACCTTAAAATGGTCTTTAAATGTTCTTCATGGTTCTGTGGGTTCCATGATTTGTTCAGTGTCTAATTAGATTGATAAAATATGACATGAGACATACTTTTGTTAAAGGTAAAAACAATTATATTTGTAACTTTTTGCATATGTATGACAAACTACTCTCTTTAGGCAAAGTTGAGTGGAGGTTTGATAAAAAAATCTAGGCTTTCTGATTCACTGATCCTACATAATTAATTATCTACTCATATGATTTCCCGCATAGACAGGAATTTTTGCCATGTCTTTGTTTATTTCGCTGTGTTGCTTATGTAGATACAGCACTTTGAAGCAGCAATTCTCTCTATGAGAAGGCAGGATAACGTCTTTGATAGGTTTATGGACAGCTGGAATTCTCCCTCTTGAGCCATGTTTTCCAACATATAGTGTTTTTTTTTCTTTTTTTCTTTTTAATTGAACCCATATTGCTCATAGAATTGCAATTGTATATACATTATCTTTTTTGTGGGCTTGTGATTAGTCATTTAATATTTACAATGTGACCACAGCAGTCACAGCAATTTAAACATGTCTTTTCCACTGCAGCATTTACTTATTTTTCAGAGACAAAGCAAATATATACTAATCATTAAAACTGTTAGTGGTAAGTAGATAATTATAATATTGCATTGCATTTCAGCTATAAGAATGGGAGTGAAGAATTGCAGGAAGTATCCTACAGCTACAATTTTAGAGAAGAAAGCCCTGTGGATAGGGGAGGAATGCTGTTCCACTTAAATGGAATAGTCTTAGTAAGATGAGGAGGTTCAGTTTTAAAAATAAGGAACTAGTTACAAAGAAAGCTCAAAGACAAGCTAATGCCCATATTCATAAACATCTTGTTAAAGTATATGTTCGCTCACCACAGTTTTAGATTCATTCTCAATGGAATTATTGCATTTTGAAGCAGGGCTTTCAGAGGCTTGTGGACTAACCAGAGCAAAGGCAGTAGTGTATGACCTAATGGTCATTCTGCAATTTTAGTGCAGGATATATGTGACTCCTAGGTCAAGGCTTGGCTATTCTCTCAAACAAATGTGGTAATCTACATTTTATTGTTAAATAAGAAGTTTTATCTTTGTAGTTATACTTCCATAGACTTTTAATGTCAGAATTACTGATCCCTCATAAAGATAAAAGCTTAGGTAAGAAAAATGTGTTAAGTTAATTTTGTTCTGTTTCTAGAGCTATGCATTTTATATTGCACAGGCGAAAAGGAAAAAGATTAAAAAAACCCAGTAAGTTATTTTTCTGGATAAAAGATAATTGGAAAGCATATTGGTCAAAAGTCAGTAGAACTCTGCTGAGTTTGACAGTCTCCAAATATGCCCATAGTTTGTTAAAAAAAATTAAGTTGACAATGTTTTTTAGTTAGGTTTAATAATTTAAGTGTTACTGAAAAGTGTGGATTATTTTATTCATTATAGAATTATCTTAGTAGCTTTCTTATATTTTTAATCTAAGGCAAAATATCGATCAGCTTTTCCTAGAATGTAGTTAATGCATTCGCTGATCAATTTAACTGTCCTGATAGCTTCAGACTCATATATCAAGTACTTTTTATAGTGCTTAAAAAAATCCTTGAGTTTTTTATTCTTGCACTTGAATTAATTTTAAGTCTTTCTCATTATTCTACTTAAAGCTATTGATGGTAGAGCTATTGTTAAATAAATGAGAATTTAAAATCAAACCTATAGCTCTTTCTGGTAACAACTGCTTAAATTTTAGTTAAATTCCTAAATGTGTCTTTATTTAAGACTCCATGACTTAGGTTCTCTGACTGTGTTACTAACTCCAATATATTACAGTTTAAGTTTTGCAACATTCTAAGGCTAATAGATTGCCAAAACAATAAAATGTTAGAGTAATTATATAAAATTTTGAAAATAATAAATATTTATTTGTAATAAGACATTTATATTAGAAAAAATCAAAAAATAATATGAATTAATTTCTTTGGGTTTTAGCTTAAATTATTATGACTCAATAATTTATATTAGCAACTTTCTTTTCTGACTACCTACAAATAAAGAAAACATTGAGAAAAAAGCAGGAAGGAAACCTAATTCTTTTTTTACAGTTTTTATTTTGAGATGATTATAGAATGGAAGATAGCAAAAAAAAAAAATGTACAGAGAGATTCCATGTACTTTCTTGTTCCCTTTTTCCTCTTTTTATTGATTAATATTTGTATAGCACTGACTTTAAGTGCTATGGAAACTAAGGTGAATATAATAGGTATTGCCTTGGAAAATTTTAGAATTGATTGTGGAATACAGACACATTATCAGATAGCCCAAATCGTATATATTAAGGGCCATTGCAGAACAAAGATAAGTAGGATCAAATAATCCAGCTCTGAAGCTGAGATGGGGGTGAAAAGCAGCAATAAGAAGGAGCAATGGCAAGATAATTATTTTTAATTTTGTATGTTTAAAATATTTGTGTAGAAATATTTGAGTGAGATTTACTCAGAAATTATAAATTATTTTGTTGTGTCTGTATAATTGTATCATACTATAATTTCAATAATATTTAGACTTTGTAGCTAACCTACACACTAAATGTTTGTTAGGGGAAAAGGTGCTGTTAGATTACCCAACAATTCTGGTGGCACTCAGTACCTATTTGTTAAATATATTAATTTATCAATTCATTGACAAATATTCATTGAACACTTGCATAGTGCCAATCATTTCACTTGAAGCACAGAAGAATATTGTGGACTGAATGTTTATGTCCCCCCAAAATTCTATGTTGAGACTCAATGTTATGACATTTAGAGATAGAGCCTGTATGGAAGAAATTAAGGTTGAATGAGACCATAAGTATGGGACTCTAATCTAACAGGATTAGGGTCCTTATAATCATAGACACCTGAGAGCTGGCTATCTTTCCCTCAGCCATGAGGATACAACAAGAAGGTGGTTGGCTGCAAGTCGGGAAGACAGCCCTCACCAGAACCCAACCGTGCTGCCAACCTGATCTTGAACTATCACCCTCCAGAACTGTGGGAAAATACATTTTTGTTTTTTAAGTCACCTGATCTGTTGTATTTTGTTATAACAACTTGAGCAGACTCCTACAGCCATAAACAATAAATCTAATACATAAATAAGATCAATAGAAAAGTTACATTGGACATATAAATGTAATACAAGTAGACTATTATAAGACAATGACTCTTGTGGAGCAAATAAAAAGTAGAAAAGAGATGAGGGATAGGGGGTGGTGAGATGAGGGGCATCTTACAACATTAAGTTGGAGGTCTGGGAAGTCCTAATTTAAAAGGTTACATTTGAAACAAATATATAGCATCTGTATTTGTATAAGATTGAGCATTCCAGGCAGTGAGAACAACCCACGTGCAGGCTCTTTGGTGGCATCAGGCTTGCTGTGTTTGGAACAACAAGGGTCAGTTTGGCTGCAGGAGAGAGATGTTGACTTTAGTAGGCAACAAATTTGGAGAGATAAAGGGAGTGCCATCCCACAGGACCTTTTAAGCAATTGTAGACTAGGTTTTACTTTGAAGAGAGAAAACACTGCTGGGTTTTAAGTAGAAGGGTGATATAGTAAAGGGATTGCTCTGACTACTATGTTATGAACAGACTTTGGGAGGAACCAGATAGAAGCTACAATTCCAGATAGAAAGCTGTTATGACAATCTGAGCAAGAGAAGACAGTGGTTCAGTCTAGGGTGGGACAGTGGAGGAGGTGATAAGTGGTTAATTTTTATATTTTGAAGTCAGAACCAAGTGTTTTGCTTATAAATAAGATTTGAAGTGTGAGACAAAGGTAGGAATCAAGGATGACTTCAAGTTTTGAGCTTGAACAACTGGAAAAGTATAATTACCATAAACTGAATTTTTTTGAAAATGTCTTTTTATTTTTTTCCCCAAACCTGCTGATATTGCTCTCAGTGGTAGAACTTGGGCGGCTTTGGTTATAGGATATGAACAGAATATTTTGAGAAAAATAGTGGGAAAATAAAGAAAACATGGACAAAGTAACCATGTTTGGGTATTTAAGTTGCTTTTAGCTATTTTAAAATTTCTTTCTCTTGAATGAGCTTTAAGATCTTAGCCATGGTTCCAAGAAGAGAGATAAATTTTGGGTGATGATAATTTATAAAACTAAGGCTTAATCAGAAACATAGACTTCATTTTGTTTTTAAGGTATTGCTTGCTTCTTTTCTCCATATATAAATACTTAATTCTTACCAAATTGTAAATGCAACATTATGTTAAGCTACTCTATAAGATCTTTTGAAAAAATGTGTGATGCTATCTTAACACAATTAAATTAGTTTCATCCGTTTTTTATCTGTGAAACAGTCCCAAGTAGGTATTTCAAAATGATTAATTTTCATGCTTATTCACAAAGCACTTCTACTAATAGTTTTTGTAATATTTTCAAAATATGTCCAGTATTTGTGTGCATTATATTTTCTAGTTTTCTTTTTCTTGTTAGCAGTATATACCAGAAAAAATCCCTTCAGGAAAAAAATAACACACTTTAAAAGAGTGACTGAGGAAAGTTTAATAAAGCGAATATTTACCAAGGTATGAGAAGAGTTATAGGAAATCAGCAAGGGATAGTGAAGCTTGGGAGCTGTTAGGGACTGAATTTATATGAATTCCAAAATTCATACGTTGAAGTCCTAACTTTCATTGTGATGGTATTTTGGAGATAGGGCTTTGTGGAAGTAATTGATTTTAAATTACATCATAGGATGGGGCATATATGGTGGGATTAGTGTCCTTTTAAGAAGATAAAAAAAGAACAGCATTGTCATTTTGCGCATATATATATATATATAACATATTATAGATTATATATAATAGCCTTTATTAAATTTGTATTTAAATCTATTTGTTTTTTGTCATCTTATTCTTTAGTATTCAATTCTGATATGAATTTTTCTTATTATTCTTTTTTCTTTTTTTTAAATCAATATTTTTTATTATGATATTGTGGGGTACAGTTAAGGGTTAGGTATACAAATATGCTTCATTCAGGCCCCCTTGTTGATAACAGGTGTCTCCCCGTCCCCAGACAGATGTTTACTACCATTAGTCCCATCCCCCTTCCCCCCCATAGTTTCCCACCACTGTCAGTCATTTTCTTATGGTATTATTTTGGATGTTCAAGATCTACTATATGAGAGAGAACATGTGATACTCAGATCTTTGTTTCTGTGAGAGGTCACTCAGTATTATAGACTCTAGTTCCATCCAGGTTGCTGCGAAATTCATGATTTTGTTCTTTTTTATGGCTGCATAGTATTCCATCGTGTATATGTACCACATTTTTTGATCCAGTCCTCTTCTGATGGACAGCATGGTTGGTTCCAGGTTCTTGCTATTGTGAACAATGCTGCGATAAACATTCGTGTGCAGGTATCTTTTTTATAGAGTGATTTGAGATCTTCAGGGTATATTCCCAGTAGGAGGATTGCATGGTCATATGGGAGGTTAATGTTTACAGCTTTTAGGAATCGCCACACTGCTTTCCACAGAGATTGCACTAGTTTACACTCCCACCAACAGTGTAGAAGTGTTCCCTTTTCACCACACCCTCTCCAACAACTGTTATTTTTTGAGTTATTGATATTTGCCATTCTGATTGGAGTTAGGTGGTATTTCAGTGTGGCTTTGATTTACATCTCCCTGATGATTAGTGAGGTTGAGCATTTCTTCATGTGTCTGTTGGCTGCTCGGATGTCTTCCTTTGTGAAGTGTCTGTTCATATCTTTTGCCCATTTTACAATGGGTTGTTTGTTTTTTTCTTTTCAGCACATTTGAGTTCCTTGTACATCCAAGATGTTAAGCCTTTGTCAGACCTGGAGTTGGCAAATACTTTTTCCCAGTCTGTAGGCTGTCTCCCTGCTCTCTTGATGGTTTCTTAGGATTTGCAGAAGCTTGTCAGTTTAATGAGGTCCCACTTGTCTATCTTATCTCTTATGGCCTGTGGGTTTCGGGTTTTGTTCAGGAATTGGATGCCAGTTCCAATTTCCATGAGGGTATGTCCTTCATTTTCTAAGGTTCTTATGGTTTGAGGTTTTACATTTAGGTCTCTGATCCATTTGGAGTTAATTTTTGTGTATGGGGATAGATAAGGGGTCCTGTTTCAATCTTCTGCATGTGGTCAGCCAGTTTTCCCAGCACCATTTACTGAATAGGTTCTCCTCTCCCCAGTGGTAGGTGATGGAGGCTTTGTCGAAGATGAGTTGATGGAGAAATTGAGGTTTTGCTTCTGGAATCTCAGTTCTATTTCATTGATCTATATGCCTGTTCCTATATCAATACCAAACTGTTTTGATGATTGTAGCTTTATAGTAAGGTTTGAAGTCTGGTAATATGATACCACCTGCTTTGTTTTTTTTTTTTTTTTTTGCTGAGGATTGTTCTGGCTATTCTTGAACGTTTTGTTTCCATATGAATTCCTGTGTTGTTTTTTCTAGGTCTGAGAAGAATGTTGGTAGTAATTTGGTAGGTATTGCATTGAATCTGTAGATTGCCTTAGGTAAGATGGACATCTTCACAATGTTGATTCTTCCAATCCATGAGCATGGGATATTTTTCCACTTGTTTGTGTCATCTTTGATTTCTTTGAGCAGAGTTTTGTAGGTTTCATTGTAAAGGTCTTTCACGTCTCTAGTTAGGAAGATGCCAAGGTATTTCATTTTTTTGTGGCTATTGTGAATGGAATTGTGCTTTTTATTTGGGTTTCTGTTTGTTTATTATTGGTGTAAAGAAATGTGATTGTCTTTTGCACGTTTATTTTATATCCTGAGACTTTGCCCTAGGCTTTTATCAGTGTAAGGAGGTTTTTGACAGAGTCTCTTGGGTTTTCAAGGTACACGATCATGTCATCTGCAAAGAGATAATTTGACTTCCTCTTTTCCTATTTGGATACCCCTGATTGCCTTCTCTTCTCTGATTGCTCTAGCCAGGACTTCCAATACTATATTGAACAGGAGGGGTGAGAGTGGGCATCCTTGTCTTGTTCCAGTTTTCAGGGGAAATGGTTCCAATTTTTGTCCATTTAGGAGTGTGCTAGCTGTGGGTTTCTCATAGATGGCTTTTACTACTTTGAGGTATGCTCCCTGTATGCCTAGGTGTTCGAGGGTTTTTACCAAGAAGAGTTGCCGGATTTTATCAAAAGCTTTTTCTGCATCTAATGATATAATCATGGGGTTTTTGTTTTGACATCTGTTGATGTATTTAATTACATTTATGGTTTTGCGAATGTTGAACCAGCCTTGCATCCCAGGGATGAAACCTACTTGGTCATGATGAATGATTTTTGAGATGTGTTGTTGAATCCGGTTTGCTAGGATCTTGTTGAGAATTTTAGCATCTATGTTCATCAAAAATATTGGCCTATAGTTCTCTTTCTTTGTTGGATCTTTACCTGGCTTGGGTATCAATGTGATGTTAGCTTCATAAAATGATTTGGGGAGGGTTCCATCTTTCTCAATTGCCTGAAATAGCTTCAGTAGGATTGGAATCAGCTCCTCCTTAAATGTTTTGTAGAATTCTGCTGGAAAGCCATATGGTCCAGGGCTTGTTTTTGTAGGTAGTTTTCTTATTACATAGTCAGTTTCCTTGATTGTTATTAGTCTATTTATGGTCTCTATTTCTTCTTGTTTCAACCTAGGCATGTTGTGTGATGACAGAAAGTCCTCCATTTCCTTGAGGTTTTCAAGTTTGTTTCCATACAAGTGTACATAGTAGTCTCTAATGATCTTTTGTATTTCTTCAGGGTCAGATGTGACTTCATCTTTTGTGTTTCTGATTGTGCTTATTTGGTTTTTTTCTTTCTTTTTCATGGTTAGTCCAGCTAGGGGACCATTGATCTTGTTTATCCTTTCAAATAATCAGCTTTTTGTTTCATTGATTTTTTGTATTGTCTTTTTGTCTTCTATGTCCTGGATTTGGGCTTTTATTTTGGTGATCTGGATTCTTTTGCTGAATTAGGGTTTTTGTGGTCTTGCTTTTCCAGCTTCCTTAGGTGACTTGTTAGGCTGTTAATTTGTGGTCCTTCCATTTTCTTCGTGTGCATTTGTAGGGATATAAATTCCCCTCTTATTACAGATTTCATGGCGTAGATTCTGGTAAGATGTTTCTTCATTTTCATTTGTTTCCAGGTATCTCTTATCTCTGTTTTGATTTCATCATTGACCCAGGCATTGTTTAGCATCATACTGTTTAGAGTCCATGTCTTTGTGAGTTTTGGGGGAAACCTTGTTGGTGTTAATATTTATTTTTATTCCACCGTGGTCTGAGAAGGTGCATGGTAAAATTTTGGTCCTTTTAAATTTGCTTATGCTTGATTTATAGCTAATTATGTGGTCAATCTTAGAATATGTTCCATGTGGTGATGAGTAGAATGTGTATTCTGTGGTCTTTGGATGGAGTGTTCTGTAGGTATCAATTAAGTCCATCTGGACAAGTGTTACATTGGAGTTCCGGATCTCATTACTGATTTTTTGTCCTGATGATCTGTCTAGGGTTGTGAGTGGGGTATTAAAGTCCCCAGTTATGATGGTGTTAGAGTCAATATCTTTCTTTAGTTTTCCTAGAAGTTGCTTTATAAAAGTTGGTGCACCTATGTTAGGTGCATATATGTTTAGGATAGATATTTCTTGTTGATGGAGTGAACCTTTTATCATTATGTAGTGGCCCTCTGTATCTTTTTTAATTTTTGATAGCTTAAATGGTATTTTGTCTGAAATTAGGATCATGACTCCTCCTTTCTTTTGTATTCCATTCACCTGAAAATTTGTTTCCCATCCTCTTACTTTGAGTCTGTGCATGTCCTTTCTAGTGAGATGGGTCTCTTGAAGGCAGTATATTGTTGCCTGGTGATATTTAATCCATTTTTGCCATTCTATGTCTTTTCAGTGGTGAATTTAGTCCATTCACATTCAGGCTAATTATTGAAATGTGAGAGTTCGTCCCTATCATAGAGTTCTTATAGAGTTGTACTTCCACTTGGTTTATTGTCTTTCTTTTGGTTTTTGGGTTGGTTCCTGTGTATTTTATTCTTTTTCCTGTACTCTTGTGAAGAATGTTGTTCTTTTTTTTCCCCTTTTCTTCTGTGTTTAGTACTTTCTTAAGTGTTTCATGTAGAGGTGGTTTGGTGGCACCGTAAGTTCTTAGGGATTGGATATCTGGGAAAGGTTTTAATTCTCCCTCGCTGATGAAGCTTAATCTGGCTGGGTAGGTTATTCTTGGTTGAAATTGTTTATCTTTTAGGACTTTGAAGATAGGGCTCCAAGCTCTCCTAGCCTGCAAGATTTCTGTAGATAAGTCTGCTGCTATTCTAATTGGTTTTCCATGGTAGGTGATCTGGCCTTTTTCTCTTGCTACCTTTAGGATTTTTTTCTTTTATGCCTACTTTGTTTAGGTGAATTATTATGTGTCTAGAAGTTGGTCTTCTCATTTGTTGTCTTGCAGGGGTTCTCTGAATCTCTTGTGTTTGAATTTTTGCTTCATTGATTAAATAAGGGAAGTTATCTTGAATGATCTCATGGAAGGTTTGTTCCAGTGTGGTCTCTGTCTCTCTTTCTGCCTGAGGAAGGCCAATTACTCATAGGTTCGGTCTCTTGAAGTAATCGCTCATCTCTTGAAGGTATTTTTCTGTCTTTTTGAGCTTGTTTTCTGTGTTTTTGAGAGTTTGGGTTAGTTCTATATTTTGGTCCTCAAGCTCTGAGATTCTTTCTTCTGCTTGGGTAATTCTGCTTTCCATGCTAATAGTTTTTTATGTATTTCATTCACAGTATTCTTTATTACTGTTATCTCAGATATCAGCTCCTTTCTAGTTTCTTCTTGAGTCTCCTCAATTCTTTTTAATCTCTCCATTAATGTCTTGATATCTAGGTTTGTAGTTTGAGACCAGTCATTCTGGGGACTCTTCGTCATTTGCATTCTGAAGTCAGTTTTCTCAGTGTCTGCCCTCCCAGGAGTCTGGGAGAGACCCATATTCTTCTTTGGTTTTTCTTCATTTGTGTAGATTTTTTCTCTCGTCCCGTGTATAAACTTGGATGATTCCCTGATGAACTGTGGCTATCTGGCAGCGCCTGGGCCTCTGCTGTGACTGGTGTCAGCGTGCACTGATCAACTCCACTGTCATATCAAAATACCACGTGTCAGAAGGCTGCCCAGCAAGTCGGGAGTGGCACCAAGCCCCCTGGGAGTGCCAACACCCTGTTTTTCTCTAAATTTATGAAATTCCTCTATTTTTCTTTCTTTTTTGTTCATTTCTAATATTAGATTTTATATTTCTTATTCAAAATATTATTATATAACCTCAATTATATTTTAAGATGTTTATTTCAATTTGGAATGTTGTATGAATTCTTGTAGTTTCATGTTTGTTTTTTAGGAAATAGTTTTCATCAGCAGAGTTGCTTTAGTCACAATTTTAACCATCATTTAGCATTGATGTGATCTACTTTTATCTCATTCTACTTATAGAATTTCTAGTTCAAGAGTTCCCTTTTCATCCAGGCTTGGTGGCTCAGCCTGTAATCCCGCGCCTTTGTGAGGCTGAGGTGAGTGGATTGCCTGAGCGCGCAGGTTCGAGACCCGCCTGGACAGCGAGACCTCATCTCTACAATAAATCAAAAAATTAGCGGGCATGGTAGCACGTGCCTGTAATTCTGGCTACTCGGAAGGCTGAGGCGGAAGGATTGCCGGAGCCCAGCAGGTCGAAGCTGCGGTGCCCCAGAGCGGCCACTGCACTCCAGTCTGTGTGACAGAGTGAGACTCCACCTCAAAAAAAAAAAAGAGTTCCCTTTTAATCATTTTTGTTCTTTTTTTTTTTTCCCCTTTCTGCAAAATCTGATGTTGATGGTCTTGGAAAAGGGAAGAGTTGATGTGTTTTGTCACTTTTTTAAAAACAGGAAACACATTTTTAAAAATTTTCCTTTACTGCCTCATTGCAGTCCATTATTTTTATATCTCATTTTCTTGAGAAAGCAATGCTCCTTGAAGGCTGCCATTAGTGATACTGCATACTATAAGTCTCTTCTGTATAGCCAGTATTGTGATTTTAAAAATGCTAACTCATAATTATTACTTTAACACTTAATGCTTCAGTTTGTCTGTAGGGAGTGATTTGTTTTGTATTCATCTATAACCTGTAATTCCTCACTTTCTTTCATGGAATCTTTTATGCCTTTTCTCCTCCAACTTCCATATTTACAGATTTGTAATATTAGGTGACTAGTGGAAACTCTACTGGAATTTCTTTTTCTTTTTTGTGAAAGGTTTTGCTATTATCGGTCTCCCAGTGATACTGAATTCCTGGGTTATGTATGTATTTTTTTTTTTGCTACTATTAATGATTCTATGATTTATTTGGAAGGGTATGTAGGAGGTTGAGAATCAGTCGCCACCGTTATTCTCCAACTCCAGAGATCTCATTTATCTGTACTGTGAACAATAACAGCAACAATATCAAATTTCAAAAAATTTATTTTAAAGTATTTTGTTTAAATAATTACATAAAAATTGTATTCTTACAAAGTCTAAGAAATGAAAGATCTGGTTTCAAATCTAAGATTCTCTTTATTTGCCATAAAATGTAAAAGAGAACCACTATTTATAGTTCCTTTAAGCATAAGACAAGTAATACAAGGCATCCTTTAAAAAAATGTTTTTGACATTATGATGACATTAAGATAGATATGACACAAAGCTAATCTGTTGGTTAGTGGTGATATACTTAACCATATTCACGCCACGCCCCCCCAGGGCAGGGTGATGCCGGAGTGAGGCAGGCAGGCTCAGTGAGGCCGAGGCTGTAGGGGACGATGACAGTGGTCATGCCACAGTGGACATGGACCATGGAGCAGCTGCGCAATGAGCAGCTGCCCAAGAAGGACATTATCAAGTTTCTGCAGGACCACGGCTCAGATTCGTTTCTTGCAGAACATAAATTATTAGGAAACATTAAAAATGTGTCCAAAACTGCTAACAAGGACCATTTGGTTGTAGCGTATTTTTGAAACTAAGTGTTTCAAGGGTACAAAAAGCATAAGTAAGTCTGAGCAAGTGAAAAATGTGAAGCTTAGTGAAGATAAACCCAAAGAAACCAAATCTGAAGAGACTTTGGATGAGGGGCCACCAAAATATACAAAATACGTTCTCCAAAAGGGAGATAAAACTAACTTTCCCAAAAAGGGCGATGTTGTTCACTGCTGGTATACAGGAACATTACAGGATGGGACTGTTTTTGATACTAATATTCAAACGAGTTCAAAGAAGAAGAAAAATGCCAAGCCTTTAAGTTTTAAGGTTGGAGTAGGCAACGTTATCAGAGGCTGGGATGAAGCACTCTTGACCATGAGTAAAGGAGAAAAGGCTCGACTGGAGATTGAACCAGAATGGGCTTATGGAAAGAAAGGACAGCCTGATGCCAAAATTCCACCAAATGCAAAACTCATTTTTGAAGTGGAATTAGTAGATATTGATTGAAACAATAGTGCTTAGCTCTAAAGACATCAGCAACAATGATAAAACTTGGCCTTGAAGAAACTTACATAACTAATTAAGCCTTGTTACTATTGTAAGGGAAGAATCAACTGGAAAATTCAAGGAGTTAAGTTAAATCTTGTTTACTTGATCCCAATATTTAAGAAGTGTAATCACTTACAAAGCCCTGAAGTCTAAAATATTTTACTACAACTGTGTAAAATATTTGTCAAAGAGAACTTTTTCCTTTTATCTCATGTTGTAAAATAAAAGGTTTGATAAAAGTGTAAAAAAAAAAAAAAAGAAAATTGGTAAATGTCAGTGTGTTTTTTCAAATTTCTGAGAGAAAAGTAAATTTTCTAATTTATCTCTACTTTTTTTTTTTTTAAGTTGGAGTCTCACTCTGTCGCCCAGACTGGAGTGCAGTGGCCGCTCCCGGCCACTGCAGCCTCGACCTGCTGGGCTCCGGCGATCCTTCTGTCTCAGCCTTCCAAGTGCCGGAATTACAGGCATGCGCTACCATGCCCAGCTGATTTTTTGATTTATTGTAGAGATGAGGTCTCACTGCCCAGGCGGGTCTCGAACCTGCGGACTCAGGCAATCCACTCACCTCAGCCTCCCAAAGGTGCGGGATTACAGGCTGAGTCACCAAGCCCTGCTTATCTCTACTTTTTTAAAGGTGTTGACATATGTACTGTTTTTATTAAGTTGATAAGACAGTTTAGTCATTCTTTTCAGTTTGATAGACATTTTAATATAATTAACCATTTCTTTGAATATCATTAATATCAGTTAAAATATTTCGAAGTCAGTAAGACCTAACTCTAATGACTATCAAAAATTTAACACACACACACCAAAATGAACATGAGTTAGATAGGATGTTTCTATCTTGAAAACAAATGAGAAGCTTTCAGATAAATTTCCACTGTTGGGTAGTGTGAAGTTAATGGTAGCATATCATTGTTCCCACTGAAAGAAGTTGAAAAAATTAACAGATAAATTACCAAAATCTATTTTTGTAGAGCACTAGAGCTTTAAAAGCAAAGAAAAGTAACTGAGTTAAAATTTCAAACAGGGAAGAGTGCTTTGTAGGTGTACTGAAACCACTGACTTTGGCTTCTCTGTCTCTTTCTCTGTAATCTCTATGCAGTGACTGAATTTGTAATGTCTGCGCACAGGATGCTGCTTGAATTTAGGTTGTGCAGAGGGAGTCTAGTGAATAAATGAGATAGCAGGGGAGATTTTGCCGTCTCTGTGATGTGTTTCTTTCCCCAAGTTCTTGTCTATTCACATTATTTCATCCATATTTATTTGACACTCATTTAGATTGAAGACCTATTGAGTCTATTATTTTGAATGATATTATATATAGTTAAAACCATATGTCAGTATCAAACATTGATAATATCTTTTAAAATGGTTCCAAGCAGTTTTTAATCTAAATAAGGGAAACTTCATTGTATAAAATGACATAAAATTTCTATAGTTTTACATTTCTATATTCCATATATTACCATCAAACAGAATCAAAGAAAAACTGTTAAAATTCATCCAAAATATAAAGAAAAAAAGAAACCACTACCTTCTCCTCTTTTAAATTGTGATAAACAGAGATTCATGGTTATAAGAAAAATTGGAGCATTTAGCTATTAATAAAGAGACCTTAAAATACTTATGGATAAAACAGTAAGGTTTCCCTATAAATTTTATTTCTGCATTTGGTTACCTTTTCTTTTTTTTGTTTTTTTGTTTTTTTTTGAGTTGGAGTCTCACTCTGTCGCCTAGACTGGAGTACAGTGGCCGCTCCCAGTCACCGCAGCCTTGACCTGCTGGGCTCCGGCGATCCTTCTGCCTCAGCCTTCCAAGTAGCTGGTGGTTACCTTTTCTAAAATGTCTGAAATCAGAGTCAAGGCAATGATAATTTGCCAAAAAAAAAAAAAAATTCAAAATAAAATAGAAAATTTCAGAAATATTTTCTGACTTATGCCTTTTTAGTTGCAAGTTGTACTTTATTGATGTAGACTTTGTGACTTTTTTGAAAATATTTGATTCCATCTGAAAACTGGAATAATAACTGACTTTTTTTTTTCACGAGCCAATATTGTGAGGTTGATGCCATTTTATGAAGAGCTCAGAATTTAAATTGTCCAGAATTTCTAAGTCTTTATCTTATACCATGAATAACAATGACTTTAATATCCATAATACTAATATAATGTCAAATGTTCTTAAATACTAGAAATTTATAGGTGTACATGCTTATTACAGAGAGAAAGAAAGTACACTAACAGTTTCATCTTTCTGTTCTGAATTGCATTGTATTGTTTGTATAATTCTAAAACCTTTGAACTTGAATTTTACTTTGAGCATGTTCAATCCTCATTATTTGTGGATTTCATATTTGTGAGTTCACCCTCTTGCTGTAAAATGTATTGATATCTCCCAAAGAAATACTCATGGAGCTTTTACTAGTATTCATGAACATACACAAAGCAGTGAAAAATTTGAGTTGTCCAAAGTACACCTTCCAATTTTGGGAGAACAAGTCAGGGCAACACTCTTGTTTCATGTTTTGATTTTCATACTATAAGCAAGTGTCCTTTCTAAAGTTTATTTAGTGCCAAGGTTTTTGCATTCTTGAGTGACTTCACTGTTTAGGTTGGTCCCAGCATAGTGCCAAAGTGCTGTTTGTGCTGTAATAGATAAGAAGAAAAAAAATAAAAAATAATAAAAAAAAGACTATGTGGTACCTCACAAAGAGGAAATATGAGCGTTAGACAAGCTTTGATCAGCATGAGTTATAGTGGCTTTGGCTGTGAGTTCCATGTTAGTGAATCAACAATATGGTACATCTGAAAAAAGAAAAAAGAAATTCACTGATCTGTACATGAAATTGCTTCATAAGGTACTAAACTAACATCTGTAGCATATGATAAAATTATAGAAAAGATGGAAAAGTGACTAAATTTGTGGATTCATTAAATGACCAACAAAAAGCATAGTGAACAGCAGTATTGTATGGCTGATAACCAAAGGAAAGTGTTACCATATTATTCAGGGTTAGGAAAATGCTATGTGAAACCCTTCTGGGTTAGTGTTCCATGGCCTGTTTCAAAGTGTGATACTGAATAAAAATGTTAAACTTGTGGTTGGGGCAGATTCTGCAAATAGAAGACTGTGGAAGAATTTTAAAAATACCTACTAAATGCTATGCAGGAAAAAGTTATGTGGAAGAACAGGTTTTCCCTCCCTCCTACTCCACCTTTCCTTCTCCCTAACTTCCTCCCCTCCCCCCACCCTTGCTTTCTCTCTTTGTCTCTCTCTCTTTTTCTTTCTTTCTTTCTGAGATGAGGCCTGGCTATGCTGTCCAGGCTGATCTCAAACTACTGGGCTCAAGTAGTCTTCCCACCTTGGTCTCCCAAAGTGCTAGGATTATGAGTATGTGTCACCACACCCAGTGGAAGAGCAGATTTTCAATGCTAGTGTTACTGGATTATTTTATAGGAACTTTGACAAATGAACTTACATGATTTAAATAGAAAAATTTTTGTGACCAGAGTCTTGAAGGAAAACCTTGTATTTTCCCTGGGAGCAGTTATTCAACATTCTCTAATTAGGTGTTCACGGTGACTTCATAGCTACCACAAATAAGAAGAATCAACCGTACTTCCTCTACATATGTGCATTGTCATTATGTTTGAACATAAGAATTCTGTATGAGACTGCTGTTTATGTCTATGATGGCAAACCTTTATGTTTGGCTTATAGTCAAAGAGACTGTAGCTAATTGCAGGTTATTATTCTTTCAATACCATGTATTCAGAAGTTGCTTCAAACCATCACTCTAATACTACAACTGTTGCTAGCTTCCCAAAGTCCATACTTATACTCCCTTGTTTAATGATCCCTCGTTTACAATGTTTCACCAAAGAAATTACAAAATGCTTTGAAGAACCCCTAGGACATTGTTTTCTGTTCATACATAACAGCTACCAATCTATCTACTCCTGAAAAACCTTGTAGCAGCTGGAAGTAGGGCTACAACTTAAGCATTTAGATAAAGTTGAATGATGATATTGCACTCTGCCACCAAATGTGTTACTTGTTCACTGGTCATCAGAAGCACAAAGAATTAAATGAAGACAGGAGAAATTTTTTCTAGAAGAAGAAAACAGTATATAACAATCCCCTGCCTATTTCAGGCAGGTAAGGATATGTAAATACGTGCATGACTTTAAGACATTTATATATACTCTGTCAGTGATTTTCAAACTGTGATCTATGACTTTCCAAGGTTCCTCTAGACCCTTTCAGGTCCAAGAGGTCAAAACTGTTTTAAAAATAATTATACTAAGATGGTCTCAGCCTTGTTCATTTTGTTGACATTTATACTAATGGAGGTGAGAAATAATTGGTAAAGTGATGATGCCTTCATAAGAATAAAGACAGTTAAGTACTCTTCATTTATGATGAAGCAGCAAGTAAACATAAAGAAATTTTCAGCTTCCTATTGAAGTGCAATGTCTGCATAGAGTAAAAGCACTTGTGCTGTTGAGTTGCAAGCTGAACTGGGTACTTTTTTATAGAACATCATTTGTAATTGAAAGAATGACTGACAGATAAACTATAAGTATTCAAACGTGGATATTTGGCAGACTTTTTCCTGAAGAAAGTATGTGAAGTGAGTCATTTCAAGGAAAACAAATAAATGTATTTATTGCCAATGATAAAAGTCAAACTTTCAAATGCAAATAAGAATTTTAGAAAATCATATTATTCACTATGACCTGGCTAGTTTCTCTGTACTTTTCTAAGAAAAATTATAAGCTAATGTGATTTTTTATGACCCATATGAAATGTGTCAACATTTGCAAAATCTTCATTCCCCAAAGAACCAATATTTTCAAAATGACCAATGCAGAATGTTACAAAATCATGTGTAGATTTTAAAAAGTTCAAGCGTAAGATTTAACCTAGTAGAGAATAAAATATTCATTGTTATGGTCTCAAATTCCACACTGCAAGTAACTTTAAGGAACTATTATTTGCTGAATTTTGATGCAGTATCAAAACAGAGTGTCCTCGATTATGTGAAAAATCTGCAGAAATACGATTCCATTTTCCAGCTGAATATATATGTGAAACAAAACACCATACTGTGACAGATTGAATTCAAAGGTAGATAGGAGATGGCTTCAATTGAGCCAGATATTAGAGATATTTTAATGTGCAAAATGCCTTTTTTCTCACTAGCTTTTAGATAAGTTATTTTATATTAAAATACTTCACATATGTTAACATGTATTAGGTTCATTATTATTTTACATTCAAAATACATTTAAAATTTTATGGTTTCAATTTTAATACAGTCAATGTTAATAGATATAGCTCAAATAAATACTTCTTGACCCTTTAATCATTTTTAAGAGAGTAAAAGAATCTTAAGGTGAAAAATTTTTGAGAGTTGCTATGCTGCATATTGAAAATATCTTTAAAATGTAAAATTTCATTATTATCCCAAATAAATTGTGTTTAAAAGTAAAGTGGCAGTTAGGATAATCACAAGAAAGATCTCAGGACAAGGCTATTTTATAACCAAATGAAGTAATATTGTTGGGCACAATCAGGTTATGGTATAAGGGTGTAGGTGTACCTCAATAACAGAAGAAGCATTTGCTTAGTTGAGAGTTAGAGAGCCAGTCAATTGGTGTAAAAAAATACAAGGACTCATTCTGGAGTGAACATTGAGATGGTAACATTTATCGAGAACAATCAGGTTTTACATATATAGTTTTTATTTTTTATATTTTTGCACACAGCCCATTGCAGTGGATACTGTTGGTAGGTATGAAAAACATGGCTCATTGAGTTTTGATTACTTTGTTGAAATCACGCAGAAAGAGAGTTGGGAATCAGACAAGATAGTCTCAACATGGCAGTCCTTGCTGTTTCTGTTGTACCACTTTGCTTTGTGAAGGATTTCCTTTCTTTTTCTTCTTTAGATGTCAAGTCACATCCACACAATAAATAAAAGCTAGTATGTTTAATTTGCAAAATTATTTTTCTATGATAAAATTAATACATGTATAAATTGAAAATAAATATAAAGCCAATACAATTACCTATATGTATTTGTTTTTATTAAAATGGAGTTACTTATACTTCATTTAGTATATATATGTCTATTATATCTTTATAATTATATGTCCTTCTCTCACTCTCTGATATATAATTATAAATAATATATATCATATAAATATATGGCATTTATATGACATACATATGTAATTAACATTTTAAAGTATCATATTTTTATAACAGTTTTAATTATCTATGTAGAATTTACCTGGCTTTACAATAATTGATTTATATTATCTATAATTGAATTCCTATTATTGGAGATCAAGTATATTTCCAACATTTTGCTATTATAAATAATGTAGCAACAAACACTCTTCAGTTATAATTTTGAATATATCCCAATTACTTCCCTCAAAATATTAAAACTAGAATTATTAATATGTGCTCTACATTATACTGCAGATATGTTGTAACTATTAATTTAAATGTCTTCTAATATTTATTGTCAATTCATTGCTGGAATAAATATTTTTGTTTTAATGTTAATTTTAATTTAATTTTATCACTAATATCACTAATGAACTTTACATTGTTTCATATGCTCATAGGCCATTTGCTTTTTAAAAAGTTATCATTTATGAATGAAATGTTTGCACAAGTCATCATCATCACCAACATCACTTATATGTACATTACTGTGAGCCAGGGAATGTTCTAAATGCTATATGTATATATATATATAAATTATGTAATATAAAAATATTTGCATTATATATACATATTTAATTCTTAAAACAACCCTTTGAGATTATGTACCAGTCAGGTTAGGTCAACATATGCTGGTATATTAAACAACTCATAATCTCAGAGGCATACAACAACAATAATTTTTTTTTCTTTGCTCGCATTATGTATCTATTGTGGGCCAACAGAAGTTCTGTTCTACCTCTTCTTCATTATAGAATCCAGGGTGAAGGATTCCTCCCAACTGGGACTTTGTCAGTCTCTGGCAAAGTGAAAACAGAGGGCTTAGCCACAAGTTGACGCTTAAAACTTTGGTATATGAGTGGCACTCATCACTTCTGTGTACATTGTGTACATTTAAATAGTTAAATATATCTTATTAGGATGATGATGTATAATCCTTTCATATGGAGGAGGACCACAAATCACAGGATCAGTTATGTTTTTAATGAAAAAAAAAATATTATTCTCCCACAAGGAGGAGTGGCAAATATTTGTGAGCAAAAATATAATCTATTACAATAGATACCATTATTTTCATATTTTTAAAAATAGAGCAATAATTTTTTATAAATGAGAAAACTGAGATATAGAGAGTTTAAGTAACTCTATACTCAGGAATTTAATACATGGTGGAGCCGGTATGCAAGCCCAAGCACTCTGGCTTGAGACTATGCTCTCGTCCAATTATAGGAGATAAATTTTATCCAGAAAAAATAACCTACCACCTCAAATATTTTATAAATATGACAGTACTATAGTTCATTGTCCAAACCTGGGTCTTTTCCTTTTGTAAATACTAAACTGGATGGAATGCATGAAATAGTTTTAACCTGGAACCATCCTAAGTAAATCAAGATGGGTAGTAAACCTGAAGCAAGGTTTTTATAAAACATTGTACTGATGCGTAGTAATTAAGGGCTTTGGTAAGCTTGGATAAGGAAGACCAATCAAGTAAATACATTGACTTCACTGCAAAATGCACAAAACAATATCCTCCAATGTATAGTAAATTTAGAAGTTGCTCTTTGTTGGCTTCTTTGCTATATTGTGCAGGTGAAACTTATTGATGTTTGTAGCATTTCCCAAGATGGTCTCTAAAACCTGTTCTATTTTAGTACATTTTAACTACCATTTTAAGTAATAAATATTCCTAAGTGGGGCCAGGTAATATTCCTAAAGTTTTAATAGAGTAGAATGAATAATAAAACATACTACGAATTGATTGCGGTTACAATGAAAAGGAGCAAGATTTCTAGACTTGAGCTTATGTGCTTATTGTTTTGTGTTCTTAGTGAGGGAGTTTATAAATGCAACTGAGTATACAAACTATAAAGTCTCAATACTTTTTAACATTGCTTATTTATGTACCAGAAACCTTTAGGGGAGTTTTGGTTCGTGAGCTTTTATAGACTTACCAAACTCATTAATTGCCTTGGCAGAACTGTTTTACACGATTTTCATTGGTTTATATCTAACCTATGAAATTGGAGAACTTAACATTGAAACATAAATTCCTCATGGACAAATGATTACAATATCTGAATATAAACAGGGGATTCACAAAAGAAATAGAATAAACATAAATAAGTTTTATATTATTTGTGGCATTATTTGCGAGTAAATGGGGTGAAAAATAAAATGTCATTTTTATCTATCAACTGACAAATATTAAAAATATAATATCCAACTCTTGTGATGGTATGGCCAAATGAATACCCTCATATATTGCTTGTGAGAATTTAAATTGACACAAATTTTGTGGAAAATAATTTGAAATAATAGAACAAGAAATAGATGTGTTCCTAGTCTTTGACATCAAGAAATTTATCTTTGGGAAATACCCACAGATTTTAAGGATAGATTTATCTACTAACATTATTTCTAGTATTGAAAAACTGGAGACAATAATGAAAGGTTAAATAACTTATGGTCTGTTCCTAAGGAGGAAACCTACACAGCAATTTAAAATCCATACTTTGCCGGGCTCGGTGGCTCAGCCTGTAATCCTGCGCCTTTGGGAGGCTGAGGTGAGTGGATTGTCTGAGCCCACGGGTTCGAGACCCGCCTGGGCAGCGAGACCTCATCTCTACAATAAATCAAAAAATCAGCCGGGCGTGGTAGCGCATGCCTGTAATTCCAGCTGCTTGGAAGGCTGAGGCGGAAGGGTCGCCGGAGCCCAGCAGGTCGAGGCTGCGTTGGCCAGGAGCGGCCACTGCACTCCAGTCTGGGTGACAGAGTGAGACTCCAACTCAAAAATAAATAAATAAATAAATAAAATAAAATCCATACTTTAAATAATGTATCTTAAGACATTTTAATTGGTCATTGATGAGTGAAAATAGCAGTCTACAAAATTGTTTCAATGGATAAAGAAATATAAATATATAACAAATTGTTTATAACAGTTTTGTTAAGCTATGTTATGGGAAAAATGAGAAATGTTTGCTTGCCTTTCAAAACTGTATTTTCCAAATACCCTGCACAATTTTTTACTATAATCAGAAAACAATTTACACAAAATGAAGCAAATTAAAGTTTTGATTTACTAGTAGAATGTTGCTTCTTTGAAGGAGTGTATTTTAACTACCATCACACTTTAAATCCATAGTACATTGTTTGTGTAGTTCATTTACTACAGGTATGATCTTGACATTTGTATTAATAATAGAAGTTTTGTTTAAGGAACTGAATTTATGATACAGGTAGATAAAATTAAAATGATTTGCTCATTGTAGATCCACACATTTCCTTGTTGAGATAAAAGGTTTTCCCTCAAACAGATTGGAATTACAAGTAAATAAAGAGATATATATATGACAGATAGAAGATAGATATATATCAATAGATAGATAGATAGATAGATAGATAGATAGATAGATAGATAGATAGATAGATGATAGGTGGATAGGCTGATTGAATAAGTAAATACATAAGCTACTATAAGAATCCATGTAGAGTGAATGTAGGCAGGAAGAAAATTCTTTTATCTTTGTTTATCCCTAGATAATGTCAAAGTTGACAGACCACACAGTTGCTGACATCTTCATTGAGAACACACTCATTTTGACACATAATCATTTAAATATACGTCTATTTTTCCTGTTTGTTTTACATGTTACATATGATGAAATTTTTGAAGGTAAAAGGTCACAATTTCCTTCTCTCTTCTATCTTTTCAAACTGCCAAATACATTGCATATGTAAACACTCAATAAATGTTAGAGAATAAATTACTGAGCATATGTTTGTGTTCACATAGAAAGGCAGCAAATATAGAAGTTGACAGGCAGCTTCTAGAGCCACATTACTTGTGTTTGAATCCCAACATTGCTATGTGTTCTAATTAGAGTAACTTAACTTCTCTGTGCCTCAGTTATCTCACATATAATAATATGAAGAAAATAATGCTTCCCATCTTTGAAGTTGTGAGGATTATATGAGATAATGCTTACAAAACATAGAGAATATCCCTGGCACCTGGCACATTTAGATATTGTTATTTCAAGATAATTTCCTACCTAAGTGACTATAAAGATTACAGCATAGCTAATAGCTTTAAGGAATACATAAACATATTCAAACGTGGGAATCATTTTGTTGGCAGCTCTACTGGTATATGGAGGGATATAGAAAAAAATAATCATATGTAGCACTAATAACCAAGAAATTTATGAATATAGACATGGTAATTAGAATGTTTGATGAATTTATAATTCATCATAATTTATACAATTTATAATTAATGAGGTAAAATTTATGAATGGAATGGAAAATCATTAATAGGAATTTAGAAAAGGAAATTCTTATGGGGTATACAAAACTTTGGTGATAAATATTTGTTGCTTAGAATAAAAGGTCTTTCAATCTTAAAGAGGGCATTGTGCAAATAATTTCTTTTAATTGAACTTTTAATTTTTCTGATTTAGATAATTCATAAAATAATATTTTTAAAATACAGTAACCTTTTAGGTAATTTACAAATATAAGAAATCATGATGGCTACTGCTGCTTTTTATTAATACTAATCATCCTCAAACACAGGAAATTAAGGCAAAGTAAAATAATTACTTTGAGTCTTCATTTGAGACAGAATAATGAGCAAAATGAATTGTACTTTACTCTTTTGTTTATTTTTTATATAATTTTTAGTAATCCATGTTTGGAGTTGAGTATATTTGTTTAAAATATACTTGAATACTTTGAATTTCTTTCATTATTTTGTTTCCTGAAAGATCTTTTATTAATAGAGTTGATGGTCTGTGCATACATTATTTCAAGAAAGACTGATAGATAAAAGGTATATGATGGAAACCTTTATTTAGACAACTTGGCTGCTTTAGTTGTGTCATTTAGTCATTCTGCGACAATTCACTGGGCATGAGCTAGAATATATTCTCATTTTGTTTCCCCCATTGATGACTGAATGAAGCTATGGTTAGAAAAACAAAAAGAAGGAAAAAGGGGAGAAATAAGAGTAGGAAAAAGGATTAAGTAGTGCCTTTATGACCAAGGGACTGAATGTTTACTTTAGTAAAGGGAACAAAAAAATCAAATAGCAATAAGGAAAAGTTGAAATACACTTGAACAGGATATCAATCTATAAATACAATTAAATGCTAGATCAAACATTCAGTGGAAGGAAGTTTTAGAATTTTTCCCTTAGGAATCTTTTAAAACACTACTTCCTTTAAATGAAGTATCAAGAGGGATGTAATGGCAATCTGACTGTGACATTTGTCACTCCATTGATTGCCAGGGTTGAATGAGGTGACAAGGGGAGTACATGTACCTGATTTCTAGCTTGCCATCCACTTTAGATTCATCCTCCTGACATACTAGCAGTGGCCAAATTCCACCACATACAGAGTTCAACGCACCTTTCCATACTCTAGAGGCACCTGTATATCTACTTTCTCCTTAATCTTTTGACTATTCAAATGACTGTCAAAGCTCCATGTCTTCAGCTGTATTTCTCCATGAATTATGATCCTATGTTAGCAAAAGTATATCATTATTCATGTCAGTGTTAGGAAGTATTATGGTTCCTTGCTGAAAGTCAGAGACTCATATTCAGGATCCCTACACAGGTCGTCTTTAGGACGTAAGAAAAGGAAAGTTGAGTTTTACAAAAAGCTTAGTTTTTTAATGTTATTCATGACTTCTAGTAAAAATCCTCATGTTGGGTAGTCACATTGTAACCTTTGGTATTATATTTTATGTTGCTGTGGATTCAAGAGTTCTTTATATTTCTCACATATAAACTGAGTCGTACATCTTCACTATGTGATTGTGCTATGGAACCCCTGTTATTCCACTGATTTTAGCATAAACTCCACAGAGAAGTCATACAACCTTCAGATCATATTCTATGTAAATATCTGACTCATTTCTGGTTATTAATCTTTATCCTATTACCCTTCCCTTGACTTTTTCACTTGTATTTTTCTTCTATGCCCTTTTGATATTTAACACCACCATAATATTGGCAAATGACTATGTCTTCTTGAGCAGAGTAAGCCTTTACCTTCTGCTATCTGTTCAGAGCTCCCTCTGTAGAAGACTCACTTTCTAATAATGACCTACATGGGTTAGACTCAAAAACCCCTGAAATTTATGTATTTAAAAAGTGTATATTTATTTTTGTATGTTTAAACTTCAGTTGCCTTCAAAGTACTCTCTGATGTAATGCTCCTATCAAAATGCTTTTTCCACTGCTCAAAACAGTTTTTGAACTCATCAATTTTGATGCTTTTTGGTGTTTCTGTCATTTTTTGTTTCACCTCTTCCACATCAGCAAAGTCTTTCCCTTTGAGGACTTTTTTCATTCAGGGAAACAGAGAAAAAGTCATTCATGGCAGGATCGGATGAATAGGGAGAGTGACGCACTGGGTTCATGGCATTTGGGTCAAAAACTGCTGAACACTCAGCACAGTGGGGCATTGGTAGGCATTGTAATGGTGGAAGAGCCAGTCACCTGTTTGCCACAACTCAGGATGTTTCTTCTGCAAATCGTGATGCAGTCTTCTCAGATCTTCTAGATAAAAATTTTTGTTGACTGTTTGATTCCAGGTGAACAGATTTTGAGTATAGTACAAGGGAACTGCCCTCCAAAAGATTATTCTGGTTACTTTGTCCCCCACCCCCATGCATCACTGCCTTTATATCCTCTTGCCAGACAATCCACATCACTGCTCCTCATTTTATTCAATGTGGCAGTATCAAAAATTCAATTTTAATTCTTGCTACAAACGAGTGATAGAAAATATGGTCTATGATGGACCAAACATTACCAATTCCAAAGATAGTCTTATCTAAAACTCAGGTAATAGACCCCAACACACCCTCAAATAATTTCTACTGGTTTTCTCTACTGAAATCATACTCCTTTTCCCCATACTGCAATGTTGCTGGGTTTTTTTCCCCTTCTCATAAAACTGTGTAACTTCTTATCCTATGAAAGCTATCAGAGATTCAAATGTAGTTTGTTTTAAAGGTAGACCATTGTCAAATGACCATAGATCTTACTTTATTCATGCTTTGGTAGTATGTCTGGTGTTTAACAATTTGAAGTAGCCTCAGCCTTTAATGGACACTTGTGGTCAAACCACAATAAAACAGTGCTTGAGCCTTGGGTTTTCTTGGTCTCTAGGCTCTAATTCAAGCAATTTCCTTTCTATACAAACAAAAGATTCTTCAAACATCTTATGACTATAACAGATTTCTGAAATGGCATAGTTTATTAGTACTAGCTAGCTTCTGTAGAAATTCTGGAAACCAATGTACTATTTATTCCCTATCCAAATAGATTCTCTAGGAATTTATTTTTCAGGAGTTCCCGTGTTCAGGGGTCACAGCATAAAATTAAAAAGAAAATTATCATAGCTTTATGGTGTGTCTTTTTTAAAATAAATTATCTCCTTTGTTTTTAAAAACAATAAAACTTATGTGAAGTTTATTTTTATCTTACAAAAATGAAACTGAGGTAAAATAACTTACTCAAGGTGAGAAAACAAAGGTACAATTGAACTGAGATTTGGCTTGGTGCTATGAGTCTTCAAAGCAAGATTTTTTTTTTCTCTAGTTGCCAGAGTAGTTGAGATTTCTATATGGCATTTTAAAATCTCTTCACTTTTATTTCATAAACTTTGAAAACCTATTTTATTGTTAATTCTTATAATTTCTTTGTACCTTCATTTCCTCACTTCATATTTAAGGTTGTTGAACATAGTTATCAAATTCTTTAGTGTTTTCATTTTCTGAGTGAGCAGGCATGTTTCTGTTTAAGGATATCATATGTGCAGCTTTATTAAGATGAATATTATGAAATATAACAAACAGTTCCTTCCCTGAAAGTAATAAATGATAAATATCAAATGGTTGGTTTAAGCATTAAGTGCTACTATTGTTGAGTTTGGTGAATTGGAGAAAGAGCAGGTTTCCTTGAGAAGCTTTGGCTTTGAATGAGAACTTGACAAATGAGAAAGATGTCTTCCTTCTATCTTCCATTGCTACCTCTGTTCCAGATTCCCCATTTTATAACAACTTGCACCATTCATAATTAAGTGGGGTCTTGTGTCCTCTCACCAGACAACCATGTCCTTACCTGACATTTCCTTTTATGTGGCTGTAGGATCAATTCTGTTTTAGTTTCTGCTAAAGTGAAAAAGGCAACAGAAGTAATGTTCTATGAGTCAGGGTAGCAATGACAGGCTTTAGAATTAAGAGATTGTCAGTGTTGGGTAGACCTGGAAAATGAGTGTTAACTGTCAAGAAGAATGATTCAAACTTGATCTTTTCATAGGTAGCAGGAAGAGAGAATAATCATATTCTAAGCCCAAAGATTAAAGAGGGTAGATGTTTTGGGGCTGCCCATCTGGTAGGAGTGAAGGGCAGATTGAAGGAGTATGAGTTACTCTGTAGCAAATAAAGTGCCTCTGGAAGATGAGAAAGAATACACTTCTCAATTTTTTCAGAAGAGATTTGGCTTGAATGCTGCCAACTGGTAGCTATTTTTATAGTCCCAGGCAATAATTGTCCAAAACTGTTGTTTTAAATGCCACTTTTTATTGTAATAGGATAAATAACTCTACACAATTACTTTTATTAAGTTCTTTACATTTATTTTCCTGACTATTCTCCCTATAATATGCAAATTATAAATTTTTTATGGGAAATGTATTGCTGAACTGGTTGACAAGATTTTTGGTTTATATAGTTTCTGCTCCACCAATTCTACCTGAATTATTAAAATTAGGTTTATATATTTTAAGTATGAAGATGACTCTTTTATACTAAATTGTGATCTATGAAACATGTCAATTCCAAGTTAAGCCTACTAATTTTGGGGAAATTGATTTTAAGTTGGGTATAATGTGATCCCTAAATTGTTTAGGTGTACTTGGATAGATAGTTTATATTCTCAAATTGCCCCTTAGAATACTAATGCTTCCACTTGCTTCTATTATATATGCTGGAAAACTCATATTAAAACAAATTCATTCTTCATGCCAACTATAACACAGGTCCTTAATTTGTTTTAGATAAAATAATAGGAGAGCTTGGTGTTAATGCACAGATAAGATTTCATGCTAACCGTACTACCTAAAAAAAATTCACATATTATATGAGCTCCCAACAGCTCAGCATAGACCAATTTTTTGTATCATTATATTTGAAATTGTCTAGAAATCTTTTTATATTTTGAGAAACTAATCATGATAATCAGTTTTGAACATTTGTATCACATTTCATGCTTAAGAATGAAATTTCTATATTCTTTTTTGCTATTTATTTGTTTCTTGCTCAGTAAGGCAATTTAATTGCTTTTAAGTAATTTCAGGGTCATGCTTAGTTATTTGTCCTGTGCCTGTTCTACAGAAGATTTTATGTAATGAAAATAACAGAGAACCCAATTCTACACAATTAATCTATATTTATATTCCTACTGAGTTGTGTTTGTCCCCCTCCCTCCCATCAGCTGCCCATGAAATAGAAATATTTGGCAGGACTAATTCTCAAAAGATAAAAACACACTAAATAGAAGAAAAATGGGAGGCTGAGGTGAGTGGATTGCCTGAGCCCGCGGGTTCGAGACCTGCCTGGGCAGCAAGACCTCATCTCTACAATAAATCAAAAAATCAGCCGGGCATGGTAGCACATGCCTGTAATTCCGGCTACTTGGAAGGCTGAGGCGGAAGGATTGCCAGAGCCCAGCAGGTCGAGGCTGTGGTAGCTGGCAGCGGCCATTGCACTCCAGTCTGGGCAACAGAGTGAGACTCCAACTCAAAAAAAAAAAAAATTTCTTAGAAGAGAAAAATGTTCTTTATTTTCTTGCTTAAATTTGAGGTAGTAGCAATTGAAAATTGTAGATTGGAACTAATTGCTGATTAAAACAATGTACAATTAGGATTTAAATACAAGCAGTAAGAGTAGTGTGTAAATTACTTTTCTTTGTTTATATAAACCTTTGTTGTTTTCCGGTGTAGCTTAACTTCACAAAAGCTAATTTTAGAAATGATTATATTCATATGCACAACTGGAGAAAACACTGAGAGGCTTCATTCAAAATTCATTGACTTTATAAGAGACGGGATGGTATAAATGAGTTAATGTGCTAGAAAAAGAAGGGCCTTAAAGGCTTTGGAGTTCCTAAGTCTTGGGTGTGTTTTCTGCTTCCATTACTTAATTGAAATAAATTTTAGGCAAGTTACCTAAGCACTGTGCCTCAGTTTACTAATTGTTTATGCAACAGACTTTCTATGAGGATCACATATGATATTCTATTTTAAGGTTTACATATAAATGGGGTTCATTCCCCCACAGTCTGATTTTCTTTTGATGAATAATTCATTCTTAAAAATTATTACATTTTTTCTGGTCATGGTGTCTCATGTCTGTAATCCCAGTGCTTTAGGAGGTCAAGAAAGGAGGATCACTTGAGGCCAGGAATTCAAGACCAGCATGAGCAATATAGCAAGACCCCGTCACTATTAAAAGTAGAAAATTAACCAGGCATATGGTGTATGTATATAATCCTAGCTGCTTGCCAGGCTCCGGTGAGATTACTTGAGCACAGGAGTACAGGTGTTTGAGTTTACAGATTGCTATGACCATGGCACTGCACTCAAGCCTGGGTGACAGAGCAAGATCCTGTTTCTGTAAATAAATAAATAAATAAATAAATAAATAAATAAATAAATAAATAAATACAATTTTAAAGTATGTTGTAATTTGGTTTGTTTAATTTTACAATGCCATTAGTAGTATACAATGAAAAGCTATTATATTGTGGTTGTGGTCCATTATCAGTAGACAAAATTTCAATGAGCTCTAATATGAAACCTAAAATATCCTTTTTGTTTAGTGATATATATTTATAATATAATATAATTTATACATCTGCTTCACATAGAAAAATTTGTATTAAGGGATTGTCATAGTAATACATAATAGTAATTATGATTTTATAACTGTAATAAGTGTTCAACATAGTTATCTGCATCAATTTTTGTTTGTATGCATTTTTATACAGAATGCCAATTTCCTTTCATCCAATAAATGTAACTTTGCACAATAGGATTTACCTCTGAATTTGTCTTGTGATAGTTTAAAGCATGGATTAACTTTTAGAAAGTCAATGATTAAATTACAATTTGACAACTAAATATTTACTAAAGCAAAGTACATTAATTTATATTTTTATATTTTATAAATACAGCATAGAAGGTCCCAAAAGAGTGGTGCCCTCAGGAAAATAGCACATTAGTTTATAAAGAGGAAATGAATTTATAAACATAACATTATATAAAATATTCTGAATTTTTAAAAAAAACATAGCTTGTGGTGAAATACATGAAATTTAGTTCATCATCTCTTGTTTTTTATGAGAAGACTTAGCTATTATATCAAATGTTTGCAGGTGTGAATTCACATTTCTGATAGGAAAAATAAAAAGATAAATTTTTATCTCAGAAAGGAGGTGAGGATTGTTGATATTATATAGACTTTATACTACTTCTCAACAGTATAAAACCTTAACTATTTCTTAAAAAAAAAAGACTTTTCTATCAAGGCTCTATATAGCATATTTTTGCTTTTCTAAAAACATGTCCCATTTTCTTTGAGGGGAAAGAAAGGATAACCTCACAGACCAATTTTTGAGACTTTTTATACATTAATGATGCAGATATGAAATCAAAAGAACCTTATATAAACACTATAGTACATATTTTTTAAAGTCTGATTTATTGAGTCTCAAAATATTTTACATATTAACTGAAAACATGTTTGCAGAATTCATAACAATTATATCTTGATTATACAGAAATCTTTTAAGTTTAACATTTACAAATCCATCTTGATGTTTCTTCAAATTCATTTTATTTTAATGAGGCTATGATTTGATATCACAATCCATTATACATTTATTTGACTAATTCTAGTTTAACGCTCCATAACCTATATATATATTTTTAAAGTATATTTTCTAGAAAAGTGCTATGTGGGGAGGGGGGATCCCAAAAAACCTGAAATTTATTTCTAAAAAAAAAAGTATATTTATTCTTACATGTTTAAACTTCAGTCACCTTGAAAGTACTCTCCATTTGATGAAATACACCTATGAATTTGCCTACTACCGCCACTTCCTGTTCCTATCACTAAATGGATGAAAGGTTTTATTCTGCTAAAGCATGATTGTATTATCTTGACCAGTATTCTTCAGATATATTTGTTCATGTCTTCCCTAGAATAATTGAGAAAAATGATGTAAATCTGATAATATTTGAATTTGATATATTCAAGCAAGGATGCCACTATACATATGGTCCATTTTCCTGACACATGGGCGATGTTTCTCCTTTACTTTGACACTAGAATATGCTGACTGTCACAGAGACAGTATAATATCCTTGGAATAAAAATGTGAAGCTTACAACTATTTATGTTTTTCTCTTTTCTTTGTCCAACAAAAAGTCAGAACTATATCTGTATCCTGACTTTCATAATTATGTTTAACTCTATAACATGTTTGTAGGAATGTCTGGCTTTATGTTACTAACTGAGGCTCACTTTCCAGTAAATCCTTTTTATCAATGAATTTTTTATGTGTTTCTCCAAATTGTATGATGCCCTTTCTGACTGAAGTATATAATACTTAAATAATTCTAAACAGATAACTACAATATAGTGTGAAAAGTTTTACCATCATGGAGAAAATACATTAAGCAGAAGCAGACACAGGCTGTATGTCATACACTATAATTTTTTTACAATAGTCTTGCATCTCTAATTGATTTTGCAAAGCTAACAAAGACCTCCATCTCTTTGTTAAACTCTAATATTATTTTCTCTTGTTTCGTCTTTAGTAAATATGAAGAAAAAACTATTTCGTACTTTAATTTTAACTAGATTCAGACATTATTTCTTTTTGTTCATTAATTCTAGTTTAACGCTCCATAACCTATATATATGTATTTTTAAAGTATATTTTCTAGAAAAGTGCTATGTGGGGAGGGGGGACCCCCCAAAAACCTGTAATTTATTTCTAAAAAAAACAAAAAATGTATATTTATTCTTACATGTTTAAACTTCAGTCACCTTGAAAGTACTCTCCATTTGATGAAATACACCTATGAAAATGCTTTTTTCACCGGTCAAAACAGTTTTTGAACACGTCAATTCTGATGCCGATTAGTTCTTCTGCTGTTTTTGGTTTCACCTCTTCCACAAGGGCAAATTATTTCCTTCTGAGGACTTTTTTCATTCGGAAAAACAGAAAAAAGTTGCTCCAGGTGAGACTGGGGAATAGGGAGGGTGGGACACAGGGGTCATGCCGTTTATGGTCAAAATCTGCTGAACAAGCCGGGCTCGGTGGCTCAGCCTGTAATCCCGCGCCTTTGGGAGGCTGAGGTGAGTGGATTGCCTGAGCCCGCGGGTTCGAGACCCGCCTGGGCAGCGAGACCTCATCTCTATAATAAATCAAAAAAAATCAGCCGGGCGTGGTAGCGCACGCCTGTAATTCCGGCTACGTGGAAGGCTGAGGCGGAAGGATCACCGGAGCCCACCAGGTCTAGGCTGCGGTGGCCGGAAGCGGCCACTGCACTCCAGTCTGGGCGACAGAGTGAGACTCCAACTCAAAAAAAAAAAAAAAAAAAAATCTGCTGAACACACAGCATGGTGAGGAAGGTGCTCCTAAATCACCCATCATGAAATGGGCAAACATGTTGAGAGAATCTCCAAAAACAACAACAAAAAAATTAGTAAAGACCATTGCACCTCTCACAACAATGCTCTGGTTCACTGATGCTGATGGGTTTCTAGAACACTTATCTAGTGGAGGAAGCCTGTACTACAAGGGACCCGCCCTCCAAAAAATAATTCCAAGTGTTTGTTTTTTCTCTCACCCCTCCCCCCAAGTTTTTTGGGGGTCCCCTGTACACTCAGTTAATCATTTCTCTATCCAGTTAAAAAGTAGAGGTAACAGCCGGGCTCGGTGGCTCAGCCTGTAATCCCGCGCTTTTGGGAGGCTGAGGTGAGTGGACTGCCTGAGCCCATGGGTTCGAGACCCGCCTGGGCAGCAAGACCTCATCTCTACAATAAATCAAAAAATCAGCTAGGCGTGGCAGCACATGCCTGTAATTCCGGCTACTTGGAAGGCTGAGGCGGAAGGATCGCCGGAGCCCAGCAGGTCGAGGCTGCGGTGGCCGGGAGCGGCCACTGCACTCCAGTCTGGGCAACAGAGTGAGACTCCAACTCAAAAAAAAAAAAAGTAGAGGTAGCAATGCTTATTTTTAAATTAAATATCAGGATAATTTTGAAAAACAGTTTTGCAGAAAGGTATCAGGGTTTCATTTTTGTTCTTTGACACCAATTGCCACCAGATTGCACTATTGTTTTTTAAATTAGCCTGGGCATAAATTGCTCCAGAGTCTGATTAAATTAACAATTTAGCCTCCCTTGCAGGTAGTTTTAGGGACCAGTTTGAGATTTGTTCTGAACCCAGGAGGGCTCTTGTTGACTGTCTCTTTACCTGGTTCTCTATAATGAACTAATAGCTGGCCTATAGTTTAGCTTGATGCTGTCACAAAACTATCAGCCTCCTCTTAATCTCACTTCCAAAATCCCCATTATTATTGAAAGCACATTTTGGCTTGATATTCCTCATACTTTTGTTCCAAATCAGTGAGTTCCTCTGGGAAGAGCTTTAGAACTCTCAGTTCTTATGGCCTGCTTACCCCCTGAGCAAAATTCCTTGTTCCTCACTGCTTTGTGGATGGCTACAGTGACACTCTTGGTTTACAAGTAGGACACTAGGTGGGTTGACAGCCTCAGATCTTGGCTTGCCTCTTCTACCTTGAAACTTTTGTCCTATGAGTGAGTTGGGATGAGAGTGATCAGGGACCTCCTGTTCTTGATGTACTAGATGTTTTCTTGGCCTGTCATACCTGGGGTAGAACTTTCACCCTCCTAGTGGGGACTAGACAAAGAGATAAAGCCCGGATCTTTTAGCCATTCTTGTCTGGGACAGAGATTCTACAACACAGACCTGGGTTGGAGGCTGAGAAATGCCGGTGGTCTGCCTTTGAACAGCAGATACCATACTTCTTGATTAGGGATGGGTGGAGAAGGAGGCCTATGTTCTTGGTTGCACCCTTCTTGGGTGGAGCTTCTCTCAAGCTCAACTGTGGATGAGAGGGAGAGATCTGACTGTGACTCAAGTTTCACAGACTCTTGCTGTTCTTACCAAGATTTAAAAAGATTTTCTGAGGTAAGTGTTTTTCCATTTACTGTCTGCTCTTTGAATAATTTCTTGAGATTAAATTATTTTTACCAGTTACAGTTGTTTTGGTGTAGAGAAGACCCTTAGATTCTGAATTCCACCACCATTTCAGAAGCCATCTTTTCTCTGCCTATATTATTAACATTATTTATTATATTTATTGTTTAAGCAAATACTTATTAAATATATTTATATGTCAATAATTATGCTAGATACTGAAAAGAGAAAGACAACTTTGTCATGAATGTTCCTTGTTAGAAACACAAATTAAAACAAAAGAAATGTAAACAATAAAATCATTTTTGTAAAATGTAAAATGATATAAGCAGATAATATTGTGAAAGATATCTACACATAAGAAAGTATTCATTGGGTAGTAATTTTGGAGTGGAATGCTCTTCTGAATAAATCAAATTATGAGAATATTGAAGCCTATTAAAAATAAGGTGGAATAATTTTATTAATATGTTTTTTTCTGGAAGTAGATAAAAACTCTATGGTTGCCCTATTTGAATATGTAATGTTTGCTTGACTTCTATTTGATGAAATGCAGATCTAAATTAATCAACTTTATTATTATATTAAGAAAATATATAGAGTTAAAATATTATTTTAATGGAGGGTTTTTAAATTTTCAACATTTTAAAATTTATTTTATCAATGCAAAGCCAAAGTATGGGCACAAAGAAATACTAAACTTGATTTACTCATACCATTCTTTTGAAAACCTAGATTTTCTATTCTACAAAATGTACCATCAGCACTTTTCCCAGTCTATTTTAAAATAACCTCTGTCATTGAGGTTCTACCACAGTCTCAGGAAGCTTTTCCATAATTCATTTATTGTTCATGGTCAGGAAATCACTTCAGATACTCAACTCAAATTTCTTTTACCTTTATAAAAATAACTTTTCTCAATTTGGATATTTTACATTTATTCTACTCACTTTATCCCTAAAACTTTCCCATTTCACACAAACATGTATGTCATAATTATCCAAATATATATTTTTATATCTTTAACATTTTAAGTGTTAAAAAATCTAAAATACAACATTAAAAAAAAATCATCCCAGAGCATTGGGTAACAATTTTTGGATATAGAAGGAAACAGTAAATTTTCTCATTAGAATCTGTTGCATGCATGATGATTTAGGGTTCTTAATTTAATGAGCCAGATAAATTATTAAATACAAAATTATTGGTATTATTTTCAAATGAAAAGAAATAATTCAGTAAGAGCGAACTGTTTGTTGTAGCTATAAAAATTGCCTAAAGTTTTTTAGACTGCATAAACAGAATACAACATCATAATAGCATGCAGTTACTGATTCTTTAACTATTTTACTGCTAAGGCTATTTTTTGAAGTCTAGTGCTCATATATTTGATGAAGTCTCATGGAATATTCTTGTTGAGAAAAACTCCATTTTGGGGATAGAGACAATGTAATATAAGCAGAATGACATTACATTTATATGAGTTTATTTTTAATATTTATATAATTTTAAGTATTTCTATAGTTGTATAAATTCGATTAAATTTAATCTGTGGTTTTCTATTCTCATTACTGATTTGAATGAAAACAAAGGACATATTTATTACATGTGTAAAAGATGGACAATTTGAAGAGGATATTGATTATAATGGCTCAAAAATCAGGGCTCAAAATTATCTTCACAAGTTTAGAAAATGATCATACCAATATAAATAATTTTTATAAAGTATTACAAAATATACTAAATAGAAAATGAATTATTACCCTTTATCATTTCTATAACATACATTATACTTTATGAGTATATTTTATTACTAAAATTATGCCTTTAGCAGTTTTAAATAAGCCAGGCTTGGTGGCTCAGCCTGTAATCCCAGCTCTTTGGGAGGCCGGGGTGAGTGGATTGCCTGAGTCTGAGGATTCAAGATCCGCCTGGGCAATTTGGCGAGAACTGATCTCTACAATTAAAAAAAAAAAAAAAAAAAAAAAAAAAATAGCCAGGTATGGTAGCGCACGCCTTTAGTTCCAGCTACTTGGAAGGTTGAGGCAGAAGGATCTCCGGAGCCCAGCAGGTCAAGGCTAAGTGAAGAGAATCTTGCTGCTAGTGGAGGCATTTTATGCTTCATGTCTGAAAAAAAAAAGGGTATAATTTAATTGTGTATGCTTGTTCTGATGATTTCGAGTTGGTGTTTTTGACAGTCCAAGTTCCAGCTGCTCAGGCCTGTGAGTCCTCCTGTGAAAAATCGTAAAATCTCAGCCAAGTAAACTGCAGTCATTTGATAAATCTGATGTATATTAGTAAAACTCACAGTACATTGCTCTCTTTAGAGCTAATTTTGTTTTTAAAAAGAGCTAATTAAAATTATTAAGAAGAAAATCCAAAGCAAATGTTTGCCATTTCAATGCATTAGATGGTCTTGTCATTTTTTAAAGGTGTTTTGCTAGACTAAAGATGTGCAAAATGCCTTTTCTAATATGGATCTATTGGAATTTAAATGCAGCTACTCAGTTTGAAATGCGTACTCCATATAGGCTATAGTTTCTTTAATGCTGAAAATATCTTCTCCAATTAACTTAATTAACTGAAAACTGTCAGTGTTAGCATTGCACTTGCATAGCCAAATACTTAAAAATATGCAATTATTCTTGCTAGAAACAGAAGTGGCTTTAAGTGCACCCAGACATGTACTTAGGGACTAGTTAGCAATAACAAAACTAAGATAAATTTACAGTTGCAGGGAAACATCACTTACTCCATAATCAAGATAAACAGTGGCAACTGATATGAGATTAGGTGAATGAGCACCTTATTTTCAATAGGAAAAATATATTGAGTGTGCTTGTGAAGTAAGAGGCATGAAGTATTACTACAGGGAATATTGTGGAGTGTAGACAGCTGAGGATAATTCTCTACTTTAAAGGACTTCATGTAGAGAAAAATGACTCTAGTTTCTGTGCGGTGCCCAAGGAAGTATCTGAATTTGTGTCCAGTGCTTGTTCAAAAAAATAAATGTAAAATGCACAACACTTCTACTTTTAAAACACTAAGTAGGAAAATTTAAAATATAAATTTAGGTACTTGAAGACTCAAAAGATTTTCATGTACCATTAAACGGAAATAATATAGTCCTACTTATGTCTCAATAGATTCTCAATTGTAAAAGAAGTAAAATATTATGAATAAGGAAAATGAGATGTGAAATAGATAGTAAATGATGAATATTTCTTTTTGAACTGTATTATAAGCTGTTTGACTGTAGAGTATTCTCTTATCTTTTTGTATGATTTTTTTTTAGTGATACCTGTAACTAAAGGATCAGTGCTTGCACTGATTAGTTTTAGAGAAACTAAAAAACTATGACTAATGTCTGGAATAAAGACTAAATGCCCATAAGCATTTTTTCAATTTTTAATTTTAGCTTTAATTTCTAATTTCGACTAGCTACAGTGGCTCATGCTTGGAGTCCTAGCTACTCGGAAGGCTGAGGCAGGAGGATAGATTGAGTCCAGAATTTCTAGGCTGCAGTGAGCCATGATGCTGTTGTGTCACAGCACCCAGCTTGGATGATAGAGTGAAACTAGACTCAAAACAAACAAACAAACAGCCACTATTTATGTAGCAGCTCTGATTTACCTGGACTATAAGCTATCTTTATAATAATGAATTACATAGAGTTGTGCGTGTTTGTTTGGTAAGGAGCCCAGGGTATCGCAAGACTACAAAGAAAGAAAATAGTTTAAACTGAGAGTTGAGAGAAAACTTCTTGGAAAATTTCCACATTGAAGGTAAAACAGCTTAATAAAAAATAAATAGATGAAACTATTAGTGAAATGTCCTTACATGTTTAAAACATTTTGCCAGATATTATTTCATTTGCCTGTAATGGGAATTCTGAATGTTTTACAGCATATTTTCCTCAATTTGCAAGTGAGACAAGTGATAGTAATACAGTGAATACCCTTGTCCAACATACATATACTTCAGTGTACACTCAGTTTATTACACAGCATAACTCAAACCAAGATAATCTTGTTATATATATTCTCCCTCCCCCCATCAATAAAAGCTGTCAGTTTTGTTCAGGAATTGGATGCCAGTTCCGATTTCCATGAGGGTTTTTCCTTCATTTTCTAAGGTTCTTATGGTTTGAGGTTTTACATTTAGGTCTCTGATCCATTTGGAGTTAACCTTTGTGCATGGGGATAGATAGGGGTCCTGTTTCAATCTTCTGCATGTGGTCAGCCAGTTTTCCCAGCACCATTTACTGAATAGGTTCTCCTCTCCCCAGTGGTAGGTGGTGGAGGCTTTGTCAAAGATGATTTGGTTGAGAAATTCAGATTTGGCAACTCCAGGTCCGACAAAGGCTTAACATCCTGGATCTACAAGGAACTCAAATGTGCTGAAAAGAAAAAAAACAAACAACCCCATTATAAAATAGGCAAAAGATATGAACAGACACTTCACAAAGGAAGACATCCGAGCAGCCAACAAACACATGAAGAAATGTTCAACCTCAGTAATCATCAGGGAGATGCAAATCAAAACCACACCGAGATACCACCTAACCCCAGTCAGAATGGCAATTATCAACAACTCAAAAAATAACAGCTGCTGGAGAGGGTGTGATGAAAAGGGAACACTTCTACACTGTTGGTGGGAGGGTAAACTAGTGCAACCTCTGTGGAAAGCAGTGTGGCGATTCTTAAAAGCTCTAAATACCAACCTCCCATATGACCCTGCAATCCCACTACTGGGAATATATCCTGAAGAACACAAATCAGTCTATAAAAAAGATACCTGCACACGCATGGTTATCGCAGCGTTGTTCACAATAGCAAGAACCTGGAAACAGCCATGCTGCCCGTCAAAAGAGGACTGGATTAAAAAATGTGGTACATATACATGATGGAATACTACGCAGCCATAAAAAAGAACAAAATCATGAATTTCGCAGCAACCTGGATGGAACTAGAGTCTATAATACTGAGTAACCTCTCACAGAAACAAAGATCCGAGTATCACATGTTCTCACTCATATAATGGACCTTAAACATCCAATGCAATACTATACGAAAATGACTGACCGTACTGGGAAACTATGGTGCGGGGAGGGAGATGGGATTAACAGTAGCAAATATCTGTCTGGGAACAGGGAAACACCCCATATCAACAGGGTGCCTGAATGAAACACAATTGTATACCTAACCCTTAACTGTACCCCACAACTTCACAATAAAAAAATAATAATTAAAAAAAAAAGCTGTCGGTAAATATGACAATATTAGGCAATAAGTGAACTGCCTATCGACTTGTCATGCAAGTAAGATCTTTTGGTATGATGGTTTTGTGGCTGTTTCCTACATGCGGAGACTCTCACTGTGTAGAGTTTGGCATTTAATTTTTACAATATGTTTCATAAAGTTATCTCAGAGTTCATAAATATAAAGTACCTTTAAAATTTGGAACATGTTCTGGCTAGGTGAGATGTTATTACTGTATTTCCAAGGCTTTTTTTTTCTGTTTAAAACTCAGTGCTGTTGAACAGCCTGTTAAAGCCAGCTGGACAATCCCATAAAACTAGACCAAAAGGCAGTATCTAGGTAGCAAAGTATAGTTCCTTCCCAACGAGAAGAGCAAAAGGTACAGGTCACAAAAGGAAATATTTGGGCAACGTCCTCTCAGGTTGTTTGCTGTGCTCCAAGCAATGCTGTACAGCTTTTGCGTATGTTCTTATCTACCTTTTATTACCTAGACTCTTATGGTTAGTAAGGCACTCATTTTATAACACAACAGAATAGCAAATAAATAAAACAATCATTTGCCAGCAGTAAGCCTTGCCTTAAAATTGCCTCTTCAAATAAACTCTAAAGGAATATTTGATAAAAAAAAGTATTTGCCAAACAAAAAGGGAGGTTTTTCATTTAATTGGTGTATATTTAATATAATCAATCCCTCTTCTTGGTTTCTGTCTCTCTCCAAATGGTAATATTTACCTTAGCACTGAGTAGTTATATTTAATATTTCATTGGCAGACTACACTTTTGAAAACAATTATTGATTTAATATGAATTCTTGTGCTTTAAGCGTTAACTGTTCATCTCGTAGTTAGTTATCTTGCTTACTTTCATCTTGAATATTTCCATTTTCAGAGCTCTCAGTCATATACAGTCTACATCCATAAAATACTAGTTTTTTGTTGAATTAAGAAAAGATGAATAAACTAAACTTATGTTCAAAATAATATGATGTATATTACTATATTGTCACCATATAATGCCTTCTATTAATCTCCTAATACCTATATCTTCTTTATTGAAATTAAGTCCAATATAAAAAACTGAACTTTAAAGAACAGGCATATGGACCAAGGGAACAGAATAGGGATTCTGGAAGCAAAAACCTCAATTTCTCAACCACACACATGTTTATTGCAGGATTAGTCACAATAGCAAACACGTGGAAACAACCGTGCTGCCCACTGAAACTGAACTGGATAAAAATATGGTATATATACATGACAAAATATTACACAGCTATAAAGAAGGACAAACATATGGTCTTTTCAGCAACTTAGATGGATTTAGAGTCTATCATACTCAGTGATCTATCACAGAAACAAAGAACAGAGTACCATATGTTCTCACTCATAAGCAGACCCTGAATATTTACCATAATACTATAACAAAAGGATTGGCAGTAGCAGGATACTGCCTGGGGGAGGGGCAAACAACAATAAATATAGTTGACCTCAAACCAGTTGAAGTGCAGACTAAAAGGAGGCCCAAACTTTACCTGTATGATGACCACTTGTATATCTAATCCTGAACTGTACCCCACATCTTTAAAATAAAATTTTAAAAAATGCTATATTGAAAAAAATTTTAATACAGAAAATACTTGCATATGGAAGACGAATGTCTTCATCAGCTCTACTTGAGGCATAAGTTAATTATATATGTTAATGTCAGAAATATTTTCAAAGGAAGAATTCCTATTGCAAATGTCCATGACTTACTGAATCTGGCATGTATTATTCATATGTAGCCAATTAAATGTTGCTCTGACACTAAATTGTGACTGTATCTTTTGTGTGACTCCTTCAGCTGTCAGTTTATAATCCAGATAATGACTTTAAGTATCAGTTAGTCTCATCACTACTTGAAAATATCTGAAGTTATTAAATCTGCTACTGGGCCATGTTATATGATATATTTGCAAAGAATAATTTATATTACTGTAGCACAATTTTGCTTCCTTAAAAATATTTTGATAACTATATTTCAATGTAATTGAGGTTTTTTTGTAGCCCTACACATTTTCACTGGAATGCCCAAGAGATCTATAAAACAAAGAAATGTCAAGAACCCCTATTTTAAAAGGCTTAATTTAATATTTGCTTTCCAATCACTGCCATAACAAACTAGTTTTTCACTTCACCCCTAATTCATTCTTGTCTTGAACTCGTTTTTTGTTATTCTTAATGCCTATGGTTTTCTTGCAGAAGAGAGAAAGAAGAGAATAGATTTTTCTTAATGTCTGAAAAGAATGCAGTTCTATATTCATAGAATATAGTGCATTAAAATGTGCTATTACTGAACTTAAAACATAAATGAAAAACATGGATTACTTCAAGGATAATTGAGAATTACAGAGTTTTATCTGAATGAACTTTAGGGCATCACATAATTCACATACTTAAAAATATACTGGTCCCTGCCTGGGCAACTTGACGAGATCTCATCTCTACAATAAATCAAAATGAGCTGGGCGTGGTAGCGCGTGCCTGTAGTTCCAGCCACTTGGAAGACTGAGGCGGAAAGATCGCCAGAGCCCAGAAGGTCGAGGCTGCGGTGGCCGGGAGTGGCCACTACACTCCAGTCTGGGTGACACAGAGTGAGGTTCCAACTCAAATAAAATAAAATAAAATAAAATATATATATGTCTTAATATTTACATCTTGAATACAGTAGATTTGATTTTAAAGTATATAACATATTTCAGGCTTAATAACAAACTCCTGTAAGTTCAATATTGTCTTTTTCAAAGTGTGCTTGTCAGCTCCTACAAACCACAAAATATATACATTAAAATAATTTTCTTTATTCTCTCTAGATACCACATGTATAAAACATAGTTGAAAATGTCTTAACTTCTTATTAGCAAGGTTCTAGACAAGATAATAATTTGAAGTTTCTTTCAGTTTTGAAAACAGATATCCCATTCTACATAATATTAGTATCTATATGGTAATGAAGACTATTTATACTTATTCTTAATATGTCACTTTTAAAGATGAACACATTGAAATAGAATTTGAAGTTTTGTGGTGGAATTTATATGACATATACAAAGAAAGTAAAATCACAAATGCTGGAAAGTATTTTTTCATCCTCATCCCCAATCCTGCTCCTGGTATTTGGTATAAGGTTCACATTCACTCCTCTTCAGGCTTCTGACTCTGGAACATACTCAACTTACATAATTGGTAGTGTGGAGAAAAGAGATAATACTATTACTGTAAACCAGAAGACGTTCATAAGAGGCATGCCATCTTTCCAACTGGTTGTCAACAGTGGCATTGAGATGGCTTGTACTAATCTCAAGCTCAGTTACAAACTGGCAAAATATGATTCTCAAAACCTTCTTCTTTCTTATATACACAGATACTTAGAGATCTGTATATACAGAGAAGCTTACAATCTCTTACATTATCTTCTCAATTGATATTCTTGCTTCTGATTTCAAACATAAAAAGACATTCTCCTTGCCACCATATATATTCCATGTAGTTCAAATGCTATTAATAACTTCTTTGGGGCTCTAGGACATATCTGACATCAGTAGCATAGTTATCAAAATTTTGGTGGCAATGACTCTGCAGAGTACCAATAAATAGCAACCTTCTTCCCTGCATGGATTTAAAAAAATTGAAATATATGAAAAGATGTTAGCAGTTGTAGGCTAGAATGTCACTTTTATTATTACAAAGATTAAGTGGAAAGACATAACTTAGTTGGAGAACCCAATGACCCTGTTAATTGACTCAGAGAATCAAGCAGACCTACTCAGTGTGACACAGGGTACTTTGGGAGGACAAATTTGATATCATCAAAATAAACTAGTAAATGAATAAGAAATTAAGTACAGCCGGGCTCAGTGGCTCAGCCTGTAATCCCGTGCTTTGGGAGGCTGAGGTGAGTGAATTTCCTCAGCCCGCGGGTTCGAGACCCGCCTGGGCAACTTGGCGAGACCTCATCTCTACAATAAATCAAAAAATTAGCCAGGCGTGGTAGCGCGCACCTGTAGTTCCAGCTACTTGGAAGGCTGAAGCGGAAGGATCGCCGGAGCTCAGCAGGTTGAGTCTGTGGTGGCCGGGAGCGGTCACTGCACTCCAGTCTGGGTGACGGAGTGAGACTCCAAACCGCCCCCCTCAAAAAAAAAGAAGTACACAAAATAAAGTTTTAAAACCTTAAAATATAGATTGTATTCTGAATTTATTGGAGTTGTATGAAGTCTTTATTTTCAGGGGTATTTGTCATAAATGTGCACAACTTTTTCTTTCAAATTAACGTTAGACTGTTGTTTCAGTGAAGTGTTATTGAGTGCTTACACTATTCCAAGTATTATCCTAGGTTTTGTGGAGAAACAGAAACAAGGAAAGTTTCTGTCTTCACTTAATTCATAATCTAGCAGGCAAGGTGAACACATGTATAAAAACAAACAAAAATACAATAACCTCTGGGAAGATGCTAAATATGAGAAATGCTTTTAAAGGTGAACAATGTGCTATGAAAATAAGAGAGAAGAAAAGTTAATTTTCTGCCCATCAAAGATCCTACTTAAAATAAATATATTATACATAAATCATCTTTCATGTGAGGCTTTTTCTATATTATTTGATAAATGTAAAAGATAATATACATTAAAGCATCTACAGAAAATTTTGAATTTAAAAACTCAATAATCTGTTATGACACTCCAAAATCAGATAATACAGTACTCATCATTTTCATTAAATATGCCTAATACAATAATTATTAGACTGAAATTTCCTTTGAAAATAAACTTTTGCTTAAAAAACATGAGGATTTTAACAAAACTTTATTTTTATATAGTCATTCACCATGTAACATTTCAGTTTAAGATTCACTGCATATACGATGGTGATCCCATAAGAGTGTAATACCATAGTTTTACTGGACCTTTTCTATGTTTAGCTATACAAATATTTACCATTGTGTTACAGTTGTCTTCAGTATTTAGTATAGTAATGTGCTATACAGATTTGTAGCCTAGGAGCATCAAACAGCTATGCCATATGGCCTAGGTCCATAGTAAGTAATACCATCTAGGTTTGTGTAAGTATCTTGTATGGTATTCACACAAGGAGGAAATAGCCTAATTATATGTTTCCCAGAATGTATCCTCATCATTAAGTGATACATGACTATACTTATAATAAACTCTGGCAGGATAACAGAAGTTTGTTTGGACCAGTAGGAAATTCAGAAAGTGTTGTTCCTTAAAATGTTCAGCAGTGATGGACATGTTCTAAGACTTGTACTGTCCAATGTAGTAGCCACTAATCCCGTGTGAAACTAACTAATTGAAATGTAGCTATTGTGACCAAGGGATTACATTTTTATTTTATTTATTTGTTTATTTACTTGTATTCTAGTTTAAAGATGTGGGTTACAATTCAGGTTTAGGTATACAATTGGTCTTCATACAGGTAAAATTTGGGCCTCCCTTTGGTCCCTACTTCAACTAGTTTGAGATCAGTTACCTTTATTGATGTTGTGCCCCGCCCCCCGGGAGTATCCTGCTACTGCCGATTTCTTTATTAAAGTATGATGGTAAATGTTCAGGATCCACTTATGAGTGATAACATACGGAATCTGTTCTTTGTTTCTATGATAGATCATTGAGTATGATAGACTCTAAATCCATCCAAGTTGCTGTGAAGTTCATATGTTTGTCCTTCTTTATGACTACATAATATTCCATCTTATATATGTACCACTTTTTAAAATCCAGTCCAGCTTCAATGGGCAGCATGGTTGGTTCCATGTTTTTGCTATTGTGAATAGGGCTGCAATAATCATGTATACGCAGGTATGTTTTCTGTAGAGTCATTTAAATTCCTCAGGGTATATTCCAAGTAGGAGGGATGCCAAGTCATATGGAAGGTCAATTTTTAGTTCTTTGAAAAATTGCCACACTGTTTTCCATAGAGGTTGAACTAGTTTGCATTCCTACCAGCAATGCAGAAGCACTCCCTTTTCTCCACTTCCTCATCAGCATCTGTTGTTGCTTGTTTTTTTAGCGATGGCTATTATTAATGGGATTAACTGGTATCTCAATGTGATTTTGATCTGAATTTCTCTGATGATTAGTGAAACTGTGCACTTTTTCATGTGTCTGTTGGTTGCCCATATATCTTCTTTTGTCTTTTTATGTATTTTGTCCACTTTTTAAAGGGGCTGTTTGCTTTTTTTTCTTTTAGCACATTTGAGCTTCTTGGATGTTAGTTCTTTGTCAGATACAGAGTTGGCAAATATTTTTTCCCAGTGTGTGGGCTTTCTCCTTGTTCTCTCAATAGTTTACTTTGATTTGCAGAAGATTTCCGCTTTAATAAGTTCCTATTTGTCTATCTTATCTCTTATGGCATGGGCATCTGGGGTTCTGATCAGGAAATAGTTGCCTACTCCGATTTCCGTAAGGGTTAGGGTTAGGGATAGGATTAGGGTTAGGATTAGGGTTAGGGTTAGAAAGATGCTGAGGTATTTCATTTTTTTTTGCAGCTATTGTGATGGGGATTATGCTTTTTATTGGGTTCTCTGCCTGTTTGTTGTTGGTGTATGACAATGTGACTGTCTTTTACACATTTATTTTGTGTAAGACTTTACAAAAGATTTTCTTGGATTTTTGAGGTATAGGATCAGATCATCAGTAAAGAAGGATAACTTAACTTCTTCTTTTCCTATTTGGATACTCATTATTTTCTCCTCTTTTTTAATTGCTATAACTAGGACTTCCAAAACAATGTTGAAAAGGATGGGTGAAAGTAGGCAGCCTTGTCTTGTTATGGTTTTCAGGGTAAGTGCTTCCATTTAACAATATGCTGGTTGTGGGCTTATAGTAGATGTTTACTATTTTGACATATGTTCTTTCTATACCTATGTGTTCAAGGGTTTTTATCAAGAAGGGATGCTGGATTTTATAAAACTTTTTATGAATCTAATGATATCATCATGTGGTTCTTGCTTTTACATCTGCTGATGTATTTAATTACATTTATTGTCTTGTGGATGCTGAACCAGCCCTATATCCTAGGGATGAAGCCTATTTGGTAATGGTGGATTATTTTTGAAATGTGTTGTTGGATCCAGTTTACTAGAATCTGCTGAGAATTTTTGCATCTGGGTTCATCAGGGATATTGACCTGCAGTTGTCTTTTTTTGTTGATGTTCTTAACATGGTTTGGTTATCAGTGTCTTGGTAGCTTTAAAAAGTGATTTGGGGAGAATTCTGTCTTTCTCAATTGCTTGGAATACTTTCAGTAGGATTGAGCGCCTCCTTGCATGTTTCGTAGAATTCCACTGGGAATCTGTCTGGTCCAGGGTTTTTTTTTGTAGGTAGTTTTTGTATGATGGAGTCAATTTCCTGGGTTGTTTTTCATCTGTTTAGTGTCTCAGTGTCTTCTTGTTTCAACCTTGGGAGGTTGTGTGATATCAGAAGTCCTTCATTTCCTTTACGTTATCAAGTTTGTTTCCATACAGGTTTGCATAGTAATCTCTGATAATCTTTTGTATTTCTTAGGGGTCAGTTGTGATTTAATCTTTTGCATTTCTAATTGTGTTCATTTGGGCTTTTTCTCTCTTTTTCTTGGTCATTCTGGCTAGGGGTTTATCAATCTTGTTTATCTTTTTAAAGAACCAGCTTTCTGTTTTGTTGATATTTTAAATAATATTTTCATCTTCATGTTCCATATTTGGGCTTTTACCTTTGTGATCTGGATTCTTCTGCTAACATTAGGTAGTCTTGTCTTCCCAGCTCCCTTAAATGATTTGTTAGGCTGTTAACTTGTGTTCTTTTCATTTTCTTGATGTATATTCATTTTCTCGATGTATGCCTCATAGAGGCATAAATTCCCCTCTTAGAACTGTTTTCATGGCCTCCCAGAGGTTTGGTAAGACATTTCTTTGTTTTCATTTGTTTACAGGAATCTTTTCATTTCTGTTTGATTTCTGTATTGATCCAGGAGTTGTTCAGCGTAATGCTGTTTAGTGTCCATGTATTTTGTGTATTTGGGGGGAATTTTCTTGGTGTTGATATTTATTTTTATTCCCCTGTGGTCTGAGAAACTACATGGCAGAATTTTGACCTCATGAAACTTGTTTATGCCTGATTTATGGGTGAGGATGTGATCAATCTTGGAGCAAATTACATATGGATGAGTAGAATGTATGTTCTGTAGTTGTTGGGTGGAGTGTTCTGTGGATATCTATAAAGTTCATTTGGTCAAGTGTCAAGTTGAGATTCCAGATCTCTTTGTTGTTTTTTGCCTTGATGATCTATCTAGGGTTGTTAGTGGGGTGTTTAAGTCCCCAGCTATGATAGTGTTAGAGTCAATATCTTTTTTTAGTTGTTCATATTTGTTGCATTATAAACACTGGTGCTCCTATGGTGGGTGCATATATGTTTAGGATGGATGCTTCTTGTTGATGGATTAAATCTTTTATCATTTTGTAGTGTCCTTCTGTCTTTTAAATTTTTGACAGTTTAAAGGTTGTTCCATCTGATATTATGGTCACAACTCCTTCCTTCTGGTGTGTTCCATTTGCCTGGAACTTTGTTTTCTATCTTCTAACTGCACCCCTTTTGGTGAGATGAGTTTCCTGTATGCAGCAAATTATTAGGTCATTTAAAAAATTCATTTTGCCATTCTGTGTCTTTTCAGTGGTGCATTTAGTTCATTCACATTCAGACTGATCATTGAAGTGTGTTTATCTTCATCACGAGGTTTTTATCAGGTTTTTCTTTGTTTGTTTATTTTCTTTTAACTTTTGGGTTGATGTATGTGGTGTTTTCAGGTTTTCAGTTGGAATGTATTCTCTGTTGATTCTGTGTTCTCTGGTTCTCTTGGGAAAAGTACAGTCATTCTTTTTTTTCTTTCTTTCTTCTGTGTTTAATACCTTTTTAAGCATCTCCTGTAGTTCTGGTCTGGAAGCTATATGATCTCTTAGGGTTTGGATGTCTGGGAAAGATTTTAATTATCTACCTCCGATGAAGCTGAGCTTGACTGGGAAGGAAATTCTTGGTTGAAATTGTTTACCTTTGAGGACTTTGAAATTGGACACCAATCCTTTCTAACTTGTCCTGTTTCTGCTGATAGGTCTGCCAATATTCAGATTGGTTTTCTTGGTAGGTAGTCTGAGTTTCTCTCTTGTTGCCTTTAGGATTTTTGTTTATACCTACTTTGGGGAGGCAAATTACTATGTGTCTAGGAGTTGGTCTTTCTCATTTAATGTCTTGCAGTGGTTCTCTGTATCTCTTGTGTTTGGATGGCCACATCTCTGGTGAGATGGAGAAAGCTTTCTTGGATTACCTCCTGGAATATGTGCTCCAACATATTCTACTTTTCCCTTTCTTTCTTTGGGACACCAATCAGGTGTAGATTTGGCCTCTGGATATAATTGTACATCTCTTGGAGAATTTGATTTTTCTTTCTGTTTTCTTTCTATATTTTTTTGTAGTTGAGTTAGTTCCATGTTTTGGACTTCAAGTTTTGAGATTCTTTCTTCTACTTGATTAATTCTGCATTTCATGCTTGTCATCTTGTCATTTATTTCCTGCATGAAGTATTTTATGGCTAAAATCTTTGTTACAAGTTCTTTTAGTATTGCATCTTGTCTTTCTTGAGCCTTATTCACTCTTTCCATCCATTCCCTAATCCCTGTTTAGTCTGGGCCAGTCATTGGTGGTTTCCATTGTTTGGGCTTTGATGTCTGATTTTTCAGGCATTTTCTCTTTGTTGCACTGAAATTATCTGTGTTCTTCCATTGATTTTTCCTAATTTGTGACAGAGCTCTTCCTTTTCTTTTTAGTGCCATTATTCAGTGGCAGTGGGAGAGGCTTTCACTTCTGATGTTTGCTCAGTCCTCTATTCTTCCCTGATTAGGGCACTGAATTTGTTCTATTTTAAAACAGAGCTGAAATTGGGAAGCTTTGGTGTCTCCTATAGTTTTGAAAGTTGAATTAGGTGGAAGATGGGGAACTAGGATTCAGAAAATACTTGCAAATCACAGTGTTCACTCTCTGGGATATGAATTCCCTGAGACCTCACCACCACTCTATATTACTATGCAATGGTTATGTATATGTACCCTCTGAGTCCATGATACAGTAACAGCAATGAGGAGAACAGAGAAAAGTAGAAGAAAATAGGGTAGGCAATATAAAAAAATTGTCACAGAAAAACAAAATCAGAAACCAAAGCAACACACACACACACACACACACACACACACACACACACACACACATGCAAACAAAAACCAAAACAACTTGGACAAAAAGTAAAGCAAAAAAAAAAAGGAAAACTGCATGCATACACTTGCCCAATACAAAACGAAAGGAGAGAAAAAAAGGAAAAAAGAAGTTGAACTCTCACACAACACACACATGTTCACACACACATTAAACTGAAGAAAGAGGAGAACAAAAAACAAACAAAAAACTGAAAGATGAATACTCAATTATTCATGTACACACATGAACAGAAAACAAAAAAAAAATGAAAGAGAAAGAAAAAAGAGGTGTGGGAAATACAGATTGAACCCTTACATACAGATTCACGCATAAAGAAAAATAAATTTTTAAAAAACAAAAAACAACCTGCTCTCTTGTGGCAGGTTCTGTAATTGTTCCTTTCAGCTGCTCACAGGTAAGCCCCATTGTTGTCTCCTGCAGCACTGTGTCCACATTCACATTCTCCCCTGCGTGTGGTCCAGGGAAGTAGGGGACAATGGGCGTGGGTGGGGTTTCAGTCCTCCTCTTTCACTCTTGTATGGTCAGGGATATCCCCTTCAGTGGAAAGGTACAGGATTATCTCTGCCTCAGGTACTGTAGAGAGAGATGCCTTAGCCAGGCTTTACCTGGAGTAGAGTGTTCCTATTGCAACTGACATCCAGGTTCCACCTGGGTTCAACCCTTTCAATAGTGCTCCAGCTGTGTGGGTCTGGCATTCAGAGCATTGCTGGGCAGGCAGGGGTCTTCCTCATCATTTTCTGGTCATACTCTTTGTCCCATGGCTGAATCAGGGTAGGGGGTGGGACACCTGAGACTCAGCACTTGTCCTGTCCCTCTGGAGTTTGTGCTTTCAGGTTATTCCCTCTGAGTCATGATCAATCCCTGAGTAGTTAGCCTGCTGGTCAAAGATATTGAACAAGTCTGTCACTCCATGATGAGCAAGCTAGAGCACTTCCCTGCCTAGTTTTCAAGATGGTGACAGGATACCTGTTTTGTCTTCTCCAGTGGGGCTGTCCCTCTGGATCCCTTACTGTGCTTCCTCTACAGCCCTTGCTGCCAGTATCCAGCTAGATACTGTGGTGGTGAGGCAGAGCCCAGAGCTGGAAGTCACTCCTGGCAACTTCTTCCTGGGAAGGACTTCAGTGACTTTTAAAAATGGCACTTGACTTCTGCACCCTGGGAAGCATTAGGGTCCAAAGAGAGCAGCTGAGGTACCAGCCACTTTATCAGGAGGTCTCTGGCCACTTGCTCCCAAGTCCCCACTTAGTCAGCCATTCATATGCCCACTTGCTCACAGACACCTGTGCAAAATTGTCTATACACTCACTCACACAGGGACTCACATAGTCTGATGCTCTGTTGCCATCTTCCTCTGGTAATCTAATTTTTTATTTTATGTCAATTCATTCAAACTATCATATATGGCCATTACCCACCATATTGAACAAAGTAGCTCTATAGTATATTTCTGAACATTAGCTGTGGCACTCTTAAATAATTGATAAATCAAATAAGTCAAAAATGGCTAATTAAGAGAGAAAATGGAGAGACTCTGCTTATCTCTTTCACCCACTTAGCTCTCATTCTTCCCTCTAGGTGCTATTTTGACAATTCTTTGTATATTTTGAGTATGTGCTCTTCATCAGTTATATGTTTTCGCTGTCAGTAGCTTGTCTTTTCATTCTCTTAACATTGCTTTTTGTAGAGCAATTTTTTTTAATTTTAATGATGTCTAACTTATTTGTTCTTTCATGGATCATGCTTTTGCTGATGTATCAGAAAACTCATCATCAAAACAAGGATTATGATGATTTTACTCTATTTTTCTTAGAAGTTCATTTTGTGCATTTTAAAATTTCAGTGCATGATACATTTTTAGTTCATTTTTATGAATCATCTCAGATTTCTACTTATGTTTATTTCCTTTCACATATGGTTGTCCAGTCTCTAGCACTATTTGTTTAAATGACATCCTTTTCCCATTGGATTGACTTGCTTCTTTGTTAAAAATTTGTTGACCATATTTATGTGGGTCCTATGACATAATCTCTATTTCTTCCCAATAGTATAATGTCTTGATTATTATAATTGTATAGTAACTCTTAAAGTCAAGCATCATGAACCTTCCAGTTTTGTTGTTGTTGTTGTTGATGTTCTTCTTCTTCTTCAGTATTGCACTACATATTCTTGTTCTTTCCATGTAATTTTTTTTAAAAATTTAAATTGATAGTTTATAATTGTATATATTTATGGGACATAATGTGATGTTATGATTTATAAATACAATGTAAAATATTTAAATCAAGTTAGTTAACATATTAATAAGGTGTGAATATTTGTCTCCTTCAAACCTCATGTTGAAATTTGATCTACAATGTTGGAGTTAGGGCCTAATGAACCCTAGGTTAATGTCTTGTTTTAGGGAAAAGTGAGTTTTTTTGGTTTTTTTTTTTTTGAGTTGAAGTCTCACTCTGTCGTCCAGACTGGAGTGCAGTGGCCGGGAGCGGCCACTGCAGCCTTGACCTGCTGGGCTCCAGTGATCCTTCTGCCTCAGCCTTCGAGTTGCCAGTATTACAGGTGCATGCTACCATGCCGGGCTAATTTTTTGATTTTATTGTGGAGATGAGGTCTTGCCTGCCCAGGCGGGGCTTGAACCTGCGGGCTCAGGCAATCCACTCACCTCACCCTCCCAAAGGCGCGGAATTACAGGTTGAGCCACCGAGCCTGGCTAGAAGTGAGTTCTTACTCTGTTAGTTTCTGTGTGAGCCAGTTGATAAAAAGAACCTGGTGCCTCTTGCCTCTCTCTTTTTTGCTTCCTCTCTTACAATGTGATCTCTGCACATGCCTCCTCCTCTTTGCCTTCTGCCAGTAAGTAAGAAGTTGAAGTACTTGCCTTTCTGTGCCTGGCTTATTTTACTTTGCATAATTACTCCAATTCCATCTTATTACAAGTGATATGATTTTCTTCTATTTTAAGCCTGAATAGTATTTCATTGTGTATATATACCACATTTCTTTATGCATGACTCTGTTGGTGGACACTTAGGATGATTCCATCACTTGGCTATTGTGAATAGTGCTGCAATGAACATGGAAGTATAGCCATTCTTTTGAAAAACTTAATTCAAATCCTTTGGGTAAATACCTAAAAGTGGGATTTTTTGGATCATATGGTATTTTTAGTTTAGTTTTTTCCGTAACTCTGTAAAAATATACATTCCCACCAACAGCATACAAAGTCTAACCATTAAGTTGATGAAACTGCTGCCATGTGCTTATGTTGCCAGCATTGTACAAACAACTTGTTAAGGTTTCATAATCTTGTTATATCAGTATCTCACAGCTGTGCTCATGTCGACGTGTGGCAGTGTCTTACTAAGTGGCATTCATGTTTGTTGTTGCATGTTTTTGTGTGCCATTATGAGAATGTTGGAACTTGAATTAGAGCAATGAACAAGCATTAAATTTCTTGTTAAATTTGCCAAGAGTGGAAGTGAAATCAGGAACATGATAGTCCAAGTTTATGGGGATAATCCCATGAAGATAACGGCAGCATACAAATGGATTAAATATCTTCCAAAGGGATAGAAAGCATGACTGATGAAGCAAAGCCCGGACGGCCAGTAACAAGCAGAACTAATGAAAGCATGCAAAAGTTTGTTGAATTTTATGTCAATTCAATTGTCAGCCCTCTGTGAGGAGTATTACAGACCAAATAAACATCAATGAAAAAACAACTAGGAAAATCTTAACTCAAAATCTTGACATGGCAAAGATGTGTGCAAAAATGGTCCCAAAGGAGCTCTTGCATTATGACAGTGCACCAGCTCACACAGTACAGCCTGTGAGGGAGTTTTTAGTCAGTAATCAAATGACTGTATTGGAACACACTCTCTACTCACCAGAACTGGCCCCCAATAGTTTTTGTCCTTACCTGAAGATAAAGGAAACATTGAAGGAAGATATTTTGATGGCATTCAGGACATCAGGGTAATACGAAGAAGCTCTGATAACCATTCCAGAAAAAGAGTTCCAAAATTGCTTTGATGGTTTGACTAGGCACTGGTATCAGCACATAGCTTCCCAAAGGGAGTACTTTGAAGGTGACTGTAGCGATATTCAACAATGAGGTATGTAGCACTTTTTCTATGATGAGTCCATGAATTTAACTGTCAGACAGGTATTCCCTTTTCTCCACATCTCTGCCAGTACTTGTTATCTGTTATCTTTGTGATAGCCATTTTGGCAGGAGTGAAATGACATTTTGTTTTTTTAATTAACATTTTCCCGGATGTATAGCAATGTCAAGCTTTATTTTTTTTAATCTTAGTTGGCAATTTGTCTGTCTTCTTTTGAGAGACGTTAATATAGGTTCCTTGCCCATTTTTAATTTTTGTTGTTGTTATTGTTTTGTTTTACTTTCTTGCTATTTAGTTGAGTTTCTTATATATTTTATATATTAAACCTTCATAAACTGTAAAGTTAAAAATATTTTCTCCTAATTTGTTGCTTATCTTTACATACTGTTACTTGTTTCCTTTGCCATCCAAAAATTTTAAAAATTTGATTAATTTGATAATAATTTTAAATTATTTTTCAATTCACATATTTTTGTACAGCACTGAGTTTTTATGGGTGTTATTTTGATTTCTTTGTTAGTTGTTTCATAAATCTCCTTTTTCTTTGAGATCCATTATTGGGGCAATATTGGAGGTGTCATACTCTCTCTTTTGGCCTTTTCAGGTTTTTCTTGGCAAGGACAGACCTTAATTATTTACTATGGCCTGTGATTCTGGAAGGACCAGCTGATGATGACAATGCTCAGGCAGAACTTGCTGTCAGTTTTCTAGTTTGCTGGTTTTGCTTTTGCTATGATGTTGGATTGGACTACAGACTGAATTCCACTGTCCTTTGAGACCATCTGCTATCATGCAGAACTGCTGTCTAGGTACTGTAATGACTCTGGGCAGGTTGCTCAAATCATGTATTTCCTGATTGGTCAGTTTTCTATTTGGGATCCAAAGTAGGGCAAGGTTGCAGCTGGGCTTCAAGAATAAGAAATGCTGTTAAGCGAGGACAAGTAAGACCAGAGGCTATGTCCCTTAGAATTGCATGATTATTTCCTTCCTTTTAGATTGAAGCTGCAAAGTGGACCTTTGCCTGAGTTGAATTTCTGTTTGACTCTCCAGGTCAAGCCATATAGCCCTTCATTTCTCAAGAATGTATGGAGGTGGAAGCCTCCCTGCTTGGGTAGGGTCATTGGGTGAGCTTTTAGACTGAGTGGAACCACTGTGTGACCCCCTCCCAGATTAAAATAGTTTATCCCTTTTGAGTCTCTAAGATGTGCAGAGATAGGAGTCTTTCTGCCTTAGTGGGGTCATTGCAATGGGCCTTGAGGCTAGGTATGGAAACTAACTGTCTGGAGACTTAAGCTTGCATAAAATTCCCATTCTTTTGAAAGCAATTAGGTCAGCTTTACAGATGGGCTGTGAGGTTGACAGGTGTCTCTGATCTGATGCCACAACTGGCAGGAACACAGAGAAACTACCAAGACCCACATGCCGGTCGCTATGACCTCTGCCTTTATTATTTGTTTCTGCCTGATCCTGTGTTCTTGTCATGCTGTTTCCCCTTGTGTTACCTGTGAGGTGAAACTGGCATGGACTTCCTAGGAAGCAACTCAGAATGCTAGGGAAGTTGGATGACTATCTTTTTTTTCCCCTTTATAGAAACTGTGGGTCCAGGGAAATTCTATCTATCTTTTTTGTACCAACTTGGAGGAGGGAGAGAAGCAATGCAGAAGAGTAAAAATGATTCTTTTTACTCTCTAATTCAGATCTCATTTTATGGAATTCAAGGTTGTGTCAGGCTTGCTTCCAGCTATTAAAGTTTTTAAAAGGGTGCTCTGATCTGGTGATAGTAACTAGTTGAACCATCTGTGAGCCTAAGACTTCCTAGTCTGCCTTCTTGCTGATGTCATTATTTTATCTTTTGAAGCAGTTTTGTCAATATATACACAATAGCTTGGTGAAAATTTTGCTTGAGACCTTGTGTTGAATTTATAGGTTAAGTTGGGAATAATTGACTTTAAAATATTGTCTTCCAATCTATGAAAACAGAATGTTTCTTCATTTATTTAGATATTTTATTTGTTTTGTCAGAGTTTTATAGTTTACTACATGTTGGTTTTGTACATATTGTATAGAATTTATACCTAAGTGTTTCATTTTTTTTGTGGTACTATAAATTTTATTGTTTTCAAATATTAAAAAAATCTAAATATTTATTACTAGCATTTTGATTTTGCATGTTACTCTTTGCTGTGCTCTGTTTTAGGATTTTTTTGTAGATAAGTTGTGATTTTCTACATAGACAACTTTTCATCTGCAAATAATGACAGTTATGATTCTTTCTTTCCAGTTCATAAAACTGGTCTTTATTTTTCTAAGCATTCCAATACAAGGTGAGAGAGGATGACCTTGCCTTGATCCTAATCTTTTGGGGAAAATTTCTAGTCTGTTACCATTAATTATGATGTTACTATAGGTCTTTGTAGACATCTTTTATCAAGTTGAAGAAATTCTACTGTAGGAATGCTCTGTTTCTATTGTCTGAGATATTTTATCATCAGCTGGGGCTGAATTTTGAATTTTTTGCATTAGTTCATGTGCTATTTTTATTTGTTCTGTTGATGTAGTAGGTTTCATTGATTATTTAAATATTGAATCATTTTTACATATCTGGGTTACATTTAACTTGTTTGTAGTATATATTAGTTATTATACTTTTTATTATAAATAGATTAAAATATATCTGGGTTAAAATATATTAGATTTAGATTGCTTTAGTAACATTTTGTTGATAATCCTTGTATCTATGCTCATGGGAGATATTGTCCAGAGTTTTCCTTTTTTGTACTATTTTTGTCTGACTGGATATTAAGGTAATGCTTCCATCATAACATAACTTAGTAAATATTTCCTCTGCTCCTATTTTCTGGACAAAATTGTGAGAAATTGGTGTTATTTCCTCCTTAAATATTTGATGGAATTCACCAGTGAAACCACTTGGGCCTGGTGCTTTCTTTTTATAAATATTAATTATTGGCTTAACTTCTTTAATTGGTATAGGGGTATTCAGGTTATGTATTTCTCCTTGTGTGAATTTTGATAATTTGTGTCTTTCAAGAAGTTTATCCATTTAAACTAATTATAAACTTGCTAGATGTGGTTTTGTTCACATTATTCTTTATTATCTTTTTGATGTTCACAACATCAGTAGAAATAATGATTTTCTCAAACTACAGATCTAAGTAGTGCAGAGAGTACTAACAGAATAAAAACCAGGAATACACACCTAGTCATTTCATATTCAAACTGCATAAAATAAAAGACAAATAGAAAACCTTGAAAGCAGCCTGAGGAGGTTAAATGTCAGGATAGTCTCACCTATAGAGCAATAAGCATAAGAAGCACAGCAGATTTCATATAAGAAACTGTGCAAACAAGAAGACAGTGGAGGGAGTGAAATTAAAATATGAAAAGAAAAAACCAACAATGTATATAATTACACATTTAATGAAAATATCCTTCAAAAGTAAAAAATAAATATAGATTTTTTCAAGTAAAAACTGATAAAACTTTTGCTTGCAGGCCTGTAGCATAAGAAATTTTGTAAGAAGTTATTTGGGAGGGAACAAATTGATGTAATACAGAAACGTAGATCTACATAAAGAAAGAAAGAGTCACGGGGCTCGGTGGCTCAGCCTGTAATCCCGCGCCTTTGGGAGGCTGAGGTGAGTGGATTGCCTGAGCCTGCGGATTCGAGACCCGCCTGGGCAGCAAGAACTCATCTCTACAATAAATCAAAAAATCAGCCAGGCATGGTAGCTCATGCCTGTAATTCCGGCTACTCGGAAGGCTGAGGTGGAAGGATCGCCAGAGCCCAGCAGGTCGAGGTTGCAGTGGCTGGGAGCAGCCACTGCCCTCCAGTCTGGGTGACAGAGTGAGACTCCAACTCAAAAAAAAAGAAAGAAAGAAAGAAAGAAAGAGTGTCAAAAAAGAAATAAATGAAGATAAGTATATTAGTCATTATATTTGTTGTATAAGCAAAGGATCCATTTCTACAGCTTAGAGTCATGTGAGATTGAGGGTACATTTAAAGAAACTTGCGATCATAGAACATGGAAATGGGTCTGAAACACAGAATTGTGCAGGTCTGCATCTATGATGCCAGCTTAGAGAAAGCGATTTCTGTTATGTGGACATGATGTGTGCTTCTATAAAGTACACCTAGAACGACTTAGGTAATCGTTTCTTGTTGATGTCCCAGCTATGCTTCAGTTTAGGCTCACACACAAACATTTACAGGACAGGAATCAAGATGACAAATATAGACACTAATGCTATTTGTTTATATATTTACAATTTATAAAACCAACAGTAAGTTAGTCTATAAAAATATATTAAACCCCTTAAAATAAATCTACAGTGGCATGTCACTACACACTCATTAAAATGGCCAAAATTGGAATGAATGATAATATCTATTCCTGCCAATGATGGGGAATAACTGGAACTCTAACACATTACAAGTGACACGGAGAAACATTAGCAATTTCTTATAAAGTTGAAAATACTGTCACCATTTAATCTAGCAATTTTAATTCTCAGTGTTCACCAAAGAGAAATGACTACTAAAACACTCAACAATATAGATGAATCTTAAGAATAATTTTCTTAGGGAAAGGAGTCAGACACAAAGACTGTATAATTATATTTATATAAATTTTCGAAGAAACAAATCTAAAATATAGTGACAGAAGATATATCAGCAGTTTTGACCATTTGTGTGTGCTAGACATGAAAGACGTACAAGGGAACTTATAGGGTATAATGGATATTTTCTAAGTTTTAAATAGACTAGTGCTGACATGAATGTATACATTTGCCTATACTCACTGAACTGCACACATAAAATATATGTATTTTATTATATATGAGTAATGTCTTACATAAAGATAGTTTGGAAAAAAAAAAGCTTCTTAACTAACAGCCAAGAGTTAGCATTCAATTGGTAACAGATATGGGTTTCATTTTTTTCCCCTGTATTGTCCAAAGATGGGCACAGCTATAATCTGCTTCAGTATCTTAAGAGACATTTAATCTTCCAGAAGAGACCAATCTGGTTTGCATGGGAGATAGGGAAGCTGTATGTTTATTGCATGTATTTGATTTTTAAAAAGAAATAATAAAAGATAGAGACAGAGTTCGTATGTTTCTAGTCTGGAAGAATATGTTCACAGCCTTGGAACAATGAATTCAGAGTATGAATCAAGTATTTTTGCCATTTTGTATTAAATTGATTTACTTACTCTGGTGTGGTAAAACTTACTCTATTACATATTTTTTGCTATAGCTATGGATACTGGAAATAATATTCAAACAAAGCCAGTATTCAATGGGACTTAGTTTTCTTCACAAATAGTTATACAATTATTTAAAAATTACTTCTTTTTTTAGGATGAAATATTTGGATATACATAGATTTCCTGTGATTTATCACAACCCAGAAAAATTATGGAATTAGAAAGTAGTAAAACTTATAAACTATTCTATCAATAATATATATCTCTCACATTTAGGGAAAGTTTAAGTATTTTTAACAGATGTGAATTCTCTGATTTAAAATGATGAATGATCAGTTCAGTATTAAATAGAGGCATTTTAAATCAGTGGCCATGAGATTAAGTTAAATTGATTAAGATAGGAAGAAATTCTGTGCTCTGAGAATTAATCAATGGAATGTGATGCCGTTATATACATTTTAAATATATACCATAATTTCAATTAGATAAGAGATTGTGTGTTGAATTTTAGATTGCTATTGAAAAGATAAAGTAACTACATTAAGATGAATGCCTCATATGTCTTTCTGAAGAGATCTTGAACAGGTATATATATTGGGAAAACACAAACTTTAAGAGTAAGCTGCCTGGGTTTGATTAGGACTTCACTTGGTAACTGATCAAGCTTGGATGATTGAGTTCTCTTTATTTCTGTGCTTCCTCTTCCATAAAATAGGGATGATTAAAAATAATGCCCTTCCTATAGACTTGTAATGAAGCTCAAATGAGTTAATATGTGTAGTATGCTTAGAACAGTGCCTAGGACATGAACACCACATAAGTATTACTGTTTTGTTATTACTTTTGTTGGATAGTAAAACAGTCGTCCCTGGAAAATTTTCCAGTGATACTAGTGAGAAAGGATATCGTAGAAAAAAAAATGAAAACTCTTGGTGGGTGAAACAGAACTATGGAATGTATTTTATGCTAAGATATAAGAAACATGAAGTTAACAGTTTGTTGTTTTCTTCATTAACATGTCCCAAGAATTCCAAACAGAGCCAGGCAAGTAGTAGATCGTCAATAAATATTTATTGAATTGAATTGAATTGAAATTATAAGAGACACTTCATTATATCTAAAACTTGCAAGAGTTAAATATTCAGTTATATTTAAATAGTTATCATTAAATGTGTAATTTACACAAAAATAGATCTTGGATTTATTTCATGAAAGACTACCACAAATTGAAAAATGAAATTCTTATGAATTAGATAATTTGCTTGTTCAAAAATGCTACAAAATGCCTTGATAGATCATTGGTATTTGACAGAGCAAAGAGTGATATTAAATGGAAATGAATGAAAAAACTTTAAGGAGAAATATTTTCATTCACAATAATTGATTATTGATTTGTACTTTATGGAGAAATGCATCACAAGCCTTGCACAATTAAATTTGACAAAGTTTGGTTTCATCTTGCCCATTTTCTTCTTCTAATATGCATAGTTAAAAGATGACCAGTAAGATTGAAGCTTCTTAAATAATTACAGGGAAACTAAACTTTACACTCTGCTTTGGACTTCTACTCATAGCTTGCTTTAAGGTCTCTGGATTGTCTGTTCATAAGAACAAAATGACTTCACATAATTACCCCAGATTCTTCTTAAAAGGAAGACAATCTATCTTCTGTAATATCTTAGTCTTGGATCCATGACTATTTTTCTGTGAGGGAACATCCATTCAGGAGGGAACACCTAAGATCAGCTGATAGATAAGGCAATAACAAGTAGCTATTATCACATGATTCTATTTGCTTGGGTGTGATACTCAAGACACAATAAACTTTAATGTATCACTCTGTCTTCCCTGTTCTCTCATAAGTCTATTTTTTCACCAAGACCACATACATTACTTTTTAAATTATCATAAGTGATTGTTCACATTGTGGAGATAAATTTGTAAGATCAACCTGCAAGCTAAACTCAACTCTATTTTGTACCTCAAGGATAACTAAGGTTGAAAAAAATACTGAAAATAAAGGGGGTGGGGGGGATATACAAGTGGCTAATAAGTATTAAAAAAAAAGAAAAAAATACTGATACCAACAATTCTTTATCCAAAACACTATTGTGCATTATACTTATACATTTCTAATCTTGCAATATTGTGATTCTGTAATTCTATGAAATATGCAAATATCTTGTTTTTGAAGATACAAGGCAATATGGGCATATCATACAATATTTATACCTATTTAGGTCGACTGTTTTCATCCACTTTTGTCTCTCAAATGGGAATACATGAAACAGCACAGTACATAGGAGAAAAGAGGCCAGAGTGAAGAACTAGAGCTAGAAGGGAAGGAAGCAATATCTGCGGGATAGTGATAGTGTTTTGCTATGCTGCAGTGGAAGATGAACTCAAATTTGATCAATAAACAATCTTAAAGGTCACTGGTAAAAGAATCTTTGTAGCTGCCCTTTAAAAAATTATTTCAAAATCACTAGAGTATTTTCACCTTCTTTGACTATAAAATAAAAGTAAATAATTCAAATTAAAATGATGCATGGAAGGAAATATAAAATGACTAAAAGTATAACAATATGATATATATCATAGTTGCCCCTCCTCAGTAACATGAATAAAGAGCCATTAACTATAATTTGCAATGAAATTATCTGCTGGATGACATTAGCCCATAATATAAAGAAATTTTAAAGCAGTTTTCTAAAGTAACTGCTACTATTTATTCCTGTAGAAATTTGAATCTATTAATAAACATTGGAAGACAACTATCATAAAGTGCTGTTTTCTTCTTGTTAAATAACTTCATGAAAAACATTACTCAGAAAGTTCATTGTTACCTTGAAAATTAAGTTTGATTGCACAATCTCTGAAAATAAATTTAAGCTACATAGCTTTTGTTCTAATCAGTACAGAATTTAAAGGAGTAATGTGTATGTAATGAAAAGAAAGTACCTCCATATGTAGTTGCAATGTGGTAAAGAGAAAATCATCAAATATTATAAAACAAAACGTATCAATAAATACATTTTAGACATTATCACCAAAAATGTGGTAAGTTTGGGTTTATATATGTTTTTCAGAAATACAAACCTATATGCATATGTGTATATATAAATATACATGATATGTTTATTGTATACAGTCTGGTAAAAATGTTAAGAATTTTTAAGGGGAAGTTGTAAAAAAAGAAGTTTATTGACTATCATCAAATTTAGAGGACTTTGTTATTTTATATCAATTTACTAATTTAATCTCTATCTTTTTTAGATAAGCAACCACATTATGCCTTCAACCCTATGATGTAACCAAAATTTTCCTATAAAAGCATGACTTAGATAATAAAATCTAGGCTGTATTTGATAATACTCTGTATAGACTCGGTGAGTTGTAAGAAAGAGTATGTTTATTTAAAGATACACTTTACGAATTGTTGAACATTGTGTTGATATTTTAAATTTTAGAATTAGCATATTTCTTTGTCACACTCAGTAAATACTTATGAAATGAGTGTTGATTTAGGCCTTTTGTGTTTTAAATTGAGTTCTTAGAATATTTGAACCTTAAAAAAATAAAAGAGCAGGGATAGTATGTAAACATTTTTTGAATTTTTTTTGGAATTTGTGCATTATTCAGTTAGCACATTCAATTCATTTATTTTGACTATTTAATAAAGTTATCCATTTTACAGAATGTTATTAGTATCTTCATTCTTTTTATTAGCATTACCTAACAGAAAATATCCACAGGCAATGAAAAACTCAAAACTCAGTATAAATTAATCATGAGCAATACGATCTATAATAATTATGAATAAATACAAAGATCAGCAGCTGGTTCATACAGATGGTCAATAAAATGTTGGAATGCTCAAGACATAAACATAAGGGGTGACGAGAGGGGGGGCAGGCAATGATTATATATGTGATCACTGAGGTTAGCTGTTAGGTTTTGTAGAACACGGAACTTTTTTTTTTCTTCCACCAGATATTTTCTTCATGAAAAAATAATTCTCAAAATGTTACATTTCCCATTACAGCGCCTCTTTCAGTGTATTTACATCTATTTATTCTCATGGCCTGAAATTGTTTCTAAAGCATCCGAAAATATATGATTTAAAAATTCAGTAACCATTTGGGTAATAAGAAATTTAAGTCCATTATTTGACAGCTAAGTTGAATGATTAATGTAATTTCGTGTTTCTGAATTTACTGATGTAATATGTGAGCTTCCTCTTAGAGTTACATCTGGTCATTCTGAAATGTGAGCCTCACAGATCTTCAATAGCCTCATTATGTTTTTATTATGGAGACCAGCAATATATATATATATATATTTTTTTTTTGAGTTGGAGTCTCACTCTGTCGCCCAGACTGGAGTGCAGTGGCCATTCGCGGCCACCGAAGCCTCGACCTGCTGGGCTCCGGCGATCCTTCCGCCTCAGCCTTCCAAGTAGCCAGAATTACAGGCATGCACTACCACGCCCGGCTGATTTTTTTATTTATTGTAGAGATGAGGTCTCGCTGCCCAGGCGGGTCTCGAACCCGCGGGCTCAGGCAGTCTACTCACCTCAGCCTCCCAAAGGCGTGGGATTACAGGCTGAGCCACCGAGCCCAGCTGACCAGCAATATTTTAACCCTACCTCATGGAATGCATTGTGATTAATATTTAAAATGAAACAATCAAATTGTTTTTTTGTGATTCCACTATATGTGCCCTGCCACTCTAAACTACTTTCTCCAGTTTTTGAATCAACCACCATCTCATGACCACCCCATACCAGAGTACTCACGCACATAGATACAGTACCTTAACTTGCCATATTCTGTAAAAAGTAACAGTGTAATTCTCAGGAAGGATAACAAAGCACACCTGCCATTTGAACACTATTCTTATTTTGGCCTTCAGAAATCTTACTTAGCAATTGTTTTTACTTCTTAATATTACACCATTAATGGTAACGAATACGAAGGTCAATCATATGCCCATCATCAATAGGTGAGTACTCAAATGAAATAATATGTATATATCAATCAGTGCAATGTGTTAGCAAAATGTATTCAGACATGAAGAGGTACATGTTACCATCATGTTATCTATAATGTTTTCTGAATGTGGGGTATTTACCCGAGGAATGTGGAAGATGCTTCATTGAATTGGAAAGAAGAAAACAGTTATAATTTCTTTTTGATTTTTTGCCTTATTTTCTATTTTTGGTTTAGAGTATTACCTACATTAATTCTCAACAAATAAGCAATTTATTACAAATTTATATACATATGCATTTTAATTGACTGAATAATATGATAAAGAAATAAAATGTTGAAGACCTTTAGGAAAATATATTGAGAATTTAAGTCGTCTTCAAGTCAGAGAAAATGATGGCTTCAGCTTAAGTGCTAGTTAAAGTGATTTAACTATAGACTTTGTTCTATAAGTGGAGAATCCACTACTGATCCCTCTTTAAAGTCTTTTATCAGCAGATAAGATATGGTACACTCCAAGGAAGTAGCTAAGAGTAGATAATGCAACGGCTATTTACGAATTAGTCAATAGAGTTTAGAGAAAGCAACACATGTTGGCTATACATTAAAGCTAGTAATCTGAGGATATCAGTCAGTACCACTCTGGGTTCTTAAGTGGAAGGGAAAGGAGCAATTATAAGAAATCATAGAAAACAACTCCATGGAGAGGGCCACCTGACAGCGACTATGGCCTTTAGTTTGGTTTAGGGACAAAACCAGTTTTTTTCTACTCCACAAGGAGGCAACAAGTGAATACATGTTGTGATTTTATTTTTTTCCTACTATCTAAACTTCTCCTCATTCTTTTCATTGGCCAAACCAAATCTAAAACCAGAAAAGAAAGTCCATAAATGTAGTCCATGCAAGTCAGTCTTCTGGGACATAGCATGAGAAAGACAAGGGTGGAGAGTATGGGAAACAAATGAAAAACTAACAGCTTTTCACCCCTTTTCTCATTTTAGCATTACTCTTTTCCAGATGAAAAATATGCATCTCTATTATAAGGGATATACAAATTCCATAAACTACTATATTCTCAAAAATTGATATCAGTTATATTCCCAAACAAACTCTAAGATGTTAGTAAATTTTAGTGCTCCTCATTTAAAGCAATCTAGGAAAAAGTAGAGAAATAAATTCCTAATTAACATAAAATATAGCTGCTATAATCTCCATTTATGTAGCTGATCATGAGGTCTTAGTTGATAATTATAAATTCTTTTAGCTACAACCATTCAATCTGTCCTGTAAGCTCTGACAGCACCTGGTCTGTATAGTATTCTTTATCTGTGTAACAAGGTATGATCTTGTAATGTAAGCCTCTGATTGACCCTGCCTTTACTGATTGCCTCATTACCCTAATACTCAGCCCATTGGAGAAGCAAAGTGCTCCTGAGAAATCTCTGGATTCCAGAAATAGTTTTCCTTACCCGCATTTATGGCAGGGATCTAATTTCCTGTTGGTAAATAGCATCAATCACCTTAACCAGTATTGTGGTCCCTTTCTTTGCTGTCAGTTAAACAATTCGAGGAGCTCGTAATGGCCAGAGGACACATTTAGTTTCCAATTTAACAACCATGATTGTTTTCTCTAGTGAAAGCATTTATCCTGTGGAAACTAGTACCCTTCTATTTATAAAGCCCAAGCTTAAAGAGATGGAAAGCAAATAATGCTTTAATAAGTAATTAGTTAAAAGAAGTCACTTGCTTTTTTCTTTGGTTCTTGAACTTGTGCATTCTGCTTATAGGAGAAATGATACCATTCATTGGGTATTAGTTTAAGGTACGTAATATCCTCTAAAACTGTGCCCCCAATTCATGACATGAGGATTTATTTCTCAGTCAGTACTATAACAGTCTTTGAAGAGTATGTCATTCTATCATGTCAACTTATTCTAGATTTGGGGGCATAAGGCTAGTAGATTATTTGGGTGAGCCAATTTTCACTTATCTTTTTCCATAATTTGTTTTCCCTAGTCTGAGGAAAGATTATGCCAAAATTTAAGGCCAATAAGAATTTTGTAAGCTACAAATGGTGACACTGACAGAATTGTGACCATTGAAAATAAATTCAAAACATATCTCTCCCTCTAAGAAATCATTTTCTTCCATAAAGATGAAAGGGTTCCAATGGAATTAATCTCCTCCCAAATAGTAAGGAATGGTTTTATATAAATTACTTTGTGTTATTTTCTGCTGTTGGCAAGTTGGGTGGTCACATAGTAAGAAATTCATCTTATCCAATCTATGCATAGTATTTATCTGTGCTATTCTGTCCCCTTGATACCTCTCCCGTTGAGCAAACACTGGTTAACAAAAAAAAAAAAGGGAGAGAGATTGACTGACTGACAGATATAGGGAAGACAATTTTGTCTAACTGATTATTGAGATTTGTGGTGGAAGCTTTCTCTAGAAGATTACATGGGACATGGATATCAATTTTTTGTGCCTATTTCAAGAGGACTATTCATATACTCCTCCACAAGATCTCCTTGTCACCACCAGTCTTTAAATATTGTTTCTCATAATTCCTTTATCAGTTGTCCAACCTGTTAGCTACTGCTCATGCATTAGTTTAGGTTCTTACCTCAAGCCATCTCTGCCTTCACACAGTGTTCAGTCAAATTTCCTCCCTGAATTTATGTCTGATGGAAGAATTTCCTTCCATTGACTCACTGACTTTCAGGACCACCCTTGAGTAGGTTTGTAAGAAGCAAATCCTACCAGGTGGTAGTTTATTGTGTGGATTCTTATTTTATCTAGGCTTACACTTTGTCTTTCTTTATTAGCTAGTAATAAGGTAATCCCCATGAAATTATAGTTGTGGTTGAGAGAACCAGCCTCAGCAACCCCGTAGAGAGGGAACTATGGAAATAAATACCTCACTGTCATTCATCTGCTGTCCCCTAAAACCCTGTCATTGCCTTACCAAGTAGGGGTTAAAGGACAAAAGAGCCTTGCAGATGTAGACATAAAGGTCAGCAACACAGGACACAGAGCAGACTGAAGATGGTGCAGTCAGGCCTGCATGCCCAAATGAACATCATTCAACTCAATTGCTATCAACAGTCTCACAGTCCAGCAGATTTAGTTTTTATAATTTAAAATAATTTAGGGTATTACAGATTATCCATTTGTCTGCTTGCACTTAGTTCAGTAAAATTTTATTGATAATTTTTATTTTTTATATATTTTTTTGAGATAAGGTCTTGCTCTGTCACCCAGGCTAGAGTGCAGTGGCATGATTGTAGTTCACTGCAGCCTGGAACTCCTGCACTCAAGCAATTCTCCTGCCTCAGCCTGCTAAGTAACAGGGACTACAGGGGTAAGACACCATGCTTGGCTTCTTTTTTTTTTTTTTTAGAAATGGGTGTCTCACTTTGTTGCCTAGCTATACTGGTCTTGAACTCCTGGCCTCAACTGATCCTCCCTCCTCAACCTCCCAAAGTGCTAGGATTACAGGCATGAGCCACTGGAACTGGCCTTATATATAATTTTTAATTGTAGATTTTTTGAAGGTTATATTTTTGCTTTCTTATCTCTTCTGTGAGGAAATTTTAAATTTGGGGCTTTGTTAAATATTTTATGCAGCTACATAATGCCTAAAATGTTACATATAAAAATTATTTTTAAAATATATGTCCACTTTCTCAACTAAGTGTACACCAATGAATGCAATGTTCTTTCTTTCTTTCTTTCTTTTTTAACCAAAGTGGATATATTTTTTCAAGCTTGGTGAATCATATCTGTGATTATGTATTGACACTCAAAGCTTATTATTTTTACCTTAGAAACAATTCATAATGAATATTGGGTTATATAAAGGGCATCCATAAAAAGGCCATGTTCCACTTGAGATGCCCTCTTCCAAAGGGCTCTTCAAGCATCCTGTGAACAAAATTGGTGCTTTTGTTTCTGAATAATTCATGATTCTTTCAAGATTTGTTTTTTGGCAAGATGGGCAGAAGTGGAGAGGATAAGGGGAGTTCTTATTAAGGCTAGGACTAAGGCTATTACTAGAGCCATTGCAAGATGAGGGCCTTTTAAATACTTTTAATGAGGAAGCTCATTCTTAATGCAGAAGATAATAATAATTTCATATTTCAGCTTTATTTTATTACCTTAGTGAACACTTTAAAAGTTAGACCAATTGTTTCCAGGAAACGTTTATGATTATAACATGTGCCAAACAACCTCTTACTGCATATAAGAAAGTGTAGGCTTAATGGATGTTAAGAATATTTTGTAAGGATGATTGTGAAAGGAAAGGAAAACATGTTTATACTTAGATAGGAGTATGCTTTTTCCTAAAGATATCCAAAGACTTGCTACTTGTTCTCGCTCAACTACTAAATATTTTCCTTATTTGTAAATTGTATTGGATTTTCTGCGAGGAATATTTCTGCTGGGACAGACCATATTTCTTTATGCATACTCTTCTGCCTGCTTGTCATCTTATGACCACTAAGCTTTCTTTTCACCGGAGTCTCATCCCTTCTTTTTTATAACCTGATATTTACTGACTTCACTTTGTACCTGTCACTGTACTTTTACAAATTATATCCATCTTCCTTGAAACCAGATTTTTTTTTGTTAATGTGTGGCTAAAATCACCTTATTGGATAATATTTAACTGATTTAGAAAATATAGATAATGAAAAAGAAAGATGTAAAAGGTCCTTTCATTTAATGAGCTACTGTTAATCTTCATTAGTGACATATTCATAAACTTCATTTAAAATTTTTTTTAACAAACTAGGATTATTTTATAATATTGTTTTATGACTCCTTTTTTTTTACTTTGTATAACATGAACATCTTCCACATTATTAAACATTATTCTATAGCATAATTTTAGTTACTCCATAGTTTTGTTGTATTAACATAACACAATTTATGTAGTACTATATATTAGATATACATATATAAGGGAGATATTTCATTTATCTTTGTACACATGTACATGTATTTATTTGCACATGTATACATAAGCTATTTTAATCATCCTCAGGTAAATATTTGTGTAGATCTACATTTATTTCTTTAGAATGTATATTTTAAAAAAGGAATTCCAGAGTCATAACTTATAAACTGGGGCTCATTTTTTTTAATAGAATACTATATGAAGATGTGACATGGGCATCCACTGTAGTACATGTGGCATTGATACATAACCTTCCCTCTAAACCACAGTTATTTCAATATATTTTTAAAGACGAGATTGTGGACAAGAAAGGAAGAATAAACTGTCCATAATTTCATTGATAATAGCTGACAGTATTTAAGCAGTCCTAGTCTGTGATGAGATTTTCTTGAGAATTATTTATAGTAATTACTACTGGGCATTGGAATAAATTAGTCATATACTCCTTTTATTTAAATGGTAGTTTCTTTAACTCTCTGCTTAGGATCTTACTTGTGATCTATTTAAACTCCTTAAGGCAATGGTCTCCACATATTTTCATTGTATACTGCTATCAGTAAGGATTTCTGAACTCATATTAATATATGTAAATATATTTATTATATATGCAAAATTGATCTCAACAAAATATAACATACTAATGAGAACAATTTTTAATATAAAAAATAAGCATGAGTTACAGGTTTTACTTTTTTTCAGTACCACAACGGACAATTTTATGCATCTCTGATATGAGAAAAACCCATTTTGAAAACCTCCAATTACTCTGTTCTTCAATCTTTTGACAGTAGTACTAGAATGTCTCAAAGTTTTCTTCTACTTCCTTCAATTTATTTGCTGATTAAATGGACAGTGCCAGTCACCAGAGTGTGTCAAAACTGAGGTAGAATGTCATGGTGAGGCTCATTGACTAAAGGAGGAATAAACAAAGTACATTAATAAAAATGACACTAGCATGTATAACAGGTAGACTCCAAATTCCAATGGTTTAGCAAAATAGAATTGTTGCTTTTTTTGTTTTCTCATGTAAATTATGCAATGGATATTTTTGATGAGCTGGTGGCTCTCCTCCAAGTGGTGATTAAGACACTTCAGGTTACTGCTATAAGTGGTAACTGCTGTTTCCAATGCATGGCTGCCAAGGTTGCTGCAGCAGGGGCAAGTGTACATGGGAAAGCACACGTGGAAAGTTTTTATGAGCCAGGACCAGAATTGGCACATATTACTTCCATGCTCAGTTAAGGATCTTATCTAACTGCAGGGGAGGCTGGAAAGTAATGGATAATTTGTGTCCAGGAGGAAGAGAAAAATAGGTTAATTCTGATGTTAGACTTTCTGCCTTAACATGTAAACAGGCAGTGGTAATGTAACATTATGAAAAGTATAATGGATAATGTAAAAGAGCTATAAAATCATAGAGGATAAAGTTGTTACCTTATCTGAAAACAGAAATTGGTCTTTAGTGGTGAACAGGGATTATTTGGGTGATCAGAGTTCAAAAGAAATATCATATGGCAAGTCAAAGAGATGATAAAAAGACTTATGATAACATGGTTAATCTGTGATCCCCTCATTATATTTCAATCATTCTTTTCAAAACAAATTTTCACATAAATTTGTGAAGATGTATGTGTAATAAAAGATATTAATTGCATCATTGTTCATAAGAGAGATGATTGAAAACAAGTGTTCAATGAAAAAGCATTGGTTAAATAAATTATGGTACATACAAATTTTAGCATATTTTTCAGTCATTAGACAGGAAGTATGGATTCACATGTTTATTTTAAAAGATTCTTACTATTGCCTTTTAAATGATAGGAATAAGCATGCTTAATCAGTATTAAATGAAATAATAAAATTTAGCATGTATGAATGGTCCTATTATAAATACATATTTATTCTATTGTGTATAGCTTATTGCAGACCATTCAAGCAGTAGTTTCGCTGATTTTTCACCGTTTTTCTTCCTTTCTTCCTTCTTTTCTTCCTTCCTTCCTTCCCTCTCTCTGTCTCTCGGTTTTTTTTTTCCTTTTAGATGAGTACACATATTTTTATCATTCATATATTTTTAGTTTAAAATAAGTGAATGATAATATTGGAATGAGAGTTTCCTCGTTTCTGTGGGTGATCTCTACTTACTTAGCTAGTTGATGGAAAATGCTGTCTTATTGAGTATATAATAGGCAACATCCTCCTGGCAAATAGTAGCTAATGTATGTTGAACTTGATCCAGTCATGTCTTGTCATTTACTGTCTTCTGCATAAAAGTCTAACAGCTACATAAAAGATCTAGTTACTTAAAAGTAATGCACTAAAGTCAGAGCACTACATATGGCCATGATAAAAAATAGGGGGGAAAAAAGCATTTTAAGATGTGTTGGATTTATAATTGTTGTAGATATTTCCTTTTCAAAGGAATAGTAAACAAATGGC